>CM075336.1:7911250-9397500 GCA_037788925.1 Mytilus galloprovincialis | reverse complement strand
TATTTATAGACTGGGAATTGTCATCAAATATAAAGAATATATATATATATATATACTTATTCAATAACGCCAATTAATTAGTAACACTTAATAATGACCTTATCTGAAGTAATTAATTTAATTAATTAATGTCATAATACTTAAATTGACGTCATTTATTAGGGAGGTTAACTCTGGGAGGTTAACCTCACTCCCATAGGGTTTGCATTAGAAAAAGTGGCCCAGAACCCCCACTTCCCCCACTACTGATCTTACTTTACTGAACATTCTTGCTGCTTTCAATTATCGCTATTTATAATAAACTTTGCCCAGTAGTTACAGAGGAAAATATTGTGTAAAAATTTACAAAACTTATAAAAATTGTTAAAAATTGACTATAAAGGGAAACAACTCCTTTAGGGGTCAATTGACCATTTTGGTCATGTTGACTTATTTTAAGGTCTTACTTTGTTGTACATTATTGATCCTTACATTTGATCTCTATATTTAATTATATTCAAGATAATTACCAAAAGCTGCAAAATTTTCTTAAAATTACCAATTCAGGGGCAGCAACCCAACAACGGGTTGCCTGAATGGTCTTAAAATTGTTAAAATTTGACTTTAAAGGGCAATTACTCCTTTTAAAAGGTGAAATTTTGGTCATGTTTACTTATTTGTAGATCATACTTTGCTGAACATTATTGCTGTTCATAGTTTATCTCTATCTATAAAAATATTCAAGATAATAACTAAAAACTGCAAAATTTCCTTAAAACTACCAATTCAAGGAAAACAACTTGACAACGGGTTGTCGGATTCGTCTAAAAATCTTTGGGCGGATAAATCTTAATCTGATAAACATTTTACCCCCCCCCCCCCCCCCAACTACTCCCCGCCATTACCTATCAGATTTGCTCTTAATGCTTTAGTTTCAGAGATATAAACCAAAAACTGCATTTTTCCCCTATGTTCCATTTTTAGTCATGTTGGTCATGTTGGTTGGCAGGCGGGGTCATAGGACACATTTTTAAACTAGCTACCCTAGTGATGACTGTGGCAAAGTTTGGTTAAATTTGGTCAAGTAGTTTCAGAGGAGAATATTTTTTAAAAGTTTACAGACGACGACGACGACGACGGACGCCAAGTGATGAGAAAAGCTCACTTGTCCTTTTAGGATCACTTGACCTAAAAAATCAACACTGTGAAATATGATAGGTCAAAAATAAACGTCATTTGAACTTCTCCTTTGCAATCATATTATTCTCTTTACTTTATTTCGCATTAAATAAGTTAGAAATTTCTCTTTTGAATTGTTTCACATTTCGTTACTCAAGGCCGTTGACACTTTTGTATGATGTTGAAGTTTTGTTTATTTTCGAAGGCATACTTATTTACTTCCTTATTTTCTTTAAAACTGAGAACTGGTATATTTAAAGCAAACCAGGTCGTGTGATTTGTATTTGGTAGGGTATTGGAATGGTATTGAAAACTTGCTGATCCATTTTTCATTAGGCTTACATTGCCTGTCTTTTGTCAGTTTGACGGGACATTTTAAAATGACTGTAGTTCAGAAGCTGCATTTGGATGCATAAGTGTCTAAATGATTTTGGGATTTTGATCCAGTTGCCTGATTTTTACCATAAGGCTGCTATATTGTTCAATAGTTTGGTACTAACACCATATGAAATTGAATGGTATTTAATTTTGATACATTTGAAATACTCCGTTTGGTCTATATTCAAATGTCTTGAAAACTAGAATCTATAGAATTTATTGTTAGGTGCATGCTTTTGATTGAGAATGGAAATAGGGATGGTGTCAAAGAGACAACAAACCTACCAAAAAGCAGAAAACACCAAAAAGGCAAATGAGGCAACTCTCTATCCAGTTCACAACGTAAACGTATAGATTAGACCGTTGTTTTTTTCATTTGAATAGTTTTACACTAGTAATTTTTTTGGCCCTTTATAGCTTGCTGTTCGGTGGGAGCCAAAGTTCCGTGTTGAAGGCCGTACCTTGACCTATAATTGTTTACTTTAATAAATTGTTACTTGGATTGAGAGTTGTCTCATTGCACTTATACCAAATCTTCCTATAGCTATTCTGAGACTAAATTAGTTCTTCCATCAGCAGCTTATTCCCAATATTTACAAAAAATCATTGAGATTATATAAAACAGTCAAGAACAAACAAGGGAAATGCATATGAACTTGTGGTCGGGTAAGACTAGATTAAGAGATCGCAACTCAGTCCCCGTTTACGTAGTTATGTTAAATACCTTCTATATTGGTGTTTAAAACTTACAATACTTACCCTTTCCAAAATTTCATGGTTATCTAAAAGGTATGTAACATATTTGGTAAACAGTGCATCATCCAACGGTCTATTGTGTATCCTTATTAGTTCATCTTCTTTAGTCTGGTCCAGTTGAAGAATATTGGTTTGGAGCTCATCCATCAATGGGCCATACTCATCCTTGGTAATACCACATATTGTGTTATGACTCAGGTAGTCATATTTATTTCTTCGGATGATATTAATTGCTTCTCGCTCCAGTTTTCCCAAGTTGCAGCAGTTGAACAGAATAAGCCCACACAAACTCACATCAAGATGCTTTAGTTTTACAGACTTGGCTATGTACTTGCAAAAACAGTTTTGTTTTCCAGGGCCTGGATTTTCAGCATACAGTTGTCCATTGGTGATGATTAAGAGGTAGAGATCTATGTTTGGTGCAGTTAACACTATCTGTACAACACTTTGTATGTCTGTGGCGTAGGTGAAATAATATGTGGATGACTGCTTTATCATCAAGGAAATCCTTTAGACATCCAAAGTTGAAGCCTTTATAGTTTTCTTCTAACTTGTGTTGAAACAATGGAGTAACAACCTCTAAATAAACTGATCCAACAATAAAGTATCTTCTTTTGTCTTCTTTATCCATTCTATAAGTATTAGATAAAACATGACCATATGAAGATATGTAGCTATTTCGTTTCAATTATCATATCCTTTAAAATCAAAGTATTTTCAGTTATCAAAATTGATATTTTTCTTTTGATTTGTTATCTTCTTATGTAAAGTCAGAAATTTTATTATCTGATTCATATAAGATATTCAGATAAAATGCTGTATAAAACTACTTTCGTAAAATATACTTGCTCTCATGCTTGCTTTTTATTAATAACATATGTAAGTACTGACTGATCCAAACACATAAAAGGGTGTCGATATGGAACGATGATTATTTGACAATGAATGTAAAGCACACCAAACGTCTTCCAGGAAAAGCTCATTATCTTATCATACTTTGAATCAGTTAAACGAGACAACTTTTTAAACTTACATGAGTCATGTACAGATAAACTATGTCTTTATTTAAGTACGTATTTGCCTTTCAATTTTTTCTCTATACCTGTTTAATAAATAACTGGTAAATATATATGTTTTTCAATATGAAACATGCTATTAACCTTGTTGTTTAAAGTCATATCTTCCACTCGCAATATGTTTTATTCCCGATGTGTTTTTTTTTAAATAACAATATAGTAAGGAAATTATTTGTTCGAACATAAATTATTCTTAATTGTGATGATTTAAAACGATTTCCAAAACAATGCTATGGAACTAGATTAATTGGCCTTTTTAACTTTTTTGGATTCGTGCGTCACTGATGAGTCTTTTGTAGACGAAACGCGCGTCTGGCGTATATACAAAATTTAGTCCTGGTATCTATGATGAGTTTATTTACAACCACTGGGTCGATGCCACTGCTGGTGCATATTTATTTCCCCAAGGGTATCAAAAGCCCAGTAGTCAGCACTTTTTGTGCTGACATGAATTATCATTGATATGGTTATATTTATAAATTAACTGTTTACAAAATTTTGAATTGTTTGAAATACTAAGACTTTTCTACCTCAGGCATAGATTACTTAAGCTGTATTTGGCAAAACTTTTAGGAGTCGAGCGTCACTGATGAGTCTTTTGTAGACGAAACGCGCGTCTGGCGTATTATATACAAAATTTAGTGCTGGTATCTATGATGAGTTTATTTAAGTAAAATTTTCCTTCGGATTGTACAAGATGTTCAATTCTTACTCGTCTTTGTTGAAACGGGTATTTTACTTGCTCATAATACTTCTTACATTAAGATATTCTCCTTTTTATCATAATGGATGTTTAGCCTTCAAATCGTTTAATTAAAGAATTATTAACAAAATATCACCCCTACGGCCTTCCAAAATATATAAATCCCATACCGCATAGTCAGCTATAAAAGTTTGGAAATTAAAAAATCCAAACAAGAAACTAACGGCCTGATTTATGTGCAAAATAATAAAGTTAAAAACAAATATGAGTTAAAACAACAAAATTAATAACAGCAACTTAATTCCAGGCTCCTGACTTGGAACAGGCACATGCAGAATGTCTCCGGGCTAACCTAGTTTGAAGGCGTGCCAATCTTAGACAGTCGTATAACAGTATTACATGACAACAGACTATAAAAATCAGTTGAACAATAATGATACAAAGCAGAAATACATCTTTAACACACATAGTGAACGTGACATGGTACTTGTGTTACAACAAACAGTCACTAAGTGCATGAAACTATTCACGCGAGTTTCATGTATAAGCTCTATTGAGTTGAATCTTACGTGACATTTTTCACGGGAAAAATGTGTGAGATTCGTGAGAAATTCACGTTAGCAAATTGTGCCTGTGTAGCTCGTACAGTGATACTGGTAATAAGTTCATGGCATATCATTGCTATTTTCCACTTCTATCACATGTTTTGGAAATAATTCCAGAACGAGATTTCAATGAGACTGAACGAGACTGAAATGTCAAAAGAATACATCCTTAAAACATTCCAGCATTCACAAAAATATTTGAAAACATATGGTTTTACTCACCTTTCAAAAAACATTGGTTTTTGTGTCATTCTGAAATCCTGTAATTTTATTTGATCACATTTGAACTAGTTAACAATTTGTACGTTGTGAAATGGATAGAGAGTTGCCTCATTTGGCACGCATACAACATCTTCTTATTTGTCGGTTCAGGCTTACAAAATTCATTATTGTGAACATAATGTTTTAAAATAATTTTTCAAAATAAAAAAAAATAAAAATTTAAACTTCATAACGCAGGTAGTAGGTAGGTAAATTACAAAAGTTAAAGTAGCAAAATTATTTTCAGAGTAATTCCCCGTTGATCGACAGTATTGGATAACATGTAATGTTTCTATATTTGCCAGTGAACTACATTTCTAATATCAGTTACGTACAGATTGTTGAGTTAAATGTAGTCCTTCTTATCAATATAAAAAAACACCATAAAATTGAATAAGCACAAGTGTGTGCTTAATATGAAGTATGTAAAGATGAAGTTATTACTGCTAGAATTATATTAACATGTCCTGTTGACGTGTTTTCCATATATATATATTTAACATATAAAGCTTTATTAACGAAAAAATCTGTTGTGCAGAAAATCATTTTAAAAAATTGTATATTTCTATATTTTTGATATACAAACATGTATATACCGGTAATATATAGGGAATAATACATGGCAAAATCCGTATCATATGCCGTATCACCCCGAGACACGATTATCAGCCCAATGGCCTTTAGACCCGAGGGATGATATTGGTCGAGGGTGATACGGCATATGATACGGAATTTGCCATGTTTTATACGCTTTATCATATATTTCAACAGGAGAGTATATATTATGAACTGCTTTCTGATCCCTAGCCCGCTTCAGTTCTACTTTTGTCTTGATTTAAAAGCATTTAACAGTGGCGGATCCAGAACTTTTCCTAAGGGGGCCCCTATGACTGACCTAAGGGGACCCTCTCCAGTCATGCTTCAGTGATTCCCTATATAATCAACCAAATTTTTCCCACGAAAGGGGGGGCGGGACCCCCAGGCCCCCCCCCCCCCTGGATCCGCCTATGTTAAAAGGACTGCTCAATTACTTATCCGAAGCACCTTGGATACCTTACAAGTAGGGGTGTGAAAAAGGGTGTGATAAAGGGTACGGTAAAGGGTGCACATCAAAGTTGCGCGATATCGATTAAACAGCAGGTTATTTATCAAATATTCAAAGCTACTGTCTTCCTTTGAGATGTCATCAAACTGTGAGATTCAAAAATGGGTCTTTCTCAGCTAAATCTTAAAATAATTACTATGAAATTTAAAAAAAAAGAAGAAGTATAGCGTATTAGGAGAACCGCCTTTAATGATGAAGGCCAGTCATCCTATGGGTTGATTATGAGTTTTGCATATTATATTGAAAAGTATCTATTGATGAAATTCGTTTGTGGACCTCTAAATGTATTTGGTTAATTTGGGTCGTGCTATTTTCTTCACGTTTACCCCATTATTTTATATTAATCCCTTTCCACATTGCGGGTGCTAGTGCTGCCTTGTAGCGGCATTAGCCTGCTCTTTTTCGAAATCTACAATGGTGTTTTTTACATGCAAGAGACATTGCTGTCTCTTAACACGGGTCAGCCATTTATTGCCCTCTTCCGACGGACTATCATAATTGCTCAAGACTACATGTATACTCGCGAATGTTGTCAAGGAAGGTTGTAGTTATGTAATTTATATTCCTATTTCGAACTTAGGAACAGTCCATCTTTATTCTGTGTAGGTACCTGGCTATGGTTTACCTTCAGCTGTTAACGAATGCTTCTAAAATGAAAACAAGGATACATAATTTATTGTCATTAGATTTTGTTATTAAGTCCAACTGCCAGAAACAGTTCTTGCATAAATGATGTCTCAAGAAATCATAAATGCTTGTTGAAAAGATCCTTTCGATATACACAGTTAATTATATCTACAATTTGAGAATACTAATGCTGTTGTATAAATCCGTATTAATATTATTTGAATAGAGGATTTTTTTATCAGTTTCTTTAGTTTCATGTGTCCTTTTGTAATAATTATAAAAGGGAAGTAATGCTTTGTGATTGACTTTGGGAATTCTTCTAATTGAAAAAATGGCGTTTTAGATGAAAATCATTAGACTGTTATATTTTTTCAATGTGTCCTAATAGATCGTAACATTATTTTGCCACCACGTGCACCTTTACAGCTTATGTCTCAGATTTTACTAAGTAGAATCTTAACAAGGGTAACTATATACATACGGGGCTTTGATTTAATGTTATATCGCCCATAATTATGACAAGAATTATAGTTATATTCTAGAGAATATCTAGAACTTTATACAAAACAAACAGATACAAAGATACAAAGATACAAACAAATCACAAATGACAGAAAGTAACAAACTAAAAACACAGAAAATAGAAAATGTAAAATTAAATCTAAAGGATGTGTTGTCAAATAATATATTCCCGTCGTTACTTCAAGACTGGTTTCACAAATTATAATATATAATAGTAGTACACTCCCTTTGGTCGAACTTGTGAATTGCGTTATGTCCGTTCTATTTGGTATTTATAACACCAATCATAGCATTTAATGTAGAAAAGGAATATTTACGAAGCTAGTATTCTCACATACAGCAATGTGGGGAGATAAAACCGTTTTCAATAATTTAATTTTTCCTTATTTCGCCACCCTCCCCTTTAAAAAATATCAAAATTTAAGTTAAATAATTCAAAAAACCAGTTAGGTGTAAATTAGCTGAATCAGTCCATGGAAACATCGGCCCGGAAACATTCCCCCAAATCAAATTAAATATAGAATGTCATGATTATTTCCGATTCTTTCGGCTTGATATGTGAACTTTTCTTGTAAATTTATTGTATACATTGTTTCAATTGCGATTTTTTAATCTTTTTTTATACATTTATAAAAAAAAAACTATTTACACAGGAGCAATATTCGGAAAATAAACAAACAGCCTTCATATGCATTTATTGTTTACTGTTGTTAATTGTATCCTGTTTTTGTTGTTGAAATTGACCCGGTGTCACCCTTACTCCTGATACAACAATTCCCGTTATTCACTTTCATTTTGTTCAATAACAATTTGATAGACAACGATTGTTATTGTTCGTTTTGTAATTTAATTGTCCTTTTGTCATACCGACGGATAAAATGGGCGATGAAATTAATTTTAAATTGCTCCCGGCAAACTCCGGTCACCCGTCTTTCCTTTACATTATTGATATTTGATTGTCTGAAGTATAATACGTTAACTGATTGGTTGCACAAGAATGATGAACAGAAACGTGCGACGGACCGAATACCGCCATCATAACTTAGTGGTGGGTGTTAACTTAGATTAAATCAAAACTTATCATACAAAATGCTTTTTAACAATTTATTAATGGATATTCTATATTAATTAATATCCATTTATTATCTGTCTTAGTTTGAAGAAAATAATATTGTGACAGATGGTTTAACACGATACCAAAAAATAATAATCTAGACTTTCAATTTAATTATACTTTACAAATAATAATGGGTAAAAACGACAAAATATGGTGCTAAAGCCTTTAATTTGTAATGTCCATTGCAGTCATATTACCGGGAAAACAAATGGTACAACGTATTGGGTTTGATGAAAAGGACATATCGGGCAGACTGTTTAGTTAGTTTTTTTTTCAAATGATTTGATTCATCATACGTTAGAAGTATTTCACTGTAATAATAAATAGTCGGTAAGGTAAAATACAGCAGCTTAGTAGCTTTATGATATTTAATCAGATGGATATTTTCAAATTGTAAAACGAAATAAAATAATTCTAAAAATTTCAAGAAAAGAGATTAATACCAAATTTAATTTTCCTTGTATGTCAACTGTGTGTTAACACATGGTATGGGTAAAATCTCTTTGTTCTTACTGTGCTATAATCTGGATAATGCACAGCAAAGGTGTGCATTAACTACCTCAGATATACTGCACAGTTCAAATCTATTTTTACCTTCAGGGGCGGTTCCTAGATTTTAAAAGGGGCGTTATTCTATCAAATTAAAAAAAAATATATCACCGAGCGTAGCGAGACTAAAAACAATATTGACGATTTTAAGGCAAAACACGATAATTTGTCCAATCCTTGGGTGAACGACATGTTCGTCCCCACCCCCGAATCCACCATCTGCCTTGAAATTACGACAAAACTGAACTTTGTACAAACATCGTAGTTTCAGAATAGGAAAAAAGAAAGGTTTCTCATTCCTTTTTTTCATCTTAGCTTGAACATAAAATGTTTCAGTATTATATTTTGCGTACAACATAAAACTTAAATCAGTGTTTTAAAGTCAGAAAGAAAGTTAAAACAATTTTTGGTAACTTCCGCCAAAAAAGAAATGTATCTAAGAATATCCGAATAAAAGAAATCTGATTTGGACTAGTTTTAGATTCAACGGAATTTATAACGACTTCTTGAATATCTATTCCCCATATTTTTGGATCGAATTTGAAGGGGGTCATATTTAAGTTTGTTTTAAAACAGGGAGAATAGCTAGAGATCAATCAGACTTCATTTAGATGGACTTGTCAGTAGATACAAAGAATTTGGGGGAGGGGGAGTAAAAGATTGGAAAGAGAAAAGTATTTTCTGTTTATTAAACATTTAAAATTTAAAATATAACATCTAATTCTTCCTCGGTTTATCTTTCTCTATTTAAAAAAATGGGAATAGATTTAATAGAAACATTAAAAAAAAAATCTACCATTAAATTGCAATTTTACAATAAATCTAAACCTAAAAAAAAGTTATCAATTTAAAACTTACCAATGAAAATCGTGTTTTCCCCTTTCTTTACCCTACAATAAACTTTCCTAGGATCCGTGGATTGCGGAATATCGTCCACATATAAAACGTTCACGTAAATTAATGACGTCATGTGTTAAAACAGTTATTGGCCAATCAAATCGGTATATAAAATTTAATCTGCACGCGCTCAGGATGACCCTTTAACCCGAACTCCTACGTCGTTCGGGTTAATAAGGGTCACCTAGCTGTGCAGATTAAATTCTATATACCGACTTGCTTGGTCAATAACTATAACTTAATTGTACAATTTCGACAGTAGAATATCAGATTTCACAAGAGACCAAAATGACACAGAAATTAGAAACTATTATAGGTTACATTTAATGTTTACCTAAACTAGCAGTACTGCACCTTTGACCTTTTTTTTTATTTTACTTTTATGTTCTACAGCAAATATTTCAATGTTACACGAAATTGTGGTATTTTTCTGTCTCTTTCTTTTCATTCTGATCTTCTAGACATTTCGTTACACGACTTTGTGAGGGGAATCAATCTGGCTAATCTATTTTTTTCCCTGTTTACAAAAAAAAAAAAAAAAAAAAAAAAAGAAGAACACTTTAATATATAACCAACAACAAAGGTTATAGATAGTAAAATATATTTGACTGTGCTGGAAGGATGAATGACATAGACACTTTTGATCGGACTATGGACGATCATTTGTAGAAAGAGTTTTCACGCTTAAGAACTCTTATAACACGTGGAGTGATATATTGTTCCCGTCCTGAATATGCTTAGAAAAAATGCCACTGCTTAACGCTAAGCAAGCTACAAACAATAAATCCATCAAATAAATATCTCAAGATAAATACTGAAAATGTTCTTTTTGGAATCCACCTGTAGTTCTACACTATATATATATAGCTCATACACATTGTGACGTAACGCTAGTATTGAAGTGTACTTTCCGAGGTCAGGAGTATTTAGTGAGTGTGTAATTAATAATTTATTGCGAGGTGACATGCATAACCTTTTTTATTCTATGATACCAAATACGTTAAACTTCAGAATAAATTTGAAATTGACTTTATCTACATGTATACATGTAGAAAAAATTCCAATACTCTGTCTCGTTCCAAAATAGTTTTCTGTCATTTGTTTACCTTTACAAATTCGCTTCATACGTTACGAACCTCATTAAAACTTATTGGAAGTTTTGTATATTATATATAAAAACTGCGTTTAATCACTTTGCAGCGTGTAACATATTTCAACGAAACGGGAATAGCCTCATATTTTTTTGTACTTTGGTCGGGTCCTTGTCTCTGACACATTTCCCATTTCCATTCTATATTTTTATGATTCCTGAAATTTTATTGCGAAAAATAACAAAACATATCACAGCGGAATGATAAGCATAAAGAACCAGTTGTCCTACTCCTAGTCATAGTTTTTATCTCTTTATCCCAGCTTTACCTTACTCAAATGCAGTTGCCTGACGTACAGTATATATCTTTAATTGTTCCATTGTCAAACTAATTAAACTTTATAGACCTGGATTCACACGGTTCCGTAATGTAGTGCCTGTTTGTGTTTTACCATGTCCTAGATCTATATGGTGCCGTTTTATTATGATCCCAATGAAATATGCATTAGTATTGTGAGAATTGTCAGATACGCAGATGGCTGAGCCATTAGTTATTGCCGTTATCTGTTAACTGTCAGAACACCAAGAAGCCTCTACAATGATAAGACAGTAAATGTTTCAGTCATATCACCTTCTGTATAAAATCTTGTCACCTTCATGTCACGTATACCCACACATACAGCAATGACAAACCGGGGAGTTTACACTTCAAGTTTTCATTGTAGAGTGTTATGGAAAATATAAGTGAAAATCTTTTTTATACGGTGCATTCCGCTTCTTCTGATTTTATATTAAAAACTTATTTATTATTTATTGTCCATGTGCTTCAAACTTTTGTTTCTTGTACAAGTAAGTAAACAAACTGAACTTCAGATACATACACAATTTATTCATGCATTCATTTAAACTGCTAATAAGCTTCAGATTTAAACTTTAAAATTTATCTATTTATACACTGATGCGTATTGTCTTCTTACTTTTGTATGTTATTAAAACCAAAATAACTGAATCTAACAACATAAAGAATCGATAAAATATTGAATTGTGTAGATAGGCCAATGACCCCTTAATTGATTTTTATAGTTTGTTCACATTTAGAATTGTTACACCGCTGTCCAAAGGTAGGGGAGTGTTTGGCGGCAACAACCTAGTTTAACTCAACCAAACTCTATATTTGCCTGTCCTCAGTCCGGAGACTGTCTTGGTTGTCTTATTATGCTGTTTTGTATATTTGTTTTATGTTTATTTTTTGTGAAATTTATTATTGTGTTGTAGCGTTTCACCATTGACCTCGGGTAGGGGAGGGTTGGCGCATGCACACTAGATTTACCCGCCATATTCTATATGTACCTGTCACATTTCAGGTGCCTGTAGTTCAGTGGTTGTTGCTGGTTCATTCTGTTATATTTGTTTTTTCGTGAATTGTTTTGTTATAATTTTGGTCGTTAGTTTTCTCAAATGAATTGCTTCATTTTTACCATGTTTGGTATTTTATAGATGACTATATGGTATGGGTTTTCTCATTGTTGAAGGCTGTATGGTTGCCTATAATTCCTTACATCCACTTTATTGAATAGTTCTACCAATTGCAATTATATCACATCTCTGTATCTTCACAGAAAGCCAGCAGCCCAACGACACATATATCTAAAGAGTATAACGAATAGAAAAGAGTATATATACAAAATATATATACAAAATGTCGAAATTTTATCTGCTCGGAGACTAAAAGAGATGTGAACAGAACAGAAACAAGAAAATATTTGCTTATTAATATCGAATTCCATCAAAGGTTACCGTAACAATATAAAGATATGACAAAACAACCACTGGTGAAGTTTCTGACGTCACACAGAATTAGAACTATTCACGTATTCCTAAATAGACACATCTATACTGATTTCACCGTTGACAATGACATTGTAGATGTCATTTTATATCAGCTTTTAGATACATAACCTTAAGAAATTGATTTCATTTTTGGAATTTCAAAAAGTCTACTTTAGTACCGATATCTTGGCTCAGTGAACGCATTTGCTGGCAAATTCACTATACTGCTTAGCAACATATTTATGTTACAACTGCTAGTTCTAAGTGGTCTTGTACAATTAATAAAATAAAGTGTTTTCTATTCAACGATTAAAGGGAAATATTCATAACGCTAAATACAGTCATTGTTACCGATTTAATGGATGCATATATAAAGAACAAGTTAACTTTTTAAGTTTTAAACAATTTTGACTCAGATCTAAGATGTCCAGATGTTTTGACCACTACAGAAAAAAACGATCAATTCTTTAACAGGAGAATGATGAACCTTCTCGACAACAATTGACTGTATTTTGGTGCAAAATGGTTCCTTTATAATTAATACAAATTAATCAAGGCATTAAACGATCAATTGATTATTCCGATTAACCACTTCACAGACTTGTACTACAGAACCTACCAACAGAAGTTTAACACATAAGACAATAAAAGTATCAAATTTCAACTTTTAATCATAGCTAATTTTCTGCTTGTATGGATCATAATTCATCTATAGAATTAACAATAACATCTCCCTATAGAATGTGTTGATTAACTTGTTGAGGAAGCAGACTCGTCTTATTTATCGCTATACATCGATAAAAGATCTAAGTGCCAATGATTTTAGGTTAATAAAAATCTGGTGAATATTAATTAAATCTTCAGCAATTGGGAATAATAATTCTTTTTGGAAAAACTATGGGCCGATCCTTGTAAATTATTACTTCGGTACTACGGCTTTTGAGTGCTCTCTTAGAAATGAAGAGGGATCTCATCCAAAACAATTTTGCAAAAAAAATGTAATGAAATAATTACTGAAGAACCTCTACGCTAACTTGCATGTTATTTTTCTTGATCAATTTAAACATACTTTAATGTTATAGGTTTGCACTTTGTTCCTTCCAAAAATATAGCCAAACTGGCCGTCATTGGTATTTCATAATACATAGGTGTATTATATTTGAAGTATATGTATAAGGAATTGTGGGTTTAATGTCAGTAAAACAGCAACATAACGAACATATTCACAAAAAGTAGCATACATTCCATCGGGTCATTGAGTATTACAAATTTTACACTAAAAACTAAAGCAGTTATTACCCAAAGTGTGTCAGGTATAAAATACAACTAGCAGTACTTTGGCATCTCTTTGGAAGAGGTACGTACTTTAAAGGGGTCAAGATGGGTTGAATATTCATTTTGTTTAGGTTAAATATTTTAAATTATAATGCTTAGTTTCTGGACCTTATATGAATGTGCTTTATAAAATTAGAAGATATTATTGTGCTCACGGGTGCCACACGTGAGCAGGATCTGCTTACCCGTCCGGAGCACCTGAGAGTATCCCTAGTTCTAGGTGGGGTTCGTGTTGCTCAGTCTTTATAGTTTTCTATGTTGTGTATCTGTACTATCGTGTGTCTGTTTGTCTTTTTCTTTTTTAGCTATGGCGTTGTCTGTTTATTTTCGACTTAGGAGTTTGAATGTCCCTCGGGTATCTTTTGCCTCTCTTTTATATCAACTTCATAGGTCATACGGTACCTATAGTTGTTAACGTCTGTGTCATTTGGTCTCTGTTGGAGGGTTGTCTCATTGGCAATTATACCACATCTTCTTATCTTTATATGCATCAACAGTCTTATTTATTTTCTAGATAAGACCACACATACCGAGAAAGTACAGATTAAAATATAACCTTTTCTATTTTAAAGGGGCACTAGCTACGAGATGTCAAATTAAGCTAAATAATATTGATAATGAATCATTCACTTGCAAGTGAATAAGTCGACCTCATTAAATCCGTATTCAGGTAAATCATTTAATGACTGATTCGATCCACTAAAAATCTTTCTTCTACATGTAAATGACGAGAAACATGTACAAATGTATGTTAAATCTATAAATAAAATTAAACAGACCTATAAAAATTCAAATGCATGTGTTGGCTTAATCTATTTATATCTAATCATTAGTATATTTATGTTTACATCGCTTATATGGTCATCTGAGGTCAACTCGATATTTAATTAGATGGAGTCTAGACTAAAATACACACGAAACGAAACTATATATAATTGACTCTATGCTCTGTAAACTGTTTATTTCACACTTTTGATAGTTTGGATAAATGTTTTACATTGTTATAAATAAAATATGAAAACTTGAGTCAAATCGGTGACCATGAATTTGACAGCTAGTGCCCCTTTAATAGATCGTATTTTGCCATATAATGGTTGATTTACGTCCGATCAGGAAAACATGTAACAGAATAATTGTTCTAATGTACTTTCAATCCTTGGTATTGATGCTTCATGCGTATTCTGGGTTTCTTTATGTCATACATTTTTTTATTATAAGTTAAATGGTAGCAATTTACAGAACAGAATAAGTACGAAATAAATGTTCTAAAAAAAACCCCTCTTCAAACGAAATATTTAAATTATTTAAGACTAAAGAAGAAATCACAAAAGTCACGGAGTTTTAAAACACTTAAGAATTGTTTAGGAGATATGCTATACGAGCTAAATGTTAATCCATGGGATGTTCCGCAGAACAGCGAGGTTATTAAAAAGATGCTCTGGTTTATCGTAATTCTAAGCATTCGTTTGTCTTACAAATTGAGATTTACAGTATACTACATGTAGATACAAATCTGCTAAAAAAAAGTCCAATAACAGATTATCTATAAGCACGAAAGTTTTCGGTAGCTAATACAAAGATGAAAATTCAATCATCAGGTCAGCCAATGACCTTTTTGAAATGAAGATTATTGTAACTATCATATTACAAAAAACATACTTGTATAAATATTTATATCGGCAATATGATAATCCAATATTTATAAAAAAAAATGTTAAGAATAAAACTTGTCCTTTATCCCATACACCCAAAACGAAGTAAAATTGAGAAAGGAAATGGGGAATGTGTCAAAGCGACAACAACCCGACCATAGAGCAGACAACAGCCGAAGGCCACCAATGGGTCTTCGATGTAGCGAGAATTCCCGCACATGTAGGTGTCCTTCAGCTGGCCCCTAAAAATATATATACTAGTACAGTGATAATGGACGTCATACTAAGCTGCGAATAGAATGCACACTCACTTATAATGTCATATATGCAATCTTCATATTGTTCAATGGTCTTTACAAAACGATCAACCATAGCTGAAATAAGAAACATAATGTCTGACAGAAGGAGCAATGTAATCTGTTGGAACGTTTATGTTACGAATACTTGTATTTGAATAAAAAATTTATTCGGGTATTTAATTAGTGCTGTCAGTATGCAATATATAGGCAGAGACATACATTAGAACATTTAGCTTATTTAAAAGGATCTTTAAAAACAATATTTTTGTACGAAACTTTTTAATAGTTTACTGTTGCATTTGGTGCATTTGAAAATATAAAGAGGTGTGCAGTTGTTTATATGCTTTTATACTATAATTGTATCAATTGTAGAAGGTGACTATAGACTTGGATCTCGATAAACTATTGCATACTCATCATTGACGGCATATTGTGGGATTTTGTCCCAAGTCTCTAGAAGACCATTTAATGTAACCAGATGCTGATTTATGGGGGAGGGGGTAGGGCGGTTGATTATATAGAGAATCACTGGAGCATGACTGTAGCCGGCCTCCTATTACATGTAGGCAGTCATTGCACCCCAATTATGAAAATATTTTGATCCGCCATGGCGGCCACTAAAACCTATCTTTCAAATTCATGCTGGTCTAACTATTTTATGTGATTGTTATCCATGTTCAAGTTAATCATAAATCAAATAGATAATACTATTTCGGCACCAAATTCACAAGATGAAAGCCATGACTGCTGTCTCGTTGAGGTTTACCCCACAACTACTATTGATATGGTACTTCCTAATCAGAAAACTACATCTCAAGATTTCAACCAAGTTATATTGATAATGGAGGAACCACAAACAATCATACAGTAGGGGATTCATTCATATCAAGTTGTATTGAAGGTAACTTGCTTTCATGTACATATGACAGACAGATTTCATACATCTCCTGTATGAAAGTTGTCTTTTAATTGTAACTTGATCGGCATCTATTTACAAAACATCATAACGAGTAAGTTATTCCTTACTGCATGTTTTAATAAGATTTTATAACTTATTTATATAATTTAACAGAAGATGAAAAATTATATAAATGTTCTTGTTATTTTTTTGGATAAATACAAGTATTAACATAGCATGAAGCGATACAGAAAAAAGTCAAAAATGTTAATATGTTCGTTTTTACTAGACTCTTGACAACATTGAGAAATTGAGCATTTAATACGATGTCTTTCATCTGAAACATCTTTAAAAGAGGGACGAAAGATATCAGAGGGACAGTCAAACTTATAAATCGAAAATAAACTGACAACGCCATGGCTAAAATTGAAAAGACAAACAGACAAACTATAGAACACATGACACAACATAGAAAACTAAAAAATAAGCAACATGAACCCCACCAAAAGCTAGGGGTGATCTCAGGTGCTCCGGATGGGTAAGCAGATCCTGCTCCACATGTGACACCCGTCGTGTTGCTTATGTGATAACAAATCCGGTAAATAGTCTAATTCGGTAGGTCACATTCATGAGAGGCAATAGGATTGTTGTTACGACGTAAGGAACATATCCGATATCATTTGTGAAACGGTTATTCCATAACGGTCAACCAACTCGTGATGGCGTCCGTAAAATTTACGAAGGAATGATTTCAACTTCACCATTTGAAACTCTTGGTTTAATAGCTTCCTTGTGAGCAGCAATCCTTTATCAAGAAAATCATGATAGGAAATGTAAGCACGGGAATATCGTATCAATTTGGAGATATATACCCCGTATGCAGGTGCTACTGGAATGATGCTTCTTAGAAATAGGAAGTTAACAATTGGAAAGCTGAAATCATCTCTTTTGTCGTAAAATTTTGTTTTCAACCGACCCTCATTGTCAATTTTGAGATGTAAGTAAAAATATGAGGCCGACTTAACTTTAACGGACGCGTTGATATATTTTTTGCACCTATACGTAAACATACATTATTTGGCCTAAATATTTAAAATCTTTTTACATGTACATTTCAAATTTTGAACGAAATTTTGAGCAATATTTACTATGTTCTCTTCCATTATTCCAATGGTATAATGTCTGTTAAATTCAATATTATTTACTACATATCAGAATATGATACAAATGATTACGTATGTTGCATGCACAACTGTTCTCTTCAGCATATTCTGAAATCAATTCAATGATAAGTTCTGCGGGGTAATTCTTAGCTAACTATCCAGAAATACCCAATCCATTCCAAATTTAAAATATTTGATAATACGATAGACCTTGAATTATAACAGACTTGTAATTTGTCATACAATTCTGTAACTAAAGGACAATACTTCTAGCTCATAGCAGAATATTGACTTCTTAAATCTTGTATTTCCTTTTTGTTGTTCGACAAAGTATGTTCCATAGTAACTGTTTAAAAGAAAATTTAATGTCTCATGAAAACATGACTGTAAGTGATCGGCGATCCTATAAAGATAAATAGGTCAAATACCTAATTAGAAAAACGTACTGCAGATCCCTCAGTAAGAGTAATTGAAATCCTTTAATATTTCAAGTAATAGCGCGAACGAATAGGAGCGATTGCATTTATGCAAATGTCAATTAAACAAAAAAATTAATACAAGAATTCTATGCATAAAATATTACTGAAACTAATTCATGGTATGTTCTTTTCAGAGAGAATAAACTGAAATGAATTGCGAAAAAGACCAAGTTATGTACTATAGTTGACTGAAATAACAATAAAGAAAATCTATAGTTTTCAAGTGAAAATGAATGTTTGCCCATTGCCGTTCTAAATTTTCAAAATAATGTTTTAAAAAACTATATAAAAAAAAAAAGACTTTAAAATTGTGGTGCTTCAAAAATTCGCAATCCAACAAGAACAATAATGCGATTGAAAATTACTAAACATTTCATTTCATTTTCATTTTTGTTACCACCACGAATGAATTTATACAGAAATAAAATTGTAATCGGAAACTATTATGTTTATACAACTGTTTCCAGATCATTAATACTTGTATATGTATCAGTACATTTTATTTGGTTCATTTTCTACCCGATTAATTTAAAGACATACTTGATAAAAGAAATTAAGAGATGAAAAGTATTTGTATTGTAGAAGTATTATTGATCGGTTTCCCCAAGTGATGTCTTATGCAGCTTGATCAATGCGGCACGCCTCTGTGAAGTGTGTCTCCAATGAGAAAACCGTTATTCCTAGAATATATGATTTCAGAATTATATTATAATTTAATGAACCCAAGCATAAATAAATGTCCCTGGTGTTTGTAAATTTCTCACTTTATAAACTTCATGAATACCCATTTATTCTAATGAAAATAGATCAAACGGGACATCATTAATTTGTTAAAACATAAGGTCGGTACCATTTCCATCACCTGCTCTTGTGCTTGTGGTCTTATAAAATTATTAAGTCCAACGAAATCAAACGGTACAGTCGCATATCGCCAAAATCTACAGATATGATGGAATATTCGTACTTAGGACAAAACACTTTCGATGCTGCCAATTGTACTCTACCGGGAATGGAAAACCCTTTAGCCAGTTGCAGTATCCCTTGTAGTTATGGGGATAGTAATCCCTTCGGTCAAATGGCTGCACAAGGATATCGTTATAATGGGGTGCGGACATTCCCGCCTAATCCAGCTATGTCGTCTGCTAACTGTAGTATGGTTCCTCGACCACGAGAACATCCACAGGCTCCTGTTTTCCCTTCTGGTAAGTAAAGTGAATTTACACACTTTATATGGCGTTGCTTGTCGGCGATGAAATAAGATTTGGGGAAAGAAAATTGTTTTAAGTTCACCTAATTTTGTTAACGGTGTCTACTTAGCCGTAATGATGAGAAGTAAATTGGATTACTCAATGTAGAAATACACATTTTACATAATTTTCGCTTTAGCTGAAAATTTTCTATTTATTTATGGCACTAAATTGATATAAACAGCAAAATTATAGTAAATTGAATCAGGGGTGGTAGTTTCAAAAGCGATTTAAGCAACTGACTTAGTTATGTTTCAAGGCAACTAGACGGGTAATTCACTTCTGGCCGCTTGAGAAGTTGCGGAAATAAGATTTGCTTCGCCGCAGTTTACGTTTTGGCATCGCTAATCACATTTGCTATTCAGTTTTATTGAAAATATTAAATAACCTTTCCAATACGATATTCGTCAACATTCATTTATACCTTTTGTTAAGTCTCTGTGGAAGAAATGTGATACATTGAAGAAGAAAGTTTCTCGCATTTACCATATTGGACTGTTTTATTGGATTTGAAATAACATATATCAAAGAAGATACTTGATCTTGTCAAAAGATATCTTAAAGATTATTGAAAAATCATCACACATTAGACTTCCCCATAATTACATAATGTACTAATAGGTGATAATTCAACTTACCTTTCACAAATTACTTGGTTTATATATTCAATTAACTTGATTAGTAAGGAAATCTTAATTTAATGAATTATATGATTTTTATTTTTTAGAAAGAACACTCATTTATATTTTAAAATCAACTTATATTACTAAAATATTGTGGGAAAACGTATTTTTGTTATTTTTTTCTTCTTTTTATTTAATTGTGATTCAATTTACTTGCTTTTGGTGTAATAAAAAAATTAACAGATATTTACGTATGCCGATAAGTTCATCATTTACAATGTTATGATATTAAATTATATAGAAAGTTAAATTCTATATAAATTTTTGTTTTTTTTAAATGCGTTCAAAATAAATGATTTTCACTTATATATTAAACAATAAGTTTTAATACTACAAATTCTGTTACACATAGTAGTTTAAATTTTTTTATTTAATCCAGAAATGAATAATTTATTTTCAACAAAAATTGCATTCAGATAGTTTGATATGTTTTTCTTATTATCTTTTTTTTTTTTTAATTTTGTTATTCTATTGTACACTTCTAATATTTTTAATAAAATGTACAATATACGAGTGTTGACAAGGACGACTTACGATAATATCGTGAACAGTAAACTTAGAATTAAATCACTTTAAGTCTAAGTTGTTACTTTTAAATTACTTTTTTGTTCTAAGAAGCGAAAAATATAACTAACATTTATATTTTCTAATATCAAAAACTACAATGACACATGTTTCCGCATATAACGACCGGACATTATCGTCTCGATTAATTTATACACTATTTGAAAAAAATTATATTTTTCAATTTCCTGAATTGTTTTTCGAAAATTATAGACGTCTTTGATTTGTTTTATAATCATAATAACGAAGTATTTTAATTATTTACCATCCATTGAACATTTTCTTTAAAAAATATCATTTAATGTTACAATGGTAATAATATCTTACTCTTTACAACTTCATTTGGAGGAATTAAAACTTTAGGATTTAAATAAATATTCAGAACAAAGTAAACAATTAGTAAGATAAAAGGGCCAAGGGGATACACATTTTAATCAACTTATAAATTTCAAAATAATAAAATAATGTTTTAATTTAGACTATTCCGAAAGATAAGTATTTGATCTTTTAAACTTCTTTCAAATGTAATTTGAAGGTCAGTATTTGCAAAGTTTATGTTTTATTCTTTTACACGTGCACTTAACGCATATATTTTTTATAGTTATAAACTTTCAAATGTTTTCGTAATTACAAGAAAAGGTGCAAGAGATTTGCCTTTGAACTATTTGCTGAATGATAAAGCTTACTAAAATAAAAAAAGATTTATCTTGCCGTTGTCACAAAAGTTAAAATTGTAACATTTCTTACGTAAAACATCATAAATTTGTTTTGTGTCGTTTCGTAAAAAAACATGCAATTACAAAAAAATGTATATACTACTTTCCATATTATTATCATTGTACTGTTATTATTATGATTATGGTTGTTTGTTTAATTCTGATGACTTATTATTTTTAATCTTACAAAATAATTTATTTCGCCATTTATTTCACGTCAACATTCAGAACAGCAGTTATGAACTTATAGGTAGATAGTCTTTTTTTTTAAAAGCCTTAACGTGCAATGTCTTAAATTATACCTTAATGTAAGTCTAATGATAGCTGAATGAACAGTTTCATTATCCTGGCCCTAATACTTTTACCTCCGTTTTTTGTAATTATTTATAAAAATATAAATTGTTTGTTACTTAATTAAAATAAAACGAAATAGGAACATTTAAAACATTTTGGAAGCCTTAATTGAGATGCACAAGATATGTAGATAATATTACAATAGACGATGCATATAGCGAAATATATATTGGGAATCTTTTGTTATTTTTTCAAAATGGTTTAGAATTATATTTATTTTTTTTTAATTCTGAATCAATATCAATTATAATACTAAATTTCCGTATTTTTATATCCACGAGAATTATAAAATTATTCACCAGTAAAATCATTCAGGACACCGTTGTGTAACAAGCCAATAGATTAAACATTATTTTGCTGAACAATTTGGCAAATTGAATACAAAAATAGAAGAAACGATACAGCAAAAAAGGATTAAAATTAGATTATTAATCAAAATAGAAAAAAAAGTAAAGAACAATAATAAATCCGTTTTATATACATACTTTTGGAATTTCAGAATGATTAAAATTTCTACTGATTAATCGGTAAAACAAATAGAGGACATTTTAAAAAAAAATATTATATTTTGCATAGTGCTGTAAAACATGTAAACAGTTATACGTAATCTTTAAACAATAATAACCTGTCACTCGTAAAACATATTAACTTTTTTGCGTTGTATTTTCGTGTCTTAAAATACATCTAAAAAAGTCACATACTGTGAAACAAAAAAAAAAAAAAAAAAAAACCAGCAATCTGTGAGGTAAGTAAAACGCTCAAATTATGTTACCACATAAAAATATATGGTTTCGTACATGCCGAAAGTGAATTGGCTTCAAAGATTGTTCGACATACGCACTAATAACACCAGGGGCAGGTTATCGGAGCTGTCATAGAATTTGTCCTAAGATTTCTCTTAGAAAAAAATTAGAATAACGTTAGGACTGACTTATAATTACGAAATGTGTCAGAACGCACACCAAAGCTATCTTAGGACTATCTTAGCTAGGATCTCCTAATCACTGTGTCCTAATGGTTAGCGTAAAGATAAAAAGGAACATATATTATGACGGTTAATTTGTAAAACAAAATCAACAGCAACCTATATATGGATCCCCTTTTTCACCATAAAATTGTTCAAATTCCTTTTTGTTTTGCTATATATCGCTATATTTTTCTAATTATTGAATTATGATTTTATTATTTTGTTCTTAATATATTGGACAGCGCTTCAAAAACGTGCCCCAGAAATAAATCGTAAAATTGTATAAACATAACACGTATATTGTTTAGAATTTACAAATTAACGTGAAATGACTTAGAGAATTGCATGACTTAAAACTAAAATAAGATATAAGCAGATTATGTCTTAAAAAAAAGTTAGAATTGATTAAACATGAAATAGGTCCTATAAAAATGCATAACAATATAGTTATCCCATATATTAAAATGTAAATAATAATAACATAATGCAATCATCAGAAAAATATAACGATATAAGCGAAGATAGGATAATACAAAATTAATTTATGAAACAAAACAAACATGTAGTCCGTCCTTAGTTTTTTCGGGTTCGAAGTAATTTGATAGCTGCTCAGTTCCCCAGGGTATGTGTCGGAATGAAACCACTGAATGGTCATTTACAGCCAATTTTCTCCAGCGACAAAATAAAAACTAAAATTACGAAAGATCTTTCAATCTTTCAATAGTAAAACGACATGTTACGTTTTTACCATTTATACAAGTATTATTATGCAAAACCGAAAGACATAATAATTGAATTGGTCAAACTTTGTTTCAGTCAAATTAAACTGATTTGTTTTATTGAAAAAAAGTAACATCTCAAAAATGCTGAACTCCGAGGAAAATTCAAAACGGAAAGTCCCTAATCAAATGGCAAAATCCAAAGCACGAATGGATAAAACTGTCATATTTCTGACGACAGGCATGTCTTTTGTAGAAAATGGTGGATTGAACCTATTTTTATAGCTAGCTAAACCTCTCACTTGTATGGCAGTCGCATGAAATTCCATTACATTGACAACGATGCGTGAAAAAAAACCAACAGACACGGCAGGTAAAAATGCCAAAAATAGGGGTACAGTCAACACTTTGTTATCATCGTAATCACCTAAAACAAACAAATGTAACAAAGAAGCACAAAAAGGCATTCATCAAATTTAACAAACTCATCTTGATTTATTCAATGTACGATTTTATTTATATATAAAAAATCCACCTACTATGGATTGAAAGATTTCAAGTTCTGGGACCGAATCCTAACACTGACAGACACATGGTTAGATTAACATTAACTTCGATACATCATTGTAAAACAACTCTCGTCATAATTTACAATTCTGTGTAAATAGTTATCAAAGGTACCAGATTATAATCTAATACGACAAACGCGTTTTTCTTTTACATAATGGACGTTGTAAATATGCCTAATGTCTCGATAGAAAAAAACCTATTTGAAACGTTTGCAGGCCATGTATTTAGCAAATAATAAAGACATTCCAATGAGCAAATAATGTGCTACACTTCTTGTCGAGTTGTCGAGGTGACTCCATATGTGAATAAACTCATCATAGATACCAGGATAAAAATTTAATTTCCGCCAAACGCGCGTTCTCCGTCTACTAAAGGATCAACAGTGACGCTTGAATAAACAACATGTTACGACAAAATTTTTTTTTTTATTAATATTACTTTTACTTATGTATCTTGTCATACTTTGAATGACAAAACTATTTTATTTATTAATACTACTTTTTCTGTTAAGTCTATTTGACGTGACTCTGTACTTATGTATCCCGTCATACTTTGAACCACACAATTATTTTATTTATTATTATTACTTTTACTGTTAAGTCTGTTTTTTGTAATATCTACTTTACGTGACTCTGTATTTATGTATGCCGTCATACTTTGAACGACAAAATTATTTTATGTCTACCTGTTCGAATTTCAAACACGCACGCAATTTTACACCAGTACTGAAAACCTTCCATCCTTTATGGGTAGACTTTACATAGATAAATATAATCGTATAATATAAACAAAATGAGGATGTTAAATTTGATGTATGCCTTTTTGTGCTTCTTCGTTACATTTGTTGTTTTTATAGTGATTAAGATGATAACACAACTATAAAGATTTCTTTTACTCGCATCGAACTTGAAATATAGGTACACTATTACATTTAGGTCTGCTTCATATCTAATTTTTAAACAAGTAATTGACAATAAGGGTCGGTGGGGAACAACATTTAACGAATAACGAGATGATTCGGATTGTGAACTTTCGATTTCTATGTTGCAACATTCCATCAAAGCCTTTATAAGGAGCAAGTTTCCAAATTGATACGGTATGTCAGAGATTACGTTTTCTATGATTTCTTTAAAAGGCAGATTTTGCATACAAGAAAGCTATCTAAGGTATCCAACTGAAAAAAACATGCAATCTTTCCTTGGACAAATTTACAAACGCCATCACATGTTGATGGACCATTATAAAATATTTGATTCACAGTTGACGACGAATATATCACATTTGCCGTAACCACCATCCCTTCTCAAATGTAACATCACCAACTAAAACTTTTCAGCAAATATCTACTTACATGTACTAAGGCAAAACGACGAGTGCCACATTTGGCGCAAAGTAGGTTGACACTCCTGAAGCATTGGCTTTAAGACACCTTCTATGAACATGTATACGTACTGGAACACATATAAAATCCAACTTCCGAAAATTAGAAATTTTCGTTAATTGGTCGACGGAAGGCAGCATTACATTTAAATTATTTAGTTATTAAATATTTATTTAATTTATAAATTAACCTAGCTGACATATATTGCACTTTATTTTACAGAGAATAAAACAGTTTTCAGTGAGGATTTGTTTGAGTACATGATGATACCATATATAGCGAAATTAATTTTTGTTTGAAATGTATAATGTCAAATGATTTTCTCAAGTTTAACTTTAACTTTAACCAGTAATGTCCTGTTTTTGTAACAAGTTGGCGGCTGCTCAGTGAGTTATCATATAGCATAGAATACGATTGAAAAGTAGTTTGGCGATGTTAAAAAATTATCAACTGATTAAAGAAACCAAACCAAATCGAGCTAGGGTAAATCATTTGAATCATATAACAAAAATTAGATCAGGTTCTTCCGCAAAATTTAGAACTGAATTTTCTCATATTTTAAGTACTATTAGTGTTAAACAAATATCATGAATACAGATGGTTTACAATTTTTCGGATTTAGATACACACATATATATATATATATATATTTTCAAAATTACTAAACATTCAAACCATGAAACATTGCATCATCATCAAACTGTGATTATGTTTAGATCCATTTAGGGTAGTAGAATTTTTAAATCAAGAAAAGAAATAAAGTCGAATTAAAATCCATTTCATGGCAATTGGGTGGGAATTTGGACACTGAATATCTCTTCAGTAAAGCTCTATGCCAATATTTGTCTGAAAAAAATCCAAGCTGTTATACATAAATCTTACGACAGAAAACCAATCAAACATATCGATAAAAAAAAATACATTCCTTATTTTAAAAATGATTTAAAAAATTATAGCATCATTCTTCAATAAAAATAACTTTTCGTCCTTTCAATCCAGTACAAAAATAAAGACCACTTGGTTTTTTTTTGCTAAATGCTATGTGAACATTTTCCATTTTGCAAAACTTCTTGAATGCGTTATGTTTAAATTATCCGTATACATATTTAAGTTAAAATCAAAACTAATAAGTTTCAAGATAGTGATTTTATAATTAAATAGTAAGTAAATGATCTCAGTATTTGATAAATTGCTTTTGTGTTAGTCATACAAAATAAAATGGTTTTAAATTTGCCTTTCATTTTGGGAATAGTTGTCAACATCAACCAAACAAGAACAAAAATCAAATACACGACTATCCCTATATATCATTTTCGATATTTTATTTCATCGAATACTGCCTATTTCTAGTGTGTGTTTGCAATGTTTTCGAAACAAGAAAAGATCAAATGGAATAGAAAATAAAGGGTTTAATTGACTAAAAATTGAGGCCGACATAAGTATGTAAGTTTTTCCTGGATGAAAATGAAAAAAAAAGTGTTCAATGTATACACAAAGTAGTGTACCAGTTTTTAGTAAATATCTAGTTTAAGTATTAGATAGAAAAAATAAGAGAGTAGTAATTTGCATTTTTGACTTATTAGATCATTCTCGCAAAGGCTATCATAATGTTAATATTTCACAAATTTTTCAGT
The DNA here is from genome assembly GCA_037788925.1 of Mytilus galloprovincialis. Classification (NCBI taxonomy): domain Eukaryota; kingdom Metazoa; phylum Mollusca; class Bivalvia; order Mytilida; family Mytilidae; genus Mytilus; species Mytilus galloprovincialis. The sequence continues at coordinate 9,370,165 of CM075336.1, read as the reverse complement.
TGAAATAAACATACATTTGAATCGCTTCACATTTGTCATGGTCATTCATCAGCATATCAGTTTCAAGCTTAACAAATTGTAATTCAAACAATATTTAAATTTGATAAAAGTGGTTTACAGGTATAAATCGTAAGTGTTTTTCGAAATGTTATCTCCTTTCGATAGGATTATTTTTAATATCATGTTTTACACTGTACGGAATTCAATAATCTTTATATTGTTAATTGTAGGTTCTGTAAAGTTACGATTTAAAAAATGTCCATACAGTCATCATTTTTTTTCTTTTTTTCTTTTATGAAATTAAGAAAAATATAATTGTAGTAAACACATCTAACAGGAGATAATTAAATATCTTGATGTTCTTAAACAGAATGTTGGCTACGTTTTTTCATAACTATTGCTTTTTTTTAGGTAAGTACTTGTATAATAGTACTATACTCTTTCAATGTTGAATTTATTGAAAGATCCCTTTTTATATTACATTTTGGAGATTTAAATGTGCTAGATAAGATGAAATTTAAAACTCTTTCATTTACATATCACATCAGCAAAACATTGATAAAAAAGGTTTGCTGTATAGCTGTACTTTTACTTATTACATATCAAGAATTATGTCAAGACGGGTAAAATATAAAGCAGATTTTATTATGTTTTAAATTGATATTTTGCAGAGTATGGTGACAGCTATGCAGCATCCACACTCGGCTTTGTTGCCCAGTCAAAAAGCAAGTACAGTTTTTCTTTACGCTTATTCACATTATAATCCTTGAATCATGTTTATTCCCTTTGTGATGTGTATGAGTTGATAGTTGTAGTATCTAGAGTTGTAGTTTACTCACTTACGTTATCCAGTTTGTAAGTTTTTTTATGAACAAGTGTTGGTGCCCATCCTTCTTAACATAGAAAAATTACTTTATTCATCAGGAGCAGGAACTGCATGATTTAAGAGCGTCTGTATGGGATCATCCACGTTTTTTGGCGGGATTCGAGTTGATCCATATTAAGTTTTTTCTCTGTAATGTTTTGTAAACTTTTTTATTTTCTCATCGTCTCTTGATTTAACTTTGTCTTTGTCTCTCGACTTTTGAGTTTTGAATTTCCTTTTTGTATTTTCCGCCTTATTTTATGGCTTCTGACTTAAGTACTGAACTTTAAACAAAATACTGATATATTTGATACATCGATAGAACATGGTCTTTAGCAATTGTCCGTTCTGTTTGTCAAAAAAAAAACTGTAATTGTTCATTGTGTGTACTGGTAACGGTATTCTACTTACAGGATGTGAAATTAATAAAATGTTACCTAATACGGTGTATTTAAAACAATATATCAAACTTTTTCCTTTGCTTGTATAACGAGTAGTAGGGTTTAACAAAGCTATATCAAGACTAGGATAAGTCTTAGACTATTCATTACTATGTGCTTATATTTGGGACATATCACATTTTTATGTACAGAACGAGAAGATTTGAAGTGGGCAATGAGAAATCATCAATCGAATATGAACAGACACTATCGTGGCCAAATAAAACAAAATTTATGTTAAATAAAACCAGACCTAGAATTAAAATATATACGAAATTAAAATACTAAAAGTAACCAGAGTGAACAAATTATTTATGTATCATTTTCGACGTGAACTTCTAACTGCAAACGAATTGAAACACCTCGTTCTCATTAAAGATTATTTACACGTATCAAACGTAAAAAAATATAAAATACAAGTGTTAATTCGCATTTTTTATGAACGTGAAAGTAAGATGTGTATGCACAAAAGTTAATTTTCAAGAGCAAGTACAAACAATGAAATATTAGATCAAAGTATTTGATTTTGTTTTTAGATTAGGGCTAATTATTTCTGAAAACGGTTCAAAAGTTTTTTGAAGTATTTTAATACTTCGGACTTCATATCTACTTTTTATTGAAAGAATAAACTTTTTGTAGAAACTGTTTTTGAATTGTATCAATTTGGATTAAGAATGTGCTTGACTAATATCCAAAAAGCTTGACTCCTTTTGACTAAAATTTGTTTGTGTAGTTTGTATAGCTATAAAATTCCCATACAGCATCAATAATGCTTCCTAGCTTGTTGACGTGTTAGTCTATAAATGATGCTGCTTTCATTTGTATACTTTTGGGTATATGAAAGGTGTAATTTCATTTTAGACTTTATTAATTATTTATATGATTAGCGACAACAATCCGTTATAGCGCCTGGCAAGTTGTGGCAGTTTTTAACGGATCCTATGTCCTAATGTTGTCTGAAATGAACATCGTGTTATATATTAATGCATTTTGACAATTTTATTTCCACATAACGAATAAATGTTGAGCGATTATTTTATGCCATAATATAACATGTCATTAAAACATATGAATCAATATGGTGGAAAGATTACATATTTCAATTATTAATTGTCCGGAATTATAGATTATGCGACAAATGCATCGAGAAAAAAAATACAACTAAATATAACAGTAAAAACGTCTCTAAGTGTTCCGGATATATACAAATTATATTTTAATTTTGTACAATAATTTGTTAGGCAACAAAAACTGTTATTTATTCAACACAAGCCTCACTAGTGTATAAAGACAGTCCGTTCAACTAAATGCAGTTATAAATTTGGTGCTTACATGTTTTGGTCAGCATATTTAGATGTACGTATCAGGTTTGGCGCATTCAAACAAAGAAGCAAGTGTTGTCTATTCATAACCAAAAGTAAAACTCTACAATCAAACGTTTGGGGTTGTATACAGTAATGACTTAAACGTATTTATAGAAATTATGTTGTTTTTTTAATTGCCTTATAGAGCTATTCAAATGTATTTGTTTTACACACCACTGACTATCAAAAATTACGTTTCAAGCAATCTGGAAGAAGGAAGAAAAGGGCTTTGGACGCATGAGATTTATAATTTTAACATTTGAATTTTAATTTTATTAAATTGTACTGAAAATAACATTGTCGAGTCAATTAATTTTTAATTTCTTGAAGATTTTGTTGGAAAATTGAATAATAAACCGGTGGTTGTATTGTACTATTATATCAAGGCATATAAACGTGACTTTCGTGTACTTAAGTCTCACAAGTTTGAATAGATTTGAAGTCTATTACTCCAATATTTTCTGGCTGTAATTCAAAAGTTATCATTCAATCTGTCTATTTACCAAAACGAGAAACAAAGCATTTGTTTCTTTGCAACATTTCTGACTGCAACGTCGTAAACATACATCAAAATGATTGAAACAACCACTTTAACGCTGACCAACCGTCAATTATAATTTAATTATCATCATTTGTTAAAATTATTTCTCTCTTTGATTTATAAACATTTTATCAATATAATTTGTAATTTCCAGATATAATCGCAATTATATGCTTGATCTTTTTCAATGTAATCATACGGAATTCTAACCCATCATATGAAACAGAGAAGACTTTTATTGAACATCAATCTCGGCAAAAATATAAAGCAATTTTCTTAATGTACCACTGAGATTTGAATTGTAATTATCATCTCGGGATGGCCGGCTCGAACTAGGGATCAGTTAACCTCGGTTTAATCAAACTTTGCCAGTAGCTATTACTCAAATGAAAACACCTTCTATGTGCGAATGTATCACAGCCCGTGATAGTTAATATGAAATTCTTGATTAGAACAACCAAATGGCCATTTTGTAGCAATTAGCTATGTAGGACTTGTCCGCTTCATTGAACGGGCACGTTCTGAAGAGATTGCCACGTGACTGGCTTATGATCTTCTCCTTATAGAACAATTAACCAGTTAAGTGTTTCGATAACCAATCTGAAACACTAACCGGTCGACAAGACTTTTATTATATTTGAAGTTGTACTTACTTCTTTATTTATAAAGATTTAATGAAGCGGAAACTGACCGTTGTTGTGCCGTCGTTTAAACTTCTGGTCGACTCTCTTTGTTTGTCGTAAAATATTTTGTTCAGCATAATAAAACTTGTGCCATAATACAGTTTCAATCTGTTCATTAACATATCATAGGGGATGCATTAGTTTTTAAAGAGTAGAATCAGTCCAAATGACATAATATAATGTAAACATTATTGATAAAAAAAGTATTTTGACACTACCCAGTTTGTGTTGTGCTTATATATGTAAAAATAGACTTATGTACAAATTCGGAGCGATATAAGTGTACCGCTGTTCAAATTTCATTAATGCAAATAAGAAGATATAAATTAAGGTAACACAAAACTGAGGAAATCGAACCAACTCCGAAAGTGGTTAAACAGATTTTTGTAACATAGTTTGTCATATATTATAGCATATATTATATAATATTAAATCGTTTATTAACAATTTAATTATAATTTTATATAAGCTCATCATATATACCTTGATATTATCGAGTCTCTAGAGAGAGTTGTTCATTGAGCGACTATTATTGATACAAAACGTAGCTGAATATAAACGCAAATTTTCAAACTAAAGAAAACAAATGCACAACCGAAATTCATAAAAAAAATCTGACCATGTAATTGCGAATGTTATATATTAATTGCAGTACAAAAGACATTTCTTATTTCATTTATATCTCACAACATACAAATATATTCCAATATGAATTCATTGGTTTAAACAAAACTAACAAAACTGATATAAATAATAGCTTATTCAGATTATATATATATTTTTAAATTTAACATGTTAAAGTATTTTTTAAGACTAACATCTGTAATTTTTTTGTGATAAGTTAGTACTTTATATTTTGTTTTGTATATTACACATATAAGATATGAATTTTAAATTTATAACAATATATTCTATAATTATTTTCTATAAAAAGTATTTTAAAATATTTAATTTAGTTTTCTGCAAATTTTACATATTTTGTTTCATGAATTGATTTATATTGTTTAATTAAACCGCAAATGAGAAACGAGACATTTAACTCCAATTTAAGCAACAATATCCTGCTGATTATACTTAATTTGATAAAAATAATTCAGCAGCAAATTAAATGGTCAGTACAAATAGCTTAATAAAGATGTCATATTTAACCTTCGGAAATATTCAGTATGACATTTATTGATAAACCACGAGATACCATAACTATTTACTTCATTGATGATCTGGAATATCTAATGTACACACATTAGCATTATGTTTCTTGGAAATCTAATAAAAATGAACACAATTATATTATGCCGATTTATTTACCCCCGGGACATTTCATTAGGAAAAGACAAAAGTCTACACGTGATCGTGTTTTCATTATATATTACTCAATGTGTTAAAGATACAACCTTACATAAATTAGGAATATTTGTACTGTAAAAGGTAATTACGTGAAACTTTACGTAGTTTGTTAAGGTCAGAACGGCTAACCAAAGGGGAGTAACTGTCGTGTGTTGCTTTGGATAACAAATATGTGCAGTTTTATTTGCAATTTGTTTATAACATAGTTATTGTATGTAACTAAATAAGAGGGTTATTATTACTAATTAAATACTAACATCATTCTCTGGAACAATTTCAGGAATGATTGCAAATGAGGAACAAACTTATCACAAGTCAGGAATATGGTGGTTGTTTTCCATTCATTTCATGTGTAACTGTTTGAGATTTCAGTTTTGCCATTTGATTAGGGACTTTCTTTTTTGATTTTTCTCGGAGTTCAGTATTTTTGTGATTTTACTTTTTGATAAGGGACTTTCCGTCTTGAATTTTCATTAGAGTTCGGTATTTTGTTATTTAATTTTAACATGGACATCAATTATATATTCTCCAAAAAAAGATACAAAGAATTTCCACAAACCAGAAATGTAATCACAAAAAAAAAAACAACCAAATAGTAGTAATGAATCAAAATACTATAACGTACTTAAACAAAAATTGTCTAATAAAAAAGTAAAAATAGAGAATCATATATAAAGATTTATAATAAATAAAATTGATGATAGAAACAGGAAATGTGTCAAGGAGACATCAACCCGAACAAAGAGCAGACAACAGCCGAAATATTTGTATTTGATACTTGTTCATTAAAGTTATAGGCCTTTCAAATTTAATCGGTGACTTCTAAAATGTTTATTTTGGTTCAATAGTGATTGACATAAAAATAAAACAAAACTTTTTAAAAGATGTAACCTGTGACCCGGGCTTTATTTAACATCCTTGGTTTTGTTTTATTTGATATTTTCCTTCTCTATAGCTATCCACTTTAAAGATTTCCACTATAAATGATGTTTTCGTTTTGTAGAACAAAAAACTTGCATGTCTATCCAATGTTGCTTTTCTGTCGTAATGACGTTTTATTTATTTAAGTCATTATCATAACCCTTCAAATATGCTAATAATGGTTGGAATTTATAATAGTACTAACTGTTATTTGTTTCAAACAGGGAATTTATCACGCTATTAATGTTGAGTGAAATTTATATACACCCCAAAACTAAATTTGTTCATTCGATTTGGTACAGATGCATTTCATAACATGACTGTTTGCAAATTTAAAGCAAACGCGCAAAACCATATCAAATTACAAGCAAATATTAAAGAACAATAAAAACGAAAATGGTCTATGATGTGCAGGATTTGTTTTTGTATTAGAGTTTTAACCAGATTAAAAGCATTAAGGTATTCTATACTAAATACTAACTTGTTCATATTATCTAAATGTTATTAGAGGTAACACATTTGAACAGATTTACCATTTAATTAAATAAAATAAGCACAATATAAATATATGTGTTGTATACAAGATGTAAGTTTGTACAAATTACAATTTGTACAGGGATTTTGTACAAGTTATTAGTGGTTTGACACATACTTTTATGCACCAGTTGATAACAGTTTATCTTCTTAAATTCATCAGCTTAATGTCCTAATTTCCAATGTACATACTTCAACCTAACATTTAATAATATTCGCCTGGTTATAAAACTGCAAATGAGGACACCTGAATAATTTAAATTCTATTTTTATGTTTCACCTTATACCAAAATTATATCCATAAAAGTCTTTTTGTGTTCTTGTAATGTTTTTTTTTTATATGAATGCTCAGTATAAGACACTATCATGTAGTCATGGACATATTACAACAATATGCGAAACAAAAATACTGCGTGCTTGTATCATCCATTTGTGTTAAGCGGTTAATAAAACACTGTTAATTTGTACAAAATTCTGTACACATTTTAATTTTTACAACATTAAAATTTGTACACAACATAATATATATATATAAACATTTTATCACAAATAATAATAAACGTGTTTGGTTTATACATCAATAAAAGATCAAATATTGTAAGATTATATTGGAGAGAATAAAGTCAGTATCTTCATTCATCATGAATACAATAATGTGCTGCCTTAAATACTATTCCAATATTATTCCATGGTTAGACGGACAAGAAATCCGTTGATACTTTCCAGATGCAAGTCTTTGTCATAAAGACTATAACGTATTTCCAGGGAATAGGACCTAATGTTTCATGTTTTATTTGACATTGGCAATTCTATTGCATTTTTGGTCGATAAATTTGTGTCGTTTTGAGAAATAATGTGCCCACGTCCAGTTATAATGACTGCGACTACAATGATCAGACATATTATCACAAACAGTTACAAAAACCATGTGTATAATTTCCTGGCTTGTTTGACATTCCATGATGAATACTGTAATTAGTTATTCAGTTAAAAGTCATTTGATATTTCTACTCTGGACAACTCCTTCTGGTACCATATGAACGAATTGATATATTAGTATTGGTGCAAAAACGATTCGTGATTTTGATATTGTTTATCAGCATATTTTAGAGTTTTTTCCTAAAGTATATCTTATTTGATTTGATTGATGAAATTTTTATTATGTATATGAATAAAAGTACCCATTACAATACGTGTAGCTGTATAACTGTCAAAATGCTTCCGGGTCACGCCGTATAACTACAAAACTATCTTTTATTTTGTTCTTTAGCCATTTCAAGTGAAACGTATAAAAATACAGAGGCTTAAAAGACTTGAGATGCATTTATATATTTTTAAATTAGAGTTTGTCTGAATCCTTATGCACCTTTAGTCGATTCCCCTCGTGTGTTTTAGAAAAAAATCAAAATGTATATGCTGCAAATTAATAATAAATATATGTACCAACACCTTCAAAATGTCGATGATTCGTTTATTAATTGTTGCTTAGTTTCCGTCTAGATACAATTATTTTATGTATATTCACAAAAAGAACAAAATGAAAAATCTGTGCAATAAAACGGTGCTGTTAAATGGGTTAACTGGGGCGAAATTATATATTTTGAGAAGGAATGGTATGGTGCATATTGCTCCTTTCCATATTATTTGTACTTCTCTTTACGTATCATATATGCGTTAATTTGTCAATCGTCCTTTTTGTGTATCACTTGATACGTTTATCTAAACGATGACAAGGTTTGAAAAAGACAAATTTTAAAATACTTTTTAACTTTACAGATTCGTTTTCAACAACATTTATCGTTCAAGGCGAGATAATGTGAATACTAGTAATCTAAACATAAAACTTGCAACGCTGCTAACTCTTTCGAACATTAAGTCACTTCGATCACATTAAAATGAGCACGAAAACTTATATACTCAGCCTAGAATTACACTTTATGAGAAGAGATAAAAGATTGCCAGATCAATTTTGTGAATACAGTCTGAATCAACCATAAAGGATTTTCAAATATTATTTTTTTAATTGTAAAGAGTCTACACCTTCAAAATGATGAATAGGGTTTTCATGTTTAGAGATAAAAATTTAAAAAAAAAAACATTCAAGAATAAATTACTTTTAAAATGTCTTTGGAAATGCAGAAAAATGGATTGATAAAGTGATATTTGATCTTGATTTGTGCAACGTGAGGATACCCAAATTGCACCTATTTTTAACTACATTTGTTTATGATTCAGACAACAGTTTATATTCTGTATTTATTTTGTGGATGTATCGTTATCAATTTTACACTATTATTCTCACAATTTCATTTTGAATCCTTATTGTATTGTATTGAATTAGTTTAAACCGAGCTCCAAATAGTCCATGCTTCTGTAATGCGAAGTACCCAAATTGCATACAATTGCATGCTTAAATTTATATCATTAAAAAATCGAATAACTAATGTTTTGTTTTATTTCTCCAAATATTTAGAACATTTTGACAGTAGTCCATGCTTAGTATTCATTTGTACTGTGCACGTGTTGTGAATATTTAAATATACTTAGCTGTGTTGAAACACGTTCATAATTGCAAATTATTTATGCTCAAATGGTTTAGGCTCAAAGAAAAAAAAAAAAGGTTACTCGCTGAATTTTGGAACTGTGACGATACACAATACTTTTGCCAATATCTAGTTTATTACATTTGATAAAGCACTTTCGTATCACATTCAGGGTAGTTCAATTATTTAAAAAAAAAATTCTATTTGTTTATAAAGATCTAGAAAGAGAAAACGTTGATATTCATTGATCACGGATTGGTCTATTAAATCTATTGAATTGCAATAGCAATCAGTTCTGCAGACAAAAATCTGATGTGCACGTTTTGAACGTATGATATTTCCAAATATGAATCGTCATAATATTTAATTTTTAAAAAATTTAAAAATTGCTCAAAGAAAAATACAAAAAATCAGGCAAAGGATAAACACAACAATGATACAACAAAATACATCTATCTTTCTTTTCTATTAGATCACACATTTCAATACAAAATTCAAGCAAGAGCAATTAAAACCCTTTTAACAAATGTGTCTGTTTGTTTTTCTCGTTTTGAATAACAGTCTTTGGGTCCTATTTTTATTTTGTCTGGTTTGACTGTTGGGTTCTTGCTCATAGAAATATGAGGTAGTATTTATTGACGTCCTCTTCAAAAAAGACATAAAATGCATTGTTGAATCTACAACAAATATTTGAATAAATAAATGATGATATATAAAATAAGAAGATGAATAAAATTAAATAGAGATACAGTACACCAAATGTGCTAACAACTAACTGGTGCTGTTAACTGTTGATAATTATGTTTGGATACTATATTTTATCATTTGAAATAACTTTTGATAAAAAAACAAAAAAAAATCAATTATGCTTTTCGAAATCAGATGTGATTTAATTTCCACTAAATACTTTTTCCGTTGTTTTTTTCCCCGAGTTTTTAATTGAAAATTTTGCCGAAGGATAATAACTGCAAGTCAGTCTTTATCTATTTCCCGACCAATTGACAAATAATAAAAGTGCTAGTAATAATGAATTTCACCTCTAGGTAGAGTTTCGTTTTCTGAAATTCAATAAGAATCGACCTATCATTTTATTGAACATGTCTTTCAACACTCAGCATTTAGTAGTGGTAATTTGACAATGCGTCTTGTATTTAGACAAATACTGGATATAGTCTGGCTAAAATTCATTATATCGCGAAGGCAAACAAGAGAATTTTATTAGCCTGTGTTATCATTGATTCTTTCCTGATAAATTAGATGCCATTTCTACTCTTGCTTAATACGAATTTTATTTAATAAAAAAGTTTAAAGGCATTGTCCGTTATGTTTTCAATCCCTTGATTAATTTTCTCTTCACTCTTGTTTAAGATAAAATGCGTGCAGAGGCTTAGTTCAAGTAATAATTGCTCGGCGGCAGTCAAATGCTCTTTGCTGTAATCAAATTATAAGAATATAAAACTAATATCAATATGTGAATTTCGATTTGATTCTCCGGATGGCGATTACTTGACTATTGTCTAAGTACGCTTCAAATATCTGGGGACGGCACAAAATAAATATCTGGGCTCTGTGTATCAAAATAACGTTAAATGATCAAACAGATCTCCTTTTTCCTCAGAAGATAGCGACAATTTTCCACTAGTTAATGACACAATAGATTTGCGTTAGTTTTATTGTTATTGCACAATATAATGGTATAGTACTAATCCTATATATTTTTATATATTGATTGCTTTATTTCCTGTATTAAATCTATCTGGATTCAGACATCTCTAACGTAAATGTGTGACATCACAGTTATGCAACGTTCATATGTGATTAATTTCTATTAAGGTAGAATTCCATTACAGTGCTGTGATAAAAAAGTCTCTAAGATGTTTAAAATTTCCGTCAAGTTTATGACTCTCATATTACTGAGATTGGTCTTGTTGAGCACAATCCCGAACTTTTAGCATTTTTCTGTCGAAAGATGGTTGTCAATATGCCATGCTACAATTATCTTATCTGTCTATTTTATTTGATTGTTAATGCAGATTGATAAATGCACATTTTAAAATATTTTCCATTTATAATCTTTTTGCAACAAGCAATAGCAACGAAACATTTTTTTTTTATTTTGAATATTCTTACCATCATTAATAAATTAAAAGTTCTATTAATGGTATTTAAACACCATTCTAAATCTAGAAATCTATGAATTACAATCATAATATGCATATTGAGATGGTGATCGAATATCAAAATGTTAAATATTGCACCATAGATTATACAAGGCAACTAAAATACACCAATATAAAAACAATGTAACCATGTTAGTACGGACATGTTTTTAAACAACTGGGACCAGTTTAACGAAGCAATACTTAGACCTGTCATAAGATAGAATAACAGAACAAAATAGAACAACCTTAGAAAAAGATACCAATTGATAACATTCGAAAAAAAGCAAATGGAGAAAATCCAATTGAAATGAATTGCGTATTGCTCCCCCGAGGTTAAGAGTTACTTCCCTTCAAGTGATGTCTGATATTATCCACATGTATCCATTGGAGAAGGTAATTTTCCTAAGGTCGACCTCTCATTCTATTTCTCCAATTTGTATCCATGAAAATGAAGCCTAACAAAGTTTGTATTAGGAATTTATTAGATCAGCTTGTCGGTGGTTAAATATTCAAGTTATTTTCTGGATGTTCTTAGCTCTCCCTAGCGGGTTATAATTTATGATCTTGTCAGAATAATGAGCGATTACTCCTTTGGAATTGATTGTATATATTTTGTTAATCTACACTTGATGGAAACTGCTCATTTTATTGATGTCTTAATGGTTCTTTCTTAACTGTACAGTGGCACAATTTAGAATGTGTATTGTCTTTTTTACATGCTTGATGATCATAAAATAGTTAACCTAACCACAAATAAATGCGTACCCACGTGTCGTGTGGTTCAATAAGTCGATCATCATTCCAATAGAAAATCTCATTGTTTTAAGAAATATAAATATTTGCTCATAGAATTTTAAAAAATCATCAACGAGTATTGAATTCCGTAACTGCCCCATTTATGTGTTTTTAAATTGTTGAATGCCATCATTTGAGGAACACGAAATATTTAAAACATTCAATATAAAATAGTGTGATTTTTTTTACTACGCGAACCCTCCCTCACTCTCTCTTTCTCTCTGTTTGTGCGTTTGTGGAAATGCAATGTATGTGAGTGTGTGTCTTTCTAAAGATATTTATGTTTTATTTCAGGCTATATTGTCAAAATATTTTCAAGGTTTTATTCATCAATATATTAATTTCTTCTCTTTGACTTCCTACACTTTTGTAAAGAAAAAAGATACATTTATGTAATATTTGTTGTTTTTGTTTCAGGATTATAAACGATTTCAACAATTCATTTTTATTTCCAAATTATTTTCACATCTTACCAGCTAATTTTGAGGATAAACAAATTTATAAACCTATTTTTTTATTTCTCTTTTTTTCTACGTCTTTTTTTTGTATATTCACACACGATGCAAAGAACATTAATGTGAATTTGATTCAACACTGCATGACTGCATATGCTTTATATGATAACTTTAGTATTCCATTTTAGGGCTATCCTATAAAATGTACCCTCATAGTCATGAAAGTGGTCTGAGTCCAGAAAAACGAAAACAAAGAAGAATACGAACAACATTCACCAGCGCCCAATTAAAAGAACTGGAGAAAGCTTTCTCAGAGACACATTATCCAGATATATATACAAGAGAAGAAATAGCAATGAAAACTGATCTCACTGAAGCCAGAGTACAGGTTAGCTTTCCTTAGAAATCATAGACTTTATGTTTGATTATTAGATGTTAATTCATTTATATTTTACAATCATAGTGTGCCCGGGTAAAGTGACATCTTTTTCCAGCGGATTATTACATTGTGAACATGCACATTTGCACATTACAAGTCCGGCTCTGCGTGTCTGTCTTGTACAAAGCAGGGAACAAAATCATATTACCTTAACATTTTCTCGTCTGGAATAAGCATATCAATTAAGCAGCCTTCCATCATCGTATGAGAAAAGTTAGTTATTTTCGATCTTTGGGTTTGACTGTCCCTCTAGAATCCTTCCCCCTTCATTGATTTAAAATGATCACGTGTTGACATCAACGACTATTATTGCAACAAAGGTCTGAATAAGTATACTTGCTTTATTATATAAATTCGTTTCTGAAATAATCAAAGAAACTCTGAACATGACCCTTGATAGGGAATCTATATTTCAATCCGTTTATTAAATAAAACAGCTGAATATCACAGATATTATATAATTATAATTAAGATTGATAAAGAAGTAGAAATATAAAACAAAAGTTTAATGTTTTTGTTTTCTTATAGGTCTGGTTTCAAAACCGACGTGCCAAGTTTAGGAAAGTAGAGCGGGCAAAGCAGCAACAACAATCTGCATCATCCACTCCAGCAACAACAATTAAACAGGAGCCCAATGCAAGCAACAATACAAACAGTTCTAACAACAACAATAACAACACTAAGGAAAAGCATAAACAGCCAGAGGAAACTTCAAGTAAGTATCCTAGTATACATATCGACTCTATCGGAAGGCTGTGTCATTAAAAATTATACCACATTTCACGATTTCATTCATTCGTTGTATTTTAATTGTATATGAGAATTGGTTGCTTAATCGGATGAAATGTTGTTAATTACTCCGTCGAGTTTTTCAAATATACAAATAGTGGAATATTCATACAATTGCAGTATTTCTCAAGCAGTTTATTTTTGGGGGAAATCATACATTTGTATCTAGAAAAAAACACAGATTCATCTGATATTAATTATGATATGGCTTCATGGTATCATCGTGTCTTTTACTGACCAGGGCGTCGACGGCAGATACTGCAAAGTGTTATTCATAATAACGAAAGTTTAACTTCTTTATAGTTTCATATAAAAATTGTTCCTGTAGATCGATGTTTTGTGCTTCTGTCGTAATCAATGCATCACAAGTATACTCATTCTTACAGATAAAACTTTGTCAGAAAGTTCTAAATGGACAAGCAATGTTTCGAATAATAAAGTAGCAACCTCCCTGAGTGGAGCACCATCATTACCTGGTCCGTACTCTGGTATCCTTTCAGCACATTCATCTGAATACCCTAATGTTCCGGCTTTGGAAAAAGCAACGTCATTGGCAGCAGGTTTGTTTTGAAGAGAATGGGACAGAAAGGGGAAATAACTGCTACTAATTTATGTTGTGTTGATAACGTTCACGTTCGTTTGCAGAAGATTTACTGTACCTAAATAGGATATAGAGATCGAGGATTGTATTATATACTTCGTGTTCTAAGATACATTCAGAGTGCCAATGATTATGTTTGTATATAATTGTAAATCGATACTGGTTCAGAGATATGATAGTGTTGTTGAAAATACCTATGGTGTGTCTACGGCACATTGAGTGAAGCTAAATATGTTGATGTGAAAGAACAGTAATTTGGATTTATATTCGTGAGAGAGTACCATGAGTAAAGGGGACAAATATGGAGAAGGGACAATCTTGTGTACTTATAGTTATAAACTGATGCTGTTTAGCACTCACACAAAGAAGGCATAGTTACTATTTTCCATTCAATTTCAAATGTTCAATTTCGTTTTGGAACATGTAACTATTCAATTCGATAAGACTTGCATTTCGTTCTGCAACCAACATTTCACATGTCAGCTGTAAAAATCATAATACAGCAAATACTGTATACCTCTTAGAATTTATGTACATAACTAAAAGCTATTTTATGTTTAAATATATCGTATATGATATACGTGGTGTCAGTTATCATAACATCAGATCAGTATTATATTTTTTTTATAAAAGCATTTTAAGTTTATTTTTAACAACGATATGACCCTTACAGTATTATTTTTATGTGCCAAATATATTAAGTCAGTTGAATGCAAAGTGTACAAACGTGTTCAAAGTTTGTGTATACGTATTACAGCTTCCATAACACACGATACCAAAAAAAAAAAGAATGAATTTTAATTTGTATATGTTTCATTTTTATTGTCTATTTGTGAAATGTATTGATGAAAATCCAGTTTTATTTTAGTTGCATTTTTCTTATCAAAAATAAGTGGTGATATTGAAAAAGGCAACAACCGCTGTATTATAAAGTGATAATATTTGTCCCGTTTGTAATTCTCTTAGTCTTAGATATGTCTTGTGCTTTAATATTTGTTTTCAATGCGTGTATACATTATTCCTGCACTAGTAATGTAAAAAGGAACACAGGTGTCATTTGATAAATTATAATTATAATTCTTTTATTGTCATATAAGTAAAATGATACAAAAACAAAAGTAACAACAACAAAAATGAATTATCAATCTAAATGAGATTTAAGCTTACTTTTTATCTACTTGTTTCGTGTTAAAACAGAACCGTGCAGGCATTGCGTTTACACTTTATCCACACCCGTGCAATCTAATTTCTTGTCATTGAATTGTCATATTTACAGAGAAATCAGAGCGTTACAAAATATTATAAGATTATTTGGCCACAAGTGCAGTGTTTGATATG
This sequence comes from Mytilus galloprovincialis, assembly GCA_037788925.1. Lineage (NCBI taxonomy): Eukaryota > Metazoa > Mollusca > Bivalvia > Mytilida > Mytilidae > Mytilus > Mytilus galloprovincialis. The sequence goes on along the minus strand of CM075336.1, from coordinate 9,354,348 downwards.
CAATGAATTTACAGTAATGGAATATATGACAATGCAACATAGCAGAAAATAAGTTAACATTCTGTTGTGCATGCGTTTCAATTGAACCATTTCTAATGGTTTTTCAGAAAAGAACTCCTTTTATTTCTATACGAGGTTTCTATCAGCGAAACGTAACATTACAAAATTTATATCATCTTTTCTCATATCATTTGCAACGTTGAAACAATACAATGAACCAACACGAACAACACTAGTAAAGGTAATTTTGCTTACAAAACACATTTGAATTACTAGATACGGGATTAAAATAGTGCACTGTATATACACACATTAATTGCTTCCTTATTATGTGATCTTTATGACAATTTATATATAGTATAATTGTGTTGCAAAATGATTGTAAATTCAGTATTAATAACTGTAATTGTGCCAATAATTACGTCGTGCAGGATATTATAAAATGATCTGATAGTGTTCCACTTTTTTTTTTATTTTGAAGTCATTAATATGTCCCATGGATTACATATAAATTATATACATTCAACTTTTATTTATTTGTTTGATTTTGTTTTTTACTTGAAAGGCGTATTATGTATACGATATTATTAAAGATACGTCTTTATGTGTTTGTTCTAATTATTTATTGAAACTGAATCCGTTTGGCATTTATGTATAAAACAGAAAAGACCTGATGGTATACATGTAAACAAATATAACAGACAATAGAGTAAGTGTCAACTTTTGTATACAAAAAAATACAGAGTAAAGCTTTATCATTATTAGCCAAGTGTACTTCTGTAAATTAACCAAATCCATTAACTCATTTTAATAGTTTATACATAGTTCTTAATCTTCCTGGCTTTGGGTTCTCTTCAATTTTGTAGCTTTTCATCAACATTATTATGTAACTTGATCTTGCTAAATATTTAGTTCTAACAGCACCATCCTCGATTTCTTATCGGGTATCCATTCACTACGAACAAAACGACGGATGCCACACTCATATCAGGATATCCTTACATTTCCGGAGTCTATAAGAATGTGTTGTAAAATTGCAAATGGGTCAGCACACCACAGGAAATATGCACCGTATAAGTTTGCTTGCGATTTTCATTAAGGTTCGTGTTGCTAAATATTTGAATTGTGTACAATCCCTTTAGACTAACTTTCACTTACTTTGTTATGGCTTTCTGTTGGCCAGTACCGAAAATTTTACAGTAGTAGACGTACATGTAGCGCTGTTTAGTCTCTTGAAGTTCCATTGCGGTCAATTGAGAAATGTTCACTTAATGTTTTCATTATCGTTAGCCTTACAAGTTACAGGTCTGAACTGAACAAATTGCAAGCGGAACGTCTTAAAACTAATAAAATTAGCATAAGGAAAAAAATCACAAAAAGTCAATCTTTAAAATAGGAGACGGTTATATATATTTACCGATGAGACAACTATCCACCATCTACTAAAGGTTTTAAAAAAAATATGTTAGTCGATAAAAAAACTACATTTGCTACGGTATCCGAAAATGTGAAAGAGCGGTTGATGGCTATCTGATAAATTTATTGTAAAACAATTTCATAGGCAGTAAAATGCCGAAACCCTAAGATATTTCCGATGTAACTCGCGATATTTGGAGACATGAACTAATTAAACTTCCAACTTTTACACTGTTTAGACTAAATAACGATTAAAGCTTCATCTATCATTGTAATGATGTTACAATTTGAATGGGATGTTTCGTAAACGCAGGTAACTTGATTATTAGTGAGAAATGTCTCTCACCATTCTATAATCTTAAAATTGTTACATTCAAACAATGGAAAACATTTAATCAAATAACAAGAACCCTTAACACACTGCAAGAGTCTTAAAAATATTCTAATAACTCGAATGAAGAACTCAAGTGATCATGTACTTTTCAATCACGATCTTAAAGAATTACAGATATCCACACAAACAACTGAGAGAGAGAGAGAGAGAGAGAGAGAGAGAGAGAGAGAGAGAGCATTTTAATTTTGTTTAAAGATTTACGATTCTATGTGCTGAAAATTTTCATAAACGTTTGATTTTGAAATTTGTATTTTATTCTCGCACTTAACATATTATTGGATTTTAAGCTGTATGCCGTATTCTTTTTTATATAATTGTTAAACATTCTTATTTGATAAATAATTTGGCAATGTAAAAATTAGTTATCAGGCAAATTCCTGAGGGAATGAATTCTATCTTTCATCACTATTTGTTCTCTTTACGTGTCGAATTTGGCGTCTTTCGAGCATGAACATGTCCAGCAAGATGACAAAATAGACAGAATATATGTCAAATAGCGGCATGATCAGAGACTTTAATTTTCGTGTGAATTTCTATTGAAAACGTTCTGTAATCAGAAATCACTCATTAATCCCGCGGGAAAAACCCTCAAAACGTTGCACAGTTATGTCCCGTTAAAAAGGCAGGTGGCAAAGATCGCCATATTGGTCCACAATCGGGATTTAATCATTCTGTTGTAAAAATAATTGAGTTAACATCGATCTGAATGAGCACTTAATGATGAGAATGATTTCCCACGTGGGTTCAGAAACAACACGGCGTAATCACTTAGTTCGTCGACACTCGCTGTACAACTATTGTAATTGTCAATTGGTCTACAATTTTACATGAGCAATTATAGAACGGACGTTTAATAAAATCCTTCTCTAGATTAAAATCAAAATTGTGGTTTTTGTCAAGATATTGGTTTCTTAATCATACCGACCAGAAAATCCGGTTAAACATTTAAAATAAAGATATTGCTTTAGCTTCAATGGAAGAATATCTATACATTTATCTACACAATTGTAGAGTACCAAATTGAAATATTTTAAACGTATTGTTAATCTTTTTCTGTATTTTTCTGATTTCAAGTTTCAAGTATGGTTCTTTTTCTTCTATTCGGAACGTCAGATAAATTTTCTCACAATGAATTATCTTTCCCTACAATTTATTTTTGTGAAGTATATATTAAAATAATGCATAATCTCACAGGCTAAATAATATTTGAAATCTGCATTTCACTTCTATTAAAATCATACAGTCTCACACCACATTTTACTATATCTATTAGTTATCATTTTGCTCACGGTTTTCGGATTTCAGAGAAGTAATGATATTCAAATTCCACTAATTCAAACTGTATCCTTATATTGCTTCTTTAGCAACACTCAAATAAATATCTCAAATCTCAAAACATAATTACAAAATATCAGATACATTGATATCATCTCATATAGAGCGGAGGACTGTTGTGACAGAATATACATTACAAAAACACCCGGATGTAGCTGATACAAAAATAACGTTAAAATGGAGAAACAGAAGTAAGCGAGACAAGACAAAAACAAAGCTCATAGACAGTTGCATAGACTTTATACAAAAAAAGAAGGATAAAAATATGTTGCATAGATGCAGAAAAACGTATATAATCAGTAAACATATTTAACATACCAGAACAAATTGAAATTAATAAATTATTGTAATGGTTTTTAAATATGTCCATATATATATAAACGAGTCTAAATTGAAAACTCGTTCAAACCTATGATTGCGTTGGATAAAAACCGCAATTTTTATACGTGTGCATGTAAAACAAATTCGTTGTAGAAAGGTCTAAAAACAGCACAAACAACATTTTCCAAAAGACCAAAAACGTGAAGAAGTATATTTAAACAAAGCGCATTTGACTAACTATATATATATACTGGCCATCTTTTTTTTGTATTGTTTGAAGTGTACATCGTATTTTTTTATCTATTAAAACAGTATAAGGGACTTTACTAATTGAATTTTCCTCGGAATCGGTATTTTTGTTATCTATGAATACAGTATTATAAGTCTAAATACTCAGTTTATCTGAACTTTTTTAAAGTGTGTTTTTCGAAAAACTAAGAATTTTTCTTATCACAGGCATAGATTACCTTAGCTGTATTTAGCACAACTTTTTGGAATTTTCGGTTCTCAATGCTCTTCAACTTTGTACTTGTTTGGCTTTATAAATATTTTGATATGAGCGTCACTGATGAGTCTTGTGTAGACGAAACGCGCGTCTGGCGTACTAAATTATAATCCTGGTACCTCTGATAACTATTGATGGGACTTTTCCCGTTCACCACTCTTGCGACAGGCTAACCAACATCAACCCCAAACAGTTGCTCCAAGGGTTTTCAACAAGAATAGAGGTGGCTTCGTATACGAGATATCATACCTAACGTCCTCATATCGACATCGTCCGAGGGTGCTTATATATATATACATCCTGCAAAGCAAAACGGAAGTACTACTGCTAGAGGGATCAGGTCCAGGGAGGACAATTTGATATACCAAGCCTCAATAAATCGAAACCAAAAGAAGGATTTTGTGTCAAAAAATAGTTAAAATCCACCATATATCTATGTCATGATTGTCTAATACTGTTGTGGACATTTTTGACGGCATATCTTTGATGGTCTCTATAAGATTTGCTCATAACTTTTATTATTTATCTATGGTCGTATGTTGACTTTTTGTTGTCGTTGATTCTTGTGTTGATAGTTTTCTGTCTCGTTGACGTATTACTTTTATCTATTTTTTATTGTGTAAATCCCTTGTTAATAATAAAAATCGTCGTTCAATTACTAGTATATTTAAAACGGCCATGTTCAATAAACACACTATTTCTGAGTGTAAGGAAAACATATGTATATGTCCAAAGCAATTCTGTATTGTTTACTTATAGTTCTTTTGGAAACTAAATACATTGATTTGCAAAGTAGCAGTAATTTATACGTACATGTAAATTAATATAATTATATAGATGATAAAGTTACAAATGATATAATTATGGCTAACATGCTTCTTACATTATTTATTCTTTGAAATGTTTCAAAGAGGTTCAGTTTGGTGTACGTATAAATTCGTGAACATGTAAGTACTGATATTTGCGTATTTTGGAAGTTTTTTCATTGTTGAATTCCACACAATATGAAGGGTTTTTGATCTCGTTCGTTTGCTGCTTCCACTCAATAAAAAGCTTCATATTGTAACTCGTAGCTGGTCCGAGAACACAATTAATTCGTAGTGCATTTCTTTTAGAACATAAATGAAAATTAAAAAAATCCCACCTGCGCTTTTCAATGAAATTTTTACAGTGTGTTGTACTACTTTTGGGACAAATTATATCAAAATTATAGAAAACTTCATCGGCTCTAACTCAAAATATGAACAATTTTATGTTTAGGGTGTCTTGAAATCTTTTGACAGCGTCCAAATCACTACTTTCCTTTAAAATTCTGGACCCAAATTTTTTTACAGTGTAATTTCACCCCCCTACTTCCAATTTGAGACATAAAACATGGAGAAATAAATTTGGAAGGGGTATGAAAAATATTGGCAGGTAACCCACTGTCAACACTAGGGACTATATTCGGGACGAGAACAACGAAAATCAAGGGACGAGAATTGGGGTCCCGGACCAGCTGATATTTTACAATCGCAATATGCAGATAGCCTTTCGAGCTATATTTGCATCTTTTGGAAGATAGATAAATAATAAAAGTGATTTCTTTGCTTCACCAGCAAATCAGAATATGACCTTTCATAATACAAATAAAAAGATAAAAGAACACTTTAATTTTTATTAAAATCTTAGTTAATTCTTCAAACAAACAATAAAATATTATTCAATATTTAACAAACTGTTTTATGTACATGTATAAATATATATCTTTACTATTGAGCAAAATATTTACAGTAATAAACATAAAGCTGGATTCTTAGTATTATATTAGAAAATTAACTAATCCGAGCTCTGTCCATACAGATAATCTCAATGAAAAAATAAGTTTATGTTGTTACAATATTTGTATAAAAATAATTCTGTAAAATAAAATGTACACTGTAAAATATAAGTTTTGTTTTATAAAAATTATTTTCATTCATTAAATACATCACATTATTCTCAAATCAAACCACAAGAATATGATAACAGTGATATATCGTCTGATAATGAAGCTACACTTAGTTTTATTAGAGGTAGATAACACAAATAGTATGTACATTTGTAATTGTACATGTATTACATGATTGCTTCAGTACTGTGTGCTAATATTATAATTTGGTGTTTTCAACTGAAAAAATGTTTGAGTTATTTCCCTTTGGATAGTTATTTGGATTTTGCTCTGAAATAATGGGGCTGCGTATTGTTATGATTTTTAGTCATACCACATGCATATTATCCTATGAAATTTGACAGAACATGCAGCTGGTGGCATCCTTATTTGAACACAATTTGGTAATCGACAGCCATGGACGTGCATGCATGTGAGTGAGCATATGAAACGTTATTTTGATACACATATCCATACTTGTAATGCATTAGTTAAATGTGTACATGTTAACATATCAAAAGAATGAACATGACGTGAATAGGTGTATATGACAAGACAATGAAATACTTGGTTACGAAAGATTAAACAGTGCATGGAACAGTGCTAGCATTGTTGATAGACAGAAAGTTCCAACAGAAAAACTCTACAGCAGATTTTTTTAAAGGTCAAAACGATGTGTTAATTAAGTATATCTACTCTAAAACATATGATTATATATTAACATTGTTGATAAAACGTGCAAGTGTGAATTCAAACTATTGCACACAGACCTGCGAATTGCACGGGATCCGTTGGATGATAACATTGCATATTGCACCAATGATTAGAACATTATGTTAAATGAAAAACGCTGAATAAAATGAATAAGAAACAATAACAACGATAAACCAGAAAATCAAATGAATGAACTTACTGTTTCGCCAAGTAGAAGATTTTTTTAACATTCCTTCATTAGAAAAACGATTATCATCAGGCTAAGTTATCTCCCGTTATAAGGCTGAGTTTTACTTTGTTTTAATCCACAAAAAAAATTATGTAATTGTAAGAACAGTATTAATGATAAGATAAATCACAAAATCTTTATTTAATTTAAACGAAGATTTTTACAAATTAATTGGGTCCTTGAAAATCTAGACCGATCATTTTACTGCGTTTTTTAAGATTCCAGATGGTGGAAGACCCCCATACTACATAAAAGCAATGCGAGTCTAAGTATAAACATATATGGGAATGAAAACAATTGGATTCGCATGAAGACCTGACCAAATGATGCGCCATCTAGTATACATGCATCATCCTTTATTCGAGTACATAGTCATATCCCTGGCCTCACGGTCATAAAACTTTCGAGCATGATTTTTGTACTCAGACTCGAAAATCAACCAATCAAATTACTGGATTTCATGTTTCGAGCATGATTTTTGTGCTCCGAGCACTGAGCAAAGTTTTATGCCTTTAACCCCTGAGCTGAAAGTGAGAGGAACATACGTAACCCAGCGATATTTTAAAGTCAACATATTTTAAAAAAAACACATAACCATAGAAATGCCGTGTCTCAACGAACCAATATTTTCATGATTTTCCAAGAATGTAACTAAAATTGTACCAACTTCAAAGGTAGCAAAGCAAGTCCTAAATATATTTTTTGGTTGCTGATCTGATTTAAGACATGACAGATTAAATCTAACCCACCTACAGTTAAACATTGCATTCTATAGTAGCACCATGTATACTTGAACACCTAATTCAACATACATAAATTATATTTATTCCATTGATTGTTCGTAACATCTTGTACCATTGGATTGGAGATCTGCATCGAACTTAAATTGGCGTTTATCATAGAATTTCATCAACACAGGATTATGAGGATGAAATTTTTTGAGATGGAGGTAATGTAATCCTGGATCGCTCTCTGCATTTCCACAGTCCTCACACACGTACAACTTCCGTCTGCGCTGTTTATGTACAAATGTAAAACTGACACCATGGACTTTTTTACCGTGAGATTCCAAAGAGCATCGCTGTGTAAACGCTTTACCACACCTATCACATTTGTATGGTCGCACACCTATAGGTAGGAAAAGTAATGGAATTAAACATGAGATAATCTTTCTCATACAATACTTCAATGTATATTGCATTTCAGAAATAAAGATTAGTTCCGCAAAATCATTTAAAGAAAGATAACTCAGAATATATATGTGGAAAGTCCTCCAAAATTGGCTTATTATTTCTTTTCTTTATATCGAAATGTTATTGACAAGTATAAGAACGTATTTCGTTTACTGGTTCTCTTGAAAAAGGATAAAGCGTGGTAAACACAGTGATAGAAGCAAAATCTGATGTCATATTCTGCACATTTCTGGTATAGATAAAAAAAGGATGAAATAATGAAGTGTTTGAGTGTGACAATTATTTGAAGCATAAAACGTACAATAGTTATAGTATTCTATGTAGTAATCCAAAGTATTTTCCAATGCTCATGTGTTGACGTTAATAACTTATATCTTTTTTTAATATTGGTACCATGCATTTTTATGTCTCGGCTACATATAAAACATACATTTTTAAATGTCATTTACTTATAACTTACCCGTATGTGTTCTCGTGTGTCGTTTCAGATCGAACGTGTCATTGAAACCTTTTCCACAGAACGTACATAGAAATCTCTTCACTTCGCTATGACACTTCAAATGTCGGTTAAGTAGTCTTTGTAAACTGAATTCTTTATTGCACATACGGCATATATATTTGTTGTCTTCTGTCTGTTTAACTGTAGAATACATACAAATATATATATATATATTAGTATAAATAAGAAGATCATTATGTGATATGAGTGTCAATGAGACAACTCTCTGTCCAAGTCACAATGTAAGAAAAGTTAACAAGTACATCCGTGGTATTTCCACTTTTTTGTTTCGTCTTTGATAAACAAAGTTGTTTCAAACACCTTAGACAACATTGTATAAGCTTATGTAATAACTTGCTTTGGGCTTACTAAAAAGATTGTTTAATATGTAAATTTAAAATAATTCAATTATCTTTTTCATGAGAAAAGTAATTTCTTTTATGGAAGGACAAAAATGCATTGAATAATATTTTGAATGAAACTAAATCCGATCGACTCACCATGACCTGTCGTCAGATCTTGTGGAACATGTGCCAATAATGGATTCTTTATTCCATAACCTCCGTTTACAAGCTCTACACCCTGTAAAATACAAATGAACATGCATATGTACACATATATATTGATAATGTAAATAAAATTTTAAAAAAAAATGAACACATGATTTACTGTATGCAAATCTTACAGGAGGGATATAAAAACATATCGGAACAGCTAGACATCAACTTACAGGTTTGAGTTTTCATGTCAATATGCCTTTCATTAACACATTTTTGAATGAACTATATATATTGGAATATCTATATCAACATCAAAAAAGTTGCAATAACGAAAAGGCAAACATTCTAGTATGATTACATGTGTACAAACATTCTAGTATGATTACATGTGTACAAACATTCTAGTATGATTACATGTGTACATTCTAGTTTGATTACATGTGTACATACTTTGAGATATAAAACATTGACTATCATTTTATTTTTTCTCAAACGATTCTATCTTTTTCCTCAATATTCTAAAATATATTGAAATTTTCTGGCCTCTTCTGTTCTATTCGAATGAAACTTTGATGGTTCAAGCAGTTAAAAAATGTTTTGACAGTAAACACAGTGTAAACTTAAGACTTTAAAAACAAAGTGGGGGATAAATTTAGACAAAAAGAGATTTTAAGAGGAGGTTCCTAAAAGTAAAATTCAAATTTATAACGATTTATTTTTGCACTGATATCAGCGAATAAAATATATCTGTCAATTATTTGGGAATTTCCTCCTTTGATCTAACATTATCTCGTACATGTATAAAAAGTGTACTCTTTCTCGTAAATTCATTATGTTATAATTACATTAGATGTATGTTTCATTATAATACGTTATTCTGATTGGCCAACTGCACATCTCGTGCTATTCCTGAAACAATTGTATTAGACAATAACATTTATCATTCATGATGACACGAGGTCCCACAATAAAGTGCACAGGTAAATTAAATGAAAACTTGATAAAAATCGTGTTTTCAGGATTCTAGCTTAAAAAATGTAATTATAAGTATTGGATGCTTCTTTTTGTAACTTTATAGGGTTGTAAAAGCGTTGACCGTGCGCACATTTTTAGTATGAAGCGCTTCCGCGCTTCATACAAAATGTACTTCGGTCAACGCTTTTACAACCCTATAAATTTACAAAAAGCAGCATTCAATACTTAAATAAAATAACTATACCGGTAATATTTTGAGATCAATATCTGTTTTTCTGCATAGTGCATCCGTACTTATATCAGGAGTAAGTCTGTTGCTAAGGCTGTTATACTCCATGGATACATCAGAGCATGGACTTGGTATAGACGACGGCGACATAGGCGAAGTGGACATAGGCGAACACAGTTCATGTTGTCTAAATGGGAAGATAGATAACGGCGACACAGGACTGTAGATGTTCATTTTAGGCGGGTGTTGGACATAGTGATAAAGATCAGAATCCGGAATCAATGGTAGGAACATTCGTTGTCTCTCGGGTTTCTTTCTAGTTGGCATATCTTGCTGCTTTAGAACCACCGATTGACATTCGGTACTGCATTCATAGCCGCCATTTTCTTCAGATATTGTACGCTGCTGGAATTCGTCCAATTCTGGTGTAGGTGCAATATCGGAACACACATCTATAATTGATAATAAAAAAGGCACTTATTAGAGAAGTAATTTATTATAAGTCTCGCATATAGAAAATGAAAAAAAAACCTCGATGAAGTGTATTTTCATATGAAAGCCAAGCAGGGATCAATGTTCCTCGAAAAATATATTCCCGTTTAATGAAGTTATAAACGACCATTTGTCAAATATTCGCATAATTTAACACATATAAAAACATGTTAGACATCTCCTGTGGCATTGGAACGTTACCTTTCAAAAGGTTTAATGAAATGCTATTACAGAAACGCTGGGATAAAACGATAAATCATAATAGATTATGATACGCTATTAAATGGACGACAGATTATGATACGATATTTAACGGACGGTAGAGTGTGTCGTTCGTCAACATCTTCGGTTTTTGTTATGTCTCCGTGCGTCTCTTAAAACAGAGAATAAACATTATGAAATAAAACCATCGGTGCAAGGAATTCAATTTAAAAATCCACTCCTGGGTTATTATATATAAGTATCACAAATATAATGAGATGTTGGTCCATGTTATGAAACTAACGACCCATCACACTCTCCATGACTTCGGCCTGGGGTTAGTTTTATTATTAATGTAGGACGGATGCATCTTTTTAACTATATTTTAAAAAATAATAATAATATTTAAGTCCATTTCAAATCTGCCTGCCCATAAATCTTTTTGAATGTTATTGAAACCTTCTCATTCTCTTTACATTAATGCTGTCATTTTTTAAGGGATGTTTTATACGGAAATAATAAAATGTTAATTTTTTTTTTATAGAATTTCATTACTAACCTTATTATTCCTCAACAAAACACGGTTGTCAGATTTATATATAAATCAGTGAAAAAGATTCTTCAATTTCATTTACTTTATATTTCTGTCAATTTAAATTTTATTAAACTGCAATTTATGAGAGTACACGACCCGATGAACAGGTGCGAGGTTTTACAATATTTTTTTCCTATATTGGATGGTGTTATATATCAATGATTTACACCAAATTCCGTCAAATTTACGATAGTGTTAATACAGTCTTTTTCAACCCCCACCCTGTGGTATTTTAACACTAAAATGTATAATAAAATGTTAAAAAAGGATACGACAAATAAATAAACTAAAAAGAAACACACAAATCAAGCTTTTTCTTCCTCCTTCAGTAAATGTGAATGAAACGCAACCAAACTGTTTGGATACTATTAAGATATAAGGAAACATATATCCAAGTGCAGATAGCCTTTGATCCATCATTATATGAACAAGATACTCTAGAGAACTTGTGTCGCTCACATAGATATATGTGTAAAATCGTCGTTGTAAAGTTATAAATTATTAATTAAAAATTAAAAAAACCAAGTTGAACGTACATGTATTTGTCCTATTTCAGCTATATCGGCCATGTTAGTTAGCAGGCCGGATCACCGGACATAAATCAATAAACTTTATACCACAAGAAAAATGTTAAATTTGGTTCAAATCTGACCAGTAATTTCATAGGAGACAGCTTTTGTAAAAGTTAACGGACGACGACGGACGACCGACCGCAAGTGGTGAGAAAATCTTACTTGAACCTATGGTCAGATGAAAAGAAAACAAACAAACAAACTTTAAAAATGAAAATGTTTTTTTTTTTTTTTTTTTAATTTGATGTTTTGCATGCTAGTTTGAAATAAGACTTTAATAACAAATAATTTGGACCTGGCAACTGAATAGCTGTGATCATATGTAAAATGAAATGTAACATGATTGGCTGGTCACAGGATGAGATTTTGTCATGCGCACCAAACATCTCCCTCGGGTAACATCCTATAATTACTGTAATTACATACTTGAACAGTTACATTAAATATAACTGTCAAAGATATCAGTGTCTATACACTTTGTTTATTTTACATCCATTCATGATTTGTTTTGTTTCCATTTAAAAGATTCCTCTTAAATCTTTCAATTTTAAGCATCTACACACCCAAACGGTTTTTGTAATTAGTAAGATAACTGAATACACATTATAGGTATATCGCTGGGTAAATAATACCATGCTGAGGACAATGTACTTGTGGGAATCTAAACAAACTCATTTGTTCGCAAGTGTTTCTTCTATTAACAAAATCTGTAACTGAAGATGTCTAACTGTTTTATACAAAAATGGCAGGTTTGAATTCCTATCAAATGTTATAAATGGAAACAGCTTGCGTTTTCGGGTTATGCATATTCAAAAAATAAATTATTTTTTTATCAATTCCATATCTTATGAATTTCTCTTCCTTAACTTTAGTCTGGTGCATGCTCATTTGGCAAAATTTACAAAAACAGTATAACAATTTAATTCAATGTTTATTTTGTTATTCGTATACATTCACGGCAGGTATATCGAATACAGAAATTTGATGAAATAACAAGTTTTATTTTTTGAAATGTTCAAAATGAAATAAAGTATTTAATGTTTAAATGGCGTTGTGTATGCCTTGATACAAGACTTATTGTTTATGATTAATTAATGGTCTTATTGGCAATCATACCAAATCTTCTGTTTTATGTTTTAGATAGGTTAATAAACATGCATTAAACGCTTAAAATTTAAAAATTCGTTATGTTTTATTTTGTCCTGTATAGTAATGTTCACCATTGAGACGAGACGTATAGTATTTAATAATCTGTTCGGCAATAACTAAATCACCGAATATATACTGTACATGTTTAATTTGCTTTCTGGCCAACTGTTGTTCAATCGTTATCATTAATTTGTGCATCTTTTGAGTTTGAAGATATATCTGAAAACAGACTACAAGCGGCCGGCAGTGATTACTAGTGATTTTTTTGTTAAATATTTTTATTGCACCATAGAGCAAACTAAAATTCATGATGAATATAGCTATTTTCAAAATTTGTAAATTTTAAGTAGAGAAAGATGATGATAACTTAAGTTAAATAAAGTAAGTATTCATAACATTTTCTTCCCCTTAAATCAAAATATATCCTCTTATATGCATATCGATGTTATCCTCTGCTCCTAGAGCCAGTTTAATCATTTTATTAATATTTACCTTTAATAACACTATTCCTAAGATTCAAATCATCTTGGCTTGAGACAGCTACATTTAACGTTATATCATCTGCTTTATCTTCATCCCCAAATGTTTGTAATTTGGCACTACACAAACTTCTATTCCGCTTATTATATTTCTTTATTAGGAAAGATTTTGGCATTTTTGTTGGTTTTTTTTTCAAAAAATTTCTGACTCCCAAATTGTCAACATATGCTATGGTGAGCTCACGTCTCTGTTTTATAGCATTGATGTAGTTTACTAGTATAACGGGCTTATTTTCCGCAACCTTTTATATACAAACCATCTATCCGTAACAATGAAATGATACACCTTCCCGTTTAACAAACAGTTTGTCAATTTAAGGTATCTTTTAAGAAAACAACACAATGAGAAGGATGCGCTCGCTGAACCGGGAAATATTTTAAAAAGCGTTATACTACTTCTATTTTGATGTAACTTATGTGATTTTTTTTGTAATGTTTTAAATGAGCAAATGTCTTCACCTATGTGATATAATTTAGAAATCATTTACATATTTTAAAATTTTGAATCAATTTAAAACTATGAAACATATTTATTGGTAACTATGATCGTCTTATTGCTGCGGTGAGTAATATTCATTTTATATCGCCCTTCGAAACGCTTCCACCCAGCTAATAAAGCATCCCACGCTTAACAGCCGAGATTTTCGTCGTAAAAAAAATTGATATAATTTCTTTTTATGTGAAGCCTAAATCATTCACTTTCTTTATATAATATGCATGCTGTTACCTTTGAATTGAACATACGACTGTACCTGCAGGATAGATTTTATTCTTTAAAATTTTGGTTAGTATGTACACTATGGACTGTATCATGGACTTTATCATGGACTCTATGGTCGGGTTATTGTCGCTTTGACACATTCCCCATTTCCTTTCTCAATTTTACTCATTATTGTTGGCCAAACGATGACCTATATTTGTTAATTTCTGTGCAACGTGGTCTTTTGTAGAGAGTTGTCAAATTTATACCACATCTTCTAATTTTTCTTTTATATGAACTATTGATTTTTCTAAAAATACAGTATATAAAGTTCTGAACTTAGTTTGAGGTACTGTAACAAAACCTTCAGGAAAATCCTTGTTTAGTAAACATTAGGATTTCGACAGACCTGAAAATTTTCTTTTAGGATCTTTATCAACCAACAAAACATTAAAAATGCCAAAAAATGCTGCAATTATGTTATTGTTAAGAGTTACATACATTGTTTTATTCAAACATATACCATGTCTGTCATAAAATCGCTTGACTTTACTGTAGCAACATTGTTATTTCTTTTAAACATTTGAAGCATTGGAACTGACCAAGCTCTCGTGTGGAACGCATTTAATGTAATCACATAGGGACTACAAAACCGCTCATGTTTTCATGTGAAGCGCTTAAGAGTAAGCACGCCACAAGGACTATGGAATCGTCAAAAATCGCATGTGAAGTGCATTTGTTAACACATAATGACATCAAAACTGATCACTTGTTCATGCGAAGCGTATGAAAGTATGCACGCAAGGACTATGGAAGCAACAAAGTCACGTGTGAAGCGCATCAAACGTAAACACATAAGGCCTTTTTAAACTGATTATGTTTTCATTTGAAGCGCAATAAATTAAGCACGCAAGAACTACATGTATATTGTTACGGCCAGAAATCGCCTTTAAATTGTAGCCAACAAAAGACACAAATCAATAGTAAAATTTAACAATATTTAATATACAAAAGTTTACAAAAGGTATTACACAAATATTACTGTTAACTTAACTGTCAAAATATGAGTCCAATCTGTTATCTTTATCTGTATCCGGAAATCTTTCGGAATCCAATTTGAATATTACGTTCACTACTAATGTCACAATCCAGTATGATGTTGTTTGTAGAATAAGTGTCAATCCAAATGCTGTGAATACTAATGTCTATCAATGTCTATGTCCAAGTTTAATTCTGAGAGTTTAACTTTAGTGTCTGTATATATAGTGTTGTCATGGAAAATTCTGGAACACTCTATAATGGAACATTGTGGAAAATCCTGGAAAGTTACAACGGAAGTTTCTGGAATAACGTAGAAGTTTAAATTACGCATCTTTTATAAGGATCATTCTAGAAAGTTCCAATCATTCTGTGATTGTTCCAGTGATTCCTAAACTGCACAGTTATAAGATTATTTGGTAAACAACTATCAGGCCATACAACACAAATTAGGCCAACATAAATAAACATAATAATTACAATATCATAACACCTCCCCCCTTAAAAGAAGTTTTAGTGTAACAAAAACTTTTCATGAATAATATGAACAAAAATACATAATATATACAAAGTGATTTAATAAGCTCTAGATAAAGCATCAGCTATTACATTATCTTTACCCTTAATATGTTTTACAATTACATCATATTCCTGTAACAATAAACTCCACCTAGTCAACCTCTGATTCTTGTTTCTCATTTTATGCATGAAGGTGAGAGGATTATGATCAGTATAAACAAGAATAGGATATACAGTGGGATTCAAATATACATCAAAATGTTGAAGTGCTGACAACATTGCAAAACACTCTTTTTCAATAGTTGAATAATTTTTCTGATGTTTATCTAATTTCTTAGAAAAATATGATATAGGTTTTTCAACATTATCATCTGTCTCTTGATATAAAACAGCTCCTATTCCTACATCGCTTGCATCAACGGCAAGTTTAAATTGTTTTTCAAAGTCTGGAGTAATCAGAACTGGACTATTAATTAAAAGTGATTTGCTATTTTCAAAAGCTTTTTGACAATTTTCACTCCAGATAAATTTAGAATCTTTTCGTAAAAGATGAGTCAATGGTTGAACAACAGTAGCAAAATTTGAACAGAATTTCCTGTAAAATCCTATCATGCTTAAATATCTCATAAGTTGTTTTCTATTTGTAGGAGGTGGAAATTTGGAAATAGCTTCCACTTTAGCCATAATAGGTTTTACTTGACCTTGGCCAACTGTATGCCCTAAATAATCAACAGTGGCCTGACAAAATTCACTTTTACCAAGATTAACAGTCAAATTTGAATGTGACAATCTATCAAAAGTATCATACAAATGTGTTAAATGTTGTTCCAAGCTATCACTACATACAATAAGATCATCAATATAAGCATAACAACAGTCTAAATCTTTTATAACATTATTGATCATTCTTTGAAATGTAGCTGGAGCACTTTTCATGCCAAATGGCATTACAGTATATTGAAATAAGCCATCTGGTGTAACAAAAGCTGATATTTCACGAGCTCTCTGTGTCAGTGGAACTTGCCAATAACCTTTCAGCAAATCAAATTTGCTCACAAATTTTGCTTGACCAATGTTGTCAATACAATCGTCTATCCTTGGAATCGGATAGGAATCAGATTTTGAGACTAAATTTACTTTTCTGAAATCAGTCACGAAACGAAAGGTTTTATCAGGTTTTGGCACAAGGAGACAAGGAGAGCTCCATTCACTGTTACTCGGCTCAATAATATCATTGTCAAGCATATATTTAATTTCTTTTCTCATAGCTTCAAGTTTGAGTGGATTAAGCCGGTAAGGATGTTGCTTAATTGGAGAAGCATCTCCTACATCAACATCATGACAAACAGCAGTGGTTTTGTTTGGCACATCTGGAAAAAGATTTGTAAAAGAAAATACCAAAGTTTTTATTTCTTCTCTACGATCAAAAGACAGATGTGCAAGTTTTGAGTCTAAATTTGACAAAATTTCTGAATTTTTCAATCTAACTGTCTCTTCGATAGTTTTAGAACTAAAAGGTGGTTCAATTACATCTGGTTTGTCATGATTGTTCTCAAATTTAACCATGCCTAAAGTGGCAACTGGTTTACTCTCACATTCATTAGTACGCTCAAAATATGGTTTTAACATATTAATATGACACACTCTGTTTTGTTTACGCCGACCTGGAGTTTTTACAATATAATTCAAATCATTGATTTTACTCTCTATTGTATAAGGACCACAATATTTAGCCTGTAAAGGATGTCCAGGGACTGGCAAAAATACAAGTACCTTATCACCAGGCTCAAATACTCTATCCCTGGCATCTTTATCATACCAAATTTTCATCTTGCTCTGTACATTTTTTAAGTTTTTCTGAGCAATTTGACAAGCAGTATACAATTTTTCTTTAAATCTAGATACATAGTCTAAAAGATTCAAGTCAGTATGTTCAGTTAGCCATTTTTCCTTTATCAATTTTAACGGTCCCCTTACAGTATGGCCAAATACCAATTCAAAGGGACTAAATCCAAGGGATTCTTGAACAGCCTCTCGAACTGCAAAAAGTAGAAAGTGAACTCCATCATCCCAGTCTCTGTCAAATTGAAGACAAAAAGTTCTAATCATGTTCTTCAATGTTTGATGAAAACGTTCTAAGGCACCTTGAGATTCTGGATGGTACGCACTTGATCTATACTGAGCAATCCCTAACTGGTACACGACTTGCTGAAATAGACCTGACATGAAATTTGATCCCTGGTCGGACTGTATAGACTTAGGAAGTCCTACTAACGTGAAAAATTTGATAAGAGCATTGACAATAGTAGGTGTCTTGATATTTCTTAGCGGAATAGCCTCAGGAAAGCGTGTGGATGTACACATGATTGTCAATAAATACGCATTTCCAGTTTTGGTCTTTGGTAAAGGTCCAACGCAGTCAATTAGAACTCTGCTGAAGGGTTCGTCAAAGGCTGGAATAGGCAGAAGTGGTGCTGGTGGTATTTTCTGGTTAGGTTTACCAACAACCTGGCATATATGGCATGATTTGCAGTATTCTGCGACATCATTTCTAAGTCTGGGCCAGTAGAAATGTTGCAATATTTTTAGGCAAGTCTTCCTTATACCTAAGTGCCCAGCCAAGGGGGTGTCATGGGCAAGACCAATAATTTCTTGCCTATAAACTTTATGCACCACCACTTGGTATAGCACTCTCCATTCCTCCTCTGGGGTGGCATCAGGAGGCCTCCACTTCCTCATTAAAATGCCGTCCTGATGGTAATAGCATTCGGCCACTTTGTCTGCTTCCTCCTGTGGTTGAGCTCTCTGGCTGAGCTGAAGAACCTCAGGGTCTTTATGTTGTTCTTCAGATAAATTCTTTCGGTCTAATGAATGGCTGTTAACGTCTTGCCATGGCATAATAACATTCTTGTTAACACTAGGTGGTCTTGTAATGGCCTTTTCTGAGCTACCAGGACCTTCAATGTCAGCTATAAAAGTGTCAGAAAGGTCCATGTAATCAAACTTGTCTTCTTGCAAATTCTCATTTTGTTGTTTTCTAGCCATCGCCCTAGTAACAACACAAGCTGGATACAATTCAGCATCATCTTCAGGTGATTTAACATCCACCACCGGTTCACTGGTAACAATTGGTTCAGCAACCACTTTGTTCCTAGCTAGATCATTTCCTAGCAATAATGTAACACCCTCAACAGGGAGATTAGGACGAACACCTACAACAACTGGTCCAGTTATCAAATCTGACTTCAGATAAATACGATGGAGAGGAACATCTATACAACCTAACTCTACACCTTGTAACAAAACGGAGGCACCAACAGAAGTATTCTCGGACAAAGGCAACACACCTTCTAACAATAAAGTCTGAGAAGCTCCAGTGTCCCGTAAAATCTTAATAGGCTGAAGAGTGGTATCATCAACAATAGAAATAAACCCATCAGACATAAAGGGTTTATATTCCTCCATGTAATCACAAAAACTGGACTTAAAAGCCTGACTCGCAGGACATTCCAACGTACTGGTAATATAAGGTGTCGTACAAGCACTGGACTTCGGCTTATTATCTCTTTCATTCTTCTTCTGGAGTCTAAAACAATCAGCCATCAGGTGACCAATCTTCTTACAATAAGCACAAGTCAGTGACTTCTTCTCAAAAGTATCAAATTTTGGACTAGACATATTATAACTGGACTGACTCTTATTCTGTGGAACAGGCTTACTATCAGTACGCTCAGTGCTTTGGTTTTTGTAATTTCCACTTGGAGTATTAACATTTTGACCCTTGAAACTTCTTTTATGTGTAAGGGTATAATTATCTGAAATTACAGCTGCATCATGTATTGTCCCAACAGTTTTGTCGTCTAAATGTGTTTTTAAGTCTAAATGAACACATTGTTTGAACTCTTCTAATAACATCAATTGTCTTAGGTTATCAAAATTGTTATCTGTTTTCTTTGAAGTAAGCCATTTATCAAATAGATCTTCTTTTTCCCGAGCAAATTCCACATAGGTTTGCGAATCAAACTTTTTATAAGATCTAAATTTCTGTCTATATGCTTCTGGTACTAGCTCATAAACTTTCAAAACTTCCTGTTTCACCGTGTCATAATCAGAACTTTTTTCTGATGGAAGTGCGGAGTATATTTCAGCGGCCTTGCCCTCCAAAACACTTTGTAGCATTGTAGTCCAATATGGCTTTGGCCAATTCAAATTATGAGCAATTTTCTCAAACTGTGGAAAATATTTATCGACTGTTTTTTCACAAAATCTGGGAACCAAACGTATATTTTTTGCTGCATCAAAATATTCTGATTTTGACTGGACTTTAGTGTTGCTTTCTTCTTTGACCATTTCAAGTTTTAGTTTCTCCATCTCTAGTCTTTCCCTCATTTCAAGTTCTGCCTGTTTTAACTTTAATTCATCTTGTTTTAATTTAAGTTCATCTTCTTTTAATTTAAGTTCATCTTCTTTTCTTATCTCGAGTTCTTTTAATTTGAGTTCATGTTCTAATTCAAGCTGTTTAAATTTAAAGGCGTCAATATTTTCGACCTTAAGTTCAAGAGCCTCTTCACCTAAAATTTCTGCGTCAACTAATTTGTCTATAACCAAATTTTTTATAATTTGTTTTCTCATAGATACTTTAAAATCTAATTTCAAATGTTTAGCAAGCAACACTAATTCCTCTTTCTTTAAATTATCAAACCCCTCCAGGTCAGGCGTTTTCAAAAATTTACCGGCATCAAATGCCATTTTGTAGAATTTTGTTGGCTAGTTATAATAAAATTACTAAACAAATTTTGAATAATATAATTCAGTATCCCGGACGAGCCCCCAATTTCTGTTACGGCCAGAAATCGCCTTTAAATTGTAGCCAACAAAAGACACAAATCAATAGTAAAATTTAACAATATTTAATATACAAAAGTTTACAAAAGGTATTACACAAATATTACTGTTAACTTAACTGTCAAAATATGAGTCCAATCTGTTATCTTTATCTGTATCCGGAAATCTTTCGGAATCCAATTTGAATATTACGTTCACTACTAATGTCACAATCCAGTATGATGTTGTTTGTAGAATAAGTGTCAATCCAAATGCTGTGAATACTAATGTCTATCAATGTCTATGTCCAAGTTTAATTCTGAGAGTTTAACTTTAGTGTCTGTATATATAGTGTTGTCATGGAAAATTCTGGAACACTCTATAATGGAACATTGTGGAAAATCCTGGAAAGTTACAACGGAAGTTTCTGGAATAACGTAGAAGTTTAAATTACGCATCTTTTATAAGGATCATTCTAGAAAGTTCCAATCATTCTGTGATTGTTCCAGTGATTCCTAAACTGCACAGTTATAAGATTATTTGGTAAACAACTATCAGGCCATACAACACAAATTAGGCCAACATAAATAAACATAATAATTACAATATCATAACAATATTGCGTGTGAAACGCTTTAAATAAAAACACATAATAACTGTGGAACTGATCAAAATTCTAATCAAACGTGAACACAAGACTGTACAATCGCACAGATTCACGTGTAATGCGCATTAAATGACTCGTGGAACTGTTTTATTTCTCGTGTGAGGATCATTTTGAAGAAAAAAAAAATACGTTAGACTGTGGAACCTGTTAGGTAGCATGTGCTCGAAACAAAAAGGTTTTACTTGGCACATATATTGATACGTGTGGTTCATAAAGACACATTTTCTTATTTGCTTTCAGTATAATCTTAAACCAAATATATTGTCTACATGTTTATCTCTAAATCTGAACTAACTCTAAAGAAACAACTGTTGTTTTCTCTTTTGTCATCGAAATGAGAGTACTGTACCAAAATCAAAAACTTACAAACAGACATTTAACTTTTTTTCTGTATAGATGCTAATGCTGTGTTGTTAAATTTTATGAAATTTAAATTTATAGTTTGTTCGAATATGTGTGTTTTCAAATGCGTCTTAGGTTTTAACTAAAAAAATGATTTATTTTTATTACAAAATTATATTGAATTTAGATTATAGGTATATAACATTCAAACATTGTTTGAAATTCTGTTTTAACACATTTAACTACATTAATACTGAATTAATATTGAAATATAATTCATTTAACATGAATTAAATGAAATCAATATTGTTAAGATATCATGGACTGTTACTTATGAAATATTATCAATGATATTATTGCTGTTTACGATGATTTTTTGTTATTTAAGTGTTGATATTAATTAAGTATATATGTAATATTGAGCGTTTAACACTTTTTAAATATAATGTGGGCGCTTGTATATTGCGTCGCTTACATCTTTTCTTTTTTTTTAAATACAAATTATGACAAAGGCCTATTAGCCTACATTGTATATGTATTGTTGAAATGCGCATCCAGTGCAGTAACGATGGTAACGTTTGTGTTGTTGTACTAGTAGTAACGATGGTAACGTTTGTGTTGTTTTACGTTTTACTTAGTTTTACTGTTGTTGTTTACAAGAGACCAAATATATCAAAGGAACAAACAAAAGTAAAAACAAAACCAATTCTTCAGAGAACAATTGAAGGTCTTTCCACCTCGATAATAGGAATGAGATTTAGAAAACGATGTTAGAAAATGTCACTCCTTGTTGATGTAATTTGGTTCTTCAAAGTGATATAAAAAAATAAGATTAATAGGTATATGCAGAAGACTTAATTGATTTATTATGAACAGAAAATAATTTTTAGCAAAGGTCAAAATCTAGAACGTCAAATTGACCTTTGACCTTGATCTAAATTTCAAAGTCATAGGTCAGTGATCTCAAATCGAAAGACCCCAGGTCAATTATTTGTATGGTTGTGGAGAAATACTGATTTCCAGTACATAAGGGGAGAAAACTCTTTTAAGGGCTAATCAAAACACTTCGACTGAAATAGGTTGAAGTTATGCCTTTTTGTAAACAGAAATTTGGCAAACAAATCATATCATTAACTGTAACAGTTTCTTTTGAATAACGATAACAAGCAAAATTCAAAATTTATATTATGACCTTGACCTTCGACCTTGATCTCAATTTCAAGGTCACAGGTCAGTGAACTCATAACGGAAGACCGGAGGTCAGTCACTTGTATGGTTGTGGAGAAATACTGATTTGAAATACATAAGGGGAGAAACAAAACACTTTGACTGAAATAGGTTGAAGTTGCGCCTTATTGTAAACAGTTATTTGGCAAACACATCATATCATTTACTGTCACAGTTTCTATGGAATAACGATAACAAGCAAAATTCAAAATTTAGAACATGACCTTGACCTTTGACTTTGACCTCAATTTCCTTCAAATGGACCAAGGACTTCATATCAAAAGACTGTAGTCCTCTACGACTTATAACGTATGAATTTATCCAACAAATCGCCTATCTTAAATTTTCAAAGGGAAATAACTCCCATAAGATGTCTTCCGATCACTCAAGTCAAAATAAACCAAATCATTCTCAAGAGTAGACGAACAATTTGGTGAAAACAGTTTCTAAAATCTTTTACGGTTTTAGAGATATAGCGATAACAAGAAAAAAGGGTCGCAGGGAGATAACTCCTTTAAGATTAAGTGTTCGGTCACACAGGTTGAGTTTTGAAACCCCCATTACTGTACAACATCATTGGCCAAAAAATCCATTCGATATGTTGTAAGACAAAAAGGCATCTCAGACGGCAGAAGAAGAAGAAGAAGAAAAAAAAAAATAATCAGAAGAAAAACAAAAGGTCTTTCCACGAAAAGTGGAAAGACCTAAAAAAAAAACCCGAAGGACAAATATTGTTCCAATTACCAAAAATTATGAACTATTTGATTAGAAAAACAGCACGAACTTTAAAAATCAATACACTAAAAAACAAGACTAAACAGCACGAATCCTAACAAAAAATGGGAGGTATCTTCAACTCTACTACCAGCGACTGTACTCTAGAATTTTTTTATACCAACTTAATAGAATAGTGCATTTCGACCGCATGTTTACCACTCATATTTATATTGTTTAGATCCACAAAGCCGGTTGCCAGAGGTATAGAATATAGGTATCCCTGCATTTCCCAAATCCAGCGGTGACACCTTTGTTAAAGTGTGGGATGAATAAATAAATGTATAAATACGAAAGATGGGCGAAAGATACCAGAAAGACGGTCAACCTCATAGATCGAAATTAAACTGACAACGCCATGTCTAAAAAAGAAAAAGGCAAACAGACACATAATAGCACACAAGATACAACATGAAAAAAACTAAAGACTAAGCAACACGAACCCCACCAAAACTAGGGGTGATCTCAGGTGATCCAGAGGGTTAGCATATTAGCTCAACATGTAACACTGGTCGTGTTGCTCATGTTGTTACATACCCTGTAAATATTGTAATTCGGTAGATCACATTCCAGAAAAGGGAATGGGATTGTAGTTACATGTACGACATAAGAAAAATATCCAATATCATCTGTGAAGCGGATATTCCATAACGGTCAACCATCTCGTGATGGCGTCCATAAAATTTACGAAAAGATGATTTCAACTTCACCATTTGGAACTCTTGGTTTAATAACTTCCTTGTGAGCAGCAACCATCTATCAAGTAAATCGTGATAGGAAATACCAGCCCAGGAATATCGTATTAATTGGGAGATATAAACACCCTAGTATGCAGTCGATGATGGAATGTTTCTGCATAGAAATTGAAAGTTCACAATTGGGAACTTTCTCGGAATTGGGAAGCTAAATCTGACAAATCGGAAAACGAAAGTGACACGGTATTTTTATGTTAAACAACTCCTGCAACAACTCTCTTTGTATTTAGAAATCCCATTAATTATCTGAAGACTTAATGAAGAATATATAATGCATGCATTTGTGAATTTGTATCGTTGATTAGCTGTTATATTACAAATGTATATATCTGTCTTCGGTATATAACCTATGATTATCATCTATATGAATGATATACTAGTATATGAAGTAATTCGGGAGAGATCGAATGCAACAGCATGTTAACAAGCTAAAAATGTAAGATGTTAATCTGATAGCTCCGGTATCTTCTTCCCTGTAAATAATCTCTAGTATAGAAAAGTGATACCTTTTTATAGTAAGTAGGTTTGTATTACAGAAGTGACTTTCTTCCGCAAGTACTATCACTTTTGATTTGATCATAATATTTATATTTTCAATGACAAAGCAAATTTATGCAAAGGAATGTTAAAAAAATTCCTAACCAGATAATTCCTGCTTATTCTATCGTACAGCGCATTCAAAAATACCATTGATATGTACTTATGTGCTTACATATTAGTACATGAACGTTGGCAAACACATTGTTCAACAATCAGTCCGATGGGAACCAACTGCACTAATTCTCCTGTCGACTGGTTCTTACACTCGTAAGAGACATTATACCTCGTTGTGTTTCTGTCGGATGTGGTGCCGTTTTTGTTTCTGTTTGTGTTTTTTTTCTGCGACGTGCGGGTTTTAATCAAATACTATAGGAATACTTTTTTTCGTTTGAAAATGTATCATTTCTCGTGGGAATATGTATCAGTTCTGTAAGATCAACTTTGCTTGATTCTGAATCCTAAATATTTATATCAAGTGTATAATATTATTCTGGATCACATACGCAACTATATTTACTATAAAGTTTATTGGATTGAATTTTCAGACATTCATATTTTCCGGAAATAATCTGGACTTTTCCGTATTTTCACTACCGTTTACTTTCTCTTCCTCACCTGTCTATTGCAAATGGATGCCACGACAAATCTGCTCCTGTGGATATTGTGACAAATCACCGTCAAGTACGTTTCAAATCGATTATAAACTGTTAAATATATATACCGTTAATTCCGTTAACTTGAATTCCACGTTTATTCAACAAATACGAACTGTAATTGTTTATTTCTATGAATTGACCTGAGAATTCTACTTTCGTTTTTGACTTGATATTATTACTGCATTGAACATTCATATATTTCTTTCGTACATATTGTAAATATTGTATTTTTATTTCTTTCAGTTTACCAAACAATACACACTCTGTAAAACTCCTGTATCATTTCTGGTGGAATTACAATCTACAATCTTCACACACAAGTTGTTATTCTTTGTAATTTGCCGAGATTGCGATACAATCACATGGTTATACTAGCTGAGTCAGGCTCAGCATAGTAAATTGACGACAACCTGTCTTTACATATCCAGACAAGGAACGACAACCTAACAACGTTCATACCTTTACACTGACAGTGGACTACATAACTTGTGTGTACTAAGCAGCAACCCAACAACGTTGAGTCAACATGGATCCCAGTCATGTGGAACAACAAGAAGAGATACAGCCCCCAGAGGGAAATGTCCCAGATCTAGAACTATTACAAAATCCGTCTAATACCACACATTTAGATGAAAATCCCGAGACTAGGCGAGTACGAGATCTTACCGAAAAAGGTAAAGGAGCCTACACAGAAAAACGTAACAAGTTCTGTGAGGAACTAGAGGCCCTTTGGTCAGATATAACAACCCAGTTATTGGAAATCACCACACCTCCCAATGAACTTCAGCAAGTCTTAACAATTCAGGACAATCTTGTAAAAGCCTGTACAAACTATCGTAGGCTCACAGACGAATATCTGGACTTCCTAAAAAGGACCAGAACGTTGGACAGTCAAAAAGACATAGACGCATGTAACCTCACATTGGATCTTCGTCTGTCCAAAGTGGAACTGGCCATGGAATCTCTACACGAGCATCGCCTTGCCCTTACTAAGGCTAAATCAACTAAAACAAGGACCTCAGGCTCAAAGGGTAAGAAAACCTCACACAGCGGTAGCTCTAACGTGTCAGGCATGTCAAGTCTAGCACGGAGGAAGCGTGCCAAAGCAGAGGCCGCTAAATCAAAAATAGCCTTTGTTGAACAACATTCACTTATCCTACAACAAGAGGCAATGTTAGAGGAACAAGCCCTGTTCAGACAATCTGAAATGGAACAGGAAGCGGCACGCAAAAAGTCTGAGATGGACCAGGAAGCTGCACGCAAAAGAGCTATATTTGAACAAGAAGCAGCACACAAAAAGTCTGAGATGGACCAGGAAGCTGCACGCAAAAGAGCTATAATTGAACAGGAAGCCACACTTAAAAAGGCCGAAATGGAACAAGAAGCCGCACGTTCAAATGCTAAAATGGAACATGAGGCAGAACAAGAGGCCATACGCAGAAAAGCACAAATCAAACAAGAGGCTGCACGTGTAAGCCGTGAAAAAGTCGAGCTGAAGGCCAAGTTAAACCTTCTAGAAGCACGCAGAGAGGCTGCAGCCGCAGAAGCCGAGGCTCGTATCCTGGAATACGATGACAGTCAAGCGTTTAGCGATCTCCCTGACGAAAAGGAAGACCCGCTCCAGCGTGTGCAAGATTTTGTCAACAAACTTCCTGTATCAACAGCTGTAAAGGAAGTAACAGCACCTCAAAAGAAAAAGCAATTTCCTGTTAAAATTGAGCTGAGCCACGAAGCACCAGCGTTCGTGCCGTCCGCGGCACTGAACTTGCTGTCACAGACATCTGCTGTCTTACCTTCCGATACTAAGTCACCGGAAGTTACCTTTATCCCAGATCTGGGATTAGTAACCGGCATACAAAAATTAGGTCTTTCAGATGAGAGCCCTACTGAACATCAAAAACAGGGTGTTAAAGAAGCGATCCCTGTCTTACGCATAAAACAAGACTTTATAGAAGAGATCCCTGTTTCACACCAAAAACAAGGCATAGTAGAAGAGATCCCTGTTGCACACCAGCAACAAATCAACTTTACATCAGAGATAACTAGATTCCTTTTACGCAAGGACTTGCTTTTCTCCCGATTAACAAGCTTTAACGATCGGGCAGAGTCATTTCATACTTGGAAAGCAAGCTTCAAGAACGTGACTGATGAGTTACAAGTCTCTGACTCAGAACAGATCGATTTACTGATCAAGTGGCTCGGTCCAGAGTCTGCTAAACACGCCATTAGCATAAGAGCGTCGAACGCTAATAATCCTACCATAGGTATACAGAGATTATGGAAGAGGCTTGACGAGCGGTATGGTGCTCCAGAAATGTTGGAAGCCTCTCTCAAGAGTAAACTTGAAAAATTCCCTACCTTAACAAATAAGGACAACGCACGTCTCTACGAACTGTCTGACATTCTATCAGAAATAGAATATCACAAGGAAAATCCCAAGCTGGGATGTTTGCTAGCATATTTTGACTCCTCGTCCGGGATAAATCCTATTGTTGAAAAATTACCGTACGGACTCCAAGAAAAGTGGACCACAAGGGCTACAAGATACAAGGCTAAATATGACGTTGCCTTTCCACCTTTCACAGAATTCTCTGCCTACATCAGGGAAATCAGCAAAACAAAGAACGATCCTGGGTTCATCTTTGGGTCAAAAGCCACACCAAATACAAAAGGTGCTGCGCCAAGGTCTACGCCTTACCCTAGGACTAAAGTTGGTGCTCATAAAACAGCAGTTGAGCAGCAATCTAGAGACGCCAGCAAACAAGGTCTTTGTATTCTGCACAATACAAAGCATTCCTTAAATGAATGTCGAGCGTTCCGAGCCAAGTCAATAGAGGAGCGCAAAGGTCTTTTGAAAGAAAACAATGTATGTTACAAGTGTTGTGATTCTACCACACATAGAAGCCGGGATTGCAATGCAAGCATAAGTTGTAAAGAATGTGGAAGTAAACAACACACTACCGCACTTCACATCACTAGACCACAGCAACCTACAAGTTCGCAGTCTAGCTCGCCTAAGCAAGCCTACGGCGGGGAGCCTATAGAATCGGCTGAAACTAAGGCAACCTCAGTTAACTCTACCTGTACTGAGGTCTGCAAAGATACATATAGTGGGAAATCTTGTGCTAAAATACTTCCTGTGAATGTTTATCACAAAGATAACCAGTACAAAGTTATTCGCATGTACGCCATCATTGATGACCAAAGCAACCGGTCACTAGCATCGCCCGAATTCTTCAATCTTTTCGACGTCAAAGATAAACCGGAAAACTATACTTTATCAACATGCTCCGGCAAAGTAGTCACTTCCGGCAAAAGAGGAAGAGGTTTCGTCATGGAATCAATCAATGGTAATGACAAGTTTGACCTTCCTGTACTGATTGAATGTGATCATATTCCCAATAATAGGGACGAAATACCTACTCCTGAAGTAACAATGCATCACCCTCATTTAAAAGAACTTAGAGGTAGCATTCCACCAATAGAGGAAAATTGCCAAATTCTTCTCTTAATTGGCAGAGACCTTATAGAGGCACACCATGTCCTCGATCAGCGCATAGGACCACCCAGAACTCCATATGCACAACAATTGAAACTTGGTTGGGTAGTGATAGGAGAAACCTGCATTAACAAGCAGCATGTTCCTCTTGAGTTAAATGTCAAAATAACCAACATTTTGCCTACAGGACAACCTTCAACCTTTCAACCATGCACAAGCAAGTTTGACATCCGGGAAAACTACACAGACCCTGTAACGAAAGACCTACAATCGCCACTCTTTGAAAAAACAAGGGACGATGACAAGCCTGGACAGTCATATGAGGACAAAATGTTCATGAAGCAGATGGACAACGAATTTGTAAGAGACTCGGAAGGAAGTTGGGTAGCACCGTTGCCGTTCCGAGTGCCAAGACAGCCATTGCCAAGCAACAGACAACAAGCTCTTCATCGTGCTAATATGTTAGACATCAGTTTGAATAGAAACCCAGTTAAGCGGGAACACTTTCTTACTTTTATGAGTAAGATCCTGGACAATAATCATGCAGAGCTCGCTCCACCATTGCACGAACATGAGGAGTGCTGGTATTTGCCATTGTTTGGTGTTTATCATCCGAAGAAACCCGATCAGATAAGAGGTGTGTTTGATTCTTCCGCCAAATGTAACGGAGTTTCACTTAACAGCGTCCTGCTTACAGGTCCAGACTTGACCAACGATCTCTTGGGAGTACTGCTGCGTTTCAGGAAAGAAATGATCGCAGTAACTGCAGACGTTCAACACATGTTTCACTGCTTCGTTGTCAGAAATGACCACCGTAATTACCTGAGATTTTTATGGCATAAAGACAATGACCTACAGGAGAACCTTGTCGAATACCGCATGAGAGTTCATGTTTTCGGTAATAGTCCGTCACCTGCTGTTGCTACGCTTGGACTCCGAAAAGCAGCTCAAGCATCAGAACAAGAGTTTGGCAGTCACGTGACTAGCTTTGTTACAAGAGACTTCTATGTCGACGACGGTCTTACGTCATGTCCCACTAAAGAGGAAGCTGTTACGCTCATGAAGGACACACAGCAAGCATTAGCAAGATATGGAAACTTACGCCTTCACAAGTTTGCCTCTAATTGTGCGGAAGTTATGTCTGCATTTCATGCCAGTGATTTGGCTTCAAATCTTAAAGATCTAGACTTAGAATGCGATAGCAAACCCCTACAACGTAGTCTTGGTCTCAGCTGGGACGTAAACACTGATAACTTTTTATTTCAATTATCATCAGAAAACAAACCGATCACTCGGAGAGGAATTTTATCAACGATAAACAGTCTCTACGATCCTCTGGGATTTTTGGCTCCGGTGATTATACAAGGGAAACTCCTATTGAGGAAAATAGTATCAGAAACCGTCGATTGGGACCAACCTCTCACTGATGAGACAGCAGATGAGTGGAAATCTTGGAGAGATACTCTAATTGCTATCGAAACATTGCGCATTCCACGTACCTACGTGCCGTATCTGAGCAAAACCGCCACAAAGGAGTTACATGTCTTCTCTGATGCATCAGAAAAAGCCATAGCAGCTGTTGCATATCTACGCACGACCGACAGTAGTGGTGAACCAAACATAGGATTCATTCTTGGGAAAGCTAAAGTTGCACCAACAAGTGGTCATACTATTCCACGCCTTGAACTATCTGCTGCAGTATTAGCAGTCGAGATAACACAGACCATCATGGATAATTTAGATTTACATATAGACACCGTAAAATTCTACACAGACAGTAAAGTAGTCCTAGGCTACATAAGTAACGAGACAAGAAGGTTCTTCATCTATGTCGCCAATCGAGTGGAGAAAATAAGAAAATTTAGCTCTCCAAGTCAATGGAATTATGTACCAACTCACCGTAATCCCGCAGACTCGGGAACAAGGTCCGTACAAGCCCATGAAATTCACAGCAGCGAATGGTTATTAGGACCAAAACAACTTCTTTCCTCAGAACAGAAGAATTTTGAGGATATATACCAGCTAATAGATCCAGAAGAAGATGGAGAAATCCGTGCAACTGTTAATGTTGCAAAAACATTTTCCACACCTGAGCATAAAGGTATCGGAACTGATAGATTCAATCGATTCTCCAACTGGACATCACTTGTGCGAGCGTTAGCCTTTTTGGAACGTTTCTCTCGTTTACACGGGTCAAAACAGGCATCATCAGTGACTTCTGTGGATAGTTTTTCAAATGCCGAAAATTTCATCTTAATATCTGCACAACAGGAAGTTTATGGAGATGAAATAGATTGTATAAAACGTCAGGAACAAATTAATAAGCGGAGCCCGATAGCTAACCTCAATCCGTTTTTGGATGAACGAGGACTATTACGAGTTGGAGGCCGTATTGTAAAATCGGACTTGAACCTCCGTGAAAAGAAACCATTGATCGTCCCTGGACGCAATCATGTAGCAACATTATTAGTTCGACACTACCACAACAAGATAAAACATCAAGGTCGCCATTTCACAGATGGAGCGATTCGATCCGCAGGATTTTGGATCGTAGGAGCAAAACGCTTAATCTCATCTATTATTCACAAATGTGTGACATGCCGCAAACTCAGAGGAAAAACTGAGTATCAAATCATGTCTGATTTGCCAGAGGACCGTCTTGAACCTTCACCTCCGTTTACTAACGTTGGAATAGACACCTTTGGACCCTGGACAATTGTTTCACGTAAAACACGTGGTGGATACGCCAACTCCAAACGTTGGGCAATTTTATTCACATGCTTAGTGACAAGAGCTATTCACATCGAATTAATCGAGGAAATGAGTTCTTCGGCCTTCATAAACGCCGTCAGGAGATTCGCCGCTATAAGAGGCCAAGTAAAGATTTTCCGATCTGACCGTGGAACAAACTTTATTGGAGCAATCGACGATTTAAAGATTGATTCAATCAACGTTGAAGATGGACCCTTCAAGAACTTTCTGTACAGTTCTGGTACAACTTGGATCTTCAATGCGCCGCATTCGTCCCACATGGGTGGAGCCTGGGAAAGAATGATTGGTATCACCAGAAGAATTCTTGATTCTATGCTTCTAAATGCAGCCGGAAGAAGCCTTACGCATGACGTGCTTAACACACTAATGGCAGAAGTTTCAGCAATAGTGAACTCTAGACCTCTGGTACCGGTATCAACAGATCCAGAGAATCCGTTAATATTAACTCCGGCTATGTTATTGACACAGAAAACTGACTACGTTTTCACTTCAGACCATCTTGGGGAATTCGACAAACGAGATCTCTGTCTTGCCGAATGGAGACGAGTACAGGCTCTGGCCAGTGTTTTCTGGTCCCGTTGGAGGAAGGA
Organism: Mytilus galloprovincialis; assembly: GCA_037788925.1. Taxonomy (NCBI): domain Eukaryota; kingdom Metazoa; phylum Mollusca; class Bivalvia; order Mytilida; family Mytilidae; genus Mytilus; species Mytilus galloprovincialis. The sequence goes on along the minus strand of CM075336.1, from coordinate 9,321,678 downwards.
GTACCTGCCGTTACTACAACCACGACGAAAATGGACCGAAGATCGCCGTGATCTCATCGAAGGAGACGTCATTCTTCTAAAGGACAAAAACATTTGCCGTACCCAATGGCCCGTTGGAATTATAGTGAACTCATTTAAAAGTTCAGACGAACATGTCCGAAAAGCAGAAGTGCGAGTAATCGTTAATGGAAAAGCCACAACCTACACACGCCCTATCGTGGACATGATTCTTCTCATAGAGAACACACCTGTGTAATTATATGTATATATTTTGGATTAATACAGTGACATTCACATTTGGAATTATACTTTCTGGAATAGTGATATCAGTTAGATTTCAGACGGGGAGTATTCTGGATCACATACGCAACTATATTTACTATAAAGTTTATTGGATTGAATTTTCAGACATTCATATTTTCCGGAAATAATCTGGACTTTTCCGTATTTTCACTACCGTTTACTTTCTCTTCCTCACCTGTCTATTGCAAATGGATGCCACGACAAATCTGCTCCTGTGGATATTGTGACAAATCACCGTCAAGTACGTTTCAAATCGATTATAAACTGTTAAATATATATACCGTTAATTCCGTTAACTTGAATTCCACGTTTATTCAACAAATACGAACTGTAATTGTTTATTTCTATGAATTGACCTGAGAATTCTACTTTCGTTTTTGACTTGATATTATTACTGCATTGAACATTCATATATTTCTTTCGTACATATTGTAAATATTGTATTTTTATTTCTTTCAGTTTACCAAACAATACACACTCTGTAAAACTCCTGTATCATTTCTGGTGGAATTACAATCTACAATCTTCACACACAAGTTGTTATTCTTTGTAATTTGCCGAGATTGCGATACAATCACATGGTTATACTAGCTGAGTCAGGCTCAGCATAAATATCGTTATGTGATAATTGACTATTGTGTATCCGATCTAGTGGTTGTGAACACATTGTCCGATAGAGTGGTTTTCACTTTAGTTTTCTTAATGCCGGCGTCACACATTGGCATATAGACCGGCGTGCACCAAACGTACAGAGAAAATTGACAAAGTCGGTATACGTTAGTTGCACGCCAGATGACCGATAAGCAATCGTTAAACGCGCGTTGCATAAGTTTGAAGTACGTCGAAATACAAAGGTATACACTTGGTGAACGCTACAACTCGAGGAAATTTTTATGCAGCATAAAAATGTTCATCCAGCTCAATCGTGTGTCTAGCGTATACCTGTACGCTACACGCACGTTATACATACGCTACGCGCTACAGATAAGTTTGAGACACGTTTAGGTCACGTTGTATACGCTTCGAGATCGTACGACTTTAACTAAAACGTATGCTGGTATGTTTGTAACAAACACCCCATAATAGAACGTCCAAGATACGACCGGGACGCGTCTCAAATACGTTCAAGAAACTTTTTTCCTTCGTAGCGTGCATTCCATCTACGTTAGACAAACGCCGGTCATACGCAACCATACGTTTCTTGAACGCTTAGGTACGCTTCTCGTACGCCCAATACACGCTTAAAGCTCGTTCTGCACACGTAACAGATATGATTGACAGGTTGAATGCATCCAAAATTACTAGCGTATTTGCAGCGTACATGATTTTTTAACACGCCCGGTGTACGTCGGAGCTATACGCTGATGTGTGACGCCGGTATTAGGGAGCTACCATTTGATTTTTATGGGGGGGGGCTAGGATGAAATTTGAAAAAAAATAGGCAGGACAGGAGTTTTGAGTAAAAAAAAAGGCAGGATGAGACACTTGCAAAAAAAAAAAGTCAGGACTACAATTTAGGTAATAAAAAGTCAGGATAAACTAAAAAAAAAAAAAAAGCAGGACCGAACAGAGTGAAAAATAAAAAGGCAGGAAAGAGATTACAGCTAAAAAAAAATGCAGGACAAAATTTTTCATCCTAGCCCCCCCCCCCCCCCCCCCCCCCTAAAAATCAAATGCTAGCTCCCTTAGATTCATTTAGAATAAATGGTTAATATACGAATTTCGTAGTGTTTAGTTTCTACTTACCATTATAGTTTTATAAATGCTAACGCAATTGGTTGAATATGTTTGCATTTAGGCTCTTAGAGTTTAAGGTGTTAACAATAACTGTCTAATGACATTGAGTACAGTTATGTAAGACACAATTATTGTTTCTTTAACAAATCTACGTCTTTTAGAGTTTTACGAATACAAATAATGACTACTATATTCATCAGATGAATTTTATTTCTAAATAAATAATAAATGGGTCATTTTTAAAAAATGACGAATTTTTAAATTGAAAAATTTATTAAAAGTTATTTATTCAAACAACCCTCTACATAAGCAAATCAAAACAAACAGTACTTATAGAACAACATATTAAAAGATGTCGGGTTATTAAGAAAAGGTTTATATAACATTTTTAGCTTGTTGTTCGTAGCCAATAAGATGGTTTTCAAGAGTATAAACTTCTATATGTATCCATTCTGTGAAATAATAGATTATTTGCCAATTTTCCAGGTTGTACAGAAAAATGAATCTAAAAATTGGTTTTTCAAAGGTTATAAAAATTCCAACTAGTCAGGCAAGTCTTAGATAGCAATTCATATTGTTCAGCATTTTTTTTTCTTTTTCAAATAAACCCATCATCAATTAAATCCCTCTCATGTTAGTTTACTTTTGTCTTTATTTCATTGGTAACAGGAACGTACGTTAATGATATATCACTATATAAAGTTCTATCCTGTTACCGATATTAGTATTGCACCTGAAAATTCTAATTTGGGAAGATTAAGACGTTATAACCTTAATATGAGTGTAAACAACGAAAGATTTCATTATGTTTGCAACTCTATGTCATGATAAACTTTACTGTCTACAATTTTCTATATTGTTACTGTAACCATAGCAACCATAGTAACAGGATAGACATAACAGGATAGACACATTTCTTCATTTTAAATGCTGTTGTGAAATAACTATTCCCTTTGGTAAAGTGATAATGTTTTTCTGTTGTGATCGTTATTGCACTTTTAACAAGTATACTTTTGGTGTAATCAAACAAGATGTGTGTAACAGCATAGACATGAAAAAAAGTACCTTTTATTTTTTTTTTCACTAAATGTCTTGAATTTATTTTGTAGATAAAATGTTACATATAATAATAAATAAGCTACGATTTTTCGTTAGGGTTATTATTAATGTTCGTAAATGTCCATAAAAAGCATAACAGACGGGCGGATTAATTGATAACTAAAAGCTTAATACGGCAATGTCTCAACTAGAGCCTCTTTTTTATAATATGGACGGAAATGATCTAAAATGTTCCACAAACCCTGACAACGCCAGTATCAATATTTACGATTATAAAATTTGAACGCATTTATTAACATCGATACGGATAATTAGATCTCCACAATAAATCGCTATATTTAACATAAAATTATGGTTTAGGCACAGAACATATGATATGGTTTGTAAATAATTCCAAAGTGTGTTGATTAGTTACGTAATTGTTTACAGGATATTCAGTACATTTAATAAATGATTTATCATCTGTTTAATATCACTGCACAATACCAAGTAACTGTATCAGTACGTGCAATTGGTGGAAATTGCAATAAATGTGTTAAAAAAAAGAGGAAAATAAAATATAATAGATAAAAATACATGATTTGAATTCATGTAAGATTCAACATGGTATGTTGCACTTGAATTTTATTATCTATTAAATTTTACTAGTTTAACTACTTTATAATGACTGTACACGTAACACTTGAATTATTAAAAGACAAATTGAGAAGTGCATGTCTTAAATTAACAATAGGGAATTACGACGGATGCTGAAGTCCTTCTAAGATTGAAGCTGCATGAAACAATGTCATATTTTAGTCGATTAGAGTCCTCATAAGACAACATGGAACAATTGACGTGTTCTTGGCTTGTAATACAGAAATATGTGTTTGCTTCAATCCAGATCAACTTTCATGGAACCAACTTCCACACATACATGTATAACCTCTATCCTACCATTTTCCTTAATCAAAGCCAACCACAACAAACACAATATTATATAACTAATCATATGGAAAGATTGGCATATTTGTAGATGTTTTCATTTAGATTCAAAGAAATCAGTTTAAACATGCATTTTTCAACACTTTAAAATTACATGTAGAACAAAAGACAACAAAAACGTGGTATAATCAAAACATTAACGAACTTAATAAAAGGTAAAGAAAATCTTTTATCCATCAGATTTATTGATTGTCTTTTCTCCATTAATGTCCAGTGCCAAGCTATGTACATTGTACCTATTTTGGGTGATAATAAATGAACAAATGATCGACCAATCAGACATGTATTGCAACGGTACTTTAACGTACTTAATTATAGCCAAATGATCTTGTTATAAATATGATTCATTGGTGATTTCCAAGGGGACCGACCGGAAGTAGGTGCGTTTTTATACATCCAGCAAAACCAAAAGAAACTTTCGAAAGACTTTTACTGACAGATGGAAATAATCCAACGAAAACCTAGCCTGCTCCTAAATTTTAAAGAACGACAATGAAAACCCATTGATGGCCTTCAGCTGTTTTCTACTCTTTGGTTGGGTTGTTGTTTCTTTGACACATTCCCTTTCTCTATTCTCAATTATATTTTTCACTAACTAGCAGTCGTCAAATTATTATTCGGAGTTTCGTGTGACCTAAAGGAAGAATACGTTACTACTGTTACATACTAGCTGCCGTAAATCTGTATTAAAAAATCAAGAAGATGTTGTTTCTTTCAAAACCCTACTAAATGTTAAAAACGTAAAAAATGTTGAAAATATATAGACTGAAATCATAACAAATCCAGTTATTTAAGCGTTTAACAAATTTTGCGGATGCTAGATATTATTGCACATTTCGGTGTTTTTAACACGTGGTGCATGTTAAACAACAAAATATGATACGGAAGAAAAAACAATAAGGACAGTGATAGAAGCGATACATATAATGGTAGAGGAATGCGTTCTTGTCAACAACTGTATATCTTAGTTACATCTAAATTTCACGGTTTATTACCATACAGTGAAGTCACGAGAAATCGGCATTAACAAACGGAGAAAGGAGAAACAGAAGACGATCTACTGATATCCATGCCCCAGGTGTTTGGTCTTGGTATTGTTTGATTGACTATATTATTATCGCTTACAGTAATCTCGAACAAAAAGGTTATTCTTATTGTCAAGAATATTCGGATTTCCTTTGTATGAACAGTTTTTTTATTTCGACCAAAAAAAAAGATATATTTTACAAAAGAGTTTTTTATACTATATTAATGTCTTACCTTTGGATATTTTATACTGATGGTTACCCTGTTCCGTTGTTTTGATCGGCAATATAAGAACAATAATCTTAACCAGTCCGTTACTTCACTCTCGGTTATAATACGTATCTTTTCATTTCTTACAGGTGCATGATCATTAATAAAATTGTGAATGGATATGGGGAATTCGACAAAGAGACGACAACCCGACCATAGAACAGACAACAGCAGAAGGTCACCAATAGGTCTTTAATGCAGCGAGAAGATGTATATTTTTGAATCTGTTCAAATTTTGTATTTAAAATATAAACATAAGACAGTATGTTTAAAAGATTTTTGCAAGATTTTTTAATTTTTTTTTCGCATTTCTCAGAATAAGAAAGTAAGCAAGATTAACAATATTGTAAATTAAATGTCGTTTTTTGTTTACTTTTTGTTTGATTGCAGTTTTATTGACTCTTACCCTAAATGTACAAAAATTTAAAACACAAACTTTGTTTTCGTAATCACGGTTATTTTATATTTTAATTGGTTTTATCGTAAAGGACTAAAAATGTACTCTTAAAATAGTGAAGATATGAAATTGAGTCCAAAATGATATGATGCAATGTACTTTATCACTAAGAAACGAAAAATATACTACGCAACAATCTTGGATGATATATTATGTCAACTTTATAATAACTGTTAAACCACACACCTACAACCAATTCAGATATGTTATTTTAAGATTAATTATCATATAACACTCTATAAAAAAGAAACATTTAAATTCTTAAATAAATGTGGGAGGAATGTATTTTATAGGAGATCACGTGATCACATATACTCTTTTAATTTTGTTTTTTTTTTATGTTCGCAACTATCATTATAGTTCGTCAAATCTTTCAATTGAAATGAAACAAAATAAATCTTGTTTTCACTTATTTCTATGAACACGATGAACGAACCTGCTTGAGTTCAACCACAGACTGAAATTTGTGCTGTTTTTTTTTTTTAATCATCTGTAAGTTATATGCGTCATAGCAGAGGAGGTCAGGTGTCTTACATTGAACGACTAAGAGTGAAATATCCAAACTAAAACCATCGTGATGGTTTTGTCTTTTAAATGAACTATTCAACTTATATTTTATGTATAACTACGAATTTTATTGCAATCCAAAGAAATTTAGGGCCTTACCCTTCCATGTACCTCAATAATGGTAAAAATTTAAGTTTTGCATAATAGTTGTTTACCTTTATCAGTATTTCATTCAGACCAACCGATTGGTTAATTGCGTCATCAACAATGATTAAGAAACCAGAAGACCTGGGAATGCTAGTGGTCATAATCGTTAGGCATATACATAATTGAAATTGGTTCTCGAAATATTTTTCAATTCTTTAACTTTTAAACGACATAATACCGATAACGCACCTCCTACACTTTGATATATGGCCTGGCTAAGAGGATCTTCATTTTACATTATGTTGATATTGTACGTTATAAAAGTACATTTACCTCGAAAACTAAAACATCTACTTCACCAGATAAATACCTAAAGCTTTGTATATAAGCCTTTTTGTGCCTTTTTCTTCTTCTTTGTTATGGATTTGTTTGTGTCTATAGTGATTAAGATTATAAGACAATTTTGCCAAGTTAACCTATTATGTCTGTTTGTTTTGTTCAAACACCGTTGTTAAGATGATGAATTGGATGCGACTGTCATACAAGTAAAACCAGGTTTAATCCACCATTTTCTACATGAGAAAACGCCTGTACCAAGTCAGGAATATAACAATTGATATATCCATTTGGTTGATTGTGTTTGATCTTTTGATATTGCCATTTGTTTGAGGACTTTCCTTTTTAAATTTTCCTTGGAGTTCAGTATTTTTGTGATTTTACTTTTCATTTTTGATTTACACGATTTCATTCTGTTCAGATGAAATGCTTTCATACAGCTTTTGTTTCAACGAGAGTTTGAAGATACCAAGGTGACATTCAAAACTCACAATTCGAAAAAAAATCTTACAACGACATATCAAACCGTTTTTTTCTTAGCAATGGCTTCAAGTGTACAAGAACACCAATAGAAGTCAACAATTCAAAAGACAACAACACAATCAGACAATTCTAGCAAAATACATTTCGAAAGACGAACGTATTCGTTTAACTCATAAATGAGTACTTTCTTCCACTGGCATTCCCATTACTGAGATGTTATGTAAAACAAAATCTGTGATACCATTTGTGTGTAAGTTATACAGGACGTTAGGGTATAGAGTACTTTCTTCACTGGCATTCACATTACTGAGATGTGATGTAAAACAAAATCTTTTATATAACTTGTGGGTAAGGTACATGTATATAGGACGTTAAGATATAAAAGTAATTTCTTCACGAACATTTACAAACTGAAATGTGAAGTACAATAAAATCAGTCTTGTGGTTAAGGTAAATAGGACAACAGGCTATAATAGTAATTACTTGACGAACATTCACATGATTATTGAAATGTGATGTATTTACAAAATCTTTGATATCATTTGTTAGCAATGTGTATAGGGCATAAGGGTACATAGCACTTTCTTCACGAACATTCAACTTATTTACTAATATGAAGTAAAACAAAATCTTTGATACCAATTGTGTGTAAGGTATTTAGAACGACAGGATATATAGCATTATTTATTACACTTATCCAGAGCTGGCTTTCCATTTAAATAATGTATTACGTAAGTGAACATTAAAAGTAAAAGTTCTTATGTCTTACAATATATATATGTTTCTCTAATTCTTTGTCAATTTATCCCTTTCTGCACCCATTGTATAACAAAATTTAATCAACGTGTGGTTCGTTTGATCTCAGTTCTTCATTGGTTAAAATCCGATTGTGACGTCGACTTTTCTTGTTTTCCTCTGAATTTCTTATTGTGACAGCATGAAAAAAGGCGAACATGTCTGATGTCCTCTCATAGAAAGAACACATCTTTTTGCAGATCAATCGCAAAGAAGGACTAAGTTTGCCTGCGTATTGTTTGAAAATCATTAGAGAAACAGATTCTACCACCAAATTTCGTGTAGTACGATATTTATCCACTCTCGACAGTTAAGGTGGTACCTAACACCTGAACTAAAATTAATTTGGCTCGTTTAATTTTCTTAAAATTTTGACAAAGTATTTACTTTGACCCTCTGACAAAAATATAAAAAAAAAATCAAAAAAAATGAACCAACCGTTTTATCAGAAAAAATACACTGGTTATATAGCAGTTTGACAAACACTTATTTTGATAATTGAGAAGCTTAAGATTCCCTTACCAACACAACGTAATTAAAACATTTAGCTGATTTTACATAGTTATCTCCCTGTAGTGTTAGGTACCACCTTAAATTTTGAATTTGAAAATTTAACTGTCTCGAGTGGATAAATATCGTATTACACTCGATGCAGTGGTAGAATCTCTATGTATACGACGGACAGTCAAACCAAAATATATAACTCGCCTGCATCCAAATCTTTAAGTTAAATATTTGTTTGGTTTATTGTTTGATTGCTTGATGGTTGCTTTACTTTCAGTGGCAAACATTTCTGCATGTATTCCTGCACTTCATATATAACCAGTTGGAAAAAAAGAAAAGGAACACAAATTTTAATGCCATGTGTTTGATTTTATAAAGCATTTGATTTATATGTTACAAAGTGTTACTAATGGGAAAACACTGAAATTGACACAAAATATATATTAAATAAAAGACGACACATTTTCGTATTTTTCAAAAGATATATATGGTTAAAGACCTACAGCAACTTGTATTACTTAATGTTAGTGCATTTAATTTTCTCACTTCAAGGGTCATGCTAAACCTGTTATGTGTTGTAATACAACTGTATTAAAGCACTTTATAATATTCGTTTTACCCGGTAATGGGATATATATGATATAAATGCGTTTTTACTCTTTACATTTTTTTCCTGCGGCATTTTAAAGTTTTAACTGTTTTGTAAAACACTTTTGATGAATGAACACTTAAAAAATGCATTATGATAACGTTATCGTTTCTTTTATAGTCATAAATGCTACAAGTGTCGGGTGGATGGGACTTTCTATCAATTTGTATCTTCAATGATGAATTAACGGCAACCATAATGTACCATATAAATATAATTCAAACTCATTTTACACATCAATGTGTCAAAATGGATTTTTTTTGTATAACGCAGTAAATAATGGTTCGTCATGGGTTGGTTACCTTAGAGCGGGTCAAGAAACTTTCATTTGAAAGGTGACATTTTAACGGTATGTGTTAAATATCAAAATAATTCGATACATATGTCATAAGCGGTTAAAGCCTAGACGAAAATTAAAAATAATTATTCGTATAGAGTATTGAAAAATTGCAAGGGGGTGTAATAATTGTTTTGTATTTTTTTTCAATTACAAACTTTATATTTTCACTTTATATATATATTAATTCACTCATTCAGTAGTTGAACAGGTTCATAGAAATCACAGTTGTCTTGTCAGCAATTGCAACTCACGTAGCCATTAATGAGCAAATTCAGGGAACGGTCATAAGTATATACAATATTCATTTATACGAAAACTCATTATTTATATGTACATATTTGCAATAATACCACATGCTATTTTTATATCAACCAGAAAAATGGAGTCATAATTAAATAGTTTAGTTTAAACATATTTATTTATAGTGGATTGGGAAACATTTTTTTTGCAACTTATATTAATCCCTTTCTTGAAGATGATTTCAGCTGCCCAATTGTGAACTTTCCATTTCTATGTATCAACATTCCAACAGCGCCTTCCTACGTATATATTCCCAATTGATACGATATTCCCGAGCTTTTGTTTTTATATAATGATTTACTTGATAGAAGGTTGCTGCTCACAAGGAAGCTTTTGTATCGAGAGTTCCATTTGGTGAAGTTGAAATCATTCCTTTGTTATTTTTGACCGTTATTGAATATATCCATTTCACACATAATAGCGTATATTTTCCTTATGTCGAAACAACAATCCCGTTACATTTTCACAAATGTGATATACCGAATTATACATTTGACTGGGTTTGTACTAGCATGAGCAACACGACGGATGCCACATTTGTAGCAGGATCTGTTAACACTTCCCGAGCACCTGAGATCACCTCCAGTTTTTGGTTGGGTTTGTTTTGTAGGCTTTATTTTTCTATGTTGTGTTTTGTGTACTATTGTTTGTCTTTTTCTTTTTTATCAGTTTATTTCCTTTTTATGAGTTTGAATGTCCTTCTGGTATCTTTCGTTCCTCTTTTATAAACAATCATTACCTTTGTTCATATAATACTACTGAAAAAACTTAAAAAAGTCAATCAAAAAATTCAAAACACAAATAGTTGTTTTTCTCTCGAAAAAATGAGAACGTAACCAAAGAAAAATATCCATAAGTTCATTAGATTTACTTAAGGAAATTTCTTATAAAAACTCATAATGTTAAAAGAACTGTAATAATGGAGACTTCTTTTAAACGGACACTTCTTGCAATAACTCATAATGTTTAAGAAACGATTATATGAAGGAAAATTCACGATCAAGAAACCACTTCTACATACATGAGAGAAAAATGAGGCTGCCAAACTCTAGAAACACACTCAGTGCTCCACTCGGACGAGTAATCCCTGTTCCACTGATAACCCTGGTTGTATTGCTCATATCAATAAGTTATCTGGTGCTCTGTTTCATTCGTTTTGTCATAGTTGAGGGAAAGAGGACGGGATAGGGTACAAACAAGTAGAAAAAATGTATCCGTAGTCATCTGTGGCGCATATATTTCATAATTGACAACCTCGAATGATAGCGTCTTGAAATGATTAAACTAAATGATTTTCATGTTATCATTAAAAACCTGGCATGTTAGCAGCAACCCCCTGTCATTGAAATCACAATAAGTTACTAGCCATGGAATATATTATCAACATCGAGACACGATATACTAGTACTAGTACTCAATGTGCACTTTCTATTTGAATTTTAATACCTAAATGAAAATTTCATTACTGGAATTATTCGCGAAGAAACAGAAACATTGCTGTTTAACAAAATATCTTAATGTAAACGTTCAAGATAAAGTTCATCAACATGCTAATAATGTCTTGTACCTCCACGAACACCTGTTTGTGTACTTCATCGCCGATGAACAGCTATTTCTATAAACAGATTTTTGAGATACAACTCCGATTTATAATACAATCAGGAATATGACATTTGTTTGCCCTTTGTTTGATGTATTTGAGCTAATGAATTTATCATTTGATTAGAGACTTTCCGATTTATATTCTCATTGGAAGTCGGTATTTTTATCAATACACCTTTTACACATTGTTTTCAGTGTACCTGCGCTTAAATCTTTTCTAATAATTTTTGTAGTAATTCTTATTCCAAATTTGTTCCGACTTTTACTCTTTTTTACTATTTCTATCTATCTGCTGATGCATTTTTACATCTTGAAGAGCCTCTGTAGAATTTATTGGTAATGTGTGTAGACTCATAACGATGTAGGTTTTGTGGTTTATGCATATTGAGGTAGATGTATATCGACTTCAATATTTCTGTGGTCATATTTAAAAAAATATTAATACAGCCCACTGAGTGTTTCGTGGAAGGTTATCATCCCTCATCAACTTCTTTAATAAAGATAGTCAAAATTTTGGTTTATGCATTTATAGTTAAAAAAAGGATAAATTCTAAATGATTTCAGTCCCCGATATAAAAATGTAGAAACCAATACATTGGATAGAAATGACATTTAAAAGACCATCTTCATGTAACAAGGACAAACATAAAAGGGAAGACTTTAATACAGAAAAGAAAAAAAAAAGATAAAGACTTTGCACGCTTCTTTTGTCCTAAATATTTCTATTAAAATCCATTGTATCAATAAAAAATGAAAGATGTTTTGTTCTGTTATCATTGATACCTTACAATAAGACTATAGTATAAAACTTTAAATTAGGCAGAAACAGCAATAATAACAAACTTGTCTTATCAGTATCGAATCAATGCATATAATAGCCATAGATTTCATATTTTCCTGTTATAAACAATACATCACTGTTATCTATTTATTTCATCAGGAAATGAAATATTTTAGAATTTGAAAAGTATAACAGGTAAATTTTGTGAGATGTAAAGATTGTAAGAAAATAACACTCTATTGAAAAGAAATGCAGTGACACAAAAATATCAACGGTGATCAGTGATATGGACACTGCACGCTACTTTACCTGTTTAGCGACAGTTTCTTATTAAATAAAAAGAAATGCTATCTGTTGCGTGGTTTTTCTTTTTTGTTAAAATGTTCTTTTGACATACTGATGTCAAAAACTCGTGAGATGAAATATATCCCGAAATAATGTAGAACAGTTACACAGGAGTTCAATCCCGGTTTTTTTGTGAGGTTCGTGTTGCTTAATCTTGGTTCTTTGGAATGTTATTTGTTTTTCTTTCGGTTATGGTGTTATCTGCTTCTTGATTTTGATATTTCTGCATCTCTTTACACTAGCTACGTTCAAAAGGAACAATAAAAGGTAATTCTTTTAAAACAATATTGACTGAATCGTCAAATCTCCAAACATGTCATCCGACAACAGGAATAACATATTTCAATATTTCCTTCCACATTATTTATAATTTTATAATACAAGTAATGTAAGCAACAAAAATGAGAATCAGTAAAAGTTGAAATACGAATATAACTAAACTCAACCGAAATGTCATGACCTTAATCCGAATATTAATCGATTTCGATCCTGACAAACCTTCAATTGTAACATCTATAGAGTAAAGTAGCTCGCGGAAAGGAGTTGACAGTGCCGAGATTTAGATTTATGACCTACTGAGGCAAATTTTAACTATTTTTACCCATAGAAGAGTAATTTTCTGAGTCCTTGACAATGTCTGCACTTACAAAGATGACAACATATGAAAATAGAATAAGACTAAAAATTTTAGACAAACCCAAAACTCTTATTTTTTTCAAAAATCATGCGCACCAATGAGTTTAATCTGTTTTATTCCATGAACACCTGGTAAGCTATAGACACAAGAATTTATAACTGAGATGTAACGTTATATGTTACAAACTTTAATTAGACAGTAGATAAAATATTTCAAAAAGTAATTCATTCCTTTCATTTTTTATTACGATAGGGAGAATATACAAGGTTTTATGATTAAAACAACAATCATATGGAACATGACCACATGCATATACTTTTACATGAATTAATGTTTTGACAGCTGACATCTGTTTTTATGAATAATTGAAATGTGGATAATTTGTTTTGTCACTCATTTAATTGAATCTGTACTACTTTAAACATTAGAGTATATCAAGCTACGTCGTCCTTGGTAGTTTAAGGACAAATCTTTTGTCGGTAAGGGATAGATCCGTCGTTTAAGGACAGGAGCTTTTCTTTTTAGGGCAGAACCCTAATCGTTTAAGGACAGATCTTCCTACTACGACGACATAACGAATGCATCGACGTTGATCCAAATTTATCAAGTCATTTTCCGATTTGCTGGTGAAATAAAGGAAATCATATTTGTTTTGATCAGGCAAATTACACAAATACAATCCGATAAATCGTTCACATGTTTATCATAATCAAATTAAAATAATAGCTTCTCGACACAACATAAAGCTGTTTAAACTTGTCTGCTGCACTAACTCGACAACGAGCTTCATGGTGTGACTTGCAGCTGATTTCACAATATCAATATGCAGATAAAATCATTATGGTAATCCGTACATACAGTTTGATATTCACTGAAATGGTTTATTAGAAGACAATGACGCGAAACCAATTCTGTTCAATTATACCATAACACATGTACTATATATTTGCATATAATGAGTTATCTGTGTTTGACACCACTTTCTGAATTAGAGTTGATTCATGATTTTTGGTTCGTATCTTTATTTGTTTTTTCAACTATTTTGAATGAAAGACTACTGATGAATCTTATTCATGTAGACGAAACGTGCGTCTAATGTACAAAATGAAAAGCTGATATTAGTGATGAGTTTCTACATCCACCGGGTCCTTACAATTGCTGGTAGACATTTCATCCAGAGTATCAATAGTGTACCAGCTGGCCTTTTTTATGTTAAGATGAAATATATAAATTGGCACTAGTATTTTTTATACCCCAAGCAATAGGTTGCTAAAGCAATTTTTCGGAAAACGTCTTGAAATTTTCGTGTTTTATGCTTTTTATCTGGTATTTGATTTAACCTTCAGATTGTTTTGAATTCAGCGACAACTCGATCTTGGTGTTTGGTATCTTTGAGTGTGTTTTTTAGCTGATTTAGATAATTTATTGTTGATGCCAACTGGTGAAAAATAAAGTCAACTTATATTTAAGCCAATATTTGATGGAATTCACACAAAGATTAACAACGGTATTGTATGACTTGTAGATATGTCTTTGCTTTTAGTTGTTTTCCTTCGCATCATCCTGTATAATGACCATCTACATGAACTCTGCATACATCTCCATCGTTTAAAGTATTCTTTTGCAGAATCTTTTATGACATCTGTCCCTCTCAGGAATTTTGTATTGATGGCAATTCATTATCAATCTGTAAGTGAAGGTCATAACTGGTTTAGACGAAGGGTCATTTAGGCTTGTCATATTGTGTCATACCACTTTTTTAAACAGTAATATGCTGTATGTAGACCTGAAGATACTTTTAAATATATTTTTTTTATGTCGTTGGGTTTATGTCTTTCATTCATTCGACATTTATGTCGCGGTAATCACAAGCAGTACATATAATAATTACTGAAATAGTGAATACATTCAAGTTTTGAGAAGTTCTTTCAGAATCAATGCCTAAATTATAATTCTAGAAACTTTGACACAGATATAAACAAGACAATAAATGTTACAATGACTTGTAGAAATTTGATAAGAATGTATATGAAAGGGGCAAACTATCTCGTGTTAGAAAAACGTTACTGTGAACCTATATGTAGTAATGTGATAAATTTAATGACCACATAAGTACCATATCATGACTAAGGACTTTAATTCAGGCCAACACAAATTGTATTACAGGTACATTAATTTAACCAATAATTAACACATTTCACTATGCACAGAAAACTGCTAAGGTTACAATTTGCAGAATATATACTGTTATAAGAAATAGAAATAATGTAATTGATACCCTGGTTAGAAGCATAACAGAAATGCATAAAACTGAAATGATGCAAAGTCAAAATAGGAAGTCCACATGAATATAGTTGAAAGTTTTTAGTAACATTTCCGGCTTAACCAGCTCGAACTGGTTGACTGTTATCTATGTTTAGTGACAATTTTTTAGCTATCGCAGATTTTAAGATATCAGATAGTGTTTGATTTGATTTTTTTTTAACAATTATGTCCTATTCCCGAATATGACATTTTGACTGAACTTGGGTCTTCATGGCTGTAGAAACATGTATAATAGTCTGCCTTATATCTTGACTTACATTAAGAAAAGTGAAAATTCTGGTCGGTTGAAATTACAACTTTACGACAAAAGGTATGATTTCAGCTTCTCAAATGCAAACTTTCCATTTCTATGAAGCAATATTTCAGCAGCGTCTGCATACGAAGTACATACCTCTAATCAAATGACAAAAGCAAACTCAAACACACCAAAACGAATGGATAACAACTGTCACACTCCTGACTTGGTACAGGCATTTTCTCAATAAGTTTTCCCAATTTTTATTTTTACTACAACATATGTAACATGGGAAAGAGTACAAAAACACTAAGAGATTATTAAAAGAAACGAAAATATGCAGGGTTTCATAAATCTAACCACGTTTCAAAAGAAGTGTATTAATAAAGTACAATTTTCAAACTCATAAAGATTATGTCCTTGGTATATGTACGAATAGCATTCGGAAAGGATAGATGCACATATATATATAAATTGATAAATATTATTTCAAACTATAAGTAGATTCGATAGCATACACATGTAAATGCAATGACGATAAGTCATTCAAGTAAACAAATTTTATAGAATCTTTGTGAAAGATTATTCCAAAATAAGTAAACAAATGGAGAAAAAAAGAATTTTTATGTGTTTAAAGGTAGTAAAATAAAAAGTGTCATAGGCGGGCTTTTTATGGACGATCAGGGACTGAATCGACATTAATATATTTTATTAGCGTACAAACCTACTTATGTAGATGCTAAAACAAAAAGTAAATTTAATTAAATGTGATACGACAGTCAAACAAGTGAGAGGTCTAGTGCTATTCAACCAGATCCAATCCACCTTATTCTACATTTGAAAATGTCTGTACCAAGTCAGTAATATGAAAATTGTTGTCCATTCGTTTGATGTTTTTAATCATTTGATTTTTCTATTTGATTAGGGACTTTCCTCGGAGTTCAGTTTTTTTGTGAGATACTTTTTATTTCCCACAAATAAGCAAATATGCTATAAAGCGACCAACAGATAGATGCTCGGTACGTAACCCAAGTAATTTGTAATTGTTTGCTTGGACCGCCACCTTTTTAACTTATCGAATAGTTGTAGTTTGATTTATACAGTTTCAAGTTCAAATGTACATGAATCAAATTTACCTTGAATGTTCCAGCTTTATTTTTCTGAGTTTTGTAGACAAATGCCGGTCTTGTCGTAAGTTTTCTTGTCTACATGGTATTGACTGTTTTTCTTTAACTCATTGTTTTTATTGCTTTTTCTTCACTTCATTTCCCTCTTCAAATGTTAGATTTACCTATACCCTCTTTAAATCAGCTTTTCCTTCAGTACATTTTCCTCGAAGTTCAGTATTTTTTTAAAACCCTTTATTAGTGTCAAAGCTTTCGCAATATTTTTTTCTTCTTTTTGAAGATAACGTATAGACTATAATCAGACTCACCATTGATACCACGACTACAATGTTGTACAACAGACGAGCGTTTCGCATACACAATACTCATCAGTGCCGCTCAAAATTTAAATGCAACATAACGTATGCAGTTGATGAGTTAAGATAACCAAAACAACCTCTTATCCTTCTCGTAGCGTTTTTTAGACAACATGAATAGATTAATTGTTTAACAAATGTTAACCAGTTAAGTCAAATTAAATTTTGAAAATATTATTCGTGGTGCGTTTTAAATTTATAATCAACATGCAAATCAAACAAATCTTTTTTCTATTGACAAATGGTACAGCATCTATTTATTACAGAAGTCAAGCATACGAAGTTAACAATTTAAGTAAGATCATGGAACATAATTTACGCTTTAAATTTTTCAATGTGATATGTTAGAATTTACTCACGTTTAAACACAATAATTACATATATCTACTAAAATCCACGAATCAAAGTTTGTAATAGAAAATTTAAAAAAAAAAAAAAGAAAAATCATTGCAATTTCTTTTTATTTTTAAATTGTAATTATTTTTCGTATTTGTCAATTACTGAGTATGAACTTGTTATCGTAGTGAAAGGGCGGTGTTAAGCTGGGGTCACACATTCACGATTTTTACTGCCATCCTTGCTAGGAGCATTCCCGATAAAACTTTGTTAAAAGTTTGATAAAGATCTTGTAAATCGTGACTCGAAATTCAAACATTTTTTTAAAATTTGTAAAAGTGTTTTTTTAATCACGACAACAATCAGATATTGTCAAGGGATCGTTTAAATTTAACCGTTTCCATCCAATCTTTTCATCTTTCCCATGGTGAAAAACGACGGAATTTATCCCGGAATTTTAGAACCGATGCTGACGGAAGACATCCATTAGAAAACTGTCGCCATATTTTGGATGATCAGATGTATGAACAAAATCCTATCACAGTCTGATGTACTGCATTGCAAACGGCTTTGTCTGGACTCAGTCATATCGTGTTCAGTAATTGTCGGTACTCAGACGAGGGTATTATTGCCAAATTTTGTATAAATAACAGGACTTTTCCAGAATTGTTTCGTCAAATACGGTTCACATTCTGAATACAATCTGGACTCTATCGGCAAAGCAACCCAGCAATGAAAAATCTTTCCAGATCATGCCCGTTCCACAGGAATCTGTGACGAACGTATACTACAGTGTTCAGGCAATAATAGGAAATCACTGATGAGTCTTTTGTAGACGAAACGCGCGTCTGGCGTATATACAAAATTTAGTCCTGGTATCTATGATGAGTTTATTTATACCTTTCAAATGCAACTATTTTCTAGACAGTTAAATGTTTGACAAGAAAATTTACAAATTTCCAAAACACTAAAAATCATTTTCTTTAGTTTTTACTTTCAAGTAAAAGTTATTCCTATTGATTTTGAGCACCTCTGTGTTATACACAATGGAACATGCTTTTATGAATATATGAAGACAGATATAATGTAAGTTTTATTTTCAAATTTTAATTTATATGTGAGCAAAGTGTACAGATTGCTAGTGGTCACGAACAAGATATAATTTTTAATGTTTAATAGAACAGGTGAACTACTGAGCATCGTATAAAGTTTTAGAACAGTTTAGCAAGGTACACAACAACATTCTGCTCAGAATCCCATTTCAAGTGAATTTTACGTGGATTTCATGTTTATTTTACGTGAATTTCATGTTTATTTACGTGAAATTCAATTGAACAAAATTTGCCTATATATTTGACTGCATAGATATAAACCATTTATCAAGATATTACGTGTTTGTGTCATGTGTACAAACATCGCATATTGCAGATTGTTTGATACCCGGACTCAGTGTCTCTCATCCATAAGTGTCATTTTGTATTTCAAATTGTTTTTTAGTGATACTGTTATGTCACAGATGACCTTGGCTGTTCATCACTGATTTAAAATATCTATTTCCATTACTACTTTTGTATCTCTCTCACATTATAGCTTTATGTTGTGTGCTTTATCTTTTTAATGTGGATGCCATTATCCGTCATACTCATTGAGTACTTATAGATAATGTATCTTAATGTTTTCGAAGATATTTAAAAAAGAGAACATAATTTTAAGGTATTTAATTTTTTATCATCTTACTTTTTATACATTAGATTTCACTTTTTTTGTGACAAGAGAACGTGGTTTAACAAAATCGACTTGAGTTAAAATTGGACAGAAAATAATTTAACAAATTAATACCGGCAACCGATATGCACGTGAATGTACCTTGAACGATAAATTTATAACATTATGTAAGCACTTGCCTAATTTAATACAATGAAATGTTTAATGAATAGGGTTACATAACGGTTTATAAGCAAATAAATACAGTTTCACTTTGATATAAAACCCACAATACGGTAAATAAATATATAAAAAGGTTTATATATTGCTTTTTATACATATATAACAATGAGAATACTGAAAATTGATACAATAACTGTGTGTTTTTGTAAGTGCAAGGAAATAAATTTAATAAAAAATGTCTTTGATGTATTTTAAATTTGTTTATAATTTTACATTTGTAATGGTAAAACGTAAAACAGATTTTGGTACCTTTTATATAAAAACATTAAATATTAAATAACACGGACGTTAGGCGAATTAAAGGTTTTTAAGTTTAATAATTGTTCTGATTATAAACGTGGTTTTGTGTGTAATTTCGGAGAAAAATATCAGGATAGTTGGAATATGACGCTAATATGATTTCAAGAATGCAACGTTATACAAGCGTTATGATTCGAATAACGAAATATTTCCGGATATATTTCCTATACATATACACCCTAGGGCTCTCGGTAATAAAACTTTACTCAGTTTTCGAAGTACAAAATGTGTGCTCGAAACAAGACATCCAGTGTTTTGATTGATTGATTTCTAATTCTGAGTACACATATCGTACCCGAACGTTTTATGACCGCAAAGCTAGGTCACTTATTCATATCCATAACGACATATGCATTGACATTAACAATTTTAGGTGTGATTTAATACCAAACTTCGTAACCATTAACACCTTTCTTGTAATTTATTTGTGCAGAAAATGAAATAAACTTTTAAGCGTCACGGCCATCCTACTGTTTGTTAAACATTAAAATTTCACCATGTCTACATCTTCGTAAGTGGTCAAAATTGAGAAGCACATATAAACATCATTACAGGTAAAGCACTTCCTTCACAACCCACACATCAGGTCCTAATCAATCAAAGAGCATGCTCTTTAGATGCTAGAAAAAACACAAATGAAATATGCCAAGACAGTATGGTACCTGGATTAGCACAACCAAATAATAAAATTGAAGAAAAGAACATAGACGATTCGATACTAGCAGAAAGTGAGAAAAAAAAACAGTGTCAATAACATGATCAGTGAACTAGGATGAACAAGCATATAAATGTGGCATAAAGAAGCAATGTGGATCAAAATTAAAAAGATAACCTTGTAGCCAAGGAAATGAATAAAAAAAAAAAAATAACAAGATGCCTCAGTCGTAAAAGAAGTTAGATATATCAACCACAACCAGTTAAAAATACTATTGAAAGAGTTCCACATCATAAAAACCGTCAAGGACTGGAATAATCTGCATCCAGATATCACAACAACAAATCCACTTGAGTTATCTAATATAAGTTACAAACTATGCAAAAACATACTATCAGTAATCAGTGGCATAGTGCAGACATGATTAATAACATATACTGAATTCAAATTCTCCGTATAATAAAATAGAAAAAATAAGGTTAGTAATAAACAATAAAGATTCCAACTCTCCCATGTTAAGTTGGCTTCAGATGAACTTCACTTTTCTGTGTATGTCCATTGTTGTCATATAACTCCTCACGTAGCCACATATGCTTGCATTCCTGGATTTCTAATATTTAGGTTTTGTAGTTCCAGAGGAAGTTCAAACCAGGAAAGCACATTCGATGCAAGAAATTTATTTTAGTATTTCTTTACTTTTATAACCAAGTGTTAAATCATGCACCACGATACTCAGCATGTTAATGTATGAGGTATGTTAAAAACGAAGAAGATGTCATGGAATTCGAAATTAAGTAAAGAAATGTGCTTTTTAAAAAGACAGAGTTATAAAAGTTGTTATTTAATATCGAAACAGTGGATTTTAATAGCCTGAACCATATCAGTGTCAGAAGATATGACAATGCATTTAATTGGATGTTTTGCATACCTATACTTACTTGAAACTAACATATTACAACTCTGACATTAGGTAACTTCTTATGCAATTTATGTCATATGGACTTAAATATACCTTTAACATTTTTAGAAAATATTTTTTAATTACTAACATGACTATTATAGAAAAAATATCAACAACATAATATCACATTAGGATTTAGTGAATGCCACTTTAGAGTCATTAAATGTCCATTTCGTAGTAATGGCATATTTTTTTACTTTTACAACGATAGTATATAGCTGAATTGGTAATTGTTCGTTTTAGCGATAAAGGATCGTTTACTCATCAGTTATTGTCATTTATGAAAAACAACGCCCATTTAATTTTTTGGGGCTCCTACTACACGAATGGCAAATCATGACTTAACTTACATCATATTTAACTGAAACAGCAATTGGTATATACAATTCAATTAAAAAAATGTTTTCATTGCTGCTTTTTGTAACTTCATTGGGATGTAAAAGCGATGACCGATGTACAGTTTGTATGAAGCGCGGAAGCAGTTATCAAATTAAATTATATATAATTGTCAAAGAATATAACTTTTAACATACTAATGAGTGTTATGAAATAAGTTGTTATATTTTATTTATTATTCACGCAATATTTCGCTATTATCAAATAAGCTTCATCAGGCGCGTGCAGCCATCCAGGTGAAAGTCCATAGAAAAGATCGAGATATCCCCATGTAATACAAAAATAAGACGACCGGTGCAGATAGATTTCTGTTTGTTGTCACCTGCAATCCCGATTTGGCAAATATTTCATCCACTATTCGCAAGTACTGGCATCTTTTCGAAAATGGCTCTTCCTTTGAAGAAATTTTTCAATCACCTCCAATTATTGCCTATCACAGACCCTAAAAACTCAGAGACATACTTTTCACATCTAAAGTAAAGAAACAAGAGACTTCTAAAATTGGGTGTTACAAAAAATGCGGAAGAAGCAATTTGGAGTGCTGTTTAAGTCGCCAACACTGAACACTCTGTCAGCAGCACAGCGATACAACATCCGGATCTGCTTACCCTTCCGGAGCACCTCAGATCACCCCCAGTTTTTGGTGGGGTTCGTATTGCTTAGTCTTTAGTTTTCTATGTTGTGTCTTCTGTACTATTGATTGTCTGTGTGTCTTTTTAATTTTTAACCATTGCGTTTTCAGTTTATTTTCAATCTATGAGTTTGACACTCCTTCTGGTATCTTTCGTCACTCTTCTATGTTACATCAAATTGGAAATCGGTAAATAGTATTTATATTCTTTCTTGTGTAACTTGCAAGCCGCAGTATTTTGGCGAAACAGAAACTAAATTCAACATCAGACTTAACAATCTCCGGTTTTTTTTATACAAAAGGAATAAACTGCCCAATTACGAGACACCTCATTTAAAAGAACAGGGAATACGTTTGAAAATATCAACTTTCAAATAATTAAGTAAACCAAAATTGGGACTCCCAAAGGAGAAAACAAAGAGAAAGATTCTGGATGCATAAGCTACGTACTCTTGAACCTGGTGGACTTAATGAGAGAAGCACTTCTACCCAAAACCAAATAATACAACTGTTTGTTTTGATTTAAGAATGCTATGTACAATAAGCGGTAAAAGTATTTTTCTAGACATTAAACATTGAGCTGCAAAAATTTCTTTACAGCCTCTAACTTTATTATTGCTGAAAATAGATATACCAGTCTGTAGGTCCCATAAAGGGAGATGTAGTCAATAAAAGTGTTTGTTTCCATTTATTCATGAACATGACATCCTCACGAGGCCTTAGATTGATTGATATTACAATTCACTAAAAGAAACCCTGTACTTTATCTTGTCCATGGAAACTATTTTCCCGCACACTTTTCAGTCCATTCCTATGCCGTTGTCAAATTAAAATATTTCGTTAATTTATGATATTTTAAACTTTTTTTATTCGAAATATAAGACATCAAACCACAAAGGCGACAAACAATAACTAAAACATGTATACAGTTATCCAATATTAAATCTTGAAATATCTGTGATACAACTATTCGACCCTATCATGTATATTTTTTGGAATACAATAATCCATGTTAAATGTCATAGATGGATAGCACTCGCTACAGTATCACTACAAAGCAACTTATTGAAAGTTATTTTATTATATATATTTAGTTACTGAATTTTATTACAAACAACTGAAAATAATCTTGAAAACTATAAAACCTCAACATGACCCTTCATAACAAAAATGACTTTGCAATTTAAACCCCCCAAAAATGGAAACATTTAGAGTGAAAACTATTTCTATATACATAATTTCACATGTAAAAACTTTAAAAATGACCGAGGACAACAATGCATCTGTGATTTTTAACATTCTTTTGTCAAAGTAAACTAATAAATTATCAGTTAAATATCCTACTTGACTCACATTTTTTTTTCTTTTGTATTCAATTTCAAAATAAACAAAAGTCCATGTTTAAAAAATTACAACATTAGGCTATGTAACTGAGTGTTAAGGAATTCCGATAAAATGATAAAGCATATTAATACGTATATATCTTTTGATGTTGACTGCATATGAGCTATAAATATATATTTCGTAAAGGTCATAATTGCAATAAATATGACACGCGAGTATTTGCTATGACCGAATATTTATATGAATTACCTTGAATACGTTACACGCTTATTTGTATTCAATAGAGGAAGGAGTTTTTTCTTATGTAACCTTATGGTAAATTTTGCTTATCTAAATTACAGCAAAAGCCTTATACCATTACTTTATTTTAAATAAGTTTACCAATGGTTCCACAATGTTCTTTAACTTAGTATGATTTTTATTCGGAATAAAAAAAAGCTTCAACTTTAATTTCCGCTATATAGAGGATGTTCTCTCACTAAATAATTCAAAATGTGGTGACCATATTTAACGCATCTATCCCATCGAACTAGAAATCCAAGAAACAACAGATACAGTTTAGTTGGCATCTTACATCTATAAATTGACAGCAAGTGTAGATTGAATAAAAACTTAACGACACAAGGGATAGTTGCATATTTCCCATTTGTGAGTTTTCCATTTTTATGAAGCAACATTCCAGCAGCGTCTCAGTACGAAGTTTATATCTCCCAATTGATACGTTATTCCCGCGCATGTATTTTCCATCACGATTTATTTGATAAAGGATTGCTACTCACAAGGAAGCTATTCAACCAGGTGTTCTAAATAATGAGGTTTAAATCATCCCTTCGAAAATTTTACGGACGCCGTCACGAGTTGGTTGGCCGTTATGGAATATCCGTTTCACAGACGATTTGCAAATGTGGTTACTACAAATTCGTAACTTTCACAAATGTGACCTCCGATTTAGACTATTTACATGAGCAACACCACGGGTACCACATATTAAGTAGACTCTTCTTACCCTTCCGGAGCACCTGACATCGCACCAGTTTTTGATTGGGTTCTTCTTGCTAAATCTTTAGATTTCTATGTCTCGTCTTGTGTACTTTTGCTTTGTCTGATTCTTCTCTAAGCCATTTCGTTGTCAGCTTATTTCGATCTTTGAGTTTGAATGTCCCTCTGGTATCTTTTGTCCCTGTTTTACAATATATTGTAAAATCAAATTATGTCTAATGTGCACACAGCTACTTTTGCATAGGTACTATTCCGTACTTAAAATATGTAGTACTGGAAATTTACTTTTAATATTTAGTACTATTTCTTAACTTTAAAATTATTGTAATATTTAGGTACCTGTATTTTACAGTACGTGATTTGTACTAAATATTTTGGTACAGAAATAATACAATATTCCATGTTTGAAAATCATAATTGTAAGAAATTTGAAAAAGAAAAACTTTCAAAATGCTGAAAACGTAACGGTAGTAACCAAAAATATGTAGTACCTAAATTTCAAGTACAAACTAAGTACTGTAAAATACGGGTACCTAAATATTACAATAATTTTAAAGTAACAAAATAGTACTGAATATTAAAAGTAAATTTCCAGTACTACAGATTTTTAGTACAGAAATAGTACCTTTGCAAAAGTAGCTGTGTATGCCATTTTCTGATCTCAATAATATTGCTTCCAAAAAAATGTCATACAATGAAAAGCACCAATTTTATAATTTATCAACATGCTGCATTTCGATCTTTGTTTTGTTTTATTTATTTCCAACATTGAGCAGTGCTACCTGAAAGTTAGTCACGGATCACATGCAAAACGTACACACCTGATTTCATATTTCTTCTGTTTTGCAGTTTGGATTTGAACATTTTGTGTTTTTTTTTATTAAGATCCTTGAGTGTGAAGGAGCACTTGGATTGTAAGCGACTGTCATACAGAGAGATTTTTATCTAGCTACAAAACCAGGTTAAAAACAAAACATTTTGTATATACTGTGACATATTGAAATGCCTATGCAGATACATGACAGTTAATATCAGTTTGATGTGTTTGAGCGTTTGATTTTGCCATTTAATAAGGGCTTTCTGTTTTAAATTCACCTTGTAGTTCGGTATATTAATTGATTTTTTGTCATTTCCGTCGTCTCGTATATTTCGGACTTATCCAGATTCGACATAATATTCATCATAAACCGTATATAACTAATATTAAATCAGCTCATACAAATCTTTAATAAAAAAATAATTTTAGGAAGGCATCATGAAAATGTATCTGTTCTTAGCCCTTAATATTTTGTCATATTTATTGATTTTATTCTTTATTGTCCTTATAGGAAAGGTGTTAAGAAATCTGTGGACATACTCTTTGGCATAATTTGGATAGCCTTTATTTTATTATACCCCACCAACAACGTTGCGGAGGGTGAAATGTTTTTGACCCGTCAATATACTACTGCAATAGTTTGTCTTCGCAACTCCTCTCAAACCACACAACAGAATTTCATGAAACCTTTTTAGATAATAAGGACATACTATTTAGATTTGCATAAAAACAGGAAATTATGATTCAATTGTTTTTTCTAGGAGTTACCCCCCTTTAAAATTATTTGCTTCAATATACTACGCCAACAGTTTGTCATCGCAACTCCTCTGATACCACACAACAGAAATTCACGAAACCTTTTGAGATAATAAGGATATACTCTATAGATGTAAATTATGTGTTTTTTTCCTTATACAATTGTTTTTCTTACAGGTATTCTTTTTCTCTTGTGACAATGTGGAGACTTGCGGTATATGAGCGCGCTCACTAAGGTTCTTCATTAATTTTTTTTAAATAGACACATTATAATGTTATAGATGAATCTTTTTTAGTTATTTCATTGTGACATCTATGGCACGATTAATGTCAATATATTGGATTTACAAATTAACTTTGTTTTAAACCAAATCAGTTTTAAGTCATGTGTTCAGTTACTATTTTGTGTTGCATATTCACAAAACAGCACAGACGAGCCTTTGTCTATATACGAGGGTTTATGGATGAACTCATTTGTAACTTATTACATCTCACATAAAGACTTGTTTCTTTTGGATTCGATTTCCCCTGTTTATGTGTGTTACATTGCTTATATATCTTATTCAAAAACATGCGAAGCTCAAAATCCCATACACATCAAAAGAATAAATTACAACTGTCATATGTTTAACTTGGTACAGGTATTTTCTGAAGTAGAAACTGTTGGATTTAACCTGGTTTTATAGCTAGCTTAACTCTCGGTAAACCAGTGTCACGTCACTTTAATCAACTGACACGAACAATTATTTGTTATGATTAAGATGAGAGAGAATTCGACACAATATAACGTTGTTGGAAACAATATATTTTTCATCTATTTATAGTTTGAATTTAGAAATATGATTCTATTGGGTGTTTCTCTCTTTTTTATCTCCTATTATTTATGGTGTTACCTGAGTTTTCCCTTTCTAATCAAACTACATTGTTTATGTACATCTCACTAATAGTTTTGTCATTAATGAACTCACAAATACACCTCTGGTATGTAGATTTCATGTTCAGTTGTTGTTATATATCATATAAATGAACAACTGACTTAATTTAAAATCACCAATTTTTTTCTTCATATTTTCAGAAAGTAATTGCATCATTACAAAAACAAAATTGTTGTACTCTAAGCTGTTGCTTACTTTATGACATAACGCACTAATAGTAATAGGTAGCATAAATGTACATATTTCTGCTGAAAGTCTTAAAATATACTTATAGGTGCCCATATTTCACTTCAGTAACGTAATACCTCCATGCAACATACATAAAAACGAACTATTAGTTAACAAACGCCATATGTCTGACTTGTTACATGTCATTTGAAAGAAAATGGTGGGTTGAACCTGGGTTTGTGGCTAGTCAAAACTCGCGCTTTATGGCAATATTAAATCGCCTAAATGACAATATTACATGACAGGAATACAGTACAAATAAATTCAAGAATACTCAGGACAGCGAAATACATGAGTAAATGATATAATAGTACATTTCGACATGTTAACCCCATAAATAAAGGCAACAGTAGTATACCGCTGTTCAAAACTCATAAATCCATGGACAAAAACAAAATCGGGGTAACAAACTACAACTGAGGGAAACGCATTAAATATAAGAGGAGAACAACGACACAATATTAAAATGTAACACACACAGAAACGGACTGAGCATTAGACAAAATCCTATGAGAATAACAAATATAACATCAAAACTAAATACATGAATTTGGGATAGATAAGTACCGTGACACGTCTTATAGTAATGTGAATTCACACTAAAAAATAAGAAAAAACAAACGACACAACGGAAACACAACGTTTAAATGTAACACACACAGAAACGAACTATAATATAACAATGGCCATATTCCTGACTTGGTACAGGACCTTTTTATAGGAAAAAAATGGTGGATTGAACCTGGTTTTGTAGCATGCTAAACCTCCCTCTTTTATGGCCATGTGAAATATAACATTAAAATGACAACACAACATTACAGGACTACAATATAAATAAATAGGAGAACACAATTGACAAAGAAACACACGAATAATAGCTAACAAAACGCCACAAGTTTAAAATTTTAATACGCCAGAAGTGCATTTTGTCCACACAAGACTTACTAGTGACGCCCAGATACAAAAGTTTGAAAGCCGAAACAAGTACAAAGTTGAACAACATTGAGGACCAAAAGTTCAAAAAAGTTGTGCCAAAAACGGCCATGGTTTTCTGTTAGGTACCAGATTATTCCTATTATTTAGAATAATTTATACTTTTGCTAACAGTAAATTTTATAAAATGACTATACAATAGATATAAAACTGAAGTATTGCCTAATTACAGGAAGCAACCGAAATACATTACATAACCCGACAAAATGCATCATAAAAAAGACACATCCGAATACGTTAAAACCTCAACGACAAGTCACGTCATATTTGAAATTGTAAATAATGACAAAAAAAAAAAAAAAAAAATGACGTCACATTTGAATTTGTAAAACAGATCATCAAAAAATGAAAAATGACGTCACATTTGAATGAATAAGATAGCATTAGGATTGATTTAAGATTATATTTGAACTAAATACTGATATTACATTTAATAACAATGCACATTTCAATACTTATTAATAGCAAACTAAGGTAGCAATTAACTATATTATATAGCTATGTCCGGTTTGTTTTGAATCTAACTTCAAACGTAAAACATTGTACAGATTACGTTGAACAAAATGAAATCTAATAATGAAGGCGTTGATTAATTTTCTTTACCATAACACATGAATATAATAGAAAAGACGTCAACACATTTGACAAAATCCGATGAGAATTACAAATATAACATTAACACTTAAACTAAATACAAGAATTTGGGATAGATAAGTACCGTAACACGTCTTATAGTAATGCGAATTCACAAACAGCAAAACAGTCACAATCGGGAATAAATCACGTTTGGTAATTAAAAGATTAGACGACGTAATGACAAACCGAAATCTACTATGTGGTAAAAATGTCCTTATCTAGTTTCGTCAAAGACACATCGTATGGATCCTTCAATTCTTGATGGTGTCCACAAAATGTACGGAGAGTCAAGTTTAATCTGTCATCCTCATAACTTTGTTGGAGCAGTTTCTGCGTAAGGAGCACACTCATGTATATGAAGTCTATATAGTGTGAACAAGCACGAGAATAACGTATCAATTGTGATATGTAAACACCATACGAAGGGGCAATGGTATGATACTGCTGAGAAATGGGAAATTGATAATTGTAAAGTTTAAATCGTCCCGTTTATCATAGATTTTCGTATGAAGTCGTCCATCTGCGTCAATATTGAGGAAAAGATCAAGGTATGAAGCAGTCCTTCTAGTATCAGTAATAATCTTAATTTTAAGTTCACTGGGATATATGAGATGTAAGTATTGGCTGAAATATGGGTTATTCAATGAAAGAACGTCATCAATATATCGAAAAGTAAAATTAAAAAGTTTCGCAAGGTGCTTTTTCGTTTTGTCTTTTAGAAGGTTCTGAATGAATTCTGCTTCATACAAGTACAAAAACAAATCGGCCAGCAGGGGTGCACAATTAGTACCCATTGGAATACAGACTGTCTGTTGAATATAAATCCTCCAATCTTGACAAATATATTGTCGATCAAAAAGTCCAGCATTTTGATAATATCATCTTCAGTATATTTTCTGGAAGATTCAGTGTGATTCTTCACCAAATATGAATTATTGTAACCCAAAGCAAGAAATTTGTATCTACGATTCCCATTTTTATAGACAAAGCTCTGTTTTATGAGATGGTGAAATCGATCTTTCAACTGAGCATGGGAAATAGTAGTATATAGCGTGGAAAAATCAAAAGTTTTTATGTTGCTGCAACATTGCAAAGATTGTGATCGAGGATTAATCCGTAGATCTTTCGAGTTTTTGAGAATCCACATCTGGTTAAAACCACTGGTAGAATATATCTCATCACAATATTTTTGAAGCCCATCTTTAACTGTAAAAAGAATAGTAGTCAGTACTTTAGAAAGATGTTTAGTCGAACATTTGGAAGACCCAGCTATGTATCGTTCTTTATATGGAGTTTTGTGTAATTTAGGTATCCAGTATAATGAAGGTAAGTTTTCTTCGTTTTCTTTGATGTTGATACCAAAAGAAAGAAGGACAGATTTATGATTTTTTTAAATTTCGTCCTTGGTTAACGATGTTAAAGAATATGTAGGGTTACCAGTAGTTTTATTTATTCAAAGCTCTGTTATTGCAAATAATGTTTTTTACATATGAAGACAATATTATTGGAGGCTTTATCTGCTGGAACAACGACATATTTGTCATGCAAAGAGGATAAAGCATCCACAACATCCGGATTCTTGAAAGGGTTAGTAACTCTTGTACTCATATTACATAGTAGTTTTTGTATGCGCCTCTGAATGCCTGATCGAATAGCTTTGATCCATTCAGACAAAGTGTCCAGTACTGGTTAGTCTGGTTCGCGCTTTATCAATTTTCTTGCATAGTCCTCAACTGCATCCATCAGTAACTTGAAATTATTTTTCCAGTTGATGAGCTGGAGGATTCTATATAAATGAGGATAAATATTTAGTTTATTGGAAAATAAAAGCTTTCTGCTGCAAAACATTGTCCTAGAAACTCTTTTTTTCACAGATGATTAACAGCATGAGAGAAAACTCTTGACGACGGAAGAAAATTTCTAAATTATTATGAGCTTGCAAAGTACGCCGCTTATGTTGCAAAAAAAAAAACAGTGCCGTCATTAAAAAAAGTTAGATATATAGAACCATGAAAGCATATTGTTTACGTTGTAAATTTATAACGTAAGAAGACTAAGATCATTTTCTAGTAGCAATAAATAAAATAACTATGTCAATTGAACATGCTTTGATACTATACGTGCGCTTGAATGTTTTACTTAATAACATATTTGTTCGATTTGGAGATTCCGTATATCGCCAAGTTTTTGGAATTCCAATGTGGACTAACTGTGCACCACTTATTGCGGACCTGTTTTTATATTGTTATGAGTTACAATTTATGACTAAAATTAGCAAAGACCCATCAAAAAACATTTGATACAAAAATTTAACAGTACTTTTAGATATTTGGATGATATATTGGCTTTCAATAATGAAGACTTCATTATGTATACTAAAGAAATGTATCCTGTTGAACTTACTTTAAATAAAGCTAATACTAATAATGACCACTGCCCTTTCCTCGATCTTGATATCCATACCATTAACGGAAAGCTTAATTCAAAAAATTATGATAAAACCGATAATTTTTTTTTTCATTTCATATCGTTAATTATCCATTTTTAGATGGTGCCGTTCCCTTGTCACCATCCTATGGTGTTCATATATCTCAACTTGTACGATTCGCTGATGTATGTAACAACGTATTTAAATTTAGCGAGAGAAATTTTTGTATAATTGAAAAATTATCACACCAGGGTTTTCGATATCACGAACTCGTCAAAACATTTAATAAATTTTATCATCGGTATAAGGAAATAATTCGTTATTATAACTCAACATGCAGACATCTTGTACGTTCAGGTATTTCACATCCAATCTTTTATGGAAATATTCTGTACAAAGCATAAAAATGTCAGTATTTCACCTCAAAATCTTACAAAACCTTTAAACAGACTTATAAAGAAGGGATATAGTTACGATACTGTTGTCAGGTCATTAAAGATTGGATATTTTGGCTTTAATATTGATTCACTTATCGGGTCTTTGTATCGGAACTAAACACATTTATTTAAAAAAAAAACAGTTGTTGGCATGACACGGGTTATGTTCTTTTTATATACTTTATGGTAGTATGATACTTAACCCCTAACGGGAGGGATTGTGCCTGATATTCATATGGTGAAGACATAATTTTTCAATCAGTTTAAATGGACATCATACTAAAAGTATTCTGTTGCTATTAATGTTTTATTGTCATTTATTTATTTTCTTTTAATGTGCGTATTGTTATGCGTTTACTTTTCTACATTGGCTAGAGGTATATGGGGAGGGTTGAGATCTCATAAACATGTTTAACCCCGCCGCAATTTTGCGTCTGTCCCAAGTCAGGAGCCTCTGGCCTGTTAGTCTTGTAGTTCTTTGTGTATAATTCGGAGTTTAGTATGACGTCTAGTATCAGTGAACTAGTATACATTTTTTTAAGGGGCCAGCTGAAGGACGCCTACCGGTGCGGGAGTTTCTCGCTAGATTGAAGACCCATTGGTGGCCTTCAGCTGTTGTCTGCTCTATGGTCGGGTTCTTATCGCTTTGACACATTCCCCATATCCTTTCTCAATTTTATTATAGATACAATTATCATTTGACAAATCACATTTACATAAATATGTGCAAATATGAAAAACAAAATGTAATCGTTGCATTGATAATGTAGTATAATAAGCTAAACCACATTAATACTGTCAATTTTCATTCCATTCACGAAGTGTTTCCGGTCTAACATTTTTTTGCATCAATTATAATTGCACGTGTTTGATTTTGAATGATGATAACACTTTTTGATTGGCCGATACTATCTATGATATTAACATAATTTAAATGGTTAGATGTCGACTATGATTTTATCTTTCTATTTAATACACCATCACGAAAGATTATGATAAGACAAGCAATTATTTTAGTCAATACTTAAATAAACTCATCATTTTAACATTTAAAGAACCACTCTTAAAGGTTAATATGTTTTATTGAGATTTCCACCCACCTGATTTGAAGCAATTTACAACTATTTCTGTAGTAAGTTTTTTTTTTTGTGCGAGTTTCTTGAATAATAAACAACCAAATAAATGAATCATCAAATTAAAACTATATACTAAAATATTCGACAAAAGAGACATTTTAGGTCGAAGTTGTAAATTATTTTTTTTAAGAAGATTTATATGCTTCTTTGGTCCCTAATTGTGGTGTTTTTTGGTATGTTCATGTCTGTATTGATGTTTTAAATTTTGATACAAGTAATATATATGTTGCAGGTTAACTGTCATGGATTTCCTTACCATCATTGGTTCAACCCACAATTTTTTTTCTGAAATTGTCCTGTACCAAATCAGGAATATTACAGTTGTTATCTAATAGTTCGTTTCTATGTATGTTGCATTGTTGTTTGTTTATTTGTTGTACTTCAGTGTTCTGTTGTTTCGTTGATTTCCTCTTAAAGTTGATGTTTTCCTTGGTTTTAGTTTGTAACTCGGATTTGTTTCGCTTCAAACGATTTATGTCTTTTGAACAGGTGTATACTATTAATTCCTTTATATGCTTAATTTTTAAACTTTTATTCAATTCTTAGACGTTTAAAAATTTGTATTGGAATTCTAGTTGTCACTGTAGTTATATTATCATAAACTGAACATTACATCTTATATTCATGCTGATAGTTGAGATTAATTTTAAGAGGGCTCGAGTGTGTAAAAATTTCTAAAGAACATTTATTTTTTGTTACAAAATTTATTTTTTACCATTAGTAGTTGTTACTTTATCATATGGTACAAAAACATTCAAACAAATCAATTCAGTTGTCCCCAGGTGACTTTTAAAATTTATATACCATTGAAATACTCCAAATTATCTCCAATTAGTGCAAAAATGCTGTTTTTTTGGCATTAAAACTGAAATATCTTTTTTAACTCATCAGTGACCTATATTTTTATTATAATTTTTAAAAAAGCTGTACTTAAACTAAATTATTATAAAATTTCAGCGATTTCTGTAATAAAGTTCATGTTTTTATTTCGATATTACCTCTGCTTCTCCTATTAGTTCAACAGAAAAAATGTACCTTTCTATAATAAACATATAGTATATTATTTTGATCTTTTCTTGTACATTGTAATTGTACACCATTGTACAAGGGTATTGAATACACTCATCATAAATACCAGGATTAAAATTTTATATTTGTGCCTGATGTGTATTTCGTCTACAAAAGACTCATCAGTGACGCTCGTATCAAAACATGTTAAAAAGGCAAAATAAAGTAGAAAGTTGAAGAGCATTGAGAACCATAAATTCCTTAATGATTTGCCAAATACAGCTAAGGTTATCTATTCATGAGGTAGGTCCTTTAGTCTTTTAAACAATTCAAAGATTGATTACAGTTAATTTATAATAAAGACAATTGCGATGATAATTCAAGTTAACGCCCAAGTGCTGACAACTGCGCTTGTGATATGCTCGGGGAATAAAATCTCCACCAGCAGTGGTATCGACTCTTTTTTGTAAATAAACCTATCATCGATACCAGGTGTAAGCATGTTCAACATCGTCTTTTTCTTTTTTGTATCCAGTCTAAATAAAGGCAACAGTAGTATACCGGTGTTCAAATTTCATATATCGATTGAAAAAAAAAATAAACAAGAATTTATTTTTTTTTTGGGGGGGGGGGGGGGGGTTACATGGACTCGCGAGACAACCATACTCGACATTAACAGTCACAATTCAAACAGAACTTCGACAGTAACAGTGCTTATTGGTTTTCAGCGACCCTCCTGGCTTCAGGTGTGGTCTTTGTCGTAAAGTGCATTCAACGAGACTCGTAACCAACTATATAAAGAAAATGTAGACTTCCATAAAAAATAGAATATTTGGTATGATTGCCAACGAAACAACTCTAAACTAGAGACCAAATGACAAAGAATTTTCAGTTTTGAAGGCACCGTTTTAAAAAATGTAAAAAAAATCAAAATATAAAAACTAACGACCTAACTTAAGTACCAAAAAATGAACGAAAAACAACTATGTTTCACAGATTAGAACAGGAACATACAGAAAGTTGCGCCAACCCTCCCAATAACCCAGGACAGTGTTTTAACAGTACAACATACGAGTTAACTATACAAATCAGTTGAAATAGGCTTAACTAATCAAAGATACAAACAGAAAAGCATAAAAACAAGATACAGAGTGAACAAGGTCGACTTATTATACTCCCAACAACAAAGACACTAAGTACAGATCTGAGAGTATTCAAAATTACTGACAGCTAGTTCAAAGCCAATAATAACTACATGTATTTAAAAAAACATATGCATCTAAGAGTAATATATGTTAATACTATTATTTGTTCGTTTTATTTTTGAATATTTTATAAGTTACAATGATTAGTAACCTGTAATATATGCTACTCATTATAAAATCAAAGAAATCACTAGCAAAACAATTCCCAATTGGCCCACAAACAGGTTCCCGATTGTCCCAAAAAATTTTATTACTTTTTTACCTATAATTTCAAAAAGTGTGACAATCAGGAAGACACCAAAAATACAATGTCTATAAAGGCCGAACAATTTAGACTGTAATAAAAAGTATTCTGTACATAAAGGTAGAGAGCAAAATATAATTTAATAATTACACTAGCACGGTGTGTGCAGCTTTGTGGAAATTCAAATAAGTACTGGTTTTATTATTGGGAATGAAAAGAAAATATTTATGTTAGTTTTACATATTGATATTAATACATTTAATGCTCATCGTAAACTATAAAGAAGACAGTAAAATTCTATGTTTAATTTCATATTACTTAAATCTAACGGCAATATAACTTCTCTATAATACTTGACAATTAGCGCATGAAGTTTGTAGCTCTAAGTGACCTCATTCTACCTTATTCATGCTAATCTCAAAAGGTGTGTTTCCTGTTTTTCAAATTATGTTGCTGTGTTGCCGTTTCATTAACATACACATTGCATATCTTGTTGTAATCACAATAAAAGAAATTCTGTTTTTTTGGTAGAATGTATACCTATTTCAGCGTTGAATGATCAGAGGAAAAGACTAAAGAAATTGACATTTTAAAGTGAAAAAAACAATTAAACAACGAAGAACGATTATATTGTCATAAATTAAAATAAATTGAAATGACTGAAATATTGTTTCTGTCGTTGAATAAATAACATACATATCTAATGCACATTGGATAACATGCGTAGCGAGTTATTTTAAAGTGTGAACCACATTTTATAATTTAATTTTAAACATAATTTTAAATCGGCGTTATTCACGAAAAACGTTGATGACACCACGGTCACATGAAAAATTATGTCTATGAACTGATAGACAAAAAGCTATCAGCCAATCAGAAGACGCGTTCCATCCAAAAATTAAATTATTATAAAATACATTTAGAATGTTAAAGGAAAAGTCCATGCGTGAAAACCATAACACAAATATCCAATAGATAGTCTTCGCACTTTCTATAATGTATATATCGGAGTGTGTTTATAATTCTCCAAATCTGTCGCAGATATCATATAAAAATCATTTCTTCTTCCAAAAAAGTAGAACAAATATAATTGAATATATAAAACTGTATAGGGTGTTAAAAAGAAGCAGACACGATATATAGAAACAAGGTTTCTGGCGTATTAAATCCTAGTACCTTTCATAACTATTTACACCACTGGGACGATGCCACTGCTGGTGGACGTTTCGTCTCCTAGGGTATCACCAGTCAAGTAGTCAGCACTTCGGTGTTGACATGAATATCAATTAAATGGTAATTTTTATAAATTTTCTGTTACAAAATTTTGATTTTTTCGAAAACCAAGGATGTTCTTATCCCAGGCATAGATTACCGTAGCCATATTTGGCACAACTTTTTAAAATTTTGGATCCTCGATGCTCATCAGCTTTGTACTTATTTGGCTTTATAACTATTTTGATGTGAGCGTCACTAATGAGTCTTATGTAGACGAAATGCGCGTCTGGCGTATCAAATTATATTCCTGGTACCGTTCATAACTATTGGTATGATTTTCAATGCTACAACTTTCCACAAGGGACACTGAGTTTAACACCTATACTCATACTTATGGCCTTCATTGATGAGTAAAACACAGTACGCATAGACGATTTTTCTTTTCGTCTGCTAAAAGGTCCTAAATTAATTGCTTCATATCAGTACAAAAACAAGTCGGCCAGAAGGTAGCACTATCTGTACCCATATTAGAACACCGACCTGAAATAAAAAAATATTTTTTTACTAAAAAGTTCAACAATTGGATTATATCATATTTTCTATATTTGCATGCAGAATCAATATAATTCTTCAAAAAAATAAGAATTTTTATAACCCAAAGCAAGAAATGTATATCTAAGACTCCCATTTTTATGTTTAAACTATGCTGCGTATCTTATAAAAAAAATTGTAATCACAACAAAAGCAACTAGAACGACAAATGGATTGACATTTATAATGTTAGGTTTATTATTGTAACCTGATCTTTAATTAAGTACTGTATCATGACTAAGGGCTTTCAAATAGAAGGGATGACATTAAATTTAAAGAAAAAATACCTTTTATTGGAGCTTATAGTTACTTTGAAGTTGAAATATTCTTTGCATAAAAACTTAAAGAAGATAAAAACCGCACGACACCAATGATTTTTATTTTACTAAGAACAAAGTTAAAACTCCTTAATTTGGGATTTTAATAATTTTGATTATGATAGTGGTATTCGATAATTGAAAAATCAAAGGTTTTTAATCATGTGATTTTGACTTTGATCCCTTGGGGTACTTTAGATATAACTAAAATATCTAAAAGTGCATTTTACTGGATTAAATGCATTTTTGAAAAGAAAAGAAACGTTGATAGATTTTAGTGGTTCAGATCTACCATTTACATCATAGGAAAGTCTTTGATTTAAACAAAATAAATTTAAAGAATAGAGACTAATAAAGAAAATGAAATATCACTAAATTCAACTGGTGACGACTTTCCTGGCGTTAAGCAAAAGAAAAGCAGCAATACACAATACGTACTATCTAAAACTGCTGGAAAAAAGAAAACAAAATAACGATTGCGAACTTCAAGGTAGAACTTACTTTGCTGGACATTTTTGCTTTTCATCTTTATCTTCAATAATGATCAAGATAATAACCAAAAACTGCATAATTTCCTTTAAAAAAACAATTTTGTGGCAGCAACCCACAGTTTGTCTGACAATTTCAGTGCTGATAGATCTTGACCTTTTGAACAATTTTATGTCAGATTTGCTCTAAATGCTTTTGTTTCTGATATATAAGCCACAAACTGCATTTGACCCCTTTGTTCTACGTTTATTTAAACCATGGCGACCATGTTTGTTGATGGCTCAAACATTGAATACAATTTATAAACTAGATACCGTATGGCACATTTAGTTAAAGATTGAAGGTATTTGGTACGACGACGACAGACGACAGACCACCACGGACGACAGACGACGACGGACGCCAAGTGATTGCAAGGCTTACTGGGGCCCTTCGGGCCCCTGTAAGCTCAAAGGGCTCATCCATAAAACCTGACAAGGTCAAAGGGCTCATCCATAAAACCTGACAAGGTCAAAGTTATCAACCAACAGATCGGGTAAAAAGAAGCTTAAAATTTTGAAACAAAGATCTGAAAAAGTTGCAATGTATGTTGTTCAAGCAATGGCATGTATTTCAATCCAAAATGCAATGTACTTAATACTGAGTATCTTATGTCTTCCTAGATCCTTCTACGCTTTATTCATTTAAAATCATCAAAGACTCCGCCAACTAACTATATAGCTAATGATTAACTGTCTTGAACGATGTCTTCTGGCTATAAAATTTATGTAGAAAATACACTGTGCAATGCGAATTTCCCTCACTCCTTCTGAGTCAACCTAATCTAATATTAATTGTTTATTTGCAATCGTCATAAAATTCCATGAATCATTTGCCACTATACGTTAAGCAAGCAGCTATCAATTTGTATTGTCTCTTTATCTAACCATATCTCGTCTGAGCATATACATATATATAAAGGAAGATGAGGTATGATTGCCAATGAGACAACACTTCACAAGAGACAATATGACACAGAAATTAACAACTATAGGTCACTGTACGACCTTCAACAATGAGCAAAGTCCATGCTGCACAGTCAGCTATAAGAGACTCTGAAATGATAAATGTAAATCAATTCAAAGGAGTAAAACTAACATCCTAATGCATGTACAAAAAATAATCGAAAAAAAACGTACTTTCAACTTCTTTGTATTAAACCATGAATCCTTCACTCTTATGTTGGGGGCTGTTTTAATCCAGCCATATACATGTCACAAAATAAACAAGAATACCAAGAAACATGAGCTACAGCAACAGTGATTCAAAACAGAAAGATCAAACATTCCTCCAGACACTTGTCAAAAACAAGAAGATCAAAGAAGCCAGATTATTTAATTTCCCTTTCAGATATATTGATGATGTTCTTTCCATAAACAATCCGAACTTTCTGATTGGGTTCCATTAATATATCTCCCAGAACTAAAGATTAAAGAAACAACAGACACGGCTTCCTCCGCCTCATTTTTAGACTTACACAGTCATCTCAGTACCAGAATTTATGACAAACGAGACGATTTTAATTTTGAAATTATAAATTTTCCCCACTTTGTAGCAATATACCAACTTCATCTGCATATGGGATATATATTTCCCAACTTATTCGATATTCAAGAGCTTGCAGCTCCTACTCAGACTTTGTAAAACGTCATCAGTGTCTGAGTAGAAAGTTGATGAACCAGGGGTATGTCAAAGAACGTCTCGTCCTTTTTCTAAAAAAGTTCATCGGAAGGTACCAAGACCTTGTTGAACATTATTCCGTATCAACTTCACAAATAATACACGATGGTCTTGATGTATAGATTCTGCGAACTGATGTTGTTTATCATCTTAACAACATGTTTTATAGTTCTTTCATTTGTCTTTGTTCTATTATTAATATTACTTTTACTGTTGAATAGTTTTATGTGATATCCGTTTGACGTGGCTCGGTACTTATACATCTCGTCAATGTGTTTTTATCGTCTTTCATTTTTTGGTGGTGTGTCTTGTATATGCGACTTTATGTAGTTTTTTGGTTCTTATAACGTGACTCTGTACTCTAAAAGATCCCGTCAGTATGATATTCTATTTAATGTCATTATGATATATTTCAATTATGAATTACAATATACGTTGATTCACAACGTCAAAAGCATTCAATCGCGTAGTGGAATTAACTATTTGTGGATTCTTATAAATTCTATGTATAACGTTTGGACTATTTTAAATCTCGGTCTATTTCTGAAATTAATTCTTACATACTTTTGATTTTTTAACCCTGTATGCTAACATTGCTTAGGTAAATTTTATAATTGTTTGTATGCACATTGAACGACAAATATATGTGACGTATAAAATTGTCTGACGTCAGACACACAAATCAATGAATGTGTATGTAGATAGATGTTTTTGTGTTATTTTAAATTGTTCCTTTTAAAATTGTTATAAGATGATGACTGATGTACCCATATTTTGACTATTTTATTTATTATGTATGTTTAGTTAACGCATCAATGTAAATATAACGGATTTTGATGAGACTGTCATCAAAGTGAGAGGGTTAGCGCTATGAAACCAGGTTTAATCCACCATTTTCTACATTTGAAAATGCCTGTACCAAGCCAGGAATATGACAGTTCTTGTACATTCGTTTTTGATGCGTTTTGTTATTTAATTTTGCCATGTGGTTATAGACTTTCCGAATTGATTTTCCTGTAAGTTCAGTATTTTTGTGATTTTACTTTTTATGCATGTGAGTCGTGTTTCAAACCATAAATCAGCGCAATAATTGAACAAAAAAGTATTTTTGTTTTTATTATTTTCTGAGGTCTTTTGATAAATGAATAAATAAATAAATGAATAAAATGAAACTTGTATATATAAATTATGCTACGAAACATACAATGTATGTCACCATGACAATTTAATAGGCCAACATCGCTTTCATTAGAAAATCAGCCCATCTCAAAAGATTTGTAATATGCACCTAAGAAAATGAGGTATGATTGCCAATTAGCTAACCATCCGTCAGATACTACACCACGAGGATGTACACAATTGTTATATCATATTTAAAAAAGTTCCATGCAAAGAATATCAAATATTATAAAATGTATATTTTAAGTATATTTATTGCATTCCGTTTAATAACTTTATATTTCATCTGTGATGAAAGCAATTTAGTATGTTTATATCCTGTAATAAATGTTTAAGCATTGATCATATTGCGTTTATTGAAATTTGAAACGTTACGACAACCAAGTATATATCGAACCAACTGTGACCGATGTATACCCAATAAAAGGAAACTATTAAGTATAACTTTTGAGTTTTAGAAAATTTCAAATAATGAGGGCCAAAAATTACATGTCACGATTAACATATGTTTATGGAAGAAGATGTTGAAGGAGGGGAAGGGGTGAGATTTCAGTTGTATACCTTGAAAAATATATTTGTTACATGGAATGCGTCGAAACTTTTGATTATCTATAAAGTGGTGTAAAGTTTGGTTTTACTGATGTTTAGTCATTTAATATAATTAAATGCAAAATATTTTAACACACAAGAGTCCTATTCGGATGTTAATGACGTGATGTTATATGGTATCACCTAAAAGATACATGATAACTAATTACCAGAGCACATGAGATCTCCCCAGGTATTTGTAGGGAGTCCAGTCCGTGTTGCTCAGTCTTTAGTTTTCAATTTTGTGCTTTGGTAACCGTTGTTTGTCTGTTGGTCTTTTTCCTTTATTCTTGCCATGCGGTTGTCATTTAATTTTTTATAAATTTCGAATTCCCCTTTGGTATCTTTCGCATTTTTATAAAAGTTAAAACAAAATTTGGCTTTAATCATTTCACTGTTTGTCTAGCTGGTGTATATTCAAAAAACTGTAACAACTACAACACCTATACATGTAGCTACACCAATATCTGTTATAAAAAGATCATTTAATTAAATAGGAAAATGTGTTTAACAAACATATTAAGTTTTTGTAGTTGGTAAGGAAGATTATACCAATTGGGATGCATGTTTAGTATTGTTTCCATCTTTCTGTTTCTCGTACTATTACATTTTATCAGTTACGAGTGTGCCAAATTTTCTTTTATGATATTTTTCTTATAGTTTTTTATTATCGCAACTCATTTACTTCATAGCACAAAAATCGACTTTGATTCAGTTCCAGTCATGTCTGAAAATTCAATAAAACTTTCTCGTTTGCCTAGATACATATAGTGAATATAAACTAGCCTGCTATCTCTGAGTTTGTGAGTTCGATTCCTATTTCAATTGACTATATGATTGCAAGGGTTCCTGTCGAATGTCGTTGGTTCTCTCAGGGTACTCCGGTTTTTTCCAACTTTTAAAACTGAGAGTGCGTTAATGTGCGTTAAATACCAACAATCAATCAATCAATAAAATTATTGCAATGGTTACTAAATACATTTTATTTTTTAAAAGTCTTTTATATTTAAATGCGTGTAGGTCAAGACATCGAACAGTCACAAAGCTGACGAAGATCATATTATAATTTGTGATATAAAGAAGGAATACTATATCTCCTGAACACCTGAGTATGTAGCCCACCAAGCCTTTTACACTTTTTGAAAGGGTAATAAAAGCTGATATTTTGACATTTTATAACGTTCCTTTTCATCTAAAAATTCACAATATATCACGAATATATGTTTTTAAACCAGAAATATGATATTTATAGTCACTTTTTTCAATTCACATTTGCCCGTAATGTACATCTGAGATGTACTCTGTCGTATGTTAAAGAATCGAGGTTATACACTAAAGTAGAAAAGTTTTTTCATATTTCTAATTTATTGTCTAAATTACTAAGGACGATACTAGCACGAATTATACCTTTCAAAAAATGGAGAAACAGTTGTGCGATGTGATATGTATATTATAGCAATCGATACAGATGTTTAAACTTAGCTCTTGTTGACACTTGTTGACACTGACAATAAGATAAACCGAGGAAGAATTCAAGATATTTCCATAGAAATGATGCTTATGCACTGCAATAAACAATCATTACATCTGAACTCAAATCTTTCTTTTGTGCTTTTGTAGTATACACTGTATGTCACAAACATGAAAAAATTGGCTGCATGTACATACATACTAAAAGGGAAAAAACTCAGAAGGCCCAATTGGTCGTAAATTCCATACATCGATGACACTTTTATTTTACATGTATATGGATCCCAGGAACAACAATTATATTAATCGCGATTAATTGATTATTATTCAGATAACGTCCAGCTGAAAGTATTTTCATTCATATCCAGAACGAGAAAACAAATAACAAAAATGACACCTCAAAGGTTGGTTTTTCATAATTGGTCAATTTCTATGAAACAAGACGAGCCACGAAAAGTTGATGAAATGTAGGAAAAGGCGAACAATTTTTCTTTGTATCAGGCTACCAATAAACCCTATACATTGTCGTAAACTTGTGAAACTCTCATCACAGAAGAATGTTGATTTGTCTTCGGATCCCCGTCCGAATTTGATACGACTATCATACAAATGAGAGGTTTAACTATATATAAAACCAGGTTCCATCCACCATTTTCTACAGAAGAAAATGCCTGTACCAAGTAAGAAATATGATAGTTGTTATCCATTCGTTTGATGTGTTTAACCTTTTGATTTTACTATTTGATTGGGGACCCTCCGTTTTGAATAATCCTCGGAGTTCAGTATTTTTTTGGGTTTTACTTTTTCGTAGCGGACATTGCTGAGTCTTTTTCAATATACACAACACAGCCAAATAAATACATCTTTTTTTTTTCTTTGATGTGCTTGAGCTTTTGATTTTGCCATTTGATGAGAGAGTTTCAGTTTTTTAATTTTCCTTTGAGTTCTGTTTTTCTTAGTAATTTTACTTATTTATCAGATGGGGTAGATCGCATCTCTCCAAAATGACATAGCTTCTTATGTTGACTATTCTATATCGAGGTACAATTAGTTGAAAAATCTCAAAGAGACGTCTTACGTCAAACGAAATTAATAGTATAATGTTGATAAATCTTAAAATGCATACGGCTTTAGTTAAATTTTTGACCGACTTAACATGTGTTGCCTCTGAATGCGGAATTTCCGGCTGTGTTAAAGAACCATTAAATGCCTTGGGCTGATTTCTACTTTAGGTCGGGTTGGTGTCCCTATGACACAACCCCCCCCCCCCCCCATTTCTATTTTTAATTTCAATTTCCATTCAAAGTCCATTTATTATAGCTATTGCTCACTCAGTAAACACAACTTATTTCAGGAGATTACAAATACCAAGCAATGCCATGAACACCTAAAAGAGAGGACATATAATGTATATAACGAATGGCCGAACAGAAGAACATACGAGCACCCAGTGACATGAAATCTACAGCTTCTTTTTTTTTTTGTGATAAGATGTGTAAAAAGGACCATTTATTTTATGAGAAAAAAAAGAAAATGACATGGATAAGGTAAACAGGATTAATGTTGTTGTTGAAACCGTTCCAGTAAGTTGAACGACAATATCGAAGGGTGTTGATACTGTGTATATTCTTTAGAAAATGTACAGTATTTTGGCCTCAAATTCAGTGTTTGTTTTCAAGTTTGTTATGTATGAAGATTTTTTTTAATACC
This sequence comes from Mytilus galloprovincialis, assembly GCA_037788925.1. Taxonomy (NCBI): domain Eukaryota; kingdom Metazoa; phylum Mollusca; class Bivalvia; order Mytilida; family Mytilidae; genus Mytilus; species Mytilus galloprovincialis. The sequence continues at coordinate 9,276,703 of CM075336.1, read as the reverse complement.
ATAAAAGTAAAAATAATTTATTAACAGTTTATTACTAAGATTCATCCTGATAGGTGTCAATTGCTTATTTATCACCGCATCAAAAGAAATACTATACTGTTTATATACGTTCCGGGTTGATTTGACTTAAACAAAATCTGTCACATTTTTGTTGCGCTTAGGGTGGTGATACGTGTTAATGTAATCACCTTGTTAACACAAGAGAACATGATGATGCAATAACATAAACAGATAAATGGGTATTCTGGTAAGAAATTCTAACTTGTTAGTACTCTATCTATAATCAGTAAGTTAAAGAAAGAGTAAGCTATATATTATATCAACAGAGTTTAAATAACGTGAAGGTTTCCGAAGGCTGTCAACACAATGATCAAAACCCATACCGTAAAGTCAAATAATAATATGACCCGACATGAAAAAATGTAAAACAATTCAACCAAATACACCAACGAGTTAGATAAGGTAGGTCGTTATAACAAATTAGTTCAGTCTTTATAACGACTCAAAAATAAAACTTCACCCTGACACTAATCGGCTTAATGTTGTGTGTTTGTTTTTCTACATTGGCTAGAGGTATAGAGGACGGGTTGAGATATCAAAAACATGTTTAACCCCGCTACATTTTTGCGCCTGTCCCAAGTCAGGAGCCTCTGGCCTTTGTCTTGTATGATTTTTAATTTTACGTTTCTTGTGTATAATTCGGGGTTCAGTATGACGTCCATTATCACTGAACTAATATACATATTTGTTTAGGGGCCAGCTGAAGGAAGCCTCTGGGTGTGGGAGTTTCTCGTTACATTGAAGACCCATTGATGACCTTCGGCTGTTGTCTGCTCTTTGGCTGGGTTGTTGTCTCTTTTACATATTCGCCGTTTTCGTTCTCAATTTTTTTCTGTATGAAACCATAATTATGTTAAAACAAAATGATAAAAATTTTACTTGCCTGGACATTATCAATGTAAGCCTTCGTTCTAATCGCTGAAAATCAAATCAGGATCTTCAAATTTCTTTTTCAAGTGCTGATTTCAGTATATTACTACATGTACCAGCATGAGCAAGTATTATTGTACAATAAACTATCTAATAATACGACAATAAATTAAAAAGAATGCTCCATCAAAAGACCCAAGTCGTTAGGAGGGGGATTGAGAGCTCGCAAACATTTTTAACTCCGCTAAACATATTCCTTATGTGACTGTCCAAAGTCAAGATCCTGTAGTTTCATCGTTGTCGTTGATTCATGTATATTCTATTTGTTTTTCGTAAATTATTTTTCAAAGTTAGGCCGTTAGTTTTCCCAATTGAATTGTTAATGTGTTATATTGTTATACTGTTCTTTTACAGCCGTCTTAACGGTACGGGTTTTCATTGTTGAAGGCCGTGCCTTTGCCCATAATTGCTTACACCCACTTCATTTGAACTGTGGTGGATAGTTGTCTCATTGGCAAACATACAACATCTTCTATATGTTTATATTACGACTTCCACAGTGACAGTCTAACTTAGAGGTTGACGTTAGACGAGATAGACCCCTTTATGTCAGCTGAATGCATGATCCTTCTATTTCCTGTTCGTATGATTCATACGAGGTATGCTTTCAGAACCAAATGGTCAAATTAAAAAGCTGTTCAAGACATCTGATATACTAGATGTAATTGAATATTGTATGAAGATGTTATTTAAAATGTTATTAAAAGTTAATAATTGCTTTTTATGAAAAAAATAAAAACATTCTAAAGAATTTAAACCGTTAACATTGTATTATATAAGAAATGAAATGACTTGTGTCATTTTGTCTGAAATAGGACCTCGTTTCAGTTTTTTTAATATTATGCAATATGTGTTGTAAATTTATAACAGCTCTTTCAGAAATTTCATTTCAGAGAATTATACATGTTGTAAATCAATATGCCTGGTTAGGCCAACGACAAAAAGTAAACATGCTCGGTGTTTCCAATTACGTGAACAAAAATGTATCGGTATTTTGGGTTAAATATTTATTTATCCCACAATTCCAAATGAAAAAAAAAATATTTAACAAATTCAATTCACTAGGGCGGTTAATGTTGTAATTGACTGCTTCAGATATTAGTCTTACATTTATTAGTGTCCTTAAAGAATCTTTGCACACTTTACTTCCTAAATAATTAGAATAATTCCTGACGTTGGTCATGTTATGAAAGTATGAGTATTTATAAAATCAAGTAATAATAATATAATAAGCCAAAGTCAAAATAAGTAAGCAAGCATTACTGTTTGGTAGTGCAGTAATTTACTAGATACAAATAAGAAAGTCAGCCATTTGGAAATTTGAATATTTCACCTTAAATACCGTTCAAAAAAGACTGATAGCATCATTAATGGGTGGAAATATAAGATTACTTAATTATTGATAGTATCTCATTACCTGTACCTTATATTGTTACAATGTTAATTTGTGTTGTGTTGTTTGACGGATAACTGTTCAAAAGACCGTCAATGTTGATTGGTAGAATATCAACCTCAAAACCATGACAATTTCTAGCTCGGTCTAGTTGTGAAGTGTCAATCTATAAAAGGTTAATAGAAACTTTAATACAATACCGGTTATTGAAATGGACAACAGTAATTTTGTTTTAAGAAAAAGTATCAAAAAACAAATAAAACCAAATTGAAAAAGGGGAGTAAAATATTTGAATCTTGTATATTCGAATTACTTGCTTGCAGTGAAAATGCGACATCCGTCAGAAGTCATTGTTGAATAATGATATATATTTGATTAGAAAGCTGATTTGTATTCATAATTTAAAAAAGGTTTACACATATTTGTTCCTTGGAAATTTCAAACTCGGAGAATTCCATACAAATTGATAAGACCAAACGATCGACTTTAAAGACTTGGCAATAGCTGGCACGTTTAAGCATGCAACACTTAGGATGACAATCCCTTTCTTCAATGCCTTTCAAAGCTTTTGTAATGGTATAATGTTAGCCTCGGTTGTCAGATGGGGATTGTAAAATTTTGAGTTGTCACATTTTAATACGAATGAAAAAAACATATTAAATTTACTGCATAGTAAATATACTCCTTAACAATAGAAAGGATCACCTGATCCTAGGGGTACTAAATCTTCATACTTAATCCTGGACATAATACATTATATATACTGTGTTGCAATCTTAGATAAAACCGTGGTGCAAAATATTTTTTTCTGACTTAGGAATAAAATTGAGAATGAAAATAGAGAATATATATGATAAACATTGTAATAAAGTCTTGTTGGTAGCGTTTATTCGTTAAAATAGTTACGCTTTTAATCATGTCATGCCTTTTTATACCCGACTATACGGTTAGTTTTTTTTAATTGTTGACGTCCACACGGTGAACAATAATTGATTAAGACGAAATTTAAACACTATAGTGTGGTTCTTCGTTCAACAGTCATAATTATAACTTCTTATGTGAACACGGCTATTCAGCAAATAAAAGTATAAACATGTTAATACACACTATAATGAAAATATACCGTAAATAAATGGTAAACATGAATTTAATTGCCTTAATGGACACAGTTTTAAAGAAGCACAATAAGCTCGGTTATATAGATAACATTAATTGTTTATTTGTTTGAGGCGCATGAAAAGCAAAAAAAAAATCTTTTATACTTCTTTATCAGTATATCATACTTAGTTATATATGTTTAATCTATGATTAATGTATTTTTAACAATCTGATTTATTAAAGTAAAATTCTTAAGTGTATGTTGTTTGAGTCCCTCGTGTAGCTATAAAATACTTGTATGATCATCATCCTTGTTAATATTTTTGTGTGATAAAATAGGATTTCATTCCTCGCAATTTGTTCAAATCTTCAAAGTTAATTTTTAAATTTTAATGTCAATACATTACAACTAACTATTTTTTTATGTGATTTCATTGGGTTTGCCAAATGAAGTGTTTATGCAATCAGTGCTTGCTTAACATTGTTCGGATTTATCAGATTGATTGATTGGTTGCTTGTTGGATATTACTTTCCTATAATTCAGTGGCAAAGATAGATCTGGTTCAGAAATAATGCATTTTTAAGTCTTAATCACACAATTGTGATTTTCAACAGCATAAAGTACATGTTAAATTATTTCATGGCTGTGTATTTTTCTTAGTGTATGGTTTTGTTAATTAAAGTGTAAAATGTTGCGATGCAACGTTTCGGTTTAAGATTTATAAGAAGGTGTAGGAATTCTATAGTTGTTATTATACGAGTAAGATATGACACGAGTGGAAGGTTTCTAACTTTTGAAAAAAGTCAAAGGTACTTGGTAAAATCTCTATAGCGTCCTAATCTTCGGTTTGTGGCTGGATTCTTGTGGTTTTCGCCATATCTATAAATCAGGAAAACCTTCTGCTTGTTGTTTTAACAATCATTGTGTCTGGAACATTGTAGCTTTCACCATAATACTAAATCAGGAAAACCTACTGCTTGTTGTTTTAACAATCATTGTGGCTGGAATCTTGTAACTTTCACAGTATGTATAAAACAGGAGAATCTACTGTTGGTTGCTTTAACAATAAATATGGCTGGAATCGTGTAGCTTTCAACATATTTATAAACTAGGAGAAACTACTGTTTGTTGTTTCATCAATCATTGTTGAAAACATATAATATATTATACTCAGCCTGATATATTTGAATTATATTGTTGGCATGATTTTTTTCACATAAATTAAACATACATTGCGATGTTTTACATTTTAAATATTTTATTGTAATGATTTACTTTAGCAAATCGGCAATAATCTACAGTCAAGCATTTTATATCTTGACATTTTAAATAAGACCACTATTTTGAAGATAATGAGGATTCGTTTAATCGTTATATTAAAGATTTGTAAATTGATAAGAGATATAGAAGTACTCCGTTACAGGACAAACACAACTAAAGATTCTTTGATGTAAAAGATATTATTTTATTATCCGTAACAATCAAATAACTTTCATGCAATAACATAAAGTGTTATTCTTTTCTTATAAGATGTTTTTTTTTTGCAGTTTGTAAACTTTAATAAATCTCTAACGGATTTAACATTTGATTGTTACACCCCTGTCCCAGGTTTTTTTTTGTATTTTGCTGTTTTACGTTGGATTTGTTTTAACATGAATCAGGTTATAAATTTTCTCGATTAATTTGTTTTTGTCTTTGTCAAGACTGTGCTTTAATGGCCTCTATGCTATATGGTTTCGTTCATGTTACGTTCTATCCTACGATGATCATTAGTTACTTAATTTTTCGTCTTTTGGTGTCATGTGGACATAACCGTTTGAATGGTTTTACACTAATAATTTTTGAGGCATTTTATAGCTTGTTGTTCTGTGTGAGCCAATGCTCCGTGTTAAGGCGTACCTTGACCTTTAACTGTTTACTTTTATAAATTGTTACTTGGATTGAGAGTTGTATTTATTAACACTCATATCACATCTCCCTATATCTATATGTTCCATTTGCAATCACACTACATCATTATTCTTATTTCTATACAAGCCATTTGATTTACCAGTTAGATTAAAATCTGTACCGGTTCTCGCAAATCACATCATGTCTGTTATACTAACATCTTGTGTCAGTTAAAAGCTCTATAAAGAGCTTAATTAATTTTTTGTAATTAATTCATTTGTATCGAAATTTAATAAAACATCAATGTCTTTATGGTCACCAGCCGCTAAAATCTCACCCCTGTCCGGTAGAGTGAGTAACCGTTGTAATACATGTACTTTCAATGAATACTCGTATGCGATACATTGATAATACTATGAATACAACCTTCAACCGTTTTTAAATTCATCCATTTCGTAGTACCTAAATATTCTTTTGAAAATAAACCTATGTGTCATATTTAATCTACCCGGATAGGGGTTAATGGTAGTAAGAATACACATAAATATCTAATTTCCAAAACATAAGACTATTTTCGTGATAAAATGAGAACAACTAGAGGGAGAACGTTATAAAATGTCAGATATCGTCTACTATTTCCTCTTTATCGTGTATACTAATATAAATATGGTGTCATGTCACACTGTGTTTTGTTTCTTGTTAAAATTTTACTGACGAATTTATCACTTTCTATCAAAGTGACTAATGCTTTTTATTCTAATTTTAGAAAATAATATATTAGTTCAATGGAGTCAAACTCAAACACTACGATTCATTTTCAACATTTCATTTCATTGCAATTTTTACTTTAATTTTAAGCCCATCAAATTTTGCATGTATAGACATATATATATAAAAACAAAGGTAAGAAAGTAATCATCAAATATAAACGGACAAGCATGTGAAAGCAATATTTCACCGTTTTACAATGATCAGCAAAACCTGCAATCAGGTATTGACAAAAACATGGCTAAAATCGAAACAGAAAAGTAACAGCTTCTTTTATGATAAAGCAATTAACAAACATATTTGATACAGCTGACTTCAACCAACAACATCCACTTGATCTTAAGAGTGATTTAGACATATACTGAATGTTCTGAGATTTCGAAATGTGAGACCAAAGGCTGCAACAACACTGTCGCATTTTGAAATTTGAGACCAAAGGCTGCAACAACACTGTCGCATTTCGAAATGTGAGACCAAAGGCTGCAACAACACTGTCGCATTTTGAAATGTGAGACCAAAGGCTGCAACAACACTGTCGCATTTCGAAATGTGAAACCAAAGGCTGCAACAACACTGTTTCATTTCGAAATGTTGGACCAAAGGCTGCAACCACACTGTCGCATTTCGAAATGTGAGACTAAAGGCTGCAACAACACTGTCGCATTTCGAAATGTGAGACCAAAGGCTGCAACAACACTGTCGCATTTCGAAATGTGAGACCAAAGGCTGCAAATCTTGTGCAATTTTAATTACAGATGCTGAATTCACTAGCAATTTGACCAAGAAGTCATAATTTATCAGAAGTTACGGTGATCTGAATTGTTAATCGATAAATGTCGTCTACGAAACCTCTTTCTAAATTATTAACATCTATTTTATCAGCAATCAAAGACGGGCTTCAAAGTTATTGTGAAACTATTCTAGAGTTGGCGTGAATCAGATGTGGATACTTAAGAATTCCAAAGATCTTATGGAGTACATACAATCTAACTCTCTCTCAGCCTATAACAGTATTAAAACATTTGACTTTTCTACTCTTTACACAAGTATTCCACATTCCAAACTAAAAGACAAATTAAAAGAGTTGGTATTGCTTTGATTCATAAAAAAGAATGGCCAACATGGATACAAATATCTTGTCTTAGGGTGGGATAAATCCTACTTTGTAAAGGATCACTCTGATTCAAACAAAAAATTCTCTGAAACTGATATTATCAAGATGCTTGATTTCTTGATTGACAACATATTTGTTACGTTCGGAGGACGTGTTTTTCAACAGACTGTCGGCATTCTAATGGGAACAAACTGTGCCCCTCTACTTGCCGACTTGTTTCTTTATTATTATGAGGCTGACTTCATGCAAAAACTTCTTAGTAAGAACGATAAGAAGTTAGCAATATCCTTTAACTCCACTTTCCGCTATAGAGATGAAGTTCTTTCACTAAATAATTCAAAATTTGGTGACTATGTGGAACGCATCTATCCCATCCAGCTAGAGATAAAGGATACTACAGATACAGTTAAGTCGACCTCATATCTTGACTTACATTTATAAATTGACAATTAGGGTCGGTTGAAAACAAAACTTTACGACAAAACAGATGATTCCAGCTTTCCAATTTTGAACTTTCCATTTCTAAGTAGCATTATTCCAGCAAACCTGCATACGGGGTATATATCTCCCAATTGATACGATATTTCCGTGCTTGTATTTCCTATCATGATTTTCTTGATAGAGGGATGCTGCTCACAAGGAAGCTATTAAACCAAGAGTTCCAAAATGGTGAAGTTGAAATCATCCCTTCGTAAATTTTACGGACGCCATCACGAGTTGGTTGACCGTTATGGAATAACCGTTTCACAAATGATTTCGGATATGTTCCTTACGTCGTAACTACAATCCCCTTCCTTTTCATGAATGTGACCTACCGAATTAGACTATTTACCACATAAGCAACACGACGGGTGCCACATGCGGAGCAGGATCTGCTTACCCTTCCGGAGCACCTGAGATCACCCCTATGTTTTTTTGGTGGGGTTTGTGTTGTTTATTCTTTAGTTTTCTATGTTGTATCATGTGTGCTGTTGTTTGTTTGTCTTTTTCATTTTTAGCCATGGCGTTGTCAGTTTGTTTTAGATTTATGAGTTTGACTGTCCCTTTGGTATCTTTCGTCCCTCTTTTAGACATTTCTGTAAGCGTTTAACCCTCCAATTCTCCTCATAGAGTAGGATAACAGCACAACAGGAACACTTTATACTATTGGTGCTCACATAAACGCTTTTTCTGGATTTACTATAATCAGGAATGCCTCAGAAAGGAAATGTGTATTGAAAGCTAGAGGTCAATTCTGTTGCATTTTTGGTCCAAAAGGGAAATAAATAGAATAGTAGAAAAAACATCCAAAGTCATATTTGCACGAGGGACTTGGAAACCAAGTTTCTTAATATTTTCTTTTATTAACTAAAAACAGAAATGTATATCAATAAACCATGTCATTAGCAGTAGCGTTATCCAACCAAGCAGCACTAGAAAATTAAAAAAAAAAACAAAAAAAAAAAACAAATTGAAAAAGTCATTTGAAGAGGTTTCCACTCAAGCAGAAAAACTCTGATAAACACATGAACAAAAAGTTCGTATCTAAAAGTACTTGTCATTGCTGAAAGTATGGCTGTTTCCAAATTTCCACTAACGAATCAACTATAAGTGTCTACATCAGGTCAACGCAAACAGATATCCACGAACTTGTACAATGCAAACATATAGGTATTGATAGGATATCAGACTACTCAGATTAATAACTAGATAACAATACATGTTAAGTAAGTCATGAAATTATCTAAAATTGATACAAATGTTAGTATCGATTAATATAAAAAAAAGAAACATGTGGTATGATTGTGGTATGATTGCCAATTTGCCAATGAGACAACTCTCCACAAGAGACTAAATGACACAGAAAATAATAGCCATGATAGTTCACCGTACGGCCGTCAATAATTATGAGCAAAGCCCATACCGCATAGTCAGCTTTGACAGGCCCCAAATTCACAATTGTAAAACAATTCAATATAAAAAACTAACGGTCTAAATAATGTACAAGCAAGGACCGAAATACAAATATGTAACAAAGCAAAAAACGACAAGCAATGAATTACGGGCTTTTGATTCGGGACAGGCGATTTTCAAGAATACCACTGTAATGTCAAATTGATAAATTTGGCCAAATATCTTTTATTATGTACGTAAATGTGCAATATGATATAGATTGCTAAATTTTGTAACTGTAGACGAGAGTTCCATACTTCTATGTTACTTCTTGATTTGCAAGTCATGTATTAAGACGCATAATGAGAGTCTATAGACAGGACACCAAAGACGTGATAAAACGGTTTTAACCCATAAACTTAAACCAACCAATTAACAAGAGAGGAACAATTGAGCATTAAGGTGACTATAACAAGTGTTTGTTACGTAAACAAGTTACAGTTATAGCAATAAAGTTCTCAGTTTATATACTTAAGATGTAATTGTATTAGAGACATATTTATGAGTGTTATCGTATTTAAAATGCTAATTTCTTCCTCCATATTGTTTTCTGTACATCTTGACTGAATTCTGTACATCAGTATACTATCATATGACCGTGGGAACTAGGCGTGGTAAAGATTGATTTTCTCAATATATAATTACAACAGTTACTTAGCAATTATTTTCTTTATGTTTGATACCGTTTCAATATTATTTTGTATCTTTTGTTCATTTACAAACAATATTTGCATTTGATACACAACAAAATAATAAACACATACTTGTCACAATCATTTTGTATGTGTGCACTTATGGTATTGGTTACGATATTTGTTGAAGGCCATATGGTGACCCTTAAGCTAATGCATATATTCACTTAATGGTATTGGTTAAGATCATTGTTGAAGGCCGCATGGTGACCCTTAAGCTAATGCATATATTCACTTATTAAATATTCGAAAGAAACCAACAGAAGTCAATTTAGGAATACGATATACCAGATAAAAGATAACCCAAATTCGTGGAAATCCCTCGTAATATTTCAAACGCCTCCAGATTAACTTCGTTATACAAATAAAAACAAATTGTAAGACAAACTAATATATGATCATAAAAAAACAACAAATAGTAAGTGTGAATTTTGACAATTTTTTGTCATGGATTTATTAGGCCAGTTCAACTATGTATCAACCGGCCAACGAATTTGCATTCATCAACAATTTCTCATTAATTTCCAAGATAAAAACATTGACGGGTAACCATCATATGTTTTCTCCAACTAGCGACTGGGCTACCAGACGCCAACTGTGATAAATTCAGCCCTTCAGTTAAACTATGTACTCAGGTAACACTCAGGTAACATTCTGCCCAATCCATGACGCTTCTTTTGACAATATCTGAAAATATACAAAAAGCACCAGAAAAATATTCTCAAGGGTGGGCTAGGTGGGTTTTTGTGTTCCTTCAGAGTTCAAATCAAAATCTGGAAAAGCATGCGATTTTATACCAAATGAAAGTGGAAAACCGCTTATGAAAAATGTAGGTTAACAAAAGACGCTTAAGTCCGTCAAAATTAAAGAAAAGTTAAATCTAGTTTAGCAGACGATACTCTAAATTTATTAATTGATTAAATGCTTAATAATTAAATCTTATTGATGGTATTGTTAGGATCATTTTGTAAGGCCATATGATGACCTATAATTTCTTAAATCTACTTCATTCTGACTTTTGTGGATAGTTTTATTAGTATCAATGCATATCTATGAATAAAAAGATAACATTATAGATTAATCGGATTAATGACCCAACATAATTATTACAGAAATTATGGCAAGATGTTTTTAAAATGCGAATAATGCGACTGGGTGAGTATCGCAGTTATAAGAACTCTCATGTGGTACATATATCTGTGTATTCAGATTTCCCTGAAATTGCAATAGTTAATCTCGTATTTCGGATATTTATTTTTTTAAATCGCAATAATTTCTAAGTTTACAGTAAATAAAAACAGGTTTTAATAGTAAGTATAGTACTACTTTGTCCTTGATCATATCATGATCATGTCAATTATTTCAATCATACAAGTTTTCATAAAATGAATATACTACTCAAAATAATCATGTCATGAAATCCATGCATTATAATAAACATACCAGTGCTTGTTCTTTTTTTGTTCTCATTCTTTTTTTAACAAGAGAACACTTTAGAAAAAAAATCTGTTGTTAGTCTACTGTATGTTCTTAAAAACTATTCTCATATGTTCTGTATTATCTTGAAAGATACAATTTCTCAAGTAATCATTATTATTTGTTATTGAAGTTATTTTTGTATAAAAGTATTTTACCTTTTGAAAAATGTACTGTAATTTATATACCAAAATCTGCCCGCTCTAAAAAAAACTAAGAAAACTGTGTGAATTCACATTACTATAAGACGTTTCACGGTACTTTTCTATCCCAAATTCATGTATTTGGTTTTGATGTTTTATTGGTTATTCTCATTGGATGTTGTCTAATGCTTAGTCCGTTGCTGTGTGTGTTACATTTTAATGTTGTGTCGTTGTTCTCCTCTAATATTTAATGCGTTTCCCTCAGTTTTAGTTTGTTACCCCGATTTTGTTTTTTGTCCATAGATTTATGAGTTTTGAACAGCGGTATATTACTGTTGCCTTTTTTTTTTTTACCTATTTCGAAATTATCCTCAATGTCATTTTTAGTAAAACATTCTATGATCGTCAAAGGAAGGACAACTCTGATAATTATAATACAGGGGTAAATTCAGTAAAAAAATCTCCCATTGCCTTTAGGGGGCACGGTAGTATTTCCTTGCCCATAAGGGATAATGATAGCCTTTTTAGAATTTTCACCACTTTCCAACACTGCAAAAAATTCTACATTCACAGTTAACTGAAGTACTTTCATTTTACTATTCAGAAATGAATTTGAATATGTATCATGACCGTTTACTTTTTTTGCTATTTTTAAAAACCTAAGGCCACTAGTACTTTTATGTATTTTATGGTGCAGTGAATACAAAATTAAAAAAAAATCTCAAAAATTCATTTTCATCTGTATGTAAAATTATTTCATATTTTTCTACACCTGATTCATCCCTCAGTTTGGGAAAGTATGTTCAGTTGATACTGTATTTTTGTCCAATCACACTGTTTAGATACATTTACCTAAGTAGGGTACACAAAAGAGCAACCTAAATTCTGGAATGCAAATGCTACCGTGCCACCTTAACCAAGACATAACAAACTTGAAACCAGTCATGACACCTATGATTCATAGACTTCTTACTTTGGAACATATTACAATAAAGAATACTAGTATGCACTCATTTCTTACCAAAAAAAAAATGAAACATTACTTTTTCTTCATTTTACCATTTTTACTTAAGGAGTGAACAAATATATTATGTTTCAAATCAACACAGAAGTCAAACATGGTGATTCAGGAGGAATTATTGGATTGCCAACTATGTTTATGGTGAATCTGACTAAAAGAAACAGTTTAAGCACCAAATCATGAAAACTGATATTAAAGTCCATTCCACATTTTACAGCATGCCTTATATTACTTTATACATTTCCAGATTATGAGGGCAATACAACAAGAGTCTTTAGATTGCAGTTAACTATTATTCCAAAATCTGTTTGACAATACATGTACTAGAATACATCTCTAAGTTGACTGTTTGTCTATTTCTCATGTATGCATTAAGTTGAATTATGTCCCCTTACATAATCAATTTGTCTTTATTGTACTTTTCACTGTCAGAAAATATTAACAACTAATGGTATTTGTATTGAAAATGAATAAACCATTTAATCTTGCTGATATAGCATCATAAATACATTCTTTGCGAAAAAAATGTCTAGTCAATGTACAGAAACCCCTATTTCTATCTCTATTTCAGACCAATATGAGAGATAAATGACTAAGTAAGAACCCCTTAACCACTTACTGGTTCCCCAAAAGCTCCTACTGGTGTCATGTTACATCAGAACTACAAATTAAACCTCAAGAAAACTAGTATAGCTGTACAAATGTACTTGTGTTGAAAAAAATAAGAAATTATGCAATTTATTTATTTCGGTGAAAATAATAGGATGTACATGCAACAGAAGAATGTCGCGTCTCAAATTTCAGTGGTTGCACATGTGTCAGACACTGCGAAAAGTTAAAGCGAGCATTTATAATTAAAAATGTTTTGCCAGTTACATAAAAATAATGAAGTTCTACTTTCTAGGTAAATTTTTACATTATTACCTACACATCAGCAAAATTTGCTGAATCAGCAATTTTTACTCTCAGGGGTGGAATTTAAGGCTTGTTTTTATCATAGTTGCCCTTAATCAACTTTTTATTGATAAACTAACAAATTGCATAGGTAAAAAAAAGTTCCTTTATTGATTTTAGTGTAAAAGTATATATCCCCCTTAAGGTTGCACGGTAGTATTTCCTTGCCCATAAGGGATAATTATAGCCTTTTTAGAATTTTCACCACTTTCTAACACTGCAAAAAATTCTACATTCACAGTTAACTGAAGTACTTTCATTTTACTATTCAGAAATGAATTTGAATAAGTATCATGACCGTTTACTTTTTTTTTTGCTATTTTTAAAGACCTAAGGCCACTAGTACTTTTAGGTATTTTATGGTGCAGTGAATACAAAATTTAAAAAAATTCTCAAAAATTCATTTTCATCTGTATGTAAAATTATTTATAATTTCATATTTTTCTACACCTGATTCATCAATCAGTTTGGGAAAGTATGTTCAGTTGATACTGTATTTTTGTCCTATCACACTGTTTAGATACATTAACCTAAGTAGGGTACACAAAAGAGCAACTTAAATTCTGGAATGCAAATACTACCGTGCCACCTTAAATGCTAATCTAGGCATGGAAATAAATTTATACCTGATTCACCTTTAGAAATTAGAATCTTTCATATAACATCCATGAAATACAAATGTAGCCCTATCTTTTGCAACAATAAAAGCATAGAGTCATGCGGCCTTTTTGAGCATTCACATGGCCTTGTTTATAAACAATTTAGATTCGTACTGAATTCCTATACTGACCCCCATTACTTGTCAACCATGTAGGGGAAAAAAATAAGTACATTTAGCTTTTTTTTTTCAACTCTAGTTTTGATCTATCTACCAAAAAATATTTATTACAAACATTATCTACCAATCAGCAGAGCACATGTCTTCAGTTTTATAAAGAAAGCTCTCCACCAAATTGGCGGTCCCTGATGACGTATATTTCTTTACTGAATTTACCCCTACAACACATTTGTTTTGTTTAATCAGGATATATAAAGGTACGTTGGCATGGTTTGAATAATTAGAACATTATAATAAAGCCAAATGTCTTTTCGGATGTAGTCAACAGAAATTGATGTTCAGCAAATGTATCTTTTGTTTAATTTTAAACAAAAATTCAATAAAACCTTGGAGATCAATGACACATGGATTACCAATGTTTGTTTTTAATTATTGTGTTGCTAATCACATTCTTGTATGTATTACATAATTAGGTATTTAACATTTGCACATACCACTAAGCCTTATATTCGATACATTGAGGTCCTGATGAGATTACTTATCAGTCAGGGACTTTGATGAGACTGTCAAAATAAGTGAGAGGTTTAGCGCTGTAAAACCATGTTTAATCAACTTTTTTCTACATTTGAAAATGCCTGAACCAAGTCAGGAATATGACAGTTCTTATTCATTCGTTATTGATGTGTTTTGTCATTTGATTTTGTAATGTGATTATGGACTTTCCGATTAGATTTTCCTCTGAGTTCAGTATTTTTATGATTTTACTTTTTCTATACTAAGAAAATAGAAAGTCCCTGTATCAGTGAAGTATCTATCTTGTATTGTCGATTTAGTAAAAAATGTATTATTTTGATATAAACCAATTGATTTATTAATATTGTTTAATAAAAAATAAATAAATATTGTTTGAACGAATATTTAACAGAACTAGCATTTTGATGAATAGTTTCTCTAAAATATACAAAACCGTAGAGAAATGAAGTTAAATAGAAAAGGTAGTACAAATATGCGCCAATAAATTGGTTAATAAAACATATTATTTTAGCTAAAAAGATTTATTCTCATTTAAACCTTTCGAAAATGAACCTTCTTAAAATGTGTATAGTCGAGTCTCAGTAACACTACTCTGTTTCAGAATTGCTGTACAAACTTTCACGTATTCGTTCTTCCCTAGATATACCTTTAGAAACTGAGACAAAAAGGCTGTTCCGAACAAATTTACTTCACATTTTCCAGCTCAAACAGTTTCACATATTAACCTTGTTGATTGTAACCTATGTCATTACACGATGGCTGGTAAATAACTGATGTCTGTCAAAATGAAAATAAAAGAATAGGCATACAAATTCACGCGGTATCTTTTGTTGGCAATCCTTGTTGTTTAGCTGTCGATCGAACCAAGGGTGATAGTAACACACATACAATGGGGAGAAAATGTCTTAAAATCGTAGCTAGGTTGATCATATATGTGCGGTTTTAAAATACCAAAGGTTCTATTATGACAGAACTATATTTACATACTTATTTTTCGTTTCTGTATTTTTAATTTAACTTTCTGAAACTATTCGACAGAAAAGAACTTATTTAATTTTACGTCTCCTCTAATTCCCTTATCATTTCTTCTGATTTATCCCAATATTCTGTTGCCGATATCATGTTGTCATCTTCTGATTCATTCCAATGGTTCTTTATACTTTCAACATCAACATCGTTGAAGTCTTGTGGTTCCCCTAAAAGCACCAGTATTATTGTCGTGAACAATTTCCTCATCGAACATAAAACCCGCAGATGTTTGTCGTTATAATGACACGATGTTAAAAATGTAAACACATTTTGCCAGGGAAATAAATGAGACGGTAAGTTTTCTAGTGTTAAATACTTCTTATATGTTTTGAGAATTTGAACTATGAAGTCCTGAAGGTTAGCCTCAGAATTTGCCTCTCCATGAGATATATTTTCATTATAAAAATTGTTAAAGACCTCAAACATGCACGTCTTCAGTTGATAGCTGGTAACATATTCTTTACAGTCATGACAGTCATCTTCTTCTCCTTCCTCGCATACACTTGGACATATTCTTTCATCACAGAGTATTTTACAAACAACATATGCATCTCGAGCTACTTGAGGTAACAATTTCACCAAGGCTATCTCGGCATTCAAAGCAGAAACTCGAAGTTGGTGTTTATTTTCATTCATTTCGGTTTGAAGTATAAGTATACACCCCTCTTGTAAAGCATTACGTTGAAGTTGACTGGGCAGATTTTCCAGTTTCGTTGCTTGTGGCCACCACCCTTCTATTTGACAAGCTAGTACCAAATCAACGTTTATTTTCATGTTTTTGAAATATGGTCCTGACCAATAAAATGAGAAATGACACGTAGGTCTCATAATTGTAAAGTTTGTAGTTCTTTGCTCTGTACAGTAAACTACATTTGGATGACTGAAAAAATTACCTGTTTGCAATAGTTCTGTTAGTAATGTTTGACACTTATGCCATATAGAATGCGTCTGGAAATACCCATCGGCATTAAAATTATCTTGATCGATACCATTAACATATTCTGACTTTAATTCCAAATATGCAAATCCAGGATTTTCAGAGGAGAGAGTTTCAACTACTTCGCAAAGTCTACTAAATTCTTGAAAAATACATACAAAATCAAATTCATCTGGTCTTCCAACTTTTGTTCCTTCACCCACGCTGCCTGATTCGACAACAGTATTCGCTAAAAGTCTATCTGTTTCTGCAATTTGTCTGCACAGATTGCTATCTAGGTTATTGACAAAAGCATAAATCATATGTGCTTCCTCTTGAAATGACACATGACCAAGGTCTGGTAAATTTAGAAGTGTAGATCTCAGTTTACCACGAAATCTACTAAACCGTTCTATCAAATCTTCAAACTGCAAGTCCGTGAACGTTTGTATTAGTCTTGTTACACTTTTAACACAACAGTTAGCCATTACATCACAGTGAACGTTAGTTTTGCACAAACATAAGTTATCAAATGCTTCCTTGTAACGGTTAAAATAAGTAACCTGGCATGGTAATTGACCTAACTTGTCAGGAACACTTAGAGCCCCGAAGTGTTTCAAAATAGTTAGTGTTTCTGTTCCACTTCTTTCCCATTCAAGGTAATGTAAAGCATTGCTGTGGTAGTTATCTAACGCATTAACATTAGCACCATGTTCAAGTAGCATTTGTATTACTGAAGTATTTATTTCGTTGCTGGTCATCTTAAGAATTAAAGGAGTCTGACCAAATTTATTTGGTATGTTCAACCTCGCATTTACGTTCAATAGCGCCTTATAGTCCTTGACTCGTTAGCAAGCATAATTGGTGACGACGAAGTAATGTCTTGCGCATTAACATCAGCTCCTTCACGCACTAAATACATTATGTTTGCAGTGCAGTCTTCGTCTTCGCAACAAAATTCTCCTTCACTTCGAATTACCATTCTATGAATAACACTTTCACCTCTTATATTTTTCCCATTAATGTCTGTACCCGCAGCAATGAATAATTTGAGCAAGTCCACATTAATGATCGTATTTGTGTTCTGTGTAAATTGAAGGAAAGGAGTATCACAGGTGTTATTTTTGCATGACAGAAGTTGCTTTAATAAAGCTTGTGGGCAGTTTCTCAATTGTCCTAGAAATATTTTCTGTATTAGCTCAGATTCAACCTCCGTAGCTACCGAACGGCAAAATGAATGCAAAAATGTATCACCGTCTCGATTTTTAATAAGAATATTTACATTTTCTAATTTGTCCAAGATAAATTCGATATGAACACCCGGCATAAATACAGCACGTGCAGCTTCTATTAAGCAGGTGTCGCCATATTTATTTCTGATGTTGAAATCAATGTTCAGAGACTTACTGTTTTGTATTATCATTATCCAAAATTGCTCAATGTCTACGATATATCTTCTTTTAAATTTCAGTATTGTGAGCAAACAGGTATTTCCCTCTTCATCTCTAAGATCGAACGATTTCTCTAATTTTAAAATATTTTCTATCATTTGAATATCATCTTGTCGTATGCATTGCAGAGGACACTCTCCATTGTTATTTGACAGTTTTGGATCAGCATTATTTTCAAGAAGAGTTTGAATAATACTAATATCAGCAGAGACTGCAATGGCGATATGCAGTAGAGTGTTACCATTTTCATTTTTTATGTTCACGTCTCCTCCACTTGCAATATAATTATCCAATGACTGTAGATCAGTTACTCTTATTGCTTGTTCCATTGTTGTTTTTGTACACAGATATTATTGAAAACTTGAACTCATACATTCTGCTGAAGAAAACAAAAGACGTGACATCAATAGTAGTAAATGATAAGTCATAAATAATAACCAAGTTCGCTTTTCCGATTTATTTTCATACAGTGTTGACTCCTTAAAAGATATTATAGTTTTACTGATTACCATTACATGAAAACTATCATGAAAACTCTTACTTAAATAGAATTTCATACATTATGGGTCGCGGAATTTAACATTCTCTCGACTGGCATTTTGGCAAAAAAAAACCTCCTCAACATGATATATCTGCTTAATTATACCGAATGTTAACGTTCAAAAGGCATTGTTGATCGTGGCGTTACAAGCGTCCAGTCAGATAGAGTATTTTTTGGCAAATACCACAGCAGAGAGGGTAAGAAAAGGCATATCCTTTTTGCACATACTCCGGCGGCGTTTAAAAATGAACGATAT
The DNA here is from genome assembly GCA_037788925.1 of Mytilus galloprovincialis. Lineage (NCBI taxonomy): Eukaryota > Metazoa > Mollusca > Bivalvia > Mytilida > Mytilidae > Mytilus > Mytilus galloprovincialis. Next base: position 9,257,726 of record CM075336.1, on the reverse strand, counting down.
TCATTTGATAACAGTAAATTGGTGAAAAATACACTGGCTATCAACCAATCAAAACCCAGGATTTTTACATAAGGTGTAATTATTAAAATAAAAAACTAGTACTTTGAATGAGCAGCAAACTGTCATTTTATTTGTTTCTGTTAACTTTTAATAGTTGTGTTACCATTGTAAATATTACAGTAAACATTTATCGCCTTTTTTAATATAGAGCTTCGATTCTTTTGTTCCATCTTAACCGGGTTTCCGCCTGAATTCAAATCAACATTAATTTGTATAATTATATACGCGGTAATACTTGTAAAGAATTGAATAAAGTAAATATATAGATCAATGAATAACGCTTATCTTAATAAATAATAAAAAAGACAATTGAATAGATAAAATAAATAAATAATTTATTTACCACAATCAATTCACAAAATATAAAATATAAAGTCACTTCCTTGTTGTTTTTTGTCATTTAATCACATGATGTTATACTTCGGTGGTAATTCAAATGGGAAAATAGCAAACTACTATTTAAGTCTTCTTTCCACTTAATACATTTTAACTCAATTATTTGAAGTAAAACACACACAAACTTTTGTTGTTGACTAGGTCGAGTACTGCATATTTATTGTAAGCTGATGATTTAATAAGACAAATGATCAATATTAACATTTCATACACTATACAATGTGAATATAATAATACCATTGTTCAATAAAAATAAACTCATGTTAACCTTTTGTATTTAAATAACTGAATTACTGAATGTTTCGTTGGCAATCAGAAGAAAACAAAACATTTCGGAAACCTGTGTCCTTTTGTCAATTTCAACGAAACGCGACGTGTTGGACCATACTAGTCAAATGATAAAAGGAAACATAATTTTGTTTGTAAATATTGAAATAGAAAAGAAAAAAGATACAAAAGTCGAAATACGATAACGTTTGTATAGCCAATCCACCTAGATTTAAATCAACATATCTATCAAAATACAAAAGTATGTAAATCTTTTTTTCCTTAAAAACCATTAAAAAATACGATGTTCACAGTACGAAGTACAGACTAGAACTGACTATGTGAAAACCGCCGCTTTACAATCCACAATTCCTACGCCTACACTTACATGTATTACATGTACACATGCACAAGAAGACAATCAATTCCCATTATACTTATGTGCCTCAGGAGTTGTTTAGTCTTCTTTCCATTTAATACATTTAAACTCAACCATTTCAAGAAAAACACGCACAAACTTTTGTTGTTGACTAGCTCGAATACTGCAAAGAGCAACACAGATAAAAAAAAATATGAAAATTAAATAAACTACAAGCAAAAAGTCTTTGATACGGCTAACCTACGGAGTCTGCTGTATAGCCGTCTTTGCTTGAATCACTCTTCCAGCTACCATAGCGCTTCAAGCACCTTTCGTTAACAACTGAATTTGTCGCCATAGTGGCAGCATCATACCTAAGGGAATGCAACACAAGATTCACTTCAAGTGCAACTAGTTTTAATCTCCTAATAACGTACTTCCTAACAGTAGTTTAACTAATAGGTTTGTTAATACTAATTAAAACACATTTTTACTTACTTCTGTATATGGTTAAAATAAAAACATATCACTGTCCAAAGCTAATTCGACTAAACTGACACTTCTACGTCCTTCTTATTTTAGATCAGCAAAGGCACTAGTTTGGTTATGATAAATGTAACATGTGTTGGAATGGTCATAGTGTTAATCCATTCCCTGATTTAATTACCTAGACCATGCTTTAAAATCATACAATTTTTTTCGACTTGCGCACCTTATGTCCTGTTGGTCCAGCTACGATAAGGGACTGGAATAGTTAAAATATTATGGGCAACATCCTGCAGGTTTATGAGAAGAACCGAAATATAGGTGATACAACTTATATATGTGAGCGGGTTTGGTTTGGAAAACAAGATACATACTGGATTACCGAGAGGGATTTGTGCCCCTAATCAATAATGATTTATGTTCAAATATCATCAATATAACTTTATTGAAAGCACCGATCATTATGTCAATGTATTATCGTCATGCCATTCCATGAAATATTTGCAAACGGGCATTAGGCAAGAAACTATCAATCTGATGTTTTTCTCTCTCGTATACGCATACGCATTTTTGTCAAATGACATAGTAGAAGGTTAATTATCTTTCCATAATTTATCATTATTTATGACTGAGTTTAGCATGTGTGCTACTTATTATGTGTGTGTATTGACCCAGAATTAGTCTGATGAATATGAAGTTTTTATCTAGCATATTTTGTCTTTTTCATGTCTAAATTTGAAAAATGAGATCAAATTGCGATAGTGTAGTTGTGTTCAGCCTGCTTACACTTACACATTTTTAAAACAGTTGACAATTCTTTTAAAGTATATAAAAAGATTTGAATACAATTACTAAAAGCATTTTAAACGTACCTTTAAATTCTTTAAATCAAACCATGCATCCTGCACTCTAATCCAGCCATATTAATGTCACAAAAAACACAGGAAGAACCAAGAACATGAGCTACAGCAACAGCAACAGCAACCGTGATTCAAAACAGAAAGGTCAGACATCATGTGGTTCTTGTTTCAAACCATAACTCAGCCCTATAATTGAACAACAAAAGTATTTTTGTTTTTATTATTTTCTGAGGTCTATTAAGAAACAAAAGGACATATAAATTATGCTACACAACATATGGTACCATGATAATTTAGGAGGACAACATCAGTTTCATTAGAAAATAAACCCATCTCAAAAGATTTGTACATTTGTATAAGTTAACCATCCGTCAAATACCAAACCACGAGGATATAACCAATTGTTATATCATAATTTGAAAAGCTTCATGCCAAAAAATATCAAATGTTATAAAATGTATGTTTTAGTATATTTATTGTATTCCGTTTAATAACTTTATCTCTATATCTGTGATAAAAGCAATTTATTATATTTCTATCCTGTTATAAATGTTTAAGCATTGATCATATTGCGTTTATTGAAATTTGAAACGTTACTGCAACCAAGTACATATCGAACCAACTGTGACCGATGTATACCCCATTAGTAGAAGATTATTGAGTATAACTTTTGAGTTTCAAAAAAATCAAATAATGAGGACCAAAAATTACATGTCACGATCAACATATGTTTATGGAAGAGACTGTTGAGGGAGGTGAAGGGGGAAGATTTCATTTGTATACCTTAAAAAATATATTTGTTACAAGGAATGCGTCGATAATTTTGATTATATCTATAAAGTGGTGTTACGTTTGGTTTTAATGATGTTTTTTTCACTTAATATGATTAAATGCAAAAGATAAATTTAAAACACAACAGAGTATCAAATGCCCTATTGGATGTTAATGACGTAATGTGATATGGTATCACCTAAAAGATACATAACTGATTACCAGAGTACATGAGATCTCCCCGGCATTTGTAGTTGATTCAGATCCATCATGTCTGAAAATTCAATAAAACTTTTTCGTTTACTTAGATACATGTAATGTATATAAATTTCTTAAATGCCTGCTAGCTCTGAGTTTGTGAGTTCGACCCCTATTTCAATTGACTATATGATTGCAAGTGTTCCTGTCGAATGCCGTTGATTTTCTCAGGGCACTCGGAGTTTCTCCATTATTAAAAACTGAACGCCATGCTATAGCTGAGATCACTTAAATGTGCGTTAAATGCTAACAATCAAACGATCAATCGATAAAATTATTGCGATGGTTACTAACACAGATCTTATTTATTCTAAGTTGTATATTATATCTTAATGTTTGCAGGTCAAGACATCTAACAGCCACAAAGCTGGCGAAGATCATATTATATTTTATGATATAAAGAAGGAATACAATACTATATCTCCTCAAACACCTGAGTATGTAAAAAGAAGTTCATTAAGCCTTTTACAGTTTTTGAAAGGGTAATAAAAGCTGATATTTTGACATTTTGTAACGTTCCTTTTTATCTAAAAATTCACAATATATCACGAATATATGTTTTTTAAACTAGAAATATGATAGTTATAGTCACTTTTTTCAATTCACATTTGCCCGTAATGTACATCTGAGATGTTCTCTGTCGTATCATAAAGAATCGAGGTTATACACGAAAAATATATAATACTACGAAATAAGAAAGTTATTTCAAATTTTTAATTTGTCTTAATTTCTAATGGCGATACTAGCACGAATAATACCTTTCAAAAATATTAGAAACAGTTGTGCGGTGTGAGCTTAGTACTTAATCTATAGTAGTCGATACATATAGTTAAAACTTAGCTCCGGACACTGAAAATAAAATAAATCGAGGAAAATTCTAAATACTTGCACAGAAATGTTGCATAAGAAAGTAAAATAGAGAAAGTATAATTGATTTGCAATTTGCAAATTCCGCTAAACTTATGTACTGCACTAAAGGTTTGTCATGTGTGAAGACTTTTTTAAACCATAAAAGTAAAAAGAATTTATCAACCGTTTATTACTAAGATTTATCATGATAGGTGTCAATTGCTTATTTATTACCTCATCAAAAGAAATACTATACTGTTTATATATGTTCCGGGTTGCACTGACTCAAACAAAAACTGTCACATTTTTGTTGCGCTTAGAGTGGAGATACGTGTTAATATAATCACCTAGTTAACACAAGATAACATGATGATGCAATAACATAAACAGATAAATGGGTATTCTGGTAAAAGAATTCTAACTTGTTAGTACTCTTTTTATAATCAGTAAGTTATAGAAAGAATAAGCTATATATTATATGAACAGATTATAAATGGCGCGATGATCAACATAATGATCAAAACCCATACCACAAAGTCAAATATATAAAATGACCCGATATGACAAAATGTGAAATATTTCAAGCAAATACACCGAGTTAAATAAGGTAACGTGAAGTCGTTATAACAAATAAGCTAAGTCTTTATTACGACTTTAAAATAAAACTTCACCCTGAGATTAAACGACCTTTGTATGAAACCACATGATAAAACAATATGATATCAATTTTACTCAAGAACTACGATTGCCTGGACATTATCTATGTAATCTACCTTATCTACTCACTGAAAAATCAAATCAGGATCTTCAAATTTCTTTTTTTGAAGTGCTGATTTCAGTATAATTATACCAGTATATCCTACGACAATTAATTAAAAGCAATGCTCCATCAAAAGACCCAATTAGCTAGGGGGAGGACTGAGAGCTTAAAAACATGTTAACACCGCCACATTATTTATGTGCTTGTCTCAAGTAAGGAGCGTGTAGTTCAATGGTTGTCCTTTATATATTCATATTTATTTTTCGGAAATTATTTTGTCAAAATAACATGAAGGCCGTTAGTTTTCACTGTCGAATTGTTAATGTGTCATATTATTTTATTTCAGAGCGGACTATGCAGTATGGGTTTTTCATTGTTGAAGGCCGAGCGGTTGCCTATAGTTGCTTACATTCAATTCATGTGCACTTTTGATCGTTGTCTCATTGGCAAACAAACCACATCTTCATATATTATGATCATATTACAACGTCCACAGTATAATTTTGTTAAAATATTTGTATGTTGTTGCCATTTGATTAGAGACTTTCCGTTTGAATTTTCCTTGAAGTTCAGTAGTTTTGTGATTTTACTTTTTAGAGGTTGCCGTTAGCCGAGATAAACTCATTTGTGTCAGCTGAATGCGTGATTATACTATGTCCTGTTCGTATGATTCACAAGTATGCTTGCAGAACCAAATGGTCAAATTAAAAAGCCGTTCAAGACATCTGATATACTAGATGTAATTGAATATTATATGAAGATGTTATTTAAAATGTTGTTTAAAGTTGATAATTGCTTATTATAAAAAAAATAAAAAATATTCTAAAGAAATTAAACCGTTAACATTGTATTATATAAGAAATAAAATAACTTGTGTCATTTTGTCTGAAATAGGACCTCGTTTCAGTTTTTTTTTTTTATGTGTTGTAAATTTATAACAGCTCTTTCAGAAATCTCATTTTAGAGAATTATACATGTTGTAAATCAACATGACTGGTTAGGCCAACGACAAAAATAACCATCCTCGATGTGTCCAACTACATGAACAAAAATGTACTGGTATTTTGGGTTACATATTTTATCAACCCACAACTCCACATAAAAAGTTTATTTAACAAATTCAATTCATTTGGGCGATTAATGTTGTTAATCACTGCTTCAGATATTAGTCATGTTTATAAATGTACCAAAATAATCGTTACACACTATCTTTCCTTAATATATGCCTGATGTTGGTGATATTCTGAAAGTATGATTATTTAATGAAATCAAGTAATAATAATATAAGCTTGAATATTTAACCTTAAGTACCATTCAAAAAAGACTGATAGCAAAAAAAATTCATTAATGGGTGGAAATATAAGATAACTTAATTATTGATAGTACCTCTTTACCTCTAGTATATATAGTTACAATGGTTAGTAGTATTGTACTGTTTGACGGTTAACTGTTCAAAAGACAGTCAATTTTGATTGGTAGAATAAACTCAAAACCATGAACATTTATGACTCGAACTAATTGTGAACTTTTAATCTATGAGAAGAAATTAAACACAATCTGCTTCTGACAGAAAAGGTAATATGTGTATTCATTAGAAAATGAACTACACACATTTGTTTCTTTTTCCACACTCAATATAATGAAAATTTTGGCGACTGTCTTACAAGTTCGAGATTTTGCTAGCTATATCAAAAGGTGATATCCATCATTTTTCTAAATAACATGCCTGTATCAAGTCAGGAATATGACAGTTGTTGTCCATTCATTTCATTTGTTTTTGATTTTGTCATTTGCATTTGCCTAGAGACTTTCTGTTTAGAATTTTCCTTGGAGTTTAATGATTTAGTTGTCTTACTTATTCTCCATCTGTTAACCTCGTTTATTTGATTGGAAATAAAACATTTTTTTCTTATCATTAACACGGCTTTTTTCATCAAAATAAAGGAAAAAATGTTCGTTCACCTCTAATGAAAGTATACCACAAATAATGTAGTGTTATAAATATGAAATTAATTACCTTAATTTCACTATAGAGAAAAACGGACACAGTGTTAAAGAAGCACAACGACTGTCGGTTATAAAAATTACATCAATTTAATACTTCTTTATCAGTATATCATACTTAGTTAAATATGTTTAATCTATGATTTATGTATTTTTAACAACCTGATTTATTAAAGTAAAGTTCTTAAGTGTATGTTTTCATCCTTTCATGTTTGTGTCCCTTATGTAGCTGTTATGATCATCACCCTTATTGATATTTTTGTATGCATTCCTCGAATTTTTTTGAAAATCATCAAAGCTATTTTTTTAGTTTGAGTGTCAATACATTACAACTATCTTTTTCTTTGGTGATTTCAATGGGTTCGTGAAATGAAGTGTTTATGCAACACGTGCTTGCTTAGCATTATTCAGAAGGATCAGATTGTCAATCATTGATTGGTTAATTGGTTGTTTATATTTGCCTATAATGCAGTGGCAAAGATAGATCTGAGTCATAAATAATGGATTTTTAAGTGATAATCACACAATTGTGATTTGCGATAGCATAAAGAACAGGAACAGTTATTTTTGTGGCTGTATATTTCTGTAAATAAAATTGAGAATGGAAATGGGGAGTGTATCATAGAAACAACAACATCAAAAGGTCACCAATAGGTCTTCAATGCAGCAAAATATTCCCGAACCCGGAGGCTGGAATCTGAAAGCTTTCCTCATATCTATATACCATAAGAAACTACTGTTGGTTGTTTTAACAATCATTTGGACTTAAATCCTGTAGCTTTCACCATATTTCTAAATCAGGAAAACCTTATGCTTGTTTTATAACAATCATTCTGGCTTGAATCTTGTAGTTTTCGCCATATCTATAAACCAGGAGAACCTACTGTTAGTAGTTTTAGCAATCATTGTGGTTAGAATCTTGTAACTTTCACTGTATGTATAAACCATGAAAACCTTCTGTTGGTTGCTTTAACAATCATTCTGGCTTGAATCCTGTAGTTATATATATAAACCAGGAGAACCTACAGTAAGTAATTTTAACAATAATTGTTGCTGGAATCTTAAAGCTTTCACTCTATTTATAAAGCAGTTAAACCTACTGGTGGTTATTTCATCAATCATTGTGGCTGCTTGAAACCTTGAAGCTTTTACCATATTTATTAACCACTAAAACATACTGTTGGTTGTGTTAACAACCATTGTAGGTAACATATAATATATTATACTCAGCCTGACATATTTGAATTTAATTGTTGGCATGATTATTTTTCCACATAAATTAAACATACATTGCGATGTTTTACATTTTAAATATTTTATTGTAATGATTGACTTTAACTAAATCGGCAATAAACTACAGTCAAGCATTTTATGTCTTGACATTTTAGATAAGACCACTATTTTAAAGATAATGAGGATTCGCTTAATCGTTATATTAAAGATTTGTAAATTGATAAGAGATATAGAAGTACTCCATTACAGGACAAACACAACTTAAGATTCTCTGATGTAAAAGATATTATCTTATTACTCGTAACAATCAAATAACTTTCATGCAATAACATAAAGTGTTATTCTTTTCTTATAAGATGTCTTTTTCAGTTTGTAATCTTTAATAAATCTCTAACGGATTTAGAATTTGGTTGTTACAACCCTGTCCCAAGTTTAGGGTAGGCTAGGGTGTGCGCATATATGTTTAACCTCGCTGTCACAAGTCAGAAACCTTTAGCGCAGAAAATGTTTGCTTGTTTCTGTTTTACGTTGGATTTTTTTTTACATGAATCAGGTGGTAATTTTTATCGTTTGATTTGTTTTACATATTTGTCAAGACTGTGCTTTTATGGCTTGTATGCAATATGGTTATGATCATGTTAATTTCTGACCTAACAATGACCTATAGTTACTACCTTCTTCGTCTTTTGGTGTCAGGTGGACATATGTACCATTTGTAATCACACTACATCATTATTCTTATTTCTATATAAGCCATTTGAATTACCAGTTAAAACAAATTCTGTATCGGTTCTTGCAAATCACATATGGCTGTTATACTATCGTCTTTTGTCAGTTTAAAGCTCTATAAAGAGCTTGGTTATAATTTTGTAATTAATTTAGTTGTAACAATTTTAAATAAAACATCGATGTCTTTATGGTCATCTGCCTGTAGCAGCTAAAATATCACCTCTGTCCGGTACAGTGAGTAACCGCTGTAATACATGTACTTTGAATGGATACTCGTATGCGATACATTGATAATACTATGAATCCAACCTTCAACCGTTTTTAAATTCATCCATTTCGTAGTACCTAAATATTCTTTTGAAAATAAACCTATGTGTCATATTTAATCTACCTGGATAGGGGTTAATGGCAGTAAGAATACACATAAATATCTTCTTACCAAAACATAAGACTATTTTCGTGATAAAATGAGAACAACTAGAGGGAAAACGTTATAAAATGTCAGATATCGTCTACTATTTCCTCTTTATCATGTATACTTATATAAATATGGTGTCATGTCACACTGTGTTTTGCTTCTTGTTCACATTTTACTGGCGAATTTATCACTTTCTATCAAACGTGACTAATGCTTTTTATTTTAATTTTAGAAAATAATATATTAGTTCAATGAAGGCAAACTCAACACTATAATTCTTTTTTAACTATTCATTTCATTGCAATTTTTACTTTGATTTTCAGTCCATCTAATTTTGCATGTATAGTTATATATGAATGAATTTGAATATATAAAAACAAAGGTAAGAAAGTAACCATCAAATATAAACGGAAAAGCATGTGAAAACAATATTTCACCGTTTTACAATGATTAGCAAAACCTGCAATCAGGTATTGACAAAAATATGGCTAAAATCGAAAGAGAAAAGTATGAGCTTCTTTTATGATAAAGCGGATAACAAACATATTTAATATAACAGACGGCAACCAACAACATCCACTTGATCTTAAGAGTGATTTAGACATATACTGAATGTTCCGAGGTTAGACATTTTTGTAAGTGTTTAACCCTCCAATTCTCCTCAGAGAGTGAGATAACAGCACAACAGGAACACTTTATACTATTGGTGCTCACATAACACTTTTTCTGGATTTATTATAATCAGGAATGCCCCAGAAAGGAAATGTTTATTGAAAGCTAGAGGTCAATAGATACTTTTGTTGCATTTTTGGTCCAAAAGGGAAATAAATAGAATAAGATTGGTTGTTTCCAAATTTCAACTAACGAATCAACTATAAGTGTCTGCATCAGGTCAACGCAAACAGATAACCACGAACTTGTAAAATGCAAACATATAGGGATTGATAGGATGTCTGACTGTTCAGGTTAATAACTAGATAACAATACATGTTAAGTAAGTCATGAAATTATCTAAAATTGATACAAATGTTAGTATCGATTAATATAAAAAAAAAAGATGTGGTATGATTGTGGTATAATTGCCAATGAGACAACTCTCCACAAGAGACCAAATGACACAGAAAATAATAGCCATAATTGTTCACCGTACGGCCGTCAATAATTATGAGCAAAGCCCATACCGCATAGTCAGCTTTGACAGGCCCCAAATTCACAAATGTAAAACAATTCAATATAAATAACTAACGGTCTAAAGAATGTACAAGCAAGGACCGAAATACAAATATGTAACAAAGCAAAAAACGACAGCAACTGAATTACGGGCTTGTGACTTGGGACAGGCGATTTTTAAGAATCCCACTGTAAATGTCAAATTGATAAACTTGACAAAATATCTTTTATTATGTACATGAATGTACAATATGATATAGATTGCTAGATCCTTTAACTGTAGACGAGAGTTCCCTAGTTCTATGTTACTTCTGGATTTGCAAGTCATTTACGTCGCTTAATGAGCGTCTATAGACAGGACACCAAAGACGTGATAAACCCCATAAACTAAAATCGACCAATTAACAAGAGAGGAACAATTGAGCATTAAGGTGACAATGACAAGTGTTTGTTACGTAAACAAGTTACAGTTATATCAATAAAGTTCTCAGTTTATATACTTAAGATGTAATCGTATTAAGGACATCTGTATGAGTGTGATCGTATTTTTAAAATGCTAATTTCTTCCTCCATATTGTTTTCTGTACATCTTGACTGAATTCTGTACATCTGTATACTATCATATAACCGTGGGAATTAGGCGTGGTAAAGATTGATTTTCTCAATATATAATTACAACAGTTGCTTAACAATAATTTTCTTTATATTTCATACCGTTTCAATATTATTTTGTCTCTTTTGTTCATTTACAGACAATATTTGCATTCGATAGGTATACAACAAAATAATAAACACATACTTGTCACAATCATTATGCAAGTATCCACTCAATGGTATTGGTAAAGATCATTGTTGAAGACCATTTGGTGACCCTTAAGCTGGTGCATATATTCCCTTAATGGTATGGTTACGATCATTGTTGAAGGCCATATGATGACCTATAATTTCTTAAATCTACTTCATTCTGACTTTTGTGGATAGTTTTATAAGTTACAATGCATATCTATAAAAGAGAAGATAATATTATAGATTAATCCGACAGCAACCCAACATTATTATAACATCATCCAGTATAAGGCTTACTTGTAGATCGAACATATATGCAGTGTTACCTGTAAATAAATCATCAATCAATCAATCAGTCTGAAATAATATAATTGTTCTGAAAAGTGGTTTTGACTCACTGTACGGCCATCTCTAAATTATTACTCTTAGATGATGAGTTTATATATGAGTTTTGTTCCATACAATTACAGTGACAGATCTTCAAGATGTAAAAGGAACCAATTCAACTGAAACTTTTACATTCAAACTTAATTACGAATGAATTTGTCAAGTATATTCCTATATTTTGCTGTGCAATTATATTGATGTAAAGAAGCAACAGATATTTTCTAATGTTATCAGGCTTGGTTTTTTTTTTAAATAATTGTTGCAGCCGGAGTGTATTTCAAAAGTTTTGTTATTGCTGCGTGAAAAAAAATATTTACATTATCATACATATTACTGTGTTTTGGTCCTTACCTTCAGTATTTGATATCTTTTCTTTCCGGGACCAAGTTAAAATTGTAGCAAACGTAACCTTTGCAACATCATAAGGCAACATGTCTAAGCAGTTATGAAGTTATAATTTCAAAAAAGTGTGGACATCGAATCAAACAAATAGCATTCCACTGTGATTTAAAGCAATCAATGAATAACAGTACTGTAGTTGAAGAGTTGACGATTTGATGGTTGGAAATGCAGTTTTACTGTCGACGCGTTTTTTTTTTATTTATCTTTCATCAGTTTTAAAAGATTCTTACGCAAAAACGACTTGAGATATGAACAAAATCTTTTCTGTTCTATAAATTAGATAGTTAAGGCATGTTTTTTCGGGAAAAATAAATTTGTTCCAAGCTGAGGCCGATTTTGACCCTTATTGCCCCTACTCCTTTGCGACAGTCAAATCATTATTCTAATGCAATTAGTTTGTAACGATAATTTTCATTGGACGTTGATAAATATTGTGAGGGGTTAGATTCCACGTTCTACCAGTCCGTAACTAAGAAAGCCACCATTTTGAATTCCGATTTTTTTTGGATATGTAATTTCTCAAAAAATTAACAAGATATTCTCATTTTGAGCCTCAAAATCTTCTTTTTGTCTATATTGAAACCATTATGAAGCGTACAAAAAGTAAAAATACGTTTAGAATTCATGTTTCACACCCAGATTAAACACATGACGTCACACTGTTAAGATGCTAAAAACAATGCGACAGTTTCGCGGACTTTTTCATTAATGCCATTTTTAAGCCAAAAAATAACATTTATTTTAAGATGCGGCATTAGAATGGAGATAACTGTATTGTATTTTAAGTTTGGCCTTCGTAAAACTTGATTTTACTGTCGCAAATATCCGTTTACCTATCTCCGCTCCGCGTCGCTAGGTAAACTCAATTTGCGACAGTAAAATCTAGGTTTTACGAAGGCCAAGCTTAAAATACAATACAGTTATCTCCTAATTGACGGTGGCAACTCTTCAACTTCAACGACATTATTCCGATTCTATATATAATGCATGACAGAAATAAACAAAACATTAGAGATTAAAAAAATGTATAAATTTGAAATAAATTAAAATTCTGCGAAACTTCTTGAATGATTTTGGCACCAAGACGTCATGGCTAAACGTGACGTCATACACATGATATTTTTTACAAACTGCAGCCGACAGTGAAGGTCTACGATTCAATTTAGATCAACTCACATGAGAACGATGATCTTGAGGTAGGTGTTGTTTTATTTTCGATAATATTGTAGTAATTGATAGTTGTTGATCCAAGGGTCCCTCCTTAGTTACGACAAGTCAACCAATGAAAACAAATGTTATAAAATTTAGTCATAAAAATTGTTACACAAACAGTCTTTTTCTATTTGGAATTCATGTGATTCCCTCAGTTATTGTTTGTTGCTTTGATCTGTTTTTATACTAGATTTATGAGATCTATATGAACATCATTTACTTCTGGTGAATGTACTTATTTAGACCTACAGTGGTCATTAGCATAATTATTATTTTAGTTTAAAAAAATGTAATTGGCGGATGTTTCTCATAATGTCTTTTATTCAGTGATAGTTATGCTCAAAATCTTTGAACGACAAAAACTTATAACAAATAAAAACGTGATAGACATGATATACTCGAAAGGAACAACAGTATTTCCAAACCCGGAAAACAAATCATAACATTAGGAGAAACAGCACAAATGCCAAACTCAGATGATATTAATTCAAAACGAAACTTCCTTAATCAAATGGCAAATTTAAAACCTAAAACAAATCAAACGAACGTTAAACAGCTGTCATATTCCTGTCGTTGTACATGCATTTCCTTGTGTGTAAAATGGAACCGGTTTTTATAGCAGTGTAAAATTGTCACCTTTTTTTGTAATTGTAAGTAATCAACAAACAAATTTTTCTAACGCAGCTTGAAAAATAATACAAAAAAGATGGCATTGTATTTGAAAGTATTAAAAGTTTTCAGAAAAAGAATCATCTAACAATATTAACGTTAGAATTTTAAGAATTTTTTACAGCCCAAATAATACTTTCCCATCTTCGCTAGCCAAGGGTAACGACTCACTCCCGTTAGAGAACGGGAGTGGATCGTAACCCTTGGCTAGCGAAGATGATACTTTCCCGGCTCCTTTTAACATGTTATATGAAAAAAAAAAGATGTTGTATGATTGTCAAGAGATCAAGTGAAACAGAAGTGAAAAATAATGCAGTGCATAGTCGACTATAAAAGGCCCAGAAATGACAAATGTAAAGCAATTCAAAAGAAAAAACTAACGAACTGATTTATGAACAAAATAACGGAATTGGTATACACATTTGTGGCACCGTTAAAGTCCACAATTCCTCTAAAGTCCACAACACCGCTAAAGTCCACAACAATTTTCCGCTAAAGTCCACAACGCCGCTAAAGTCCACAAAATTTCCGCTAAAGTCCACAAAATGACCTCCGCTAAAGTCCACAAGAAAACACCGTTAAAGTCCACAACAACATGTTCCGCTAAAGTCCACAAAAAAGCACCGTTAAAGTCCAAACATTTTTTTTTCATTATCAAAAGAAAATTTTCTGTTTTTTACACCCGATATTATAGATCTAATTAAAAGCACGGACTTTTGTTCTTAGAAAGTATTTCTTGTCAGCCTAAATTCTATTTTGATGAATGAAAAAATTATAGTATTTGCTTTATCAATTTTTATGCGATTTTCTCTCAATCAAACAGACAACATTTCTGAAAAGTTATCTAACTATTATACTCTTTTTATTCTTTAGTAAATATTTGTTCATCCACAAGAAACTCCAACATAGCGTTCTCTTTATATATATGCTGGAGACATAATTTGGAGCCTATATTTGATATTTAAATTTCCTTTGCAATATCTATAAAACATAAGTAAGATTTCCATTCAGTGTCTGTTAGGTTCCACAGCAGTCAAAACGGTCCGTAAATCTCAAAAATAGACTTGGATCCATCATGTTCTTTTTTGAAATCAAAATAATGATAAAGAATACCACACATTCATGCATTTTGTGGTGCTGAGCAGATTTCCATCACTCTTTGGTTTGCATATAAAAAAGAAGATATGGTATGATTGCCAATGAGACAACTGTCCACAAGAGACCAAAATGACACAGACATTATAAACAACTGTTTGTTTTGTTTTCAAAAAGATAATGAATTTGTTTCAGAATGAAAGATGAATTGAATAAATTATACGCGGATGTGGTTCTGTATTGTGTATTATCCATGATGAGTACAAGTATAAGTTTTTTTTCTACAATGCTACATGTATATATATATATATATGTTCCAGACAATATGAGTGTATCTGATTTGAACCCTTACGCGTACAATGTGGACCATATAAGTATACCTGAACGTATACTCGTACCGTATGAGTATACTCGTATGGTTTAGTATGAGGTCGACCATACATGTGCATTTGTCAAATTTATCAAGAGTCAGAAAATGAAATAAAAACTTTAACCAAATAAACTAGAGTCTCTAAAGAGCCTGTGTCGCTCACCTGAATTTACTGATCCTTTGGAAATCATGTAAAATAAGGTTAAAATCATAATTTATAGTATAAGATATCATTTATATTTAGATACTATAATAATATCTAAGATAATAGCAAAGAACTCAGGGACAGCAACCCCTTCTGAAAATTTCAAGGCAGATATATCTAAATCTGATGAACTTTTTTGCCACCGTCAGATTTGCTCTAAATGCTTCAGTTTCAGAGATATAAACCAAAAACTGATTTTACCCTATGTACTATTTTTAGCCATGTCTGCCATCTTCGTTCGCGGGCAGGGTCATCGGACACATTTTAAAACTATATACTCTTATGATGATTGTGGATAAGTTTAGTTACACTTTGTTTAAGTAATTTCAGAGGAGAAGATTTTTGTAAAAGTTAACGACGACGACGACGACGCCGGACGACGCCGAACGCAAAGTGATGAGAAAAGCTCACTTGGCCCTTCGGGCCAGGTGAACTAAAAAGTGACGCTACATTTTTTAGTATGAAATTAAGTTCAAATGCTCAAATTGCAATTGAAGTTATGGAAGTACATACATGTATATTTTGGAAGATAAGTTTTTAGAACATTTAGGAACGTTGTACTTCAAAAACCGATAAGCCAGTAAAGTAAAATGGTCAGAAGTATTTGTCAGCTATAATTAGTTGTTATATATATCATGAAATCTACGGATATTTTTCATAACAAATATTTAGGAACTATTTCATGTAAGATTTTAATCAAAATTAGTACCAATAGAAGCAGACCTCTCATAGGTTTATTTGTTTATTTGGTAATTTATCTATTTTGAAGCGTTTATTCTCAATTTCTGATGATATAACACAAAGTTTATATCTTATCCAAAAATTTGATTTACACCAAAAATGAAAAACAAAACTAACCGAAGAAAAGTATGACCAAATAAAAAAAAACTTGCCGACGTATTTGTGTGTTGAGAAATCCAGAACTAATAAAAATAAGTGTCTATGAGCATTGGAGGGTGTGGATATAGGATAAAGACAGGATGTGGATATAGAATAAAGGCGATAGGAACGTTCATCTTGCATTGAGCCCGAACACCAACAATTGTTGAACTATACTATAGTCATATTGATTGATAAAATGTACGTCACATCAAAGTTCACGGTATCGCTTTCAGAGTTAATTTCGTTTCTTTATTCTCTTTTAAAGATACTTTTTTTAGTATTTTGAAAAGGCTAAATGGAAGACTAGTATGAAGTTTTAAGCTGAATCTTTTACGAATTATATAATATCAAAGAATGTTTCTGTTCTTTTCAATACAATTTTATTGGTTTAATACTGTAGAACAGATTTAGCGTTTTGTGAGTTTATAGAAATTAATCTTGTGAGTAATTTTACATGTGATTAAAACACTTTACCAAGATAAACAACTAGTGTATATATATTTTCTTAAGCCCCATTTATGGGCATTGGTTTTTCCTTTTGAATGGTTTTACACTTGTAATTGTTGGGGACTTTTATAGCTGGCTGTTCCGTGTGAGCCAAGGTTCCGTGTTGAAGGCCGTACCTTGACCTATAATGGTCTTTTATAAATTTTAACTTGGATAGAGAGTTGTCTTATTGGCACTGTGACTCATACCATATCTTCCTATATCGATCAAATTAGGTTTTGTTGTGACATTTTGGTAGAAACCCATTCAACACATCGATATCTGATACTAATCGATAAAAATATAACTTAAAGCATAGAATATTTTCTTTTTTATTTGGAATTTATCATACTGGCTTCATTTTTCCGTTCTGAAAATCATAACAGAAATTAATAACGTTAAACGTTGGTTAAAAGTTTTGCGACAGGAGACCTTTGGGAATTCATAAACTTAGTATTTTTTTTGTTTAATGATATAATCAAGATTGTTGCATGCCGTTCAACTGTTATATAGATTAGGAGGCACCTTTGCTTTGTACATTAATTATGTCAAAAAGTGATTATATGCAAAGAATAAGAGAAAAAAATTACTTGTTGAATGCAGTAATAATAACTAACGAATTTACAAACTTTTTAGAAATGATGTCCAAATTGGCCATCAAGATCAAAATTGATAAAACAAAATCATATACCGATACTGTACTTTTTTCATGTTTCAAACTGATAAAAAAAATACTACCGAGAAGAAAGGCCAATGCTTTGTATTGTACTAATGGGATAAAAATAACGAATAATATGTTTTTAACAATAAAAAAATTGGTGTGGACTTTAACGGTGCTTTTTTGTGGACTTTAGCGGAACTTGTTATTGTGGACTTTAACGGCGTTTTCTTGTGGACTTTAGCGGAGGTAATTTTGTGGACTTTAGCGGAAAGTTTGTGGACTTTAGCGGCGTTGTGGACTTTAGCGGAAATTTGTTGTGGACTTTAGCGGTGTTGTGGACTTTAGAGGAATTGTGGACTTTAACGGTGCCACACACATTGATCTTGAAAAATACATTTTTTTCCAGTAATTTTTTTTATTGAAGTTTTCTTTGCATAAAAGTATTTTAGCTCTTAGAAAATGTACTTTGTTTTTGTAAAAATATGCCAAAAACTGCCATACCCACAAAACTTAGGAATAAAATTTCCCTCATAGTTAATTCAAATTTAAACATTTTATAATGTCAGAGGAGAGACAACTCTGATAGTAAAAACATAAAGAAATGATATTACATAAAATAGACTAAGTATTTACCGCTTGGAGTTTTTCGATAATACTTCTGTAATTTGGGACTTTGCAATAAGCCGTTGGTCACGTGCCGAGTGGCACTCGCTGATTAAAAAGTCATTTTACTTCAAAATTACTATATCTATTGATACCAAACTTTATATTTATGAGTTATTATAGGATTAAACACATTTTTTCTAGAGGTTATTGATGTGTAAACCGGGGCGATTAACTCACAAACTGAATAAAAGTCGTCCTTCGGACTTTTATTCAGTTTGTGAGTTAATCGCCCCGGTTTACACATCAATAACCTCTAGAAAAAATGTGTTTAATCCTTATAATTCTTCAGCCAAACATTTTTGTTTGTTGATATGGCTACTATATATATTTACCAATCAAAAGCAAAATGGCAAGTCGTAACTAAAGAGTACGCCGCCATCTTGACTTTCTAAAAACCATAAATGTCCGATAAATACAACGGAATCTTATAAAATGAAATAGCACCTACCTCAAAAACTTCATTTTAATTAAATTTTATCCGAATTTGAAGCGTACACGTAACGAAATAATCTTTCTCTTGAAAATTTCCATTCGTATGACGTCGTGTTTTGCCATGACGTAAATTCGCCATATCCTTCATGAAATTTCGCGGAATTTTATTAAATTTAATTTTTGTACATTTTCGAAGCTTTAGTGCAATAAATTTATTTCTTTTTTTTGGTTATATATGCACTAGAATAGTCACAACTGTTATGCAATTGTTTTTTAATCTCAATTTGCTGAAAATCCCGGGATCACTGCAAGCTTGTGTATCTCGCATGAATAGATTACAAAAGTAGTTTCGGAAACATGGTTTATCGAAGTGTAAACTTAGAGAAAAATTCTAATTGACCAATCCAATTCAAGTATTTATAGATATGCAAATCATATAAGAATTATATACTCATATCCTCTTATATCCATGTGTTTTATGGTCTTAAAACATCGTTTTAGTGTCCTTAGTGCATAAACTTTCCTCTTAGTGCACTAAGAAGTCCTTTGCGGTATTTCTACACACCGGGTCCGCAATGATGCATATCCACCGATATCCAGACATTGTGCGAAAACATATTTTAAGAAGATATGATGCTATACTGAATACAGAAAAAATATATAGTCGTTTCTTCATGAAGAATTGAACTCTAACATTAAAGAATACCAAACTGGCTCTCTTTTTTGTGTATTCCCATAGACTGGTGTCTTACATTGAAGGGTTTAACTTGTATTAAGTCGTGTCAAGGCAGACGCTTTTATAGAAAATAAAGGAATATGGAGTAAACGTACACGGGACCTAATCGCACACAAAGTCAATGCTTACCAAAAATACAAATTATCAATGGTCAGCGTTTTTATTCCTGTTCATCTTTATGGTCGCTAGAGGGTCTTCAACAATGAAAGAATCACTTGTTTACCAGAACAACAAAAAGACACAAGCAAGAAAGTTTAAGTTACTGACAGCTAGTTCACATTCATACGTTTGAAGTCTTCCTGTCCGTCATCCCGCAATCGTTTATTTTTGAAGACCATAAGTGAATGAATAATTTGATTTTCTGTCTCAGTACCTGCGCATATATGAGATACTTGCCACTGAACATTAAACCAAGTAAAATCAATACCACACATCGTTTCATATATAAAAATCAATCTCCAGATGATTAAGCATTTCTTAGTTGGTCAGACTCCCTTGTGTGATAGTCATCAGACAGACAGATGTATTCAAATACAAAATGTTCATGCATTGAAATATTTCAATTGAAATAATAAAAAAAAAAACATCCTCTTAGTCAACGAGTTTATTTCCCTTGGAGGTAAAAAAAAATCCGAAGCATTTTAGAGTCTGAATATCTCACAAACAAATTTAAAACGATGTATTGTATTGTTGACGACAGTTTTAAAACTTTATCCGCGGCAAAATATTATAAAATGATATTCAACATTTTGCATTGAAAGACATATCCTTAAATAACTTGAATTGATATGTATCTGAAAAACCAAAAGTACCTTTGTTTTCGGAATTAAGTGTGACGTCCAGTTCAAAGAATTAGTATATACATCATAAAATTATGTCTTTTTCCTGATATTTGGTCGGATTGTTGTCTCTTCGGCAATTTCCTGTTTTCATTTTATTCGTTTTGGTAAAGTATGCTATTCTTCTTAATTGTTGTGTACATACCTGTAACAATTTACCCGAATAGCTGCTGTGTCCCATAATAAGGTTAACAAATTTTAAGAAATGTAATAATGTTTTGGTTTGAACTTTAAAGTATACCTTAGAAGATATTTTACTTTTTATTTTGTTAATGATGAAAACTCTTTGGAAATAGTCCGGAAGATATTCAGAGAAGTTAAGCTCTGCCGTTTTCAGAAAAAGATACCAATTACATATTATCTAAATATGACCATATTAAATGAATGGTAATCCATAACATATAATGAGATTGCTCATATTTTTAGTCCATATTTTGAAATGAATGTATAAGTGACTGTGCGGGATGTAGGAATACGCAACCATGTCCGGTTACAATAGGACGAGTCAAGGGCTTCGGGAAAAAAGAGTTTCACGCTTACTGCACGTCAAGAACTTTTGCGACAACTCTTGTTAATTTGTGAACATGTGTGGACTGCATGCTGGTGCAAGGGAGAAAATAATGTCCTTATTCCTTATACACACATTTTCAGCTGGTGTCTGTCGAAATTCCTCTACTTTTCCCCGATCAATCCCTATTACAGGACCTACCTTTTGAATCTATTGATACCTTGTTCTCATCATGAATGTATTTGACGTATTTGCCACTGTACATGAAACAAAATGCAATCATTTTCATCTTGACTCAAGAGTGAAAGTATTTGTATAATGGAACATGACAGCAACGTTACAACAAAAATAAAATGAAATAAAATTACAAATATAAATTCAGGTAATCAACATATTCAACATGCACATAATTTGGTTATCATACATTGTATTTACTGCAAATTTTTACTTAAAGGCGCCGAAAAGAAAGACGCACAGCTTTGCTTCAAGTTATGATTTTTAATCTATTATTACTACCTGAAATATTGGAGTCATCATGGTACTAGTATATGCAAAGGAGTCATATGGAAAGATAGATTGAAACTAGAAATGGGGGGTCATACAGTCCTTCCCTTATTCCATTCCTTGACCCACAAACCGACCAATGGTAGCCTCACTCAATACTTCATGCACTTCTTCAAGAAAAAACTGATATGTGTTTTAAAAGTCACTTGGTCAAATAGTACATGTAAAAAAAAATAGAAAAATAAAAAATCCGTTTTTCAATGTTTTGTTCAATTTCCCATATTTCCCTGTGCGAACTAAGATTTGTATGTACAATGATCATACCCTATCACAAATAGTAAAGTTTTGAAATATTTTGCTCAATTTGTGTATGACGTGTGCTGTGGTAGTAGAAATATAAAAATATAGAAGTATGTTATTAAGTTTTTAAGTATTTGTAATGGTAAATTGAAATTTTGGCAAACAAATGTATTTCAGAGTCCCATAATGTAATGTTTATTTTTATTTAATTTGTCAAAACGTATTTAGTTTAGTTTAAATGAAAATAAAAAACAGAGACTCAGAATAAAAAAACTGTTAAAGAGAAAATACATATTCGTGTTCAATTCGCCTCAGTTTGTTAATTCAAGTTTGACATCTAACAACTTAATCCGTAATCCACATTTACCTGACAACCTTGTTTATTGTGTTTTCTCAATAGAATACCCTCACTGAGGAAAAGTGAGACAAATATGACTGTTATTTGTAATGGTATTTATCAAAACTTAAACGATGGAAAATATCTAAGTAGAATATGAATTTGTCAAATATACATTTAATTCAGAGATGTATATATGCGAGTGTAGTTGGTTATAGGGGAGGGGTTTCAGATAATAGTTTCAATAGTTCTATGTCATTAAAAAATTCACCATTCCACTCTATTCTTTATATTATGCCTATTTTATTCGTCCTAAACATGCATGGAATATTTGTCACTGGGCGTTAAGCAACCATAAATCATTTAATCTATTCTTTATATTTTCCATCTCTTTAGTCTGTAATTTAAAGTGCTTATCCCATTATCATCTTTATTTCTGTAAACCCCATTTATTCATACATGAATAGTGATCCTTTCATAGCCTCATATATGTACATGTATACATGGTATTTGGAACAGAAAAAAAATATACCGTCGTATATTACAAAAATTGAGAATGAAAATGAGGAATGTGTCAAAGAGACAAAAACTCGACCAAAGAGCAAACAAAAGCCGAAGGCCTCCGATGGGTCTTCAATGTAGCGAGAAACTCATGCGTATATACATACATGCATTACTCACGGTATGCATGTACTTGTACAAGTCCCAGATTGTGTTATAAAGTATTTCTTATAAAAAAAAAACAGAAGCATTTTTATTGAAAATTTTATACTAGACAATGCCAATACAATTTTTCTTTCTTGTTGAAAGGGGGGTTGAGGGGGGCAAATGGGGTATACAAAATGCGACATTTAGTTCTAAAAACATATCTTGCATGAAAAAAAAGACAAAAGAGACAGCTTCGAAATATAAAAAAAAAATGCAAGAAATTGTAATGCGAGAATTATATTATGAAGACATGCATATCGGTACTACTTGCCACTTTACATTTATTTGCACACATTCATTTAAGAAAAACAGATTTTAATTTATAATTTTTTTTTGATCAGAAGATCTCACCTGTTAAACTATACATACTAATCCATACACACAGGTGTCAATATCTACAAATCTACCGATAATTATAAGTTATCATAAAGTTGTATATCTGTAGGATAGTCAAAGATAATGGCGTTAACAAAATATTTTAGTTGTCTGTGAGTTTCTTTATTTATGTTTCATTCCATTTAGTCCTTCAATTTATCGATTGATTAATAAAAATATCGGAGCAATTCTTTTAGTTAATCTAATTAAATGTCAGTACGATCTTTTTGATAAAATTGTAAGGCCTATATTGCTATATGACTGTGAAATTTGAGGATTTAGTAATATTGATGCAATAGAAAGAGTGCATTTGAAGTTTTGTAAACTTTTGTTAATCTTGAAAAAATCAACCCCAAGCTTTATGGTATATGGAGAGCTAGACGCTTATCATATGTCAGTATATGTGGAACACGTATGGTATCTTTTTGGTCTAACATTGTAAACAGTTCCGATAGTAAATTGACAAATATTCTATATAGATATATTTATAAACTCAACGTAGGTGGTGGATTTACTTTCGAATGGGTGATTTGTATAAAAAATATCTTGAATAAATATGGATTGTCAAATATTTCGTTCAATCAGAGTAACTGTAGTTTTAATCCAAAATGGTTAAAGTTTAGCATTAAACAGAGATTTTTTTACCAATTTCAGCAGACTTGGAAATCAGAAATGGAAAATTCTCCAAAAGCATTATGTAATAAACTGTTTAAAGAAAACTTTGAATTTGAAGAACTGGAAATCATCGGTTACCTATATATAAACCGGTAGATGGCGTAGAATTATTAGACAGGAAAGGTACTGTGTACTTTGTAACTCTCAAGAGATAGGTGATGAATTTCACTATATTCTAAACTGTACAGCTCTAACAGAAAGTAGAAGAGCTTTTCCTTAAACCTTACTATGTAAGTCGAGTACATGTTTTAAAATTCGGCACTTTATTTATTTCAAAAAATATTCGTGTTTTGAAAAAATTGTTTAAATTAATTAGAATTATCAATATAGAAGTATGTTCTCCATGTTGGTCATCAATCTCTCATTCTTGTTGCTCGTTTTGTGCAAACTTGTCATGCGCAAAATCTATATGTTATTATATGTAAAAATATCTTTCTTTGTACCGTTTACTTGGTTTTATAAGAAATAAAGAATCTGAATTAAATAATACAATTAATTTTATTTATTTTTTTAGATGTAATTACCTTAAATTAAAGGATGCGAAAAGACACGGGTGTCATTCGGTTTATCGAGAGAAATGATCGTGAAAGAATATCTAACGGCGGTCAAGTATTGAGAGACGATCGTGAAAGTTCTGGTAACGGATCGTGAAAGACATTTAATGTACATTCTAGTTCAGAATCTTTGAAAACATCGCTTAATTTTCAAAACGCGGAACAAATCCGAACAAAAAAATATGTCTGTCAAAATGGTTTAACTTCCTCAACATAACTGTGAAAGAAGATAAAGAAAATATGAAGTACTTTTTGAAAAAAAACACAAAAGGCGCAATGCGTGTCTATGAAATTAATTACAAATGACACGCTTTTTGTACCTATAATGGTCATATTTCAGAATATCATGATATATTTGAAATTTAATCTTTGGTGTATCTGATAGTACAGTAAAATTAAAGTATGTTCTTCTATTAAAAGCGTGAATTTGTTTATGAAAACCTTGAATTTGTTGAATTTCCATCAAACTTGATCGTGAAAGATCAGGCAACGTATTATTTTGATCGTGAAAGAAAATGCGTGACCAGACTTAATACTAGTAATCAGAAATCTGTATTTCTTTTACCATTTGATAAATCTGCAAGTGGTTGAAGCCTGTAACTATTTTGATAAGGATGGACATTAAAGCTATTATCTTTTTTTCTATTTAACACTTTACCTCGAAAGTTAAAAAAAAACCCAAACTAATAACGTGTCTAAATAAGTGTGAAAGATTCAGCTCTGTGAATCGGTCTAGTGCACTTCAGGCAGACCGACACTAGTTAGCCAATAATATGGATATGCAACGTTTAAACCAAAATGTTATACAAATCCTTGTTCTTATATAAATAGTAATAATTTTTCATCGGCGAAAAAGATAGATACTTTTGTTGTGTTGGAAGAATCGTAAAAGTGTTATTTTTCTAAATTCTATTTGTTTACTCGGACATCGTAGAGTTTAAAATTGATTTTTTCTACCATATTGGAATTCATATTGTGTATTGAATTGAAACATGAACGCGGACATCGATGAGAACACCTGGATTGAAAGTTTGCAAACGTTCCGACCAATGGAATTCATTTTACTATGTAAAGCGAACTTCAACGAAAGCACCTAGATGAAATATTTTATTTGTACGACAATTAGTTTTTACTTAGAAATTGCCGCTATTAAAAATATAGTTAATAAAATTATATGAGAGCAACAATGCAGAATTGTTTCTTTTCCATTCTTGTTTTTTTTAACAAATTTTATGTTCATTTCAATTTGACGTAAAACATCCACATATCATCATCAATTTGGTAGGTAGACTTATATTAAATGCCCCAAACGTAAATATATGTTGGATTTTTTTTTTTAATGCATTAACCTGTTAAAAGACGTAAGAGAATGCCGACTAATAGCCAGTCAAGGTCGTTAAACTAACAATCAACCTAGCTACCCATCGTTATCGCAGACTAAAATATATTTCATATAAACAGAATACATGTTCATTTATTGCAAGACTTTTTATTCGTCACGGTGCATGACAGTGACCGGTATTACAATTTGACACAGTTTTAAAAGTTCATTGAGCTGTTACTTCATTTACAATTTTGAGCAAGACTTAACTGTTTATTACATTCAACAAATGTCAGCATTATCATCATTAATTTTATTATTTAACACAACATTATTTTTTATTACAAGCTATTTCATATATCAATATACAGTTAGGGAATATTTGTTGTTTACCGAAAATATAAGATACATCGATTTAAATTATGTACACAATAATAATTTCTGTGAAGTTACTTTTATTTCCGTGTCTATATTAATTTAAGAGTATAATATAGTGAAACATAAAAAGAGAAACGGAAATATACAGGAATACATAAAGTTTCGTAAGTCATTGCAATGGACCATACGTTACTTACATGTCACGAGTTTTCATAGCACTTAGCAATTTTTGAAACGAATATGTGAGATAAAGATCTACTGCATTTGGGCAAAATAAAAATATGTTAAACATCTAACTATTTTATTTTTAACAGATTCACAAGTTTTGCATTTTTTAAACCTTGCATAAATAGTTTAATGTTTTTATTTAAATTCCTAATATGTCATGTGTATTGATCATTCATTTGTTTAAATTGTGAAGTATGTGACTTTACTAAGAATACTTATAGGTTAGACAATACTTGGTCATGTTTTATGAAGATTTAAGCCCAAGGCGAAGCCGAGGGCTTAAATCTTCATCAAACATGACCAAGTATTGTCTGACCAATTTAGGTTCATTCTCATTTATCCAACTTTTTAAAATTTTAGGTTGTAAAGGTAAAAAAAAAAGTTGGATAGATGGGATCAAAGGTAATCAAGAACAAAGGGTTTTTCAATTAGAGTTTGGGTTGAATGACAGGTGAAAAATAAGACTGAAAATTATACCCGGATTAAATTTTCTGTAGTATTATTTAGCATAGCATGTTAAAAAGTGCAACTGACATTAAGTTAATGTGATTTTAATCATTTGAAAGTATTTTTAAGTTTTTTAACCGTTAATTAGAATGTGAACTGGATAGAAAAATATCAGTTGCACTTTTATTCATGAAGAGATTTTTCAATGAGATGGAGCTTTTTTGTATAATAGATCCTCTTCATTCGTTTTTTTCTGTTCTTCTGACCACATGATCCAAATGGGACAAAATATAAGTTGAATACGTTTTACTACACAAAGACTGAACAGAACAAAATCCAAACAATATACAATGTATATCTATACTATTAAACGTTCTATAGGTACCACGTATAGTCGCATTAACATCATCTCTTATGATCATTTCATTTGTGTTATTTTGGGAGAAA
Source organism: Mytilus galloprovincialis (assembly GCA_037788925.1). NCBI lineage: Eukaryota > Metazoa > Mollusca > Bivalvia > Mytilida > Mytilidae > Mytilus > Mytilus galloprovincialis. The sequence goes on along the minus strand of CM075336.1, from coordinate 9,230,497 downwards.
AACGAAAATGAAGGCGTCCGGATATAAAATACAAGTTTATTAATAAATCACAAACAGTTCCGTACCATTTCGCTAGCTTCCCTAGGCCAGAGGTCAATAAAATGTCTGCAGCAGTACCTAAAGTGTTGTTGTTATAAGAATCTCAACATTATGAGTTTATTTCTAGTAATTGATTGATTGATTGTTGGTTGCTTTACGCCGCATTAGATATTTCTAGTAATGAATGTTCAAATAAACGCTTACATTATTGAAATTAATAGAAAAAGGTGAGTTTTTTGGGGGGAAAAAAAGCAGGAGCTGGGCTAGAAAAACAATGGTCCTGTCCCAAAGCACCTATAACTTTCGATACCTTTTCTGAAATTCTCCAGTCATAAAATCTTTTATAATATAATATATCAATGACCGCCGTGGATTGATTAGTGAACTAAGAATTGATAGTAAAAAGCAAATACACTTTATTTTGGCAGATTTAAACGATTTCGCAGGTGTGTTCTAGTACATATATGTAAATATATAAACACAATAAAAAGCAATTCAAGCACATTGGTTAAAAAATACTTGCACAGAAATATCAATAGCACACCGTGACTAAATGAATATTCAGTAGATTCATTTTTTAAAATGTTAATATAAAGATATTACTGATTTGTGGGTTTCTTCTTTATAATTGATGAAACATTTATTTATTATTTAATATATACTAAAAAAAGTTTACTATCCCCTATTTTTACATAATATTTTTTAGATAATATAAAAACATACAGGAACAAATTTACTGTCAAATTTTAGAAAGACACCTTATTATTACTAAACAAACAACCCAATAATTAACAAAAATAAAAAGTTTAAAATTTTTTTTTTTATTTTAAAAAGTTGGATAAATGAGAAGACACCACAATTTAGAACATATTCATACTTTCGAGTGACCTTACAAAATTAGCCTTTCCAATCGTAATATTCAAACCTTAATAAGAGTTCACTTTTTATAACAGTGAAACAAATGTGAAAGATAGGTAATTGTCATTTTAATGGAGGGAATGAAATAACACTGACATATAGTTTGTGAGGACCGAATAGATCAATTGTTTTTCTTCTGCTTCAGGTAAAATTTAATACTTATATAGCTTTAGATTTTTTTATTTTAAAAAACAACACAATGTTTAATCCCCTTTTTAAAATTTGATTTTATTTTACAATTAAAAAACTCGCTGTATAACCAGTTAAATTCAGACCATTCAACATTAAGTGCTTACTTTTTATTGATAATTTTATATGTATTGTGTTTCTCCGAAAAAAATTCCTTTGCTTTATATATCAACAGTCTGGCATTGTTTTCGTGAGAAAAAAAAATTCCCTCAAATGCCAGGTATATAAAAAATAAATATTATTTTACCTACTCCCTTACCCCCATTGTTTTTGTTTATTCTAATATGTGTACCATTAGAAAATGTATGAAAATTTGCAAAATTCAAAATGTTTTGTTTTAATCTTTGCTCTTTAATCTTTAATCGGTAGGCTCTTTTCCCACGGAAATGCCTCAAGGGATTGTACACTTCATTAGTGCAGTTAATAAGAGTTCACTTTCATAATTAACTGACAATGAAAAGTCATTCATGTATAGCATTTCATAGTGCATGGAAAACCATGTACTATGAAAATTAGAGGGGGAAAACTGACTTTTCATTGGACGAGAAGGGGTGAGTATGTTCTAAACGCATTTATTGGTAAGTTGTTTTGCTTGAGTGGTTTACCTGTACAAAGCTCGGGTCTCAACATTGTTTAAAACGAATTAATACCAGTTTGAACTAGTTTAACGGCGGCGTGGCCTATTTGTTTGACGCAACTTACCACCATCTTGAATTAAATTGAACGACTGCAAGCGAATCTGTTTGACTGGAATTAAAATGATTTGATATGCATTGAAATAAATTAAAAATGATTTTCAATTTTTGTCAACCTTTATCAAATGACGATTAATCTCATTTTAAATAGCGTTAATGCGTTTTTGTCCGATCAAGTTATGATAATCATAAGTTTATTTAAATAAACTACACTAGTTTTTTATATTAATTTTGCAATTCATCTTGATATTATATAATCATATATTTTCCTTTTCCTGCTTATAACTTAATCTTTATAGATTGACGGATTATCATGATTTGTCAACAATGAAAATTCAATGTATTCATATCAAGAATGCACGATTTTATCCTTTTACCTTTTATAACCGATACAGTGGGTAATGAATTCAACTCACTTGTACAAAAAAAAATGTCATAATTTTATTCTTTTTTATCTCAATTTTGTATTAAACATTTCATATATATATATTGTTAAATTATTTATAATAGTTAATTTTTATATAAATTACCTTTTTTTATATTATTTTGCAAATTATCTAATTATATTAATTAATACGTTAACTGTAAATACAGTAGTTTATGGTAAAGATATTCTACATTTACATGATTTTTTCCGTAAATCAATGTTTATTTTTGAATAAGCATAGAAAAATCTTTATTTTTTGCAAAGAATAAAACATTCTATTTGAGGAAATATATACCTATGATCTACCTTAAACATTTAATTTGTTTAGATACTGTAACAAACCTAGGGTTGATATAAACTGTGTAACCATCATTCAGGAGGAGTGGAATCAACGGCATTGTGAAGAAACAGCTTGGTTGGTTATAAACATAACAATGATATTTATTTTTGATTTAGTAGTATTTTGACTTCTTCTTTCAATATAATAAACATCAAATACACATTCATCATTCAACAGATAAACAATAAATCGGGTGGTCAATATAAAAGGTAGTTAATTACTAAAGTTGCAGCGTCAACAGAAGTTATAATTTGATGTGACATTATCATTGTTGGTTAACTTAATAATGTCTTTTTATTTAAGAATAACGAAATCTGTTTGTCTTTCTAAACTATACTAGCTAAAAGACGTAAGAAACGTTGCTTTTGATTGGATTATTTGATATTTACTCTAACGTCATAGTTAGTGTCAAAATACATAAATAGGAGCCTGTAGATAAACATGGCATTCTGAATCGATCCTTTGAACCGTCAACTACCTTTTATATTGACCACCCGATTTATTGTTTTATTGTTGAATGATGAATGTGTATTTGATGTTTATTTATTGAAAGAAGAAGTCAAAATACTACTAAAATGAATATCATTGTTATGTTTATTACAAATTTGTTTTTCCACAATGACGTTGATTCCACTCCTCCTACATGTCCTGAATTTTGGTTGTTAAACAGAGTTATATCAACCCTAGGTTTGTTACAGTTTGGTGTCAGAAGTGGGATGACAAAAATAATTGTCATCCAGTGATCGAATACCTCGCCTGTGATTTTTAAGTTTGAATAGAAATATTAAATTTTTCAAAGATTTTAATGTACTGGTAATAATTTTCAATGTCTGACCATTCTGATTCAGAAATCGAGTTTAATATGGATAAACGTGAAACGGTCGAGAAAAATAATGAAGACTCTGCATTAAATACAACAAAACAAGGACAAGGTGATATTGAAAGTGAATTTAATAACAACGTACGAGACGACATAGCTAGAAAAAGAAATACAGTAGAGACGGAACAGAATGTTGAAGGTGAACCAGGTGTTTCGTATTTCGAAAACAAAAGTGGTCATGAACGAAAATGGGGAAATGCACCACGATTTTGCCGTGAATAGTTGCCGATTGCTAGTCACACTGCTACAATTCGCCCAGACGCTTATAGTGGATCAGATGATTGGGAAGCGTCTTTTTCGCATTTTCAAGATTGTGCAGAACTCGGCAGATGGAGTGTGGAAGATAGAGTATTGACACTTTCTGCAAGTTTAAAAGGCCCTGCCTAAACTTTTTATATGAGCCTTCCTACACATGAACGCCGCCCTTATAGTATCCTTGTCCGACGCTTAGAAGAAAGATTCGGAAGTGCCCGTCATCAAAACCGATGGTTATCGCGTTTTGAAATGAGAACGCGAAATTCCAGTGAAACAGTTGCTGCTCTCGGTGATGACCTCCGCCAGATGGTACAAAAAGCTTATTGTAATTTAGATTCATTGGCACAAGAAGTTTTGGCGCTCAGTTATACAAGTCGATTCCTTTAGAAATGAAATGTCGATGTGTAGATCGTTAATGTAAAACGGTCGCTGACGCTGAAGATATAATTAAAACATACGAGGCTCTGTTAGGGGAATCAAGTGATAAACAGAAAACTAGTGTCCGCTCTGATTCTTTTTAAAATTATAGTGAAAATAAAGTAGATATGGAATGGCAAAATAATGATGACCCAAATGTCAGATTAATTTCCCATCAGTCAAATAATTACAGACTCATTAAAATGCTTCTCAGTAGAATTGAAAAGTTAGAAAATCAGACTCAGAATTAGGACAACCGATCTAACTTTAGATTTGGCCAGCACAATTACCAAAACGGGAGCAATAAACAGAATCAAAGGACCTGATTTATTTGTGACTCGCCTGATCATTTTTATAGACAATGTTCTATGTATAATGGTCATGTATTTAGGGAAAATAAACCCCCGAATTCACAGAATTTTAGAAATTTCAGACCAAATACAAATTTTTAAACGATTCAGAGAGACAACCGTCCGTTTATTCAATAGGTCGGCAGTTGACGGTTACAGAAGTCGTATTTTATGTTAATTAAATGATTTTAAAGATCTTGGAAATGAAATTCAGACTCCAATTAAAAACCAACTGTTCAGAGAACAATTGAAGGTCTTTCCACTAGTAAAGATCTATTTTGATATTAAAGTATGAAAAATCAGTTCAAAATGTTAGTTCCTATGGCTTTATGATGCATTAATATGAATTTGAAGCAAAGGTCAAACTCTAGAACGTCCAATTAGCCTATGATCTTGATCTAAATTTCAAGGTCACTAACAAAGGACCTTAAATCAAAAGTCCCTAGGTCTTTAATATGTATGGTTAATGAGTTATATCACTTTACGCGTAATTCTAAATAAAGGATGGGTGAAAATTCCCATAAACTGTCTACGTACTCGTTCAACCAAAATATATAAGTAACCACTATCGCAACTAACAATTTAGTAAAAATAATTTGTCGATAAGTTATACAGTGTTTGAAAATAATCGAAAATAAGCCAAAATCAAAATATAGAATATGACCTTGACCTTTAACTCTGACCTAATTTTTTTTTTTTTAGACCAAGAATCTCAACCTAAGGTCTCTATCACTTATGGTTTACCAATTAGAAAGGCATTTCACTGATATCAAATACATAAGGGGGAATAACTCTCATATGGAGTCTCCGGATAGCTTCGGTTAAAATTAAACTCTTAATCCTGAAGATGAAACGAGCAATTTGGTAAAATAAATTTGTCGTAATCTTTTATGGTTGCGAAGGAGTAGTGGCCACAAGAAAAATCGTGTTTGGGGAGATAACTCTTACAACATAAAGTATTTGGTTACGCCTTTGTCAATTTTAAAGCGTATAAACTATACGATATCATATTCCTAATATCTAAGCGACATCTTTTGAAACATCAATACTACGCAAGAAAAAAATTAGGCGGAAGAAAAAAAAAAGAAAAATAATAATTAAAAACAAGTAAAGATCTATTTTATTATCAAAATATTAAAAATCAATCTAAAATGTCAGTTCCTATGACTTTATAATGTATAAATATGAATTTAAAGCAAAGGTCAAAATCTAGAATGTCCTATTAACCTTTGACCTTGACCTCAATTTCAAGGTCTCCAACCAAGGACCTAAAATAAAAATTATATCTGAAATCATGCCTAAAGTAATATGTATGGTTAATGAGTTATATCACTTTAGGCATGATTTCAGATATAAGATGGGCGAAAACTCTCATTTATTGTTTACGCACCCTTCCAACCAAAATTTATAAGTTACAACATGACGCAACTCACAATTTAGTAAAAATAATTTGTCAATATCTTTCACGGTTGTTGAAAATAAGAGAAAATAAGCCAAAATCAAAATTTAGAATATGACCTTGACCTTTGACCTTGACCTTAACGGAAAGCTGGAAAGACCTAATAATAATAATCAGAACAAAATCAAAAGGTCTTTCCACGGAAAGGTGGAAAGACCTAACTATAAATAGCAGAATAAATCAAATAGGGGTCAAGAAAAATAACAGATAATTGATTTTATATGCATGGTTCCGTTTATGGACAAACATAAGAGAACTTTAGCAAAATATGTTTTATGAAAATAATGTGATTATTTGTGATATTACCTTGATAAAATTTTAGAACAATATTCATTATTTAAATTACGTGCAGTACAAGTAAATTGTCCAATATTGAAGCGACTAAGACACCAGGAAAAGTATTTCACATAGATAGACTCGCACAATATAATGGGGACAATATAACAAACTGGTACAAAATGACATATGAAAGTGTCTCAAATTCTAGCAAGTAGTAAAAATATAAAACCAAAGAAGAGGACAGACGCCATTCGAAATTTATTGTGATTATGTGTTTAAATGTGTATCACTTGTTATGTTTTTATTTTTATGAATAACATTATTCATGTGTTGAGATATAGTGTATATGTAGAAGTATTAGTGAAGTGTTGTGAATGCATTCAGAAGTTATGTGATATTTCTAGAAACGCAGCCCAGATTGGCCTAAAGGGATTGATCACCCCAGAGTTGGTTGAAAAGAGGGAGTTTACTAGAAAATTTCGTAGAAATTGGAAGTGTGTGTTGTGATATTTCCAAGGTAGTTAAAAACTAAAGTTGCAGCGTCAACAGAAGTTATAATTTGATGTGACATTATCATTGTTGGTTAACTTAATAATGTCTTTTTATGTAAGAATAACGAAATCTGTTTGTCTTTCTAAACGTTACTAGCCAAAAGACGTAAGAAACGTTGCTTTTGATTGAATGATTTGATGTATACTCTAACGTCATAGTTAGTATCAAAGTACATAAATAGGAGCCTGTAGATAAACATGGCATTCTGAATCAATCCTTTGAACCGTCAACTACCTTTTATATTGACCGACCGATTTATTGTTTTATTGTTGAATGATGAATGTGTATTTGATGTTTATTTATTGAAAGAAGAAGTCAAATTACTACTAAAATAAATATCATTGTTATGACAAATCTGTTTTTCCACAATGCCGTTGATTCCACTCCTCCTGAATGTCCTGAATGATAGTTATTAAACAGAGTTATATAAACAGTAGGCAGGGGCGGATCCAGCCATTTTAAAAAAGGGGGGGGGGGGTCCTAACCCAGGACAAAGGGGGGGGGTTCCAATTACATGTCCCCATTCAAATGCATTGATCGTCCAAAAAAAAGGGGGCTCCAACCCCCGGAACCCCCCCTCTGGATCCGCGCCTGCTAGGTTTGTTTTTGAATAAGCATAGAAAAATCTCTTTTTTTTGTAAAAAAAATTCTATTTGAAGAAATATATACCTATGATCTACCTTAAACATTTAATTTGTTTAGATACATTCTACACAGGTTTGCTATATTTAATGTATCAAAATGAGAAATATTGTATCGATACAACATTTAACTTATAATAAATTATCACACGATAGGAAAATCCCATTTGACAAAATTCCATTTTGTGACAAAAATAGAACAGTTATCGATATGCCTCGATTTGGTTTTAATAATTTAAATCAAATTGTAGAGAGCAGGAAGTGTTTTGAGACAGCGTTGTTGCAACCGGGTAAATATAATACTTATAACTAAATAGTTGTGTGTAATCTGTAGTTTTATGAAGTGTTTAGTTATTTAGTGTAATTTTGAGTCGACTGTTATTTGTTCGTTTGTATTACATTTGATCATGGTGTCGTCTATCCATATCCGACCAGATATGAGTCTAGATAGGACAATACAGTTCCTTTCCCAAGAATGCTATTTTAAACATGAAGTTTCATAACGTCCACAGTATGTTTTAAGATTTTCATAGAATAAACGAAATTTTTTTACATTTTTTTCTCATTATATCTTACACTCTGTACTACTGGATTTGATTAAAGTTGCCTTTACATTGAGTTCAAATTATGCAAAACAATTAGAGGATAGTTCTTATAAGGAAATTTAGAAAACAATTATTTAAGAGCCAACATACCTTATAAAATAGTGACAATATATCACTATCAAAATATTGTTCTCTATACTTACTAGATGAATAGGAAATTGGAATGTATAGATAGAACATTGTAGTTCTAACAACACTGGCAGAATATAGAAATCTATTATAATTGTATAGGGAGTAAGACTAGTGCACTCGGATATCAAATATATAGCTATCTCCATTTTGTTCTAAGTGAAACAAAGCTACGAGATTCACACGACGATTGGTAGTTGGACTCTGTGATTCAAATATGTAAACAACATTTTGAATGGGAATCACGTAATATCAATTTATATAAATTAATTGTAATCCAACTACCATACCAGAGACTCCCAATACGCATAGTCTGAATCGCTCACCTGTAAAAATGTATCATTTGATATTTGTTTTACCAGTTCTACCAATATATGGTTCACTACTGACCCACTTGGGTTAGTAAAAGCGATAGGTGTTGCCGAAGGCCGAATTTCCTATGAATTTTATTCACCCTCTAGGGTCCGTAGGGTGTCGAACCGTATAACGATTGAATTGCATGTGGTACTTTTCTGCTGCGTTTGGTAGACAAATAAACAATGAAACACAACTACATTACTATATGACGTCATCATAAACAGTTGATGTGACGTCATTAACCTCCTTTGGAAAATATAACAACCTACATGTACGGATCCATAGGGGGTCACCACATGACGGCGTTTAACAAATCAAAACGTGATAATTTACTTGCAGTGCGATAAAATGCATGGGTTAACAGTCTGCTTCAGGAGCAAGAACTCATAATATTGTCTAATAGTATGCGCCCATCTTTTCGTGGTTTAGCAATTACCTTAAAAATGCAAACGGACGGATGTTATCGATCAATATACTTTCATGCTTTCCGGTATATTACACAGAATATGAGAGTTATTTTCAAACATATTATATTTTTATTTACTCAGTTGAAATGTAAGAATAGGTGTACTCAAATAGTACGACACAGGGGTCGATTCAGTCATTTTCAAAAGGTGATCCCGACACAAGATAAAAATGGGGGTCCGACCATATGTCCCTATTCAAAAGCATTGATCGGCAAGAAAAGGGGTGTTCCAACACCCAGAACAGCCCGTGATCTCTCACTGCAACGTTGTTCATTTCAACACAAAGTTTATACGCAAATCTATATAATTGATTGTTAGAGATAAACGTGCAAAAGTGAAGCAGACAAGAAGAAATCTGTAAAACAAATCACAATCTATACAAGTCGACAAGGCAACAGTTGCGGATACAAATTTGGAATCGTGCATAACAAAAACGACACAAACGTCACTATTTCAAATGAAACAGTTTGTAAGGTATCCTCGGAACAATATTTTTGGTGGTTTTCGTATACTAACCATTGTATTAAAAGTATCCTGTTTCGCGGGGAAAGTATATTGCTCCTACTGATAATATATATATATATATATTACATCTATCTACACCTTCGGTCCTTATAAATCCTTGTCTTCAAATATTCGGCTGTGTGCGGTCCTGATGGTAAATCTTGAAAAGCGCTTCGGACAGATGAACTTTAAACGTCTTGTTTACATTTTTTTTAATGGAAGACACCATTTGCTATTTTGTATCTGTAATGTTGGTTTGTTTTTGTATTTTGAGCTGACTCCTTGTTTTGTTACCTGTTATCGTAAGTCGAAAGTGTAATCCTAGGTATAGACCTAGTTTCCGCAAATGTTTATTACGTATACAAAGCACATTTATATGTATTTACAAGTTTTAAAGTAAGAAAATATTCGATCAATAATACAAGTATTCATTACACACGACAGGTAATTCTAACTTGACAGTTATTGATATGCCTCGATTGATTTTAATCATTTCATTCAGGTGAACTACGCATTTTATATTTTTTGTGCAATCTTTATACATATTAAGAGATAGTTTCCTTTTTAATGTGTTCTTTTGTGAACCGTTACTGGTTTGTATAACATTTGATCATGGTATGTCAGTCTTTTCAGAGCAAACTTGTATTAAACAGATAAAATTTACTAACACTCTTCAAGAATTATGTGAAGCAGATGCCTTGTCCTCGTGTTTCATCTTGTACATGTATACATATAAATAAACCTACGAGTCTTAAACGTATTTAAAGTCATATGAAACAGTGAATGGTGAAAAATAAGGTTTATCCAAATCTTGAACCAATGCATAATTATATCATAAACTTAGTCTTCTGTACACGATTTTATCATTTTTTACGCAATCATATCGTATAATCGTCAATTTTGTTTTCTTTCTGTCTGTTATAATGAGAATATATGGTTGCTAATTAATTGCCGTGTTTTGAAGCTGTCGTTTACCGATTGTCACCTTAAAGTAAACAATCAACAAAGAAGGATGGATATTGAGCACATGTATAATATGTACAATCAGATAATAGTTTATTTTAATGACATATTAATGCGTATTTCAATCACCGGATTTTTACGAGAAGGGTCACGCTAAGGTCACTTGCATATGGAAAATATTTTGGCGCATTGCTTCCTTGAAGCAAGTAATTTAAAAAAAAGGAAACTTTGCATTAAATGTTGACATATTAAAGTATATTCTTCAGAAAAAAGTATATGTCACTTTATGATATGGTACATAAATCAACATTAAAAATCGATTCGTTTTGGCCCAATATGACTTTTAAATGTTAATATCATTGACAAGGCTCCGAATTATCTCCCTTTGATGCAAACATGCCATTTTTTTGCATTTAAATTGAAATATCTTTTTTAACTCATCGGTGACCTATATTTTTATTATAATTTTCAAATAAGCTGTACTTAAACTAAACAATTGTAAAATTAAGGCGATTTCTGTAATGTAGTTCTTTTTTACCTCGATATTACCTATATTTCTACTATCAGTTCAACAGAAAAAGTACCTTAACAGAAATGCTTGCTTCTTTCTAAAGCAGATTGTGAGCTTAGATGAACGGTGATCCTTTTTTACATTTTGATTTTGTATTAAGTATAGGATAAAATTCATTTATAAAAAAAAAAGTGAAATCCTATATTTTAAAAAAAATCGATTTATACCCGTGAGCCCCCTTTAAGTCTAAAAACGCAATATCATAAGTTTTTGATTGAGGCATAAAAGGTTCTATAAGAATCAAATAAACATACATGAAGAGTAACTTTCCGTTCGATTGTTTTTTTTTTTAATGAACCACGTCAAGTTAGATAAATAAATCATTCTTTTTTCTGAAGGTATTACAATTCACTACAAACAATGTTGTTTAAGAAATGTCACCCAATATTTCTTTAGGAGATAAACCATGATTTGTTATCTGTGAAATATCTCAAATTCTGGACTACTAGATTTGATTAAAGTTGCCCTTAAATTGAGTTCAAATTATGCAAACAATCTAAGTATAGAATATGTTTTTAAAATTTGATGACAATTATTTAGAGCCAAAATACCGTAAAAAAAGTGAAAATACAACACTTAAAAAAGTTTTTTCTCTGAACTAAATACGAGTAGTAAAAGTGGATCGTAGAAATAAAACAGTGTAGTTCGGACAAAAAATCGCAGCAAGTGAAAATCTTATATAGTTGTATAGGGAATTAGACCATTGCACTTGAATATCAAATATTTTGCTCAAAATGAACATATAAAGCTACAAGATTTATACGCCGATGAATTTCTCACCTATAAAAATGTGTTTTTTTGATAATGTGTTCTTTACAAAAAATGAATTAAGAATCTTTTAACAGTGACAATAACTCGTCATAATGGGTATTTATATGCGTCCATCATTTCATGGTTTAATCAAATTACTCGTACTGGCGTACTAAATTATAATCCTGGTACCATTGATAACTATCGTACTCTGACGAGTACACTTCCATGCTATCTGATATATGACAAAGGTTATCACCACGGTAAATATAGTGTCCGGTTAGGATCGTGGGTTTTCGAGTGAATCTGTCCATTTGTTCGAGTGTAGGTCGGGCTTTTTCGAGTGATAAATCATGCGATCAGGACAATTAACTGCTAATTTTTAATAAGAATCGTCATAACCTTTGATGGTCATCAATTACCTAACGAATAGCCAATGGAAATGCCGTAATATCTTATGCTTAAAAACCAAATCAAATTAACGCAGATTTTCGTATCACGTTTTCGTATCACACTCTGTGCAGTGAGATATGATAAATGTTTATTCATGCAAGAAATTATAATAAGCCACAACCATAAGAGAACTAACTTTATTCTTTGAAAACGCGACGGACAGTAGAGAAGAATCAGAAAAGTGCATTGTTTTTGTTAGATGTATTTCTATTTGTATCCATCTGATGAGTTAAGCCTTTTTCAACTGATTTTTATAGTTTGTTCTTATGTTGTACTGTTACACCAAGGGTTGGGCTCCTGCTAACAATTTTAGCCCCGCCACATTCTGCAAGTTTGAGTCTGTCCCAAGTCAGAAGCATGTAATTCAGTGGTTGTCGTTTGTTGATGTGTTACACGGTTGTTTTTCGTTTATTTTTTATTATAAATTAGGCTGTTTGTTTGTTTTACATTTGTCATTTCGGGACCTTTTGAAGCTGCTTTTTGTGGTGTGGGCTTTTTTCATTGTTGAGTCATGTACGGTGAACTATAGTTGTTAATTTTTGTGTCATTTGGTCTCTTATGGAGAATTGTCTCATTGGCAATCATACCACATCTTCTTTTTTATATGTAATAAAAAATAGTCTACTACAAGAGGTCTGCCGCCTTCCCCCACAAAAAAAAAACAACATTAATAACAAAACAAAAAACCATTCACCCACTTAATCCGACCGTTTTGTATTCCTATTGACAATAAAATATGAATTAAATTGCATATATACATGTAGTTAACACTGTAATGAATAATTCATCAGCTTAATTCCAAATTTGTGCGTACGTCTCAATCCAAAATGTCTATGCTTACGTTAGATTGTTGAAAACATGAATATATACTCTACATGTAATTTATAAGATGTGACAGACAACAATATATACAAATGACTGATACTTTTTTATAAAGTGTAAGTGTTAGTACAACTTTATCAAACAGATGAAGGCATTGGTTTCGTACCTGAAAAGTGCATAACTGGAACCTTTTTTCATTGTTTTAAGACCTAAACACACTGACGCATAACATTCTTAGCTATAGGAAATTTGTATAATCACTCGATCAAACGTGGACGCACTCGAAAAAGCCCGGACTGCTCTCGAAAAAAAAAATCCGAACACATAGAAATGAATTTAGGCTCAACATATCGTTTTCAATGCAATAACAATAATTTTTGTAAAGTGTCTGTATATCTAAGGGTATATGGATTCCACGTATGCATTTCCATCGACATTTGCATTGGTATGTGTCGGATTGATAATATCTTTTTATCTCAAATTCTAACAATACCTTGTATATCCCTATATATTAAATTTAACTCAAGCTTCGAATTCTATATCACGTCTTGTCAAAATGAAGTATGTTTGTTTACATTTGTGACCTTATGTACACGAAAAAAGTGGTCATACTCGAAAAACCCGATCAACTCACTTGAAAACCACGATCCAAGCCGGACACTATACCTACCGTGATCGCAGTTATTTCATTCATTTATTCATATACATTCTAAATTTGATTGCTATTACATGTGCAAAGCACATTAGTATGTATTTACACGTTTTTAAAGTAGGAAAATATTCGATCAAATAACATGCAATTGTTTATTCCCCGACACCATTTTCCTTCCTGATAAAATTCCATTTTAAGCTCACCTGGCCCGAAGGCCAATTGAGCTTTTCTCATCACTTGGCGTCCATCGTCCGTCATCCGGCGTCCAACGTCCGTAAACCTTTACAAAAATCTTCTCCTCTGAAACTACTGGGCCGAAATTTTACCAAACTTGGCGACAATCATCATTAGGGTATCTAGTTTTAAAAATGTGTCCGGTGACCTGGCCAACCAACCAAGATGGCCGCCATGGATAAAAATATAACATAGTGGTAAAATGTAGATTTTGGCTTATATCTCTGAAACCAAAGCATTTAGGTTAAGATATATCTGCCCTGACATTTTCAGGCAAATCGGACAACCCATTGTTGGGTTGCTGCTACGGAATAAGTAGTTTTAAGGAAATTTTGCATTTTTTTGTTTTTATCTTGAATATTATAACATATAGAGATAAACTGTAAACATCAATAATGTTCAGCAAAGTAAGATCTACAAATAAGTCAACATGATCAACATTGTCAGTTGACCCCTAAGAATATTGCCCTTTTTTAACCATTTTTCTACAGTTTTAGTAATCTTCTCGTCTGAAACTACTGGGCCACATTAAACCTAGTCTGTTTCCCGACCGTTATTGAAATTCTTGACAATTATATAATATTTGTATATTCCGAAGGCATACTGAATGTTTTACGGAGGGGACCAACCTACATTAAACCAAACTTGGCCACAATCATCATTGGGGTATTTAGTTTTAAAAATGTGTCCGGTGACCCGTCCAATCAACCAAGATGGCCGACATGGCTAAAAATAGAACATAGGGGTAAAATGTGGATTTTGGCTTATATCACTGAAACCAAAACATTTAGAGCAAATCTGACAAGGGGTAAACTTGTTTATCAGGTCAAGATATATCTGCTCTGCAATTTTCAGATGAATCGGACAACTCCCTTATTGGGTTGCTGCTGCTGTATTGATAATTTTAAGTAATTGTTGCCATTTTTGGTTATTATCTTGAATATTATTATAGATAAAGATAAACTGTAAACAGCAATAATGTTCAGCAAAGTCAGATCTACAAAAAAGTCAACATGACCAAAATGATCAGTTGACCCCTTAAGGAGTAATTGCCTTTTATAGTCAATTTGTAACACTTTTTCGTATTTTATTTTTATTATTATTTACAAAAATCTTCTCCTCTGAAACTACTAAGACAATTTTAACCAAATTTGTCCACAATCATTTTTAGGGTATCTAGTTTAAAAGAGGGACGAAAGATACCAAAGGGACAGTCAAACTCATAAATCTAAAACAAACTGACAACGCCATGGCTAAAAATAAAAAAGACAAACAGAAAAACAATAGTACACATGACACAACATAAAAAACTAAAGAATAAACAACACGAACCCCACCAAAAACTAGGGGTGATCTCAGGTGCTCCGGAAGGGTAAGCAGATCCTGCTCCACATGTGGCACCCGTCGTGTTGCTTATGTGATTACAAATCCGTAAATTACAAATTAAAAAATGCGTCCGATGATCCCACCTGCGAACCAAGATGGCCGACATGGCTAAAATAGTACATAGGGTAAAATGCAGTTTTTGGCTCATATCTCAGGACCCAAATCATTTAGAGCAAATCTGACACGGATAAATTTGTTCATTGGGTCAAGGTTTATCTGCACTGAAATTTGTTGACCAATCAGGCACCCGGTTGTTGTCGGTTGATGCCCCTGAAATAGTAATCTTAAATATTATTATAGATACATATAAACTGTAAACAGCAATAATGCACAGCAAAGTAAGACCTACAAATAAGTCAGCATGATCAAAATGGTCAATTGACCCCTTAAGGAGATATTGCCCTTTATATTCATTTTTTTTACAATTTTCATAAATTTTGTAAATTTTGTAAATACAAAATATTTTAACTATTTGGCAAAGTTTATTACAGATAGAGATAATTGTAATTGTAAGCAGCAAGAATGTTCAGTACAGTAATATCTACAAACACATCACCATCACTAAAACACAATTTTGTCATGAATTCATCTGTGTTCTTCGTTTATGATATGCCCATAGCCCAAGGTGAGCGACACAGGCTCTTTAGAGCCTCTAGTGTTATACCAAAATCGAACAATTATTCATATGCCTCGATTTGATTTTTGTCATTTCATTTAGGTAAACTAAACACTTCATATTTTTTGTGCAATCCTTGTTTTGATAAGAATTAAGTTCCAATTCATCTTTTGTGAACCGTTGTTTGTTTGTTTGTAAAACAATTGATAATGTAATATCCGTCTTTTGTTAGCAACCTTTCATTGCACTGGTAGATTTTACTTAAACTCTGCAAGAATTATGTGTTGTAGATCCTTTTAAAAGCTCAATCTTGTAAATCAACTAAAACTTTGTTTGGTCAAATTAATTGTTTATGCATCAACTTTGTAGGGTGAGTTATATTGATCGACCAAGTACACATACCTTTATCAGAGTTTAAGACGGCATGATGTGTCTTCTTTAAATAACAGTTTTGTTATCAATTTATGCTCGTAAAAGTGACGAAAAATCCTAAACAAACAAACTTTATAGTCTTTATCTGCTTAAAACAAAAAAAAATCATTGATCAAGACTTAAGTCTACCGGTAAATCATAAAGCGTATCATAACTGTCAATATTTTTTTCAAAGATCATGGGAAGACTTCTGACACAGAACTACACGTATGCAAAATACAAAGAAGGGGCAAATGATCCACATGATTCATGCACTGCATGTTCGGCACACAAGCTGCATAAACACATATGTAGAAAGAGGCATAGATTGAATTTTGATGCATGTCGGCAGAGTTTTACGATTAAGATAAATACAAATTTCAAAGCAAGACGGCAAGTGAAGAACGGAAAAAGAGGAAATAAGGTAGGTATATATCCATTAAAAAACCCGAATGATACATGTAGATAACGCTATTGTTCTGTTTTAAGGAATGCAAAGAAAGGAGGGTGCAACCCTGAGTAGGATAATGTAGCTCAATAAGCGGACAACATTTCAGCTGATGTATTCCAATTTTACTCCGGTGTTTTATTTTCGGCATTTAAAATAGACTGCTTCCACTAAATACTTAAGTTCAAAATATTAACTCTACTAAAATAGAGGCGAAAGGTACAAGAGGGTCAATTAAACTCGTAAGTCCAAAACAAACTGATAATACCATGAATAAGGTATTAAATAAAACTGGAAATCAACATCAAGTTTAGAAAACCTCCATTTCTTCTTACCACTTATTTTCATGATGTTAGCTAGATAATTGTTTTATTCTTAAGCCAAATAACTTTTAAAAAAAATATCAACTCATACCTCTTCTTTTGTGTTCACTTGTTTACGTACGATTTAGTGTTGTGTAAAAGTAGTGACCATAAAATGTAAGCTAAAATAAACTTTTTTTAAATATTATAATCATTGCGTACCATGTTTGGTGGTTCAGTATATGTTTTAACTTAAGATAAGCCAACTATCACGAACAGTGGATTGCCTGTTAAATATCCACTTCCGTAATAACAAGTAGAAAATGCTTAAAAAACTACTAGTATTCTATTCAAATCGAAAATTCATAAACGGAGTCTGATCTGACAAAACTCGCCTAATTTCCTTTATACAGCTGACAAACAGTTTTGCCATATTCGAGATTTAATTTGATATATAACAACCTTTTTCGTACAGTTTTAACGTTTTCCTTATAAGAAGAAACTTACGCTTAAATTGATACAAAAAACACCACATAAACAACTGTTCACTAGATACCACACTGACTTAGATGTAAGTTACTCTAGGTCACCGGACGGGCATCAAAAATGACTTTAAGTTGCTTTCATGTTAATATAGACAATGCAATTTTTAAAAGGTTCTCCTCTTACTATGAAGTTTCTTTAAAAACTATATCATTGAATGGAAAGTTCATATACACTACTGGGTTTTTGTCAAAGGTCAAAATATAGGGATGTGCAGCCTATTTTAAAAAACATTTAATTGCCCTGAACTTCGTAGAGTTCAAAAATTCCAAAATTCTGTACTATCACTCCCTTCAAATTTCCCTGCTAATAGTGTTGATGTAAACTGGTAATATTCCTAAGTTATATCTTTACGGGAAGAAATATATAGATATTTTTGAACCAGTAGGAAACCAAAACGAAATATCTATAAATATTATATATCACCCCAAAAGAGGTGCGGTTTGTGAAACAGCTGTTATTGTAGTTAAAACGTTTAAAAACAAACAAAAACATTTTTTTGAAAAGGATTGGTTCATTAGATCGACACATGAAATACAGAAATCAATAAGCTTTTGTATCGTTTTTTCCTCTCATAGTCACGCGGTTTCAGTTTGTAACCCTGATTTGTTTGCTCTCAATCGATTTGTGACTTTAAAACATTGGTATACTACTGTTGCCTTTATTCATGGCGTTCGACAGATATATACATAATGTGGCTGTATAACACATGTTATTGAGCGCTTATCACTCCTTCCTTCTATCTGTGACAGTGGTTTAAACTGTTTAAGAACAAACAGAAAAAAATGTTGGAGAACCGCTTTGCAATAGTTTGTTGCCGACATTATCAAAAACATCATCTCGAAAAAAAAGGGCTAAAATCATAACTCTGCGTGTCAATTAAGAGAATTAGTCGAAACTTTATAGTAATTATAAATCGTAGTATGGAATGAAAGACAGAGTTATACATTTGGATGTAAACAGAGATAAACGAGGATCAAACATAAAAAAGTACCGTTTACCTTATCAAAGATTTTTTAAAAACTTTGAACATTCAAGAACATCAAAATGACTGCGGCCATTTTCATCAATTCCTTACACTATTTAAATTTTAGTTCATTTACAGTGTGTGTCACCAGTCAGAAGATCAGAAATATTTGAGGATAATAACCATTGTCTGAAATAATAAAATGGTAAACTAAACAGTCAGTTTTGTAAACACTTGTTTGATTAAAATATAAATATTGACAAACAAATCATTTTAAGTGTTCTTATTTCATCTTCAGATGCCATTTGGTTGTTCTATTTTTTACAAATTATAAAGAGATATCAGAAAATTATTGTTGTTGTTTGAATTTGTATTCTATGTAATCAGTTTTAACTCTTTATACATTACAGAAAAAAATACTGTATCAACAAGAAAGATTTTTCATCCACTCAAGCTTGATAGAACATGTCCCAGAGTTGGATAAAAAGGAGAACCGTTTTAAACGTGAATCAACTTTTATAACGAAACATCAGAAATCAGACAAAACAAACACTATTCCTGTTTATGTAAAGAAACTCAACGGGGAAGTAGTTCTTGTACCAATACAATTCCATAGTATAGAGTATGTGAAAAAAAGTTTACGCCAAATAGAGCATATTCCAGAAGATGGCATACTTATATGGTTTTATGGTCGTATACTGAGTTCGTCTGTTCTTTCCAAGGTGCAGCCGTATGATAGCTTGCTCATCGGCATCAAAGGCAAAGGAGGAATGTTAGGTAAGGAAAAATTTAGAAAAGATTCAATATTGTTAGAAAACTAAAAAAAGAAATCAGTGGTAAAAATCAGATTATTACAGGGCATTTTTCATATCAGATGTATTATCAGACCAAGGTTCAATATAAGCCCAAGAGACAAATGTTCGAGATCTCATATTGTCCAATGACTGATATTACATCTGATATGAACAATTACATGTTATGATCTTTTTATCATATGCGTCAACAATGGAGAAAAATAACAGTTGAATATATTGATCCTGTGAAGTGGCTCTCAATTACACATTTAAAAATTGAAAAGTTCACAGACGTCGGACGCGAAATGTAATACATCCAATAAGAAATCTTAGCATCATATAACTCCAGAGTGGAGTATAATATATTTTCATGATGAGGATTAAAAGAATACAAAAAAACACTGTATCAACAAGAAAGATTTTTCATGTGTACACGGTCTGGAAAAGTCATCATTTGGGTGCTTTTTACATAATTTTCAAACATTAGGGAAAGGCATGTGATAATAGTCAAATGCATGTGATACATTTTTCATATCAGCCCGCTAAATACCATTTATTTCGGAAAATATGTTTTCAAACGGTAAAAATCATAAGTTATTTACTATTATAAAAAGGGGCAAAAGATACCAGAAGAACAGTGAAACTGATAAATTGAAAACAAACTGACAACGTCATGGTTAAAATAAAAAAGACAAACAGAAAACATTGCAATTTTTATATCAGATCCCTTATCAGCCCTATGTCAACCTATTAATGCTGTGGAAAAATACACCATATCGCTACTATGATTTTGAAAAATGTTTCGCTTGAACTTTCGATGTCATACAACAATCAGTTTTCCAGTGTGGCGTCTTATATTTTCTAAGTTCTTTATGACGTCAAAATTTTACGGGAACACTTGTTATTTCCACTGTTGATTTCTACATTTTTTCTACTGCAGCAGATTCGTTACTTTCCAAATTTCTTTTCATTGTGTTCTCATTTTTCATTTTTTTGTTTGAATTTTATACATGAATCGTCATTTGATCTGTGATAAACCTCTTCTGATCGTCTAGCTGCTTCGGATGACAACTTGATTACCAATAATTTTTGATTGACAGGTTACCGGAAGTTAAAATCAGGCGCTAAATATGGATTTCGAGGGCTGATAACCAACCCTGACTTCCGGTTATTATTGGTCATGCAAAAACGTACATATCAGTACAACATGTTTGATAAATAGAGATTAATACATGGCCTTTTCCATATCGGCCCGGGTATAATCCCGAGACCCTAATATCAGCCCGAGACGTAGTGGAGGTGCTGATATGGGTCGATGGATGATACCCGGGCCGATATGGAAAAGGCCATGTATAAATTTCTTTATCATATACTTCCGACAATTGTTTTAGGTATGGCACATTAACAAATAGAATAACTTAAACAGTCAAAAATTGTATATAAATGTTAAATTATGAATCCAACAAATACACTTTAATTGCCCAACAATAACATCACTACCTCCATATTCATTTATGTTACTTTTTTCCATAGAGGCATTTTGAAACATTGAAAATTTGAAAAAGTTTTATGATCGATATTACTCCATGTTTGTTGTACTATAAAATGATTCATTATTGTCAATGGCATTTGCTAACAAGTACTTAACTACTGAAGTTACAGTAAATTTTGACGTCGTCAAAAGAAATATCTGACGTCACAATGGAAAAGTAAACAATCGATACCGGAAATACTGAAAGTAACTTGTACGAGAGGCACTATTATGGGTTTTGTGCACGAGATGCACCTGATATGGGTTATCAGCCAGGGTGGGAAATTTGGGCTTGTGTACTTCCGTTCATTACACATATGCAAAAGCTATCATATCAATGCTAAGTAAATGATAAACCGTAATATCTATCTAATGTAGATAGAGATGATTTTGGAACGTTGAAACTCTCTGTCCCCGAACACTGAAAAAAAAAGATTTTCAACCTTAAAGTGATACGTAATGTCGACGTTCACATGTCAATAAATAAAGCCGAACTGATGGTCACCTTTGTAAATTAAAGTTTATGGCTATGGGATCTTATAGCTATTAGATCTATAAGTTAACGATGTCCTCCTAAAAATTAAAATCATTCATTATAGTTTCTTATTTTACGTACTAGTAAAGGTACTAACTTTTTTTTTAAACCAGGACACTTAATATTAATACAGATTAATATTAAAAGATCACTTCTGCAAAAAGAAGAGAAATCTTCAAGTTTTGATATTTAATAGGAATATTATTTAAGGAAAGACTGTAATATATTTTCTGTCTATGAAGAAATAACATCAAATACGTCATGCACACTAAATAACCCGTTTAGCGTGTTATTTTATAATGTGAACAACATTTTAGATGTTATTTCGAATTGAAGGAAAATATATTACAGTCATTTCATATAATTCAATTCTTAATTCCATTTTAAACCGGAGTAAATCATGAAAAAAAAACGTTGATGATCCCACAGTCACATAACAAAGCTATGTGTATGTGCTGATATACAAAACGACGTCTGTCAATGATTCAAAATTAAATTATTTGCAAGTGAAAAAAAATATCATGTTCTTAAATGTCTCATATAAACTTTTCTTTCATCGTTAATTGCCATCTTGACAAATATTGGTTCGGTAATCAAGTGATTGTTACATGTAAGTTTACGTGTAATGATTAATGATCTATTATCTTTGTTGTTGGGGCAAAATATTCCAATCTTAATGAAATTTTGAATTGTTTATTGTGTATAACTTATTGCATATGAACATGAAACAGTAATACAACATTATCTGCAGGACAAGATTCACAACTAAGTAAATGACAGGATTGGACAGTGGAATTTTTAAGTAACAATTAACATGAAATGACGATTTTCACCCATTTTCAGAGAATGCAGTAGATATATAGAAAAACTATTAAAAGAAATAATTGCCAAAATAATATTAACAAATGAGTCAATTGACAAATATATGACGATTTTTATTTTATTTATTTGACTTCATCTGCTGAAAGTATTCAAGTAGATAAAGAATAACAGTAAACAGCAAAAAAATATGATCAGAAAAAGAAAAGTAAAATTGAATGTATCTCTGAAATTATATGTTCTACCATTTTTTGTATTCCGATTCACAACATCAGAATGCATACATATTTTTTTAATGACAAATACGGCACCTTAATTTATGTTTTATTTCATCAAACGATTATCGAAAATACTTTTGTTTATATATGAATGACAATTTCAGATGAAACAATTGCCATATCTCGTGAAAGTTCAGAAAACGAAGTGAAAGAATGGTTGAAGAAACGAGTGGGTTTGACGGAAGACTACATACAAAACTTTCCTGACTTTCAATATTTAGATGGGAAAACGTTGTTTGCATATTTAGATTCCGGAGCACATGAATTACAATCTGACCTGAAAATTCCTATAGGGGTAGGGCGGAAGATTTTGTTATACTTAAAACATAACAATCAAATTGGACATATTTTACAATATGAGATGACAAAATGGAACATTCACGATGTTCAGAAATTCATCAAAGACGCAGTATCCGTTCAAAACCAAGATGTTGATGAAATATGCAGAATAATTAAAAATGAAGAAATAGATGGCATTGTTTTCTTTTCATATGATAATTCAAAGGAGTTCCAAAAAGATTTAAATGAACCAGATAAATTTGGTGTAATATGCAAAAGAATAATAGCACGACGGGACGAACAAATAAGGGAAATTAAACGCTCAATACAAGTACCAACGATAAGCCCGCCTATTTGTCATGGTGAGGATGAAAAATCAGAAATGGCATGTGCGGTTAATAAGGAGACGACAATAAATGTAACAGAGCTGGAAATTCATGAAATTGGACAAAACAATAGATTTGGTATAGGTTCGGCCTGGAACTCGTATATTAGAAATATACTTCATCTGAACACATGCAACTCTCGCTCTAATATCAAAGCTTGTAATTTGAAATTAATTCATAGTGACTGGAAAAGTCGTAATACTTTAGAAAAGAAGGCTCTGTTTCTTATATTAACAGATGCAAGGGGAAATGATGATAATTATGATGAAATGTTGAGTTCATCATTATGGGATCGAATTAGGAAAAATATTCAAACATGGTATAACCATTTCTTACAAGCTGACAAAGATTTATTTGACATTTCGCAAAAGGATGACATTCTTTTACTGAACAAAAAGCCAATTTCTTTTTCAAAAAATAAAGTTAAATTGCGTTATCTGACCGAGAAAAAGATAGAAGAGCTAGCAGAGTCAGAAAACGTATTCCTTTTAATTAGTAAAAGCGTATTAACTAAAAAGATTGACTGTTACAGTACTATAATTGATAAGCCAATACCAAAGAAAGATGATAAACCTCAATTTCTTCATTTCACGTTTGAATCCGGACGAGAGTATTGGATATTTGATCCTGATGATTTCTCTTTTGGCTTTCAGCTGAAAACAATTCCTTCAAATTGTTGTGGAAAGCCACAAAAGGGGAATAAGCAAATTCAAGATAGCAGGTCCGATAAGTTTAAGCATTGTGAGAATACGGTACAACTATCTTTGGTCGATTCTGGTAGCACTGAAATTATCCAAAAACCTGAAAAGATTTTACCAATTAGCCAAAAAGAAACTGGCCCAAGTGTTCAAATTCAGCGTACGTTCAAATGCGATTCAACAGAAATACAATATTCAGAAGGGCACAGGATTTCAACAGCAGAACACGACGGATCAGTTTCGTTTCAATGTTATGAATATAAATTCGTTCCTGATAGTTTGATTTCTAAAGGTAGTACATTTGTCATAGAATTTTGTAACAAAGAAGTAATTCGTTTTGCAGGGGGATGCTTAAATGTCAGGAAAAATGGCACAATAATGTTTGGCATCGGTGATTCGCATGGAAACAAGGACTTTAATGGAGGTTTTGTACACGGAGAAGTTGTAGGTGTTCCGGTACATGATATTCCGGGGGATTTCATATCTGAATTAACCGATTCCTTGCGCATTGCAATATCAAAATGCTTTGAAACTCACTGTTCTCGAACAGCTTCAATGTGTATAGGAAACCCAGTATTTGTTAAGGTAGTGACACGAATGCCCTCTAGTCCAAGATATGTTATAGAAGTAGACATTGAGCCATCATCAACATTATGCAAAAGTCAATTTTTTAAGATAAATAGGAGCAAAATTGTCACATCAAAGGACATTGAGAAAGAATATACTCTCTTTGTCCGTGAAAACACAGGAACTGTAAGAAAGAATAAACAGGAGGAGAGGCTTTTTGTTAAAACTGATCTACATGATGTAATTCAAAAGCGCCTGGAAGACGAAAACCAGATGCTTCCAAGTCGAATAAGTGACCCAATTGAGACACCGATGGATAGGCTAAGAAAACATTTGTGTAAGGGTTCCAATAAACTAGATAAATCTATTTGGCCCATATTAGTTTTGAACAAACCAACCGATGAGCAAAAAGAAAACGATCAGTGGCTTAGATTTTTAAAGTTTATAAAATTCGTTGATTTTCATGCAGTTTTTGATTTTGATGATGAATCAAACATTAATGGTCTATGTGCTGCTTATGGAAATAAAGAGAATTCAATTCTTCAAGACGAAGAAATTTTTCTTGATTATTCAGGAAACAAACTTGATCTTGCAAATAAACTTGGAATGCCACATGATATGAAAACTGTATGGATTTTTAGCAATGGGAGATCAGATATCAAGCCAGCTAAGCCATGTAGAGGTGGAACCAATTGGACAAATGTTTATTCAGCAGGAATACGAGATGCAGTTATATTTTATAGTCAGAAGGAAATCATTCCAAAAGGAAGAGCATTGGTTATTGTACTACTTTTCTCTAATAATCTAGATGGGATTGTTGAAACATTTAGGGAAATTGTGGTAAGATTTGGCTGGGAACAAATTGCAATAATTGCCACAGAACTAACTCTTAAAAGGTTGATATCAGAATGCAGGGACATGGAGGAAGAAATAAAAGAGCGAAGTGTATCCGGTAAAAGTATGACATGGGAACATGTGAATGCAACTGTTCTAGAAATAACCGGAAATGAAGACCAAGAGAATATTCTATTGCCAACTTCTGCTGGAGCGCATGTTCCTGCCGACGAAAAATTTGTAGAAACACTTACTGAATTTCATATATTGAGTGCCAGGCAATGCGAAAATAAAAAATTCAAAACAATTAGAGAAGAAGAAGAATTTGCGTCAGAAGTAGAGCTTCAATTTTACCGTGGAGAAAAAGTAGAATGGTTTAACTTTTTTTTTGAATCCCATGTATTAAAACGCCATTGTTTTGACCGATTGAAATCGTCTGTAGGAAGCATTTTAAAACAAAATCAAACCAATGAAAGAGATAAGAAAATTATTGCAACTGTTATAATTGCACATGAACCAGGAGCTGGGGGCACTACAATTGCTCGAAATCTGCTGTGGGCATTTCATAAAGATTATCGATGCGCAATTGTTACAAAAATTACGAACAGAACGTCTAAAAATGTAATGTCTTTGTGGCAACACAAAGAACTAAATAACGCCAGGCCTTTATTGTTATTAATAGACGAATTGCCCCAGTCTGATATGACATTTGAAGATTTAATTCGTCAGATTCATGTTGAATATAGATCAAATCCCATACAAGAGGGCTTAATTTGTTGTTTCCTCGTATGTCAACGAGAAAACGATATTGCTGAACAACCTTTTGAACACATGTCTCCATTTAGTCATAGTGGACATGTTGTCGAACATTTAAAGCAGAAACTAACAGACTCGGAAATTCATTGGATGGACAGAAAATATGAAAAATTGGAACAGAAAGGTGCGGAATACCAACCAGAATATCTTCTATCATTTATGATTCTTAGGGAAGGGTTTAATCAGGAATATATCAAAAATACAATAAAACAGTTTTTGACGCACCTAGACATGACTTCAAACGAATTTGAGCTTCTTGAATTTACATCCTTAGTATCAGCTTATGCACCAACATCCAGGCGAGGTCCTAATGTTTTCATACCATTAGAATGTTGTGACGCTTTAATGGGTTCAAAACTAACAAAAACAATATTTTGGGAGAAAAACATGTCAAGCACTTTGAAAATGTTTCTTATAGTAGAACAAAAAGAAACTGCTAGTGGAATGCAAATACGAATGGCACATCCTGCTTTAGCAGATGCAGTTCTGTCTCAAATACTTGAAAACAAACACGAAAGTTTGAGTTCTTTGACATTAAGATTTTTAAATTGTTCTATATTGCAAAGTCCGTCACATGGAAGGGAAATGATAATAGACTTCACCCGAGAAATGCTGGTTCGTCGACTCAAAGAGGAATATAACGATGACAAAACAACCCAGTTTTCACCTCTAGTTGATGACATAAGAAATAATGAGTCCTGGAAAAATGCTAGAGATGTATTGATAAATGGTTTTGAGAAAATGAAAGACAGCTATGTAGCACAAACCTTGGCTAGACTGTGTGTAAGGAATCAAGATTTTCAGACTGGTATTTCATGGGCTAAACAAGCTGTAGATATGTCAATTGGTAAAACAGCTAATGGATTTTGCCACCATACCCTTGCCATTGTTCTTGATGAACTTTTCAATCATAAAACAAAAAGGATTCAGTTTGTCACTCCATCCGAGGCAACTGAACTAATTTCATTGATTTTAGATGCATTAGATCATTTTATAGAAGCGAGTAGATCACGTACTGGTAGTGCAGATCATATATTATATCCTATAACAGGGGTATTAAAAGCAATAATTAAATGCTTGAAATTCATAACAAACAAAGTTCAATTTTCGTCGGAAGTAGACATCAAAAGATTCATTACGGAGGAAACGTATACGCCAAGTGAACTCGAGGAATGGTTAAAATTTCAACCAAAATTTCTAAGTCTTTCGATAGAAGCAGAAAAAGCCTTTGGAATTGTTGAACAGTGTCTTTGTTTCAATACCACATTTTATGCGCATGACAGTATGAGTTCATTTCCTGCCATTACTAGAGAACATAGATTGTATAGAAATTTACAATACCTTTATCCAAATCTATTCAATGACTTTAGGAGTTTCTATGGGGCTAATGCCAACGAGGTTCCTCAGTCTAACATTCCAGAAGTGCTAAATGTCTGGCACAGAAGATGTTTAATAGATCTGGGAGGAAACTCATACATGAATATCTGTGACATACTGCGCCAACTGAGAACGAAATCGAAACGCTTTAGTTCGGCGGATGCAGTAAAAAAGTGCATTGAAATCAAATCACATTTAATGAAAATATGTGATAGAACATCAAAAGATTTGACCAACTTAGTTTCTGTTAATATCATATTAGGACTTCTGGGTGGAGAGAAAAGAGATCCAACGAAAACTATCTTAGAGTATTGTAAACAAATAATCAAAATGAAACGGGGATATGAAGACAAAGCATATTTTTTTATCTGCATACTATTGTGGCCATCAAACCAAATAAACATAGAATATGACGACGAATTGTTTTTTGAAAGTTTGCGTTTTTTACACCGCAACCGAGAAGTTAACAAAGGAAGACCCCGGGATTTTAAATACTTGTTTTTGAAAGAAGAGAGGAATATCACACAGCCAACACCACAATTCTTTCTAACAAACGGTCGAGGTTTCAATTCTCTCTGTCATAGATTTGATATATTTTTTAAGGATAATGCTGAATCGCAGTTCAGTAATGCAATGTGGGACAATTTTGGAGTAAAACACAATTTGAAACGACTTAGAGGATATTTGAAGTTTTATGAGGCAAAGTATTGCATTCGAATCATTAATGAAAAATCGACTTCATCAGAACATATTGATATAAGAAAAATACGAACAGGGAAGAAAGAGTTTTTGTCGGAGGAAGAAGTTTATTTTTTCCTTGGATTTAGTATAGGTGGACCAATCGCATATAATGTGAAACCGACTAGACATGAAGATCTTACGCGTCAGGTACATGATCCAATACCAATTGACGATAAAGTTGAAGCATACCTTCAAGAATCTGAAGAAGAACTGCTAAAAAGATTGGAGTACATTTCAGAATTAAAAAGCAAGATAAAAAATGGCAGAAATTTAAAGGAGAGAGATGTGAGTATTAAAAATGTGTTGGTGTGGGTAAAACTTTACTATGAATCAATTTTAAAACATGGATTGTTCTCGTCGTTTTTAACAGTAGCCTTTATCAAAATCTAATTTTGTCGTTAACTAAAACATATTTTTAGCAGATAAAGTGGAATTCAAAATGAAAATTCAGAGTGTAGTTCATAAACAAAACGTAATACAGAACAACAAAATACTGATGTACGGTGTATAATTAGCAAATTTGTTTCATACAACTTCCAAATTTATTTATTTATATTTTATGCATACAATTGTTAGAGAGGGGTTGAAATAACAGGTAAAACAATTGGGGCATAATTTATAGAGAAAGTTGTGATAAGTCCAGTTTGAAAAGGTGAAAAATAGTATGTTTGAAGCTAACAAACTGAAAAACACACCCCTGAAACAATTTAAACATACTAACACGTATATCCAAATTACAAAAACTAAAAAAGAACTATTTACAACGCATGGACTCGTTATAATTGATCAGCATTCCGTTCGTAGTTTATGTTAATTTGCATTTTAACTTGATTATTGTGTCGCGATGTCTCATGTATAAAAATGATATAATTTGTATATTTTACTTTTACAGAAGGAACTCATGAAGAATGAAGATGATATTAAAACTGCTCTTGAAGTAAAGCGAAACGAAATATTTAGTGACATTGACTGAGATAAATCTTAATATATTATGGATTTCATGACAGATTGCACTTTGTTTATATTCGGTTATTAATATTGTAGTGACATAACCATGCTGTTTGACAAATTCCCCATTACCATTCTCAATTTTATGTTCATAGTAAATTAGAGACAAGCAATGTTCAGACAAGATATATTTATACATTATGTACATAATTTACATTATTTTGTACCTAAACTGATTAAAATAATCTGGTCAAATGGCCAGTAAACACATGTATACAAGTAGATGTTATGCGATAGCCGAGGAGACAGTTATCCACCATTTAAGTTCAAATTAAAGTATAATTATTATATAAGATGCAAGTTGAACGTCAAATATTATTGCTACCATTTAATTCAACCACAAAAAAAGGACGTTAAATAGGAAACACGCATTATATAATTTTTCCTGTTTTCCTTGTTGAGTAAATGCAAAGTCCATCACAAAAGTATAAATGCCGTGTGATTCAAGTCCAATTTGATTTCATAATTTACAACTGATTTTGATTTTACTGTTAGTAATTTTGTGGTGTTTGGGGAATATTTTTGTATTATATACTCAAAACACATCGAATATTATTACGACTTTGCAACACATTTTTATTAATCCCTATCTTTTATAAATTCCCTGTATTTTTAATTCAATTTGGTGTTCCAATTTCAACTTTTTAAGTACTTTGGTATAGTATTCAAAGCCGAAAAATAATCTTCACGAAATTAAATCTCTGTTCTTTGCCTTAAAAATTTGTGATGGTATGAATGTTTTAATTACCTCGGACATTTCCGCAAGACATTGCAAAACTATTGGTTTGAATTGAGTATGTAGCTCAATTTATATGAGATTCTGACTTTGGCGCTTGCACATAGTACACAACGGTCGTGCTTACAATTTACGGAATTATATTTCAAAATCTGAATTTATTAATTGAAATATTTCAAGCTTCCAAACAAAATTTCCCCTATAACATTCCATTTCTGATTTATGAAATATATCTACAATGTTACGTTTTTTATAAAACAAATATGTATACCGTGATTTATTTACTCTTTCTATGTAAAGTTTTCAAATAAATATAGAAATAATGCATGCAATATAAAACAAATGGTATAATTCATTTTCATTCTACGCACTACACGAAATTGTTGATGGAGAGATATATCAACTAGTCTGCAATTTTACTAGGGAAGTCAGAGGACATTGATACAACATTCTCTGTGCTATTGATGGCTGCTAACACCCAACGTCAAATTCATCTAAATCCAACTATTTTCTTTATTGATAACGAAACTGCTGTCTGAATTTTGCTAGATCAGCCTTACCAAAGATCACTAGTTAATGTTGTTTTCCCAATCTTCGCCACCTATAAAGATGAACCAGACTTACATAAAAAAAAATAAGAAGATGTTGTATGATTGCCAATGAGACAACTCTTCCAATCAGGCCAAATGAAAATGAAATTAACAAC
The DNA here is from genome assembly GCA_037788925.1 of Mytilus galloprovincialis. Lineage (NCBI taxonomy): Eukaryota > Metazoa > Mollusca > Bivalvia > Mytilida > Mytilidae > Mytilus > Mytilus galloprovincialis. The sequence goes on along the minus strand of CM075336.1, from coordinate 9,199,771 downwards.
TACATGTACGGTCTTCACAAGTGAGAAAAGCCCATACCACATACCTATACCACATACCTATGAAATGCCCAACAATGATAAATGTTAAACCATTCAAACGAGAAAACTAATGGAATAATTGATATACACAATAATGAACGACGAACAAATATTCGACACAGCAACAATTAAACGACAACCACTGAATGTCAGTCAGCCTTCTCAATAACCTGGGACAGTACTGAAATAGTACAACATATATAAGAATAAATTGAAAAAGGTTTTTCTCTATTTTTTGTGCTTTTTTCACATTTCCTGACCGGTGTGAGAAAAATATTTCATCTTACTAATGAAAAATGTGTTCTCGGCAATTGATTGGTTGAAATTTAATTGTGACGTTAAATCTTCTTGTCTTCTTCTGAGTTTTCTTATTGTGACGTCATGAAAAAAGGCGACTATGCCCGATGACGTCTCATCAAAAATACACAAATTTCCTCAAATCTTTGAAAAGGAAGGATAACTAGATTTGTAATTGCAAGCAATAACGGATGGCACCCTTCCCCCCATTGCCAGGTGAGCGGCAACCATTTTGAAAATTCCAAAGTCAAAGAGCGCATCTACAGATGTCTTGTAACATTTTTGCAAAGTTTCATTAAGTTTAAAGCATTTTGAATTTTTTGAAATTTTTGCTGTTTCCATGGTTACGGCGGCCATTTTGAAAATTCCAACTTCAAAATGCAACTCTGCTTACGCTAGCTACTATTCCTGTAAAGTTTCATCCAGTTTGCAGTATATTAATTTTTTTTGTTGAAATTTTTTACCTTTTTGCATTGTTTCCATAGTAACAACAGCTATTTTGGAAATTCCAACTCCAAATGCCACATCTTACAATGTTGCTCATCGTAACTGTGAAGTTTCATGAAATTTGGAACACTTTGAGATTTTTGGAATTTTTGGTGTAGTTTCCATGGCAACAGAGTAGTTCCAATGAGAGCCAAAATCATCCAAAACCTGTATATAGTGGGCACCTACATTCTATTAAAATATAATGATTCTGAGTTAAAGCATATCCAAACAGTTCACCAAAACCAAAAACTAGATTTTTTCACATTTGTTCTGTTTCCATGAAACGGTAGCCATCTTGAACCATTCCATGCTTCCTGCAACTCTGCACGTGGGGTCCTTATTATAGTAGAGTTCCATCGACATTGGTCCATTGGATTTCAAGAAATCCCCTGGACAAAATTTGTTGCAAGAAAAAAAATAATAAGAAAAAAAAGAAACGTAGAATAACAATATGTCACCCCAACTCCGTTGAGGGTGCCATAAAAATCATAAGAGAAACAGATTCCACCACTGTAACTTCATCGCCACATCAAAGACACTTAAGTACAGATCCGAGCGTACTCACGGTTACTGATATTTAAGAGCTTGAAAAAATGTGTGAATTTGGCATACAAAAAAAATCCGCGCATCTTTATGAAAGAATTTGGCGCAAAGACGTTGAAGCTAAACGTGACATCATACAAATGAAAACTTACAAACTGAAGGTTTTCACGTTACCTCTACGATTCAAATTTATTAAAAACAATTCCCAATTGTCCCTCATTTAAACTTCCCAATCATCCCCCTAACATATTCCCGATTGTCATTACTGTTTTACCTGTAGTTTCAACAATGGGACAATCGGGAGGACACCGTGATGTAACTCTATTGTTTCGGGTAAGGGTGAAGGTTGGTACACACATTTCTTCGTCGTATGATTTGTCAACATCAGCATGATTTAGGCAATTGTTTTAAAATTTCTCTGCAGTATTCTTTTATATACATGTTTTACATTCTGATTAAACTATGCGTGATCCCTCACTCTGACTCAGGAGAATAAAATCGAGGATTAACCACGGATAAGGATTAGCCATAATTTGATGGATGCGTTAATGAATCACGTCATTAAATTGATCACGTCATTAATGTGAAGTGCACTTTTTGCGTACTTTTTCATATTTTTAAGTTTTGGAGTTGTTTTAAGTTGCGCTTTTTCTAATACGTTCTTGGTAAAGGCATTTGAATAACTTCTATAATCTTCTATAGGTTATGTATGTACAATTTTATTTAATATGAGGCAGGCATTCTTCTTCTTCTTCTTCTTCTTCTTCTTCTTCTTCTTCTTCTTCTTCTTCTTCTTCTTCTTCTTCTTCTTCTTCTTCTTCTTCTTCTTCTTCTTCTTCTTCTTCTTCTTCTTCTTCTTCTTCTTCTTCTTCTTCTTCTTCTTCTTCTTCTTCTTCTTCTTCTTCTTCTTCTTCTTCTTCTTCTTCTTCTTCTTCTTCTTCTTCTTCTTCTTCTTCTTCTTCTTCTTCTTCTTCTTCTTCTTCTTCTTCTTCTTCTTCTTCTTCTTCTTCTTCTTCTTCTTCTTCTTCTTCTTCTTCTTCTTCTTCTTCTTCTTCTTCTTCTTCCCGTTACGTGTCGAACTCTGTAGTAAAGTGTAATTGACTCGGGCGCATCTCAAACAGACAGGAGGCCACTCCTCTGGCCAAAAGTAAAAGTCCAGGAAATAATCTGGACAGTATTTACAATAAAAATATGATATTAATTACACCTATGTACACTGGTTATCCTGCTGTCTATTTCAGATGTGGCTGGGTCCAGGGGATAATATTCACTCTGGCCCTGAAGTCCTCTAGGGATCCGGACTCCACTACAGATTCGGGGAGTTTATTCCATTCTCTAGTTGTTCATGGGAAGAATGAGTGGTAGTATACGTCCCTCTTCACTCTAGTTTGTCTAAGTTTGTGGTTGCCCCTGGTCCTACTGTCTCCTGTCGTGTAGTATTTGGCTGGATCAATGGTAATCATCTGATGTTGAGTCTTGTAACACAGCACAAGACTCTGTTTCCATTACCTGTGAATGGGGACGAAGTTTGTTTAAATTATTTTTTTTGTATTTTAAATATTTGTTAAAAAAAAGATACGGAAATACCGTAACGTTTCCGATTTTGGTTCTGTTGTTAGGGATTTTACTTGTGACGTTATTTAAGTTATGACGTCATGTTCAATGTAAACACAGAAACGCAATGCATCAGGTAGGCCTAACGTTTATTCATACCAAAGACAAAGAATGATTAAAAATGAAATATTGGTATTGTGTTCCTTCAGTTCCTATATTTTACTAGACTAATCAAAGTATCACGACAACAAGACCGGAAGAAGGAAGTAGAGTTATGTGTTCTGCGCAGATCCGGAAATTATAAAACACGCCAAAAAAAAAAATTGAACGATTTTGAGTTCAGTATAATTAGTACAATGAAAAATTCGGGAAATTTTCCCGATTTTTTTTTTTTTTTTTATTGAAATTTCTACTGTAATAGGGGACTTCGTCCCCATAATATGAGGCAGGCATTACCTGTGAATGGGGACGAAGTCTGTATGATTTTTTTTGTGTAACTTTTTAAAATATTTGTGAAAAAAAGAAACGGAAATACCGTAACGTTTCCGATTTTGGTTCTGTTGTTAGGGATTTTACTTGTGACGTTATTTAAGTTATGACGTCATGTTCAATGTAAACAAAATAACGCAATGCATCAGGTAACGTTTATTCATATCAAAGACAAAGAATGATTAAAAATAAAATATTGGTATTGTGTTCCTTGAGTTCCTATATTTTACTAGACTAATCAAAGTCTCACGACAACAAGATCGGGAAAAGGAAGTAGATTTCTGTGTTCTGTGCAGATCCGGAAATTAAAAAACACGACAAAAAAAAATTGAACGATTTTGAGTTAATTAGTACAATGAAAAATTCGGGAAAATTTTCCCGATTTTTTTTTTTTTTTTTTTTTTTATTGATTTTTCTACTGTTATTGGGGACTTCGTCCCCATATAATATATTCTTACAATTTTTGCAAAGTAAACATTTAAAAAAAAATTTTACTCGGCCAGTTTAGGAAAGTAAGCCTAGAATACATAAATATACTAAATGACCTACTGCAATATCGTCGGGGGAAAAGAGTGGATTTGAGACTCTATAGTTCTAAATATTATATACTTATTTATAAACGCATCCTTACACAATTTTATTTTCATAAATTCCATAAAAAAAATCCCCTTTCATATCTTTTCATCTTGGTAAAAAAACGCGCGAATGTTTCTAGCTGGAGGAATAAAATTTATCACAAAAACGGCGACGTCATAGTACATTACGTAGTTCATAACATCATTTCAATCGGCCGAGGATCGGCCCTTTGGCACTGAAAGGAGTATGACTTTGGGCCGATCATCGGCCCTGTGGCACAGAACTCGTTAAACCCGCTGCATTACTTTGCACCTATCCTAAGTCAGGAACCTGATGTTCAGTAATTGTTTTTTGTTGATGTGGTTCTCGTTTCTCGGTTTTTTAGTATAGATAAGTCCGATGGTTTTCTCATTTGAATGGTTTTACACTAGTCATTTTGGGGTCCTTTATAGCTTGCTGTTCGGTGTGAGCCTGTGGTAGACTGTATTTTATAGGTTTTACAGTAATTGTGTATATTTTTATATTTAGTTTATTGTGTTGTATTCTGTATATTATATGATTTATATTGATTAATTGAAAGCTATAGTATACTAATTACATATTGTAATTAGTTGATCAGTCTATATACTAGTATATGCTTTGTTCATTACATTTACGTATTTGACAGTTGGACTTATTGACATACGACATTTTCTACTGGTTTGGGTAACTTTGGTTTCACTACAAAGGTTTTCTTTTTATGCTTCAGTGGACCGCACACTTTCTTTATTTCTATTGGTCATTATATTTTGGCGCTATATTTCTTTTGTTCTTTTATGCTGGTCATCACTTTTCTAGATACTGGTGGACATATTGATATGTGCTTGATATAATTCTAAGTTTGGACTTATATTCTTTCTTAGTTTTCTTTATTCTGTATTCAGGTCAGTTATATTTTTCTATTACTAATTATACGTTAATTGTCCAGATATTTATTATTTTACCTAGAATGACTGTTTAGAATGAAAAGGCCGATGTGTAAATGTTGAATGCGAGATGAATGCTTTAAAACGATATAAAATAGATAAAGTACAGTAAAGTATTATCTGCTTGATTAAATTGCTTAAGAGACGTTATTTACATATTTTCATAAATAAAGTACTTTTAACTAATTTGGTAAATTATGAAATCTAATACACATTGTATGAGAATTCGAGTGTTCCGGAATGAATGTGTTAAATATTTTTAAAGGTAAAGATATAAACATAATAACAGTTACGTGTATTGATTGATTATTTTAGCTAAGAGTACAAATCGTAAATAGGTGGTTTTTATTACAGTTAAACATGGATTACAATTTGTTTATTTGTTATACAGGTATATTTTAAGTAATCCTGGGATGATGTGAATTAATTTCCATATAGATAAATCAGGAGGCCTTTGCACCTCATGCGAGGTAAGCTAAGTGTTATTTTTGTAATGTTCGTATTTTTGTTTGTTGCTATTTTATGCTTACGGCATTCATACAGCATGCAGCTATTGCTTTTAGTTTTGTTAATTTGCTTATGTTAAAGTTTGTGTTAACCGCTTTAGTTATTTTTCGTATATTAGACTTGTTTATTTAATACGAGTCGTTAAGTGCATATGTACTAGACTTTGTCAGTTACGCTAAACAATATAAGCATATTGTTGTAAATACATGCAGAACAGTTTTAATTATATTTCAAATAGTAAAACATTTGTTTATCATAATACATGGATAGAAACCTATGTACCAGATTATTTATTTGATAAACGGTCAGAGTCTTACTATTGTATTTATTTTGTAGGGTATCTTTTTATGTATTTGTTATTATCCTGAAGTTAGTCCAGAAATAAAAGGAACCACCTTCAACAAACGTATTGTGTTTTAATAAGCCCTAGAAAGTGCTACTACAAGCCCATGCTCTGTGTTGAGGACCGTATTATGACCTATAATGGTTTTTCTTTTACAAATTGTGGCTTGTGTGGACATCTGTCTCATTGGCACTCATAACACATCTTCGTTTATCTAAGTAGAAAAATACAAACAAATAAAATACATAATACATTTTTTATATACATGTATATACATTTTGGTTGTGAGTTGGAATTACTCACTTAATTGTGTGTTCGACTAAATTTTTATTGACTATGAGTCATATCAAAATCAAAGAATCCGGTGTTGTCAATGTTGTTAACTACACAATCACCCGGTTTTGTCTATGTATAGGTCCCAGTTTTGTTTTGTTTTGAAACCACAAATTTATGAAAAGCAACGATAGTTTAAACATATTTATTTATAGTGGATTGTGAAACACGTCATTACAACTTATATTAAGGTTTATGTACCCTTCTGTAGCCATTTTTGTACGAATTTTTCAAACCTCAATTGTATCAAAACTAAAGATATAATAAATAATAGAGATAGGCCATTTACTACATGTTCCAAGGGGAAACTTGATGTAAAGCATTATTTTTACTGTTTCATTGCATTTGATAGAAAAAGAGGACTTTGTGGCAAATAAATCAAGATTTTTATAGAAAATCCACAGCCTTTAATAGAGATTTTTGTTATAAAATTTGAAACATAAACTACTCACTTGATTTTCTATGATGTGCTAGTGTTTATTTTTTACAAAAAGTTCTAAGTAACCTGTAAATTCCAAAACACCTCGTGCTGAGTCACTAAAGTCGAGCGCACCCTAAAAGGTGTACTTGATTTTGGCCATATTTATACTTGTCTTAATCAATAACTACATTTATAAACTTGTTTTAAGGAAATCAATGCTAGCACTGCATGCAATAATCCTATATCTATCAGTCATCAAATTGCCAAATATGAGAGTACAAGGATAAAGGCTGTGGATTTTCTATAAAAATCTTGATTTGTTTGCCACAAAGTCCTCTTTTTCTATTAAATGCAATGGAACAGTAAAAAATAATGCTTTGCATCAAGTTTCCCCTTGGAATATGTACAATATGGCCTATCTCTATTATTCATTATATCTGTAGTTTTGATACAATTGAAGTTTGAAAAGTTCGTACAAAAATGGCTACAGAAGGGTACATAAACCTTAATCCCTTTCCACTTTGCAGGTACGAGTGCTGCCTTGTAACGGCATTAGCATGCTCTTTTTCGAAATCTTCAAGGTTGCCTTTTACGTGCAAGAGATAATTGTTCTCTCTCAACGCTGGCCAGCCAATAATCGACCCCTTCCGATAGACAATCAACGTTTCTCAAGACCATACTCGCAAATGGTGTCGAGGGAAAGCCGAAAATTCAGTCCCTGAAATAATCTCCCTGCAACCCTCTTCTTATGTTGGGCGAGTTGTCCGACCTATTTTCAAAGGAATTTTACCCTTTTTCATTGTGCGATTTTTTAGAAAATGGGTAAAGAAAGTGAAATGTGGAGTTGACAATGGGGCGATTTGTCATGGATTTCTTCGGGTGCGGGGTTAAACCCCTGGAAGCTCACGCGTTATCGTGAAAAGAATATCCTATCTGTCATTCAAAATCAACAATGGCAACATATTTGACCTGTTGAGCACAAAAGTTTCCTACATAGAGATGATTTCAACATTCCAGTTGTGGAGTTTCCATTTCAAGGTATGATTATATATATACACATGGAAAAAAGTATTGCAACACCTTGATTTTTTAAAACTTGAAAAATCAGCCTCTTTTTTTGGATTAAATATAATAAAATATGTGTATAATATTATTGAAACATAGTTTATGATAACATTGGCATTGAAACGAACAAAAAATGTTTGAAAAAAAATGATTTATATAACCACAATTTTAATACCAAAATGGAGTGTTTTTTGTACAAAAAAATGCATTTTACAACTTTAACTGTAGTCGAACTTTACAATGTCAGACATTCCAAAATTAATCCTTAGATGACTGTTCATATCATGGTTGATCGTTATACGCCAAAGAATTAGTACTTTGTGCGCAGCCTCCATTCAAACGGATAACCGCATCTAAACGTCTTCTGTTTCCTGCCATAAATCGACTTATTTGTTGCTAAGTTAGCAGCAACCATTTCTGATGAAGGGCATTGTTTTTTTCATGATGTGTTTGAATTGGGGTGTCCTTTCGCGCACTTTCCGCCCAATAGTTTCCCAAATATGCTCGATATGGTTGAAATCCGGGCTACGATCGTGCCAAGGAAGATGAACCGAATTCCATTTGAACATTGAATCTTCCTCCACGATGCTAATTTCCAACTTTGGCGAGCTCTGCACTACATTGGATACGGAAAACTGTGTGTCTGTTCGTTAGCAAAGGTCTCCGAAATGGTCTTATCGCACGATAACCAGTAGCGATGAGTCGATCTCGAACAGTTCTTGTTAAAAGGCTCCTGTATGGCCACCACTCTCTTTTTAGGATTGTCTTGTATGCAATGGGTTTCCTTCTGACCAACCTTCATTATGCTTGATTTTCCTTAGCAAATGGTATAGGGGGTCTTCATTATCTTGGAATGTCTTTAACAGCGTTTATTGCCTGATTTATTCTCAAAACGACTTATAGTGAAATGGTGATGACCAACCATACGTGCAGTTTTTACAGCGACATCCCTGCTTCCCTTATGCTGATAATCTGCCATCTTGCTGCAGTTAAGAGTTGTCAAGGACCCATTATATGGTGTCAATTACATAACTTTAAAAATTTGGTTATTTAAAGGGTTGAAAACAATGAGGATAAAAACAACTGTTTTGCTGTTTACGGGTACAGTAGCTGCATGTGCAGATAAAAAATTATAGAGTCGATATTTATTGATTAAACTCAGGTGATACTTAAATAATGTTTAACTAGTTCTATTTTACCAAATTATATCCCAAAAATATGAAAAGTGTTTTTTTAATTTTAATTTCAATTTGGTGTTGCAATACTTTTTTCCATGTGTATATCTCCAAGTTTATACGATATTTCAGAACTTGCATTCCCATCATGATTTGCTCGAGGTTGCTACTTACAACCAAGAATTCCAAGTGGTGAAATTGATTGGACCCCTTCATAATTTTCAAGACCGCTCTCACTGTTCTTTTCTTTTTTCCTCAAATTTGACGTACCGAATTAAATATATCACAGATTTTTTACTTATATGACGGGTGCCAGATGTGGGACAATATATCCTGGGTTTTTTATGTTGTCTTTTAGGCCACACCAATTTAATTCCTTGTTCGACGGACCCGCCCGCACCTATTTTTTTCAAAGCAGAATTTTTTTATTTTTTTTATATTCCCGCATCCGGAAATGTAATCGTGTCCATTTCCCGCACCGTTTTTTTTTTTTTTTTTGTAAATATTATAAACAGATATTTGCACTTGTTTTTATAATCACAATCTAACATGTATTTATAACGATTTTAAACATATAAGCACCCAAGTACACTGTGTCAATGTCTGTGATAATATTTGATTCAGCATGAAACCCATTTATCCCAAATGGGAGTGCTCCGATATAAATAGAAAACAGAAGACAATACGTGTACAGAACAAAACATTCATTTTGGTTTCCTTCCCCCTTACTCAGATTCCCTATCAAAATATGTTCGTTGTGAGAAATAAACTTCAAAAAACTTCGGAAAGAAATGCCTTCAACTGCAATATGCTGGCGATACAAAACTATCCATACCCCCTGCATGTTTATGCACCTGTCCTGATTGATTCAGGGGTTTGTCGTTCGGCAGTTAGATATTGTTCGTTGCTGTTCATGAATATTATTTGGTATTTTCCCGTTTGTATATATATAAATTAGATCGTTGGTTTTCCTGTTCGAATTGTGTACACTTATAATTTTGGGATCCCTTATAGCTTGCTGTTTGGTCTGGGTCAAAGCTCTGCCGTACGTACTATGACCTGTATTTGCTATTATCCCTCAGAAGGGCACATATGGGGTCATTTTACTGTTGTAAAAAAGAAACTTGAAGAAATACCAAGGATTTGCATAGTGTTTACTATACAAATCCTTTGAAGAACTTAAAAAAATTAACTAAAAAAGAGGAGAAATACATCATATTTAAATTATTTTAAACAACATTACTATTATTATTCTTAAAGAGAATTATTTATGATATTATTTCTTTTGAATAATATTAAAGTAAATGTGTTAATATGGCCTAAGTCCAGGAATATTACAAAATTCTTGGGCATGTTTTGACCATTTAATACCAGATAGATATATAGTTCTTTGGGAAAATATGAGCTCTTTTGTACTAAAAAGTTTTATTTACAAAAAAATATATTGTAACTTATATTGACCCCTCATAAAAAGGATATTTATAAAATTGAGGGGTTGTTCCCAACCTGATTATGACTTGGATGGAGAATTGTCTCATTAATTGGCACACATACATATACCAAATCTAATTATTCAATTATTTATTGGTGAACAGGGAAAAATACTTCATAAATTAAAGAAATGTCAAAGTACAAGTGATACATCAAGTTTTAATATTGTCAAAACCTACTATTTTATGTTTACAAAAAAAAAATATAATCGCTCGCCTTTACTTTTCAAGCTTCGCCTCAAAAATTTGCAAAATAAATATTTTTTTATTAAAATTTTCAAATCGCTCGCTCGCCCCAATTTTTGGAGTCCAAAAATCCGTAGAACAAGAAATTAAATTGGTGTGGCCTTATGTAATGTTTCTCTTTTCAACGTTTTTCGTCTTTTGAAATGCCATTGTCAGTTTGTTTTTAACTAGTGAGTTTAAATTTAAAAGGGGATCGACAAAAATATCAAAACTTTTATAAAAATAGTAAAGGGAAAAGTTCTATATAGATTATTTTAACTTCATATAATTTTCACACCTTTTTACGGGAAAATTTCGTTAATGGACGCATGTCCTTATTAATTTCATTGATGACCAGGTCGGTGTTACATCAAAATATAAGCTACACACATAGTATCCCAGCAGATACTATATTGTTTTAAACAAAAGTAATCTGAGTAGACTATTCACTGTAGATTCAAATAATGTTGACAGAAAATGGACAAATATATGATATTCCAAAATACAAGCATAATATCTAAATTAAAATCCCGATGCATTGTCATGAGACATGTTGTAATTGCTCAAGCCGCATCACACGGGACTTTCGCGATTTCCAAATGAATGATCACACTCGGTACCCTGAAAATGTATTCATATTTGTGAAAAAGTTCGCAACGACGGTCATCAAATTTTTCAAATTGATCCCAACAAAGGAATATGAAAAAGGCTACTATCTGAAATAAATTTCTAATAGTAACCTAAATATATAACATTAATTCAATTGAATATTAGGTAATATAAATCTATTTCAGACCCTAATGGCAAGTAGGAAACTGAAAAAAAGATAAACTTCCAAATTGGCGCCAAAAAAAAATATCCGCGAAATAAACGCAATTTCAGAATAGCGGGTTTTAATATCAGTCCCATTGTTGTCTTAAGAAAGTAGCAACAACGGTCGTTTCTAAGGGCTTGCTTTCCGACTGCTCTTTGAATTTTCCATTTGATCTCTTTATCATTGAAAATGGCATTAAAAATCATCCCTTTATCCTTGGTTACTATCAGAGGCCTTACCTGTATAATTGTTGCTTATGGTGCTCTCTTCGAGGTCCGCGTTCGAAGTATAAATAGTGGGTTGCTTTTCAGTTCAAATCGTAAAGTCAAATCTAAGACTTAAAAAATGGTACTTCGCAAGATCTGGTTTGCGCTAACCCAGTTTTAATTAGCGTGGGGCGCTGTCTTCCTTCGGATAGTGTTCCAGTGTACTAGCACTATAAAGTCCTGCAACATCGGTAGGCTAGCACAAAGCAGTCAAAAATTTACATACACCCTTTGGTTTTTTATTTATTTTATTTTATTTTATTTTATTTTAATTCTCTTTTTTTTTCCGTACATAAAAATTCACACTAATTATTTTTGCAAAACTCACATACACAAATTTAGGGTCATTTGGCATTTAAATTCACATACACAATTTGGCTTATCAAAATTGGTACCGTGTTTATTAATTAATTATTTATTTTATTTTCTATTTAAACAAAATTATTCTTATATTATTTTATTATATTTATTTTTATATTCTTTTAATTTATTTACTTATTTACTTATTTACTTATTCATCAATTTTTTATTCATTTATTTATTCAAATTTTTGCTCTTTTAAATTTTTCATCATTCCAAATTATGTTAATTACCACATGGTAAAAAAATAAATTATTTAATGCCCAATAAGGCGCAAGTCAGGGCCGACCGTGCAAGGGCTGTGTAGCCAGTCAAGGTCGTTAAAAACTTCCATTTGTTGTTGTTCAAATCGTCATTTGTACCAAAGACAGCAGACAGTGAACATCGGAAAGGACGTGGTTTGTAGCAGGCAGAAGGTTTGATTTAAGTGAAGTGAAGTGCTTGGAACCTGCGGACAGAATTTAGAAAGGGACTGAGACTGTTGGTTCGGTACAGGTTGTCCAAACAGAGCTGGTACTAAGGTTTTGCGTCTCGCATCTCTCACTATTGCAGTGAGTGTTTGCTGACATACCATGCCTTAGTGCTACCCTGTTGTTCCGACAGTTATAGACATGTTTATTTAATAAAGTTTTATACCTTTTAGGTTTCAGCCTAGTTTTATACATTTAGGTTTCAGTCCTTTTGATACATTTCGGTTTCAGACCAGTTCCAAACATTTAGGTTTCAGACAATAGTCCAAACCGTCTGACCAGTTTCATACATTTAGGTTTCATGCAGACCCGTTTCATACATTTAGGTTTCAAACCAGTTCCATCCATTTAGGTTTCAGACTATAGTTTCAAACAGTTGGACTGAAAGGGTTTTAAACAGTTTTAATTCAACAGGTTCGGGTTAGGTTGATAAGTGTTGAAATTCGTTTTAATAAAATGTAGTATAGTATATGTCTCATATTTGATAGTGATAGTGTAAATTTATTATTGACTTTAGAACTTTTGAATTGCTTTTCAAATCCCAGGAAACTGGAACGAACCCGAGGGTAAAAATATCTAAACGTCCCCGTCCGGTTACACGTTACATTAGCCTGTCAACATTGAGGTTTAGAGTTTGAATTCCGCACGTCAATAGGACGGTTGACTCTATCCTTAATTGACAAGTCAATATTTCTGTTGAAGAACGTTTGTTCCTTCCAGTCACTCCAACTTCCTCCATCGCCACGAAATAGCACAATATTGCTGAAAGTGGTGTTAAACATCAGTCAATGAGTCAAGTAAATTTAACGCTGTAAACACAAAGACTTCATGCTCAGTATAATATATATATATATATAAATAAAGGTTCCACATGGTTGACAATGTCTATAAGAAACCAAAGACGAAGATGATAACACTTATAGATCACCGTACAACCTTCAACATTAGTATTTAAGCTTCAAACCGAACACTAACATTGAACGGCTTTTGTATCACATGACATGTTACCTCCAAGCCAAAAATCGTATTCAAATGTATTACTAAGGTACACTTTTAGTGCACCCTAGACACTTGTTTCTTGGATAATTTGTATCATACATTAGACCGTTGGTTTTCCCGTTTGAATGGTTTTACACTGGTAATTTTGGGGCCCTTTATAGCTTTTTGTTCGATGTGAGCCAATGCTCCGTGTTGAAGGCCGTACATTGACCTATACAATGGTTTACTTTTATAAATTGTTACTTGGAAGGAGAGTTGTCTTATTGGCACTCACACCACATCTTCCTATATCTATGTATACACGCGTTAGTGTTCAAACATTTAGGAACTCAGACAAAACAAAAAATGTGTTATATTAAAAACAAAAGTAAAAGTCCAATAAAAGAAAACATTTTGTTTTTACACATAAACACATTAATATATTTGAGTTGGCTATTTACGCTTCTATCTTTTATGGAGGGTGTTCTTGTTGGTTGTTTATTGTTTGGTTTTTTTTTTCTAGTTTTTTTATGGGTTTTTTTTTTTTTTTTGGGGGGGGGGGGGGGTAAAAATAGCACTTCTAAGGTCTTACATATAAAGAGGGCGCACACAAGGCATTCACTTTACACAAACGTCCGACTGAGAAAATTAAGTGAGTATGGTGAACGTTAACTATCACCAACTTCCGACTATAAATCAAAGTACTGATTATACTTTTTTTTCTGAAATTATTAACACAGAAATTAACAAACATCAATCGGACAAGTTTTAATATGAACTGAGACCTTGTCGTCGAAAAAGAAGATAAATTTCATTTGTAAAATTAAACATGAACAAATTATTAATGAATTATGTATTGAAAGTATTGACAAAATGTATTTGTTATTTCGCTATTCGTTGTTATTGGTCGGTAGACCAAATTAAAGGTATGTATGCATTTCACATACAATATACACGTTTAAAAACAGACAGGTGCGACATTTAATATTACAATCCTTAATTACAGCGAGCATTCATAAAATGACTGTGTATGTAATGTACCATGGAAAAAAGTAACTTTAACCTGGGAGTTTTGTTTTAGTTGAAATATTCGAAAATCAAAATAAAACGTCGAAAGAATGTTTCATGATTAGAATGAGTTACCATGGTTTTTTTTTTATATTTTTGCTAAATACGCTTATATTTCAAGGTAAGTTACTTGATTTTGTGATCGTTCTGTTTTTTGGGTTTTTTTTGTTGTTGTTTTTTTTTTTTTGGGGGGGGGGGGGGTAATTGTGCTATATATATATGACCACATGCCTCAGTCACACTTAAATATTCACAACGTTTCTACAACTACATTTAGTTGTACAAGTCTTTCGTTGCTAACCTTTATTAAATGAAGGAGTTTTACTTTGCAAGACTAGATCTGGAGCTGTCGCGCAATTTTTAGCATGAAAATTTAACAATTATGCAGTCGGAAACCAGGTTGAAATAGAACAAAAGAATCGAAGCTCTTTGTTAGAGAAGGCGATAAATGTTTACTGTATTGTTTACTATAGTGACAAAATTTTTAAAAGTTAATAGAAACAAACACAATTGCAATTTTCTTCTCAATTACGAGGTGTTTTATTTTAAAAACACCATTTGCATAAGTTTTCAATTTATCTAGTACATAGTTAAGCAGAACAATTAGATATCAAGTCGACGACATGGGTATCTTTCAAGTTGGATGAAGAAAATGCATAACCTCCGATTTTTATGAAAAAATTACCACGGACGGAAAACATATCAATCTATTAGTTCAGTAATTTCCGTGTCTGCCCTTCCATTATGTGACTGAAGAAAAAATTCCCAAAAATTGGTAACAATTGTATCGAAAAGAGAAAATCGAGTGCACCTTTTTATGTTAGGGCGTGTTTGAGTTGAGTATTTTTTCTTGATATCGTACAAAGTAAGAATATTTCATACATCGTCTCGCTTCAAATTCTATCATTTTTATACGGCCGGGACGGGACGTATTATGGTATACCGTTGTCCGTCCGTCCGTCCGTCCGTCCGTCCGTCCGTCCGTCCGTCGTCCACACTTCGGACAATAACTCAAAATCACTTTCACCAATTTCACAGAAACTTTGGTGAATTGTTTATATCTATTGACGTAAGCTCCCTTTCGTTTTTTTTTTAATTTCAGATTTTAAGTTTTGGATTTATGGGGCTTTATTCATAAAAAAGGGGGGATTTTCAACACTTCGGACAATAACTCAAAAAGGCTTTCACCAATGTCCATGAAACTTTGGTGAATTGTTTATATCTATTGACGTAAGCTCCCTTTCGTTTTTTTTTTAATTTCAGATTTTAAGTTTTGGATTTATGGGGCTTTATTCATAAAAAAGGGGGGATTTTCAACACTTTGGACAATAACTCAAAAGGCTTTCACCAATGTCCATGAAACTTTGGTGAATTGTTTATATCTATTGATGTAAGCTCCCTTTCGGTTTTTTTTAATTTCAGATTTTAAGTTTTGGATTTATGGGGCTTTATTCATAAAAAAAAGGGGGATTTTTAACACTTCGGACAATAACTCAAAAAGGCTTTCACCAATGTCCATGAAACTTTGGTGAATTGTTTATATCTATTGATGTAAGCTCCCTTTTAATTTTTATTAATTTCAGATTTTAAGTTTTGAATTTATGGGGCTTTATTCATAAAAAAGGGGGATTTTTAACACTTCGGACAATAACTCAAAAAGGCTTTCACCAATGTCCATGAAACTTTGGTGAATTGTTTATATCTATTGATATAAGCTCCCTTTCAATTTTTATTAATTTCAGATTTTAAGTTTTGGATTTATGGGGCTTTATTCATAAAAAAAGGGGGATTTTTAACACTTCGGACAATAACTCAAAAAGGCTTTCACCAATGTCCATGAAACTTTGGTGAATTGTTTATATCTATTGATGTAAGCTCCCTTTCAATTTTTATTAATTTCAGATTTTAAGTTTTGGATTTATGGGGCTTTATTCATAAACTAGAGGCTCTAAAGAGCCTGTGTCGCTCACCTTGGTCTATGTGAATATTAAACAAAGGAAGCAGATGGATTCATGACAAAATTGTGTTTTGGTGATGGTGATGTGTTTGTACATCTTACTTTACTGAACATTCTTGCTGCTTACAATTATCTCTATCTATAATGAACTTGGCCCAGTAGTTTCAGAGGAGAAGATTTTTGTAAAAGATAACTTGATTTACGAAAAATGGTTAAAATTGACTATAAAGGGCAATAACTCCTAAAGGGGTCAACTGACCATTTCGGTCATGTTGACTTATTTGTAGATCTTACTTTGCCGACATTTATTGCTTTTTACAGTTTATCTCTATCTATAAAAATATTCAAGATAATAACCAAAAACAGCAAAATTTCCTTAAAATTACCAATTCAGGGGCAGCAACCCAACAACAGGTTGTCCGATTCATCTGAAAATTTCAGGGCCGATAGATCTTGACCTGATAAACAATTTTACTTCATGTCAGATTTACTTTAAATGCTTTGGTTTTTGAGTTATAAGCCAAAAACTGAATTTTATTTCGTTGTAACACTTCCGGGACCAAATGAGATTGTGCTGCGCATGTGTGAACTTCAGTGTGCTGATAGCTCTTGGGCAGTTCGGACGTAGTTTGAATTGTCCTAACTTCAGATTAAATATTAAACCAACGTAGTTGGTATTCATTTTATAATTAATAAAATTTGATATAAGATATAAATAAAAGTTAGTAATCACCGGATGTAATTCGGTAAAAATTTACGACTTTCACCTGGTTTCGGCACTTTGCCGTAAACCGGTTATAAAGAAAACACATGGCGGAGAAAATGATCGAAAAGGGGTCCGCCTCAAAAAGAAAGTCTTCACTTGAAGACATCAGTAATACGGACGAAGATGAGCTTCTGTCCGAGAAGATAAATTCCGTTTCCAGCGCGGCTGGTAAAAGGAAACATGAGTCGACAAAGTCGAAAGCTTCCGCGAGTGGCGGAGCAAACACTTCAAGTGTAAAGGGTAAGAAACCAGCGAAGGTTAATAGTAATGAAACTCAAAACCCTGGCCCTTCTACCTCGGCAAAAGTAGACAATCATGATGCAATCATGTCAATGTTAGTCTCAATCCAAGAAGGTCAGAAAAGACAATCTGACGATATAAGGTCTTTAAAAGACCGGGTACAAGACATTGAAGAATATGACGAGGGTAATAATTATGATGATAATTATGATGAAGGTGAAGAAAACCCCCATGATGATGGGGAAAATGTAGACAATGAAAGTGAACCACCTGCTAAGAAGCAGAACAAAGATGATAATAGGTTTTCATCTATGTCTAAGAGATGTAAGGTTCAAGAACTTTGTGATGTCAAAATTGATGAGGTCTTGGCAAATAATGTCAATGAGTTGTTCAGGAATGGTATGAATGAGGAACAATACTCTGAGTTAACTAAAGATGAAAACAATGCAAGACCTGAAAATTGTGAAGGTTTATCTATTGTAAGAATAAACCAACTCATGTGGAATGTAATTTCACCAGGAGCACAATCTGCTGATAAAAAATTACAATTTCTTGAAAGAACTATTGTAAAAGCAGCAACAATTCTAACAAAAACTGTCAACAAAATGGCTATTGACGAAAACAACAATGCCAATGGTAACTCTGGTAGTGGAGAATACATTGACAAATGTAATGATGTATTGGCTTTGTTGGGCCATGCAAACCGCCAATTGAATATGACTAGAAGGGATTTTTTAAAGCCCGAAATGATGGCAGAATATGTGCCTCTCTGCTCACACTCTGTTCCTTACACAAACAACCTTTTTGGAGATGATGTCTCTAAAGTTGCAAAGGACATTGAAGATTGTTCCAAAGTTGGAAACAAGTTGAAGTTTGGTAGTGGCAGAGGTAGAGGCGGAGGCTTCTTCAGAGGTGGTAGAGGAGGCCACAGAGGTACTTTTAGCAGAGGTGGCTACCGTGGAGGAAGAGGTGGCTTCCGAGGAGGAAGAGGTCGAGGTTCCGGCCCTATTCCAAAAAACTCCCAGAGAGGAGGAAATCCACAGAAGTATTAGATACATCAAATGAAGTAAGTCATTGTTTTAAAGCTGGTGTATTGAAAAAGTTTTCCGATGAATGGGAAAAAATTACCTCTGACAAATTTATTTTAGATATAGTAAGCCATTGTCATATAGAGTTCATAGATAATGTTGAACCTAAGCAAGACATTTTTAATGTAAAATCTGTTTTTAACTCAAAAGAAAGTGATATTGTTTCAAATGAAATTCAAAAGTTACTGGCAATTGATGTTATCAAAGAAGTTCAGTCAATGAAAGACCAGTTTTTATCGCCTATATTTTTAAGGCCAAAAAAGAATGGGGAATATAGAATGATTTTGAATCTTAAGAAGTTGAATGAATACATTGAGTATCATCATTTTAAAATGGACACTTTTGAAAGTGCCATTAAACTTGTAACTAGCAAATCATTTATGGCTTCTATTGATTTGAGACATGCTTATTATAGTGTTCCAATTGCAGAGGAACATCAAAAGTTTTTACGGTTTTATTGGAACGGAAAACTTTTTCAATACACATGCTTACCTAATGGGATTTCCTCCGCACCTAGAATATTTACTAAATTATTAAAACCTGTTTACTCTAGTCTTAGAGTTTTAGGTCATGTGAATGTTGGTTACATAGACGATAGTCTTTTATTAGGAGAGACTATAGAAGAATGTAATAAAAATGTAAATGACACAATTGAATTAATGTCAAAATTAGGATTTGTCATACATGAAGACAAATCTGTTTTTCAACCATCAAAACAAATTATATTCTTGGGTAATATTATTGATTCAGAAAATATGATTATAACCCTTACGGCAGACAAAAAACAAAACCTAGTAAAAGAATGTAAATGGTTACTGCAGAGAAACTTAGCTAAGATTAGAGATGTAGCAAAAGTCATTGGACTTATAGTCTCCTCTTTTTCTGCCGTTGAATTCGGTAAATTGTTTTATCGTAACCTTGAAAAGGAAAAAATTATAGCTTTAAAAAACTCAAAAGGAGATTTTGAACAAAGCATGCTTATTTCTAATCAGATGAAAGGAGATTTAGAATGGTGGGTTGCTAATGTGTCTACTGAATTAAGACATATAAGCCATGGTAGTCCACAAATTGTGATTCAAACAGATGCCTCATTATTAGGATGGGGTGGCATATTAAGTGATAATGAAATTGGAGGTAGATGGACAGATGAAGAATCAAAAAATCACATAAATTATTTAGAAATATTAGCTATATATTATACATTAAAATCCTTTCTGCATCTGATCATAAATAAGCATGTGAAGGTTCTTACAGACAATACTACGGCAGTGGCCTACATATCAAATATGGGCGGCACAAAGTCCATAGATTGCAATACAATTTCAAGACAGATTTGGTTCTTTTGTAAAGATAATGACATCTGGTTGACATACACTCATATAGCAGGCAAAGAAAATCTAGCAGACAAAAAATCTAGAGAATTTGATGACAAATTAGAATGGAAATTGAAAAGGTCTGTTTTTGACCAATTATGTACTTTGTGGCAAAGGCCAGACATTGATTTGTTTGCATCTAGATTAAACTTCCAATTAGAATATTACTGCTCTTGGAAACCAGATCCATTATCTGCATTTATTGATGCATTTAGTATAAATTGGTCATATTTTCAGTTTGTCTATTTGTTTCCTCCTTTCAGTTTATTGAGCCGGTGCATTTTCAAAATCAGAGAGGACGGTGCAAGAGGAGTAGTAATAGCTCCATTTTGGCAGACACAAACTTGGTTTCCGAGACTAATGCAGTTGTTAACAGACAATCCAATCGTTCTTCCAAAGAACAAGAAGATTTTGAATCTTCCTCACGATCCACAATCTGTTCATCCTTTACACAAGAAAATGAAACTAATTGCATGTCTAGTGTCAGGAGTAGCTTCAGAGAACGAGGATTTTCTAAAGAAACAACCCACATACTCATGTCGTCTTGGAAATCAAGTACAAAGAAACAGTACCAAGTGTATATCAGGAAATGGTTCAAATATTGTAACAAAAAACAAATTAATTGCTTTCAAATTTCTGTAGGAACAGTGCTTGAATTTTTTACAACTTTATTTAAGGAAGGTAATTTAGGCTATAGTAGTTTAAATCTAGCTCGAGGAGCTCTTTCGTCTTTAGGACTTACTATTGACAGTATTCCAGTTGGACGTCATGCAATGGTGATAAGATACATGAAAGGAATTTTTAATCTTCGTCCACCCAGACCTAGATATGTATCTACATGGGACGTTAGTAAAGTACTACAATTTTTGCGTAGCCTATCACCAGTGAAATATTTAAAATTGAAAGATTTAACATTAAAACTTACAATGTTAATAGCTTTGACAAATGCAGCTCTAGCTCAATCAATTCATTTAATGAATGTTAATCACGTACATAAAGTGAAGGGAGAATTTATTTTTGTTTTGAATGAACTTGTTAAACAAAGCCGACCTGGTTATAAGGAGCCAACTGTAAATATAAAGGCTTACCCTCCAGATAGGAGACTTTGTGTATATACTGTGTATAAAGAATATGTATTTCGTACCAAATTGTTTAGAGGGAAACATGAACCGTTACTTTTAAGTTATGTGAAACCACATCAGCCTGTTTCAAGAGATACAATTTCTAGATGGATAAAAGTAGTAATGGCAAAAGCTAATATTGACACAACAATTTTCAAAGCTCACAGTGTTAGATCTGCATCAGTTTCTAAAGCAAAGATGAATGCAGTGCCTATTTCTCGTATCTTACAAAAAGCAGGATGGTCAGATGCAAAAACATTTGCAAAATTTTATAATAAAAAGATTGAAAAAGATGAAAATTCTTTCAACTTTAATGTGTTGAAGAATTAATCATAAGGTAAGACATTATATATTTCTTATCTTGGTATTCAGTTTTATCATTATGGCTTTAAAGTCTCATTTGGTCCCGGAAGTGTTACAACGAAATAAAATTTAACAATTAAACGAGTCTTGCCTTGGTAAAAGGCGAAGTTTAATTGTAATTTTATGAGTTGTGTAAACACTGAAGGGATTAAATGCCACACCCTCCCTCCCTAGTTAAGGGAGACCTATATGTAGTTATTGTGGGTCATATGTATATATGTATTTCGTTGTTTGTCATATTGATAAAACTTTACTTTGAAGACTGAAGTTCACACATGCGCAGCACAATCTCATTTAATCCCTTCAGTGTTTACACAACTCATAAAATTACAATTAAACTTCGCCTTTTACCAAGGCAAGACTCGTTTAATTGTTAAATTTTACCCCTATGTTCTATTTTTAGCCGTGGCGGCCATCTTGGTTGGTTGGCCGGGTCACGCCACACATTTTTTAAACTAGATATCCCAATGATGATTGTGGCCAAGTTTGGTTTAATTTGGCCCAGTAGTTTCAGAGGAGAAGATTTTTGTAAAAGATTACTAAGATTTACGAAAAATGGTTAAAAATTGACTATAAAGGGCAATAACTCCTAAAAGGGTCAACTGACCATTTCACTCATGTTGACTTATTTGTAAATCTTACTTTGCTGAACATTATTGCTGTTACAGTTTATCTCTATCTATAATAATATTCAAGATAATAACCAAAAACAGCAAAATTTCCATAAAATTACCGATTCATGTGCAGCAACCCAACAACCGTTTGTCCGATTCATCTGAAAATTTCAGGGCAGATAGATCTTGACCTGATAAACAATTTTACCTATTTCAGAATTGCTCTAAATGCTTTGGTTTTTGAGTTATAAGCCAAAAACTGAATTTTACCCCTATGTTCTATTTTTAGCTGTGGCGGCCATCTTGGTTGGTTGGCCGGGTCACGCCACACATTTTTTAAACTATCTATCCCAATGATGATTGTGGCCAAGTTTGGTTTAATTTGGCCCAGTAGTTTCAGAGGAGAAGATTTTTGTAAAAGATTACTAAGATTTACGAAAAATGGTTAAAAATTGACTATAAAGGGCAATAACTCCTAAAGGGGTCAACTGACCATTTCGGTCATGTTGACTTATTTGTAAATCTTACTTTGCTGAACATTATTGCTGTTTACAGTTTATCTCTATCTATAATAATATTCAAGATAATAACCAAAAACAGCAAAAATTCCCTAAAATTACCAATTCAGGGTCAGCAACCCAACAATGGGTTGTCGGATTCATCTGAAAATTTGAGGGCAGATAGATCTTGACCTGATAAACAATTTAACCCCATGTCAGATTTGCTCTAAATGCTTTGGTTTTTGAGTTATAAGCCAAAAACTGCATTTTACCCTATGTTCTATTTTTAGCCATGGCGGCCATCTTGGTTGGTTGGCGGGGTCACGCCACACATTTTTTAAACTAGATACCCCAATGATGATTGTGGCCAAGTTTGGTTTAATTTGGCCCAGTAGTTTCAGAGGAGGAGATTTTTGTAAAAGTTAACGACGACGGACGACGACGACGACGGACGACGGACGACGGACGACGGACGCCAAGTGATGGGAAAAGCTCACTTGGCCCTTCGGGCCAGGTGAGCTAAAAAAGGGGGATTTTTAACACTTCGGACAATAACTCAAAAAGGCTTTCACCAATGTCCATGAAACTTTGGTGAATTGTTTATATCTATTGATGCAAGCTCCCTTTCAACTTTTATAAATTTCAGATTTTACATTTCCGTGTTATGAATTTTTATGCTTAAAAAAGGGGGGATTTTCCAATTTTGGGACAATACATTTAAAGCATAAAAGACAAGTTAAAAGAGCAACGGGCGTATCATGCGCTAAAGCGCAGCCCTTTATTATATATTAAAGCTACAGGTTGACTTTATAACACAAACAAATCACAGTCCTAAAAGATGAAATATATGGGTCAAGTGAAATACCTATCTAATGAGTCACAAAATATTTAATTAGAATTTTTTTTAAATGTTTATGAATTTTCGAAAATTCCACCTGACAACCGATCAGACAATAGTTTTAAGTTGAATCAATGCAGACTAGATTTTAAACTGATGCTCATTAGCTAGTTAATATATTTGTCTTTTAAAATACAACTGACACATAAGGATCGTAATGGTGCAATGTGGATAAATTTATCGGTTTCCAAGAGCAATATTGGTAGCGCGTCATCCCTACAATGGCTTCCATTTCTACGATTGTGAAAATGAACTGGCGTAATGGGGAGATAATTTTGACGAAGTAGACTCCTGACTGTTGCGGAGAAAATTAGCATTTTAAGTTTAACGATTTCATCGCGATATTTGCATTTGGGTCTTGATGAAGATCAGCAAACAAAATGTATTCACTGAATGTTCCCCTAAAATTAACACATCATCAGCCACTTTTGACTTTCCAAAAAAACTTACATACACAAGCCAAACAAAAAACAAACGACTTATTATTCAGCAAAATAAAACCCTAACAATGGAGTAGTCTCAGCTGAAGTAGTAGCCAGCTGAGGCACACCTCCGGGTTCTCGCTGCATTGACGACCCATTACAGGTTTACATGTTATCTGTAATATTTCTACCGTATGGATCATTGTGAAATTAAATCCGCATGGACATAGGCTCATTTTTAAGGGGAAGAAATATTTTACAAAATTGGTTTTGATTTTTGATTGACGGTATGTTTAGGACAAACTTGTGTGATTGGTAAGTACCTTGGAAACATTTTTAAAGTGTGCACCACATTTTTTTGTGTTATTTCGAATAAACAGAAAAAATATTACAGTCATTTCTTATAATTTAATTCTAAATACAGTTATTCCTTAAAGAAATAAATATATGGGTCAAGCGAAATGACAAAGTAATGATTGGTGTATTTAATTACCGGTAACTGAACTAATTATAATACATTACGGTTATTGTCAAACACCCCAAATTTAATAACAAAAAATGTACAAATTAAAATAGTCGTTTGTGCTAATTTTGAATAACATTTCTTCCAATAAAGTAGGTGTTTTCAACGAACCAAAAATTCATGCAGTCTATGCTCCCCTCCACCTTTATTCACTGCAATAAATAGGCCGAGATAGGTTTACGGTCAGAAAGGTCGGTTATGTCTAGTAATGTCATTTTATTGGAAATCTCTAATATGTATAAAATTGAGAATACTAATATGTATGCATGCTTCACACACAAATCTGTCCGTATTCTTGTATATGATTTATTTCAGCATATTGTGATTGTGACTTGCCACCGGTTTTAGATGGTGCATGGTGGGATAGCAGCGCGGGAAATGTTCAGTTTACTCAGACTACAAAGCAGTTAGATGGATGGTTATTCACTGTATACTCACAAAGTTTGTCTGAGTTCACATGTGTAGAGAGTGTTGACAATATATTACTGTTTAAGTAAGTTTTCCACCGTATTTAAGATATCATCTCGAGTGGGTTTAAAGCTTGGCATGTCTATAGATATAGTCGCTTGGTTACTGGTGAAACCTGTATGTTGATATGTCAGTTTTCGTTTTAGTATCATTGAATTACTGTAAAACTCATGAGCTAATTTAACAGCAATTCCTAATATATATAGTTACTATTTTACAGATAAAAGTTGACAAGAATTTTCTTGGTTATTTAAATTTCATGTGACTGTTTGTAAAACATTAATAAACTAAGGATCAGATACTTTTATCTTATTTTTGTTCTGTGTCACTAATTTAGATGAATGATGTACATTGATTTAAACCTTGAAATAACGATTAATGAATTTAATATATAAGATGAAACAAAGCTGTTCGAACTTCTGTATAATTAGTTCATATTTTAACTAATCGCTACATTTTGTCTGTTTTTTACGTTATAGAAGTGACAATGAAGCCAATACATTTGGAGAACTTTATTACGGATTTCTGTGTATGGTGTACACTAATCTAACATCATCCAGCTTCAGGTATTATCTACAGGCAGGTATGTATATATATAGTATGGTCTAATGATATTTAAAAATAAATTTGTGAGTTTCTCCAGGAAGCCGTAAGTATATACATCGTCCCCCGTATTCAAACTATGTAAACAAATAGGACTTTCCAATGTCATGATTTGATACAAGAAACCATACAAGTAACTCACATCAAAAATAATGAAAAGCAGATGCAAAATTTCATGTCATTTTAAACATGAACATTTGTAGAAGTAACAAATAAGATAAACAAACAATATTTGGTCAGTAACATTTATTTGGGAAAGAGGTGGAACGGGAACATACTAAGTAATACATATAACTCTTTGAAAGAAACACAACCTTAGAACTCTTAAGTTGATTGAGAATCCATGAAAAAAACCAGAAGAATAGTTATGCGCCGAGGACTTTTAGTCAATGACAAATTGAGATAATGTTGACTGCAAATTACAATGCAATGCCTCAATAGACCACTTTCGAGTTCATCCGTCACCGGCAAAAACTCGTCAATTATGCACGCCTTCATGACGTCATTTACCAGATAGAGGGGGTCGCCTGTATCCCTGCACTATTTATGTTCATCAAGCGTCTTAGTGATGGTCATTGTGCAGGATAAACTAGAAATAATGGTTGCTCTGTAGGTACTTACTGACAATTCCCTAATGACAGCAGTGTTGATTGTCAATTTTGAGAATTCAATTTGCCGAACAATTCGTACAATATAGAATTATAGTTTTCCAACCACTCGCTCAACATTAGAAGGGAAGTGACGACGCCCCTAAACGCACAAATGACGTTCACTAAAACCAGAGTTTTTGACGGAAATGCATCGAACTCGAAAGTTGTCTATTGTCTCAATTGTAATAATTTCAATTTTTGTATTAAAAATAAGAGTTTTAATTGAAGATGAGGAACCCGATGAAGCTTCTAGACAAAGGATTAAAATGGTTTTGAAGGAGAATGCTTTAGAGCCTTACGATATAAATAGTATTTGTAATCCAGTAAATGGTCCTTCACCACAAGAGTATCATGTTCTGGTAAAGCAAGGTATAGTTATTACAGACATTGCGCAGAAACAGTAAAATCCTTTACCAGTTACTCTTACCCATTTTCCTTTAGATTTTACGATGCATACTCTTATCTTTGTACATTTCCTATTCAACCTTTAAGTTACATTTACCGTATACCATTAACGTTAACTTTAACTTTATATTTTATTTTCACCATAACCTTTACCCTTTACTCTATCCCATTTATCTCAAACCATCAACCTTTGACCCAAACCCATTAAGCCTGCTATCTGTACCTTTATATTTTAAATTTTAACATCTTATTTTTTATTTACAGATCGATTGCAATAAACGATGACTCGAAATCATGATATAGAACATAAGAAACATATTTTATCTATATATTAGTCCCTTTTCCTAGGTTTGCGCAATATAGACAAATAATTATTCAATGTTCCGCAGTCGTAGAAACTTCAAGTCAAATACATGTAATGGCCACAACATATGAATTCTATGAAACTGTTTGTCTATGATAAAATTTACAAATTGTCTGATCAGCTTACATTCTTAGAAAAAAATCGTTTTGTATCAATAACCCGTATGAAATTATAAGGCGTAAACCAGGCGTAAGTGGTAGTTACGTGTCTAGATCAAAGCGCAAGGGAGCAGGAAACGTAAATTTGTAGTAGTCCTTACGGGCGTAGAAAAAAGCAGGAAACCTGGCGTAAATTAAAATAAGCAAGGCGTAAATTGAAATAAGCAAGACGTAAATTTTCTTACGGGCGTAAAACTGTTGGTATGGCGTAAATAGAAATACCCATAATGCTTTGTTTAAAGGATCATGGGAATTTTTTTTCAAAATTTGGCTGTTTGGTTTTAGTTTGCAAGAGTTGGACACATGGCAGCTTCATATATTCAGGAATAATTTGCTTGTTTTGTGCTTTTTGGAAGAATCTGAAATTGGAAATACTGAATCATACAAATTAATGAAAATTGTGAAATAAAAGGAAAGAAGTAATACATGGTAAATAATAATAATGTGAGTATAATTAAGTATCATGCTCTATCAGAATTTTTGAAATCCCAAAACCTTTATCCTTGCATAATTAAAATTAAAATCTTTTACTTTAAGTTCAACTGCAGTATTATCATTTTTTATTTCAAAAGACAATAATTTTCAAAAACAACTTAGTTAAAATGCTACTTTTATTTCAAGAAATATAATAGTCATAATTCTTATTTAAACTTAAACTTATTTGAGCCATTGTCTGCATAAAATGTATTTATTTCTATATAAGCTTCTTCAATGGTTACTATTACAATTTTTTTGTCAAACAATAAGTAATAAAAACAACAGTACAGAAGTTTTTATCAAATACACAAAAGTAGACAGCTTAGGTTAATACACTGAACTAAAATAAGTGTAGTATTATGTAAGGATATTACGCCTGGTTTATTTATTGACCAGGCGTACTCATTTGCATATTACGCCTATTTTTTTGTGAACCAGGCTTATACTCATTTAAATATTACGCCTAATGTTACGCCTGGTTTACGCCTTAGGTACGCCTTATTTACGCCAAGTTTACGCCTTATTTGCGCCAAGTTTACGCCTGGTTGACGCCTGGACATGCATTTTGTAAACACTGCAATGCCGCCAGGATAAAGTATGATTTTTACGCCTGGTTTCCGTGTCATATACGGGCGTCACAGCTCGTACAGGAATCTATGAAACACATTATACGGTATTTGCAATTCTAATATGACGTCCTTATTACGCTTTGTAAACAAAGCCGTGTTCTAATGAGCACATAATATGTTTGACACATGCGCACGAACTTACTGTTTATATTAACGTTATTTCCATCGTTATCCTTTAAAATATATACATTTAAGCAGCTAACATAAACTTTTATTATATTTTTTTTATGAAACAACATAAATTTACCCTGCTCGTAGCTTTTAAATTTAACATGAATGCAATGTACAGACTCCTCGAGGAGGAAACAGGAACAGCCAAACATTTTTACAGTGTTTCGTTCGCTTCGACCAATATAAATACTGTATTTGTCCTATTATAATCGAAATAATTCCTTCATGTTGCTCTATGCTAATTTTAACCTGGGTAGGCATTATATTTGACCACATTTTACACCTCGCTAACGCTCAGTGTAAAACATCGACAAATACAATGCTTTCCCATGTTAAAATGAGCATAGAGCATGACATGAAGGAATTATTTCTTAATTTTATATTTGCTTATAACTGACTGTATACATTGACAGGTAAACAGTCGATGTTGAACCAGTATTTACCTGATATATTACTCGGTGAATTCTCCTACAGTGTTAACGATGGGACATCTTCCTACTGTACTGACGGTTCTCTGTGGGACTCGTGTACAAATGAAACATCTATCAACTTAAACTATACACTGTGTTCAACTGTAATGTTTGGTTCAGGTAGGACTTAAATAAATGATGGAAATAGTCATGAAAGAAAAATGTTTTGGGTGGTGTGCATGAATAAATGGTAGGCATTAGAGAGCACACGTCTGTCAATTCTGCATAACATTTCCTATACGAATGTCACGATAATTATGTTCTTTATACATGTATAGGGAAAAGCCCTATTTACACACACACACACACACACACACACACACACATTGAGACTTCCTCTCTCAAAGAAGAAAAATAACAACCGAAAGAACATGCAATACAGTCTTGAACAATAAACAGGTTTCTATATATATATACAATATTTATTATTTGTCTCAAATCTAAGAACTGGATTGTTTCCTAATTTGGAAAATAATTCCGTTTTCATTTAGGGATTCGACCTGGAAACCAACAGACAGGGATGAGAACAACTACAATTGTATGTATGCCTTCTATAGAAAGGCAAGTGTTCAGATGTATGACTTAAAAATTGTAAGAAATTTGGGAAAAGAATCAACTTCTTTTCTTTAAATAATTTTTAATCAAATATGTTCAAATACATTTAGGTTAAAGTTCTAAATACATCGTTAGCAAGTACGTGTTGCTCATATCAGGGTAAGATAGATTATTTTAAAGAAGCTCTTCATATCTATAAAACAACATCCCCAAAATGGATAGCTGAATCCAATTGTAAACTGATTATGAAAATTTAACATACAAAGTTGTCATGATTTTCTAATATTTTTGCTACCTTGATTGATCAAATGTTGAATGTGATTTTGCAGCAACTGGTCATGTATACAGTGTTACCTATGTGTTACAGGATAGTACCTACTATGTTACAGTTATAAACTCTGATGGTCAGGATACGCTGTTTACCTGCTTGGTATGTTCAGTTACTTACTTTATGTAACAAGCACATGTGATGATATTTTCTGTCAGATTTCCATTTTATTAAGGTACATGTACTGTGCGTGTTTCGTGTACTTCCATCAAAAACATCGAAACAGTGTTGAAGAGAAAGATAGAAATTGACCATTTTCATTTTTGAGGCCCTTTTAAGCTTGCTATTCGGTGTGAGCCAAGGCTCCTTGTTAGAGACCGTATTTTGACCAATAATGGTTTACTTTTACAAATTGTGACTTGAATTGAGAGTTGTCTCATTGGCATTCATACTACAGCTTCTCAATATATCAGATAGACACTATCACCACAATAACATCCATCAAAGTTTCTATCATATTAAAGTTTGGTTATCTTCTCGTAATGCACAGAACCAGATGTATGTGCTTTGACCTATATCATTGGCACTCACTATTCATTTTATTATATCTACTAGCTATATATGGCACCCCGTTATTATATATATTCAATTTCGAGATATCTTATTTAGTTAAATAAGATATCTTATAAACTAATTGAGATATCTTAATAACAAAATGAGATATCTTATATATTTATTGAGACATCTGATTTATTAAATAAGATATCTTATATATTAAATAAGATATCTTATTAAAATGTTTATAAAGATATCTTATTTAATATATAAAATATCTTATTTAATATATAAAATATCTTATTTAAAATATAAGATATCTCTACTAATTTATAAGATATCTTATTAACTATATAAGATATCTTTTATATAGTTAATAATAGAGATATCTTATTTACTTAATAAGATATCTCCATAAGATAATAAGACATCTCTTTTAGTTTATAAGATATCTCTATTAATTAATACGATATCTCTATTAGTTTATAAGATATCTCTATTAATTAATAAGATATCTTATAAAGTATGTATTTAAAAGATATCTTTATAAAGAAGTAAGATATATTATATACTTTATACGATATCTTATTAATTAATAGAGATATCTGATTAACTTATAGAGATATCTTATAAACTAATAGTGATATCTTATAAACTTTTAGAGATATTTTATTAACTTATAGAGATATCTTATTAACTTATAGAGATATCTTATAAACTAATAGAAATATCTTATAAACTTTTAGAGATATCTTATTAACTTATAGAGATATCTTATTTAATTGGTTATAAAGATATCTTATTTAATTGGTTATAAAGATATCTTATTTAATATATAATATATCTCCATAAGTTAATAAGATATCTCTATTAGTTTATAAGATATTTCAATTAATTAATAAGATATCTTATAAAGTATGTATTTAAAAGATATCTTTATAAAGAAGTAAGATATCTTATAAACTTTATAAGATATCTTATTAATTTATAGAGATATCTTATTAACTTATAGAGATATCTTATAAACTAATAGAGATATCTTATAAACTAATAGAGATATCTTATTTACTTTCAAATTAAATAAGATATCTTATAAAAATTAAAGATATCTTAATATTTAATAAGATATCTTGTTAAATAAATAAGATATCTTCAAATTTGAATAAATATAAAAACGGCGTGCCATAGCTATAGGTATTTATAGTCTCAATCTGAAAATGAAAGATAGGGAAAATAACATGAATAATTTGAAAATTGTATAATATTAAAAAAGAAAGGAAAGCTTTTACATTTTCTTATTCATTGTTCCTTATTCGACTTTGACCTTGCAAGTTCTTAATTTGTTAGGCAGTGGTGTCATCGCGAGGGACAATTGTCATGAGTACAAACCCGGACAGCTGTGAAAAGGGACAGACACCATTTGCAAGGACATCTAACCAGGAGAGTGTCCTGATTACTTTGTCCAAAGACGGTAAGAAAAAACACAGAGTATTTATTCTACGTTACTTCAACACATACATCTTGAGAACTCTCAGACTACACAATCTTTAAATATTTCTTTATAAATCTCTGCAAATGGGAAGAACTTCGGAGTATTTTTAAATGAAAAAAAGGAACGATCGCACTAGTACTACTCATGTAGTATGAATGTAAACTTATGCATATAGTATAGGTGTGATTAACAACAAAATTTAAGAGAAAATGCCAAGCCTTGAAAAGACCAAAAGGCAAAAACAACAATGGACAAAACCCATACCGTAGAGCAAGATATTAAACCCTACAGGATAAGGAAAGGTAAAAAAAGAAAAACAAACACACTCATTAAATCATGTAAAATAATGTTTATAATAAAGGGTTATTGCATGAATATTGGGGAATATTGTCCCGAGTAGAATTTTATATTAATTGCACTAGCTTGCGAGTGCAATATATGTTCTACGAGGGACAATATTCACCAGTATTCATGCAATAACCCTTTTATTGTATAGCAAAATAATATTTGAAAGTAAAAATTGGTTTAAACTAAGATTTTGTCGTTGATGACATGATGTATTTTGAAGATTTATTGCACTAGTGCAATATTTGAATTTATTGCACGCTAACTTTTGGTTACTTTCTGTGGGAAATATTATATTGCTATGCAATAATATACAATTATGGCCCGTTGAAAAGGTGAATATCCAAAATTGTCAACACGAGAAGGTTATTTCATTGAGGGCGCAGCCCGAAGTGAAATAACTTTTAAGGGTTGATAATTTTGGATATTCATCGATTCTAAGGGGCCACAATTGTTTTATTATACCGAACTAACAGTGGAAGGGCATTTCGAACACTTACTAGTCTATATTTTTAGCATAACACACAGACTGACGTTTGAAAATACATTTGTCTTCAAATTTCACGAATTTACAACAAAAGTAGAATCTTTTTGTAAAATATTGATGGCCCTGAAAAGGACCGTTTATAAGAGATATCATCGGCTGCTGGCACTCTCAGGTGTATTAATGTCCAATGCCTTATTTCCTCGTCTCTCGGTGGGCTTCCAGTGTAACGTGTGAACGCTGCCATTTTGTTTATTTACGTCTGTGACGTCATTTTTATGGGAGGTAACTCAAGTACAAACCAAGAAACTCAAAAGGTTATTCACCGGTGAATAATAGGGTTATTCACCGCTGGCGTAAATTTTTAGGGTTATTCGTCCTACCTTGCAATTGAATGAAAATTAACTGAATTATTCCATGTCACGTGATAACGTTTCACCCAATAGAATTGTTTGAAATATATGTAAGGTATAATAATACTGGATATTAACCGTATAGATTCATCTGTTGTTGAATAAACACGAATACAGATATATACAATCGGAGTCTTCTACTATTTTTTTTTTAAATATAATGATAAAATTATTGTTCCCTTAAATATAAAATGTTCATCTGATGTATATCGCTTACATTAAACACTTTACTATTCTATCTGATGTATATCGCTTACATTAAACACTTTACTATTCTATCTGATGTATATCGCTTACATTAAACACTTTACTATTCTATCTGATGTATATCGCTTACATTAAACACTTTACTATTCTATCTTCATTATTTGTGTTCTTTATTTACAGTTACTTGTCGTAAGTATCATTACATTGAAATTTACAATTTAAGAAGCTACTGTCTTTTCCGAGTTGATAACACCTGGAATAAAATAATGTATTACGTTTTAAACTTGGTTTCCATAAGCTGTAATATCATAATTACCAGTACATTTGTAATAATATCGTCACAGTTACAAGCACTCTACACTAATTAAAATTATAGAGGCATGGTATAAGGAAAAACTTATCTAAATTCATGCTATCAACCCTATATGGATTTTCGTGATTTTTGTCTTTAATGACTAGAAGAAAAACAACAGTCGCAAACACAAAAAACGAAATAGAAAAATATAAAGAGTGACCGTAGCTTATGGTACCGATTTAAGCATATAACATACGTGATTCTACGATTATTTTCATTAGGAACAATGAATTATCTTTGTTTTATTGGAGTGCACAACTATTTCAAATTCTTACTTCGTTAACCTTCTTTATTTGACTGATTAAAAAGTTTCAGCCGAAAGTTAGTTAAATGTACAATGTATATGTAGGCAACATTATACAGTTATTGAATATGTAACTATGCAATAGATCAAAATATATTTCCCGAGGTATGAAGGTCAGCTCATTGTTCTATTGCCCGAAGTCAACAGCTATAGAACAATGAGCAGATCTTCATACCGCGGGAAATATATTTTGATCTATTGCACTGTTACACATCCAATAACTGTTTTATTACCTAATACATACCGAATCAATACCCAATTTGACTGCACAACATGAATACCTTCCAACTAATCAGATTTCAGAATAAGAGGTCATAACAGGTCAGTGCAATAGACTGCACCCAGGTGCAATAGAACGATAATTTCCAGTGCAATAGACCATGGAACAAAAAATGGCAGAAAAATAGCAAATAATATAGAAATATTATGGGGACGAAGTGCATTAGAAAATTAAAAAAAAAAAAAAAAAGAATCGGGAAAATTTCCAGAATTTTTCATTGTACTCAAAAAAGATTTTTGTCGCGTTTTTGAATTTCTGGATCTGCGCAGAAATCTACTTCCGTTTCCGGTCTTGTTTGCATGAGACTTTGAATAAAATGTATATTTATCAGTCAGGCTAAGAAAGGAACGCAATACTAATTCATTTAAAAAAACTGTTTGTTAAAAGAAAACTTTAACGGTTTACATTGAATATGACGTCATAACTTAAATCCCTAACAACAGAACCAAAATCGGTAACGTTACGGTATTTCCGTTCCCTTTTAAAAAAATATCATACAGACTTCGTCCCCATTCATAGGTAATGTCTGCCTGATATTAATAAAACAGTAAAATACTGTTTATTATGGGACGAAGTCCCCTATTACAGTAAAAAAAATGAAGAAAAAAAAAATTGGGAAAACCCGAAATTTTCATTGTACTAATGAACTCAAAATCGTTCAAATTTTTTTTTTTGTCGCGTCTTTTAATTTCCGAATCTGCGCAGAACGCAGAATTCTACTTCCTTTTTCCGCTCTCGTTGCCATGAGACTTTGAGTTGTCTAGTAAAATATAGGAACTCAAGGAACACAATACCAATTTCATTTTTAATCATTCTTTAAATGTCTTTGATATAAAGAAACGTTACCTGATGATCGCGTTTCTTTGTTTACATTGAACATGACGTCATAACTTAAATAACGTCACAAGTAAAATTCAACAGAACCAAAATCGGAAACGTTACGGTATTTTCGTTTCTTTTTTTTTTTTAGCAAATATTTAAGTTACAAAAAAGATAATTCATACAGACTTCGTCCCCATTCACAGGTAAAGCCTGCCTCATATTAGGTAATAATTTTAATTATTAAGTAATAAAACAAAATTTGTACTTATGTGTTCACTTTAAGGATTCTATTATTTAACATTTCAGCTTTAAATAGTGATAACCCTGACATGTCGTCAAATAACGATATCAACATTCCAGCTTTAGTTGTCGGTATTTGTGCTGCGCTAGTATTTATCCTTGTTTTATTGACGGCTTTTATATTGTACCGGAAGTGCTTCAGAAGACGTACGCATATACACCACGTACACAGAGATGTCCTACCAGACTCGATGTATCCTAAGAAAACAACTTTAGCAGGTACTTAATTAAAAGACTAATGTTTCAACAGGACCTTGATGATGATATAATTTAAAGACGATGTGCATTTGCATTTTGGGACATATTTTTGGGATATAACGCCAAGTCGCCAACAACACTAATTCACGATGCACATAGATGTTCATACTGGTCTTATTTCTAAATTTGGGTGTCATTTGTTTTTATATAACATCAGCAACAACGATATGCTTATAAGACTAAACCTTTTGAATTTAACAAAGAAGTAAACATTATTCTACTCATTCTCTTTATATAGAAATAAAAAGATGTGGTCAGCTGATATGACAACTCTCCTATTAAAAGAGACAAATGACACAGAAACTATATGTCAGTCACCGTACGGCCTTCAACAACGAGTACCGCATAGTCAACTCTAAAAGGCACAGTAATGACAATTCTAAAGCGAATAAGATTAATACACATTATATACTACTGACACCTACTTTTGTTTTAACATGTGTACTTAATATTATGTCCGTTTGATTTGTTCACAAATCGTTGTCAATATAATGAATTGTGTGCGACTGTCATGCCAGTGAGATGTTTAGTTAGCTATACAACTAAGTTTAATTCACTATTTTGTACAAAGAAGTAGATCTATACCAAGTCAGGAATCAGACAGTTGTTATCCATTCGTGTTATATGCTTATGCTTTTAATTTTGCTATTTGATTACGGAATTTCGATTTCGGTAATTTTGTTTTTTTTCTACTTTTGAAGGACCACTTGATTATTTGACTATACTATTCTCCGTTTTGATTTCATAATTAACAAACGAACTAGGCTAATTGATATGAATTCAAGAAAGAAAACTAGAAAGATCTCGTCGAACTTTCGTAATATAATGAATGCTTTCTTACGTCTTGGTTACCTAACAAAAATGGTATCAAAAGTCGTTCTTTAATTTCAATATGTCATTGTGTTATCGTTACTAATGTTTTTACCATTTGTTCTTCAACTGGTTTGGTTCCCATACATCCTTTGTTTTCAAATATCTTGCATTGAGCGTTCCTGATGAAGAAAAAATCAAGAACAGCACCTCAGAAGCATGAAACTTATAACGTGCATTTTTCCCCAGTAGTACATATTTGTATTATCTGTTTAATTTCATTACATTAAAATCTGTAAATTATATTTTAATGTGTACAAATATTTCATTTTAGATGCAGGTATTGGAGATGTGGTTCTTCATTCACCGAGAATTTAAATAGGATTCCAAGAATAAAGATAAAAATAATTGTATATATAACCATAAAAAGTTATAACACAGACATTTCTGGTTTAAGTTTAAAAAAAATCATTTTAGAAATTAAATCCAACTTACCTGTTAAATGATTTGTTACTTTGACTTTTTAATAAAATATGATTATAGGTAAAATAAAGAAAATACACTCGATGTGGATATATTTTACTTTCCCTCAGCAAGATGTTTATATTAATTGCATAACGATTTAGAAATACATGTGCGTGGAATCTATTTATATGGCATCAGTCATTACCTCTTCAAAGTTCAATCATTGAGAATAGTCTTAGGTTGGTTTTTGGTGCGGTCGGTGTTGCTCAAACTTTAGTTTTCTATGTTTTGCTTTATGTACTGTTATTTGGGGTTTTTTTGGGGGTTTTTTTTTTGTCGTTTTTGTTTTTTTGCCATTGTCAGTTTGTGTTCGTCTTATGAGTTTCCTTGGTATCTATCGCCTATGTCCCCTTAGCAAATTCGAGTCATACTCAAAAGAATTAAAAAGAACACGAATCAGCGTAAATCTATCATCATATTAAGTATCAAATCAACGTAAAATTATAATAATTGAATAGATAAATATGCTATCTTAATCAGAAAAGTAGAACTCTTCACACAACAAGACGATTTAATGATAAAGCTTTTATTTGAATCTTGAAATTCAATAGATATGAAAGAATATAACAAACAAGATGAAATATACACAATTAAACTTACATTTATCATATTTGGTATATATTATAATAGACCAAGATTTGACAAACTAAATAGATAATATTTAAATGTTTATTATACATATTATACACAAACAGATGAAAATTTCTGAACAACTATACAGTATTTTCATCAAACTTTCACCATAGGCTTAGCCTTTATAACATAAAATATTTTTAAACTCATAAAAATGATAAAAATGATATATAATACAAGAATTAAGAAGTCAATGCGGTATGCTTTAAGCACTCAAAAGAATGGACTAGAAAACAAAAATGTGTGTCATACGTAACCTTGGGAAGCTCATCAGTTACATAGCAAAATAAGACAACATTACAAAATTAATGCTATGGTTATTCAATTGTTATCCTTGTTGTTTCATGTTTAATTTTCAATGCAGCGGAGTCTTAAACTATTTTAAATCTCTGCACAATTTTTATATAAAACAAGATGAACCCTTCCAAAACTAAATCACTTTGAAATTCCCTTCTCATTATATATACAATATACATTTTTCTTTTGTAAAAAGGATCAACATATTACGTTACAGTAGTTGTAATGTTGTGTTTTGAGTTCTAACTTCCCAAAACCACTAGAAGCAAAGTTCAAAATTAACAATGTAACAAGACAGCAATCATGATACTGACAATAGATATTCAATGTGTAAATCTGCAACGTTTTTTGTCAATCAGTGTTCTTCAAATACATAACTTTTTCTGACTGTTTTTTCTTTCCATTATTTATGCATGATGAGGAATACAATTGCATACTCTCACAACATGATATGGTCTAATCTGATGGCACTGGCTGGTCTAGCACCCATTTTTGTCGCTAAAAATAGTTATAACAATGTTGAATATGTGTGAAACAATTTCAAAGTACAATAAATATATATTACAACAGGACCAGAAAGAAAACACGAAAAGCAGAAATGGTAGCATTTTTCTCTCACTGTTTTTATTTAATAATGGTCTTTAAGTATTTAAGCATCTTAATAACTTCTTTTAGGGTTCTTTTATTTGTCTATGTACATTACTAACCCTCTACTGTTTACTCTATTTTTTTGTAACATCGTTTTTTGTTGATTTTGGTGACATATTTGTTTTTTTTTTATAATCATTGAGTGATTATGACACAATGTTGACTGCTGTATCCCTATTTTGACATTTGTACTTATTACGTCTGTTTGTTTTGTTCACACACTGTTTTCAATATAACATTACTCTATGCGACTTGCATACAAGTGAGAGGTTGAGCTAGCTATAATACCAAGTTGAATCCACCATTTTCTTCATACGGACATGCCTATACCAACTCTAGACTATGACAGTTGTTTTTCATTCGTTTAACTGTTTGAGATTTTGGTTTTGCCATTTGATAAAAAAAGTCTTCACGATTTGAATTTGAATTTTTGTTATTGAACTTGACCTTAAACTGTTGAAAAATTAATAATGGCGATAGAGGGCTGCTTAACAGTTACAAGTAAAATGCTTTTTCATGTCAAATACATCTTATAAATCTCAAACAGACCAAGACCACTACAAAGTAATTAATGTATTTTTAAGTAATCTCTTAGAAATGCTAACCTCTACACAGTATTGTATCTAACAAGTGTGAAAGTAGGCGATTGTTGCATAGAGAAATCTATTTTCGCCTCTTAATTCAATTCCTCTTAGCCAGAAGTTACTGATGGGAAAGGGTCATTTGCATATTGAATGCTAGATGTCCCCATAAAAATAATTTACAAAAAAGCTTTTAAAAAATGCATTTTATGCTGATGAGTTCGAGGCAAAACTGAAAGAAATAATTGACCGGGTGAACCCTTATTTGAGAAGAAATAAGGGGGTTCCCCAAACGCCTTCTTCTGAGTGTTCAATCATTTCATATTTATTCTTTTGTATCTTTAGCTTATACTGGATACTAAAATACTATTTCTAAACATGGGCTATTAAAATTAAATACATAATCTCGTATTAACTTTAATTCATTGCGATATTTTACCTTAAGCCCAACACCTTCTTATATTAAAAAGGGTTATTTGTTTAAGTTGTTTAATGAGAGCCTAGTTATAAAATTTCTTTTAAACATGTTACATGTATACGTTTAACTGGGTTTACAACAAAATCAGACAACATGTTGCAAGAAAGTTAGTAATACTCGATGAGATCTAAGTATGCAAGTTATCCAATGATTAAAGTTAAGAGGTTTTAACAAAGCCGTAGAAAAAGTAGGATTAAGCAAGGAACAATTTGTTTGTTGGGGGGGGGGGGGGTGCAATGCTAAATAATATAATACGAGACAGGTTCATTGTCATTGTACCCTGAATATTATCGAATCGATATTCACCAATTTTGGTTCACAAATTGTAGCATAGGCACGCATGTGATTATGATTAATTTCATATAAAATACATCAGTATTCACACCAACGGCTACTCAAATGATTATTTTCATATAGAAATACAAACCACATTGTGAAGGCTAGTGAATCCAAAAAATGAAAAATGACACAATTATGAAACTACAGTTTAATAATATTTACATGTTTATCTCTTACTGATAGGTGGGATTGACGGTTGCTCCATGTCCGGAATTTGTGCTCTGATGGCTTGTGACATAGGTGTTGATGGAGGAGCTGGTCTAGGGTAATCATGCATAGGTACCAGTCCTCTGTCCTCTTCGTCTGGTAGGTCAACAGATAGAGCATCGCGGGCTGTCATTGGTTCTACAATCATATCAGATTCTGAAAAACGAACTGTTGTAATGTCATGCAAAACCCACGGTTACAGTGTAATGCATCACTATCTGTCATTGTGTTATAAAACCAAAGCATTGTGACAGTGTATGACAAAACTATATTGTATTAATTTTATAAATTTTGATGCTATTATAACTACTGTTGTGCTTTTCAAACAAAATGAATATAATGCTGTTAACAGCTGCTGGTTGTATGATGCTGAAAAGCGTTGACGCTGTAGTGATCGTAAATAAGTCCTATTTAATGGTTGATCAACGATGAAGTAAATGCTTAGTTTTTTGTCAGGAAAAACTTGCTAACCTCGGCCTCTTTTACAAAAAGAAAAACGTGCAAAAAGTTTATAGTTAAAGTGCACGAAACGATATAGTAAAAAAGGACATATGGTAGAAAACTGATATTTAAGTATCTATCTAATAATCAAAGGATACAAATCGAATATCTAAGGCTTCTTGGTAAGGAAAGCATCTGCATGTACTACTGCAGAACTTAGAGAAGAATTTACTTAATTTTAAATTCTTAATAAAGCACTTTCGAAATAATTGTATTATCTTTGAGAAATGATGTTTAACTATTGTTTAGGATAGTTGTTTTAAATGTAGCAAATTGGAAATATAACAGGCAAAGCGAAAGAATATTTAAACCATGATATATGAAATATGCCAAGGACCGTGATGAACCGGAGCAATATGTGTACCTCATTCAGCTCCAAAACAATCAACCAGCATACCAGAAATATTTCTCTTGTTGTATGGTATAATATTTAGTATGATAACATTAAAAGGTTAAAACAGCATCAGAAATATACTAATTTTCAACTCCCTCAGGCAATGTTGGCTTTAGATGAATTTGGTTATGTATTTTAGATATTTTTGACATATAGCTCTTCAACTGTTTCGGTACTTATACATCTTCGGATTTCCAATATTTGGCTTTGAGCGTTCCTGATGAAGGTAACTAAAGAAAAGTGCTTCGGATGCAAGAAATTATTAAACGTGTTGTTTTCAATTTTTTTTCTATGAGTACACAAACGATGATTAACGGCAAACTATGAAAAAGGCAAATTTAACCCTTAACAGTTTTTTTTTTATGTTTAAACTTTTATTTTTAGTCAATACATTTCCATTTACCATATGGAAAAAAAACTAAACACTTTCAAATCAAAATTCAGTTCAGTATTAAGTAAATTGAAAATTAATACGAAGAAAGAAAAACGTCTAAAATATAAGGTTCATATAACCCTCATCAGGAGAACTCGGGAGCAAAAGTTTCAAAACGCCAATTTATAATATATGAGTTGCTTAATTGTTTGAATCCATCTCAATCTGTTGTTCAAGGACTTTTTAAGCTTGCCATTAATCATACACCTATATCATTATACATGTCATTGAGACAATTTGACATAACAAAAAAGTTTGGAATGATAAAATCTACCTATTAGCCATTTACTCCCAAACTGTCAGACCACTTTTCATAGGAGTTATTCTCCTTAAATGACAATTACAATTTGTTTTTTTATATTTTTGAAATAATGTTACGAACATCACATAATTGGAAGGAATGGAAAACCCACCAAAGTATATAAGGAATAACAAAACTGGAAGATTTCAAACAGAACATTTATAAAATAACAACAACAACTACAACAACAACAACAACAACAACACTTTACCAGATTTTATGTATAATGAATACTCTGTCATGGTATCCTCCTTGTCTCCGGACACTAATGATTCAACATCAAATGTACTTGGATGAACTTGTGAAACAAAACAAAGGTAAATAGTTTTAGGAACATAATGTGTATCAAGACAGAGTGTTGTATACTCACAATGTGTTTCAAGAGTTAACATAAAATGTGCCTTAATTTGTGTCGTTGTTAAACTCTTTTTGTTTTCAGAATGAGAACAAAAATAATTATTACTGCATTGTTTTAACAAACACATTAAACCGAACTAGCACGTGTGCGAACTAAATCATTAGACTTGTGTGTTTAGTTGAAAAGGTATTGTGCCAATCCATTAAATTTAACGCAAACATGTGAATTACTTTTAGAGCATATTGTGAAATATTCTGATTTACGTAGTCTAATACTGGTTGTGTTGCCTACATAATATCAATATAACTTTATCATGTGTTACATAGTCTTATGCTGGTTGATTTGCCTACATTATATCAATATAACTTTATAATTTTTAACATAGTCAAAGCTGGTCGTTTTCATTCATAATTTCGATATAACTTGCTTTTCTTTGTGATAGGACATAACTCCAAGTATATTAATATATCTACCTCTTGTTCCCTCTTTAACTCTCCCATTACTTTCGATTGGTTTCTTCTCCATGTCACTACTTTGGATTTTGGCTTCTTCGTTATTTTTCTTATGCTTTTTGTAAAGGAAACAGGCCAGAAATACTATGATTAGTATAAGTAGAATGGCCACTACAGCTGCTATAATAGGAATGATAGAAAACCCTGCAGAGGCAGTCGCCGAGTCTGTGGTGAACGCTATAAAGAATAAAAATAGGGTCTAGTCATTATACCCATCTTTTGTACATTTACAAAATAGAATATTCGCCTTTTACATAAAACTTTTAATGATAAATTGGTTAAGACAAATAAAACTGCTTAGTTTATCTCATTTCAGATTTGAAATATTTTACTATTTTTTTTCAATATATATTTAATTCCTTTTACTTCTAACAAAGCGCAATATTTCAGGAATTCCTGCTGACACAGTTGATGACAAACGTTAACAATATTTGTATAGTTTAAAGTTATTTTACAACATATAACTGTAGTATAGCAAACAATGACACGGTGCAAACGAAAATAATACTTGACACATTTCAGCTCTCGATGCTCTTTTCTGAATTTACCTTACATGAACACTCTAAAGGCCCATGATAAGTAAGCTGTTAACGACTTAATGTATCATCCTTGAGTTAATTCATTGCATAGCTATAAAAAAGATGTGGTATGAGTGCCAATTAGACAAACCTCCATCCATGTCACTATTTGCAAGAGAAAGGACATTGGAGGTCAAATTACGGTTTTCAACACGAAGCGTTGGCTCACACCGAATAATAAGCTATAAAAGGCCCCAAAAATTACTGGTGTTAACATGGTAAAACAATTCAAACCTTTACATATCCGTATATAGTATAAACACGACCAATCCTAATCTTTTGTTTTCAGCTATGCTTCTAAATCTAATATGCATGTGTATAAAGTACATGTGTTGTCTGATTTGTATCTGGATAAATAATATTATCATTATCATTATCAATATTGTTATTAAGGTTAACTTTGTCTTCGAAAGTAAAACATTATGAATAGCTAAGAGAGATATTAAACGGCTTCAAACATAAAATATTTTTTATACATGTATAGGTCTTTATCAGGTTAAGTCATAGGTCAAGTAAAATTATCGAGCAAAACATTGTCAAGTGAAACAGATGTGATTTAGAATAAGAATGCACATGTAATCAAAAGTACAATTAAGATGCAGGCTGAAGATTTAATAATGGGCGAATCATGGCTGGTGAACTTAAAATAGCACTCACTCTTAAAAATAATCACACAAAACTGTGCACACTGTAACACACTTTATCAGACACTCATGGTATAATAATGATACTCACGGCAAACAACTATTTAATAACAAAAATAAAAAATTTAAATTCGATTTGAACAGCTGACCTCACACATTCTCTCCTCATACTGTAATAAATAACTCTGTTAACATGACATAAAACAAAAACAAACAGCTAAATTCATAACTACGGAAGCCGATAAGGGCCATTCAAAAAAAATATTTTATGTCGTAATTACGACATAGCATGTCGTAATTTCGACATAACATGTCGTTATTACGACATCGCTATGTCGTAATTTCGACATAACATGTCGTTATAACGACATCGCTATGTCGTAATTTCGACATATCATGTCGTAATAACGACATTACTATGTCGTTAAAACGACATAGCTATGTCGTAATAACGACATCGCTATATATAAAAGAATATGTATTATGATTGCCAAGAGACTAAATGACACAGAAATTAACAACTATGGGTCATCATCATGCCCCCAATAATGAGAAAAGCCCCCGATTAGTCAGCTATAAAAGAGGGAGGAAAGATACCAAAAGGGAGAGTCCCCGAAATGCTGTGTGGCAGACAGTGTTATTAATTAATTATTAGCTCCCTTGGTAAAAATCCAAATTTCATATTTAATGTATTTCATTGTTAAATAATTTACATGAAGCTTTATAAGTATATATTTGTTAATTGCATAGGTTTTGCTATTTGAATTCATTGGTTGAAGATTTTTATTTACATTGTAAAGTTTAATATTTGCATCGTCGCAAAATCTTTGGTT
The DNA here is from genome assembly GCA_037788925.1 of Mytilus galloprovincialis. Lineage (NCBI taxonomy): Eukaryota > Metazoa > Mollusca > Bivalvia > Mytilida > Mytilidae > Mytilus > Mytilus galloprovincialis. Next base: position 9,155,334 of record CM075336.1, on the reverse strand, counting down.
ACCTTCTTTGGATACCTTCAGTGAGAAACTTATATATTTTTTAAAGTTTTATAAGTTACTTGCCATAGAAGGGCTGTACAGCCAGACAAGTTTGAAATAAACAAATAAGACGTGGAAATATATGAGGACTGACATTGCATGGCAAGCATTCCATCTCCCTTTATATAAGCGCAAACTACATGGCTTCTTGTAATAAGGGTGAATTGAAGCATTGATAGCTCTATTTCTACTTTCAAACGTTGGGCACGACATTCCTACAACACGACGTTACACTTTAACATGCGGCGTCGAAGAGGGTTTTTGACTTCGTTTAATTTTTGCAAGTTTTATTCGGTTTTTCATATTGTTGGTTGATTCTGGTTCTGTTCGTTTTGTGATGTCAAAAATTACCTCGAGTTGTGGAAATCGATTTAATAATGTTTACTCTTTAAGTTATTTCAACTAAAAATGCAGTACTGTCGCAAGTAATGTAGGAAGGAAAGATGGGACGGAAGTACATGCATACGGTTTTCCATATTTTTGTTTTATCATAGGATGTTTAACTTTCAAGGTGCATATCATCTGTCATTGTAAAATTTCTATATCTTAATTCAACCAATACAAATATATCTGACACTCTGCAAGTAAATCGAACATTTTTACCCTTGGTAAAATTTGAATAGAATTGTATTTTCCCTGGCACATAAGTTGTCGAAATACACCCCTTCAATTACTTGAACCTTGGCTTGAGAATTATTTCCCAAGTCATCTATAGCGTTTAACTTCTGATATACATTCTAAAGTATAGTAATCTACTCCTGGATCGTCCGCGAAAACGGCAAATATAATCCCGGGTTTTTATTAATTCGATGAAACGGTTTTCGTTGCTGTTTGGGATTCGTCTTTCAATTACCTCCATTTCATGCACAAGTTTATATTGACGAAAAGTTCCGGCTTCGCTAGTACAGGAATTATTTTCATTACGACCGTTATAAGTTAACATGAATAGCAGGACAAATCGCGAAGTAAAACATTCCGTGAACTGGTATTAAGTCTTTAAATATTGGTGATTGCACCTTACTGAAGTGACGACTTTAAATGATCCATTTCGGAGTACTTCCGTAACATAACTTTCAATTCGCATTTTACATTTAGAGGACTGTCTTGGTGTCTTTGCAAAAGTTGGACGAAGTTCATGTAATGGGATGTTTTCCCCATTTCCCAATTCTTTTAAATAAATCGTTAAAAGCTATAAACGATTAATAAAAATTGCAAAATTTAACCTGTGTCGAACCTATGTCCTCGGGCGGAGTCTATAGCAACATGCACTATTCTTTTTTTTTCGGCAGCAATCATCAACCTCTTTTTCCAAATTTTATAACACGATTTGTTTTAATTATCATGAACATTTAATTGAAACTTTACCACATGTAACGTCGGAAATTAGTGTCTTTAGGATTTTAGACGTTTTCAGACGTTTGGACAAATTGGCTACCGTTTTGTAATGTGTGGAAGCATTTTATTCCTTTAAGACCCAAATATGTAGGTAATAAGAAAAGAATATTGGCATTTTTTACTCTTCGTGTATCTAACTTTTGTTTTTATTAATTATAAAAAAATACGCGTTAACTGCTTTGAAAAATGAAATATCAACTTGGACAAAATGGCTACCGTTTGAAAAACGACTGTGTAGAGAAGATTTTTATTGAATCAGCAATATTTGAACTCACATGAGGCAAATATTTGTACTTTTGTTAGATATTATTATTGTCTTACTCTTTTTATTCATTTTCTGCTGTATCTACTTATAACATTCACTTTCAGTCGTTGAGTTAATGAAAAACGTCGTTGGACATTTTTCTTATTCCAGCTTAATATGCAGTCACCGAGTCAAATGAAATTTGGCAAAATAACGGCTTTAACGGCACAGAGAACCAACACATGTCGTTGTTCCTGCCAAGAATCAAGAAGATCAGAGAATAAGAAATAGGATCACTATACATAAGGGTTAAAACAGTTTTTCATAAATGTAACGTTGGACATCCGTTTTTTTTCACAAAGCTTTCTTATTTTAATCCTCAAATAAACTAGATATTACTTAGTATATGATCAAGAGCTGTAAAAACATAATTTAAAACATATACTGAATTTGTTACAATATTGTTTCGTGTTTTCTAACATTTTTATTTTTATTTTGTTTTGCGGATGAAATTTCGAAGATTCTGTTTTAAATCCTAGGCGTTGTAGGAACATCGTGCCCAACGTTTGAAAGTAGAAATAGAGCAATCAATACTTCAATACAACCTTATTACAAAAAGCCTTTAAGTTTGCACTTATTTGTAGGGAGATGGGTAGCTTGCCTTGCTAGGAATGTATGTATGTTTTAACATACAAGGTTGGTGTAATTACATGGGATCTATAAAATATATAAATTTCTCACTGAATCTATTCAAAGAAGGTAACCAAAGATTTTGCGAAGATGCAAATATTAAACTTTACAATATAAATAAATATCTTTAACCAATGAATTCAAATAGCAAAGTCTATGCAATTAACAAATATGTACTTATTAAGCTTCATGCAAATTATTTAACAATGAAATACATTAAATATGAAATTTGGAGTTTTACCAAGGGAGCTAATAATTAATTAATAACACTGCCTGCCACACAGCATTTCGGGGGCTCTCCCTCTGGTATCTTTCCTCCCTCTTTTATAGCTGACTATGTGGGGCTTTTCTAATTATTGGGGGCATTATGATGACCTATAGTTGTTAATTTCTATGTCATTTAGTCTATTGGCAATCATAATACATATTCTTTTATATATATAGCGATGTCGTTATTACGACATGATATGTCGAAATTACGACATAGCGATGTCGTTATAACGACATGTTATGTCGTAATAACGACATGTTATGTCGAAATTACGACATAGCGATGTCGTTATAACGACATGTTATGTCGAAATTACGACATAGCGATGTCGTAATAACGACATGTTATGTCGAATTTACGACATAGCGATGTCGTTATAACGACATGTTATGTCGAAATTACGACATAGCGATGTCGTAATAACGACATGTTATGTCGAAATTACGACATGCTATGTCGTAATTACGACATAATATTTTTTTTTTGAATGGCCCTTATCGGCTTCCGTACATAACATCTCTCCTGTTACTGTAATAAATAACTCTGTTAATATGACAGAAAACAAAACAAAAATAGCTAAACTCATACCCTCTCTCCTGTTACTGTAAACATTAACTAAAAAAACAAACAATGTAAACATGATTCCTAGACTTTATCTGTTTGTTGGTCATCCTATTATCTTTTAAAAACTATAAACATAATATTGTTCATAAATTCTCCTCTAAAATTCTTGGAGATCTGAATGAACATAATTGTATTTCATAAAGATGTATTATATACCAAGTCCTGTACCAAGTCAGGAATATGACAGTTGTTATCCCATGTTTGATGTGTTTGAACTTTTGATTTTGCCATTTGATTGGGGCTTTCCTTTTCGAATTTTCCTTGGAGTTCAGTACTTTTGCGATTTTACTTTTTTTATCATAGAGTAAAAACTGCTTCGCGTATGTCAATATTTATTCTTTCGAAAGTGTTGGTTGTTTTTCTCTAAAATAAGCTTTTTCGTAGATTAAAAGTTAAGCTGAGTTCACAACAATATTGATTTTGACAGAATTCAAGAGATTGCTCTTTTTATACATTGTACATATGAAGTATGTATTCTATTTGTATTTGAATTTCACTTTTTTTACAAAATGTTCAATGATTAAGATTTCTTTTTATGTACTATGTTATTTGTATAGAATGAAAGTATTGACTTACAATACGGAGTAAGTGTTACTGTCCCACCGTCTGTTGTTTTCACTGTAGATGTTTGTCCAGCCACACAGCCCCCTGGGTTAGTACTTACATATACAGTACTCCCAGACTGGGTCACGGTCTGTTAAGAAAATAACAGGACACATTCATTATGACATAAAATTTCTTGTAATTTTACTGTTTCATTGCAGCAATTCCTTTTTAAGTTGAATCGTAGGTCGTTAAAGGGACATACTCACCATATTAAAGTAGGTTTATTATATTTCTTGTCAAAGACAGATTTTGATAGGTTAAAACAAGGGTGGTAATATACTCTATTTCATGGATTATACTTTATAACGCTTCTCAGAGACGCTTTAATACGGATGGTTGATATAAACACGACGTCTTTGATTGCTTTAATTCAAAAATAAAACGACATCAATAATCTAACATGCAGTATGATAAATTGAATAACACATATCTGTGATAGAGGGAGAGCAGAAATATAGCGACCCTTTGTTGAAAAAAATGTCAACCTTGTCTTCGTCTCTATTGTAAATCTTATTATCGGTTTTGTTGTATTATAGACAGAGAGTCCTTATTTTGAATACTAATAGAAGTGATGGAACAAACATTTCATTGACCCCAAACCGCCATCTAATGTTTTGCAAATAATTTTGTTGCTTTGTTTACTGTACATTAAGAGATTTTGATTTTAAGTTGAAGATACACGCATTAATAGGGTCATATTTATAAATTAATTGTATAACAAACTATTGAATTTTTGAAATGCTAAGGCTTTCTACCTCAGGAATAGATCACCTGATCTAGATCAGCTGTATTTGACAAACTTTTAGGAAATCTGGTCCTCACTGCTTTTCATCTTCATACTTTATTTGGCCTTTTTAACTTTTTTGGAATCGAGCGTCACTGATGAGTCTTTTGTAGACGAAACTCGCGTCTGGCGGTAAAACAAATTTTAATCCTGGTATCTATGATAAGTTTATTATTTATTACTAAAAGCAATGTTACATTGACATTTCAATTAGTTATTGTACTTTCATGGGAGACCTGTGTCGTGCATCAGCTTTGAATCGGAACTTTCCCAGTCTTAAAATTATACATTCCTACAGCTGACAAGGGGTATAGTTGGTTCTTCATCGAGTGCTCCAGATATATCGGTCTACATATTAAGTGAAGAGACAATTGTTGCTATTATTATGATAGTATGAGTGCTAATAAAGCATAATGAGTTTTTTTAACATATAGAGGAATACTCGACATAAGATAAGATAAGACTTACCATACACGTAAATCTATACGTTGGACTGCTTACTGCGGTATCTAAATTTAATACAGAGACATAGTATGTGTCCCCACTACTTAGGTAAGTTGCACAGTTGAGCTGACCATCCGCTATGAATTGTAACAAGATATAACATGACTATATTTTTTTTTCAAAACCATCATTTTTTGTCAACAGAACAAAAAACATCTGTCTTATTAGTGTTAGCTTTAGCTACCTATAGACCAGTTTTATGTCAGTACCATGTCAGGACTATGGCAGTTGTTTTTGTTTCACTAGCTCTGTTTATTTATAGTTTTTTATTTTGTCATTTTTATGGATCCCCTTCTTATTGAATTTGCATTGGATTTCGTTATTTGTGTAATACTTGTTTGTCTGTTTTTAAATTCAAAATCCATAATATCAGTTCATATTATTCCTTACATCCATCATCTCAATCCCCACCTACATTTTTCCTCAGTTCCAACTATATTATGATATTTGGTTTTGTACACTTTTTCCTCAGGAAACGCTCAAATTTAATCCTATAAAAATTCTAAATATATTGATTCAACTGGAATATTTACCAATCCGGAGCACCTAAGATCACCCCAAGTTTGAGTCATACTGACTCAAAATTTCAAAGCTTTTGTATCATTTTGAAAGTTCGAGTTCGTAGTTTTTCTACTGATAGGTGTTAATTTTGACACAGTTTTCTGTATCATACTTACCAGAGAATAAGACTTGAGTACTACATAGTGTATAATTAAACACAGCTTCTGTTCTATTTGTACAATCGTCCCAGACAGAGTTTGCTCCACAAGTATCAGAACTGCCGTCATTGTGCGTGTAATAAAAATTCCCTAACAATGGGGTAGGGAACCATTGTTTTATATTGGATTCATAGCCTGTAATATAAAAGTAGAAATTCAAAACAAATAACCAATGTAGTGCGTCTTTTTGAACATGAAATTTAAATGTGAAAACTATGATATATTCAATTGTCTATTAAACGAAGACCTTTTGAAACCCTACCTTGTTTGATCACAAAATTTTGGTTATATTTAGTTTTATATTGTAGAAAAAATCCTTTTACTTAGACGATCATTAGTACCTTATTTATCTTCACATGGAATTCCTCTTAACCTGAATGTGAACAAGTGGTTAATGAGATATTTTCTTGATTTTAACAAAACATTGAATTCATCTTTCCTAAGATGTGAAGAAACTTTAAGGGTTGACTGAGATAATTACCTGATTTGTCCATAACATGGAATTACTATGTCCCAAGATTCGAAGAGAGGATTAACTGACATGATTACCTGATTTGACGATGACATGGAATTTCTCTGTAACTGGAGGTGTTGACGGGTTAACTGAGATGATTACCTGATTTGACCATGACATGGAATTCCTCTGTAACTGGAGGTGTTGAAGGGTTAACTGACATTATTACCTGATTTGACCATGACATGGAATTCCTCTGTAACTGGAGGGATTAACTGAGATGATTACCTGATTTGACCATGACGTGTGTTGATGGATTAACTGAGATGATTTCCTGATTTGACCATGACATGGAATTTTTCTGTAACTGGAGGTGTTGAGGGATTAACAGACATGATTACCTGATTTGACCATGATATGGAATTCCTCTGTAACTGGAGGTGTTGATGTATTAACTGAGATGATTACCTGATTTGACCATGACATGGAATTCCTCTGTAGCTGGAGGTGTTGAGGGATTAACTGAGATGATTACCTGATTTGACCATGACATGGAATTTTTCTGTAACTGGAGGTGTTGAGGGATTAACAGACATGATTACCTGATTTGACCATGATATGGAATTCCTCTGTAACTGGAGGTGTTGATGTATTAACTGAGATGATTACCTGATTTGACCATGACATGGAATTTCTCTGTAGCTGGAGGTGTTGAGGGATTAACTGAGATGATTACCTGATTTGACCATGACGTGGAATTTCTCTGTAACTGGAGGTGTTGAAGGGTTAACTGAAATGATTACCAGATTTGACTATGATATGGAATTCCTCTGTAACTGGAGGTGTTGAAGGGTTAACTGAGATGATTACCTGATTTGCCCATGACATAGAATTCCTCTTTAACTGGAGGTGTTGAGGGATTAACTGAGATGATTACCTGATTTGACCATGAAATGGAATTTCTCTGTAACTGGAGGTGTTGAAGGGTTAACTGAGATGATTACCTGATTTGACCATGACATGGAATTCCTCTGTAACTGGAGGTGTAGAAGGGTTAACTGAGATGATTACCTGATTTGACCATGACATGGAATTCCTCTGTAACTGGAGGTGTTGAGGGATTAACTGACATGATTACCTGATTTGACCATGACATGGAATTCCTCTGTAACTGGAGGTGTTGAAGGGTTAACTGACATGATTACCTTATTTGACCATGACAGGGAATTCCTCTGTCACTGGAGGTGTTGAAGGGTTACGTGAGATGATTTCCTGCTTTGACCATGACATGGAATTCCTCTGTAACTGGAGGTGTTGAAGGGTTAACTGAGATGATTACCTGATTTAACCATGACATGGAATTCCTCTGTAACTGGAGGTGTTGAAGAGTTAACTGAGATGATTACCTGATTTGACCATGACATGGAATTCCTCTGTAACTGGAGGTGTTGAGGGGTTACAGTACGTTGATATCGCATATGTCGATACTGCTGCATTGTACAACTCTACATACGCTCTCTCATTGTTTGCGTTTGCTTCAGTGTCTGTAAGAAAAATGCAGTTTATGAGCCAACTGAAATGGAAGATGGATATATTTGTGTCCAAAGATTTATCCACAACATGACAATTAAACATCATAAAATAAAATACTTTGAGAAAATTCAAACAAATCTAAATAATCTGTTCTTTGCGCTATAGATGCTCGTATAGGAATATATCGAAATAACACAACTTATATATAAGATATAGCAATATTCCTTAAAGTTTTCGATGGGTTACGAATGGCCTTTCTCCTAACATTGCACCGTTTACTGTTTTATTTACTAATTTACAAACACGTGTTTCTTTAATGTAGTAATCTTTCAAAAAGTGTACTCACCTGAATATAGATAGTAGTAGTAACTATAGTCTGTAATCTTTGTATATTTTAGACAATAAAATGCGTTGTAATCGTTGGAGAATAACTGCACAAAAGAATCACCTCTAAAATAGAAAATTATCTATCAACTTCAGCTATAACATAACACGTAAGTAAAAAAAGTAAAGAATGTAAAGAATAACAATTAAAACAAATGTCTGAATATGGATATAGACATATGATAAAGATGCAAGAGAATTTTACGTTGCTGTGCGTCCTTTTAGCGCAGTATTTCAAACATTCCCATATAAGCGGTAGGTTTGGCGAGCTATAAAACCAGGTTTAACTCACTATTTCGTTTTTAAAATAATCTATGCCAAATCAAGAATATGGCAGTTGTTATCATATAATCCGTTTCTATATATGTTGGCGATTGTTGTTGTAGCAGTTCATTGTTTGCGTTGTTCTGTTTTGTTTACCCTTATAGTTGATGTGTTTCCCTCAGGTTTTGTTTGTAACCCGGATTTATCAGTTATATCGATTTAAGACTATTTAATAGCGGTATACTAGTGTTGCCTTTAATTGTTTACTCTTGTATTTATGTTTTATTAATTTGTATTGTATCGAGAAAGTGTATACTGTATTTATAATTAGTATGAACTATCAACTACAAACCCTGTTTAAATCGAAGTCTTTGTTAAATACTATCAACTTCAAAATAATGTTGACATAATTGTCAAATGTTTCATAAACGAAATAGTGAATATAACTTCTGGGTTCCACCAGTAAAGAGTCCACAAAAAGATACATTTTATTTTGATGGCATTCAAGATTGGAATATATTGCCAAATAATGTTAAAAATATAAAGCAAATAATGTTAAGAAAATAAAGCAAACAAAGGATTTCAAAATTAGCGTCCAAGAGTACTAGACAAAAGTTGTAGTACAGCTTAATCAGACTCATTTATATGTTATTCAACTTTTTTTTCGTTTGAAAAATTCATATGAAGTTTTTATGTTATATTAATTTGAGTGTATGTCTTTGGATGTCGAAATTATAAGCCGTTTACATGAAAGGACCCAATTGGAAACAAGTTATAGAGCTTTCATGGGTTACCTGATGATACAATATCAGCATTTTTTTCCATTGAGGATACTACACTCATAAGATACTTTTATATTTTACAAAGTATAAGTTAGTATTATCTTGATGTATCGTATAATTTGGGTACTGTAATAATGCATATGTTTGATATTGTATTAAATAAATATTATTATTTTGATAATTATTAATTAACACTTTTTGTTGGCGTCTTTTTTATATCAAATTGTATCTTTGATTGGTGTTCAGGTAAATTATGTTGTATGTCTGTTATGTATGTTTCACAGTGTTGGCTTTTGTATCTTTATTATCTGTATGAACCTATTTTTCCCATTGGATTGCTTAACAAACCTTGTCAACATAACGAAACTATAAACAACTAGGGTTGAGATCTCACAAACATGTTTAACCCCGCCGCATTTTTGCGCCTGTCCCAAGTCAGGAGCCTCTGGCCTTTGTTAGTCTTGTATTATTTTAATTTTAGTTTCTTGTGTACAATTTGGAAATTAGTATGGCGTTCATTATCACTGGACTAGTATATATTTGTTCAGGGGCCAGCTGAAGGACGCCTCCGGGTGCGGGAATTTCTCGCTACATTGAAGACCTGTTGGTGACCCTCTGCTGTTGTTTTTTATTTGGTCGGGTTGTTGTCTCTTTGACACATTCCCCATTTCCATTCTCAATTTTATCATACATGTGAGAGGTTAAGCCAGTTATAATACCAGGTTAAACCTACCATTTCTTGTACATAGTCAAGAATATGACAGTGTCTTTCCACCCGTTCCGTTTTTGACAACTTTTGACTCTTTTTGAACTACCCCTTTTTGAATTTATCTTATAGATTTTTCTTTTAAACTTATATGCACCAGATTAAAAGGTTGGAGTGCCACACATGTTTCGCATTGTAACTTGAACAAGTAAAAATTGCAAGTGTTATATTTACATACAAGTCTTCGGATCCCTTAAGTAAAAGAAATCCAAAACAGTTTTATTTTTTTTTTTATATTACATGTATTACAGCAGGGGTTGCCAACGAAAATAAAAAAAAATATTTGAAATAGTTTAGTCTTGGAATGACATCCTAAGGACGGAAGTTCTGAAAGACTACGCTAATCGATTGGGCACATTATTTTTTGCTATTCTGAAGATTAAAATTTGGAGTGTCACAAACATTAAAAAGCGTCATAGCACGGGCAAGTAACAAGCGCAAGTTTAAAACATATGGGTTCACAACCCTAGAAAGACCAAAATATTATTTGATTTTTCTACTGCAGTTGTTGTCAAAAGAAAATAAAGAGAAGACTTGAAAATAGTCTTGGAATGATGAGTAAAGTACATAATTAGAAAATGCTTTACTACACGAACCTAAAAAAATGAAATGAAATTACTTACTTAAAAGGAAGTATCCAGTGTCTTCTGAAACACAGGTAAATGTAATTACTTACTTAAACAGAAAGTATCCAGTGTCTTCTGTAACACAGGTAAATGGCATTACTTACTTAAAAAAGAAGTATCCAGTTTCTTCTGTAACACAGGTATATGGCATTACTTACTTAGATAGGTAGTATCCAGTGTTTTCTGAAACACAGGTAAATGGCATTACTTACTTAAAAAGGAAGTATCCAGTGTCTTCTGTAACACAGGTAAATGGCATTACTTACTTAGATAGGTAGTATCCAGTGTTTTCTGTAACACAGGTAAATGGCATTACTTACTTAAAAAGGAAGTATCAAGTGTCTTCTGTAACACAGGTAAATGGCATTACATACTTAAACAGGTAGTATCAAGTGTCTTCTGTAACACAGGTAAATGAAATTACTAACTTAAACAGGAAGTATAAAGTGTCTTCTGTAACACAGGTAAATGGCATTACATACTTAAACAGGTAGTATCAAGTGTCTTCTGTAACACAGGTAAATGGCATTACATACTTAAACAGGTAGTATTCAATGTCTTTTGTAACACAGGTAAATGGCATTACTTACTTAGATAGGTAGTATCCAGTGTTTTCTGTAACACAGGTAAATGGCATTACTTACTTGAACAGGAAGTATCCAGTGTCCTCTGTAACACAGGTAAATGATGAAACTGATGATGAGTACGATGTCAACGTCCAACCAGAGGTGACTTGTGCGTTGTTGTGGTCGAGAACAACATCTCCCCTGTAACTATCGTACCACGTGCCATCCCATTCTGTAGGCAGACTGCATGTGCATTCTGTTAAAAAGAATAAAAACATGTTCTACTATCGTAAAATGGCATTGTTGTACGTCTGATGTGATATAAAATTTAATTTAGGCTTTCCATAGGTTTCTTTGCACCGACATGATTTTTAACATAAACAAATAAGAAAATGTGGTTTGATTGCCAATGCAACAAATTTCAACTGAGATGGATTTAGACAATAAGAGGCAACCGCAAGGCATTCAACCATTGTTGTCATAAAAGTCACCCACATGATAAGTGTGAAACATTTCAATTGCGAAAACTATAGGTATGATTAATAAGAAAACACTTTTCAGAAAAGAAAAAAATATGACAGACATACACCAATGACAACTACTGAACTTCAGGCTCCTAACTTGGGACCGGAACTGAAGAATGTGGCGGGGCTAAACACGATTACTGTCGTCAAACCCTCCCCGTAACTTTAACTGATCAGATCGATACAAAGCAGAAAACAACTGATGAAACACAGAACGTACCTGGCAGTCAATTTATGCATCCACACAAAAGAAAAAAGACACAACGTACAGATCTAAGAGTTCTCGCAGTTTTTCACTGACAACGATAACAACATGTATTACCAAAAAGAGAAAGTTAACGATCGGAATCGAACGAACGTCTCTTTTGTAATAATTTTGTTAATTGAGTTTCCCATGAAAACTGTAATATCCAAATATGATAGATATAAGACGATGTGGTATTGGTGCAATCTCCCTCCAAGTCAAAATTTTTAAATGTAAACCATTATAGGGCAATGTACGGTGTTCAACACGGAGCTTTGGCTCACACCGAGCAGCAAGCTATTAATGGTCCCACAAATTACTAGTGTTAAACCGCTTCAACGGAAAAACTAACGCTCTCAACTAAATAAAAAAAAACGAGAAACGAGAAACACGTATTGTGCAACGGGTTTTAACGTTTTAATGGTACCAACCCTTCATCCTTATCTGAAACAATAGTGTGTGTAACATCACCACCTAGAAAGACACACTATAATATATCAATTGACATGGCTTAACTCAATCAAAAGACGTAGTAACACAATTGAACATACACTAAACAAATTATTTTGATCTATGATACTATGTAAATACAAAATTAATAAATAAGGGATAAAAAGTGAAAGTATTATACCGCTGTGAAATGTTAAATAATTTCAGAAAAACAAGAACCTTGAGAGAGAAAAAAATCCGCCATTTGTTTTATATTCTTATATGAATTAAACCATTATGAAAAATCTAAGGTTATACATGAAGTTCCCTCAATGAAAGACACAAAAAAATGATGTTAATCATATGCGAGTACAGCGTTAAACGAATAGCTATTCGACTAAAATCGATCTATAATGTACGGTGTTCAACACGGAGCTTTGGCTCACACCGAGCAGCAAGTTATTAATGGTCACACAAATTACTAGTGTTAAACCGTTTCAACGGGAAAACTAACGGTCTCAACTAAATAAAAACAAGAGCTCTCAAAATGACAGTAAACCGGATTCTTTAACATTTATTTGTGTTCTGGCATTTATCAATATTACAAGGACCAAAACTCCTAATAGGAAATTTTAAAAGGTTTGGTTGAACGGTTCATGAGTAAATGCACGGACACAACATTTTTTAAACTTTCAAGAACCGTAACTCCTGAACTGTAAAAGTCAAAATCGTCATTATTGAACTTGACCTATATTTTGTTGTCAGTAACAACATATTAAAATTTTAAAAGGTTTGGTTGAACGCTTCATGAGTAAATGCACGGACAACATTTGGTTGCCGCCCGCCCGCCCGCCCGCCCGCCCGCCCGCCCGCCCGCCGTACATCCCCAAATCAATAACTGACATTTATGACACAAAAATCCAGTTAAAAACGAGAAACGAGAAACACGTATTTTGCAACGGGTTTTAACGTTTTAATGGTACCAACCCTTCATCCTTATCTGAAACAATAGTGTGTGTAACATCACCACCTAGAAAGACACATTATAATATATCAATTGACATGGCTTAACTCAATCAAAAGACGTAGTAACACAATTGAACATACACTAAACAAATTGTTTTGATCTATGATACTATGTAAATACAAAATTAATAAATAAGGGATAAAAAGTGAAAGTATTATACCGCTGTGAAATGTTAAATAATTTCAGAAAAAACAAGAACCTTGAGAGAGAAAAAAATCCGCCATTTGTTTTATATTCTTATATGAATTAAGGATGTACTTAGGTGAGGTTTTGGAATTTGTATCAAATGTTCGGACTCCTTGGTGTTTTTCCATACAATACAATGTAAAATATTTTGCCCCATAACACCCATTTATTTTTTCATATAAGACTTAATAGCTCATGAAAGGTCATTAACCAAAATTTAAGAAGATTCTTGATTTTCTTTCTTTTGTTTTGAGACCCAAAAAATACCAATGCAAATATAAGGTAAAAGTCTGAGTCAGCCTTTTCCCGCCATATTTTAAATCTCAAATATCTCGAAAAGGAGGTCCATGACCTATCAATATTTTTAGCTTATCTTTATTCTTAATTGATGCTCTACCAGCTTAAAGTATCAATTTTAATTTCTTAATTTCTTAATTTTTACCTAACCTCACCTAAGTACATCCTTAAGCCATTATGAAGAATCTAAGGTTATACATGAAGTTCCCTCAATGAAAGACGCAAAAAAATGATGTTAATCATATGCGAGTACAGCGTTAAACGAATAGCTATTCGACTAAAATCGATCTATAATGATAGCCGAATCAATCTAAAAATAAGGAGATGAGATATAACTGTTCCGGACCATATGAGTATTTGGACCATACGCGTATGGTTATGACCGTATGGGTATTATCTTACCTTCTATACATTTCTAGGAATGTGATTAGTTAAAAGCGTCTGCGTGGAGACTGTGTATATTTCATATTAGGTTAGTAAGGAGGCGGGGCTTATTTCATACACGGTTAGTAGAGGTGTTGCGTCCCTTTATAAAAACAAAACGGAACTCAGAAAAAACCTTAAATGTTTCAACAGACGAAGAAATTGATGATTAAGATTGAAATAAATTCATGAAACACATTTAAACCTAACAAGTTGTTATTGTTGGCATCTGTTTTTGTAGGATCAATTGAAGTAGTTTCTAAATGCTAACAGTATTGAAGACTTGCTCATTTGATAGGTCACTAGTCTAAATTTCACACATTAAGATAGTCGGTAAGATTTTGTTACTTAGTGTGCTTGTGACGTAATACGGTATATATGGGTTCAGTAAACTCCATATGGGGATTCGAGCTTCGCTCTCATCCTATATGGAATTTACTAACCCCATATATACCGTATTAGGTCACTAGCATACTATGTAACAAATATTATACTCATATGGTCCAACCATATGAGTATACGCATACGGTCATGACCATACGCGCATGGTCCAAATGATAATATGGACTGGAACATAACTACTAATGAGACAACTCTCTATCAAGGTTTAAATGACGCAGGTAAAAACAATCATAACAAACTATGAGAAATAAAACCATACCGTATAGTGAGCTATAAAAGGCCCCGACATGAGAAATGAGAAAAAATAACGGCCTAATTTATGCAATACAATATTTTCTGTTTTCTGCTCAGGCTGTTGTCTCTTCGTCGCCTTCCCTGTATCCATTCACAATTATATTTTACGAAAAAAAAAACTAATATGGCAGTCATTTACTAACGGCTATCACTAAGTCACAGGCTCCACAAATGAGACAAGCATATGAAGAATGCTACAGGATCAATCATGTTTGTTTGCACCGAATCCTTCCCTTACCTTGGACAGTGGTGTTGAAACAAATAAATATAGTGGTGACTCAAATCAATAGACCGTGAATTCATTTCTGAAGGACACCAACGATTGTTAAACCCGATTGTCACTGAAATAATTTCTTCCATAGCATAAATCCAGTTAACAGTATTAGTAAGATTTTATAATCGGCTTATGACAACCTAAGTAATAACAATTATTACGTTTAATTTATTGAATTGAATGCAAAGCTTCAATACACATTTAAATTTTAGTGACCGGGTATGATTTAATGTGATATATGGATTACTTTTATATAAAACTGATACAAATGTTATAATAAAATGTTTGCCTTGAATTGAAAATGTGTCTGCCAGAACCTTGCCTTGCTGGCCATTTTTGATGGACATAGCTTTTTTTCTCTCTTGAATTAGTAATTAGGAAAAATAATTTAACATATGATTTAAGGGAAACAACTCATTACAGGTGAATGGTTTCTATGTAGCTTTTGTGTTACGGTAGCTGATCATTTTTGCATCTTTTAAAGTTCAGTCTATCTGTAACACTTTTTCAAACATAGGATAAAAAACACCACTGAAAATAATCAAAAATCATTTATAAGGACGATAACCCCTGACAGGAGTCCGTAGTGAACTTTAGATATTGCCTAATTTTCATCTTTATAGTTTTCAAAATAATAACAAAAACGCAAGAATGTTAAAATCGTCATTTAAGTGCAGTGAAACATTTTTCATGCCAGGGCATAATATTTCCGAAATTATTTTTAAAATTGAAGACCTTATAAACAAAAAAAGGACATGAGGTAAACCGAAAGCCGAACAAGGAAACTTCTGTACATCTTTTATGCTGATTAATATCGCTTTCTAGAGTCTCTGTCTGTCTGCTTAAGCTTTACAGAAAATAGCCACAAATCGCAAATTGCTAAAAAAAAAAAGGGGGGGGGGGCAATAACTCCTACGAGGATTAATTTCAACTTGACTAGCTCACCCAAAGTAGAATCAATGTAAGAGAACAAACACACACTGTAAGTTGAAGACAGAAAAACAGTCCTAACAAAAACTAAAGAAAAAACATAGACAGATTAACATTACAACAAACCACTACATAATAATATGAGCAAGCAACAAATATTTTGTATTTACGAGAATCATTACTGGTAGGTCAAAATACTGTTCACTGTTTATCCTGTTTGTTCTAAAGATTGAAGACCAGACAAGAACAAATTTGTAAAAAAAGAAAAACTTATAAAACTTACCAATTGATTTGACTGTAAATGATATCCATATAAAAAATACAAAAACGCGAGACATTGCGTGTTAAGCTGTCCAAAGTATATAACCAATATTACTGAAAACGTTGAAAACTCGACGAGTCACAGAATTGTTTATTTATCTGTCATAATACCATGACTAAATCATATTGGCATCATTAAATGTCGTGTCCGATCTGTCCTGACGTCGGGTGGCTATAGTTACAATAGTGTATTGGACGAGTTAATCAGGATTAACGAAAGTAATCTAAATCTCTGTTAATATTTAGGATTTAAATTATACAAGTGCTTTAATATTCATATGTGAAAATGTATCCATAGACTGATTGATACACATTTTTTAAAACACATGCACTTTTAATCTTTATTGCAGTCTGTACCTCCGTAATTGAATGTAATTTGATTTAAAATATCAAAATCATACATTGTCATTAAAAGGATTAAAAAGACTAATATATTTTGTAATTGTATACTAGAGACTTATGTGTATTCTTATCTATTTAATTTAACTGTATATCAATGCAACTGAAAGTGTTTAAAGTTATTGGAAATTATTTTTAAGAAATGTAAAACCATAGCAGAGAGAAATCGAAGTTATACAGTCTACATTGAAACCGTACAATACAAGTTGTCATTAAAGATATATCATTGTAGGAATGTTTTTTGCATTTTAAATGTATTTTAAAATATCAATTAGTGAAGTGAATTATGGTGTTACATTGTTCACATCGTCCTACGTGTATATATATATAATAGTCACTAAATGACGTACACTGTGTTACACTGCTCAGTGGCGGATCCAGAGGGGGGGTTCCGGGGGTACGCACCCCCCCTTTATTTTGGCCGATCAATGCATTTGAATCGGGACAATCGGGACATATGTTTTGCACCCCCCCTTTGCCCTGGGCTAGCACCCCCCCTTTCGAAAATTCCTGCATCCGCCACTGCTGCTCCGCTGAATAAATGTATATTTTGCATTGAAAAGGGTTATTCGCAGATCACTTTCTATTTCTCAAACATAAAATTGAGAATGGAAATGGGGAATATGCCAAAGAGACAACAACCCGACCAAAGAGCATATTACAGCCGAAGGCCTCTAATGGGTCTTCAATGCCGCACCGGAGGTGGTCCTCAGCTGGCCTCTAAATAAAATTGTGTACTTATGTCTAGTTCAGTGATAATGGACGTCACACTAAACTCAGAAACATATTTAAATGAACTAAAAATTAAAAACTCATTCAGGACTAACACATCACACATGCCAGATGATCTTGACTTGGGACAGACCCAAAAATGTGGCAGGGTGAAACATTTACATGGAAGTCATTTTAGCAGTTGAGTTAATATTAAAAATAACTGAACCCACGTTTCTCTTAGGATCATTTATCATGAACAAATAACCCCGGATAAATATACAAGGTGAATTTAAATAACCCCGCCACATTATTTATGTATGTGCCTGTCCCAAGTCAGGAGCCTGTAATTCAGTGGTTGTCGTTTGTTTACGTGTTACATATTTGTTTTTCGTTATTTTTTTTACATAAATAAGGCCGTTAGTTTTCTCGTTTGAATTGTTTTACATTGTCTTATCGGGGCCTATTATAGCTGACTATGCGGTTTGGGCTTTGCTCATTGTTGAAGGCCGTACGGTGACCTATAGTTGTTAATGTCTGTGTCATTTTGGTCTTTTGTGGATAGTTGTCTCATTGGCAATCATACCACATCTTCTTTTTTATATCTAAAGATTGATAGAAATAAAATAGCGGGCCACAATTACTCATAAACTTACTATACATTGTAAAAGGATAATAATTGGGAAATGACCAAATTGAATTACATTCCCAAAAACATACTTACTCGGTTTTAAGTGTATAATACAATTATTACAGTATTTACCATGGAAACTGCATACTAATATCTTATGAATATTCTGATGCTGGTGTAGGAGAGAAATTGAACAATATATTTAATCCCGACACATTCTCCTTTGGCTATCCAGTTAAAGAAACTTTAATTCAGTTGTTGCCTTGGTGTGTCCGACGAAAGTATTGTTAAAATAGGCGGTTGTTTTCTAGTTTGAATTGTTGCATATTTTGTTAATTTGGTTCTGTTATAGCTGACCTTACGCTATGATTTTTTTCATATTGTTTGAGCATATAATTGTTTATATTTACGTCATTTGAACTACTAGTATAATGGACATTTCCTTATCATTATATAGACCTGAAAGACTGCATAAAATCTATATTTTATAGCATTGTTTTGATGTAACGCATTTATATATGTTGTGTTTCATTGTCGATTTTTTATTTGAGTACTGAAAATAATTACATTAGATGTATGGTTCATTATAATACGTTATTCTGATTGGCTAACTGCACATCACGTGCTATTCCTGAAACAATTGCATCAGACAATAAAATTTATCATTCATGATGACACGAGGTCCAACAATAAAGTGCACAGGTGAATTAAATGAAAACTTGATAAAAATCGTGTTTTCATGATTCTAGCTAAAAAAAATGTAATTCTAAGTATTGAATGCTTCTTTTTGTAACTTTATAGGGTTGTAAAAGCGTTGACCGTGCGCACATTTTTAATATGAAGCGCTTCCGCGCTTCATACAAAATGTACTTCGGTCAACGCTTTTACACCCCAATAAATTTACAAAAAGCAGCATTCAATTCTTAAATAAAATGCAAAAAAAAGAAAAAATCGTCATGTTCTTTTAAAAATGAAAGTTATTCCTGATCATTCATAACGAACGTAATTGTATACCATTATTTATGTTTAGTCGATATCTGTAAGTTGAGATCATAACTAAAGAAATCAATCGCCAATGAACAATTTAAAAGATGTGTATCATTAACAATTTAAATCAACCAAAAAAATGAACACTGATTTTTCAACAAAGGTTAATGTTATGTTATTTATTTACTTGTTGTGTTTTTGGAAACAAGTGAATACAGTTTTGTTTTGAAATTCTAACATTAAAAATTTATACTTTTTGGGTGACTTTAACCATGTAAATTGCAGAGAGAATAATTGTTATTGTAAATCTTTTCAAATTTCGGCAATAATGTTGACAAGTTAATCAAAGTTCTTTGTATTACTGGCAAAACAAATGGAATTCTTAATAAAGCTGGTAGTGTTTTTAGGAATTTTCGTTAGAATTTCCGGTATGTATATTGTATGCGGTATTAAACACCATATTCTTTTGTAATAAACAAAACTATCAAATATTGTATTTTTTTAATGGTAACATTGTAGTATGAATATCTTCGTTGTGCTAAGACAACATTATGTATAACAAAACAATATAACAAACTCAAACTAATGGACACGTTTCGTTTCACCCACTAAATATGCGCATTTCAGTTGATAAAAAAATCGCAACAATATAAATATTTGCAATCTTCATTGCACAGCTCACATCTGCTCCGTACCTACTTTGTATCACTACTACACTGAATATATATATCAAGTGGGATTTACTGAGTATACGGAAAGAAACAAGCGCTGTACCGGCAAGTTTACAATATATGTTGACTTCTATCTTTATAATTTGAACGGACGGATATATTTAACAGATGCTGTTTATTTCCACTGGCCTTAATAACGGGATGGACAGTGGTATGGTATTGATTTCCTCATGAATATGAACTGTATAATATTGTGCAGATACTATACTTGCATTCACTGGCAATCAGTCTTGGTGGACAGTGGTGTTATAGCTACTTCCGATTCTATATTACAGATACTGCATGTTCCCACTGGCCGTCGGTCTGGGATGGACATTGGTATAATAGTTACCTCCTTTATATATGAAAGTTATTATATTACAGATACTGCATGTTCCCACTGGCCGTCGGTCTGGGATGGACAGTGGTATGATAGTTACTTCCACGAGGAGTCGTCCAATGGAATGATAACATTTTCACAGAGTGAAAAGAAAGTGACAACAGGATGGACCTTGTCATTTTTTGGTACAACACAGACAGAGTTTACATGTGTTCTCAGCTCTAGTGGAGTGTTGGTTTTTAGGTATGTTTTCGTCTGAATTCCAAAAAACGAAAAAAAAAGTGTTGTGAGCATCTCATTATTCTAAAAAACAGATGGTTTAAAATATTTTTTGAATGACATAATGCAGAATTTTCTCTTGACCATTGCTTTATGGGGTAAGCGCTGGTTTACTCAAAACTAATACGCCAATGCAAAATTTGCTCCGCATACTCCAATGATCCGTTATTTCAGTAAGATTAAGCTGACAATCGGTATAATTCAAACATATGCATTAGTTAAGCCCTGATTTATATTCTGAACTGTTGTATTGTAACATCAGGAAAAGGGGAGGGTTCGGTGCCAGCAAATAAGTCCAACCCCGGCACATTCTGTATGTGTATGTTTCTAAGTCAGGATACTTTTATTCAGTGGTTGTCTTTTTTTATGTATATCATATTTATGTTTCGTTCATTGTGTTTTGCATAAAACATGCCGATAATTTTCTGAGCAAAACTCTCTCCGCATAGACCATTCCATGTAATCATTTATAAATGGCACCGACATAAAATAAATCGGAAATAATGAAAAAAAAATTTTTTTAATGTTTTCGACCGCTTTTGTGTTGGTTTTTTTAGCCCTAGATAAACCTTTGTTTCACCTCAAACAAATATCTAGGTTTAACAAATATCCAAAATATCTAAAATTCTGTTCGGTATAATGGCGCGTTACTTTTCAATTCATGGTTTTCAGGAAATGGAAAATTGGATACAGATGGATCCCAGTTTTCTTTCAATTTTTAGAAAGAAGTCTATTAGTTTGTTTTTTTTAAATTCACGATTCATTAAGTTTGATCATTTCCTCCTGAACTGAACACAGGTTTTATAGATTATAACATGGCATGGGTTTTGCTCATTGTTGAAGACCATATAGGGACCTATTCCCGTTTCACAGATTTTTCTCCGGTACTAAATTTAAATAGTTGTCTCGTAGGCATTCATACTGCATCTTCTTATTTCTATACATTTGTGCAAAATTAAGATATATGCCGTGGCAAAATCACAGATTCTTGGATTCATTATTTTAAAAGTAAATAATTGATCAATATTTTTTATAAATACATTTTAATTGTTCGGGCAAAAAGATTTCTCGGTTTTGTCTTTGTGCTTCAAAAATTGTAACGTTAATGCTACTAGTGTTAACGGTAATAAATATTGTTCCATCTGTCTGGCGATTCCATTATCTATACAATATTCGTGCCGAGTAAGAACGCATAAGACTTATTTCACGAGCTTTATAATATGTTAAAACCTAGGCTCGCCGAGCTTTTCACCAGTTTCGTGTCAAGTAAAAATACATTTTATATTTTCCTATACTGTACGCATATTTTGTCTTGCACTTTACATTGAGCTTACACATTTTTAGTTCACCTGGCCCGAAGGGCCAAGTGAGCTTTTCTAATCACTTTGCGTCCGGCGTCCGGCGTCCGTCGTCCGTCGTCCGTCGTCCGTCGTCGTCGTCCGTCGTCCAACTTTTACAAAAATCTTCTCTTCTGAAACTACTAGGCCGAATTTAACCAAACTTGGCCACAATCATCATTGGAGTATCTTGTTTAAAAAATGTGTGGCGTAACCCGGCCAACCAACCAAGATGGCCGCCATGGCTAAAAATAGAACATAGGGGTAAAATGTAGATTTTGGCTTACAACTCTGAAACCAATACATTTAGAGCAAATCTGACATGGGTAAAATTGTTTATTAGGTCAAGATCTATCTGGCCTGAAATTTTCAGACATATCAGACAACCTGTTGTTGGGTTGCTGCCACCAAATTAGTAATTTTAAGAAACATTTTGCAGTTTTTGGTTATTATCTTGAATATTATTATGGATAGAAATAAATTGTAAACAGCAATAATGTTCAGCAAATTAAGATCTACAAAAAATGGTTCACATGACAAAAATTGCTAGTTGACCCCTTAAGGAGTTATTGACCTTTATAGTCAATTTTTAACCATTTTTCAAAAATTTTAGTATTCTTTAAAAAAATCTTCTCCTCTGAAACTACTGGGCCAAATTTAACCAAACTTGGCCACAATCATCATTGGGGTCACTGGTTTAAAAAATGTGTGGCGTGACCTGGTCATCCAACCAAGATGGCCGCCATGGCTAAAAATAGTACATGGGGGTGACATGTAGATTTTGGCTTATATCTCTGAAACCAAAGCATTTAGAGCAAATCTGTCATGGGAAAATATTGTATATCAGATCAAGATCTATCTTCCCTGAAATTTTCAGACAAATCAGACAACCTCTTGTTGGGTTTCTGCCCCCAAAATAGTAATTTTAAATAAAATTTTGTAGTTTTTGGTTATTATCTTGAATATTATTATAGATAGAGATGAACTGTAAACAGCAATAATGTTCAGCAAAGAAAGGTCTACAATTAAGTAATTTTCAAATGTCCCTTTATGGAGTTATCGCCCTTAATAGTCAACTTTTAACAATTTTCATAAATTTTTGTAAATTTTTGTAAATTTTTAGAAAATATTTTCGACTGTAATTACTGGGCAAAGTTCATTATAGATATAGATAATTGTAGCAACAAGAATGTTCAGTAAAGTAAGATCTAAAAACACATCACCATCACCAAAATACAATTTGTCATGAATTTATCTGTGTCCCTTGTTTAATATGCATATAGACCAAGGTGAGCGACACAGGCTCTTGAGAGCCTCTAGTTTTATATGCATAGTGTACCCTTTCAAATCGTTGTTGACACGATATCATGTCATGTCGTAGAGAGGATATTAAATTATATTATTAAGTAAACAGCATTTTGGATAAATATAATTTAGTCGAAGTTGTTGCAAATATTGAATATTTTTCAGTTATTTGTATAGTGATCATCATTAAAGCTATAATGGTGTTTAGTCGATGAAGTCTTTAAAATTAAGAATCTACTTGCGCTAAAAGAGGGACGAAAGATACCAAAGGGACAGTCAAACTCATAAATCTAAAACAAACTGACAACGCCATGGCTAAAAATGAAAAAGACAAACAAACAACAGCACACACGACACAACATAGAAAACTAAAGAATAAACAACACGAACCCCACCAAAAAACTAGGGGTGATCTCAGGTGCTCCGGAAGGGTAAGCAGATCCTGCTCCACTTAGAAAAAAAAAGAAATGCGGAACAATTTGTCTGAAGCAACAGTTATCCTACAATGAATGTAAATTTATATAAGTTGAAAATCAGTGATTTTTGTGTTTTACAGAACCGTTGGAACAGCCTCAGGATTTGGCAAAAATTACTTCGCACTGATTTGTATATCAATAACTGAGAAGTCTACAAATAGCTACATGTATTATCGCAAAGGGGGTGAGTGATTTTTCTTCAAAAGAACATACCTATAAAAGATAGTAGTTTCATAGTTTTCCATACTTTATACACAACTTTCAAAAACCTTAATCAAGGTTTTAGTGAGGAACAAAGACATGAATATGGCGTATAATTCACGACACAAAATCCTTACAGACAATAATGACAAAACCATTGAAAGGGAAATTACCCAAATTGCTTTTCGTCTAAAATAAATACAATTGAGCATTTAAAATTAAACAACACCTTTTTACAATGGGGTATCAAATATACGATAACGTTAATATATTTGTTGAGGAAAAATAAATAACACATACATAAATGTTTAAACTGCATTCCTTCATAGAGATACTTATGAAATATAGCATTCCCATGACATGAACATTTAATATTGCATATTGACTGTTAGGCCACACCAATTTGATTCCTTGTTCGACGGACCCGCCCGCACCTATTTTTTTCAAAACAGAATTTTTTTATTTTTTTTTATATTCCCGCTTCCCGCATCCGGAAATGTAATCATGTCCATTTCCCGCACCGTTTTTTTGTAAATATTATAAAAAGATATCAACATTTGTTTTTAAAAACACAGTCTAACCTGTATATAACGATTTTAAACACACAAGCACCCCACCACACTTTGTAAATATCTGTGAGAATTATATTTGTTTCAGCATGAAACCTATTTATCTAAAGCGGGAGTGCTCCGATATAAATTTATATCAGCGGGAATACCTGTAAAGAACAAAAAATTGGTTACTTTCCCCCTTACTTATATTCCCTATCAAAAAATGTTCGTTGTTAGAATAAAGTACAAAGAACGTCTGAAGGATTTGCCTTCAACTGCAATTATATTGTATGCTGGCGAAACAAAACTATCCATAGCCGCTGCATGTTTATGCACCTGTCCTGATTGATTGGGGGGCCTGTCGTTAAGCAGTTATCGTTTGTTGATGTTGTTCATCAGTTCATTGGTATTTTCCCGTTTGGATATACATGATATATAAATTATATCGTTGGTTTTCCTGTTCGAATTGTGTACGCTAATAATTCTGGGGTCCTTTATAGCCTGCTGTTTGGTCTGTATCAAAGCCCTGTGTAAAAGGCCGTACTTTGACCTGTGTTTGTTATTATCAGGTTGAGAACAACCCTCCCTCAGACAAGGGGTCATTTTACTGATGTAGAAAAGAAAATAGAAATACCAAGGATTTGTATAGTTCTTCTATACAAAACCTTTGAAAACTTAGAATTTTGTACTCAAAAAGAGGAGAGTTGCATCATATTTTAAAAAACTTTTTCTAAAAGAGGGGTCCACTTATTTTGAATAATATTAAACTGTCAAAGTAAATGTGTTAATATGGTTCAAGTCCAGGAATATTACAGAATTCTTGGACATGTTTTGACCATTTAATACCAGATAGATATATAGTTCTTTGAGAAAATATGAGCCCTTTTGTACAAACAAATATATTATAACTTATATTGATCCCTCATAAAAACATGTAAAAGGGATATTTATAACATTAAGGGGTTGTCCCCAAACTGATTATGACTTGGATGGAGAATTGTCTCATTGTCAGTCACACATACATAGACCAGATTTAATTATTTCTTGGTGAACAGGGAAAAAATACTTCAGAAATTAAAGAAATGTCAAAGTACAAGTGAGAAATCAAGCTTTAATATTGTCAAAACCTACTATTTTATGTTGACAAAAAAAAAATTATAATCGCTCGCCTTTACTTTTCAAGCTTCGCCTCAAAAATTTGCAAATGAAATATTTTTTTATTAAAATTTTCAAATCGCTCACTCGCCCCAAATTTTGGAGTCCAAAAATCCGTAGAACAAGAAATTAAATTGGTGTGGCCTTACTGAATTCGATACTAGCTCTTTAAGAGTTGGTATCCACTAGAGAAAAACCAGCACTATGTCGTCCCTTATCAGTTTATTATCCTGTATTATCTCCGTTTACGTGTGCATGTTTATTGTTCTTCGCTGTAAAGTATAGTATTTTTGTTGTCGACATGAACCACAAACGAGCAAAATGTGTTTACATTAGACACACATCTAAACAATGATGATGACAAATTGTGATTTAAGATATTAAAAAATTGAAATGTGGTTGATAATGAACAAGTGATCAAATTAAATAAATCAAAAGATCAACAAGTTAAATGATTCTTATTTGATGGTTATGGTTTTAGTTGTTTAAGTGAACTATATAATGAGTTATGCTCTTTTATAAAACCGGTGTCATAAGCCATATCTTACTACAACTAAGAACCATCACTGCTTCTATATTTACTTTGCTCATTCTGGAAAATAAACTTAGTTTTGATATCATATCTTATCCACAGTATTTTTTTTAACTGTACATAACTCGGTTTTAGCGTATGTTTATCTCCTGAATTCTATCTAAAAGTTCACATATTGTTTTTTAAGTTGTAGTACATGGTTCATTGTACGTCTCTTATAATGATTTGTTAAAGGTACAGAGACGTCAGATGGAGGAAGATATACTGTTCTTGCTGATACAGACACAATATCCAGTTCAACATCTACATACTGTACTGGGACAGCTAGTACAGAAGACTTCGGTGTCCTGGTCAAAGACGGTAATAAACTGTTTCCTAATCAAATGTTATTTTCATTCTCATTATGTTAATATTATATTGTTATTGCATGAATATTGGGGAATATTGTCCCGAGTAGAATTTTATATTGCACGATCTTGCGAGTGCAATATATGTTCTACGAGGGACAATATTCCCCAATATTCATGCAATAACCCTTTTATTGTAAAGCAATATAATATTTAAAAGTAAAAATTGGTGTAAACTAAGATTTTGTCGTTGATGACGTCATGAATTTTGAAGATTTATGCACTAGTGCAATATTAGAAT
The DNA here is from genome assembly GCA_037788925.1 of Mytilus galloprovincialis. Taxonomy (NCBI): domain Eukaryota; kingdom Metazoa; phylum Mollusca; class Bivalvia; order Mytilida; family Mytilidae; genus Mytilus; species Mytilus galloprovincialis. The sequence continues at coordinate 9,128,470 of CM075336.1, read as the reverse complement.
TTATTGCACGCTAACTTTTGGTTACTTTCTGTTGGAAATATTATATTGCTATACAATAAATACATTTATCATTTGTTTAGTAGTAAATACAGTAGTTTTGCATATGTGATAAATAGCCTGCTGTTTAATCCATATCGCGCAACTTTGATGCGCACCCTTTATCGCATACCCTTTATAACACCCCTACTTTGTTGTTTTGTTTTTTGTTTTTTTTTACATAAAGTCAGTTTTGGTTTTTTTTTTGCTTAAGAAAAATTTTCCTCAAAATAGGTAAATGTTTTGAATGACGTCATTGTTTGGTATGTGACGTCACGAACGTCGAGTTTTCATATTGTATGTGACGTCACGAACGTCAAGTTTTCATATTTTTTGGCACACTAAATGCAACTATGAAAAATACAAAACACACAAATTAATACAATAATAAACAAAATATTTTTAAAACAACAGCACGCAAATTGTAAGGTAACCCAGGTGCTTCGGATAAGTAATTGAGCAGTTTTTTTAAGGCCTTTGAAACAAGACAAAAGTAGAACTGAAAGTAACCCAGTGCTATGGATCAGAAAACAGTTCATATAATATAATACTCTTCTGTTGAAATATGTGATAAAGTGTATAATACATGGCAAATCCGTATCACATGCCGTATCACCCTCGACCAATATCATCCCTCGGGCCTAAAGGCCCTTGGGCTGATATTGATGTCTTTTTTTTAGTCATACACGTAATAAGTGGGTTCTTCCTTTTCACCTACACAAGCGCATATCAACAAGAAGATTAATTAGTGTTTTTAGTGTTTCATAGTCTGATAAAGATTTACTGTGATTATATCTCTTGTATGTTCAAAATGAATATGATAACGCTAAAGTATCTTTTCAATCTAATTGTTCGACTTATACATGTAGTATTAAGTATTTTTGATCGTGCAATTATTTCTTGGCTTTATTTGTCATGTTTCCAACTTTCAATGCATACATAACGCAATCGTGAAACGTTGAGTTATACGACACAAGGATCTTATTGCGAAGTATTTTATAGGTAGTTACGGTGACGTGGCTATAACCTTACCAAATCCATTTCTCGGCATTTACAACTACACTTTTACCAGTGATGGATCCACCTACCAATGTAGTGGTACCTCGTCAATGGATGGCTGTACAGATCAAACACTGGTAAAGCTAAATACCAGTTTATGTAACAACGAACTGTTAGATGCAGGTGAGAAGAAATAATGAACATATAAACTACATGTTTAACACTGTCTAATAATGTCGAATCTGAAAATACAAAATTTCAATCTATCATAATATATGATGAAAGTGAGAGACATGATTCTAAAATTACTGCATTGTTTTCGATTAGAGTTGTCTCGTGTTCTAACATTGTAAACATAAACCGTAATGACAACCTTGAATGTAGAATAGCCTTCAATTTGTAGTTTTATTGGAAACCGATATATTGGCTTAGAAGGTATTCAGAACAGGATACTCTTACAGTTACTGGTATGTTCCTCCTATCTAAGGAGCACTCCCTAAGGATAAGAATATGATTATATTTTACATGTATATGAATATTTACATGGACCTGTTAGTAGCACCATTACCCATATAAAAGTCATCTCACTGTACAATATATTCCTTAAATTATAATGTCCTGGTTACTATAATACGACACATTCTTTATATATACAATGTCTTTTTATACTTGTTACTCTTTCAAAATATCCTTCACTTTGAATTGTCATTTTGATATTAGATATACTGCTCTTAAGTGATAAATTGATAATCCAATCAAGCCTTGGTCTGATTTATTATAGGACGTTTAATATGAAGGCTGTAATTAAGATATACTCTTTCTCGTATTTGTCTATTATTCCTTCCAGTTGACACAAGTTGTCTTTATATTGTTAGTCACTATTTTTGTTCTCTGATTGCATATAGTCATATAGGTATTTATAATACAGAATGGTCCCTCTTTAATATTAAAAAATAATAAAGATACATAAATTCTTGACAAATTACAACTAATAAAGACATGACAAATTATTTCCAAACCAAGTAGCAAATTTTATGTGGAATCATCAGTTATGCTAGGTATTCATCACATTCGCACGAAACTTTATTCATTACCCCTTTCGAAACTTCATTCTCTGTTCAATTTATGTTTGGAATCCACTGTTACAAACCCTCATTCAAACCAATACAAACTTGAAGCTATAATTTCGGATATTGCAAGTCACAGACTTTTCAAGCCAGTTCGCATTGGAAAAGATGAAAAAGAGAAAAGATCTTTTCTTAATCTTTCCTTTGCCAACAAAGGTCTCGATGGCGTCAACCTAGGCAATATCCTTCATCATAAATTAGTGCAATCGAAAATACCTCCTTATTTCAAAGACCAGTCTGTACCAATAATTTCTTATACCTATACCAAACCTATTGCAACTAAAATTTTCAATTACAAACGCGTTTTGCAGGATCTCGATATTGACGACTTCAAGTCTAAACCTCCTGATTGCACTTGTGCTAGTTCCAAATTCACATATAATCCTGCTGGCCACGTTATTACCGGTGACCTTAACATTGTTAATAACACTTCTCTACGAAATGTGTTATCGAAAGGTCCCAAATATCGTGAGCCTAAATCCATCAATTGGAAATACAACTTTAAAATTTTGATGGATTCAGTCGAGGATTATGCCAGGCAATGGGCTAAGCGCGAGAAGGAAGACGTAGACACTCTTTCCGAATGGATTAAGGCAGTGAGGTCGTTGATACAAATCAGAATTAAGAAACTGAATGGGTCCATCAATAACCATGCTACGTCAATCTTTAAAGACCCAAATGTTGCAAAACACCTATCCGACCTCCATGACAAATATGTTGTTGTCCCTGCAGATAAAGCCCCAAATAACATCGTTTTTGTGTGTAAAAGTCACTACATCAACTGCTTGATAAACGAATTAGGTATTGACAATTCACTTGGTAACTCAACATATACCCTCACGACACTTACCAAAGAGGAAATCCTGGATAATCATAGGTCTGTTCTATGTTCCTTTGGAATTTCAACCAAAGATGAAGAACTGGATCTTCCATCACTGTATTGGATACCTAAACTACATAAGTGTCCTTACAAACAACGGTATATTGCTGGGTCTTCCAAGTGCTCCACGAAACCTCTTTCTAAATTATTAACATCTATTTTATCAGCAATCAAAGACGGGCTTCAAAGTTATTGTGAAACTGCCTATTCTAGAGGTGGCGTGAATCAGATGTGGATACTTAAAAATTCAAAAGATCTTTTAGAGTACATACAATCTAACTCTCTTTCATCTTGTAACAGTATTAAAACATTTGACTTTTCTACCCTGTACACAAGTATTCCACATTCCAAACTAAAAGACAAATTGAAAGAGTTGATATTACTTTGCTTCATAAAAAAGAATGGCCAACGTAGATACAAGTATCTTGTCTTAGGGAGGGATAAATCCTACTTTGTAAAGAATCACTCTGATTCAAACAAAAAATTCTCTGAAACTGATATTATCAAGATGCTTGATTTCTTGATTGACAACATATTTGTTACGTTCGGAGGACGTGTTTTTCAACAGACTGTCGGCATTCCAATGGGAACAAACTGTGCCCCTCTACTCGCCGACTTGTTTCTTTATTATTATGAGGCTGACTTCATGCAGGAACTTCTTAGGAAGAAAGATAAGAAGTTAGCAATATCCTTTAACTCTACTTTCCGCTATATAGATGATGTTCTTTCACTAAACAATTCAAAATTTGGTGACTATGTGGAACGCATCTATCCAATCGAACTAGAGATAAAGGATACTACAGATACAGTTAAGTCGGCTTCATATCTTGACTTACATCTAGAAATTGACAATGAGGGTCGGTTGAAAACAAAACTTTACGACAAAAGAGATGATTTCAGCTTTCCAATTGTGATCTTTCCATTTCTAAGTAGCAACATTCCAGCAGCACCTGCATACGGGGTATATATCTCCCAATTGATACGATATTCCCGTGCTTGCATTTCCTATCATGATTTTCTTGATAGAGGTTTGCTGCTCACAAGGAAGCTATTAAACCAAGAGTTCCAAATGGTGAAGTTGAAATCATCCCTTCGTAAATTTTACGGACGCCATCACGAGTTGGTTGACCGTTATGGAATAACCGTTTCACAAATGATATCGGATATGTTCCTTACGTCGTTACTACAATCCCCTTCCCTTTCATGAATATGACCTACCGAATTAGACTATTTACCGGATTTGTAATCACTTAAGCAACACGACGGGTGCCACATGTGGAGCAGGATCTGCTTACCCTTCCGGAGCACCTGAGATCACCCCTAGTTTTTGGTGGGGTTCGTGTTGTTTATTCTTTAGTTTTCTATGTTGTGTCGTGTGTACTATTGTTTTTCTGTTTGTCTTTTTTATTTTTAGCCATGGCGTTGTCAGTTTGTTTTAGATTTATGAGTTTGACTGTCCCTTTGGTATCTTTCGTCCCTCTTTTATGCATGCACGATTGAGAAGAATTCGAAATACTGTTATGCAACTCCTAATATGCATTTCTGAATTGACCGTTATCACCAACGCTCAGAATCAGAGTAACATATAGTACTATTCCAACTACCTAACAGCGTCTTATCAATATATTGAAACCATCTAAGTGTATTACCGGTATGCCTTCAGAGAACTGTTATTCCAGTTAATTTAAAATTCACCAATTTATCAGCTTTTAAGGATTTGCTAAATTCATGAAAATCACAAAAGTTCCTTGTTATTGTTCCATGTCATCTGTACTCTGTAATTTACCAATGCAAAAATATAACTATAGTTTTTACATGTATAAATCATATGATTCCTTATCTTTGCAGATAATCGACAATTTCATTGTGTGGCATATGCTGAATCAGGATCAACATATTACATTGCAATGATGCATTCGGATGCCAGTGCTACTCACCGCTCCACGTGTGTGGTACGCTAATAATAATCTGTTCTGACGCTTGTTTTACATATCGTTTTACATATGTGATAAGTGTAATCATAACCTATGCTGCTACTAGAGCGACTCACTGGTGTACATTTGTGGTAAATGTTACCATAGTTCCTTATGACACTATCTACTCTCTCCTATCTTCATGTTTGTACCAAACCAATATATTCTGACAAATGCGTAACTAACCTCTCTTTATGTGTGGCCATTATAACAACCGCTGCGCATGTATGATATTAAGTTCAACACAAGTACATTTGTGATTACCATCACATCAAGCTCTCTTCTTATATATACATTTAAATACACTCCTATCAAATGCAGTAAACGGTTGGTATCTATAATAGCTCATATCAATTCTTACACACGAAGTGGCTATACATCATCAATCAATCAATCATTGCTTTACAAAAGCGATAAGAGTGACAATGAGGCATTCACTCACTGCATGATGTGTGTGTGTGTGTGTGTGTGTCGATGTTGTTCAAATGCTGTTTTCCGAGCTTGCGTACTACACGTGTGGATGCAACTACATGTACAAATGAAAACGATATTTTCGTATATCTGTTCGACTTATTTCCCTGCATGCAAAGTTTAGCATTGTAACTATTTATATAAATGATAATGATCCCTCCCTTTGCACTGCTTGCAAGTTTGTGTTTATCCTTGGTATATCTCGATGAAAATATATTTCAAACATTTCAATGTCGATGTAATGTATGTCATATACATGATGACTTCCGATGCTTGAATCACTCAAACTCTAAATGATTTGAACGACATAAAGCAGTAGTGTACATTGATGTCATCATCATTTCCCGTCCTACATGAACGGTGGGTGATGTAAAACATAGACTTGAGGAAACATGATTTCCTGGCATATGGTTGACTTGTAAACATGTATGTCATGTGAAGTCATTTGTCTACATTTGTAGCTAAATAGAGTTTGTGTCTATACATTTCAGACTGCAGTTATATCTGATAAAATAGTAACAGCCAGTACCGATCCCGGGAGTTGTAAAGTAGGTCAGACATCAAGTTCACGGACTACCCACATTGCTAGCGTCCTCATCACAATGGTGCCTTATGGTAATTATGTTATAGTTTTTTAAGAAATATTAAACAATGTGAGAACGTAAATGCATTTGCTAGAATATTGTACAATAATACTTGACGTTTAATCTACTCTGTATGATACATACATCTATGACTTTTATCACAATGCCACATACTACAATGATAAAAGGCATTACTTTTCGCCTATAAAAACTTTGCAAAAACTCATTATAAATGCCAGTTTTGTAAATTTGTACGAAAGACGTGCGTTTTGTCTAAATATAACTCACCAGTGCCTCGCATATAAAAACGATACAAAATCAAATACGAAGTGGTTTAGCATAAGGTACCAACAGTTTTGCAATGTTGGCTTAATTCAAAATATACATTTTATCATTGAAAATAGTTGTCGCTTTAAGAAATCTGTATAAAGATGTTTTCTTTTCTATTTTTCCAGAAATATGCTGTGAGTATGCAAATACAGAAGTAGGACTAGGAAAAATATTTCGGGTTAAAATATCAGCAAAGATTACGTTCTTATCTCAAAAATAACTAAACAGGAGGTGTAGTTTGGTTTAACTGATGACAAACAATAACCAAAGCTTAAAGGGCATTAATGTTAAGACCTCTCTTCAGGAATTCGTGCATCCTAAAAAAAAAAATATGAAGTAATCACCTATAATGAAAATAAGCATTACGTACCACCATTTTAAATTTTACATTTAGTTTTATGTTAGTTATTAACGATATTAATATCATTTACAATCTGATTAAGATAAAGTCATTGCTTATATACCAGGATCCGACAGCACTTCGTTATACTTTCTGTCCGATAGTTATAACATCAGCAAATTTTGATTTAAACCTTCAAATTTTGAAGGCGTGTATCAGTGTGACAAAGCAAGAGGATCCTTGCGTGACCTTTAAAACTGAAAGTAGAGTGGAGCGTTTTCAGATTCTCGCACGTGTAGCGGGAACATAGAACATGTCTTTCAATCGGATTGGATAATTCATTTATACAAATCATTATCATCGTTCGTCACGAAACTATTATGATGAAAGTACGAAAAAAAAATCGTTTACTCTTGTTGCATTTATATAATAAATAACAGACGGTTTTGGGGCGTAAAAAACTAACAAAAAATTACAGTGCAGCATATTTCTCAAAGTGAGTGAACGTGTGAACTATGAGACATGTAATAAAAAAGAAGAAATACGTAATTTAAATATAACTTTCACTATCATGATGATGTATGTTTTGCTTCTTTAGATTCAGCTTCAAGAGGCTTCTATTTATCAAAATCTATTAATTTGATCACACTGTTGGTACTGCTGATAAATTTGTTTTTATAAGGTAAGAACATTTTGAGATTGTCAAACTGTTAATCAGCCATAGAAAAAAAAATTAAAATAAAATAAAAAACAAGTGAACGAATTGACAAAATTAATGAAACGTACATTTATAGGCAGTAACATTTTCTGATGTGATGTACTTACTTTACTGAGATTTAAGTACATCAAATGTCAAATGAATCCGTTAAATACATATCAGGTTAAGTTAACGGGTCGTGGTGTCGCACATAAACCTTTTCTCAACTGGAAAATACCCATTATATAAAGGAATCAAAGTTGAATTCAGGTGATAAAATCGCGAACAAGTCTTATTTAAATCAGCAATGACAGCTTACACTCGGGCACAATAATATATGAATAAGAACAGCTTACCATAAAGTTTTTAAGCAATATGCACTGCAAAAATTACGTGACATCAGATTGTACAAGACGAAATGCATGTCCTTCTGCTAATGCAAACCGTTTCATTTCACCGGAGATTAATCGAATATGCAAGTCTCAAAATTGAGGAAAGGATGTGAAGCGCCTAAGAATATAAATAGAAATTCATTATTATAATCACTGAGACAAACCGACTCAAAATAGAACAGACACATCGTTTTCGTCGATGTAGAATTGTGTGTAGTAAAACAATATGATCTTAGGATTAAATCATCGCAGGCTGAACATAGTATGTGACAGTACCTCAACAAAGGTTGCTGAACTGTTACCCAAAACGAAAAAAGATTCATGATATGAGAGATAAATCTGTGAATACCAAAATGTACGATACAAAATGAGTTGAGACGGTAAAATCCATTTATGATTATTCTTTAAATGCACACTAAGTATGTATATATCTCAATGGACATTGACAATTTGGTGATGATTTTATTTTTCAGAAGTTTATACAAAATTCATCACTACCGAAATAAAACTCAAGATATCAAGATGCGATTGAGGGGTTCGGAACACTTTTTATACTAACTGGAACATTAGATATTTATGTGAATCCCATCTATAGAACTAAAAAAGTATCATTGACTAAACAATTGTTTAATCATTCGTTGATCTGAACATACTCAGCTGTCTTATAAAATGGGCTTAGTTGTATATCATATAATCACTTTGTTAAGTGTAGTTAAATTTACAACTGTGTTGTTGATATATAAAGCTAGAAATAATGATTATGTTCTTATCTGCATATAAAGCACCTTGGACCTTCACAAGTACATTGCATATCTTGGAAAACTTGTTGATTCACGACAAAATAAAATTTTAATGCTTGCTGAAAAGAAAAGATTGTCTTTCAAAGACACTCGAAATGTTACTGAACAAAATTAGAGTATTGCTCCTCTAATTTAAGATAGTACAATAAACTCATTTTAAATTATAAAATTCATAACAAAAATTATCATTAATTTTGTGGTTTGATGATGTACAGAGGGTTATTTGCCATTCGTACTTCTTTTAAGTCGGAATTTTGAAAATGCGTAAAATTGAGAATAGACATTGTGAATAAGTCAATGACACATAACCATGCAGCCCAAAGAGCAGAAAACAGTCCAAGGTTACCAATGGATCTTCAACACAGCGATAAAATCCTGCAACCAAAGATAGGCTTCAGCTGGCCCTGTAACAAAAATATTTAAAAAAATCTAAACTGTGATTTTGTTTCACAGAACATTTATTAAATAGTTGAAACTTAAACGCCAAAAGATACCATATTCAAACTTATAAGTAGAAAAACAACTGCAAATGCCATGGTAAAAGAAACGAAAACTATTATAAGGTAATAAAAAATGTACACCACACAACATAGGAAAATGAAGACTTAGCAACACGAACCCAAACATTTAACAAGGGACCTCAGAAGAGGTAGAAGATCCATCTTAACATGTGACATCTGTTGTGTTACTCATGTAAGTACAAACACAATGATAGGTCCTATTCGATAGGTCACATTCGATAGGTCACATTCGATAGGTCCTATTCGATAGGTCACATTCGATAGGTCCTATTCGATAGGTCAGATTCGATAGGTCCTATTTGATAGGTCACATTCGTTAAAAGAGAACAGGATTATGGTTAAAACAATTGGAGCATATTTGTTAATATCTGTTAAACAGATATTCGACCACCAGCTGAAGATTGCGTCTGCAAAATTGTTTACGGAAGGTTTTCAACTTCTTTACTCGGAACTCTTGGTTTAATAGCTTCCTTGTAAGGAAATGGACGCTCTTGAATATCGTAAATGTGTGTTTTTGTCATTTACTAGTAATACATAGATGCCGTTCACATTAAAAACGCCACAGCAGACACGCACATAGCGAACGACTTGTGAAATAAAAACAGCCTAAGATGGTGCTAAAGGGACATCACCATCCAAAAAGGGAACGATTTTTTAGTCCCTTTTGTGGTAACTTTTAGTGCGCAATTTCCTGTGTGAAACTGATACATCTGAATCTGGGAAAGAAAAGTTATTACCGTTTAAATTTGATTTATTTAAAATTTCTTTTGGGTAAATTTCCGCTGTATGATTTGAAAAGTCTTGATTATTTAACGAGAAAATATCATCAAGATAACGGTAATTTGTGTTAAAATCATCAATTAAATGCAATTCAGATGGATCTGTACTAAGTTTAGTCATAAAACTGTTATTCATAAAAGTACACAAACAAGTCTGCTATTATCAAGGTTTGTCCATTATGAGGAGTACATGTACTTCCGTGAAATGTCACATTCAAAATACCTATTTTTAATAGCAACATGATGGAGTTTTTGAACAGCGGTATACTACTGTTGCCTTTATTTTTCAGTTTCTTCTTAATTCATTAAAGTGATTCAATAAATTATTACAATTCACTGTCATTCTCATATGTGTCTGTTTACACTAGGTTTCAGTAACCTCCGATGACTGATATATTCCAAGATAATTTACTTATTCTATTAAACAAAGAACAAAATAGAGTTTTATGTTTATTAAAACTACGCTTAGTATAACTAAATATTTTTAAAAAATCTGCTTATAAAATACCATACATGAATAAAAATACTAATGTTAACGCATGGTCATTGCACACAAGATTTCATGATTAAATTTAAAATTTGAAGAAAAAAAACAAGAAACAATTCCCACATATAAAGGTATATACAACATGCTTAAATGGAGAGATATGATAAAATGAATCAAAACAAACATAACTGAATACACAACATGATGTCCATATATGAAAATATATGTCAAATATATGGTTTTCCAAATAAGCCCAAGGTTGATGCACTAGAATGACCAACACTAAGCAGATATCATAACATAAATGTTTTACAATGTTCCTTAGGCCAATGGACTAATATATTATTGATAACATTTTCCTCAATCAACATTTAGGTTTGGTTTTTTTTTCGTGTAAATTAGATTTCAATGCGTATTTCGTAATATAAATGGTACCAAAGAGTAAGTGAAAGTGTGTTGTACAGCATACACATTGGAATCAAAATGATCATTTCATCAACTATGATGCGCGTTTATTTGACTAATTCAAAGGTTATGAGAACAAAGACAACACTATAAATTAAAAAACACACAGATTGATTTTGAATGTCAGATTTGAGGTCAGGAAACGGTGTATTAGGTGAGGTTCAATGTTCATTGTCTGATTGGAAGTTAGGAAATGGGTTTATGGCAATGGTCATTGTTATTTTAGATGTCAGAAAATGGAGTAAATGGCATGTCAAATAAATAGTGTGTTTCGTCAACAAGATAATACTGTTTTATTTTAAATAGTTTTTAAGTTAAAGAATTTTTTAACAAACAAAAAAATCAGCCATTTTAAATCATAAGTTAAACACTAAAAAATGTCTGACAACAACAAATAATGTTTGACCCACGCAATTCATTGAAAAAATTAAACATTTCACTCGCCGATCCTCTATTTCATCTTCAAAAACTTCGAAGCAAAATTTGACCAAAACCAAAAATAAAAAAACACTCATCAATACTATAAGAGAAAAATAAAAGGAAAAAATATCAAGGACAATACATAAGAGCAATTAAACATGAAGACAATAGTACACTCACTTCTTCTAACATTGGTATTACAACATTTATCAATCAGTAAAAAATGCAAATTTGTGTAAATGAACAAATGAATATGATCAATTCTTATATATTCCCATTATGTTTCATCTTCTTATTATGTCACTGTAAAAAAATCTGCTACTTTTACAATTTTTTTTAAATATGTTAATAAGTGGTAACAAAATAATAACACTATTAGTAATAATAACTATTTTGATTTCATAATATAAACAGAACTTTTTCTCTAAGCTATTGTTCTATTTCTCTGAAGTTTGAAAAAAGACAATATGATACATATGTGAAATTAAGAGCACGCACATACAAGGTAAATCATACAAACTCTAAAGTTCAACAGGATGAAATCAAAAACAGCAGTCTTTAAAACGCTATCAAGTTATCTAAAGACTGCAGTTTATTTTCCCTAACATACTTTCATTTTACATGTGTTTTTTTTTTAATTTTTCATTAAATAGAGGATTGTTTGATGCGGAGTTGAATAATGAATATTTGTTAAAATATCTATTTCAAAGATTTTTTTATAAAATGAGTACGGGTATAATCACCAGACTGATTATAATTTTGACAGAATGTATAAAGTATATGAAATGAGATAATCAGCATATTAATTAAATTTCTCGTTGAAAACTTTAACAAATTCAGCAGTTTGTCTGATCACCAGTTTTCTTTGTGTTAGATTATAATGTATATTAACATCTGACGGAGATTTTGCAATTGTATCTACTTGTTTATAATGTTTACTTTCAGATGACAAATGTTGTATTGATCCATCCCTACACAATAAATACAGACTGCCATCTTGTAGTGTAGTCATCCTTCTGGGTGTTGATGGCAATGATATGATGTGATGTGCGCCATCCGTATAGCTGTACCAGTACAGGTTGTTGTTGTTATAGGAGTCGATATCACAGTAGTATATTCTGTCACCAGAACCATGTAACCTGTTAGGACTGAAGTTAGTCTGTATTGTCTGTACCACCTCTCCTGTCTGATGATCTATGATCAAAATTCTGCACTCACCTCCTACAACTAACTTGTTGTTTATAGATGTAATTCCAAAACACCTCATTCCCGGTACTGATATTGAATTAACTTTGAGTTTATTGTTTATGTCAAACATCTCTATACAGTCCCTTTTCCACAATGTAACAGCTACTGTAGAGTTGCTAACTGCTGTAACACACCATGGGCTACCGAGTACATATATAATATCTACCTGTGACTCATCTGTTTTGCAGATGAGTAGCCTGTTCTGGTAAGGTAAACCCATTACGAGTCTACCATCATCCATCATCACTATACCTGCGATACCCCCTCTCCAGTCTCCACCAACTACTACTGATTTCAGGTCGGTCTGCTGGTGTAGTGTGAAAATAGACTGTCCTAGTATATATGGTTTTATTGGATGATAGTAATTATTTCCTGTAAAAGTAATGTTGAAAGAATTTATTTGAATGAGTAGGAGGCCAAAAGGTTTTGTAAATACGTGTTCAACATATTGCAGTGACTAGTTTTATTTGATTGATATTTTGAGGAAATCAATGATATTTTCTAATATATTAGTGTTTACACTCTGGTATGAATACACACGGAACATGCTAAAATTATATGCCTGTCTTACCTGAGGTAATTGAACATTCCGGATTAATAAAGTCGCACTAATGTATTAAAGCGATATTTGAAACCCATATATGAGTTTTGGGGCCTTTTTTTGTTGAATCCATACCCACGCTTGCGTTGGTGAAAACATATAGTTAGACTCAGAGATCACTTGGATGCAGAGGAACTTGACATTTATGATTGAGGTATGACATGTTTTTGGCACATTTCATAGTCGAAATGTAGTTTTTGACATTTGATATTTAAAGTGATGTCAATAAGTATATTTAGCTTTATTAGTCGAGTAGTATGTTTTCCTCCTCGAGTTCCTCTTTTGTTTGTTATGCATTACATTCAACTCCTTAAATTTTGGAGCACATATGAATATAGTACGTAGCAGTTTAACCAAAAATAGTTATTGAAATATGTTGCTGAATTGATTACGACGAACTGAAGTTATTTTGAAATACAACAATTTAAGGGACTTAAACAAGTTGTGGGTGTAACTCTGTTGGCGAAAACCTTCTGAATTGAGATTCTTTATATATAAAAAAAAACCTACCCAGTTTTACAGTTTTATCTTTGAAACTCTGTGTTGCTAAATGTTGAAAAAATTCCTGAAAAGTATAAATATGTAACTCATCATCTCTCGAGTAGAGAATTAACCAAAATGAAAAATTACATGCAACTTTAGAATTCAAATACAACGAATGATTTTATTGACTAATCACAGTGTCCGTCCTAGAGCAGAATAATTACAGTGAAAGTATGACTACAAGATAAAACACACAATGATTAACATATTTTGGTACGGGTGCTAGTTCATTACCATATCTTAGACACTGATCTTAGGTCATAAAAATAAAAGTCAATCAACACCTAGGCCATATGGTATCATAAAGTTTTACCTTAAACTATTAATCTCACTAGGCGACAGTTAGACACAATTTTGACATACCCTTCATAATTATAATCATGTTCTGATAGTTAGGTACCGTTAAAATTATATATGATCAAAATGTTAGCCCTGATTGCATGCATGTATAAAATTTTCATAAAGTTATATTGTCCTTAATTCAAATGCATCAGATATTGACAATTTTGAAAGGATGGGGATCTGGGTCGTTCAGCATTTAATTTTGACATATCGCGAAGCATACATAATTTAGTATACAGAATATCTTATTAATTTCGATGAGATTGTATAAGATCTTAAATTGAATAAAAGATACTTTATATTTTTTGTTGTATCGTCAGAATGTAAATTTCACTCATTTATATAGTTTGGAATTTATTCACATACTTTTAATGAACAGTTCTGTCGTACATTTATTTTTGTGTCAGAAAATTCACGTTAATAGGTAGAAAAGTACTGAAACCAACTGTGAAACAAATATTGTAATATTTCAATTAATTTTTAAACCCCCCCCCCCCCTTCTTTTAAGGGAAAAAAAACACTGATTGTCGTCCTGTTGTTATTTATGTATTATTGTCATTTTTTTTATTTTCTTTGGTTACATCTTCTGACATCAGACTCGGACTTCTCTTGATCTGAATTTTAATGTGCGTAGTGTTTGCGTTTACTTTTCTACATTGGTTAGAGGTATAGGGGGAGGGTTGAGATCTCACAAACATGTTTAACCCCGCCGCATTTTTGCGCCTGTCCCAAGTCAGATGCCTCTGGCCTTTGTTAGTCTTGTATTATTTTAATTTTAGTTTCTTGTGTACAATTTGGAAATTAGTATGGCGTTCATTATCACTGAACTAGTATATATTTGTTTAGGGGCCAGCTGAAGGACGCCTCCGGGTGTGGGAATTTCTCGCTACATTGAAGACCTGTTGGTGACCTTCTGCTGTTGTGTTTTTTTATTTGGTCGGGTTGTTGTCTCTTTGACACATTCCCCATTTCCATTCTCAATTTTATTGTCGAAAGCAAGGAGGTCTTTAAGATTTATGAGTGAAATAACTGCCTACTTGGATCTTTTGACATACATCCTTCTTTTTGTCAAGTTTCGCGAAAGCGATATTTGGCGATCATAGATTCCGTCGTCAGCATTAACGCAGACTTCGTCAGCATTTATAGGTTCAGTCTGTGGTTAAAGTTTTGTTTTACATCAAAATCGTTGTCAAACATAATGGAATTTCTGGAAATTGGGACAGAAGCTTCTTTATGTCTAAAAATACTGTATCCAGGGACAAATTTTGCAAATATTTTTCCGTATTTTACTACTACACGGACTTCGTTTTTCCTGAACAGTTAATTTCATGTTTTGTCTGAGGTTAAAGTTTTTCATGCAGTCATCAATAACCGTTTAGTTTATCGTCTAAGTTAAATACATAACCATGCAGGTCAAGATCATGATAATGATATATGTATGTTGAAATTGTTTTGTTCTGCATTGCGCTGGACTTTTCACTTGTTTGTTCAACTGAATGCAACAGTCAGAGTAAAGAAATTGTATATATATCTTACTAGTGGGTGTGGCTTTTTTTTCGAAGAGTTCAATTCTATACGACGACCTGTAGCTGTTTGATTTTATCATGGGAACTTCAACATATTTTATTATGGTTTGAACATGGAACTTATATAGTGTTCCAAGGTTTAACGAGCAGACTCTTTATACAATATTAAAAACATAACATTTATAAAGCCATGGTTATTTTTTATTGAATACATCGCCTAATATCATTCATGATATCGACTATGTGTTATGACTAGTAACAACTTTTCAAAAAGCTCCATTTACATGACAATCATATGGTTTAATTTGTTTATCTATATTCGCCCGACACAAGCTAAAGAGAATAAATTATGTAGGGTCATCATTGTATGGGGGAGGGGGCAGGACCTTTTTCGGGACGCGGGATCGGGTGTTTTTAAGCTCGTAATTTCGGGATTTACCTTTTTGGGATCCGGGATTTCTTTTTTCGAATTTCGGGATCTCGGGATTTTTTTTTCAATTCGGGACCTCGGGATTTCATGCTTTTTAAGCCCGGGATATCGGGATCAGGACCCCCTTTGCATGGTATACTGGTTTGGCAATTAATGCCATTACGCCAGCATTTTCTGAAAATTATTATCAATCACCAAAGATGATATTTCTGCACATAAACTTCTTCAGTTCTTAAAAGCTTCCAGGGACTTGAAGGTCCTCGTTCCTTCTTTATCAAACATTACGTTTTGGTTATTTGCAAGCCATAAATTTCTAGTTCTAATTTCTTTCCCAATTTTCTCCCACTGGGTCTCGAAATTTTACACATTTTTTATTTTTATTTTACTTTATTGAACATAAACATAAACAAACAAAACAGATGACACTCAACGACTTCACAGGTAAACGGGAAAGCGGCAGGCGTCCTAATAAACATCGAATATTGATGTGTACCATATATGACTTTGCCCCCAGTTCATCCAAATCTCGTATATTCTCGCGTGAATTTTAATTAAACGCTTGACCCACTCAGAATTCTAGGTCGCGAACAAGCTTTCCCTGAACTGGAGTATTGTCTATGGCTTTACGTTAGTTCCATCAATTCCTGACACAAAATTACAACAACAAAAGAAATATGTATCATCTCGAAATCATAGTGAGGATTTCAACATGGATATCATGCGCTCTCAAACGACACGTTTCTCTGTGTGTTAAATTTTAATGTTGTGTCGTTGTTCTCCTCTTATATTTCATGCGTTTTCCTCAGTTTTAGTTTGTAACCGGGATGGGTTTTTTTTCTATCGGTTTATGAGTTTCCACAGCGGTATACTACTGTTGCCTTTATTTAAGGCGACCCAAGCATTGCTGAACACATATTACATATATTGGTTATAAAGGTCATTCCAAATTCATTTTGTTTTGACCATGTTGATCATTGAAGTAATTAAACTTAATTGTTTACATACCTGTAGTTTAATATTATTGGTGTGTACAATACTCAGTATTTGTGTGGTATTTGTATCTATCTGTAATGAAAAAAATCTAATGTTTGAAAAGTATCACAACAATAGTTTTCAGTAAACTTATACTAACAACAAAACCATTATGTGAAAAATAATTAGAATGCAAAAAAAACGAATGAATTAAAAGACATATATTGTGACCTGGATTGAGAGTTGTCTCATTGGCACTCATACCTTATCTTCTTATATCTATATAGTGTGTCATACAATTAAACCAGTGGTTTAAAGGGGATATAATAACGTATTTACTTTTCCAGATTCATACTACATTTCAGACGTGTGAAAGATGCATTTTTTGTTCTTTTAAAAACAATGTGTTTATTCCCATATTTTGTTGACTATAATTTTCACAGATGCCCGATATGCAAAGTATGTACTCTTCTTTATTATAAAACCAATCTGTCTGTGAGGAAGCAGGAATTAAAAAGGCCACTTAGTGCTATAGATAAAAGCTCTTTTCGAAAGAAAAAAACCAGAAAGAGTGACAAATTCGCTAGCTGTAAAACAAGGTATGAGTTTAGCTCATTGTTGAAAGTCGGACGGTGACCTTAGTTGTTGATTTCTGTGTCATTTGGTCTCTTGTGGAAATTTGTCTCATTAGCAATTATACCACATCTTCTTTTTTATAATTTATCCACCATTTACTACATTAGAAAATGCCTGAATCAAGTCAGAAGTATGACAGTTGTTTTCCATTCATTTGATGTGTTGGGTTGTTGATTTTGCCATTTGATTAAAACTTTCCGTTTTAAATTTTCCTCGGCGATCGGTATTTTTGTGGTGTTACCTTTTATTCATAGCAAATTATGTGGACATACTTTCTAAGATAAGATGGAATATTGTCGTATGGAAGTCATGAGTATTTAAAAAGTATAATACAGTTACCTTATCAAACATAGCAATTTAGAATACCTGATAATGGTTACTATAATTTGTATAAGAATAAATCGTACCTTTTCCAGTACCTCATGGATGTTAAGAAGGGTTGTCATGTATTTGTTACACAGTGAATCATCCAGTGGTCTATTCTGTATCCTTATCAGTTCATCTTCTTTAGTCTGGTCAAGTTGGAGGATATTGGTCATTAGCTCATCCATCAATGGGCCATACTCATCCTTGATTATACCACATGTTGTGTTATGACTCAAATAGTCATTTTTATTCCGTCGAAGAATATTGACTGCTTCTTCATCAAGGTGTCCCAAGCTGCAGCAGTTATACAGTAAAAGACCACACAAACTCACATCAAGATCCTCTGGCTTTACTGACTTAGCTGTGTATTTACAAAAACAATTGTGTATACCAGGCCCTGGATTTTCTACATACAGTTTTTTCCATTGGTGATGATTTAGAGGGAGAGCTCCTTGGTTGGTGCAGTTTGCTTTATCTGTACAACATCTTGCATATCTTTGGCGTAAGTGAAATAAGGTGTGTAGTACTGCCTTATTATCAAGAAAATCTTTTAGACATCTGAATTTTAGGCCTTTAATTATAGCTTCCTTCTAACTTCTGTTGAAATAGTGGAGTGACCACCTCTAAGTAGACAGATCCAATAATAAAGTATCTTCTTTTGTCTTCTTTGTCCATTCTGTAAGTATCAGATAATAAGGTTGATTTCAAAGATTTGAGTGTTGTTGAACAAAACGGGTTTTTTTTTATAAATCTGTATTACAAAGCTATTGTATATATGTGCAATTTCGTGCATTGTACGATCCGAATAAGCTGATGTGGATGTAGTAAAAGTTTTTATTCTGTTAAGTCTTCTATAATAATGACATTTTGACATATTGATTCTTTTTAGATCTTATCAGTATAAATACATGACACTTAGTGAATTGTAAAATATGTAGATGAGTAGTTTAGTAGGATATTTTTACTCTGCTTAGTTTGTGCCCTTTTTACACTGACATTTTGACTATTTTCAGAATGCTGTTATTGAAACAAGTATTCTACATGTTTATTGTATTTATATGAAATATAGTAAATTCAAAGATCTTAAAATACCGATGAGCATGTGAGAGGGATGTTTCAGTCCTTTACGCCATCGGAATACAAACGGGGTAATGCACAAGCGCAATAGTTAAAAAAACAAATTAACGATTTTGAGTATATCTTGATATTGATTTTTTTCTACTGATGTTATCATATTTTGAGGTAAGTGTTACCTATGAAAAAGGACGAACTTTTAGACATTTTATTTTCACAGTGTTTTTGCTTTTTTTTTTTTTTTTTTTTTTTATAAAAATCAGATATTTAGATTTGCTGGTAATCTTGTTTTATTGAAACGCATTAAAATAACGTATCAAAGGAGCATCATTAAACTGATAAATATGTCTCAAATTTATATCAGAGCAATAGTGGCACGACAGGGCAAGCACTTACCAGTCTAAGAGCATCAAATAATTTTAGCAAATTTGTTGTATTGAATTATCAAAAGAATATTGGCAGTAAAAAATGAAATTAATTTCGTATTATTTTCAAATGGGTTATGTGGTTTTTTTTATATGCAATTTCAAAGCAAACCAAAGTTCTGCAAGGAAACTCACCTACCAATAAATCAGAGGTTTGTATCTAATACGAAACAAGAACAAGATCAATATCGAGCCGAATATTTTAAAAATGAAGACACGCTATCTGAAACATTAGTACCAACGTCAGAAACAAGTCTGTATTTTCGTTACTTGTTAAATATAAATATATGACTTATTTATTTTTTGTTTTGTTTATTGGTAATGGGTTATTTGCTCTTCCTGTCGACTTGTTATTTTAATCGTAAGAGGCGTATTCATACAGCAACTTCCAGGGAAGAACATAAAAAATTAAGCAGTATCCTTTAAATTTACTTTCTGCTATGAAGATGATGTTCTCTCACTAAATAATTTAAAATTTAGTGACTAGGTTAAGCAAACATTTCCTATCGAACTTGAGATAGACGATACAACAGAAAAGTTAAGTCTGCCTCATAACTTGACTTAAATATCGAAATTGACAATGAGAGTAGATTGAACTAAACAATACGACAAAAGAGATGATTTCAGCATCTCAATTGTAACCTTTCCATTTATATTATTATTAACCGGGCTGAAGTACGTTCACTATTCACTATTCACTTTTCACTATTCAAAATTCATGAATAGTGAACTGTGTTTTTTTGCACTATTCACTATTCAAGTTTGTGAAATTGAATAAATTCAGTATCAACTTGTATATGTAAAAATGAGAAGAAAAAAAACCCGATATGGTATGCTTGCCAATGAGACAACTCTTGACACAGATATTTAAAACAGCTACTCACCGTACGGCCTTCGACAATGCACAAGTCCCTACAGCATAGTCAGCTATGAAAGGCCCCGAAATGACAATGTAAAACAATTCAAACGAGAAAACTAACGGCATTATTATTTTATCAAAAGAATGAACAAAAAACAAGTATGTAATACACCAAGAAACGACATTCACTTGGGACAGGCACATACACACGGAATGTGGCGGAGTTAAACATGTTAGCAGATCCCAACCCCAACCTAACCTAGGATAGTGGTATAACAGTACCCCATAAGAACCAACTATAATAAAAGTACTGAATTACTGAACATCGGTCACAAGCACCTGTCTCCCATCTCTACGCACGAAAGTAAGGTTAATGTACAAAGACATATTTATTTTGTACGATAAGTTCGTGCATAAATGATGAACAAACAACCACACCGTAATAACTATTATATTGTAGCAGATACTTCTTAATCTCTTTTATATATATTTCTCTGATTGTAGTAATACAAATCAGTATACTCTGCCCAGACGATAAGGAATGTTATGATGCACTCGATAATGTCTCCGAAATTATAGATCGGTTACCAGTCAAAAACAAAAGATACAATGTACGCAAGTAGAATTCCTACTGTAGCAATGCATCGGAATGCCCTCATGGTTATCGCGATGTAAAAATCAGTTGTAAAAGGCTTCACTCATCAGATAGATATAAGGATAAATACATACAACAAAAACACAGAGTGAACGTGGCCGGGTACTTGTACATCCCAACAATAAAAAGACACTCAGTGCAGATCTGGGTGTGTTCGGTACTCAATTACTGACAGCTAGTTCAAAACAAATAACAACTAATAAAAAATGCACCTCAGACTAAATTATCAAGCATAGCATATCCAACATAGTTAAGAACAGAGAGAGAAAAAAACATGACATTGTGCATGCAATGCCAAGATACAGGAATCATCAGAGTGTAGAAAAGATCAATGGAATTTATTTTACTATCCAATATAAACAATATTCAAAGAATAAATGACAGGCCGAATTCGTAACCTTTTAGAATAAGATCGTTAAGTTGATTTGTTAAGTGTAATGTCTGTAATGAATTGCTATAGGAATTCGATTAGAATACGAGGTTTGTGTAATATATAGTATTAAGGTATAAACAGATAGGATATTTGGTATGCAGATCCCTTTTATCTAGAATTATTTATTCTTTACGTAAAATATTGAACTTGATCATGCATCTCAAATCCACTTCTAATGCATATCTAGGAGCTTACGGTACAATTGTCGCACATATTGTCACAATTATTACACATATTTGAATGGGTGTGTGGGGTCCACTTTTATTAATCAAGCATTAAAATGCTCATTCGTTTCCTGCATGGGATGTCCACATAAAATGAAATCAACCATTTAAACGGTACTCCATGTGTCAGGGGAGGGAAAAAGAGTAAACATGTCTCAAAGTGCCAATAATTTCAAAATCTCATTTTCCAACATTTAAATTTCTCACATACTTATATATTTATAAATAAAGACTTTATGTAAAATATAAAAAGTCTATTAGGACAATAGGAGGTAATATACCCAAGGACTGAAAGTTTCGTATAAAAAACTAGGGGTGTTTCCCCGATAAAATCTAATAATAGCACTTACTTATAGGATATCTGTATTATGGAGCGCCTAAGAAAAAATACACCACAAATTACGTTACGATCGAGTTTTGAACCCCCGTATCCCCTAATTACAGGTATATCCTATATATCCTAAGAAAGGTAATAGAAGGGGGAACAAAACCTATATAGTGAATATGTGGCACAGATGCGATTTAAGGGGTAACAAGTGACCGAAAAGCGAAAACGGCCGAACCTAAGAACACACATTAAAATACTACGTACACTAGATGGATGTTTTTATTTTGCATGTAAAAAAAATAGTTCACGAAGTAAAAAATATAAAACAAAAATATATCTTATCTTATTATCTTGTGATAAAAAAGAAGCGATGGTGTTTTAAAATTACTGATATTAATGACTTGCTTCTTTTATGTGGAACTGTGTGATAATATATTGCTTTAATTAGAAGGGACAGTTTAAGTAAAAATCCTGAAAATTCATTTTGTTCTAATTTCAGACCGAACATAGTCAGAACCAGGATATTCCGTACCCTTTGAACTTGAACAGTATGAAGGTATACTGAATTTTCTTTAATCACTGTATTTGTTATACATTACAAACGTTAAAATAAAGGTTAACAAGAGCTCAAACGAAAAAGTTGATTCCGATACATCTGTTTGATATTAATATTTTCTCTCGCTTTTTAAATCTTATATATGAATTCTGCTCAACCGGTTTCTGCTCATTGATCACTGCTGTATACTCATGTTTAGCTGTACATTACCTTGTTATATCGCTAAGTTGTTATCAACGCATTGGCAATAATTCTACATTGTCAATTTTTTGTGTTATTTCTCAATTTGTCGTCAATAAATAAATGTAATAATACTGAAATTTTAATTTATCTCTTCATCACTATTTAACATATTACACTACAGTATTGAAAAAAAAATATAGTATGAAAAAATAAAGATGGTTTTTTAATGTATCAATTATTTTCCATTTTAAATGCTTGTAAATAATAAATCTCCTTTTTCAAACCCTTTCCATATCAATGAACAATTCTTTTCTGTGAAAGTTTAGGCTATAATAATGCTTTCATTAAGGTGATGAATTAAAAAAAGAAGGAAGAAAATAACATTTTACATTGGAGATCCTCGAATAAAACTGTTTACGTTGTTCATTTTCAGAGCGAACATAGTCAGATTGAAGACGACAAGACCCCTTTGAACTTGAACAATATGAAGGTATACTGATTTTTCATTAATACCTGTATGAGAAATACATCATGTACTGTACACCAATCACGGTAAAAAAAAGTTAGTGCATATCTCTCATAAATGAATGAATTCCGCTACATCTGTTTCGTACTGCTATCACTTAGTAAAAACATGTGTACATTTTTTTTTCCAAAAAGAAGCCAAGAAAGGCAAAGCAGAACAAAGTTTTTTTAAAGTGTACAGTAAGAAGGTAAACAAGTTTCAATAATGTGCTGTGTATGGACTTGTCATCGTAAAAGACGACCAAACACAAAGTAAAAAGATTAACAGCATCAATCATTTGGCCTTTCAATGATTTTGGTTTGGGTGTCACTGATGAGACTTGTATAGCCAATCTTTTTTGCTTTCTTTCAAAAAAGAGAAGTCTTTATGGGACAAGAAAGTTGCTCCTTTAAGAAAGGAGGTGACATAGACGACAGATGCACAGTTTCCCTATCGAATGTCTCTCTCGACACTCCATACTCTTGAAGGATTATTTTTAAACTTTAGATTATTGAAATTGGTTGCCAATTGATCCCATAAAATAGACATGTTTCACACTACGGCAATTTTTATTGGTCGTATAATGTGTTCACTGCATTGAAAATGTTATTTTGAAAAAAATAAATGCCCCATACTGATATTACATACATTTAAAGACAACCCTATATATCCTCCATCTCCCTACATCTGATGAATTATTCATTTATTAGATGAATAAGGAACTAATAAATTAGAAATAGTGTTGTTATTGCATGTAACGTTTCTTATTCTAGAATGAAATTATGATGTAACATATAGTCATTTAACAAAGCAAGTTTTAACTGGACTTATAGAAATTAAAAAGCAACTACACTTCACAGTGTTTCAGGTATTAGAGATACATCAACAAACAAGAAAAAAAATATTAAATGATAACAAGGAATTTTTGAATAATATATATATATAATAGAAAAAAAGAGTCTTTGTTAAACATTTTAAACGAACACCCAAAAAATGCAATTGAGATAAACGATATTTTCCCTTTATTCTGTCAATCCACTATATATCTGTCATATTCACATGTGGTTAGATTGCACAACTTAGAGCGGAATTAAAGAAACGAAACGTTAAAACAACTGGATTGAAAGCTGATTTGGTAGCCAGACTAAAGGAGATTTTGGGAGACCAAGATGACGGAAACACTGACAAAAGGGTAAATTATTTAACATTGTGTTGAATAGGGGTAATCTACTGATGTCTTTATCTTATATGATGGATAGTCAAATTTATTTTAATTCTTGTACTCGATTGAAAAGTAAGATTACACAGATGAATACTTTATGAATAAAACAGGTATCTATAAGAGGTAGAAAGAAGAAAACGAAACGACGCATTTATAATGTTGATTATAAATATTGATGACCTAGATTTTCTTACTTTTTCGTTACGCCCTGCCGGAGTCAAAATTAAAAACTTAGATATCCGAATGCTGGTGGCAGCAGCGAAGGCGGTGACGGCCGAACCAACAATCTGTTAAAGTTTGTGATTATATCAGTCTGAAGGAAACCACTTATGTTAAATAAATCATTTTAGGTATTCATTTTTTTTTTAGCTTTTCCACATCTCATTTCCATAGACTTTAATCAGCCTTCGCGATCAGACATTCTTACATTGTATAATGTAAAAACTACTAGTAATCAATAAGATGTGACATGATATTATATGAGGTACGAAGAATCTCAATCCCATAGAGACTTTTACCCCAGCTTTCACTCCTTGTTTTATTTAATATGTGCATGGCTTGTTAAAGTTATGGGTAGGTTAGTGCAAGGAAAACCAATAATGTTAAGTCAATAATATTTCATATTGGTAAATATCGTTTCCATGATTGGTGATGTCACATGTTCTACATGTTCAACAGTAGTTACTTGAGTAGTAAAATAGTTCATAGTTAATGTGCATTTTAATGTTGATTTTTTTATAATAGCATTAAACTTTCAAAGCTGCATGAAACATATTTGTGTGTTGATAGTTTATTTTACGTTTATCTATTTATATTAAGTACTTGACTATCTCTCAGAATGCATATGATAGAAAAAAGATTTTATCAAGAAACCGAAGGACTTTTATTGATAAAATGTGCATATATCAAACTATGCGACTTAATATTGGAAATTTATTTCAGATCAATTTTTCTAAAATTAAGGAAGATATTGAAAAAATGTCAGACTGCAAAATTTTGTATACCATTGGTAAATACACGTTACGGAAGAACGATGTATTAAGTATTGTCGGAAGAAATTGGCTTACAGACCAGGTATTATGAATCAAATATTTACATTTCCTCTATTCTTCCTATATGTAAATGAATGTTGATAATTACTCTCATTATCTGCACGAAAATGTCAAATCTGAAAATTTGAGTAGCAAAATTTTGTTTTCCGTCGTCGTGATAGAAACTCATGCTATAGGGATATCAAGACAGCATTGTAACTCCTTGTCATTGATATTACAATATACTAGTAAATGAAATTAATTAAAAAAGGAAGACTAGCAGTTACTGCCATGCCAGCTCTATGGGATTGTCTCATTTCAACGAATTGAACGATCATATCTTAATCATATGAAAATCAAGTACAATCTTTCTCCTGATTCATTAAGTGTCATACCAGAATGTAATATACTAGAAGAACATAACCCATATCATGCCAACAACTGGTTTAACAATAACTTTCCGGTGCGAAAAGCAGATGTGTGTGTGTGTGTGTGTGTGTATGTGTGTGTGAATAAATATTGTTAAAAAAGGCTATCCATAACGACCTTACAACAATATCATAACTTTATCTGTTTATGACAATTTGATTTTAAGATTTTCTTAGCTGTTAATGTGTCCACAAATGTATGTTTTGTGTATAATATAAGTATAAATAAATGGATTTAAAATACCTGTCGTGAGTGATGTCCATAATAATGGAAAAAAAACAGCTCTCTTATTGTTGATATTGTCAATGAATTGTAAGTCATCACAATGCAGAAACAGGTTAGCAATGAGTAGTGCACAGTTAGTCCCCATTTGATACATGATCCCTTGATAATTAACAGAATATTCATAACGAACAAAAAGGTAATCTAGTAAAAAGTACAGTATCGTTCAAAGTACCAGAGTGTATTACTTAATAATTAATGAAAAAATATAACATTGTAACAGGAAGCACACAACAGCTTAGTGACACTAAAAATGAATTTAGACGTCAATATTGTTAAGATACCTTTCGTAAGTGATCAGCTGCAATATGAAACAGAATCAAAATTATGAATAATGGAATGAGGTATTTAAAATGGTCATCTAAATCTTTGTTTTCTGCTTCAAATTGAATAACCTTTTAATTAATGGATATATAATTATTAATCGAATTTTTTTACAAAAACTATATTTTAGAACTTGAACTCGTTTGTGATAACATAAACATTTTATCAATCATACTAATGTCATTAACAAATATTTTGAATTTGGTTTTCTACATTATAAACTTTAATAAATCCGTCAAATTTTAAGTTTTCTTTCACAGGTTGTCAATGCTATGTTTCTTAAAATGTGTAACTAGAACAGAAGGATGTTTTTCAAGGACACTTTTTTCTTGCTTGAAGTGGACAAAAGGGGCCTACAACTAATGAGAAGAATACCAGATGTCAGAGAAAAATATTTAGTCTTTTTCCCAATACACACCTTAAACCATTGGTCACTAATCGTAAGTATAATAAATCGTCGTTACTATGTTTATTTGTTTTAATGTTGTTTTCATCAGCAGATCAGTGACACATAAGACATTTGTGATTTTAATCAAATGAATGTTCTCTTCTATTTTATTTTGGAAATTAAAGTCTAAATTATATTATATATGCAAGACATGTCTTGCTTTTTGTTTTGACACCTTTCTAAGCTGAAAAGAGTTATAATGTATGCAATGATGCATTTTAGATAAAGAAAAATCTATTGCATAGTCTGAAATAAAAACGAAGATAAAGTATGATTGCCAATTATACAACTCTCCACAAGAGACCAAAAAGCACATAAATTAACAACTACATGTCACCGTACGGCCTTCAAGAATGAACAGTTTTAAATTTGACAGATAAAACATAACTGGTTGCAACCTCACAAATGTCTCAGGTGTGTATAATAGGAAATACATTTATTTGTCCATGTATTCAAAATATAGTTGATCTTATCATTTAGGTAGTGAATGTTCGACAAAAGACCATTTCATATCTTGACTCCATGGAAAACTTTGAACCTCGTCCTTTGAAAGTGATCAGGTAATGCGTATCCGTCAATCATTGATACATAAAAAAAACCGGACGAAAAAAAAAAGGTCAACAAAAGACAGAAAGCAGCTCAATGCCACCAATGTGCCATCACTGCAGCATAAACTGTCCGCATAGACATCTTTGTAAAGTGCATTTAATATGACGGGTACTTGATACTATGCTAGGCAACACTAAAGTTTAAGTACTAAGGAAAAGTAATAAATACCAGGAACAGAAAAATACATCATATCGAATAAAAGAAGAGACATAATTGAGGAATATTTAAGCCATACAAATAGGAAGATGGGAAATCAACAGTGATCAAAAATGCTATCCTAGAAATGGTTGCTGTTCACTTTAAGCGCTGACATAAAACAAAACTACACGTGTATTTATTTTTCATCAACTTTTATCTTGCCATTCCTAAACCCATAGTGTACTATAGTCTAATGAACTTGTGACTCTCTTTGATCTGAGTAAATGATCAGTCCATTTAATTTCCACAACCGATGGGTCTTATAGAATATATGCAGCACATTTCTATGAAATTTATATCTGTTGTTAACATATTGAAATAAGTTGACTTCATGAAGTAGTTCTTTTTAAAGAGATGTGATTGGTGTTGATAGAACCTGAAATTATTATAATAATATCCATTAAAGTCAGGTTCCTGTTCACAATGTAACTACTGTAAATATTTGTTCAATTCAATTCAGAAAATTAATGAGTATATGAATTACTTATAAGTGAATGACCGTCTATCAGGAATGTGACACAATATACTGTGAATTTGGTATACCTATTTAATAATCAGGATGGAAACAATTTTCTACATCGTGTGTCGAGGATTATAGGATTTAATCCAATCTTGATACTTGAAATATCAAATTTTAAAGTCTTCGGCGAGGGGCAATAACTACACTATCTCGATTGGATAAATCCCACATATGTCTTGTAATGATATGATGTAAAAGTCTATATTTATATATTTAAATACTTATAAGGTATTTGTTGAAATGAAATAAACACCCAAACAAACACATAAAAGTCTAGCAATCACATCCTTCATAGGACGTTGTTAATGTTTCCATGATGAAACGGGATCGATATATATATATGCTGATGTATTCATCGTGATTTAAAAAATGTCGATTGATTTACCGGTATTGTGATATCCCTCCCAACTGTAACACAAGCATAGTAGACAGCTCTTTGTTGTTGGCATCTGTTCTAATTCAGGAGCCTCTGTTCTTTGTTAGTCTTGTACGATTTTAGTTTCTTGTGAACATTTCGAAGTTTAGTATGACGTCGATTATCACTGCACTAGTACACATTTGGGGCCAGCTGAAGCACGCCTACGGGTGAGTTTCTTGTTGCATTCGAAATCCATTGATGGCCTTCGGTTGTTGTCTGTTCTTTGGTCGGGTTGTTGTTTCTGTGACACATTACCCATTTTCTTACTCAATTTTATTTTTAGTTTCATGATATAACATTTTGCACTTTTCATTTCTTCAAAATATCATGGATTTTCTAATCCATGTTTAATTTATAACCGAAGATAGACAATATGTTTTGAAATCAGGGTCCTGAATCCTCATGACTTTTATGCTGTTAACATTTGTCGTTATGATTTCTTTGATACGAGCGGCACTTGTGAGCTTTACATAGACAGAATGGGTTTCTCACTAGCAAATAGTATTCAATATGTTACTCTTACATACTTTGTATATGATTTAAACTAAATTATGATTGTTAACATTGCCTCCCTGATATTGAACATAAAAATATCGAACAATACTTAGATATAAACTATTACTTTTAATTGTAGCGATTTTATGGAGCAAAATGGAATTTCTGTAAGCAGAGATAAAGAATTGGAAACGGTAATATTTTGGAGTTTCAGAAAACTAAATTATATATTATGATACTTTACAATTTGTCACGATTTTTGGTGTATTACATATTTAAGCAGGCCATTTACATCTGGTATTATTATTCCATTGGAATGCCAGTAATTTTTATATTCAATGAAAGGCAAGTCGTGCAAAATTTATAATTTCTACAAGGTACATTTGGATGTTGTGTTCTGAGTAAGTTTGCTTTTAGAATTCATTATGGCGTTGATTGTTTTAGTCTTTTGTCGATTTTTTTTTATAAGAATTTAGTTCAAGGTATTTTACCATGTTTTGTACTCATTTTTGAAACATATATTGTTTAAAATTAGCCCACCCTTTTTCTTTTATCACCTAATATATGGGTTGTATTCATCCGCATTTTTTAGTCGTTGATGGACAGTCTTATGATTGTTAATCCTACAAAATTTTGTAGATATTTTGGAGAATAGGTTTATTATAATTTGTACTCACAAGTCAGCAGCAGTGATGGCGATACATGGCTTGGAAAGAAAGTTTACAGATGTAACATTGTTATGTTGATGTTTTGACGAATTATATATATATATATATATATATATATATATATATATATATATATATATATATATATATATAATATATTTTTTATTTATTTTACATAATGTTCACAGCCATGTATCATCATCACTGCTGGAATTCCGATGGATAAATCTGTTGTAGAGTTGTCACTGGCTCAGACGTACTTATAAATATAATTATTTTCTGTGACTGTATCTTACATTAATTTGTGGGATCCTTTACTATAGATATGTATATATATATATCGTGTAATCATCAACCCAACAATGTTAGATCTGTAAATTTGCTTTCGTAAATTTTTTGTTCTTTCTTCGCCAGGATTCGAACCCATACTACTGAGATATCGTGACACCAGATCGCCTGTACTGTAGCCGTCCCGCTGGACCACACGATCACCTGGGCTTCACAATAATAAAGCTTTCGGTGGCCGTGTGTTGCCTTTCCACGTCAGTTTTAATCTGGCGTCGTACTACAGTACATGATATATAAGGCATGAAGATGTTATTGTTACAGATCAGCTAAATTATCTATAGTAAAGGATCCTACAAATTAATGTAAGATACAGTCACTGAAAATAATCATATATATCTTCAAGAAATGAAATATACCTGCATCATTCCTATATACTTTTTAAAAAAGCTCAACCATCTCAATTCCCATTTAAAAGGTTGTTGCTTATTACAAGTCCATTTGGTAGGTAGTTTCTGGTGTTTTGGACCAAACAAATATAGACCCTTTTGAGCGTTTGTCAAATTTTCAAATTATATTACTTTCTATAATACATTTAACGATTTACTGTTACTCCGTATACTAATATAGAACTATTGTGCATTTTAAACTTACAGAATATTCCAAGACAGCAAAATGCCGGAGACTGTGGGGTATTTGTTATTAGATATGCAAAATGTTTGATTGAAGCCGGAGACATAAAAAGATTAAAGGTAATTTACATGAAACAAAAGTTAGGCTGCCAAATGGTAATTAGTTGTTGTTTATTGGTACACATTATATGTATTTTGTGTATCGTTTTGTACATAGATTAGGCCTTGCTTTTCTCATATAAATTGTTGTACATTGGCAATTGATGTTACGTTCCTGCTCACTGTTAGGTTTTAATCAAAGCTTACTGTATTTCATTATGTC
This sequence comes from Mytilus galloprovincialis, assembly GCA_037788925.1. NCBI lineage: Eukaryota > Metazoa > Mollusca > Bivalvia > Mytilida > Mytilidae > Mytilus > Mytilus galloprovincialis. The sequence continues at coordinate 9,097,380 of CM075336.1, read as the reverse complement.
CTCAATGAAGAATATCCATCATTTCACATCATGTTATTGTTATATCATAGTATTCCATTTATTTTTGTTATCAAACTAGATATGTTCGTACTTATTATATTGACTAAACTATTATATAGCTGGAATAATATTTTTTAATCATTTTAGGTAAATGGTGACATGGCCAGAAAAGAAATTGTATGTTCATTAGGAATGATGAACAAGTGACAATTGCAGCATTGTGGTGTGCATATTTTTGTATGATTCAACAGTATTCAGTTGATGTGTATTTCCTTTACAAAGATGTGTTGGAAGTCATGCATGTTATAATCAGATATTTTCAGTTCTTTTGTACATGTTGAAATTGATATTATTGCAGGACAATTCAAATAACTATAATTATGTGATTATCAACTTTTTAGTATTTTTTTTGTCTTTCATTTTCTAATTTATATTGATATGACTTTCATAAGTTTTAAAATTTTCTAAATTGCACGTATGAAATTTGAAACAACTTTTTACCTTCAATCTTTGAGAAACACTTTTACCTTCTATTTATGAGAAACATTTTCCCGATTTGTTTTTTTGTTTTTTTCTAGTTATTCTGAATGTTCATCCCATTTTTCATATTAATATTTTGTTATTGTTATCATAGTGCAATAATTGATTTGAATCCAGACGCTACAATAGTAATGTCGTTAAAGTTGCCCCAATAAAGGTATTCTTTGAAAAATTGTCAATAAGATAATGTAAAGATTCTTTTTAAACAGGGGTTCATACAGGGATGGTGCATAGGTTAACAGTATAAATCACTAGTTATGTAGTTATTGATTGAAACTGAAATATTGAGGAGGGGGGCCTCGCGGGTATAAAGCGATTTCAACTCACGATCTACTTTCGAAAGAAGAATGCATTTTTGCAAATAGGAGAAATATATGTAATATCGAAATAAAAAATAACTGAATTACAGAAATCGCATAAATTATACATTTTTTTAGTTTATTTGAAAACAATAATAAAAATATAGGTCAATGATGAGTTAAAAAAAAAAGATGTTTCAAAATTGGGAGCTTTTTCATTGATATAAACATTTAAAAAAATCATTGGGGGTCGATTTGTATGGTCGATTTTTATACCATTTCATAAAGTATCAACTAATGGTGTAATGAATAAAATTGATGATGAAAATAGAAATATTCTATTATTGAAGCATTAAATTTATAGCTGAACAAGTTTTTTTTATGTTGTCTTCAGTAACAAAGTGACTGCAACATTGTGTTACTAATCTGTGATAGCTGTATAATATGATTGAAGATAGAAAAGGGTTAACTGAAACATTTTATTAGATGATTTTGATATTTGTTTGTTAAAAACATGAATAAATATTGACTTGTGCAGTTTTCAGCTAACATTATACGGTTAATGTTATTACCTTTAGATTCACGTATTGCAGACGGAAATACTTAATTGAACGAATAAGAGTATATAGACAAAATTTGTTGCACCGTGATTTTTACAATCCAACCTTGTACGACAACTCAACCATTACTCATTATGTATTGTGTTGGCAGCCGACAGTTTTTGTCCTCTATAATTTCAATTACTTTTTTATACTATTTGATAATTCATTTGGGTCTTGCGCCAAAATCTGCTGCGGGTTATTCATCATTTTTGAAATCTCCCCTCCCCCTATACCTTTTGCCAATGTATAATGAACAAACACACATTATGCACAGTACAAATCAGTTTTAAAGAATTTCGACTCCGATGTCAGAAAAGTAAACAAAATTAACAAAGCAAATTGACAATGATACCTAAATTAACACAGGACTACTAGCAGTTGTTGTTATGCAAGCTCCGGTCCTCATTTGAAATGATGGAAAAATTATGTTTTCCTGATCATATCAAAATCAAGCACTATCCCTCTGTGAAGGTGGTCGGTATCATTACAACAAAAGACATGAGTGCACACGCTGAAATGTCTCGATTTCTTTCCTAACCATTGTTTTTTGTTGATAGTCCTTAATCATGTTAATATAAAGCTTTTAAACAAGTATCCAAGAAACTGAACATTATCCACGGAAATGAGGTGAAAGCCAGATAGACTAAACGAGAAATATATGTTCATCTCACAGTTATTCAATACAACAAATATAAATGTCCTATTGGTTATATTTCTAAGAGACAGGCTTAACCAAGAAAACTGGAAATTGTACAATGAACTATGAAAATTACATCATGGTCAAATGAACCCTTCAAGACAAACATGTACACCTTACCATCAATATATGCCTTAATATATAGATGACCTATTGGTTATAGTATCTAAGAAACAAACTGAACAATAACAATTTTGATCAACTATGAAAATTAGGTCAAGGTCAGACGATAACTGCCAGATAGACATGTTCACCTTAAAATAATTCTGTACCAATGTCTATTCGTTTGATGTGTGTTGTCATTTGATTCTGCCATTTATTAGGGACTTTCTGTTTTGAATTTTCCTCGGAGTATTTTTGTAATTTTACATTTTTCCATACACCAAATATAATAGAATTTAATATAGAATTTTGGCGTAAAGTTTCTGATATTGACCACGAAAACTTGACCTTGTTCACTAATTCATGAAATGACGTCACGGTCAATGAAAACTGTCAAACGGCCACGAGGATCTTGCAAGGTACGCATATATTAAATATAGATATCCTATTATACATAATAAAAAAGAAATTAACATTACCAAAAAATCTTATATTTCATTCAAGTAGTCACCAAAAGTAGCAGGCTCGACAATGAAATAGAAATACATAACTGTATCATGCCAACAACTGGTTTAAAATAATTTAAAATCCGATGCAAAGACCATATGAGTGATTACTCATGACTGTACAACAGCGTATCGTAGCTGTATCCCTTCTGAATAAGTTTGTTTGAAGGTTTGGTTACCTCTAGAAATGAATACCGAGATTGCTTTGCTTTGTGGAAAATATTACAAGATAAGATTGAATATAAAATACAAGAACGTATAAGCTTATGATGTCTGCATGTTGATTTATGTTTACGAATGATGTCCTTGTGCCGATGATAAGATTTAGTAAATGTTTTGACTAGTTTGTGAATTGCAATCAGTTGTCTAATTATTCTTTTTAGTAATACAGAGATTTCATACATCAACATCAAATACGTTGTTACATGCACGATCGAATCGAACTAGTTGAGGTTTATAACCCCTGAAACCGAATCTGTGCACTATATTCACTGTAAAGTTTGTGTACCTCATTTTATAAGCTTTTTTATGGTATATAGGATATACCTGCAATTATGTGATTAGAGGGTTCAAAACTCGATCGCAACGTCCTTTAGAAATAATTTTTCTTGATTTCGGCCGTTTTTTATTTTCGGGCGCCCCAATATCCCTTAAACCGAATCTGTGTACTTTATTCACTATAGAGCTTGAGTACCTCATTTTATAAGCTTTCTTATGGTATATAGGATATAGCTGTAATTAGGGGATTCGAGGGTTCATAACTCGATCGTAACGTCCTTTGAAAGTATTTTTTCTTGATTTTGGCCGTTTTTTTTATTTTTTGGGCACCGTAATACCCCTTAAACCGAATCTGTCCACTATATTCACTATATAGCTTGTGTTCCTTATTTTATAAGTTTTCTAATGATGTATAGGATATACCTGTAATTGGGAGATTCGAGGGTTCAAAAGTCGATCGTAACGTCCTTTGGAAGTAATCTTTCTTAATTTTGGCCGTTTTTTATTTTCGGGCCCCTCAATACCCCTTAAACCGAATATGTGCACTATATTCACATTAAAGCTTGTGTTCCTTATTTTATAAGCTTTCCTATGGTATGTAGGATATACCTGTGATTAGGGGATTCGAGGGTTCAAAACTCGATCATGACGTCCTTTGGAAGTAATTTTTCTTGATTTTGTTCGTTTTTTATTTTCGGGCGCCTCGATATCCGTTAAACCGAATCTGTGCACTATATTCACTATATAGCTTGTGTTCCTCATTTTATAAGCTTTCTTATGGTATATAGGATATACCTGTTATTAGGGGATTCAAGGGTTCAAAACGCGATCGCAACGTCCTTTGGAAGTATTTTTTCTTGATTTTGGCCGTTTTTTATTTTCGGGCGCCCCAATACCCCTTAAACCGAATCTGTGCACTATATTCACTATATAGCTGGTGTACCTTATTATATAAGCTTTCCTATGGTGTATAGGATATACCTGCAATTACGGGATTCGAGGATTCAAAACTCGATCGTAACGTCCTTTGAAAGTAATTTTTCTTGATTTTGGCGGTTTTTTATTTTCGGGCGCCTCAATACTCCTTAAACCGAATCTGAGCACTATATTCACATCAAAGCTTGTGTTCCTTATTGTATAAGCTTTCCAATGGTATAAAGGATATACCTGTGATTAGGGGATTCGAGGGATGAAAACTCGATCATAACGTCCTTTGGAAGTAATTTTTCTTGATTTTGGCCGTTTTATATTTTCGGGCGCCTCAATACCCCTTAAACCGAATCTGTGCACTATATTCACTATAAAGCTTGTGTTCCTTATTTTATAAGCTTTCTTATGGTATATAGGATAACCTGTAATTAGGGGATTCGAGGGTTCAGAACTCGATCGTAACGTCCGTTGGAAGTAATTTTTCTTAATTTTGGCCGTTTTTTATTTTCGGGCGCCTCGATACCCCTTAACCCGAATCTGTGCACTATATTCACTATATAGCTTGTGTTCTTCATTTTATAAGCTTTCTTATGGTATATAGGATATACCTGTAATTAGGGGATTCGAGGGTTCAAAACTCGATCGTAACGTCCTTTGTAAGTATTTTTTCTTGATTTTGACTGTTTTTTATTTTCGGGCGCCTCGATACCCCTTAAACCGAATCTGTGCACTATATTCACTATGAAGCTTGTGTTCCTTATTTTATAAGCTTTCTTATGGTATATAGGATATACCTGTAATTAGGGGATTCGAGGGTTCAAAACTCGATCGTAACGTCCTTTGGAAGTATTTCTTCTTGATTTTGACTGTTTTTTATTTTCGGGCGCCTCGATACCCCTTAAACCGAATCTGTGCACTATATTAACTATGAAGCTTGTGTTCCTTATTTTATAAGCTTTCTTATGGTATGTAGATTATACCTGTAATTAGGGGATTCGAGGGTTCAAAACTTGATCGCAACGTTCTTTGAAGTAATTTTTCTTGATTTTGACCGTTTGTTATTTTCGGGCGCCCCAATACTCCTTAAACCGAATCTGTGCACTATATTCACTATATAGCTTGTGTTCCTTATTATATAAGCTTTCTTATGGTATATAGAATATACCTGCAATTAGGGGATTCGAGGGTTCAAAACTTGATCGCAACGTCCTTTGGAAGTAATTTTTCTTAATTTCGACTGTTTTTTTTTATTTTCGGGCGCCTCGATACCCCTTAAACCGAATCTGTGCACTATATTCACTATGAAGCTTGTGTTCCTTATTTTATAAGCTTTCTTATGGTATATAGGATATACCTGTAATTAGGGGATTCGAGGGTTCAAAACTCGATCGTAACGTCCTTTGGAAGTATTTTTTCTTGATTTTGGCCGTTTTTTATTTTCGGGCGCCCCAATACCCCTTAAACCGAATCTGTGCACTATATTCACTATATAGCTGGTGTACCTTATTATATAAGCTTTCCTATGGTGTATAGGATATACCTGCAATTACGGGATTCGAGGATTCAAAACTCGATCGTAACGTCCTTTGAAAGTAATTTTTCTTGATTTTGGCGGTTTTTTATTTTCGGGCGCCTCAATACTCCTTAAACCGAATCTGAGCACTATATTCACATCAAAGCTTGTGTTCCTTATTATATAAGCTTTCCTATGGTATAAAGGATATACCTGTGATTAGGGGATTCGAGGGTTCAAAACTCGATCATAACGTCCTTTGGAAGTAATTTTTCTTGATTTTGGCCGTTTTATATTTTCGGGCGCCTCAATACCCCTTAAACCGAATCTGTGCACTATATTCACTATAAAGCTTGTGTTCCTTATTTTATAAGCTTTCTTATGGTATATAGGATAACCTGTAATTAGGGGATTCGAGGGTTCAGAACTCGATCGTAACGTCCGTTGGAAGTAATTTTTCTTAATTTTGGCCGTTTTTTATTTTCGGGCGCCTCGATACCCCTTAAACCGAATCTGTGCACTATATTCACTATATAGCTTGTGTTCTTCATTTTATAAGCTTTCTTATGGTATATAGGATATACCTGTAATTAGGGGATTCGAGGGTTCAAAACTCGATCGTAACGTCCTTTGTAAGTATTTTTTCTTGATTTTGACTGTTTTTTTATTTTCGGGCGCCTCGATACCACTTAAACTGAATCTGTGCACTATATTCACTATGAAGCTTGTGTTCCTTATTTTATAAGCTTTCTTATGGTATATAGGATATACCTGTTATTAGGGGATTCAAGGGTTCAAAACGCGATCGCAACGTCCTTTGGAAGTATTTTTTCTTGATTTTGGCCGTTTTTTATTTTCGGGCGCCCCAATACCCCTTAAACCGAATCTGTGCACTATATTCACTATATAGCTGGTGTACCTTATTATATAAGCTTTCCTATGGTGTATAGGATATACCTGCAATTACGGGATTCGAGGATTCAAAACTCGATCGTAACGTCCTTTGAAAGTAATTTTTCTTGATTTTGGCGGTTTTTTATTTTCGGGCGCCTCAATACTCCTTAAACCGAATCTGAGCACTATATTCACATCAAAGCTTGTGTTCCTTATTGTATAAGCTTTCCAATGGTATAAAGGATATACCTGTGATTAGGGGATTCGAGGGATGAAAACTCGATCATAACGTCCTTTGGAAGTAATTTTTCTTGATTTTGGCCGTTTTATATTTTCGGGCGCCTCAATACCCCTTAAACCGAATCTGTGCACTATATTCACTATAAAGCTTGTGTTCCTTATTTTATAAGCTTTCTTATGGTATATAGGATAACCTGTAATTAGGGGATTCGAGGGTTCAGAACTCGATCGTAACGTCCGTTGGAAGTAATTTTTCTTAATTTTGGCCGTTTTTTATTTTCGGGCGCCTCGATACCCCTTGAACCGAATCTGTGCACTATATTCACTATATAGCTTGTGTTCTTCATTTTATAAGCTTTCTTATGGTATATAGGATATACCTGTAATTAGGGGATTCGAGGGTTCAAAACTCGATCGTAACGTCCTTTGTAAGTATTTTTTCTTGATTTTGACTGTTTTTTATTTTCGGGCGCCTCGATACCCCTTAAACCGAATCTGTGCACTATATTCACTATGAAGCTTGTGTTCCTTATTTTATAAGCTTTCTTATGGTATATAGGATATACCTGTAATTAGGGGATTCGAGGGTTCAAAACTCGATCGTAACGTCCTTTGGAAGTATTTCTTCTTGATTTTGACTGTTTTTTTATTTTCGGGCGCCTCGATACCCCTTAAACCGAATCTGTGCACTATATTAACTATGAAGCTTGTGTTCCTTATTTTATAAGCTTTCTTATGGTATGTAGATTATACCTGTAATTAGGGTATTCGAGGGTTCAAAACTTGATCGCAACGTTCTTTGAAGTAATTTTTCTTGATTTTGACCGTTTGTTATTTTCGGGCGCCCCAATACTCCTTAAACCGAATCTGTGCACTATATTCACTATATAGCTTGTGTTCCTTATTATATAAGCTTTCTTATGGTATATAGAATATACCTGCAATTAGGGGATTCGAGGGTTCAAAACTTGATCGCAACGTCCTTTGGAAGTAATTTTTCTTAATTTCGACTGTTTTTTTTTATTTTCGGGCGCCTCGATACCCCTTAAACCGAATCTGTGCACTATATTCACTATGAAGCTTGTGTTCCTTATTTTATAAGCTTTCTTATGGTATATAGGATATACCTGTAATTAGGGGATTCGAGGGTTCAAAACTCGATCGTAACGTCCTTTGGAAGTATTTTTTCTTGATTTCGACTGTTTTTTTTAATTTTCGGGCGCCTCGATACCCCTTAAACCGAATCTGTGCACTATATTCACTATGAAGCTTGTGTTCCTTATTTAATAAGCTTTCTTATGGTATATAGGATATACCTGTAATTAGGGGATTCGAGGGTTCAAAACTCGATCGTAACGTCCTTTGGAAGTATTTTTTCTTGATTTTGACTGTTTTTTATTTTCGGGCACCTCGATACCCCTTAAACGGAATCTGTGCACTATATTCACTATGAAGCTTGTGTTCCTTATTTTATAAGCTTTCTTATGGTATATAGGATATACCTGTAATTAGGGGATTCGAGGGTTCAAAACTCGATCGTAACGTCCTTTGGAAGTATTTTTTCTTGATTTCGACGGTTTTTTTTTATTTTCGTGCGCCTCGATACCCCTTAAACCGAATCTGTGCACTATATTCACTATGAAGCTTGTGTTCCTTATTTTATAAGCTTTCTTATTGTATATAGGATATACCTGTAATTAGGGGATTCGAGGGTTCAAAACTCGATCGTAACGTCCTTTGGAAGTATTTTTTCTTGATTTCGACTGTTTTTTATTTTCGGGCGCCTCGATACCCCTTAAACCGAATCTGTGCACTATATTCACTATGAAGCTTGTGTTCCTTATTTTATAAGCTTTCTTATGGTATATAGGATATACCTGTAATTAGGGGATTCGAGGGTTCAAAACTCGATCGTAACGTCCTTTGGAAGTATTTTTTCTTGATTTCGACTGTTTTTTTTAATTTTCGGGCGCCTCGATACCCCTTAAACCGAATCTGTGCACTATATTCACTATGAAGCTTGTGTTCCTTATTTAATAAGCTTTCTTATGGTATATAGGATATACCTGTAATTAGGGGATTCGAGGGTTCAAAACTCGATCGTAACGTCCTTTGGAAGTATTTTTTCTTGATTTTGACTGTTTTTTATTTTCGGGCACCTCGATACCCCTTAAACGGAATCTGTGCACTATATTCACTATGAAGCTTGTGTTCCTTATTTTATAAGCTTTCTTATGGTATATAGGATATACCTGTAATTAGGGGATTCGAGGGTTCAAAACTCGATCGTAACGTCCTTTGGAAGTATTTTTTCTTGATTTCGACGGTTTTTTTTTATTTTCGTGCGCCTCGATACCCCTTAAACCGAATCTGTGCACTATATTCACTATGAAGCTTGTGTTCCTTATTTTATAAGCTTTCTTATTGTATATAGGATATACCTGTAATTAGGGGATTCGAGGGTTCAAAACTCGATCGTAACGTCCTTTGAAAGTATTTTTTCTTGATTTCGACTGTTTTTTATTTTCGGGCGCCTCGATACCCCTTAAACCGAATCTGTGCACTATATTCACTATGAAGCTTGTGTTCCTTATTTTATAAGCTTTCTTATGGTATATAGGATATACCTGTAATTAGGGGATTCGAGGGTTCAAAACTCGATCGTAACGTCCTTTGGAAGTATTTCTTCTTGATTTTGACTGTTTTTTATTTTCGGGCGCCTCGATACCCCTTAAACCGAATCTGTGCACTATATTAACTATGAAGCTTGTGTTCCCTATTTTATAAGCTTTCTTATGGTATATAGGATATACCTGTAATTAGGGGATTCGAGGGTTCAAAACTTGATCGCAACGTCCTTTGGAAGTAATTTTTCTTGATTTTGACCGTTTGTTATTTTCGGGCGCCCCAATACTCCTTAAACCGAATCTGTGCACTATATTCACTATATAGCTTGTGTTCCTTATTATATAAGCTTTCTTATGGTATATAGGATATACCTGCAATTAGGGGATTCGAGGGTTGAAAACTCGATCGTAACGTCCTTTGGAAGTAATTTTTCTTAATTTTTGCCGTTTTTTATTTTCGGGCGCATCGATACCCCTTAAACCGAATCTGTGCACTATATTCACTATGAAGCTTGTGTTCCTTATTTTATAAGCTTTCTTATGGTATATAGGATATACCTGTAATTAGGGGATTCGAGGTTCAAAACTCGATCGTAACGTCCTTTGGAAGTATTTTTTCTTGATTTTGACTGTTATTTATTTTCGGGCGCCTCGATACCCCTTAAACCGAATCTGTGCACTATATTCACTATGAAGCTTGTGTTCCTTATTTTATAAGCTTTCTTATGGTATATAGGATATACCTGTAATTAGGGGTTTCGAGTGTTCAAAACTCGATCGTAACGTCCTTTGGAAGTATTTTTTCTTGATTTTGACTGTTTTTTATTTTCGGGCGCCTCGATACCCCTTAAACCGAATCTGTGCACTATATTAACTATGAAGCTTGTGTTCCTTATTTTATAAGCTTTCTTATGGTATATAGGTTATACCTGTAATTAGGGGATTCGAGGGTTCAAAACTTGATCGCAACGTCCTTTGGAAGTAATATTTCTTGATTTTGACCGTTTGTTATTTTCGGGCGCCCCAATACTCCTTAAACCGAATCTGTGCACTATATTCACTATATAGCTTGTGTTCCTTATTATATAAGCTTTCTTATGGTATATAGGATATACCTGCAATTAGGGGATTCGAGGGTTCAAAACTTGATCGCAACGTCCTTTGAAAGTAATTTTTCTTAATTTTGGCCGTTTTTTATTTTCGGGCGCCTCGATACCCCTTAAACCGAATCTGTGCACTATATTCACTATATAGCTTATGTTCCTTATTATATAAGCTTTCTTATGGTATATAGGATATACCTGCAGTTAGGGGATTCGAGGGTTTAAAACTCGATCGTGACGTCCTTTGGAATTATTTTTTCTTGATTTTGGCCGTTTTTTATTTTTGATCGCCGTAATATGGACCCCGTAATATCCCTTAAACCAAATCCGTGCACTATATTCATAAAATAGCTTGTGTTCCTCATTTTATAAGCTTTCTTATGGCATATAGGATATACCTGAAATTAGGGGATTCGAGGGTTCAAAACTCGATCGTAACGTCCTTTGGAAGTATTTTTTCTTGTTTTATGATTCAAGGGTTTACGGTATCCTCTTTTTTAGTGCGACTATTAGATTTTTCTCTGAGAAAATACCCCTTGTTTTTTATACGAAACTTTTTTTATACGAAACTTTTGTTACCTGTATATATATATTTATAGTTTTTATATTTTCCATGTTTTATGCATAAATGTGAAAAAATGAGATTAGAGTATTTATATTAAATTGGATAATGAGATTTAGAAAAGAATTATTGGCACTTTGAGACATTATAATTAGTTTGCCCTCCCCGGTGGTTTCATTTGGTGGGAACAATTCGATAGAGTAATGATGGGGGAAACGAATGATAAGATTAATGCTTGATGAATAAAAGTGGACCACCACCCCCCCCTTTTTTCCCCCTTTACGAAATATATGTTACAACTTAAGTGCGACAATTGTACCGTAAGCTTGTAGATATGCATATAATGTATTATACATGTATCAGTAGCTGCGAGTACTCTCAGAACTGTACTTAGTGTCTTTTTGTTGTTGAGATGTACAAGTATATCTGTCCGCGATTACTCTATGTTTTTTGTTACATGTATTTCTATTTGTATTCATTCGATGAGTTTAGTTTAGCCTTACACAAATCATTTTTATAAGGTCGTTCTTATGTTGCACTGTTTCACCACTGTCCTAGGTTAGGGGGGGGGGGGGGGGTCACGCTAATATATTTAACTCCCGCCACATTCTGTATACATGTATGTACCTGTCCCAAGTAAGGAGTGTGTAATCAAGTGGTTGTCGTTTTTTGCTGTGTTAAATACTTTATTGTTTTTCGTGAATTTTTTGTACATTAATAAGGCCGTTCTTATTCGGTGACTAACTATGGTGTATGAGCTTTTCTTATAGTTGAAGGCTGTACAATGACCTGTAGCTGTTAATTGCTGTGTAATTTAGTCTCTTGTGAAGTTTTGTCTCATTGGCAATCATACAACATCTTCTTTTTATATATCCAGGACATACAAGAAGATATTAAAGTTATTCAATAATAAACTTGAATAGTGAATAGTGCACAAAAACACAATTCACTATTCATGAATTTTGAATAGTGAAAAGTGAATAGTGAATAGTGAACGTACTTCAGCCCGGTTTATTATTATTATATGTAGCAAAATTCCAGCAGCGCCTGTATATGGAGTATACATCTTCAAGTTGATGTTTATACCAGGGAGTTTATGAAGGTTGCTATTAAACCTATAGTTCCAAGTGGTGAATTTGAAATCATCTATTCGTATAGTTTGTTTATCGTAAGGGAATCTCAGTTTCACAGATGAAACGGATATTTTTCTAATGTCGCAACTACAATCTCGTACCCTTTTCAAGAATATGACCTTCAAATAAGACTTATTACCGGTTTTGTTATAAAATGCCCAACACACATGCTATATGTTGAGCAGAATCTGTTTACCCCTGTCGCAGCACAGTGCTTGTAGGGATATGTTTACCCCTGTCGCAGCACAGTGCTTGTAGGGATATGTTTACCCCTGTCACAGCAAAGTGCTTGTAGGGATCTGTTTACCCCTGTCGCAGCACAGTGCTTGTAGGGATATGTTTACCCCTGTCGCAGCACAGTGCTTGTAGGGATATGTTTACCCCTGTCGCAGCACAGTGCTTGTAGGGATATGTTTACCCCTGTCGCAGCACAGTGCTTGTAGGGATATGTTTACCCCTGTCGCAGCACAGTGCTTGTGGGGATATGTTTACCCCTGTCGCAGCACAGTGCTTGTAGGGATATGTTTACCCCTGTCGCAGCACAGTGCTTGTAGGGATATGTTTACCCCTGTCGCAGCACAGTGCTTGTAGGGATATGTTTACTCTGTCGCAGCACAGTGCTTGTAGGGATATGTTTACCCCTGTCACAGCACAGTGCTTGTAGGGATATGTTTACCCCTGTCGCAGCACAGTGTTTGTAGGGATATGTTCACCCCTGTCGCAGCACAGTGCTTGTAGGGATATGTTTTGTTCAGTCTTTAGTTTTCAATGATGTGTTCTGTGTAATATTCTTTGCCCTATGATTTTTGTTTTCGTTTTAGCCATGGCATTGTCTGTCTTTTTTCAACATATGAGTGTGAATGTCCCTCTGGAATCTTTCTCCCCTCTTTTATTGTTTGTATTCGTTGGAGCCGATAATATAAGGTGTCTCAAAAGTAACGGACTGTTTAATGATATTGATTTTTTATGTCATAAATCGTATAATGTAAAAATTAATAATACGTTTGACTACAGTTTAACTCTTGCAAAATTATTACGTATTTAACAAATAATTTACATAGATTCGCCTTCTTTCACGGGTAACACCCATATTGTACTGTTTAATGGCCACTGTATCACACATACTAAAAGGTTTAGATGAATAGACGCGGTGAACTACATGTATTTATATTATCAGTCATAAGTGTAAATAAAAAAGGGTGTGTCCTCCATTAAATTAAAGTTAAATAAAAAAATGAAAGATCTGTAATGTATTAATTATTAAATAAAAGAAAGAAAGGGTTATGAAATTCAGAAAATATTTAGAACAACAATTTTACAATTTATCGATGAAATTTTCTTTCTTAATTTTTGTTTTAAAATTTTAAGTAGCTACATTTCAATTTGAACAAGAAATTATGAACTAAAAACCTACACAAATGATACATACATGTTGAGTATACGAACCTTTGTATTAGTCTGTATTTGTTGGCCAATATTATGATTTGTTTAAAATATAAACTAATAAGTACTTTGTTGTCCTAAACCATTTATTGGGAATACCACTTTCTTTTTATAGAACATAAATCATACATGAAAGATAAAAACATAATAACATCCCTTACGAAATTGATAAAAAAAATGTGTAATCATTTATACTTAAAGTATTGTACACATCTGGGTTAAAAGTTAGAATCCAGTTATGACTATTAAAAGTATTACAATATATAGATACTATACAAATCATTCGTGTTTGCACTAAATTTAATTGAAAGTGTTTGTACCTATAAAATTATACAAGACGAATGCGAGATAAAGCATAATTAGAAAAAAAATAACAATCACACGTGTACGCTTTCTGTTCTTATAAGGCTATCATTTATGATTTTATTTTTACTTGAATGCTCATTTGGATGAAAATACAAATTATGTAGATTAAATGATACTTATTTCAAAAACACTAATGTAATACATATTATATTATTATTTGCCACTATTGTACATTTCTGATTCCAAATTTTCTCGGTGTTTATATACTGGCTGTTAATGCATAAGAATATTAGATTTGGATAATAAACACAGATTTTTCTAAATCCATGCGTTCAATCAAACTTTGAATTCAAATGATATCCTTACAGAATGTATCTTTATCATTTTAAGTTGTCCCTAAGAAATCAACTAAGAGCACTTACATATTTTTTCATTGATGAAGCTGTGATTCAAGAAATATTGTAAAACAGAAATTGTTCTTTAAATTTGTCATTCTTTTTTTTTTATTATTATTTTTCATGACATGTGAAAAATTGCTATTTTCTTTGGCAGACAGAATGTAGGGACATCACCTCATCTTTCAGTTTTTATCCCATAACCTTTCAACTTAAAGGGTAATAATTGTATAAACATACAATTTGTGTTAATTTTTGAAACATTTTCGTCAATTTTTATTTTCCGGATGATGAACCTATGTTTTTACTTCGAAAATTCTTCGAAGACTTTTATATAAACCAAAATTTACATCTCTCAAAGATTATAGATTTCTAATACATGCAATTTTCTATCATCTTCGTCGGATTATAAAAAGGGGAACTGTCATCCCAGAATCCTAATTAGTTTTGTTTGGATAATAATTGTACACGTGTGATCGTCTCAAATAATATTAACGTGTATACAGTTGGTGTGACCTTTGTGTTTAATTCTAATTTTTATCATGACAAATACTCAATCTTAAGAGTCTACCTAATAGAGGGAAAAAGGCAACATAGGGACAGTCAAACTGATAATTTGAAAACAAACTGATAATAGCATGTTCTAATTGCTATAGATACATATTTAGTTGGCGTCTTTTATTTATTTATTTGTATTTTTGTTTTGAATTTTTCAATTAGTTATGTTTGTATGTATATTTATACAGTTGGGGATAAATCGTTGTCACATTATGTCACATAAATTATGTCTCTAACTGCATCTACACAGTTATATTATTTTACTGAACAGTCATAAAAAATGAAAAGAATTAGTTTGCCTCCTGATTTTATGTGATTTTTAATCAAATGATTATTTTTTCTATAAGTAGACCAATTGTTTCTTTCTGACTCAAACATTTTGACACATGTTCTGTATTACCTTATTTCTGAAAAGTGTGTTTAACCTTAACAAATGTTCACCTGTCTGCATAAAGTACGGAATTTTGTCAGTAGTTGTCTTTTATGTCTTTTATTTCACTGAAAACCTTATTTAACCTTCACAAATGTGCATCTGTCTGCATCAAGTCAGAAACCTTGTCAACAGTTGTCTGTTATGTCACTGAAAACCTTGTTTAACCCTGACAAATGTTCATCTGTCTCCATCAAGTCAGGAAGTGTGTCATTGGTGTCTGTTATTTGACTGAAAACCTTGTTTAATCTTGAAAAATGTTCATCCATTTGCATCAAGTCAGGAACTTTGTCAATAGTTGTCTGTTATGTCATTGAAAACCTTATTGAACCCTGACAAATGTTCACCTGTCTGCATCAAGTCAGGAACATTGTCAGTAGTTGTCTGTTATGTCACTGAAAACCTTATTTAATTCTGACAAGTGTCCACCTGTCTGCATCAAGTCAGGAACCTTGTTAGTAGTTGTCTGTTATGTCACTGAAAACCTTGTTTAACCTTGACAAATGTTCATCTGTCTGCATCAAGTCAGGAACATTGTCAGTAGTTGTCTGTTATGTCACTGAAAACCTTATTTAACCCTGATAAATGTTCACCTGTATGCATCAAGTAAGGCACCTTGTCAGTTGTTGTCTGTTATGTCACTGAAAACCTTGTTTAACCTTGACAAATGTTCATTTGTCTGCATCAAGTCAGGAACCTTGTCAATAGTTTCTAGTATGTCACTGTAAACCTTGTTTACCCTGCCAAATGTCCACCTGTCTGCATCAAGTAAGGAACCTTGTTACTAGTTGTCTGTTATGTCATTGAAAACCTTGTTTCACCTTGACAAATGTTCATCTGTCTGCATCAAGTCAGGAACCTTGTCAATAGTTGTCTGTTATGGCACTGAAAACCTTGTTTACCCTTGACAAATTTTCATCTATCTGCACCAAGTCAGAAACCTTGGCATGAGCTGTCTGTTATGTCACTGAAAACATTATTTAACTTTCACAAATGTCCATCTGTCTGCATCAAGTCAGAAACCTTTGCATTAGTTGTCTGTTATGTCACTGAAAATCTTGTTTAACCGTAACAAATGTTAACCTGTCTGCATCAAGCCAGAAACCTTGTCAACACTTGTCTGTTATGTCACTGAAAACCTTGTTTAACCCTGACAAATGTTCATCTGTCTCCATCAAGTCAGCAAGTGTGTCAGTGGTTGTCTGTTATTTGACTGAAAACCTTGTTTAATCTTGAAAAATGTTCATCTATCTGCATCAAGTCAGGAACTTTGTAAATAGTTGTCTGTTATGTCACTGAAAACCTTGTTTAACCCTTGACAAATTTTCATCTATATGCATCAAGTCAGGAACCTTGTCAGTAGTTGTCTGTTATGTCACTGAAAACCTTATTTAACTTTGACAAATGTTCATTTGTCTGCATCAAGTCAGGAACCTTGTCAATAGTTTCTAGTATGTCACTGTAAACCTTGTTTACCCTGCCAAATGTCAACCTGTCTGCATCAAGTAAGGAACCTTGTTAGTAGTTGTCTGTTATGTCACTGAAAACCTTGTTTAACCCTGACAAATGTTCATTTGTCTGCATCAAGTCAGGAACCTTGTCAATAGTTGTCTAGTATGTCACTGTAAACCTTGTTTACCCTGCCAAATGTCCACCTGTCTGTATCAAGTAAGGAACCTTGTTACTAGTTGTCTGTTAAATCATTGAAAACCTTGTTTAACCTTGACAAATGTTCATCTGTCTGCATCAAGTCAGGAACCTTGTCAATAGTTGTCTGTTATGTCACTGAAAACCTTGTTTACCCTTGACAAATTTTCATCTATCTGCACCAAGTCAAAAACCTTGTTAGAAGTTGTCTGTTATGTCACTGAAAACCTTGTTTACCCTTGATAAATGTTCATCTGTCTCCATCAAGTCAGGAAGTGTGTCAGTGGTTGTCTGTTATGTCACTGAAAACATTATTTAACCTTGACAATTGTGCATCTATCTGCATCAAGTCAGAAACCTTGGCATTAGCTGTCTGTTATGTCACTGAAAACATTATTTAACCTTGACAATTGTGCATCTATCTGCATTAAGTCAGAAACCTTGGCATTAGTTGTCTGATATGTCATTAAAAACCTTATTTAACTCTAACAATGTTCATCTATTTGCATCAAGTATGGAATTTTGTCAGTAGTTGTCTTTTATGTCACTGAAAACCTTTTTTAACTTTCACAAATGTGCGTCTGTCTGCATCAAGTCAGAAACCTTGGCATTAGTTGTCTGTTATGTCAATGAAACCCTTGTTTAACCCTGCCAAATGTTCATCTGTCTGCATTAAGTCAGAAACCTTGGCATTAGTTGTCTGTTATGTCATTAAAAACCTTATTTAACTCTAACAATGTTCATCTATTTGCATCAAGTATGGAATTTTGTCAGTAGTTGTCTTTTATGTCACTGAAAACCTTTTTTAACTTTCACAAATGTGCGTCTGTCTGCATCAAGTCAGAAACATTGGCATTAGTTGTCTGTTATGTCATTAAAAACCTTATTTAACTCTAACAATGTTCATCTATTTGCATCAAGTATGGAATTTTGTCAGTAGTTGTCTTTTATGTCACTGAAAACCTTTTTTAACTTTCACAAATGTGCGTCTGTCTGCATCAAGTCAGAAACCTTGGCATTAGCTGTCTGTTATGTCACTGAAAACATTATTTAACCTTGACAATTGTGCATCTATCTGCATTAAGTCAGAAACATTGGCATTAGTTGTCTGTTATGTCATTAAAAACCTTATTTAACTCTAACAATGTTCATCTATCTGTCTGCATCAAGTATGGAATTTTGTCAGTAGTTGTCTTTTATGTCACTGAAAACCTTTTTTAACTTTCACAAATGTGCGTCTGTCTGCATCAAGTCAAAAACATTGGCATTAGTTGTCTGTTATGTCACTGAAAACCTTGTTTAACGTTAACAAATGTACATCTGTCTGCACAAAAACAGAAACCTTTGCATTAGTTGTTTGTTATGTCACTTAAATCTTGTTTAACCGTAACAAATGTTAACCTGTCTGCATCAAGTCAGGAACCTTGTCAACAGTTGTCTGTTATGTCACTGAAAACCTTGTTTAACCCTGACAAATGTTCATCTGTCTCCGTCAAGTCAGGAAGTGTGTCAGTGGTTGTCTGTTATTTGACTGAAAACTTTGTTTGATCTTGAAAAATGTTCATCTATCTGCATCAAGTCAGGAACTTTGTAAATAATTGCCTATTATGTCACTGAAAACCTTATTTAACTCTGACAAATGTCCACCTGTCTGCATCAAGTCAGGAACTTTGTTAGTAGTTGTCTGTTATGTCACTGAAAACCTTGTTTAACCTTGACAAATGTTCATCTGTCTCCATCAAGTCAGGAAGTGTGTCAGTGGTTGTCTGTTATTTGACTGAAAACTTTGTTTAATCTTGAAAAATGTTTATCTATCTGCATCAAGTCAGGAACTTTGTAAATAATTGCCTATTATGTCACTGAAAACCTTATTTAACTCTGAAAAATGTCCACCTGTCTGCATCAAGTCAGGAACCTTGTTAGTAGTTGTCTGTTTTGTCACTGAAAACCTTGTTTAACCCTGACAAATGTTCATCTATCTGCATCAAGTCAGGAACATTGTCAGTAGTTGTCTGTTATGTCACTGAAAACCTTATTTAACCCTGACAAATGTTCATTTGTCTGCATCAAGTCAGGAACCTTGTCAATAGTTGTCTAGTATGTCACTGTAAACCTTGTTTACCCTGCCAAATGTCCACCTGTCTGTATCAAGTAAGGAACCTTGTTACTAGTTGTCTGTTATGTCATTGAAAACCTTGTTTAACCTTGACAAATGTCCATCTGTCATCTGCATCAAGTCAGAAACCTTGTCAATAGTTGTCTGTTATGTCACTGAAAACCTTGTTTAACCCTGACAAATTTTCATCTATCTGCACCAAGTCAGAAACCTTGTTAGTAGTTGTCTGTTATGTCACTGAAAACCTTGTTTACCCTGATAAATGATCATCTGTCTCCATCAAGTCAGGAAGTGTGTCAGTGGTTGTCTGTTATTTGACTGAAAACATTGTTTAATCTTGAAAAATGTTCATCTGTCTGCATCAAGTCAGGAACTTTGTAAATAGTTGCCTGTTATGTCACTGAAAACCTTATTTAACTCTGACAAATGTCCACCTGTCTGCATCAAGTCAGGAACCTTGTTAGTAGTTGTCTGTTATGTCACTGAAAACCTTATTTAACCCTGACAAATGTTCATCTGTCTCCATCAAGTCAGGAACCTTGTCAATAGTTGTTGTCTGTTATGTCACTGAAAACCTTGTTTAACCCTGACAAATGTTCATCTATCTGCATCAAGTCAGGAACATTGTCAGTAGTTGTCTGTTATGTCACTGAAAACCTTATTTAACCTTGACAAATGTTCATTTGTCTGCATCAAGTCAGGAACCTTAATAGTTTCTAGTATGTCACTGTTAACCTTGTTTACCCTGCCAAATGTCCACCTGTCTGCATCAAGTAAGGAACCTTGTTAGTAGTTGTCTGTTATGTCACTGAAACCTTTGTTTAACCTTGACAAATGTTCATCTGTCTGCATCAAGTCAGGAACCTTGTCAATAGATGTCTGTTATGTCACTGAAAACCTTGTTTACCCTGCCAAATGTCCACCTGTCTGTATCAAGTAAGGAACCTTGTTAGTAGTTGTCTGTTATGTCATTGAAAACTTTGTTTAACCTTGACAAATGTTCATCTGTCTGCATCAAGTCAGGAACCTTGTCAATAGTTGTCTGTTATGTCACTGAAAACCTTGTTTACCCTTGATAAATGATCATCTGTCTCCATCAAGTCAGGAAGTGTGTCAGTGGTTGTCTGTTATTTGACTGAAAACTTTGTTTAATCTTGAAAAATGTTTGGCATTAGTTGTCTGTTATGTCACTAAAAACCTTATTTAACTCTAACAATGTTCATCTATTTGCATCAAGTATGGAATTTTGTCAGTAGTTGTCTTTTATGTCACTGAAAACCTTATTTAACATTCACAAATGTGCATCTGTCTGCATAAAGTCAGAAACCTTGGCAAAAGTTGTCTGTGATGTCACTGAAAACATTATCTAACCCTGACAAATGTTCACTTGTCTGCATCAAGTAAGGAACCTTGGCATTACCTGTCTGTTATGTCACTGAAAACCTTATTTAACCCTAACAAATGTTCATCTGTCTGCATCAAGTACGGAATTTTGTCAGTAGTTGTCTTTTATGTCACTGAAAACCTTTTTTAACTTTCACAAATGTGCATCTGTCTGCATCAAGTCAGAAACCTTGGCATTAGTTGTCTGTTGTGTCACTGAAAACCTTGTTTAACCTTAACAAATGTGCGTCTGTCTGCATCAAGTCAGGAACATTGGCATTAGTTGTCTGTTATGTCACTTAAAATCTTGTTTAACCGTAACAAATGTTAACCTGTCTGCATCAAGCCAGGAACCTTGTCAACAGTTGTCTGTTATGTCACTGAAAACCTTGTTTAACCCTGACAAATGTTCATCTGTCTCCATCAAGTCAGGAAGTGTGTCAGTGGTTGTCTGTTATTTGACTGAAAACCTTGTTTAATCTTGAAAAATGTTCATCTATTTGCATCAAGTCAGGAACTTTGTCAATAGTTGTCTGTTATGTCACTGAAAACCTTATTGAACCCTGACAAATGTCCACCTGTCTGCATCAAGTCAGGAACATTGTCAGTAGTTGTCTGTTATGTCACTGAAAACCTTATTTAACCCTGATTAATGTTCACCTGTATGCATCAAGTAAGGCACCTTGTCAGTTGTTGTCTGTTATGTCACTGAAAACCTTGTTTAACCTTGACAAATGTTCATTTGTCTGCATCAAGTCAGGAACCTTGTCAATAGTTTCTAGTATGTCACTGTAAACCTTGTTTACCCTGCCAAATGTCCACCTGTCTGCATCAAGTAAGGAACCTTGTTAGTAGTTGTCTGTTATGTCACTGAAAACCTTGTTTAACCCTGAAAAATGTTCATCTGTCTGCATCAAGTCAGGAACCTTGTCAATAGTTGTCTAATATGTCACTGTAAACATTGTTTACCCTGCCAAATGTCCACCTGTCTGTATCAAGTAAGGAACCTTGTTACTAGTTGTCTGTTATGTCATTGAAAACCTTGTTTAACCTTGACAAATGTTCATCTGTCTGCATCAAGTCAGGAACCTTGTCAATAGTTGTCTGTTATGTCACTGAAAACCTTGTTTACCCTTGACAAATTTTCATCTATCTGCACCAAGTCAGAAACCTTGGCATGAGCTGTCTGTTATGTCAATGAAAACATTATTTAACCTTGACAAATGTGCATCTGTCTGCATCAAGTCAGAAACCTTTGCATTAGTTGTCTGTTATGTCATTAAAAACCTTATTTAACTCTAACAATGTTCATCTATTTGCATCAAGTATGGAATTTTGTCAGTAGTTGTCTTTTATGTCACTGAAAACCTTTTTTAACTTTCACAAATGTGCATCTGTCTGCATCAAGTCAGAAACCTTGGCATTAGTTGTCTGTTGTGTCACTGAAACCCTTGTTTAACCTTAACACATGTGCATCTGTCTGCAGTAAATCAGAAACATTGGCGTTAGTTGTCTGTTATGTCACTTAAAATCTTGTTTAGCCGTAACAAATGTTAACCTGCAAGCCAGGAACCTTGTCAACAGTTGTCTGTTATGTCACTGAAAACCTTGTTTAACCCTGACAAATGTTCATCTGTCTCCATCAAGTCAGGAAGTGTGTCAGTGGTTGTCTGTTATTTGACTGAAAACCTTGTTTAATCATGAAAAATGTTCATCTATTTGCATCAAGTCAGGAACCTTGTCAATAGTTTCTAGTATGTCACTGTAAACCTTGTTTACCCTGCCAAATGTCAACCTGTCTGCATCAAGTAAGGAACCTTGTTAGTAGTTGTCTGTTATGTCACTGAAAACCTTGTTTAACCCTGACAAATGTTCATCTGTCTGCATCAAGTCAGGAACCTTGTCAATAGTTTCTAGTATGTCACTGTAAACCTTGTTTACCCTGCCAAATGTCCACCTGTCTGTATCAAGTAAGAAACCTTGTTAGTAGTTGTCTGTTATGTCATTGAAAACCTTGTTTAACCTTGACAAATGTTCATCTGTCTGCATCAAGTCAGGAACCTTGTCAATAGTTGTCTAGTATGTCACTGCAACCTTGTTTAACCCTGCCAAATGTCCACCGGTCTGCATCAAGTCAGGAACATTGTCAGTTGTTGTCTGTGTCACTAAAAACCTTTTTTAACCCTGACAAAGGTCCACCTGTCTGCATCAAGTCAGAAACCTTGACAACAGTTGTCAGTTATGTCACTGAAAACTTTGTTTAACGCTAATAAATGTCCACCTGTCTGCATCAAGTCAGGAACCTTGTCAGTAGTTGTCTGTTATGTCACTGAAAACCTTGTTTAACCCTGACAAATGTCCACCTGTCTGCATCAAGTCAGAAACCTTGACATTAGTTGTCTGTTATGCCCTGAAAACCTTGTTTAACGCTGATAAATGTTCACCTGTCTCCATCAAGTCAGGGACATTGTCAGTAGTTGTCTGTTATGTCACTGAAAACCATGTTTAACCCTGACAAATGTCCACCTGTCTGCATCAAGTCAGAAACCTTGACATAAGTTGTCTGTTATGTCACTGAAAACTTTGTTTAACGCTGATAAATGTCCGCCTGTCTGCATCAAGTCAGGAACATTGTCAGTAGTTGTCTGTTATGTCACTGAAAACCATGTTTAACCCTGCCAAATGTCCACCTGTCTTCATCAAGTCAGAAACCTTGTCAACAGTTGTCTGTTATGTCACTGAAAACCTTGTTTAACCCTGACAAATGTTCATCTGTCTCTATCAAGTCAGGAAGTGTGTCAGAACATTCGAAAGTACTGTAAATAGATATATACCTACTAAAACTATTACAGTTAGACCAAATGATAAACCTTTTATGAACAACTTAATAAGAAACAAGATAAGACATCGTAATAGAATTCACCACAAAGCGAAACTTCAAATAATCCAGATCACTGGAAAAAATTTAGAGAAATTCGAAATGAAATTATCAGCTTAGTTAGAAAGGCAAAAGAAGATTATAAGTGCAAACTGACATCTCAACTTATTGACAAAAATATTCTTCCTGGTAAATGGTGGCGCATTACCAAGTCTGTATCAAATTTTACTAAAAATAGAGAGTCCCCCCCCTTTTTTGGAACATGATGGCCAAATTTTTATTCATCCATTGGACAAATCAGAGATCCTGAACAATCATTTTGCTAATATAGCTAATATTAATACAGAACCAGAAATTCCGGATAATAACGAGCCTCCTCCATGTCATTTAAATAAATTTGTCATCACTGAGAAAGAAATTTTAGATCAGTTAAAAATCTTGAATGTTAACAAATCAGCTGGACCTAACGGTATCAGTCCTAGAATTTTAAAAGAGGTTGCTAGCTTTATTTCTAAACCATTAACTAAGTTATTTAATATGTCTCTATCAGTTAAACAGGTTCCACTGTTATGGAAAATTGCACATGTTAATCCTATTTTTAAAGGAAAAGGTAGTCCACATTCAGCTGTAAAATATCGTCCAATATCTGTTACTAGTATTGTTTGTAAGATTATGGAAAAAGTTCTATTTAAACATTTATATAATTATATGAGAAGTAATAACCTTTTGTCAAAGTTTCAATCTGGATTCCAGCCAGGTGACTCTACTGTTAATCAGTTAATTGAAATATATCATAAAATTATTAGTAATATGGAAAGTGGGAGGGATGTAAGGTTTGTATTTTGTGATGTATCTAGAGCTTTCGATAAAGTTTGGCATAAAGGACTTTTATTTAAACTTAAACAATCTGGCATAAATAATCAGCTCTTATCTTGGATAGAAAGCTATCTTTCAGATCGTCAACAAAAGGTTGTTTCAGAAGGTTTTTCGTCAACTCTAAGAAGTATACATGCAGGTGTTCCCCAGGGATCAGTTTTAGGACCCTTTCTGTTTCTTATTTATATAAATGATATAGTAAATGACATTTCTAATGATATTAGACTTTTTGCAGATGACACCTCTTTATTTGTTATAGTAGATGATGATCCTGCTGTAGCAGCTGCTTCTTTGACTGATGACTTGGATGTTATCTCAAATTGGGCAAAATCATGGGCTGTTCAATTTAACTCTAAGAAAACTAAAAATATTGTATTTACAAGAAGGGAAAGGGAACACCCACCTGTATTTTTTTGGGATAAATGGGGAAGAGGTAGAGAAAATAAATATTCACTGTCATCTTGGGATAACATTTCAGTCATCAGCTTCATGGAAGTCACATATTGATATTATTTATAAAAAAAAGCATGCTCTCGTCTATCTGTGCTTCGTCAAGTTAAGCATTTATTAGATAGGAGTTCACTTATACGTATTTATTATGCTTTTATTAGACCTATATTAGAGTATGGTGATGTTGTATGGGGCAATTGCTCCCAGCACGAGTCTGAGCTTCTTGAAAATATTCAAATAGAAGCCGCTAGAATAATTACAGGTTTACAAAGTAATTCCTGCAGACAAAAACTTTATATTGAATTAGGTTTAGAAACTCTGGAGAATAGACGTAATAAACATAAGCTTATACTATTCTATAAAATATTAAATGGGATGACACCTGCATACTTATATGAGTTAGTCCAGCCATATCTTCCCAGACAAACCCCTTATACTTTGAGGAATGAAAATAACACTTTTCATCCGCCTCTTGCTAGAACTAGCTCTTATTTCAATAGTTTAATTCCTTCCACTATAAGACTTTGGAATAGTCTTCCTTTGAGTTTACAAAAATCCCCAAGTTTGGGTATATTTAGAAGTGGACTGGAAAAGTTTTATAGGACTGATGATATATTTAAACCCTTCAACTATGGGATAAGGAAACTTAATATAAGTCATTGTCAACTCAGAAATAATGCTAGCAACCTAAAATTTCATCTGTTTGATCAATTCTTATCAGAGAACACTGTTTGTGCAAACTGTAAACACCCTGTTGTAGATAACAAACATTTCTTTTTCATTTGCCCTAAGTACAATGATGTAAGACAGATCCTTCTTGATTCCATTAACTTCATTGCTGATAATGTTGATATAAATATTGAATTATTACTTTTTGGAAACAGATTATTTTCATATGATATGAATATTGCTATTTTTAAATCTGTTCATAAATATATCAGTGACACTCAACGTTTTGTTTGAAACTAACTTATTTTTTGTTTCATTTAGTTTTACTTTTTATTTTTTTCCCCTCCACTTAAACATTAATTCATTTAATCCACTAAGCAAGCTTAGTGTCTCTTTCAAGCCATATATATATATATATTTCTAATGACTTATAAAGGATATTTGCATGTTTCAAGGTTCTTGAATACATGATGAGTAATTGCCTATATACTTAAATATATATACTTTGCATTTAGTAAGTAACACTGTAAACATATATTTGCTCGTGTGTGCTCATAAGTAGCATGCATGTTCCACTACATGTATATTGCATTATTTTAATACAGTTGTTATAATTGAATTATACCTTGAACATGTAATATGGAGAGAGCTTTTATAGGCTGTGCCTGTTGCTCAATCCTTTTCATATCTTAATAAATAAAATATGTTTAAAAGCAAGTGTGTCAGTGGTTGTCTGTTATTTGACTGAAAACCTTGTTTAATCTTGAAAAATGTTCATCTATCTGCATCAAGTCAGGAACTTTGTCAATAGTTGTCTGTTATGTCACTAAAAACCTTATTTAACTCTAACAATGTTCATCCATTTGCATCAAGTATGGAATTTTGTCAGTAGTTGTCTTTTATGTCACTGAAAACCTTATTTAACATTCACAAATGTGCATCTGTCTGCATAAAGTCAGAAACCTTGGCAAAAGTTGTCTGTTATGTTACTGAAAACCTTATTTAACCCTGACAAATGTTCACCTGTCTGCATAAAGTAAGGAAACTTGGCATTACCTGTCTGTTATGTCACTGAAAACCTTATTTAACCCTAACAAATGTTCATCTGTCTGCATCAAGTACGGAATTTTGTCAGTAGTTGTTTTTTATGTCACTGAAAACCTTTTTTAACTTTCACAAATGTGCATCTGTCTGCATCAAGTCAGAAACCTTGGCATTAGTTGTCTGTTGTGTCACTGTAAACCTTGTTTAACCTTAACAAATGTGCATCTGTTTACATCAAGTCAGAAACATTGGCATTAGTTGTCTGTTATGTCACTGAAAACCTTGTTTAACCTTAACAAATGTGCATCTGTTTACATCAAGTCAGAAACATTGGCATTAGTTGTCTGTTATGTCACTGAAAACCTTGTTTAACGTTCACAAATGTGCATTTTTCTGCAGAAAATCAGAAACCTTGGCATTAGTTGTCTATTATGTCACTTAAAATCTTGTTTAACCGTAACGAATGTTAAACTGTCTGCATCAAGCCAGGAACCTTGTCAACAGTTGTCTGTTATGTCACTGAAAACCTTGTTTAACCCTGACAAATGTTCATCTGTCTCCATCAAGTCAGGAAGTGTGTCAGTGGTTGTCTGTTATTTGACTGAAAACCTTGTTTAATCTTGAAAAATGTTCATCTTTTTGCATCAAGTCAGAAACTTTGTCAATAGTTGTCTGTTATGTCACTGAAAACCTTATTGAACCCTGACAAATGTCCACCTGTCTGCATCAAGTCAGGAACATTGTCAGTAGTTGTCTGTTATGTCACTGAAAACCTTATTTAACCCTGATAAATGTTCATCTGTATGCATCAAGTAAGGCACCTTGTCAGTTGTTGTCTGTTATGTCACTGAAAACCTTGTTTAACCTTGACAAATGTTCATTTGTCTGCATCAAGTCAGGAACCTTGTCAATAGTTTCTAGTATGTCACTGTAAACCTTGTTTACCCTGCCAAATGTCCACCTGTCTGCATCAAGTAAGGAACCTTGTTAGTAGTTGTCTGTTATGTCACTGAACACCTTGTTTAACCCTGACAAATGTTCATCTGTCTGCATCAAGTCAGGAACCTTGTCAATAGTTGTCTAGTATGTCACTGTAAACCTTGTTTACCCTGCCAAATGTCCACCTGTCTGTATCAAGTAAGGAACCTTGTTACTAGTTGTCTGTTATGTCATTGAAAACCTTGTTTAACCTTGACAAATGTTCATCTGTCTGCATCAAGTCAGGAACCTTGTCAATAGTTGTCTGTTATGTCACTGAAAACCTTGTTTACCCTTGACAAATCTATCTGCACCAAGTCAGAAACCTTGGCATGAGCTGTCTGTTATGTCACTGAAAACATTATTTAACCTTGACAAATGTGCATCTGTCTGCATCAAGTCAGAAACCTTGGCATTAGTTGTCTGTTATGTCACTAAAAACCTTATTTAACTCTAACAATGTTCATCTATCTGCATCAAGTATGGAATTTTGTCAGTAGTTGTCTGTTATGTCACTGAAAACCTTATTTAATTCTGACAAGTGTCCACCTGTCTGCATCAAGTCAGAAACCTTGACACTAGTTGTCTGTTATGTCACTGAAAACCTTGTTTAACCCTGACAAATGTTATCCTTCCTGCATCAAGCCAGGAACCTTGTCAACAGTTGTCTGGTATGGCACTGAAAACTTTGTTTAACCCTGACAAATGTTCATCTGTCTCCATCAAGTCAGGAAGTGTGTCAGTGGTTGTCTGTTATTTGACTGAAAACCTTGTTTAATCTTGAAAAATGTTCATCTATTTGCATCAAGTCAGGAACTTTGTCAATAGTTGTCTGTTATGTCACTGAAAACCTTATTTAACCCTGACAAATGTCCACCTGTCTGCATCAAGTCAGGAACATTGTCAGTAGTTGTCTGTTATGTCACTGAAAACCTTATTTAATTCTGACAAGTGTCCACCTGTCTGCATCAAGTCAGGAACCTTGTCAATAGTTTCTAGTATGTCACTGTAAACCTTGTTTACCCTGCCAAATGTCCACCTGTCTGCATCAAGTAAGGAACCTTGTTAGTAGTTGTCTGTTATGTCATTGAAAACCTTGTTTAATCTTGACAAATGTTCATCTGTCTGCATCAAGTAAGGCACCTTGTCAGTTGTTGTCTGTTATGTCACTAAAAACCTTGTTTAACCCTGACAAATGTTCATCTATCTGCATCAAGTCAGGAACCTTGTTAGTAGTTGTCTGTTATGTCATTGCAAACCTTGTTTAACCTTGATAAATGTTCATCTGTCTGCATCAAGTCAGGAACCATGTCAATAGTTGTCTAGTATGTCACTGAAAAGCTTGTTTAACCTTGACAAATGTCCACCTGTCTGCATCAAGTCAGGAACCTTGTCAATAGTTGTCTGTTATGTCACTGAAAACCTTGTTTACCCTTGACAAATTTTCATCTATATGCATCAAGTCAGAAACCTTGGCATGAGCTGTCTGTTATGTCACTGAAAACATTATTTAACCTTGACAATTGTGCATTTGTCCTCATCAAGTCAGAAACCTTGGCATTAGTTGTCTGTTATGTCACTAAAACCTTATTTAACCCTAACAATGTTCATCTGTCTGCATCAAGTCAGAAACCTTGTCAATAGTTGTCTGTTATGTCACTGAAAACCTTGTTTAACCCTGACAAATGTTAATCTGTTTCCATCAAGTCAGGAAGTGTGTCAGTGGTTGTCTGTTATTTGACTGAAAACCTTCTTTAATCTTGAAAAATGTTCATTTATCTGCATCAAGTCAGGTACTTTGTCAATAGTTGTCTGTTATGTCACTGAAAACCTTATGTAACCCTGACAAATGTCCACCTGTCTGCATCATGTCAGGAAAATTGTCAGTAGTTGTTTGTTATGTCACTGAAAACCTTATTTAATTCTGACAAGTGTCCACCTGTCTGCATCAAGTCAGGAACCTTGTCAGTTGTTGTCTGTTATGTCACTGAAAACCTTGTTTAACCCAGACAAATGTTCATCTATCTGCATCCAGTCAGGAACATTGTCAGTAGTTGTCTGTTATGTCACTGAAAACCTTATTTAAACCTGAAAAATGTTCACCTGTATGCATCAAGTAAGATACCTTGTCAGTTGTTGTCTGTTATCTCACTGAAAACCTTGTTTACCCTGCCAAATGTCCACCTGTCTGTATCAAGTAAGAAACCTTGTTAGTAGTTGTCTGTTATGTCATTGAAAACCTTGTTTAACCCTGACAAATGTTTATCTGTCTGCAACAAGTCAGGAACCTTGTCAATAGTTGTGTAGTATGTCACTGTAAACCTTGTTTACCCTGCCAAATGTCCACCTGTCTGCATCAAGTAAGGAACCTTGTTAGTAGTTGTCTGTTATG
This sequence comes from Mytilus galloprovincialis, assembly GCA_037788925.1. Taxonomy (NCBI): domain Eukaryota; kingdom Metazoa; phylum Mollusca; class Bivalvia; order Mytilida; family Mytilidae; genus Mytilus; species Mytilus galloprovincialis. The sequence goes on along the minus strand of CM075336.1, from coordinate 9,067,569 downwards.
TCATTGAAAACCTTGTTTAATCTTGACAAATGTTCATCTGTCTGCATCAAGTCAGGAACCTTGTCAATAGTTGTCTGTTATGTGACTGAAAACCTTATTTAACCCTAACAAATATAAATCTGTCTGCATCAAGTACGGAATTTTGTCAGTAGTTGTATTTTATGTCAAAGAAAACCTTTTTTAACTTTCACAAATGTGCATCTGTCTGCATCAAGTCAGAAACCTTGGCATTAGTTGTCTGTTGTGTCACTGAAAACCTTGTTTAACGTTAACAAATGTGCATCTGTCTGCAGAAAATCAGAAACCTTGGCATTAGTTGTCTGTTATGTCACTTAAATCTTGTTTAACCGTAACAAATGTTAACCTGTCTGCATCAAGTCAGGAACCTTTTCAACAGTTGTCTGTTATGTCACTGAAAACCTTGTTTAACCCTGACAAATGTTCATCTGTCTCCATCAAGTCAGGAAGTGTGTCAGTGGTTGTCTGTTATTTGACTGAAAACCTTGTTTAATCTTGAAAAATGTTCATTTGTCTCCATCAAGTCAGGTACTTTGTCAATAGTTGTCTGTTATGTCACTGAAAACCTTATTTAACCCTGACAAATGTCCACCTGTCTGCATCAAGTCAGGAAAATTGTCAGTAGTTGTCTGTTATGTCACTAAAAAACCTTATTTAACTCTAACAAGTGTCCACCTGTCTGCATCAAGTCAGCAACCTTGTTAGTAGTTGTCTGTTATGTCACTGAAAACCTTGTTTAACCCTGACAAATGTTCACCTGTATGCATCAAGTAAGACACCTTGTCAGTTGTTGTCTGTTATGTCACTGAAAACCTTGTTTAACCTTGACAAATGTCCACCTGTCTGCATCAAGTTAGGAACCTTGTCAATAGTTTCTAGTATGTCACTGTAAACGTTGTTTACCCTGCCAAATGTCCACATGTCTGCAACAAGTAAGGAACCTTGTTAGTAGCTGTCTGTTATGTCACTGAAAACCTTGTTTAACCCTGACAAATGTTCATCTGTCTGCATCAAGTCAGGAACCTTGTCAATAGTTGTCTAGTATGTCACTGTAAACCTTGTTTACCCTGCCAAATGTCCACTTGTCTGCATCAAGTAAGGAACCTTGTTAATAGTTGTCTGTTATGTCATTGAAAACCTTGTTTAACCTTGACAAATGTTCATCTGTCTGCATCAAGTCAGGAACCTTGTCAATACTTGTCTGTTATGTCACTGAAAACCTTGTTTAACCCTGACAAATGTTAATCTGTTTCCATCAAGTCAGGAAGTGTGTCAGTGGTTGTCTGTTATTTGACTGAAAACCTTGTTTAATCTTGAAAAATGTTCATTTATCTGCATCAAGTCAGGTACTTTGTCAATAGTTGTTTGTTATGTCACTGAAAACCTTATGTAACCCTGACAAATGTCAACCTGTCTGCATCATGTCAGGAAAATTGTCAGTAGTTGTCTGTTATGTCACTGAAAACCTTATTTAATTCTGACAAGTGTCCACCTGTCTGCATCAAGTCAGGAACCTTGTTAGTAGTTGTCTGTTATGTCACTGAAAACCTTGTTTAACCCAGACAAATGTTCATCTATCTGCATCAAGTCAGGAACATTGTCAGTAGTTGTCTGTTATGTCACTGAAAACCTTATTTAAACCTGAAAAATGTTCACCTGTATGCATCAAGTAAGACACCTTGTCAGTTGTTGTCTGTTATCTCACTGAAAACCTTGTTTACCCTGCCAAATGTCCACCTGTCTGTATCAAGTAAGAAACCTTGTTAGTAGTTGTCTGTTATGTCATTGAAAACCTTGTTTAACCCTGACAAATGTTCATCTGTCTGCAACAAGTCAGGAACCTTGTCAATAGTTGTCTGTTATGTGACTGAAAACCTTATTTAACCCTAACAAATATAAATCTGTCTGCATCAAGTACGGAATTTTGTCAGTAGTTGTATTTTATGTCAAAGAAAACCTTTTTTAACTTTCACAAATGTGCATCTGTCTGCATCAAGTCAGAAACCTTGGCATTAGTTGTCTGTTGTGTCACTGAAAACCTTGTTTAACGTTAACAAATGTGCATCTGTCTGCAGAAAATCAGAAACCTTGGCATTAGTTGTCTGTTATGTCACTTAAATCTTGTTTAACCGTAACAAATGTTAACCTGTCTGCATCAAGTCAGGAACCTTGTCAACAGTTGTCTGTTATGTCACTGAAAACCTTGTTTAACCCTGACAAATGTTCATCTGTCTCCATCAAGTCAGGAAGTGTGTCAGTGGTTGTCTGTTATTTGACTGAAAACCTTGTTTAATCTTGAAAAATGTTCATTTGTCTCCATCAAGTCAGGTTCTTTGTCAATAGTTGTCTGTTATGTCACTGAAAACCTTATTTAACCCTGACAAATGTCCACCTGTCTGCATCAAGTCAGGAAAATTGTCAGTAGTTGTCTGTTATGCCCCTGAAAACCTTATTTAACTCTAACAAGTGTCCACCTTTCTGCATCAAGTCAGCAACCTTGTTAGTAGTTGTCTGTTATGTCACTGAAAACCTTGTTTAACCCTGACAAATGTTCACCTGTATGCATCAAGTAAGACACCTTGTCAGTTGTTGTCTGTTATGTCACTGAAAACCTTGTTTAACCTTGACAAATGTCCACCTGTCTGCATCAAGTTAGGAACCTTGTCAATAGTTTCTAGTATGTCACTGTAAACCTTGTTTACCCTGCCAAATGTCCACATGTCTGCAACAAGTAAGGAACCTTGTTAGTAGCTGTCTGTTATGTCACTGAAAACCTTGTTTAACCCTGACAAATGTTCATCTGTCTGCATCAAGTCAGGAACCTTGTCAATAGTTGTCTAGTATGTCACTGTAAACCTTGTTTACGCTGCCAAATGTCCACTTGTCTGCATCAAGTAAGGAACCTTGTTAATAGTTGTCTGTTATGTCATTGAAAACCTTGTTTAACCTTGACAAATGTTCATCTGTCTGCATCAAGTCAGGAACCTTGTCAATAGTTGTCTGTTATGTCACTGAAAACCTTGTTTAACCCTGACAAATGTTAATCTGTTTCCATCAAGTCAGGAAGTGTGTCAGTGGTTGTCTGTTATTTGACTGAAAACCTTGTTTAATCTTGAAAAATGTTCATTTATCTGCATCAAGTCAGGTACTTTGTCAATAGTTGTTTGTTATGTCACTGAAAACCTTATGTAACCCTGACAAATGTCAACCTGTCTGCATCATGTCAGGAAAATTGTCAGTAGTTGTCTGTTATGTCACTGAAAACCTTATTTAATTCTGACAAGTGTCCACCTGTCTGCATCAAGTCAGGAACCTTGTTAGTAGTTGTCTGTTATGTCACTGAAAACCTTGTTTAACCCAGACAAATGTTCATCTATCTGCATCAAGTCAGGAACATTGTCAGTAGTTGTCTGTTATGTCACTGAAAACCTTATTTAAACCTGAAAAATGTTCACCTGTATGCATCAAGTAAGACACCTTGTCAGTTGTTGTCTGTTATCTCACTGAAAACCTTGTTTACCCTGCCAAATGTCCACCTGTCTGTATCAAGTAAGAAACCTTGTTAGTAGTTGTCTGTTATGTCATTGAAAACCTTGTTTAACCCTGACAAATGTTCATCTGTCTGCAACAAGTCAGGAACCTTGTCAATAGTTGTCTGTTATGTGACTGAAAACCTTATTTAACCCTAACAAATATAAATCTGTCTGCATCAAGTACGGAATTTTGTCAGTAGTTGTATTTTATGTCAAAGAAAACCTTTTTTAACTTTCACAAATGTGCATCTGTCTGCATCAAGTCAGAAACCTTGGCATTAGTTGTCTGTTGTGTCACTGAAAACCTTGTTTAACGTTAACAAATGTGCATCTGTCTGCAGAAAATCAGAAACCTTGGCATTAGTTGTCTGTTATGTCACTTAAATCTTGTTTAACCGTAACAAATGTTAACCTGTCTGCATCAAGTCAGGAACCTTGTCAACAGTTGTCTGTTATGTCACTGAAAACCTTGTTTAACCCTGACAAATGTTCATCTGTCTCCATCAAGTCAGGAAGTGTGTCAGTGGTTGTCTGTTATTTGACTGAAAACCTTGTTTAATCTTGAAAAATGTTCATTTGTCTCCATCAAGTCAGGTGCTTTGTCAATAGTTGTCTGTTATGTCACTGAAAACCTTATTTAACCCTGACAAATGTCCACCTGTCTGCATCAAGTCAGGAAAATTGTCAGTAGTTGTCTGTTATGCCCCTGAAAACCTTATTTAACTCTAACAAGTGTCCACCTTTCTGCATCAAGTCAGCAACCTTGTTAGTAGTTGTCTGTTATGTCACTGAAAACCTTGTTTAACCCTGACAAATGTTCACCTGTATGCATCAAGTAAGACACCTTGTCAGTTGTTGTCTGTTATGTCACTGAAAACCTTGTTTAACCTTGACAAATGTCCACCTGTCTGCATCAAGTTAGGAACCTTGTCAATAGTTTCTAGTATGTCACTGTAAACCTTGTTTACCCTGCCAAATGTCCACATGTCTGCAACAAGTAAGGAACCTTGTTAGTAGCTGTCTGTTATGTCACTGAAAACCTTGTTTAACCCTGACAAATGTTCATCTGTCTGCATCAAGTCAGGAACCTTGTCAATAGTTGTCTAGTATGTCACTGTAAACCTTGTTTACCCTGCCAAATGTCCACTTGTCTGCATCAAGTAAGGAACCTTGTTAATAGTTGTCTGTTATGTCATTGAAAACCTTGTTTAACCTTGACAAATGTTCATCTGTCTGCATCAAGTCAGGAACCTTGTCAATAGTTGTCTGTTATGTCACTGAAAACCTTGTTTAACCCTGACAAATGTTAATCTGTTTCCATCAAGTCAGGAAGTGTGTCAGTGGTTGTCTGTTATTTGACTGAAAACCTTGTTTAATCTTGAAAAATGTTCATTTATCTGCATCAAGTCAGGTACTTTGTCAATAGTTGTTTGTTATGTCACTGAAAACCTTATGTAACCCTGACAAATGTCAACCTGTCTGCATCATGTCAGGAAAATTGTCAGTAGTTGTCTGTTATGTCACTGAAAACCTTATTTAATTCTGACAAGTGTCCACCTGTCTGCATCAAGTCAGGAACCTTGTTAGTAGTTTTCTGTTATGTCACTGAAAACCTTGTTTAACCCAGACAAATGTTCATCTATCTGCATCAAGTCAGGAACATTGTCAGTAGTTGTCTGTTATGTCACTGAAAACCTTATTTAAACCTGAAAAATGTTCACCTGTATGCATCAAGTAAGACACCTTGTCAGTTGTTGTCTGTTATCTCACTGAAAACCTTGTTTACCCTGCCAAATGTCCACCTGTCTGTATCAAGTAAGAAACCTTGTTAGTAGTTGTCTGTTATGTCATTGAAAACCTTGTTTAACCCTGACAAATGTTCATCTGTCTGCAACAAGTCAGGAACCTTGTCAATAGTTGTCTGTTATGTGACTGAAAACCTTATTTAACCCTAACAAATATAAATCTGTCTGCATCAAGTACGGAATTTTGTCAGTAGTTGTATTTTATGTCAAAGAAAACCTTTTTTAACTTTCACAAATGTGCATCTGTCTGCATCAAGTCAGAAACCTTGGCATTAGTTGTCTGTTGTGTCACTGAAAACCTTGTTTAACGTTAACAAATGTGCATCTGTCTGCAGAAAATCAGAAACCTTGGCATTAGTTGTCTGTTATGTCACTTAAATCTTGTTTAACCGTAACAAATGTTAACCTGTCTGCATCAAGTCAGGAACCTTGTCAACAGTTGTCTGTTATGTCACTGAAAACCTTGTTTAACCCTGACAAATGTTCATCTGTCTCCATCAAGTCAGGAAGTGTGTCAGTGGTTGTCTGTTATTTGACTGAAAACCTTGTTTAATCTTGAAAAATGTTCATTTGTCTCAAATCAAGTCAGGTGCTTTGTCAATAGTTGTCTGTTATGTCACTGAAAACCTTATTTAACCCTGACAAATGTCCACCTGTCTGCATCAAGTCAGGAAAATTGTCAGTAGTTGTCTGTTATGCCCCTGAAAACCTTATTTAACTCTAACAAGTGTCCACCTTTCTGCATCAAGTCAGCAACCTTGTTAGTAGTTGTCTGTTATGTCACTGAAAACCTTGTTTAACCCTGACAAATGTTCACCTGTATGCATCAAGTAAGACACCTTGTCAGTTGTTGTCTGTTATGTCACTGAAAACCTTGTTTAACCTTGACAAATGTCCACCTGTCTGCATCAAGTTAGGAACCTTGTCAATAGTTTCTAGTATGTCACTGTAAACCTTGTTTACCCTGCCAAATGTCCACATGTCTGCAACAAGTAAGGAACCTTGTTAGTAGCTGTCTGTTATGTCACTGAAAACCTTGTTTAACCCTGACAAATGTTCATCTGTCTGCATCAAGTCAGGAACCTTGTCAATAGTTGTCTAGTATGTCACTGTAAACCTTGTTTACCCTGCCAAATGTCCACTTGTCTGCATCAAGTAAGGAACCTTGTTAATAGTTGTCTGTTATGTCATTGAAAACCTTGTTTAACCTTGACAAATGTTCATCTGTCTGCATCAAGTCAGGAACCTTGTCAATAGTTGTCTGTTATGTCACTGAAAACCTTGTTTAACCCTGATAAATGTTAATCTGTTTCCATCAAGTCAGGAAGTGTGTCAGTGGTTGTCTGTTATTTGACTGAAAACCTTGTTTAATCTTCAAAAATGTTCATTTATCTGCATCAAGTCAGGTACTTTGTCAATAGTTGTCTGTTATGTCACTGAAAACCTTATTTAATTCTGACAAGTGTCCACCTGTCTGCATCAAGTCAGGAACCTTGTTAGTAGTTGTCTGTTATGTCACTGAAAACCTTGTTTAACCCAGACAAATGTTCATGTATCTGCATCAAGTCAGGAACATTGTCAGTAGTTGTCTGTTACGTCACTGAAAACCTTATTTAAACCTGAAAAAGGTTCACCTGTATGCATCAAGTAAGACACCTTGTCAGTTGTAATCTGTTATCTCACTGAAAACCTTGTTTACCCTGCCAAATGTCCACCTGTCTGTATCAAGTAAGGAACCTTGTTAGTAGTTGTCTGTTATGTCATTGAAAACCTTGTTTACCCTGCCAAATGTCCACCTGTCTGCATCAAGTAAGGAACCTTGTTAGGAGTTGTCTGTTATGTCATTGAAAACCTTGTTTAATCTTGACAAATGTTCATCTGTCTGCATCAAGTCCGGAACCTTGTCAATAGTTGTCTGTTATGTGACTGAAAACCTTGTTTACCCTTGGCAAATCTTCATCTATCTGTACCAAGTCAGAAACCTTGGCATTAGCTGTCTGTTATGTCACTGAAAACATTATTTAACCTTAACAAATGTGCATCTTTCTGTATCAAGTCAGAAACCTAGAAATTAGTTGTCTGTTATGTCACTAAAAACCTTAGTTAACCCTAACAATGTTCATCTATCTGCATCAAGTATTGAATTTTGTCAGTAGTTGTCTTTTATGTCACTGAAAACCTTATTTAACATTCAGAAATGTGTATCTGTCTGCATCAAGTCAGAAACCTTGGCATTAATTGTCTGTTATCTCACTTAAAATCTTGTTTAACCTTAACAAATGTTCACCTGTCTGCATTAAGTCAGGAACCTTGTCAACAGTTGTCTGTTATGTCACTGAAAACCTTGTTTAACCCTGACAAATCTTCATCTGTCTGCATCAAGTCAGGAACATTGTCAGTGGTTGTCAGTTATGTGACTGAAAACCTTGTTCAACCTTGACAAATGTTCATCTGTCTGAATCAAGTCAGGAACCTTATCAATAGTTGTCTGTTATGTCCCTGTAAACCTTGTTTAACCCTGACAAATGTCCACCTGTCTGCATCAAGTCAGGAACATTGTCAGTAATTGTCTGTTCTGTTGCTGAAACCCTTATTTAACCCTGACAAATGTTCACCTGTCTGCATCAAGTAATGCACCTTGTCAGTTGTTGTCTGTTATGTCACTGAAAACTTTGTTTAACCTTGACAAATATTCATCTGTCTGCATCAAGTCAGGAACCTTGTCAATAGTTTCTAGTATGTCACTGTAAACCTTGTTTACCCTGCCAAATGTCCACCTGTCTGCATCAAGTCAGGAACATTGTCAGTAGTTGTCTGTTATGTCACTGAAAACCTTATTTAACCCTGACAAATGTTCACCTGTCTGCATCAAGTCAGGAACATTGTCAGTAGTTGTCTTTTATGTCACTGAAAACCTTATTTAACATTCACAAATGTACATCTGTCTGCATAAAATCAGAAACCTTGGCATTAGTTGTCTGTTGTGTCACTGAAAACCTTGTTTAACCTTAACAAATGTGCATCTGTCTGCATCAAGTCAGAAACCTTGGCATTAATTGTCTGTTATGTCACTTAAAATCTTGTTTAACCTTAACAAATGTTCATCTGTCTGCATAAAATCAGAAACCTTGGCATTAGTTGTCTGTTGTGTCACTGAAAACCTTGTTTAACCTTAACAAATGTGCATCTGTCAGCAGAAAATCAGAAACCTTGGCATTAGTTGTTTGTTATGTCACTTAAAATCTTGTTTAACCATATTAAATGTTAACCTGTCTGCATCAAGTCAGGAACCTTGTCAACAGTTGTCAGTTATGTCACTGAAAACCTTGTTTAACCCTGACAAAGGTTCATCTGTCTCCATCAAGTCAGGAAGTGTGTCAGTGGTTGTCTGTTATTTGACTGAAAACCTTGTTTAATCTTGAAAAATGTTCATCTATCTGCATCAAGTCAGGTACTTTGTCGATAGTTGTCTGTTATGTCACTGTAAACCTTGTTTAACCCTGACAAATGTCCACCTGTCTGCATCAAGTCAGGAACATTGTCAACAGTTGTCTGTTATGTCACTGAAAATCTTAATTAACCCTGACAAATGTTCATCTGTCTCCATCAAGTCAGGAAGTGTATCAGTGGTTGTCTGTTATTTGACTGAAAACCTTGTTTAATCTTGAAAATGTTCATCTATCTGCATCAAGTCAGGTACTTTGTCAATAGTTGTCTGTTATGTCATTGCATAACAGACAACTATGTTCATCTATCTGCATCAAGTCAGGAACCTTGTTAGTAGTTGTCTGTCATGTCATTGCAAACCTTGTTTAACCCTGACAAATGTTCATCTGTCTCCATCAAGTCAGGAACCTTGTCAATAGTTGTCTGTTATGTCATTGAAAACCTTATTTAACCCTGACAAATTTTCACCTGTATGCATCAAGTAAGACACCTTGTCAGTTGTTGTCTGTTATGTCACTGAAAATCTTGTTTAACCTTGACAAATGTTCATCTGTCTGCATCAAGTCAGGAACCTTGTCAATAGTTTCTAGTATGTCACTGTAAACCTTATTTACCCTGCCAAATGTCCACCTGTCTGCATCAAGTCAGGAACATTGTCAGCAGTTGTCTGTTATGTCACTGAAAACCTTATTTAACCCTGACAAATCTTCACCTGTCTGCATCAAGTCAGGAACATTGTCAGTAGTTGTCTTTTATGTCACTGAAAACCTTATTTAACATTCACAAATGTGCATCTGTCTGCATAAAATCAGAAACCTTGGCATTAGTTATCTGTTGTGTCACTGAAAACCTTGTTTAACCCTGACAAATGTTCATCTGTCTCCATCAAGTCAGGAAGTGTGTCAGTGGTTGTCTGTTATTTGACTGAAAACCTTGTTTAATCTTGAAAAATTTTCACCTGTCTGCATCAAGTAATGCACCTTGTCAGTTGTTGTCTGTTATGTCACTGAAAACCTTGTTTAACCTTGACAAATGTTCATCTGTCTGCATCAAGTCAGGAACATTGTCAGTAGTTGTCTTTTATGTCACTAAAAACCTTATTTAATATTCACAAATGTGCATCTGTCTGCATAAAATCAGTAACCTTGGCATTAGTTATCTGTTGTGTCACTGAAAACCTTGTTTAACCTTAACAAATGTTCACCTGTCTGCATCAAGTCAGGAACCTTGTCAACAGTTGTCTGTTATGTCACTGAAAACCTTGTTTAACCCTGACAAATGTTCATCTGTCGCCATCAAGTCAGGAAGTGTGTCAGTGGTTATCTGTTATTTGACTGAAAACCTTGTTTAATCTTGAAAAATGTTCATCTATCTGCATCAAGTCAGGTACTTTGTCAATAGTTGTCTGTTATGTCACTGAAAACCTTGTTTAACTCTGACAAGTGTCCACCTGTCTGCATCAAGTCAGGAACCTTGTTAGTAGTTGTCTGTTATGTCATTGCAAACCTTGATTAACCCTGACAAATGTTCACCTGTCTGCATCAAGTCAGGAAGTGTGTCAGTGGTTATCTGTTATTTGACTGAAAACCTTGTTTAATCTTGAAAAATGTTCATCTATCTGCATCAAGTCAGGTACTTTGTCAATAGTTGTTGTCTGTTATGTCACTGAAAACCTTGTTTAACTCTGACAAGTGTCCACCTGTCTGCATCAAGTCAGGAACCTTGTTAGTAGTTGTCTGTTATGTCATTGAAAACCTTGTTTAACCCTGACAAATGTTCACCTGTCTGCATCAAGTCAGGAACCTTGTCAATAGTTGTCTGTTATATGACTGAAAACCTTGTTTACCCTTGACAAATCTTCATCTATCTGGACCAAGTCAGAAACCTTGGCATTAGTTGTCTGTTATGTCACTAAAAACCTTATTTAACACTAACAATGTTCATCTATCTGCATCAAGTATGGAATTTTGTCAGTAGTTGTCTTTTATGTCTTTGAAAACCTTATTTCACATTCACAAATGTGCATCTGTCTGCATCAAGTCACAAACCTTGGCATTAATCGTCTCTTATGTCACTAAAAACCTTGTTTAACCCTGACAAATCTTCATCTGTCTGCATCAAGTCAGGAACATTGTCAGTGGTTGTCAGTTATGTGACTGAAAATCTTGTTCAACCTTGACAAATGTTCATCTGTCTGAATCAAGTCAGGAACCTTATCAATAGTTGTCTGTTATGTCCCTGTAAACCTTTTTTTAACCCTGCTAAAATGTCCACCTGTCTGCATCAAGTCAGGAACATTGTCAGTAGTTGTCTGTTCTGTCGCTGAAAACCTTATTTAACCCTTACAAATGTTCACCTGTCTGCATCAAGTCAGGAACCTTGTCAATAGTTTCTAGTATGTCACTGTAAACCTTGTTTACCCTGCCAAATGTCCACCTGTCTGCATCAAGTCAGGAACCTTGTTAGTAGTTGTTTTTTATGTCATTGCAAACCTTGTTTAACCCTGACAAATGTTCATCTGTCTCCATCAAGTTAGGAACCTTGTCAATAGTTGTCTGTTATGTGACTGAAAACCTTATTTGACCCTGAAAAATGTTCACCTGTATGCATCAAGTAAGGCACCTTGTCAGTTGTTGTCTGTTATGTCACTGAAAACCTTGTTTAACCTTGACAAATGTTCATTTGTCTGCATCAAGTCAGGAACCTTGTCAATAGTTTCTAGTATGTCACTGTAAACCTTGTTTACCCTGCCAAATGTCCACCTGTCTGCATCAAGTAAGGAACTTTGTTAGTAGTTGTCTGTTATGTCATTGAAAACCTTGTTTAACCTTGACAAATGTTCATCTGTCTTCATCAAGTCAGGAACCTTGTCAATAGTTGTCTGTTATGTGAATGAAAACCTTGTTTACCCTTGACAAATCTTCATCTATCTGGACCAAGTCAGAAACCTTGACATTAGCTGTCTGTTATGTCACTGAAAACATTATTTAACCTTCACAAATGTACATCTGTCTCCATCAGGTCAGAAACCTTGGCATTAGTTTTCTGTTATGTCACTAAAAACCTTATTTAACCCTAACAATGTTCATCTATCTGCATCAAGTATGGAATTTTGTCAGTAGTTGTCTTTTATGTCTCTGAAAACCTTATTTAACATTCACAAATGTGCATTATTTGGTCGGGTTGTTGTCTCTTTGACACATTCCCCATTTCCATTCTCAATTTTATCTGTCTGCATCAAGTCAGAAACCTTGGCATTAATTGTCTGTTATGTCACTAAAAACCTTGTTTAACCCTGACAAATCTTCATCTGTCTGCATCAAGTCAGGAACATTGTCAGTGGTTGTCAGTTATGTGACTGAAAACCTTGTTCAACCTTGACAAATGTTCATCTGTCTGAATCAAGTCAGGAACCTTATCAATAGTTGTCTGTTATGTCCCTGTAAACCTTTTTTTAACCCTGACAAATGTCCACCTGTCTGCATCAAGTCAGGAACATTGTCAGTAGTTGTCTGTTCTGTCGCTGAAAACCTTATTTAACCCTTACAAATGTTCACCTGTCTGCATCAAGTCAGGAACATTGTGAGTAGTTGTCTGTCATGTCACTGAAAACCTTGTTTAACCCTCACAAATGTCCACCTGTCTGCATCAAGTCAGGAACATTGTCAGTTGTTGTCTGCTGTCACTAAAAACCTTGTTTAACCCTGACAAATGTCCACCTGTCTGCATCAAGTCAGAAACCTTGACATTAGTTGTCTGTTATGTCACTGAAAACATTGTTTAACGCTGATAAATGTCCACCTGTCTGCATCAAGTCAGGAACCTTGTCAGTAGTTGTCTGTTATGTCACTGAAAACCTTGTTTAACCCTGACAAATGTCCACCTGTTTGCATCAAGTCAGAAACCTTGACATTAGTTGTCTGTTATATCACTGAAAACATTGTTTAACGCTGATAAATGTCCACCTGTCTGCATCAACTCAGGAACCTTATCAGTAGTTGTCTGTTCTATCGCTGAAAACGTTATTTAACCCTGACAAATGTTCACCTGTCTGCATCAAGTCAGGAACATTGTCAGTTGTTGTTTGTTGTTTCACTGAAAACTTTGTTTAACCCTGACAAATGTCCACCTGTCTGCATCAAGTCAGGAACCTTGTCAGTAGTTGTCTGTTATGTCACTGAAAACCATGTTTAACCCTGACAAATGTCCACCTGTCTGCATCAAGTCAGAAACCTTGACATTAGTTGTCTGTTATGTCACTGAAACTTTGTTTAACGCTGATAAATGGCCACCTGTCTGCATCAAGTCAGAAACATTGGTAGTAGTTGTCTGTTATGTCACTGAAAACCTTGTTTAACCCTGACAATTGTTCATTTGTCTGCATCAAGTCAGAAACATTGTCAGTGGTTGTCAGTTATGTGACTGAAAACCTTGTTCAACCTTGACAAATATTCATCTGTCTGAATCAAGTCAGGATCCTTATCAATAGTTGTCTGTTATGTCCCTGTAAACCTTGTTTAACCCTTACAAATGTCCACCTGTCTGCATCAAGTCAGGAACATTGTCAACAGTTGTCTGTTATGTCACTGAAAACCTTGTTTTACCCTGACAAATGTTCATCAGTCTCCATCAAGTCAGGAAGTGTATCAGTGGTTGTGTTATTTGACTGAAAACCTTGTTTAATCTTGAAAATGTTCATCTATCTGCATCAAGTCAGGTACTTTGTCAATAGTTGTCTGTTATGTCACTGAAAACCTTATTTAACTCTGACAAGTGTCCACCTGTCTGCATCAAGTCAGGAACCTTGTTAGTAGTTGTCTGTTATGTCATTGCAAACCTTGTTTAACCCTGACAAATGTTCATCTATCTTCATCAAGTCAGGAACATTGTCAGTAGTTGTCTGTTATGTCACTGAAAACCTTATTTAACCCTGAAAATTGTTCACCTGTATGCATCAAGTAAGGCACCTTGTCAGTTGTTCTCTGTTATGTCACTGAAAACCTTGTTTAACCTTGACAAATTTTCATCTGTCTGCATCAAGTCAGGAACCTTGTCAATAGTTTCTAGTATGTCACTGTAAACCTTGTTTACCCTGCCAAATGTCTATCTGTCTGAATCAAGTAAGGAACCTTGTTAGTAGTTGTCTGTTATGTCACTGAAAACTTTGTTTAACGCTGATAAATGTCCAACTGTCTGCATCAAGTCAGGAACATTGTCAGTTGTTGTCTGCTGTCACTAAAAACCTTGTTTAACCCTGACAAATGTCCACCTGTCTGCATCAAGTCAGAAACCTTGACATAAGTTGTCTGTTATTTCACTGAAAACTTAGGTTAGCGCTGATAAATGTCCACCTGTCTGCATCAAGTCAGAAACCTTGACATTAGTTGTCTGTTATGTCACTGAAAACTTTGTTTAACGCTGATAAATGTCCACCTGTCTGCATCAAGTCAGGAACATTGTCAGTAGTTGTCTGTTATGTCACTGAAAACCTTGTTTAACCCTGCCAAATGTCCACCTGTCTTCATCAAGTCAGGAACATTGTCAGTTGTTGTCTGCTGTCACTAAAAACCTTGTTTAACCCTGACAAATGTCCACCTGTCTGCATCAAGTCAGGAACCTTGTCAATAGTTGTCTGCTGTCACTAAAAACCTTGTTTAACACTGACAAATGTCCACCTGTCTGCATCAAGTCAGAAACCTTGTCAGTTGTTGTCTGCTGTCACTAAAAACCTTGTTTAACCCTGACAAATATTCACCTGTTTGCATCAAGTCAGGAACATTGTCAGTAGTTGTCTGTTATGTCACTGAAAACCGTGTTTAACCCTACAAAATGTCCATCTGTCTGCATCAAGTCAGGAACCTTATCAGTAGTTGTCTGCTGTCACTGAAAACATTATTTAACCTTGACAAATGTGCATCTGTCTGTATCAAGTCAGAAACCTTGGCATTAGTTGTCTGTTATGTCACTAAAAACCTTATTTAACCCTAACAATGTTCATTTGTCTGCATCAAGTATGGAATTTTGTCAGTAGTTGTCTTTTATGTCACTGAAAACCTTATTTAACATTCACAAATGTGCATCTGTCTGCATAAAATCAGAAACCTTGGCATTAGTTGTCTGTTGTGTCACTGAAAACCTTGTTTAACCTTAACAAATGTGCATCTGTCTGCATCAAGTCAGAAACCTTGGCATTAATTGTCTGTTATGTCACTTAAAATCTTGTTTTACCGTAACAAATGTTCACCTGTCTGCATCATGTCAGGAACCTTGTCAACAGTTGTCTGTTATGTCACTGAAAACCTTGTTTAACCCTGACAAATGTTCATCTGTCTCCATCAAGTCAGGAAGTGTGTCAGTGGTTGTCTGTTATGTCACTGTAAACCTTATTTAACCCTGACAAATGTTCACCTGTCTGCATCAAGTCAGGAACCTTGTCAGTAGTTGTTTGTTAAGTCACTGAAACCTTGTTTCGTATTTAATTTGGTTATGTTTGGAGATCTTTGATAGTCTGTTATATATCTGTTAACAAAACTATAGCGCTATCTTTGAAAACCTTGTTTAAGGATGTATTCTTCTGACGTTTCAGTCTCGTTGAAATCTTGTTCTTGAACTGGTGGCGCTTCCACAACATGTGATACAAATGGGAATATCAATGAACTTCAAAAATATTATAGTAAAACATACCTCTGTGAAAAAATTGTGTATTTACAATGAATAGTTTTTGAGTAATCAAGTTTTTAAACTTTATGACCAATCATGTCATTCTTTTTAGCCAAAATTTTGAGAAAATGGGAGAGGGGTACAAATAAAGATATTTCAAGAATTAGGTATATCCCATATCATTTTTGTCTATTCAAATTTCTTAGATATGTATTTTTGCAATCATTTATTACAAAAAATTTGAAATAATATGCATTTTCTAAAAACTGACTGAGAAAATCACAAATTTACAAAATTGACAGCATGGTAAATTTGACACAAAAAAGCATCAAAGTATGATAAAACTTTCTTATATTAACACCTACCTTTAGTTTTTTTTTAAGTTAAATATATTCAGATTGGTCCACTTCATCTTTATGGAAAGTATGAAAAAAGTTTAATTGTGGAACTCTGATTTTTTTTCACAATAATAGCCCAAAAATAGGTAAAAATTTATGAAAAATGGGAAAATCATCAAAATTGGATAATTTCAAAGGGCCGTAGCAAAACAAAAAGTGCACAACCATGTTATTTTTTTTCACCAATTATTTTTCACATTAATAAAAACACAAAAATCAGGTTAAGAAAAAAAAGTTTAATTCTAGAAATTTTTGACTCCTCAGAGATGTACATCCTTAACTCTGACAAATTATTTTTATCTATTCACATGTTTTGATGACTTGTAGCATTTTTCAGCTTGCTATATTTCATAGGATATTTTTCATATGCTGAAATAGCAATGTTGATCTCTTCGTGTATTTTTTGGTATTTTTGTTTAGTTACTGTTTTATGGAGGCTTCTCTGTTTATCCTTTTATTCATGATACAATTAAAGTAAGGTAACCTAGTTAGCCAATTTATGGTTCAGTGTTCTGGTAAAATAGTATGTCTGCAATGATTTTACTACAATGCTAAATTTATTGTTTTGTATTCTTTGACTTGGTGTTGCAATCTAGTTATGACATTTTTCTCTCTGATTGGTCAAAGTGTATACACATTACTCTATACTCTAAATAACCTCGTTCAAATATAAAAAGGTTAAAAGGTTATCAGTGTCTAATACTATCATGAAGATGATATTGGAAAACCTTCAACTTTGACAGTAGTATCTTTGCATTAATGCAAGTGAAACAAAACAATAGAGGCCAAAAGGACATTCAAACTGACAAGTAAAAAAATAAACTTATCATATGACATGGCTTAAAAAAACACAAAAAAAAACAGACAAACATTAGGTTCTGAGGTGCTCCGGAAGGGTAAACATATCCTGCTCCACATGCAGCACCTGCCTTGCTGCTCGTATTAGTACCAACATCGTTAAACGTCTTTTTTTGGTAGGTCATATTTTGGGAAAGGGGATCGGGATTGCTGTTTCAACAATTGGTACGTATCAACTATCATCTGTGAATCGGATATTCCATAAATGTCAACCGACTCGTGCTGGAGTCCATAAAATGTATGAAGGTATGACTTCTACTTCACTACTTGAAATATTGGATGACAGACATATTTATTATTACTATCATCCTGAATATGCACGAACAAGATCATGTTTTTCTCTGACTGTTAATGGCGTCTTTATACTAAATCTATAGGATTTTGGATGTAAACTGATTGATATTTTTGTCTAAGATACACTCAATTTGTTCCGTCTGCGTCCAATGCTTTCCATCAACGACAAGATTACAAAATTGGCTTCTAATGATTATTTTTTAAGATTTCTGCTTCCTTTTACTTGATAGGAACTACTTGTGATAGATCATTGTATGTATTTGACGACTATTTCAAGGATCTGTCCCCACGGTTATGGTTCGGCGACTTTGAATCTATAAGCCACAATGAGGTTTTTTTCATAAAAATGCATTACTTTGATCTAACTTAAAGTTCTTGACGAATTCAAACCCTATCCCCTAGTTCATGGTTCATTAACTTTGAATTATTTACAATGTTGCAGTCCTTTATATTTTTTTTTACAATGTTTTATTGGTTTTGCTCACAATAAGCTGTGCAGTGACCTATAGTTGTTACTTTATATATCATTTGGGCTCTAGGAGAGAGTTATCTCGTTGGCAATCATATCACATCTCTTTATAAAATACTTGCCACTGGACGTTTATCAAGCATTAATCACTCACATGCATTTGTCATGTATCTTTGATGATTTTATCTTATATCACAGATATGTACTTATTGAAATAAACAAAGATATTATAGAACTGAACATTTATTAAAACCACACTAAATATTACTAGACAATTTCACTTTTTTATAACCAAACAAAATACTATACATAAAATGAGTTGAATATATGCATCTAAGTTAGCTCTATAATTCAAAAATTTCTTAAATGTACCACACACAAATATATATGGTACCACCTTAAAACAACAATACTGTGTTATACCCAAAAAGTCAAAATAGAGTTCAAGAATCTGTAGTAGATCCCAGCAGTCAAAACTGAATTAATATTATAAGTTATATGGTTCGCTACTGACCCTCTCAGATCCATAGAGGGTTAGTAAAATCCATAGGTGGGTGAGGCCGGAGGACGATTCCCCTTTGAATTTTATTCACCCTCTATGGATCCGTAGGGGGTCAGTAGTTAACCGTAGAACGAATTTATCGGACGCTGGACTTTTTCTGCGACGTTTTGTTGAAAAATAAACAATGAAACACAACAACATTAATAGATGGCGTCGCCATTAAAGCGTCATAAACCCCATATGAAACTTACTAACCCCATACAGTATCATAGGGGGTCACCACGTGACGGCGTTTAACCAATCACAACGTGATAATTCATCTGTGGTTCGATAAGTACAGTAAGGGGTAGACATTTTTTTTTTTTTTTTTTTTTAAAGTGCATTGGTTGTCTGCTAGCTATTTAATCTTTTGATCTGATAAGTTTTTGGGTTTCACATTTACAAACATAGAATTTTCCTTTTGAGACAGCAGGTAAGACATGTGTTTCTTGGAGGCCTGTAGTGTGTTGTTTCTCAAACTATCATATTGTGACAGACAGTTACCTATAATACCAATCAAAAAGACCTTTTTCTGTGGGTTGATTTTAACAAAGATTCCATGGAGTCTTTAAATAATGCAGCAACAGTGTCTGTAAAGTGTTGCAATGTCAGGCACAAAAATAAAAGAATAAAACATGATATTTATCTCAGTGACCCTCTTTTTCTGTACTGGAAGATAGGAAAAACAGTTGCTTTGTTAAGCAGCCTATGTTTAACAAAAAAAGGACATGAAACAAGAATACACATTTCAAACAAAACAATGCAATGTTCTAAAATCAAACTTGATCTGTGTTTAGTGGTGATAAGCGTTGTGTCTAATTTAGATAACATTAGGTTAAGGGAAACTAAAATTAGAGAACGGAAACCAACTATGGGACGTACTGACAGATGAATGTACAGACAGACAAGGGTTAAACTCAATGCCCTCTCCACTTTGGCGTGGCAATAAAAAAAGTTTAAAAAATCAATCTTATGACTGATAAATAAAGCAGTTTTAAAAAATAAACTTGTCCAAATATCCATTAAATTTAGAATTATTTGATGGAGTTTAGTATGAATTGAATATTGTTTTAAAATGAGTTCATCACGAAAATAAATTATACAATGTACCTTATTTGTGGTTATATACTGATATTATTGTTTTAAAATGTTTCACTAAAAATAATATGTCATATAAAAATGGTACTACCTAACTGCTTCTATGTTATCTCTTGAAGTGGGGTACAATATTCAAAGTAAAAAATGATTGCAACAAAGTATCAAACATTTAATACTGTGGATTCATTTTTTAGGTCGGATACCAATTTTCGTGGATTTCTTGAGTAAAAGTGAACCACGAATTTAAATGTTCAACGTAGCACAAATTTAATATATGACTTGCATGGAGACATCGGCAAAAAAACAAATATCCACCAAAATAAAAATGTCCATAAATCCAAGAAAATAAATGAATCCACTAAGTACATTAAGTTACAATTCATTGAATACTTTAACAAGACTATTGTGTGTGATCATCAGTTTTCTTTGTGTGAAATTGTATTGTATCACATCACACGATAAATTGATCTGTACAGGTTTATACTGTTGACCATCAGATGACACATGTTGTATTGATCTATCCAAACACCATACATACAGACTGCCATCTTGTAGTGTAGTCATCCCATAGGGTGGTGATGGTAATGTTAGGGTGTGATAAGTGTCATCAGTATAACTGTACCAGCACAGCTTATTGTTGTTGTATCTATCACTGTAGAATATTCTGTCACCAGAACTCTGTAACCTTCCAGGATGGCAGTCGGTCTGTATTGTCTGTACCACCTCTCCTGTCTGATCATCTATGATATATAGTGTGTTGTCACCACCTACAACTAACTTGTTGTTTATAGTTGTAATACCTCTCCACCAACACAACATTCCAGGTACTGATATTGATTTAAGTTTGAGTTTATTGTGTATGTCATACATCTCTATACTGTAACTATACAACAGTGTAACAGCTACTGTAGAGTTGTTGACTGCTGTTACATCCCACGGGCAACCTTGTACAGGTATACTGTCTACCTGTGATCCATCTGTGTTACAGATCACTAGTTCGTCCTGTAGAGGTAAACACATCACCAGTCTACCATCATCCATCATCACTATATCTGTTACTTTACTACTCCAGTCACCACCAATTACTGATGACAGGTCTGTCTGATGATGTACAATGAAGATAGACTGTCCTAGTTTGTAGGGTTTTATTGGATGTTTGTGATTTCCTGAAAAAATTGTACAGTTAAAGTATTGAGTTGAATCAGTAGGAGGTTTAATAATTATATATAATGAGTTAACATGTATTATTCAAATCTTGAGTACACAATTCAGTGGTTTATTTATTCAGAGGAAAACAAATGATTTTGTTTAATTATGATATACTATATTGAAGATAACATGTTTTGTTTATTTTTGTACTGTTCAAACACAATTATACCTTTATTTTTTATCCTTGATTCAAAAATTACAATAGGAAACATATATTACTTTATTTTCATCTTACACCAGGACCATTTTCAAATCATTTTCCTTTTTATTTTACTTAAAATTTACAGTATCGGAACGTCATGTGTGTTCTTTTTTTTAAATAAAATAAATCAAAATTTTCTAAAAATAGTTGAAACCTGCAATTTAGGCATATTTTGATTTATTTCAGAAAAAGGAATACAACCATATTATTTTTACATAACACCATTTTAGAATTAAAAGTGTATTCTTTCAGAAACAAATAATTTAATGCAAAAAGGATGGAATTTAAAAAATATATATGTTAAATTTGCATAGTCGAATTAAAAGTGTTTCCAGCAAAACTACATAGTACTCAATAATACTTTTATTTTTTTATGGGCATTTGTCTAATTGGAGTCAATCTTTAATGATTTATATTTAGGTTCATTTATATTCAACTTTCAAGTTAAATTTTGGACTAAGACCCTATGAGTGAAAACAAAATAATTGGATGAAAATAATCAGTTCTCTTTCCTTTAGCATGTTAAACAGTATTATTTTTGTATAGACATGCATACCTTGTTTGCCAGTTTTCTCCTCCAAACCCTGCTTGGTCAAACTCTGTGTTGTTAGATGTTGCCATATTTGCTATAGAAATATAATCAAAAAGTTGAATAGTCTGTCGTTAATTTTTAGGTATGAAAAAAAAAATAATCTCATATAACCTCCTTGGTTAAACATACTTTCACCGTATATATATATTGCATATATAGAAAATAATACATGGCAAAATCCGTATCATATGTCGTATCATCCCGAGACACCAATATCAGCCCAAGGGCCTTTAGGCCCGAGGGATGATATTGGTCGAGGGTGATACGGCATGTGATAAGGATTTTGCCATGTTTTATACGCTTTATTATATATTTCAACAGGAACGTATTATATTATATGAACTGTTTTCTTATCCATAGCACTAGGTTACCTTCAGTTCTACTTTTGTCTTGCTTCAAAAGCCTTAAAAGAACTGCTCAATTACTTATCCGAAGCACCTGGGTTACCTTACAATTTGCGTGCTGTTGTTTTAAAAAGACTTTGTTTATTATTGTATTTTTTTGTGTGTTTTGTATTTTTTATAGTTGCATTTAGTGTGACAAAAAATATGAAAACTTGACGTTCGTGACGTCACATATTACACAATGACGTCATTCAACAAATTACGTCACTCCCGAATGACCGGTTCTATTGGACCTATTTTGAGGAAACATTTTTGTTAAGCTTACAAAAATAAAAACTGACTTTATGCAAAAAAAAAAAAAAAGTAGGGATGTGATAAAGGGTAGGGGTGTGATAAAGGGTATGCGATAAAGGGTGCACATCAAAGATATGGATTAAACAGCAGGCTATTTATCAAATATGCAAAACTACTGTATTTACTACTAAACATATTATAAATATGTATATCTGTTACTTTTGTTTTTTTATTAGGTTGTAAAAGTGAATAAATATGATAAGTAACAATTACATACCTGTACACAATGCAGTGTTTTAGTTGTATTTGTATCTATCTGAAAAAGAGAAAACCTGTGAAAGTAAATATAAAACAGTACATTCTTTTAAACTAAATAATATTGTGCCATGCCAAAACATAAGTATCGAGAGAATGTTGGAAGCTGACTATAGTAATAATATCAAGATATGTTTTAATTTATTGATAATGATGCAGTCATCTTTCTGTGTACTTCACACATGCAGAAAACCCCTTTCTAAAGTGAGATGTTACTTTGGCTGTGTGGGAGTCATATACATAAGTTTGCAGACATGTCCTTTAAAATTGGAATATTAACATTAAAATCTGATACCATATGCTGGGAACATTAAAAACATTGAAAAATA
This sequence comes from Mytilus galloprovincialis, assembly GCA_037788925.1. Taxonomy (NCBI): domain Eukaryota; kingdom Metazoa; phylum Mollusca; class Bivalvia; order Mytilida; family Mytilidae; genus Mytilus; species Mytilus galloprovincialis. The sequence goes on along the minus strand of CM075336.1, from coordinate 9,045,163 downwards.
TTTTTAGAGGGGTCCTTAGATGATCTGATGCAAGGCTAAATTTGTGTCCCCTGTTTCCCAGCAGTATAATAAATTTCCCTCAATTTATCCAGTTCAATCCCATTTTGCAGGACCTACATTGTACCTATTGTATGTATTGTAAATTTGTACTAGTCCTGACCATGCATGTCTGACCAATTGGTCACTAAGTTTTTTTTTCAAAATTTTTCAAATTTCGAATTTTGAACAGTTTCAAGAAGAATCTTCAACTATACAGTATTATGCAATTGATTTGTTAGATCTTTGACCACATTAATTTTGTGACAAAAACCTATATTATGTCAAAAATTTGATCACAATCCAAATTAAGACAGCATCAAGACTGAATATTGTGACCAAATTTGCCCCAACTGTTCAGGGTTCAACCCCTAGGATCGTATACAGCTGCGCCCTGCGGAGCACCTGGTTAAACTGTTAGACGACTCTAATAGGAGGTATGCCTTTAAATGACGAATTTTACCAACTTTTTAACTTTTGCCTATTATCTTGAAAATTATAAAAGGTAGAAAGAAACTTTAAAAATAAAAATTTATCAGAAAGATAAGTACAACATGGGAACAGTATAGTTGTCAATATATATGTTCCTGGTACAACAAATAAGTCAAATGGTTGAAATCATCTGATGGCCCCTCATTTGAGTTATTGTTTCTAGTTTTTATAATTTCTAATGTCTGTAAAAAGTATCTTAGATGGATAGAAAAAAGTGATAAGTGAGCACATGCTGTTACATCAATATATCATTGCCAATAACCTGTTATAGTTTAATGGAAGAGTGACTTTTTTAAAATAGGTTTGTTGTGGTATAAGTACATTTTGTACATAGTACTGCGGATATATGAATATTGTTATAATTTTTGTCTAGAAATAAAAATATTTCTGACCTTTTCCAATATCTCATGAATATTCAGAAGTGTTGTCATGTATTTGTTACACAGTGCATCGTCCAGTGGTCTATTCTGTATCCTTATCAGTTCATCTTCTTTGGTCTGGTCAAGTTTGAGGATATTGGTCTTAAGCTCATCCAACAATGGGCCATACTCATCCTTGGTAATACCACAAGTTGTGTTATGACTCAGGTAGTCATTCTTATTCCGTCGGAGAATATGGACTGCTTCTTCATCAAGTTGTCCCAAGTTGCAGCAGTTATATAATATAAGACCACACAAACTCAAATCAAGATCCACTAGATTGGTAGATTTAGCTGTGTACTTGCAAAAACAGTTGTGTATACCAGGCCCTGGATTTTCGGAATACAGTTGTTTCCATTGGTGATGATTTAGAGGTAGAGCTCCATGGCTTCTGCAGTTTGCCTTATCTGTACAACACCATGCATTTCTGTGGCGTAGATGAAATAAGGTGTGTAAGACTGCTGTATTATCCAGAAAATCCTTTAGACATACAAAGTTGAGACTTCTATAGTTTTTGTCTAACTTTTGTTGAAACAACGGAGTAACAACCTCTAGGTATACGGATCCAACAATGAAGTATCTTCTTTTGTCTTCTTTATCCATTCTGTAAAACATAAGATGATTAAAATACTACCTCCTTTTCATTGTTAAAAAAACCTGATCAACTGTAATGTATTTGGTTTTAACTCCAATTCATAAAGTTGGTTTTAGCCTTCCTAGCGCTTCCTTTCACTCTATTGTTTGTGTGCTGATCCTCTTAATTTGTTATTTTTCACTTATTAAAGCTGCATTATTAAATTCGTCTGAAAACATTAGTTGGATTTCTTCTAGTATTTCAATCAAACACCACCGAGTTGTTGAGAATAAACCCTACTTTGCCAATAAATGAGACAGAGTTGTTTTTAATATATGCTTGAGGCCCGATCCAGTTTAGCCATTTTCAAAAGGGGTCCCATCCCAAGACAAATGGGGGTTCAACCATATGTCCCTACTCAAATGCACTATATATCAAGTGATCGTCTAAAAAAGGGGGGTTTCAATCCACAGAACCCTCTCCCCCTTGGAACTGCCACGTTACACTGAATTAGAAACTTCCTTAGAACTGTCATTTTAATGTGTAAAGGATATATACACATGATAGAGCAATAACAAATTATAGTGTACTGATGATATTTCATAGTTTAATAGTTTCATTTGTATTTTCCACTGAATAGACTCTCAACTTTCACTTTAAGCAGAAAGAAATGTGTAAACCAAATAGCTACAAAAATATAAAAACAAGTTGATTACACAAACCTTTGTACTTAGTCCATGTTTTGGTGGTCAACTTTTTAGTTGTTTTAGGTATATATACAAGCACCAGTTTCAGTTGTCTTACGCCATTAATTGGAAATACCCTTTTCTTTTTATAGAATTAAATGAGAAGTCATTTGATCACAGAGAAATATAAAAGAAACATGCTTACCTCCCTTAGCATATATATTATTTAAAGCATTGCATATAGATCATTCGTTTAGCACTTTAAAACATTATCAATTTGGTTATGCAAGTGAAATCATAATGATTTGATTTGTTGCTTTTAAAATTTATGTTTTACACCTGAGATTATTAGTTCAATTTATAGTTTACACCTGAGAAATAATATAACAATTTACAGTAATCTCAGTTTACAAATATGTATTCAATTTTTGTTTGAATTCATTTCTAATTTTCCCAGTGTTTATATTGATTATATAAATGCATGGTTATTATGAATATAGATATAAACACAACTTCCCTCATTTCAGTTTTTTCTATGAGCTCATTTGATATTTACCAGAGTCCTGTTAATTTGAAAAAGATCCAACAGCGCTAGCATGATTAAAACAGTACAAAAGGTTATGTCTAGTTGTTGTCCCCAACCTCAAAAATTACACATTACTTTAGGTTTTTTTCCCCCGTTCATCAAACATATCTGAGGTTTTGATGAGTGAAAATCTTAGTCGTCATGAACATTTCAAGGATAATATCCAGCAAATAACGAAAGTGCTAATATGGTGTCAAGAAGCAGTTGATAAGACAAAGTACCCAACCTGAAAGTAGTTTTTTTTTATATGCCATACGACTAAATAAGATCTTGATGACCTTTAATTACATTGTGTGTATGTAAATTTGATTAATCAAAATATCTAAATCAAATATGTGGAATTTAAACAGTTCAAATTTTAATGTAGACACATAATAAAATAAAGCGAATAATTTGTCAATAATTTTTTAAGAATTCACAAAGATAAGACAAATGTCCACCTGTCTGCATCAAGTCAGGAAAATTGTCAGTAGTTGTCTGTTATGTCACTGAAAACCTTATTTAACTCTGACAAGTGTCCACCTGTCTGCATCAAGTCAGGAACCTTGTTAGTAGGTGTCTGTTGTGTCACTGAAAACCTTGTTTAACCTTGACAAATGTTCATCTATCTGCATCAAGTCAGGAACATTGTCAGTAGTTGTCTGTTATGTCACTGAAAACCTTATTTTACCCTGAAAAATGTTCACCTGTAGGCATCAAGTAAGGCACCTTGTCAGTTGTTGTCTGTTATGTTACTGAAAACCATGTTTAACCTTGACAAATGTTCATCTGTCTGCAGTAAGTCAGGAACCTTGTCAATAGTTTCTAGTATGTCCCTGTAAACCTTGTTTACCCTGCCAAATGTCCACCTGTCTGCATCAAGTAAGGAACCTTGTTAGTAGTTGTCTGTTATGTCACTGAAAACCTTGTTTAACCCTGACAAATGTTCATCTGTCTGCATCCAATCAGGAACCTTGTCAATAGTTGTCTAGTATGTCACTGTAAACCTTGTTTACCCTGCCAAATGTCCACCTGTCTGCATCAAGTAAGGAACCTTGTTAGTAGTTGTCTGTTATGTCATTGAAAACATTGTTTAACCTTGACAAATGTTCATCTGTCTGCATCAAATCAGGAACCTTGTCAATAGTTGTCTGTTATGTCACTGAAAACCTTGTTTACCCTTGACAAATCTTCATCTATCTGCACCAAGTCAGAAACCTTGGCATTAGCTGTCTGTTATGTCACTGAAAACCTTATTTAACCTTGACAAATGTGCATCTGTCTGCATCAAGTCAGAAACCTTGGCATTAGTTGTCTGTTATGTCACTAAAAACCTTATTTAACCCTAACAACATGAACAATGTTCATCTATCTGCATCAAGTATGGAATTTTGTCAGTAGTTGTCTTTTATGTCACTGAAAACCTTATTTAACATTCACAAATGTGCATCTGTCTGCATCAAGTCAGGAACATTGTCAGTTATTGTCTGCTGTCACTAAAAACCTTGTTGAACCCTGACAAATGCCCACCTGTCTGCATCAAGTCAGAAACCTTGACATTAGTTGTCTGTTATGTCACTGAAAACTTTGTTTAACCCTGATAAATGTCCACCTGTCTGCATCAAGTCAGGAACACTGTCAGTGGTTGTCAGTTATGTGACTGAAAACCTTGTTCAACCGTGACGAATGTTCATCTGTCTGAATTAAGTCAGGAACCTTATCAATAGTTGTCTGTTATGTTCCTGTAAACCTTTTTAACCCTGACAAATGTCCACCTGTCTGCATCAAGTCAGGAACATTGTCAGTAGTCGTCTGTTATGTCACTAAAAACCTTATTTAACTCTGACAAGTGTCCACCTGTCTGCATCAAGTCAGGAACCTTGTTAGTAGTTGTCTGTTATGTCACTGAAAACCTTATTTAACTCTGACAAGTGTCCACCTGTCTGCATCAAGTCAGGAACCTTGTTAGTAGTTGTCTGTTATGTCACCGAAAACCTTGTTTAACCCTGAAAAATGTTCACCTATATGCACCAAGTAAGGCACCTTGTCAATTGTTGTCTGTTATGTCACTGAAAACCTTGTTTAACCTTGACAAATGTTCATCTGTCTGCATTAAGTCAGGAACCTTGTCAATAGTTTCTAGTATGTCACTGTAAACCTTGTTTACCCTGTCAAATGTCCACCTGTCTGCATCAAGTCAGCAACCTTGTCAGTAGTTGTCTGTTATGTCACTGTAAACCTTGTTTAACCCTGACAAATGTCCACCTGTCTGCATCAAGTCAGCAACCTTGTCAGTAGTTGTCTGTTATGTCACTGAAAACCTTGTTTAACCCTGACAAATGTCCACAATTTGCATCAAGTCAGGAATCTTGTCAGTAGATGTCTGTTATGTCACTGAAAACCTTGTTTAACCCTGCCAAATGTCCATCTGTCTGCATCAAGTCAGAAACCTTGACATTAGTTGTCTGTTATGCCACTGAAAACCTTGTTTAAAGCTGATAAATGTCCACCTGTTTGCATCAAGTCAGGAACATTGTCAGTAGTTGTCTGTTATGTCACTGAAAACCATGTTTAACCCTGACAAATGTCCACCTGGCTGCATCAAGTCAGAAAACTTGACATTACTTGTTTGTTATGTCACTGAAAACTGTGTTTAACGCTGATAAATGTCCACCTGTCTGCATCAAGTCAGAAACATTGTCAGTAGTTGTCTGTTATGTCACTATAAACCTTGTTTATCCCTGCCAAATGTCTATCTGTCTGCATCAAGTCAGAAACCTTGACATTAGTTGTCTGTTATGTCACTGAAAACCTTGTTTAACGCTGATAAATGTCCACCTGTCTGCATCAAGTCAGAAACATTGTCAGTAGTTGTCTGTTATGTCACTATAAACCTTGTTTATCCCTGCCAAATGTCCATCTGTCTGCATCAAGTCAGAAACCTTGACATTAGTTGTCTGTTATGCCACTGAAAACCTTGTTTAACGCTGATAAATGTCCACCTGTCTGCATCAAGTCAGGAACATTGTCAGTAGTTGTCTGTTATGTCACTGAAAACCATGTTTAACCCTGACAAATGTCCACCTGGCTGCATCAAGGCAGAAACCATGACATTAGTTGTCCGTTATGTCACTGAAAACTTTGTTTAACGCTGATAAATGTCTACCTGTCTGCATCAAGTCAGAAACATTGTCAGTAGTTGTCTGTTATGTCACTGAAAACCTTGTTTAACCCTGCAAAATGTCCACCTGTCTGCATCAAGTCAGGAACATTGTCAGTTGTTGTCTGCTGTCACTAACAACTTTGTTGAACCCTGGCAAATGTCCACCTGTCTGCATCCTGTCAGAAACCTTGACATTAGTTGTCTGTTATGTCACTGAAAACTTTGTTTAACGCTGATAAATGTTCACCTGTCTGCATCAAGTCAGGAACCTTGTCAGTAGTTGTCTGTTATGTCACTGAAAACCTTGTTTAACCATGACAAATGTCCACTTGTCTGCATCAAGTCAGAAACCTTGACATTAGTTGTCTGTTATGCCACTGAAAACCTTGTTTAACGCTGAGAAATGTCCATCTGTCTGCATCAAGTCAGGGACATTGTCAGTAGTTGTCTGTAATGTCACTGAAAACCATGTTTAACCCTGACAAATGTCCACCGGTCTGCATCAAGTCAGAAACCTTGACATTAGTTGTCTGTTATGTCACTCAAAACTTTGTTTAACGCTGATAAATGTCCACCTGTCTGCACCAAGTCAGGAACATTGTCAGTAGTTGTCTGTTATGTCACTGAAAACCTTGTTTAACCCTGCCAAATTTCCACCTGTCTGCATCAAGTCAGGAACATTGTCAGTTGTTGTCTGCTGTCACTAAAAACCTTGTTTAACCCTGACAAATGTCCACCTGTCTGCATCAAGTCAGGAACCTTGTCAGTAGTTGTCTGCTGTCACTAAAAACCTTGTTTAACCCTGACAAATGTCCACCTGTCTGCATCAAGTCAGAAACCTTGACATTAGTTGTCTGTTATGTCACTTAAAACTTTGTTTAACGCTGATAAATGTCCACCTGTCTGCATCAAGTACGGAACATTGTCAGTAGTTGTCTGTTATGTCAATGAAAATCTTGTTTAACCCTGCCAAATGTCCATCTGTCTGCATCAAGTCAGAAACCTTATCAGTAGTTGTCTGCTGTCACTGAAAACATTATTAAACCTTGACAAATGTGCATCTGTCTGCATCAAGTCAGAAACCTTGGCATTAGTTGTCTGTTATGTCACTAAAAACCTTATTTAACCCTAACAATGTTCATTTGTCTGCATCAAGTATGGAATTTTGTCAGTAGTTGTCTTTTATGTCACTGAAAACCTTATTTAACATTCACAAATGTGCATCTGTCTGCATAAAATCAGAAACCTTGGTATTAGTTGTCTGTTGTGTCACTGAAAACCTTGTTTAACCTTAACAAATGTGCATCTGTCTGCATCAAGTCAGAAACCTTGGCATTAATTGTCTGTTATGTCACTTAAAATCTTGTTTAACCTTAACAAATGTTCACCTGTCTGCATCAAGTCAGGAACCTTGTCAACAGTTGTCTATTATGTCACTGAAAACCTTGTTTAACCCTGACAAATGTTCATCTGTCTCCATCAAGTCAGGAAGTGTGTCAGTGGTTGTCTGTTATGTCACTGTAAACCTTATTTAACCCTGACAAATGTTCACCTGTCTGCATCAAGTCAGGAACATTGTCAGTAGTTGTTTGTTAAGTCACTGAAACCTTGTTTCGTATTTAATTTGGTTATGTTTGGAGATCTTTGGTAGTCTGTTATATCTGTTAACAATACTATAGCGCTATCTTTGAAAACCTTGTTTCGGGATGTATTCTTCTGACGTTTCAGTCTCGTTGAAATCTTGTTCTTGAACTGGTGGCGCTTCCACAACATGTGATACAAATGGGAATATCAATGAACTTCAAAAATATTATAATCGAACATAACTCTGTGAAAAAAATTGTGTATTTACAATGAATAGTTTTTGAGTAATCAAGTTTTCAAACTTTATGACCAATCATGTCATTCTTTTTAGCCAAAATTTTGATAAAATGGGAGAGGGGTACAAAAAAAGATATTTCAAGAATTATGTATATCCCATATCATTTTTGTCTATTCAAATTTCTTATATATGTATTTTTGCAATCATTTATTACAAAAAAATTGAAATAATATGCATTTTCTAAAAAACTGAGAAAAAATCACAAATTTACAAAATTGACAGCATGGTTAATTTGACACAAAAAAGCATCAAAATATGATAAAACTTTCTTATATTCACATGGCCATAAAAGTGCGAGGTTTGGCATGCCACAAAACCAGGTTCAACCCACCATTTTTTCCTTTAAAAATGCCCTGTACCAAGTCAGGAATATGGCCATTGTTATATTATAGTTCGTTTCTGTGTGTATTACATTATAACGTTGTGTCGTTTGTTTTCTCTTATTTTTGAGTGTAAATTCACATTGCGATAAGACGTGTCACGGTACTTGTCGATCCCAAATTCATGTATTTGGTTTTGATGTTATATATATATGTTATATTTGTTATTCTCGTGGGATTTTGTCTATGTGTGTTACATTTTAGTGTTATGTCGTTGTTCTCCTCTTATATTTAATGCGTTTCCCTCGGTTTTAGTTTGTTACCCCGATTTTGTTTTTTTGTCCATGGATTTATCGGTGCATTACGTTTGCGCGCATTACCATTACATCAAAAAAAAAGCATCAAAGTATGATAAAACTTTCTTATATTAACACCTACCTTTAGTTTTTTTTTAAAGTTAAAAATATTTAGATTGGTCCACTTCATCTTTATGGAAAGTATGAAAAAAAGTTTAATTGTGGAACTCTGATTTTTTTCACAATAATAGCCCAAAAATAGGTAAAAATTTGTGAAAAATGGGAAAATCATCAAAATTGGATAATTTCAAAGGGCCGTAGCAAAACAAAAAGTACACAACCATGTTATTTTTTCTTCACCAATTATCTTTCACAGTAATATAAACACAAAAATCAGGTTAAGAAAAAAAAGTTTAATTCTAGAAATTTTTGACTCCTCAGAGATGTACATCCTTAACTCTGACAAATTATTTTTATCTATTCACATGTTTTGATGACTTGTAGCATATTTTCAGCTTGCTATATTTCATAAGATATTTTTCATATGCTAAAATAGTAATGTTGATCTCTTCATGTATTTTTTGTATTTTTGTTTAATTACTGTTTTATGGAGGCTTCTCTGTTTATCCTTTTATTCATGATACAATTAAAGTAAGGTAACCTAGTTAGCCAATTTATGGTTCAGTGTTCTGGTAAAATAGTATGTCTGCAATGATTTTACTACAATGCTAAATTTATTGTTTTGTATTCTTTGACTTGGTGTTGCAATCTAGTTATGACATTTTTCTCTCTGATTGGTCAAAGTGTATACACATTACTCTATACTCTAAATAACCTCGTTCAAATATAAAAAGGTTAAAAGGTTATCAGTGTCTAATACTATCATGAAGATGATATTGGAAAACCTTCAACTTTGACAGTAGTATCTTTGCATTAATGCAAGTGAAACAAAACAATAGAGGCCAAAAGGACATTCAAACTGACAAGTAAAAAAATAAACTTATCATATGACATGGCTCAAAAAAAAATACAAAAAAACAGACAAACCTTGGGTTCTGAGGTACTCCGGAAGGGTAAACATATCCTGCTTCACATGTGGCACCCGCCCTGCTGCTCATATTAGTACTAAAATCGTTATACGTCTTATTTTAATAGTAGGTCATATTTTGGGAAAGGGGATCGGGATTGCTGTTTCAACAATTGGTACGTATCAACTATCATCTGCGAATCGGATATTCCATAAATGTCAACCGACTCGTGCTGGAGTCCATAAAATGTATAAAGGCATGACTTCAATTTCACTACTTGAAATATTGGATGACAGACATAATTTATTATTACTATCATCCTGAATATGCATGAACAAGATCATGTTTTTCTCTGACTGTTAATGGCGTCTTTACACTAAACCTATTGGATTTTGGATGTAAACTGATTGATATTTTTGTCTAAGATACACTCATTTTGTTCCGTCTGCGTCCAATGCTTTCCATCAACGACAAGGATTACAAAATTGGCTTATGATTATTTTTTAAGATTTTTGCTTCCTTTTACTTAATAGGAACTTGATCATTGTATGAATTTGACGATTATTTCAAGGATCTGTCCCCACGGTTACGGTTCGGCAAATATGAATCTATAAGACACAATGATTTTTTTTCTCATAAAATTGCATTACTTTCATCTAACTGAAAGTTTTCGACGAATTCGAGGCCCTATACTCTAGTTCATGGTTCAGCAACTTCGATGTTATTAGCAATGTTGCTGTCCATTATATTGGTTTTTTTACAATATTGTATGGGTTTTGCTCACAATAAACTGTACAGTGACCTATAGTTGTTACTTTATATATCATTTGGGCTCTGGTAGAGAGTTATCTCGTTGGCAATCATACCACATTTCTTTATGAAATACTTGCCACTGGATGTTAAGCAAGCAACAATCACTCACATGCGTTTGTAATGTATCTTTGATGATTTTGTTATATATCACAGATATGTACTTATTGAAATAAACAAAGATATTACAGAACTGAATTTATTTAAACCACACCAAATATTAATAAACAAATTCACTTTTTTATAACAAAATACTATGTACATAAAATGAGTTGATTATATTCATAAGCTCTATAATTCAAAGATTTCTTAAATGTACCAAACACAAATATATTATTTCAAAATGGTGTCACCTTAATACAACTATACTGTGTTATACCCAAAAAGTCAAAATAGAGTTCAAAAATCTGTAGTAGATCCCAACAGTTAAAACTAATTAATATGTTTAGTACGGGGTAGCATTTTTTTTTAATTTATCTTTTTGAAAAGTTCATTGGTTGTCTGCTAGCTATTTAATCTTTTGATCTGATAAGTTTTTGGGTTTCACATTCACAAACATAGAATTTTCCTTTTGAGACAGCTGGTAAAACATATGTTTCTTGGAGGCCTGTGGTGTGTTGTTTCTCGAACTATCATATTGTGACAAACAGTTACCTATAATACCAATCAATAAGACCTCTTTCTGTGGAGTCTTTACATAATGCAGCAACAGTGTCTGTGAAGTGTTGCAATGTCAGGCACAAAAATAAAAAATAAAACATGATATTTATCTCAGTGACCCTCTTTTTCTCTACTGGAAGATTGGAAAAAACAATTATTGTTTTGTTAAGCAGCCTATGTTTAACAAACAAAAAGGACATGAAACAAGAATACACATTTCAAACAAAACAATGCAATGCAATGTTCTAAAATCAAACTTGATCTGAGTAAGTGGTGATAAGCGTTGTGTCTTATTTTCATATCATTTGGTTAAGGGGAACTAAAATTAGAGAACAGAAACCAACTATGGGACGTACGGACAGACAAAAGTACAGACAGACAAGAGTTAAACTTAATGCCCTCTCCACTTTGGTGTGGCAATAAAAACAAGTTAAAAAATCAATCTTATGACTGATAAATAAAGCAGTTTTAAAACATAAACTTGTCCAAATATCCATTAATTGAGAATTATTTGATGGAGTTGAATAATATTGTTTTAATGGGGCACTAGCTACGAGATATAACAGGTACAGTATTCGACAATCGATTGATTCGACATATTTTATTTTGTAGTATAATTATCTTGTCAACTGTACTCGATCGTATCAGTTTGTCGATTCAATCAATTGTTGTACCAAATTAACATACTTCATTCATGTCAGGATATATCAACTCAGTCAACTGTGCTTTTATTATGATAAATTTTATTCTTTTTCTAACTCTGCACGATCGTATCTATCGTATTCAATCGTTACGATTGTGCCACAGTTGATCAATATAATCAACTAAGTCCACTCTATTCTTGTTCAAACCCTACACGATCGTATCGATCGTATTCAATCGTTACGATTGTGCCACAGTTGATCAATTTAATCAACTCTATATCTTTTTACATTTTAAACGTTGCACGATCGTATCGATCGTATTCAATCGTTACGATTGTGCCACAGTTGACAATTTAATCAACTCAGTCAACTCTATTTTGTTAACGTTTAAAACGTTGCACGATCGTATCGATCGTATTCAATCGTTACGATTGTGCCACAATATAATCAACTCAGTCAACTCTATTTTCATATTTTAAACATGGCACGATCGTATCTATCGTATTCAATCATTACGATTGTTCCGCAGTGGATCAATTTAATCAACTCAGTCATCTCTTTATTAAAATTATAAACTGATCACGAAAGTATAAATCGTATTCATTCAATACGATTATGCCACAGTTGATAAATATGGTCAACTCAGTCAACTCTGTATTTTAATAGATGTTCTTATAACCTAATAGTCTAATACAATAACATACGCATGCGGCGCTAGCCGGCGTATTGACACAGCCTACGGTGATATAAGGCATATTGACACAGCCTACGGCGCAAGAAGGCATATTTAATACAGTGTTACTTTATGGTGACTTGAATAACACCGGTATCACTCAGATTACAACTCTACCTTGACAGGTAAGTTTGTATTTAGCCTATAAAATACTTATTTAGCCTTGAGAATTGAAAGGTCAGTTTATCCCATTCATACAATAGATGTTGATAAATTTGGCTTCATGCCATTTACCTTGTCCAAAATTAAGGTCACTAAATTGTTATTGTGATATTGTTAAAGTACAAAAGAACCCTATATTCTGACCAATACTTAAAACTTTGTGCATCATGATTTAATTGTTAAAAATCTGTTAATGTTGAATTTTTGGGGTTATTTCGGCCTTTTAATTGCATATTTCTTTACATAGTATTTTTTTTTTCAAATATAAAAAAATATCTGCTTGACTTTATAGAAATAGACTATGCTTGCAGGTTATATATTACACTGTCTTGTTTTTTGTTTACACCAAATCTGACAGATTATTATTTAGTTGCAAACATCTTAGTCCTCAAAAAAAAATCAACCAGGATATAACATTCCAAATTTTAATTTATATACTAATATCAGTTGAAATATCAAGCCACTGTTTTGCATGTTAACAATGTAGGTCATGTCCAACAGAAAATCAATAAATATGACAGTACAATGTACTCTTAACACAAACACATGAGGTCACTGTGAAATAGACATCTAGGGCAAGAAACAGTCAGTTATACCAAACCAGTTTGACTAGATGTCTAGTTTAAAACCAGTTTGACTAGATGTGTCCTATATTTTGACAATGTAAATGACATGAGGACCTGCATGGGTTTTTTTAATATCTGTATTCTTTAAATTTTTAGGGCATTTTCTTTTAATAGCCTTAAAAATAACTATCATTCTGTAAATTTCATATGAAAATGATTTTACTATTTAGTCTTTCTGTTACAACATTATTTATTAATTCTGTACGTTGATCGTTTATTTTATCAGTATTGCATTACAGTTACCTAAGTTACCTTTTTATTTTGCACAGTTATTCTTTACACTTTTGCCTCGCATTAAATTATTCTCTATTCTTTATTTTGTTTTTCATTTTCTCTATTCTCTATTTTTTGTTGCTATTACATGTATTCTCTGTTCTGTAAACCCCGTTCAGACCCTTAATGGTAAACTTCTATTGTATGAATGGGATAAACTGACCTTTCAATTCTCAAGGCTAAATAAGTATTTTATAGGCTAAATACAAACTTACCTGTCAAGGTAGAATTGTAATCTGAGTGATACTGGTGTTACTCAAGTCACCATAACTCTAATCTAAACCTTAACCAAAGTCTCATACAATAACATAGCCTACGGTACCGCTCGGCGACATATATACATAGCCTACGGCACAAAAAGGCGTATGTATTACAGTCTTACTGTCACCCAAACTTCAACCTGGGAACCACTGTGTATCATCGCCACCGGAAATTGGGTACTAACGAAGCGGAGAGAAATAGAAAAAAAAGTAAACAAGTTAAGAATTCATTCAATTTAAAGCATTTCCAGTCATTTGATGAGGGTGCCGCTTAAGAAATGATTTTCTGATATATAATTCTTTAAATTATTAGGCCGATAAGTACAAAATGAATACAAGATTTTGTGTAATACTCCAAAACTTGCCACTTAGTACCGGAAAATTTCGAGGTCGATCGTCCTCTGTCGCCCCATTCTCAAGATACTGAACTGTTTTTCATTATTTTTCCAGACACGTTTTTAGATTATTATAGTGTGGCATCATATTTACTGAAATTTGTTGTTAAAAAGATGTATTTTAAAGAATATAGACCATAAAAAATAAAGTCTAGGGTACGGCAACTTGCTCGTGTTGACAAATTTACTGTATGGCAACTTGTTTTCAGCTGTACGGCAACTTGCTAATTTTAGAATAGTTATTTACCGTCCTTTCAAAGAAAACGAAGTATTAAGTTCAAATATCTAAGGTTGGGGAGGGGGGGGGGTACCCTTTTATATTAAACTGTTTTTGTCCTTTTCAAGGTTTTAATTTGTTTAAAACTGTTATTTGACTGATAAATTTTAAAAACTGTTAACTGTTTTCGACCCACTGTCAGTAATCGTTTTGTTAAAATTTGCAATGTTGTTAACTGTTTATTTGAAATTGAGATTCCTGTTATCTGTTACTTAATACTTAAAGTGTTCACTGTTTTTGACATTATTTTCTCTGTTAACTGATCTTAACTGTTATTTACAAGAATCACATTAAAATCTGCTGTCCATATCTTTCTTTACGTTGCTTCCGCGAAGGAGTGACATAAACAGAATATATGTAACTGTACATGTCTTTAAAAAATCTTTGAGTATAGTAAATCCTTGATAAAATTGAGAATGGAAATGAGGAAAATGTCAAAGAAACAGAAGCCCGACCAAATAGAAGAAAAAAACCCAACGCAACGAGAAAATTATGCACTAGGGTGGGGTGTCAATTCACAGATAGGAAAAAAACTTAGAAATGACACTCATAATTTTTAAACACCCTCTTTCCCTTTCTTCCTAATAAATAAGGCTTACTATTTGAGATATGCATGTGTATATTTATGGAAAGAGAATCGTCCATAGATTTGATTTCCAATAGTAAAACTGGTGAAATATAATCTTTTTTTGTTTGTTTAACCAGAGACATATAAAATATATGTCTCTGGTTTAACCATGGCAACAATCACTGAATCAGCATTTATTTGATACCAAATATTGCAAAGATCTCAAAAATTTGGTCCAAAGGAAAATTTCAATCAATAAGAGTGATACCTTTCCTGAAACCATAGACATATATCTATCAAAAGGTAAAAAAAAAATTAATATGCATTTCTGCTGTTTTTTCCATAAAATTGAAAAGATCGAGCGTCAAATCTTTGTTGAAAAACAATACAAAATTTCTAAATCTATGGCGGTACGGATAGGAACGTATGGACGTTCAAACCAAAAAAATGTCTTATAAAACATGCTATAAACAATGGGCGTCAAGTTGGTTACCTATTCCCTATTCCCTATTCGTTACCTATTCCCTATTCCCTATTCGTTGCATATTCGTTACCTATTCCCTATTCCCTATTCGTTACCTATTCGTTACCTATTCCCTATTCCCTATTCGTTACCTATTCGTTACCTATTCCCTATTCCCTATTCGTTGCCTATTCGTTACCTATTCCCTATTCCCTATTCGTTACCTATTCGTTACCTATTCCCTATTCCCTATTCGTTACCTATTCGTTACTTATTTGATTTTAAATATCCTTCCCCCTTTTTAATTATGGCATGGAATAGTTTAATATGGCTGCCGTTACCATGGAAACGGCACAATTGTGAAAAAAATGAGCTTTTGGTTTTTGGTGAACTGTTTGGATATGCTTCAACTCAGAATCATCATATTTTAAAACAATGTAGGTGCCCACTATATACAGGTGTTGGATGATTTTGGCGATCATTGGAACTACTATGTTGCCATGGAAACTACACCAAAATTTTCAAAATTCTCAAAATGCTCAAAACTTCATGAAACTTCACAGTAATGATGAGCAACATTGGAGTTGGAATTTCCAAAATAGGTCTTGTTACCATGGAAACAATGCAAAAAGGTCAAAAATTTCAAAAATAAGAATTTTCCGCAAACTGGATGAAACTTTACAGGAATGGGAACTGGCATAGGCAGAGTTGGATTTTGAAGTTAGAATTTTCAAAATGGCCGCCGTAACCATGGAAACAGCAAAAATATCAAAAATTCAAAATGTTCAAACTTAATGAAACTTTGCAAAAATGTTACTAGACATCTGTAGATGCTCTCTTTGACTTTGGAATTGTCAAAATGGCTGTCGCTCACCTGGTAATAGGGGGAAGGGGTGCCTTCCGTTATTGCTAGCAATTACAAATCTAGTTGTTAATAGTCTTACATATGGTAATAGTTCTGAATTGGTTGAGGTAAAATGATCTTTTTATGACCTATTTATATGTGTTTGTGCTCAACCGATCCTTTTACTTCATGTTCGATACGCATTTGTTCCTTACTTGTTTTTTATACGTTCTACCTTTTAACTGCTTTATGTCCGTATGTTTGAAGATGGATCTTGGTTCGACGGGATGAAATCACCGTGTTAGCGCTTGCGTAAAAACGAAGATGTGGTATGATTACCAATGAGACAACACTCCACATTAGACCAAAATGACACAGAAATTATCAACTATAGTTCACTGTACGGCCTTCAACAATGAGCATAGCCCAAACCGTGTAGTCACCTATAAAAGGCCCAGACATGACAACCTCGTACAATTCAAACAACAAAACTGACGGCCGTATTTCATATACAAAAAAATAAACGGAAATATGTAACACAAAAACAAACGATAACTACTTAATTTCAGGCTCTTGTCTAGGGACAGGCACATACTTACATAATGTGGTAGAGTTAAACATGTAAGCAGGGTGTACATCGTTTCGGAGCATGCTATTACCTTGTTTAATTCGTTCCATCACTCGCTTATAATTCGCTTATAATACGTGTATCTTACGTTGCACCTTTTAAAACATGATTTTCAATTGTTTTGTTGTCTCTGGTGGAAGATTTGGGCTCTTAGAGGTGATATAACTCTATAAGTGCATTTGTATCCGTTCCAGCGGTCGGATAATACCCTGTTAAATATTCGTTACTAATTCGCTTTTAAAAAGTTTGTTGTACGTTGCACCTTTTAGAAAAGGATTTCCAATTGTGTTCATATCTCTGGTGGTATAAATGTGTTCTTATAGATGAAATACCTCTATAAGCGCATATGTACTCGTTCCAGCGATCGGTTAATACCCTGTTACCTATTCGTTACCTATTCGTTACCTATTCACTTATAGTACGTTTGTTGTACGTTGCACCTTTTAGAAAAGGATTTTCAATTAAATTCATATCTCTGATGGTAACAATGTGTTCTTAGAGATGAAATGACCTTATTAGCGCGCATGTACCCGTTCCAGCGCTCGGTTAATACCCTGTTACCTATTCGTTACCTATTCGTTACCTATTCGCTTATAATACATTTTTTTATACGTTTCACCTGTTAGAAAAGGATTTTCAATTATGTCCATGTCTCAGGTGGTAACAATGTGTTCTTAGAGATGAAATGACCCCATTAGAGCGCATGTACCCGTTCCAGTGCTCGGTAAATAACCTGTTACCTATTCGTTACCTATTCGCTTTTAATGCGCGGGGTATACGCTGCACCTTGAAATAAATCGTGTTTTAATTGTGTTCATGTCTGGTGGTAACAATGTGTTCTTAGAGATGAAATGACCCCATTAGAGCGCATGTACCCGTTCCAGCGCTCGGTTAATAACCTGTTACCTATTCGTTACTTATTCGCTTTTAATGCGCGGGGTATACGGTGCACCTTGAAATAAATCGTTTTTTAATTGTGTTCAGGTCTCTGGTGGTAAGAATGTATTCTTAGAGATGAAATTACCCTATTAGCTCGCATGTACCCGTTCCAGCGCTCGGTTAATACCCTGTTACATATTCGTTACCTATTCGTTACCTATTCGCTTATAATACATTTTTTTATACGTTTCACCTGTTAGAAAAGGATTTTCAATTATGTCCATGTCTCAGGTGGTAACAATGTGTTCTTAGAGATGAACTGACCCCATTAGAGCGCATGTACCCGTTCCAGCGCTCGGTAAATAACCTGTTACCTATTCGTTACCTATTCGCTTTTAATGCGCGGGGTATACACTGCACCTTGAGATAAATCGTGTTTTAATTGTGTTCATGTCTGGTGGTAACAATGTGTTCTTAGAGATGAAATGACCCCATTAGAGCGCATGTACCCGTTCCAGCGCTCGGTAAATAACCTGTTACCTATTTGTTACTTATTCGCTTTTAATGCGCGGGGTATACGGTGCACCTTGAAATACATCGTGTTTTAATTGTGTTCAGGTCTCTGGTGGTAAGAATGTGTTCTTACAGATGAAATTACCCTATCAGCGCGCATGTACCCGTTCCAGCGCTCGGTTAATACCCTGTTACCTATTCGTTACCTATTCGTTACCTATTCGCTTATAATACATTTTTTTTATACGTTTTACCTGTTAGAAAAGGATTTTCAATTATGTCCAGGTCTCAGACGGTAACAATGTGTTCTTAGAGATGAAATGACCCCATTAGAGCGCATGTACCCGTTCCAGCGCTCGGTAAATAACCTGTTACCTATTCGTTACCTATTCGCTTTTAATGCGCGGGGTATACGGTGCACCTTGAAATAAATTGTTTTTTAATTGTGTTCATGTCTGGTGGTAAGAATGTGTTCTTAGAGATGAAATTACCCTATTAGCGCGCATGTACCCGTTCCAGCGCTCGGTTAATACCCTGTTACCTATTCGTTACCTATTCGTTACCTATTCGCTTATAATACATTTTTTTATACGTTTCACCTGTTAGAAAAGGATTTTCAATTATGTCCAGGTCTCAGACGGTAACAATGTGTTCTTAGAGATGAAATGACCCCATTAGAGCGCATGTACCCGTTCCAGCGCTCGGTAAATAACCTGTTACCTATTTGTTACCTATTCGTTACCTATTCGCTTTTAATGCGCGGGGTATACGCTGCAACTTGAAATAAATCGTGTTTTAATTGTGTTCATGTCTGGTGGTAACAATGTGTTCTTAGAGATGAAATGACCCCATTAGAGCGCATGTACCCGTTCCAGCGCTCGGTAAATAACCTGTTACCTATTCGTTACTTATTCGCTTTTAATGCGCGGGGTATACGGTGCACCTTGAAATAAATCGTTTTTTAATTGTGTTCAGGTCTCTGGTGGTAAGAATGTGTTCTTAGAGATGAAATGACCTTATTAGCGCGCATGTACCCGTTCCAGCGCTCGGTTAATACCCTGTTACCTATTCGTTACCTATTCGTTACCTATTCGCTTATAATACATTTTTTTTATACGTTTTACCTGTTAGAAAAGGATTTTCAATTATGTCCAGGTCTCAGACGGTAACAATGTGTTCTTAGAGATGAAATGACCCCATTAGAGCGCATGTACCCGTTCCAGCGCTCGGTAAATAACCTGTTACCTATTCGTTACCTATTCGCTTTTAATGCGCGGGGTATACGCTGCACCTTGAAATAAATCGTGTTTTAATTGTGTTCATGTCTGGTGGTAACAATGTGTTCTTAGAGATGAAATGACCCCATTAGAGCGCATGTACCCGTTCCAGCGCTCGGTTAATAACCTGTTACCTATTCGTTACTTATTCGCTTTTAATGCGCGGGGTATACGGTGCACCTTGAAATAAATCGTTTTTTAATTGTGTTCAGGTCTCTGGTGGTAAGAATGTATTCTTAGAGATGAAATTACCCTATTAGCTCGCATGTACCCGTTCCAGCGCTCGGTTAATACCCTGTTACATATTCGTTACCTATTCGTTACCTATTCGCTTATAATACATTTTTTTATACGTTTCACCTGTTAGAAAAGGATTTTCAATTATGTCCATGTCTCAGGTGGTAACAATGTGTTCTTAGAGATGAACTGACCCCATTAGAGCGCATGTACCCGTTCCAGCGCTCGGTAAATAACCTGTTACCTATTCGTTACCTATTCGCTTTTAATGCGCGGGGTATACACTGCACCTTGAGATAAATCGTGTTTTAATTGTGTTCATGTCTGGTGGTAACAATGTGTTCTTAGAGATGAAATGACCCCATTAGAGCGCATGTACCCGTTCCAGCGCTCGGTAAATAACCTGTTACCTATTTGTTACTTATTCGCTTTTAATGCGCGGGGTATACGGTGCACCTTGAAATACATCGTGTTTTAATTGTGTTCAGGTCTCTGGTGGTAAGAATGTGTTCTTACAGATGAAATTACCCTATCAGCGCGCATGTACCCGTTCCAGCGCTCGGTTAATACCCTGTTACCTATTCGTTACCTATTCGTTACCTATTCGCTTATAATACATTTTTTTTATACGTTTTACCTGTTAGAAAAGGATTTTCAATTATGTCCAGGTCTCAGACGGTAACAATGTGTTCTTAGAGATGAAATGACCCCATTAGAGCGCATGTACCCGTTCCAGCGCTCGGTAAATAACCTGTTACCTATTCGTTACCTATTCGCTTTTAATGCGCGGGGTATACGGTGCACCTTGAAATAAATTGTTTTTTAATTGTGTTCATGTCTGGTGGTAAGAATGTGTTCTTAGAGATGAAATTACCCTATTAGCGCGCATGTACCCGTTCCAGCGCTCGGTTAATACCCTGTTACCTATTCGTTACCTATTCGTTACCTATTCGCTTATAATACATTTTTTTATACGTTTCACCTGTTAGAAAAGGATTTTCAATTATGTCCAGGTCTCAGACGGTAACAATGTGTTCTTAGAGATGAAATGACCCCATTAGAGCGCATGTACCCGTTCCAGCGCTCGGTAAATAACCTGTTACCTATTTGTTACCTATTCGTTACCTATTCGCTTTTAATGCGCGGGGTATACGCTGCAACTTGAAATAAATCGTGTTTTAATTGTGTTCATGTCTGGTGGTAACAATGTGTTCTTAGAGATGAAATGACCCCATTAGAGCGCATGTACCCGTTCCAGCGCTCGGTAAATAACCTGTTACCTATTCGTTACTTATTCGCTTTTAATGCGCGGGGTATACGGTGCACCTTGAAATAAATCGTTTTTTAATTGTGTTCAGGTCTCTGGTGGTAAGAATGTGTTCTTAGAGATGAAATGACCTTATTAGCGCGCATGTACCCGTTCCAGCGCTCGGTTAATACCCTGTTACCTATTCGTTACCTATTCGTTACCTATTCGCTTATAATACATTTTTTTTATACGTTTTACCTGTTAGAAAAGGATTTTCAATTATGTCCAGGTCTCAGACGGTAACAATGTGTTCTTAGAGATGAAATGACCCCATTAGAGCGCATGTACCCGTTCCAGCGCTCGGTAAATAACCTGTTACCTATTCGTTACCTATTCGCTTTTAATGCGCGGGGTATACGCTGCAACTTGAAATAAATCGTGTTTTAATTGTGTTCATGTCTGGTGGTAACAATGTGTTCTTAGAGATGAAATGACCCCATTAGAGCGCATGTACCCGTTCCAGCGCTCGGTAAATAACCTGTTACCTATTCGTTACTTATTCGCTTTTAATGCGCGGGGTATACGGTGCACCTTGAAATAAATCGTTTTTTAATTGTGTTCAGGTCTCTGGTGGTAAGAATGTGTTCTTAGAGATGAAATTACCCTATCAGCACGCATGTACCCGTTCCATCGCTCGGTTAATACCCTGTTACCTATTCGTTACCTATTCGCTTATAATACATTTTTTATACGTTTCACCTGTTAGAAAAGGATTTTCAATTATGTCCAGGTCTCAGACGGTAACAATGTGTTCTTAGAGATGAAATGACCCCATTAGAGCGCATGTACCCGTTCCAGCGCTCGGTAAATAACCTGTTACCTATTCGTTACCTATTCGCTTTTAATGCGCGGGGTATACGGTGCACCTTGAAATAAATCGTTTTTTAATTGTGTTCAGGTCTCTGGTGGTAAGAATGTGTTCTTAGAGATGAAATTACCCTATTAGCGCGCATGTACCCGTTCCAGCGCTCGGTTAATACCCTGTTACCTATTCGTTACCTATTCGCATATAATACATTTTTTTATACGTTTCAACTGTTAGAAAAGGATTTTCAATTATGTCCATGTCTCAGGTGGTAACAATGTGTTCTTAGAGATGAAATTACCCTATTAGCGCTCATGTACCCGTTCCACCAGAGACATGAACACAATTAAAAAACGATTTATTTCAAGGTGCAACGTATACCTCGTGCATTCAAATCAAATAAGGAACGAATAAGAAGCAGGGTATTAACTGAGCGCTGGAACGAGTACATATGCGCTAATAGGGGTATTTCATCTAAAAGAACACATTATTACCACCAGAGATATGAACTGAATTAAAAATCCTTTTCTAAAAGGTGCAACGTACAACAAACGTATTATAAGTGAATAGGTAACGAATAGGTAACAGGGTATTTATCGAGCGCTGGAACGGGTACATGCGCTTATAGGGTCATTTCATCTCTAAGAACACATTGTTACCACCAGAGACACGGACACCATTGAAAATCCTTTTTTGAAAGGTGCAACGTACAACAAACGTATTATAAGTGAATAGGTAACGAATAGTTAACGAATATGTAACAGGGTATTAACCGAGCGCTGGAACGGGTACATGCGCGCTAATAAAGTAATTTCATCTCTAAGAACACATTGTTACCACAAAAGACATAGAGACAATTAAAAATCCTTTTCTAAAAGGTGCAACATACAACAAACGTATTATAAGTGAATAGGTAACGAATAGGTAACAGGGTATTAAGCGAGCGCTGGAACGGGTTCATGCGCTCTAATAGGGTCATTTCATCTCTAAGAACACATTGTTACCACCAGAGACATGAACACAATTAAAAAAACGATTTATTTCAAGGTGCAACGTATACCTCGTGCATTAAAAGCAAATAAGGAACGAATAAGTAGCAGGGTATTAACTGAGCGCTGGAACGAGTACATACGCGCTAATAGTGGTATTTCATCTAAAAGAACACATTATTACCACCAGAGATATGAACTGAATTAAAAATCCTTTTCTAAAAGGTGCAACGTACAACAAACGTATTATAAGTGAATAGGTAACGAATAGGTAACAGGGTATTTATCGAGCGCTGGAACGGGTACATACGCGCTAATAGGATCATTTCATCTCTAAGAACACATTGTTACCACCAGAGACACGGACACCATTGAAAATCCTTTTTTCTGAAAGGTGCAACGTACAACAAACGTATTATAAGTGAATAGGTAACGAATAGGTAACAGGGTATAAAGCGAGCGCTGGAACGGGTACATGCGTGCTAATAGAGTCATTTCATCTCTAAGAACACATTGTTACCACCAGAGACATGGGCACAATTGAAAAACGATTTATTTCAAGGTGCAGCGTATAATCCGCGCATTAAAAGCGAATAGGGAACGAATCAGTAACAGGGTATTATCCGAGCGCTGGAACGAGTGCATACGCGCTAATAGGGGTATTTCATCTAAAAGAACACATTATTACCACCAGAGATATGAACTGAATTAAAAATCCTTTTCTAACAGGTGCAACGTATAAAAAAATGTATTATAAGCGAATAGGTAACGAATAGGTAACAGGGTATTAACCGAGCGCTGGAACGGGTACATGCGCGCTAATAGGGTAATTTCATCTCTAAGAACACATTCTTACCACCAGAGACCCGAACACAATTAAAAAACGATTTATTTCAAGGTGCACCGTATACCCCGCGCATTAAAAGCGAATAGGTAACGAATAGGTAACAGGTTATTTACCGAGCGCTGGAACGGGTACATGCGCTCTAATGGGGTCATTTCATCTCTAAGAACACATTGTTACCACCTGAGACATGAACACAATTAAAACACGATTTATTTCAAGTTGCAGCGTATACCCCGCGCATTAAAAGCGAATAGGTAACGAATAGGTAACAAGATTATTTACCGAGCACTGGAACGGGTACATGAGCGCTAATAGGGTAATTTCATCTCTAAGAACACATTGTTACCACCTGAGACATGGACATAATTGAAAATCCTTTTCTAACAGTTGAAACGTATAAAAAAATGTATTATAAGCGAATAGGTAACGAATAGGTAACGAATAGGTAACAGGGTATTAACCGAGCGCTGGAACGGGTACATGCGCGCTAATAGGGTAATTTCATCTCTAAGAACACATTCTTACCACCAGAGACCCGAACACAATTAAAAAACGATTTATTTCAAGGTGCACCGTATACCCCGCGCATTAAAAGCGAATAGGTAACGAATAGGTAACAGGTTATTTACCGAGCGCTGGAACGGGTACATGCGCTCTAATGGGGTCATTTCATCTCTAAGAACACATTGTTACCACCTGAGACATGAACACAATTAAAACACGATTTATTTCAAGTTGCAGCGTATACCCCGCGCATTAAAAGCGAATAGGTAACGAATAGGTAACAAGATTATTTACCGAGCACTGGAACGGGTACATGAGCGCTAATAGGGTAATTTCATCTCTAAGAACACATTGTTACCACCTGAGACATGGACATAATTGAAAATCCTTTTCTAACAGTTGAAACGTATAAAAAAATGTATTATAAGCGAATAGGTAACGAATAGGTAACGAATGGATAACAGGGTATTAACCGAGCGCTGGAACGGGTACATGCGCGCTAATAGGGTCATTTCATCTCTAAGAACACATTCTTACCACCAGAGACCTGAACACAATTAAAAAACGATTTATTTCAAGGTGCACCGTATACCCCGCGCATTAAAAGCGAATAAGTAACGAATAGGTAACAGGTTATTTACCGAGCGCTGGAACGGGTACATGCGCTCTAATGGGGTCATTTCATCTCTAAGAACACATTGTTACCGTCTGAGACCTGGACATAATTGAAAATACTTTTCTAACAGGTGAAACGTATAAAAAAAATGTATTATAAGCGAATAGGTAACGAATAGGTAACAGGGTATTAACGGAGCGCTGGAACGGGTACATGCGCGCTAATAGGGTAATTTCATCTCTAAGAACACATTCTTACCACCAGAGACCTGAACACAATTAAAAAACGATTTATTTCAAGGTGCACCGTATACCCCGCGCATTAAAAGCGAATAAGTAACGAATAGGTAACAGGTTATTTACCGAGCGCTGGAACGGGTACATGCGCTCTAATGGGGTCATTTCATCTCTAAGAACACATTGTTACCATCAGAGATATGAATTTAATTGAAAATCCTTTTCTAAAAGGTGCAACGTACAACAAACGTACTATAAGTGAATAGGTAACGAATAGGTAACGAATAGGTAACAGGGTATTAACCGATCGCTGGAACGAGTACATATGCGCTTATAGGGGTATTTCATCTATAAGAACACATTATTACCACCAGAGATATGAACACAATTGGAAATCCTTTTCTAAAAGGTGCAACGTACAACAAACTTTTTAAAAGCGAATTAGTAACGAATATTTAACAGGGTATTATCCGACCGCTGGAACGGATACAAATGCACTTATAGAGTTATATCACCTCTAAGAGCCCAAATCTTCCACCAGAGACAACAAAACAATTGAAAATCATGTTTTAAAAGGTGCAACGTAAGATACACGTATTATAAGCGAATTATAAGCGAGTGATGGAACGAATTAAACAAGGTAATAGCATGCTCCGAAACGATGTACACCCTGCTTACATGTTTAACTCTACCACATTATGTAAGTATGTGCCTGTCCCTAGACAAGAGCCTGAAATTAAGTAGTTATCGTTTGTTTTTGTGTTACATATTTCCGTTTATTTTTTTGTATATGAAATACGGCCGTCAGTTTTGTTGTTTGAATTGTATGAGGTTGTCATGTCTGGGCCTTTTATAGGTGACTACACGGTTTGGGCTATGCTCATTGTTGAAGGCCGTACAGTGAACTATAGTTGATAATTTCTGTGTCATTTTGGTCTAATGTGGAGTGTTGTCTCATTGGTAATCATACCACATCTTCGTTTTTACGCAAGCGCTAACACGGTGATTTCATCCCGTCGAACCAAGATCCATCTTCAAACATACGGACATAAAGCAGTTAAAAGGTAGAACGTATAAAAAACAAGTAAGGAACAAATGCGTATCGAACATGAAGTAAAAGGATCGGTTGAGCACAAACACATATAAATAGGTCATAAAAAGATCATTTTACCTCAACCAATTCAGAATTATTACCATATGTAAGACTATTAACAACTAGATTTGTAATTGCTAGCAATAACGGAAGGCACTCCTTCCCCCTATTACCAGGTGAGCGACAGCCATTTTGACAATTCCAAAGTCAAAGAGAGCATCTACAGATGTCTAGTAACATTTTTGCAAAGTTTCATTAAGTTTGAACATTTTGAATTTTTGATATTTTTGCTGTTTCCATGGTTACGGCGGCCATTTTGAAAATTCTAACTTCAAAATCCAACTCTGCCTATGCCAGTTCCCATTCCTGTAAAGTTTCATCCAGTTTGCGGAAAATTCTTATTTTTGAAATTTTTGACCTTTTTGCATTGTTTCCATGGTAACAAGACCTATTTTGGAAATTCCAACTCCAATGTTGCTCATCATTACTGTGAAGTTTCATGAAGTTTTGAGCATTTTGAGAATTTTGAAAATTTTGGTGTAGTTTCCATGGCAACATAGTAGTTCCAATGATCGCCAAAATCATCCAACACCTGTATATAGTGGGCACCTACATTGTTTTAAAATATGATGATTCTGAGTTGAAGCATATCCAAACAGTTCACCAAAAACCAAAAGCTCATTTTTTTCACAATTGTGCCGTTTCCATGGTAACGGCAGCCATATTAAACTATTCCATGCCATAATTAAAAAGGGGGAAGGATATTAAAAATCAAATAAGTAACGAATAGGTAACGAATAGGGAATAGGGAATAGGTAACGAATAGGTAACGAATAGGGAATAGGGAATAGGTAACGAATAGGCAACGAATAGGGAATAGGGAATAGGTAACGAATAGGTAACGAATAGGGAATAGGGAATAGGTAACGAATAGGGAATAGGGAATAGGTAACGAATAGGCAACGAATAGGGAATAGGGAATAGGTAACGAATAGGGAATAGGGAATAGGTAACCAACTTGACGCCCATCTATAAACAATCTAAGTGTTCATATAAACCCACTAGGAAGGCTATATTATTATTCAACTATCTAAAAATCAATTCAATTGTACAAAAACTTTCATATTTAGAAAATTCGCCATGGCTATAATGCGAAACTACACTTGTAACTGTGTATTGATATACCTGAAGCTGTCTCCTAAGTGAGCAATCATTTAACTACAAAAAGGGGGTAGAAGTTCAATGTTTGTTTCTTGAAAAATATAAATGAACCAAAATTTAAAAAATGAAATAAATACAAGACTATATACAAATGTAGCAAAGGTTACGGACTCAAGTTGGGTCATGCAGGTGCAACAAATGCGGCAGTGTTAAACATGTTTAGGGATATATCATGCCCCTCTTCTTCGTCTAACCAATGTAGTTATATCTGCCTTCTATTTGTAATGTACCCAAAACGTTAAAAGGAAAGGCCACTTCTTATCCAGCTAAAACTCTGGTCAGTCCTATGATGAAAATAATTCAGATGTATATGGAATGTTTGATAAGTTATATTGACCCAGAGTACCTGGACGGAATTGTGAAAAATAAATTACCTTTTCAATTTGCAATTCGTAAAATAACTGAACAGTGTGGCCTGGTAGACGAGGCCGAAAAATGAGGACTATAAGGTTCTCAAATTGATGTCAAATTTTCTAGTCTAAGACTTCAGAAATGTAAAGATGGACCAAGCCTTTTTTTTTATATCAGATCAGAGTTCTTAATTTGGACTTGGAGATGAAAGAGCGCTTCAACTTGTGACACCTTACATGTTGTTTTTTTTTCTGATTTATGCACTGGTTTTGATGATTTAAAATAAAAATCAGTAAACCTTCGTAATTCCTTTTAATGAAATCATATATATATAAGCAATGAGTCGCATGAATACCCTGACTGAGATGTAACCATAATTTATAAGAGCCCCCGCCATAAAAAAAAATAATGTTCGCGCCCTATAGTATTCACTCATTCTATCTGGGTGTTACACTTTTCTACGTCATGACGATAACCCAAGTTTGCTACGACTGATCACATAAAACATTTACTAAACAATATACATAACCAGAAGAAGCCTCCCTTTTGCTGTTTGAAGCATTTTCGATTTTTCATGACATAGTCCTTTTTCTTGGAGTCAATCACTCCGTCTGCTTTTCCATCCGTTGAATTGTCTGGCCATGTGTCAATAAAAAAAATATGGTACTGGCGTGTGTCTTCTGAAAATTAGTCAGCTAAATATAAAAGATTCCTTATGGAGCTTGGCATTTCTGCGACTTTATACAGTGGTTTTCAAACTTTTGAATACATTGAAGATATGCACTTGCCCTTTTCATTGCTTTTGGGTTCGTTTGGAAAAAAGGGTAAATTAAAGTTGCTGTTAACTCTTATCAGCATTTAAAATTTGTTGTTAACTGTTTTTGCCAAAATCGGGGTGTTGTTAACATGTAAACGGACCCCTCCTCCTATCTAATTATGCATTAGATAAAATGCATTAGATAGAAAAACCATTTGCTTGACAGCATTTAAAATGTATACAAATGAATTTTTTCAAAAGGAAACTGACAAGAAAATTAATTCGAAATGCAATTCACGATTTGTTTCTCCTTACTTTCGATGAAAACAAAGTCTTTTCTTAATTTTGTCTGTCCGAATTCTCGATCCTGTGGTTCGGTGGTTGTCATTGCTTCATCTCTATCTGATTTGTTGTTTTCATAAATTGTTTTGTTACACTGTATATGAGTTAGGCCGTTAGTTTTCTTGTTGAGTCCTTCCACATTTTTCTGTTGGTGCTTTTTATAGCCGACTATAAGGTACGAGTTTTCGTTGTTGAAGGCCGTACGATAGCATATAATTGCTTGCATACACTTTATTTTATCCTGATGGATAGTTATCTTATTTGCTATCATACCACATCTCCACTGTTTTTATCTATAAAAAAAAGCCAGCACCAACAAAAGATGAATGGACGGTTTATTTTATTGAACCTACACAATTTCAACCTAGCAACAAATAAGACAACAGTCGTTAGTAGTATAACGATATATAAATGTATTTAGGATAATATGGTTGAAAAAAACCTTTTTGTACAAAATCAAAAAGCGGTACGCAACGAGTCCTTCTGAACCGAATTAACGGCATATATTTAATAATATTTGATAAGTAAGACATTTGGTATATTTGTAAGCCTGTAAATCTTTGATATCAACAAAATATCGTCACTTGATATTATCTAAACAGCGATTAATTTCCTCTTAAAATTATAATATATTGCAAGACGCCGTACAGACAAAAGTTGTTATTTTGCAATTCGCCGTACAACGTCCTGCAATTCGCCGTACAACAAACAAACAATGTTTTTGTCCATATTCTTTAAAAAACATGTTTTTGACAACAAATTTCAGTAAATATGATGCCACACTATAATAATCTAAAAACGTGTCTGGAAAAATAATGAAAAACAGTTCAATATCTTGAGAATGGGGCGACAGAGGATGATCGACCTCGAAATTTTCCGGTACTAAGTGGCAAGTTTTGGAGTATTACTCAAAATCTTGTATCAATTTTGTACTTATCGGCCTAATAATTTAAAGAATTATATATCAGAAAATCATTTCTTAAGCGGCACCCTCATCACATGAGTGGAAATGCTTTAAATTGAATGAATTCTTAACTTGTTTACTTTTTTTTTCTATTTCTCTCCGCTTCGTTAGTACCCAATTTCCGGTGGCGATGATACACAGTGGGAACAGTATACAGTAATATAAACCCTAACCTGAGTCTGACACAACAACATAGACTTCGGTGCTAATCGATAAATTGACACATCCTACGGCGATAGAAGGCACATACACAAAGTCTACGACGCTAGATGGCTTATATTTAATACAGCTATAAAAAAACGTATATGCGCAATTAAGCCAGCATATATTTACATACTACAGCACAAGCAGGAACATTGAAGTCTCTTTTCTCTAATATTCATTTAATAATAATTTAAAAAAAAATCATGTTTGTTTACTCACTTCAGTTTCTTCATTTTAATGATCTATATATACTACTGTCATAAACTGGCTACTACAATACACATTTTTGTCACATTCATATTTTTTGTCCTAAAACTGTTGCTATAAAATTTCTTCAAACTTGAATTAATGTTAAAAATGTTTTATCAGTGTTAAAAGTCTTTGAAACAGCAAATTCCTATGCTTCAACTTTTGTATATTTTTCAATTGTGTGTACAATTTATGTTCACTATATTAATATCTCCTTACCCATTCTAACATATATTATTTTCATAGACTAAGAGTTTATCTCCATCAGTGCTGAAGTGGGAAATACAGTAATACAAATTATTTTGTTAAATCTTTATTAATAAAATTTATTAAGTAGTTACCATTAACAAATTGAGTTAATTGATTCCATATATGGCGTTCAATCGAGTCTTCCGGCATGAAAACACATTGAGTTGATTGATTCGACATTTGACGTTCAATCGTTATCGATCGTATCGATCGTTACGATCGAGTCTTCATCAAAACACATTGAGTTGATTGATTCGACATTTGACGTTCAATCGTTATCGATCGTATCGATCGTTACGATCGAGTCTTCATCAAAACACATTGAGTTGATTGATTCGACATTTGACGTTCAATCGTTATCGATCGTATCGATCGTTAAGATCGAGTCTTCTTCAAAATACATTGAGTTGATTGATTCGACATATGACGTTCAATCGTTATCGATCGTTATGATCGAGTCTTTGTCATAACACGTATGTATTGATTTGAGTTGATTGAATCGACAAACAATGTTCAATCGTTATCGATCGTATCAATCGTTACGATCGAGTATCCATCATTAATAAATTGAGTTGATTGAATCTACAAACAATGTTCAATCGTTATCGATCGTATCTATCATTAAAGATTTGTTGAATAAATCGATCGTTAATGTGTCTATTTAATTCATACTTTTTAATTGAATTGAACTAAAACCTGAAGGAAAAATCAACTCTTGTCGAATCAATCGATTGTTGAATACTGTACCTTAATGATAAAAAAATCTTAAGTAAGATTTTGTTTGTTCAATCAATAATAAAAGTGAAATAGTGAAATAATAATTCGCTTTTAGCAGCCAAAAAGGGTTCAACTTTGTCAAATTAAGCGAAAAAATATTGATAATTACTCATTCATTTGCATGTGAATTAGTCGACCTCATTGAATCCGTATTCATGTGAACTTCAGTTTAACCCCTAACTAGAGATTGACAGCGCATGCATTATACGTGTACAGTTTATTTAAAGAAAAATAATGTCACCATCGAAATTGAAACTACGGTTAATCATTTGATTACTGATTCAATTTATATAAAA
This sequence comes from Mytilus galloprovincialis, assembly GCA_037788925.1. Lineage (NCBI taxonomy): Eukaryota > Metazoa > Mollusca > Bivalvia > Mytilida > Mytilidae > Mytilus > Mytilus galloprovincialis. Next base: position 9,013,644 of record CM075336.1, on the reverse strand, counting down.
TCATTCTTATACGGTTAAAAACAATGATAAACATTCATTTTTATTCTATAAGATAAAATCAAACAGACCAATAAAAATCTAATTGCACGTGTTGGTTTAATCTATTCATATCGTTATTTATGTTTACATCGCTTATATGGTCATCTGAGGCCAAATCAATAGTTAATTAGATGACGTCTGGACTAACATACACACGAAACAAACCTATATATTATCTACCCCATGCTCTGTATACTGTTTATTTTAGACTTTTGGTAGTTTGGATAAATGTTTTACATTGTTATAAATCAAATATGAGAATTTGAGTCAAATCGGTGACCATGAATTTGACAGCTAGTGCACCTTTAAAATGATTTCATCACGATAATAAATTATATAATGTACCTTATTTGTGGTTATATACTGATATAATTGTTTTAAAATATTTCACTAAAAATAATATGTCATATAAAAATGGTACTACCAAAATGCTTCTATATTATCTCTTGAAGTGGGATACCATTTTTTATAATTGATTTGGAGACTTCGGCAAAAACAAATATCCACCAAAATAAAAATGTCCCTAAATCCAACAAAATTAATGAATCCACTAAGTACATTAAGTTACAATTCATTGAATACTTTAACAAGACTATTGTGTGTGATTATCAGTTTTCTTTGTGTGAAATTATATTGTATCACATCACAAGATGAATTGGTTTGAAGTGTCTTTACAGTTTTATAATGTTTACCATCAGATGACATGTGTTGTATTGATCCACCACCACACTTCACATACAGACTGCCATCTTGTAGTGTAGTCATACTACAGGGTGTTGATGGCAATGTCCGGGTGTGATGTGTGTCATCAGTATAACTGTACCAGCACACCTTATTGTTATCACTGTAGAATATTCTGTCACCAGAACTATGAAACCTGTAAGGATCACAGTGAGTCTGTATTGTCTGTACCACCTCTCCTGTCTGATGATCTATGATCAGTAGGCTCTTGTGACCACATACAACTAACTTGTTGTTTATAGTTGTAATGTCACTCCACCCACTCCACCCACTCCACAAACTCCACCCCATCTTTCCAGGTACTGATATTGATTTAAGTTTGAGTTTATTGCTTATGTCATACATCTCTATACACACACTTCTCACCAGTGTAACAGCTACTGTAGAGTTGTTGACTGCTGTAACACACAATGGCAAACCCTGTACATGTATACTGTCTACCTGTGATCCATCTGTATTATAGATCAGTAGTCTACTCTGTCTATATAAACACATCACCAGTCTACCATCATCCATCATCACTATATCTATTACTTTTCTACTCCAGTCACCACCAATTACTGATGACAGGTCTGTCTGATGATGTACAATGAAGATAGGCTGTCCTAGTTTGTAGGGTTTTATTGGATGTTTGTGATTTCCTGAAAAAAATGTAGAGTTTAAAGTATTGAGTTGAATCAGTAGGAGGTTTAATAATTATATATAATGAGTTACACAATTCAGTGGTTTATTTATTCAGAGGAAAACCAATAATTTTGTTTAATTATGATATATATACTATATTGAAGATAACATGTTTTATTTATTTTTGAACTGTTCAAAGACAATTATACCTTTATTTTTTATCCTTGATTCAAAAATTACAATAGGAAACATATATTACTTTATTTTCATCTTACACCAGGTCCATTTTCAAATCATTTTACTTTTTATTTTACTTAAAATTCATAGTATCGGAACGTCATGTGTGTTTGTTTTTTTTAAATAAAATAAATCAAAATTTTCTAAAAATAGTTGAAAATAGTTGAAACCTGCAATTTAGGCATATTTTGATTTATTTCAGAAAAAGGAATACAACCATATTATTTTTACATAAAACCATTTTAGAATTAAAAGTGTATTCTTTCAGAAACAAATAATTTAATGCAAAAAGGATGGAATTTAAAAAATATATATATGTTAAATTTGCATAGTCGAATTAAAAGTGTTTCCAGCAAAACTACATAGTACTCAATAATATTTTTATTTTTGTATGGGCATTTGTCTAATTGGAGTCAATCTTTAATGATTTATATTTAGGTTCATTTATATTCAACATTCAAGTTAAATTTTAGACTAAGACCCTATGAGTGAAAACAAAATAATTGGATTAAAATAATCAGTACTCTTTTCTTTAGCATGTTAAACAGTATTATTTTTGTATAGACATGCATACCTTGTTTGCCAGTTTTCTCCTCCAAACCCTGCTTGGTCAAACTCTGTGTTGTTAGATGTTGCCATATTTGCTATAGAAATATAATCAAAAAGTTAAATAGTCTGTCGTTAATTTTTAGGTATGAAAAAAAAATAATCTCATATAACCTCCTTGGTTAAACATACTTTCACCGTATATATATATTCCATATATAGAGAATAATACATGGCAAATTCCTTTCATATGTCCTATCATGCAGAGACACCAATATCAGCCCAAGGGCCTTTATGCCTGAGGGATGATATTGGTCGAGGGTGATACGGCATGTGATACAGATTTTGCCATGTTTTATATGCTTTATCATATATTTCAACAGGAGAGTATTATATTATATGAACTGTTTTCTGATCCATAGCACTGGGTTACCTTCAGTTCTACTTTTGTCTTGCTTCAAAGGCCTTAAAAGAACTGCTCAATTACTTATCCGAAGCACCTGGGTTACCTTACAATTTGCGTGCTGTTGTTTTAAAAATACTTTGTTCATTATTGTATTTTTTTGTGTGTTTTGTAATTTTTATAGTTGCATTTAGTGTGACAAAAAATATGAAAACTTGACGTTCGTGACATCACATACCAAACAATGACGTCATTCAGCAAATTACATCACTCCCGAATGACCGGTTCTATTGGACCTATTTTGAGGAAACATTTTTTTAAGCTTTATTTTAATACAAAAATAAAAACTGACCTCGCTACATTGAAGACCTGTTGGTGACCCTCTGCTGTTGTTTTTTATTTGGTCGGGTTGTTGTCTCTTTGAGTCAAAGACTTTGACACATTCCCCATTTCCATTCTCAATTTTATTTATGCAAAAAAAAAAAAAAAAAAGTAGGAATGTGATTAAGGGTATGCGATAAAGGGTAGGGGTGTGATAAAGGGTATGCGATAAAGGGTAGGAGTGTGATAAAGGGTATGTGATACAGGGTGCGCATCAAAGTTGCACAGTATGGATTAAACAGCAGGCTATTTATCAAATATGCAAAACTACTGTATTTACTACTAAACATATGATAAATATGTATATCTGTTACTTTTGTTTTTTATTAGGTTGTAAAAGTGAATAAATATGATTAGTAACAATTACATACCTGTACACAATGCAGTGTTTTAGTCGTATTTGTATCTATCTGAAAAAGAGAAAACCTGTGAAAGTAAATATAAAACAGTACATTCTTTTAAACTAAATAATATTGTGCCATGCCAAAACATAAGTATCAAGAGAATGTTGGAAGCTGACTATAGTAATAATATCAAGATATGTCTTAATTTATTGATAATGATACGGTCATCTTTCTGTGTACTTCACACATGCAGAAAACCCCTTTCTAAAGTGAGATGTTCCTTTGGCTGTGTGGGAGTCGTATACATAAGTTTGCAGACATGTCCTTTAAAATTGAAATATTGACATTAAAATCTGATACCATATGCTGGGAACATTAAAAACCTTGAAAAATATTTATAGAGGGGTCCTGATGCAAGGCTAAATTTGTGTCCCCTGTTTCCCAGCGGTATAATAAATTTCCCTCAATTTATCCAGTTCAATCCCATTTTGCAGGACCTACCTATTGTATGTATTGTAAATTTGTACTAGTCCTGACCATGCATGTCTGACCAATTCAATTGGTCACTTAGTTTTTTTTTCAAAATTTTTCAAATTTCGAATTTTAAACAGTTTCAAGAAGAATCTTCAATTGTACAGTATTATGCAATTGATTTGTTAGATCTTTGACCACATTAATTTTGTGACAAAAACCTATATTATGTCAAAAATTTGAACACAATCCAAATTAAGACAGCATCAAGACTGAATATTGTGACCAAATTTGCCCCTGTTCAGGGTTCAACCACTGGGATCGTATAAAGCTGCGCCCTGCGGAGCACCTGGTTAAACTGTTAGACAACTCTAATAGGAGGTATGCCTTTAAATGACGAATTTTACTAACTTTTTAATTTTTGCCTTTTATCTTGAAAATTATAAAATGTAGAAAGAAACTTTAAATATAAAAAATTATCAGAAAGATAAGTACAACATGGGAACAGTATAGTTGTCAATATATATATGTTCCTGGTACAACAAATAAGTCAAATGGTTGAAATCATCTGATGGCCCCTCATTTGAGTTATTGTTTCTAATTTTTATAATTTCTAATGTCTGTAAAAAGTATCTTAGATGGATAGAAAAAAGTGATAAGTGAGCACATGCTGTTACATCAATATATCATTGCCAATAACCTGTTATAGTTTAATGGAAGAGTGACTTTTTTAAAATAGGTTTGTTGTGGTATACGTACATTTTGTACATAGTACTGCGGAATATCTGAATATTGTTATAATTTTTGTCTAGAAATAAAAATATTTCTGACCTTTTCCAATATCTCATGAATATTCAGAAGTGTTGTCATGTATTTGTTACATAGAGCATCATCCAGTGGTCTTTTCTGTATCCTTATCAGTTCATCTTCTTTGGTCTGGTCAAGTTGAAGGATATTGGTCTTTAGCTCATCCATCAATGGGCCATACTCATCCTTGGTTATACCACATGTTGTGTTATGACTCAGATAGTCATTCTTATTCCGTCGGAGAATAGAGACTGCTTCTAGTTCCAGTGGTCCCAAATTACAGCAATTAAACAATATAAGGCCACACAAACTAACATCAAGATCTTCGGGCTCGACTGACTTGGCTGTGTACTTACAAAAACAGTTGTGTATACCAGGCCCTGGATTTTCAGCATATAGTTGTTTCCATTGGTGATGATTCAGAGGTAGGGCTCCATGGCTTCTGCAGTTTGCCTTATCTGTACAACACCATGCATTTCTGTGGCGTAGATGAAATAAGGTGTGTAAGACTGCTGTATTATCAAGAAAATCCTTCAGACATCTGAAATTGAGACTCTTATAGTTTTCGTCTAACTTTTGTTGAAACAATGGAGTAACAACCTCCAGGTAAACGGATCCAACAACAAAGTATCTTCTTTTATCTTCCTTATCCATTCTGTAAAATATAAGATATTAAAATGCTACCCAATTTTCATTGTTAAAAAAAACTTGATCAACTTACTGTTATGTATTTGGTTTTAACCATAATTCATAAAGTTAGTTTTAGCTCATGTCCTCCTCATTTCACTCTATTATTTGTGAGAAGATCCTTTAAAGTTATTTTTCACCTGTTAAAGCTGCATTATTAAATTCTACTGAAAAGATTAAATGGTATATTTAGTATTTCAATCAAACACCACTATGTTGTTGAGAATTAGGTCTTCTTTGTCAATAATGGAGAAAGGGGGAAGGGGTAAACCATGTGTCCATACTCAAATACATTGATCGTCTGGAAAAGGGGGGTTTCAACCGACAGAACATCCCTCCCCTTTAATCTGCCACGTTACACTGAATTAGAAACCTCCTTAGAATTGCAACCGAATCATTTTAATGTTTAAGTGCATGTTTGATAGTTTGACAGAAACTGTATTCAAGTTATGGCAGTATATAATTTACACTGGCTTATGGCCAAGTAAGCTATACATATGAGCTTAATTGACAAGGCCACTTAGCCACTCAGTGACTGAAAAGTAAAATATTGATATATTACAATGAATTGGTGAACTATTTCAATTATAAATGTATTTAAAAGGTAGATGTGGTTGTCAAAATAAATATTGGGTTAATTTGCAAACAGGTATATTTTTTTTCTCAAATATATAGAGTGTTTAAATGCAGTTGAGATACAGACATGATAGAACAGACATGATAGAACAATAACAAATTAAAGTGTACTGAAGGTATTTCCAAGTTTGATAGTTTCATTTTGACAATGATTGATTTTCCAAGTAGTTTCTCAACTTTCACTTTAAGCAGAAAGAAATGTGTAAACGAAATAGCTACAAAAATATAAAAACAAGTTGATTACACAAACCTTTGTACTTAGTCCATGTTTTGGTGGTCAACTTTTTGGTTGTTTTAGATATATATACAGTCACCAGTTTCAGTTGTCTTCCGCCATTAATTGGAAATACCCTTTTCTTTTTATAGAACTAAATGAGAAGTCTTTGATCACAGAGAAATATAAAAGAAGCATGCTTACCTCCCTTAGCATACATATTATTTAAAGCATTGCATATAGATCATTCGTTTAGTACTTTAAAACATTATCAATATTGGTTATGCATGTAAAATCATAATGATTTGATTTATTGCTTTTAAAATTTAAGTTTTACATATGAGATTATTAGAATTTATATTTTACACCTGTCTGAGATTACAATAACAATTTATAGTAATCTCAGTTTACAAATATGTATTCAATTTTTGTTTGAATTCATTTCTAATTTTCCCAGTGTTTATATTGATTATGTAAATGCATGGTTATTATGAATATAGATATTAAACACAACGTCCTTCATTTCAGTTTTTTTTATGATTCTTGAGCTCATTTTGATATTTACCAGAGTCCTGTTAATTTGAAAAAGATCCAACAGCGCTAGAATGATTAAAACAGTAAAAAAGGTTATTGCTTGTTGTTGTCTCCAACCTAAAAAATTACACCCTACTTTATTTTTTTCCCGTTCATCAAACACATCTGAGGTTTTGATGAGTGAAAATCTTAGTCGTCATGAACATTTCAAGGATAATATCCAGCAAATAACGAAAGTGCTATTATGGTGTCAAGAAGCAGTTTATAAGACCAAGTTCCCAACCTGAAAATACTTTTTTTATATGCTATACGATTAAATAAGATCTTGATGACCTTACATTGTGTGTATGTAAATTTGATTAATCAAAGATAATTGACCCATAATTAGATATACTTTTCCTTTAGAATTAGATGGAATAACTACGACAGCTTTACATCTAAATCAAATATGTGGAATTTAAACAGTTCAAATTTTAATGTAGACATATAATAAAATAAAGCGAATAATTTGTCAATAATATTTTTAGTATTAACAAAGATAAGTCTTCAATAAAACCGATTTTCTGTACTTAAAAATCACATTATATGTCAATATTTGGAAATATTTGTCCACTTCAGTGGTAATCGAGTATTAATATCATAAAGAATTTTTCTTTTGAGTGATATCATTCAGGGTGGAATAAAAGTAAAAATGGATTAGAATTATCTCCCCTGAAGCATAAATAACTTGTAATATTTGTTTTGTACAGTTTTTGAAAAGTTAAACGTAGGATACATTGTACAGTTATTTTATGTTAATGTTCCTTTTTAAGCTTATCTTTTATTCCAGTAAATAATTGTTGTCCCGTCTGTCAAATAACTGTGTGATAGAGTTCATATATGAAGCCCTTTTTGTAAACAGCAAAATAGGTAAAAATATATTTTTGATTACAATGAAATTATTCTGAATGACTGCGAATATCCAGTGGTGGCACACTTTAATACTTTATTTTTTCTTCAAACATCAAACCCATTTCCTATATTAATATTTCAATATTCATTCAAACGTCCATCTGCATCTAATAACTCATCCAAGAAAATCACACAAGTTTCCTCAATACAACAAAAGTCCGTATCGGGACTCCATCTCACTAAACATCAAAATCAACAACAATCTACAAAACACAATAAATACATTATTATTACAATTTATCTTGTCACATCATTAAACTGTCTAACTCAATCTATCAAATGGATGGCGTGGGGTGGGGATATGTATAACGAAACGGAGGTATGCTACTCTGAAAGGCAGAACGTCGAATAATTAGTTATAAAAATATCTATTATTTATAATGAGATTCTGCACGAGAATCACGATCCTACCCTCGTACAAACGGGTAGGATACCTGCATTGCGACATACAATAGCCAATCAAATCATACATTAACAAACCAGGTATGCAACCATGTGCTCATCAACACGTGTTGAACATAAACAAACACAGACATGTGCTTCCGATACTATTAATAAATATATTTATTGATGTTTATATAATTGTATACCTATAGTTTATATAGACTTTGGTAATACAGATATATATATTGATTGATTATTTTAGCTAAAAGTACTAATCGTAAACAGGTGGTTGATTACAGTAAAACATGGATTATAATTTGTTTATTTGTTATACGGGTATATTTCTAAGTAATCCTGGGATGATGTGAATTAATTTCCATATAGATAAATCAGGAGGCCTTTGCACCTCATGCGAGGTAAGCTAAGTGTTATTTTTGTAATGTTCGTATTTTTGTTTGCTTATGGCATTTATACAGCATGCAGCTATTGCTTTTAGTTCATTTGCTTATGTTAATGTTCGTGTTAACCGCTTTAGTGCTGTACAACTTTGTACTTTTTTTCACTTTCGATCTTTTATATCTGGGCGTCACTGGTGAGTCTTGTGTGGACGAGTCGCGTTTTTTTTTTGGCGTATTGAATTTTAAACCTGATGCTTTTTGTTATCCATTAATCATGTGTTTCTTTGTCTAACACGTTCTCCTATTTATTTGTATTGTAGTCCTGTAATATTACGTTGTCATTTCAATGTTATATTTAACATTGCCATTAAAGTGCGAGGTTTGGCATGCCACAAAACCAGGTTCAACCCACTATTTTTTCCTTTAAAAATGTCCTGTACCAAGTCAGGAATATGGCCATTGTTATATTATAGTTCGTTTCTGTGTGTTACATTTTAACGTTGCGTCGTTTGTTTTCTCTTATTTTTGAGTGTATATTCACATTGAGATAAGACGTGTCACGGTACTTGTCTGTCCCAAATTCATGTATTTGGTTTTGATGTTATATTTGTTATTCTCGTGGGATTTTGTCTGATGCTTGGTCCGTTTCTGTGTGTGTTACATTGTAGTGTTGTGTCGTTGTTCTCCTCTTATGTTTGGTGCGTTTCCTTCAGTTTAAGTTTTTTACCCCGATTTTGTTTTTTGTCCATGGATTTATGAGTTTGAACAGCGGTATACTGCTGTTGCATTTATTTAGTTATTTTGATATCTAATACGAGTCGTGATCGTTAAGTGCATATGTACTAGACTTTTTCAGTTACGCTCAACAATATAAGCATATTGTTGTAAATACATGCAGAACATGTTTATTTATATTTCTAATAGTAAAACATTTGTTTATCATAATACATGGATAGAAACCTATGTACCAGATTATCTATTTGATGAACGATTAGAATCTTACTATTGTATTTATTTTGTAGGATATGTATATATATATATATATATATATATATTTGTTATTATCCTGAAGTTAGTCCATAAATAAAAGGAACCACCTTTAACAAACGTATTGTGTTTTAATAAGCCCTAGAAAGTGCTACTACAGTACGTATCAACTATCATCTGTGAATCGGATATTCCATAAATGTCAACCGACTCGTGCTGGAGTCCATAAAATGTATGAAGGTATGACTTCAATTTCACTACTTGAAATATTGGATGACAGACATATTTATTATTACTATCATCCTGAATATGCATGAACAAGATCATGTTTTTCTTTGACTGTTAATGGCATCTTTTACTAAATCTATTTGATGTTGGATGAAAACTGATTGATATTTTTGTCTAAGATACACACATTTTGTTCCGTCTGCGTCCAATGCTTTCCAGCAACGACAAGGATTACAAAATTGGCTTCTAATGATTATTTTATTTAGAATTTCTGCTTCCTTTTACTTGAAAGGAACTACTTGTGGTAGATCATTGTATGTATTTGACGACTATTTCAAGGATATGTCCCCACAGTTATGGTTCGGCGACTTTGAATGAATAAGCTACAATGATTTTTCTTCATAAAATTGCATTACTTTCATCTAACTGAAAGTTTTCGACGAATTCGAGCCCTATCCCCTAGTTCATGGTTCATCAACTTTGATGTTATAAGCAATGTTGCTGTCCATTATATTGGTATTTTTTACAATATTGTATGGGTTTTGCTCACAATAAACTGTACAGTGACCTATAGTTGTTACTTTATATATCATTTGGGCTCTGGTAGAGAGTTATCTCGTTGGCAATCATACCACATTTCTTTATGAAATACTTGCCACTGGACGTTAAGCAAGCAACAATCACTCACATGCGTTTGTCATGTATCTTTGATGATTTTGTTATATATCACAGATATGTACTTATTGAAATAAACAAAGATATTTCAGAACTGAATTTATTTAAACCGCACCAAATATTAATAAACAAATTCACTTTTTTATAACAAAATGCTATGTACATAAAATGAGTTGATTATATTCATAAGCTCTATAATTCAAAGATTTCTTAAATGTACCAAACACAAATATATTATTTCAAAATGGTGACACCTTAATACAACTATACTGTGTTATACCCAAAAAGTCAAAATAGAGTTCAAGAATCTGTAGTAGATCCCAACAGTTAAAACTAATTAATATGTACAGTACGGGGTAGCCATTTTTTTAAATTATTTTTTTTGAAAAGTTCATTGGTTGTCTGCTAGCTATTTAATCTTTTGATCTGATAAGTTTTTGGGTTTCACATTCACAAACATAGAATTTTCCTTTTGAGACAGCAGGTAAGACATGTGTTTCTTGGAGGCCTGAAGTGTGTTGTTTCTCAAACTATCAGATTGTGACAAACAGTTACCTATAATATAAATCAATAAGACCTCTTTCTATGGAGTCTTTACATAATGCAGCAACAGTGTCTGTGAAGTGTTGCAATGTCAGGCACAAAAAATAAAAGAATAAAACATGATATTTATCTCAGTGACCCTCTTTTTCTGTACTGGAAGATTGGAAAAACAGTTATTGCTTTGTTAAGCAGCCTATGTTTAACAAAACAAGGACATGAAACAAGAATACACATTTCAAACAAAACAATGCAATGCAATGTTCTAAAATCAAACTTGATCTGTGTTTAGTGGTGATAAGAGTTGTGTCTAATTTTCATAACATTCAGTTAAGGGGAAGTAAAATTAGAGAACGGAAACCAACGGGACGTACGGACAGACAAACGTACAGACAGACAAGAGTTAAACTTAATGCCCTCTCCACTTTGGCGTGGCAATAAAAAAAAGTTTAAAAATCAATCTTATGACTGATAAATAAAGCAGTTTTAAAACATAAACATTGTCCAAATATCCATTGATTGAGAATTATTTGATGGAGTTGAATATGAATTGAATATTGTTTTTAAATTATTTCATCACGAAAATAAATTATATAATGTACCTTTTTGTGGTTATATACTTCTGATATAATTGTTATAAAATATTTCACTAAAAATAATATGTCATATAAAAATGGTATTACCTAAATGCTTCTATGTTTTCTCTTTGAAGTGGGATACCATTTTTTATAATTGATTATATATTCAAAGTAAAATATGATTGCAACAAAGTATCAAACATTTAATACTGTGGAATTTTTAGGTGGGATACCAATTTTCGTGGATTTCTTGAGTAAAAGTGAACCATGAATTTAAATGTTTAACGTAGTACAAATTTATTATTTGACTTGTATGGAGACTTCGGCAAAAACAAATATCCACCAAAATACAAATGTCCCTAAAGAAAATAAAGAATCCACTAAGTACATTAAGTTACAATTCATTGAATACTTTAACAAGACTATTGTGTGTGATTATGATCAGTTTTCTTTGTGTGAAATTAAATTGTATAACACCACACGATAAATTGGTCTGTACAGTTTTATACTTTTTACCATCAGATGACACATGTTGTACTGATCCATCCGCACACCCCACATACAGACTGCCATCTTGTAGTGTAGTCATACTGATGGGACCTGATGGTAATGTCCGGGTGTGATGTCTGTCATCAGTATAACTGTACCAGTATAGGTTGTTGTTGTAGATATCACAGTAGAATATTCTGTCACCAGAACCATGTAACCTTGCAGGATCACAGTCGGCCTGTATTGTCTGTACCACCTCTCCTTTCTGATGATCTATGACCAGTAGTCTGTTCTCACCACATACAACTAACTTGTTGTTTATAGTTGTAATACCAATCCCCCACCACAACATGTCAGGTAGTGCTATTGATTTAAGTTTGAGTTTATTGTTTATGTCATACATCTCTATACATCCCCTATAATACAGTGTAACAGCTACTGTAGAGTTGTTGACTGCTGTAACACACCATGGTTCACCCTGTACATCTATACTGTCTACCTGTGATCCATCTGTATTACAGATCAGTAGTATACACTGCCAAGGTAAACATATCACCAGTCTACCATCATCCATCATCACTATATCTCTTACTTTACTACTCCTGTCACCACCAATTACTGATGACAGGTCTGTCTGATGATGTACAATGAAGATAGACTGTCCTAGTTTGTAGGTTTTTATTGGATGTTTGTGATTTCCTGAAAAAATTGTACAGTTAAAGTATTGAGTTGAATCAGTAGGAGGTTTAATAATTATATATAATGAGTTAATATGTATTATTCAAATCTTGAGTACACAATTCAGTGGTTTATTTATTCAGAGGAAAACAATTGATTTTGTTTAATTATGATATACTATATTGAAGATAACATGTTTTGTTTATTTTTGTACTGTTCAAAGACAATTATACCTTTATTTTTTATCCTTGATTCAAAAATTACAATAGGAAACATATATTACTTTATTTTCATCTTACACCAGGACCATTTTCAAATCAGTTTCCTTTTTATTTTACTTACAATTTACAGTATCGGAACGTCATGTGTGTTCTATTTTTTAAATAAAATAAATCAAAATTTTCTGAAAATAGTTGAAACCTGCAATTTAGGCATATTTTAATTTATTTCAGAAAAAGGAATACAACCATATTATTTTTACATAACACCATTTTAGAATTAAAAGTGTATTCTTTCAGAAACAAATAATTTAATGCAAAAAGGATGGAATTTAAAAAATATATATGTTAAATTTGCATAGTCGAATTAAAAGTGTTTCCAGCAAAACTACATAGTACTCAATAATACTTTTATTTTTTTATGGGCATTTGTCTAATTGGAGTCAATCTTTAATGATTTATATTTAGGTTCATTTATATTCAACATTCAAGTTAAATTTTAGACTAAGACCCTATGAGTGAAAACAAAATAATTGGATTAAAATAATCAGTACTCTTTTCTTTAGCATGTTAAACAGTATTATTTTTGTATAGACATGCATACCTTGTTTGCCAGTTTTCTCCTCCAAACCCTGCTTGGTCAAACTCTGTGTTGTTAGATGTTGCCATATTTGCTATAGAAATATAATCAAAAAGTTGAATAGTCTGTCGTTAATTTTTAGGTATGAAAAAAAAAATAATCTCATATAACCTCCTTGGTTAAACATACTTTCACCGTATATATATATTGCATATATAGAGAATAATACATGGCAAAATCCGTATCATATGTCGTATCATCCCGAGACACCAAAATCAGCCCAAGGGCCTTTAGGCCCGAGGGATGATATTGGTCGAGGGTGATACGGCATGTGATATGGATTTTGCCATGTTTTATACGCTTTATCATATATTTCAACAGGAACGTATTATATTATATGAACTGTTTTCTTATCCATAGCACTAGGTTACCTTCAGTTCCACTTTTGTCTTGCTTCAAAAGCCTTAAAAGAACTGCTCAATTACTTATCCGAAGCACCTGGGTTAGATTGCAATTTGCGTGCTGTTGTTTTAAAAATACTTTGTTTATTATTGTATTTTTTTGTGTGTTTTGTATTTTTTAAAGTTGCATTTAGTGTGACAAAAAATATGAAAACTTGACGTTCGTGACGTCACATACCACACAATGACGTCATTCAACAAATTACGTCACTCCCGAATGACCAGTTCTATAGGACCTATTTTGAGGAAACATTTTTTTTAACCTTACAAAAATAAAAACTGACTTTATGCAAAAAAAAAAAAAAAAAAAAAGTAGGGATGTGATAAAGGGTATGCGATAAAGGGTAGGGGTGTGATAAAGGGTATGCGATAAAGGGTGCGCTTCAAAGTTGCGCGATATGGATTAAACAGCAGGCTATTTATCAAATATGCAAAACTACTGTATTTACTACTAAACATATGATAAATATGTTTATCATATACTTAGATTAAATAACAAATGATTTTTACTGTATGAAAATAGCATTAGATTAACGTAAATTCCATATTTTTCGAATTGGTGCTTAGCGGGCTGATATGAAAAGTTTATCACATGCTTCGATTGTTATCACATGCCTTTCCGTAACGTTATCACATGGCATTCCGGTGATACTCGGCAAATTCCGGAAAATACACCTTAATGCTACGTTTTCAGTGAAAAACAGTACGAAATAGTGTACAAAACAATTATTTAGATACTGAAAAGTATATTGTGTAAAATAATAATAAAAAAAAAAACAAACAAACAAACAAATTATTAAATAAATGCATTCTTTATAAGTTTCAAACATAATTTAGAAAGTTACTTTGAAAAGGTTGACTTTTCCAAACAGTGTTCACTATGTATATTGTTGGGTTTTTTTTAGGGGTTTGTCGAGTCGTCCATATTAAAAATGTTTTCTCCTCTGTTGAGGCATATGGTAAAAAGATTTGATATTGAATGTACTAAATTTGGGTCAGACGTTCGTGAACTTTTCAATCTTTGAACTTCTATTTTGGAACCACGTAAAAGGATCAATATATGATCTGTTATTTTCCTCCATTGTTGAAGCATATGATAATAAGATCATAACATGTCATTTTTCATATCGCATGTATTATCAGCCCTCGGTCAATATCAGCCCTCGAGCCATGCGGCTCTTGGGCTGATATTGAACCTAGGGCTGATAATACATGCGATATGAAAAATGACATGTAATAATCTGATAATATCTGTTACTTTTGTTTTTTTATTAGGTTGTAAAAGTGAATAAATATGATTAGTAACAATTACATACCTGTACACAATGCAGTGTTTTAGTCGTATTTGTATCTATCTGAAAAAGAGAAAACCTGTGAAAGTAAATATAAAACAGTACATTCTTTTAAACTAAATAATATTGTGCCATGCCAAAACATAAGTATCGAGAGAATGTTGGAAGCTGACTATAGTAATAATATCAAGATATGTCTTAATTTATTGATAATGATACGGTCATCTTTCTGTGTACTTCACACATGCAGAAAACCCCTTTCTAAAGTGAGATGTTCCTTTGGCTGTGTGGGAGTCGTATACATAAATTTGCAGACATGTCCTTTAAAATTGGAATATTGACATTAAAACCTGATACCATATGCTGGGAACATTAAAAACCTTGAAAAATATTTTTAGAGGGGTCCTTAGATGATCTGATGCAAGGCTAAATTTGTGTCCTCTGTTTCCCAGCGGTACAATAAATTTCCCTCAATTTATCCAGTTCAATCCCATTTTGCAGGACCTACCTATTGTATGTATTGTAAATTTGTACTTCTCCTGACCATGCATGTCTGACCAATTGGTCACTAAGTTTTTTTTAATTTTCAAATTTCGAAGTTTAAACAGTTTCAAGAAGAATCTTCAATTGTACAGTATTATGCAATTGATTTGTTAGATCTTTGACCACATTAATTTTGTGACAAAAACCTATATTATGTCAAAAATTTGATCACAATCCAAATTAAGACAGCATCAAGACTGAATATTGTGACCAAATTTGCCCCAACTGTTCAGGGTTCAACCACTGGGATCGTATAAAACTGTGCCCTGCGGAGCACCTGGTTAAACTGTTAGACAACTCTAATATATAGGAGGTATGCCTTTAAATTACGAATTTTACCAACTTTTTAATTTTTGCCTATTATCTTGAAAATTATAAAAGGTAGAAAGAAACTTTAAATATAAAAAATTATCAGAAAGATAAGTACAACATGGGAACAGTATAGTTGTCAATATATATATGTTCCTGGTACAACAAATAAGTCAAATGGTTGAAATCATCTGATGGCCCCTCATTTGAGTTTATTGTTTCTAATTTTTATAATTTCCAATGTCTGTAAAAAGTATCTTAGATGGATAGAAAAAAGTGATAAGTGAGCACATGCTGTTACATCAATATATTATTGCCAATAACCTGTTATAGTTTAATGGAAGAGTGACTTTTTTAAAATAGGTTTGCTGTGGTATACGTACATAATACTGCGGAATATCTGAATATTGTTATAATTTTTGTCTAGAAATAAAAATATTTCTGACCTTTTCCAATATCTCATGAATATTCAGAAGTGTTGTCATGTATTTGTTACACAATGCATCGTCCAATGGTCTTTCCTGTATCCTTATCAGTTCATCTTCTTTGGTCTGGTCAAGTTGAAGGATATTGGTCTTAAGCTCATCCATCAATGGGCCATACTCATCCTTGGTTATACCACATGTTGTGTTATGACTCAGATAGTCATTCTTATTCCGTCGTAGTATATGAACTGCTTCTTCATCAAGTTGTCCCAAGTTACAGCAGTTATATAATATAAGACCACACAAACTCACATCAAGATCCACTAGATTGGTAGATTTAGCTGTGTACTTGCAAAAACAGTTGTGTATACCAGGCCCTGGATTTTCGGAATACAGTTGTTTCCATTGGTGATGATTTAGAGGTAGAGCTCCATGGCTTCTGCAGTTTGCCTTATCTGTACAACACCAGGCATTTCTGTGGCGTAGATGAAATAAGGTGTGTAAGACTGCTGTATTATCCAGAAAATCCTTTAGACATACAAAGTTGAGACTTCTATAGTTTTCGTCTAACTTTTGTTGAAACAATGGAGTAACAACCTCCAGGTAGACGGATCCAACAACAAAGTATCTTTTTTTATCTTCCTTATCCATTCTGTAAAATATAAGATATTAAAATGCTACCCAATTTTCATTGTTAAAAAACCCTGCTTGACTGTTATGTATCCGGTTTAAACCCCAATTCATAAAGTTAGTTTTAGCCCACGTCCGCTTCTTTTCACTCTATTGTTTGTGTGTTGATCCTCTTAATTTGTTATTTTTCACTTACTAAAGCTGCATTATTTTAAATTCATCTGAAATCATTAGTTGGATTTCTAAGTATTTCAATCAAACACCACCGAGTTGTTAAGAATAAATCCTACTTTACCAATACTTGAGACATAGTTGTTTTTAATATATACTTGAGGCGTGATCCAGTTTATCCATTTTCAAAGGGGGTCCCATCCCAAGACAAATGGGGGTTCAACCATATGTCCCTACTCAAATGCACTGATCGTCTAAAAAGGGGGGGGTTTTCAAACCACAGAACCCTCTCCCACCTTGGAACTGGAATGTTACACTGAATTAGAAACTTCCTGAGAACTGCAACGGAGTCATTTTAATGTGTGAATGAGATAAACACATGATAGAGCAATAACAAATTATAGTGTACTTTTGATATTTTCTAGTTCGATAGTTTCATTTGGATTTGCCAAGTAGACTCTCAACTTTCACTTTAAGCAGAAAGAAATGTGTAAACCAAATAGCTACAAAAATATAAGAACACGTTGATTACACAAACCTTTGTACTTAGTCAATGTTTTGGTGGTCAACTTTTTGGTTGTTTTAGATATATATACAGTCACCAGTTTCAGTTGTCTTACGCCATTAATTGGAAATACCCTTTTCTTTTTATAGAATTAAATGAGGAGTCATTCGATCACATAGAAATATAAAAGAAGCATGCTTACCTCCCTTAGCATATATATTATTTAAAGCATTGCATATGTAGATCATTCGTTTAGCACTTTGAAACATTATGATATCAATATTGGTTATGCATGTAAAATCATAATGATTTGATTTCTTGCTTTTAAAATTTATGTTTTACACCTGAGATTATTAGTTCAATTTATAGTTCACACCTGAGATTACTATAACAATTTATAGTAATCTCAGTTTACAAATATGTAATCAATTTTTGTTTTAATTCATTTCTAATTTTCCCAGTGTTTATATTGATTATGTAAATGCATGGTTATTATGAATGTTGATATTAAACACAACGTCCTTCATTTCAGTTTTTTTTTTATGATTCTTGAGCTCATTTGATATTTACCAGAGTCCTGTTAATTTGAAAAAGATCCAACAGCACTAGCATGATTAAAACAGTAAAAAAAGGTTATTTCTAGTTATTGTCCCCAACATCAAAAATTACACCCTACATTAGTATTTTTTTCCCCGTTCATCAAACACATCTGAGGTTTTGATGAGTGAAAATCTTAGTCGTCATGAACATTTCAAGGATAATATCCAGCAAATAACGAAAGTGCTAATATGGTGTCAAGAAGCAGTTGATTAAGACCAAGTACCCAACCTGAAGATAGTTTTTTTATATGCCATACGATCAAATAAGATCTTGATGACCTTTAATTACATTGTGTGTATGTAAATTTGATTAATCAAAATATCTAAATCAAATATGTGGAATTTAAACAGTTCAAATTTTAATGTAGACACATAATAAAATAAAGCGAATAATTTGTCAATAATATTTTAAGTATTAACAAAGATAAGTCTTCAATAAAAACCGATTTTCTGTACTTAAAAATCACATTATATGTCAATATTTGGAAATATTTGTCCACTTCAGTGGTAATCGAGTATTAATATCATAAAGAAGTTTTCTTTTTAGTGATTCAGGGTGGAATAAAAGTAAAAATGGATTAGAATTATCTCCCCTGAAGCATAAATAATTATAATATTTGTTTTGTACTTTGATCGAAAGTTAAACGTAGGATACATTGTATAGTTATTTTATGATAATGTTCCTTTAATCTTTAATCTCCTTTTCCAGTAAATAATTGTTGTCCCGCCTGTCAAATAATTGTGTAATAGAGTTCATATAGAGCCCCTTTTTGTAAGCAGCAAAATAGGTAAAAATATATTTTTGAGTACAATGAAATTATACTGAATGACTGCGAATATCTGAGAATGAAAGAAAACTAACTTTAGTCCTAACGTTAAGACCAACTCTAAGAGATGTCCTAAACTAGGGCTACATTGTGAAACCCACTTAGGACTAAGAAATGTCGTAAGACCATCCTAAGACATGTCTTAGTCTGCAGACAGTTTTAGGATGATCTTACGACATACATTGTATATAGCCATAAGTCGGTTCCTAACAAAAGTTGGACAGGTGAAAAAAAATGCAGCGGGTTTAAACGTTTTAAAAGTCACAAATCTACATTCTAACCTGCAACAATAGTGAAACATCATAATATAAAAAAAACACCCTATAAAAGATCTATTAAAATGGCTTACATTACCAAAGTCTGTATTATTAGTTTTCAAAGGTACACAGCAAAACATCAATTTCACCTCAAACGAGCTTATACGTGAAACTCACGTGAAATCAGTTTTTGTGAGTTTCACATGAATCTCATGTGAAACTCATGTGAAATTCACATATAAATCACGTAATTTTTTTCATGTGAAATTCACATGATTTTTATAAATAGAGTTTTTCAAGTAACATCTTAATTTTCAAATTGAATTAAAATCATAAAAAATATCAAAATTTTTTGTTGTAAATTTCACGTGAAATTCATGTTAAAAAATTCACATCAGAATCGTGTGAATCTCAATTCACGTGAAATTCACATGAAAATTTTCACGTGAGTTTCATGTATAAGCTCGTTTGGGGTGAATCTCACGTGAAATTTTTCATGTGAATTTCATGTGAGATTCATGTGAAATTCATGTGAGCAAATTTTGCCTGTGTACCAGGATTATAATTTAGTACGCAAGACGCGCTTTTCGTCTACCTAAGACTCATCAGTGACGCTCATATCAAAGAGTTATAAAGCCTAACAAGCACAAAGTTCAAGAGCATTGAGGATCCAAAATTCCAAAAAGTTGTGCCAAATACGGCTAAGATAATCTATGCCTGGGATAAGAAATTTTTTAGTTTTTTCGAAAAATACAAAGTTTTGTAAACAGGAAATTATGACCACATAACTGATATTCATGTCAACACCGAAGTGCTGACTACTGGGCTGGTGATACCCTCGGGGACGAAGTAGTGGCATCGACCCAGTGGTGTATATAGTTATCAAAGGTATCAGTATTATAAATAATATAATTTCGTCGTCGTTAATACCAAAAAAGTTATAAAGCCAAACAAGTACAAAGTTCAAGAGCATCGAGGATCCAAAATTACAGATTGTTGTGCCAAATACAACTATGATAAGAAAATCCTTAGTTTTTCGAAAAAATTGAAAAGTTTTTTAAACAGGACATTTTTAAAAATATTATTGCCCTTTGTTAGATAAAATACGTGCAACGTGGAAGAAATAAGAACTGTGTTCTTTTATAAAAGTTGTATCATTGTTTATATTAGCGGCGTGTACCTACATTATCGTTATTAGTTTTAAAATATCATTGGTTTACTGTGCTGTAATAAAATGTCATGGATGATGAATGATAATACAAATGATAATTGACATGCACCAAAAGGGTCAGTCGTCTTGAGATTGCTCACTATACGATATTGTGTTGAAGATCTCAAAGAAACAGTAATTTGTTTTATTTTTTATGATGTTATTAGACTGTTATCCTGTTAGAATCAAATGCACTAATATCAATGGCGTAGAAGTTAGCATATGGGAGAAACAGAAATTGGAGCATCGACATTCCACATTATGTTTCTTATTACGGAAAATTACACGCATTACGTCCCGCAAAAAGTGACGTTTTGCGGGAATTCAAACGCTTAACGTTGCGCCAAGAGTTAACTCCCTTGAAACTGTATCGGATGCCCTTAATACATAGATACATAAACACAAACTATGTTACAGAATAGCAGAAGATGCGGTAATAATACATACACATTATTTTTATATTTCGGTTCTGAGCTTACAATGAGAAGTGCTTGCATTTGGAAGTGCATATAACTACCTATACCGAGCATGTTCTTTATTTATTGTCTTTAATCTCAAAACTACCTGTATCATATATATGGTCTGTATATCTTTCAATGATTTATGTCTATCGGCATAAAACTATCATACAGTGAAATATGGATTGTTTGTATTGCTTGTGAAGTACCAATCCTACAGGATATTTGAATAAGACTTATAAAGCCAGTATGAGTAGACATGTGCTTGACTTTAGTGTTTTCAGATCTCGTTCAGAGGGATTTATAGAATAGACTTAAATATTGACAAGTTGGTACAGATGTTTTATACTTTTATAGGCAGGAAAAACACAAGCTTCATAAATAATCATATCTCATATGAGTATAGTCTTTTAAAGGCCCTTTATATCTACTGAAGGTACACCATAGTTAAGATGCATGATACTGAACATTTTGTGCTTAAAGGCCTGAGGGGCACTAGTTCTCTAATATTCATGTTCGCCGATTGGACTCAAACTCTCATATCATTATTTCATAATTTCACTTTCATTAATGACTGAACAAAAAATAATGCTCGGTCAATTAAACCAAGCACTGAATTTTTGAATGTTGCATACTTTTTATCATAATTCTAGTTTGTGTAATCTCTTCCCATCAGAGACAATTGTTTAAGGTAAATACTGTCATGAAAATTAATACCCATAGTAAAAAAAGTTTGACTAACAATTTGACAAAAAAAACCCACATTTTATAGTTTATTTTCTTTATTCTCAATTTTTCTTTCTAATGAAACAAGCTGATGGTTAAATCAGCTGTGATTCAAACCCTGTATGTCCTGTCATTTGTCATTTTGTTGTTACATCCAAAATCTCTAGCTCCATTATTATCCTGCAGTCTCAGCTTTGACATGGAATCTAAAAGAATGCAAAAAATGGAGTGAAAATAATGTTTAATTAAAAAACTATTTTAAGAGGTTGTTGTCAAAAGAACAATTTCAGAGTCCTAAACAGAAATAAATGAAATATAATATCATGATAAATACTTGATAAAAATTATCACCTCTCGTATGACATCGTTCCTTTTGTCCTCAAATTGGTCACTAAATTCTGATTGTTTACTTTTCATTTTCTGCTCACTTACAATTTTCTAGTGCATTAGACATGGAGGATTTTGTTTGGTATCAGAATACAAAATAAATTACAATGTAGGACTGTAAAATCAACAAAAACACAATTAAAAAAAAAATCTTTTATAAATATGGATTAGACCTTGTGGCATCTTATTCGGGTCACATAGGTGTCATAAGGAGACTGGAGGATGAAGAACATATCCACCATTTACTGGTTCAGCCAAACGAATAAGTAACCAACTTGACGTCCATGGCCAAACTACATGTAAAAATTGAAATGCATAACAAAAATAATTGTGCCACCATATGGTATAAAAATTCAAATATTACTACAACAGCGTTAAGCTGTTTCTGTGTTTTACAAGATCCAGTGGAGTAGCCCTAGATTACTCTGTAAAGTTCCCCTCAGTATTTTTAAACACTCACACACATTACAGGGGCGGATCCAGCCATTTTGAAAAAGGGGAGTTCCAAACCCAGGATAAAGGGGTGGAGGGCAACTATGAACTATATGTCCCTATTTAAATGCATTGATCGTCCAAAAAGATTGGGGGTCCAACCCCCGCCCCCTTTTCCACTGGATCCGCCACTGCACAACCACACAAACAAATTTGGAAAATACTATGTGAAGGGTAACCAATTGCTACGCTTCTTTGTTGAATGATAGCTGTGATTATCATAACAATTCAGCTAGGGGGGTTCAGCTATGGAACTTCGGAGTTGCAGCCGCCCTGTATACAGTTCTTTAAGTTCTAATCTTTTCTGAAGAATACTTTTGAATAAAATTATTAAAAGAATTTTGAAAGTCAAGAAAGATAAAGAAAAAGCATAAGGCAAATTGGACATGGAGATTAAATAGATTTGAAGATTGAACATGTTCTCCATGGCACTGCTTGTCACATCAAGAGTCTTTAGACATGTAGTATTACGTATATGTATAATCAGGAACATATATTGACATATAATATATAAAATTGCAGATATTTTTCATATCTGCAATTTTATTTATTATATATGTCAATATACATGGTCCTGATTAATAATTTTCTCTATTGGTTGTATGTTTTACTCCAATAACATCCTAATCATTTCCCTCCCTTTCCCTAATGCCTCCCATGAAGGTATGAAACTGTGGTTGACCTTTACAAGGATACAAGACAGGAGGTCTAGGACCTTAGTGATAAACATTTACTTATTCCATTACCAATGTGTCCAGATTTTCCATTTATTGAAGGAATTAAACATTTACATTATAAATGGGTAGGAGAAATGTAATTTATCTTAGTGGTAAATAGATCTATCTTCATTTGTAAACAATTGGGTTGATAAAAAGTTAGTGTGATGACAGAGACTGATCATTTTGTAAGTAGATCCAAGGTGGTGCCACCTGGTGAAAGAAAAAAATGTACTATGTTACCCCATCTCTTTAGTTCAGGTTCAGGTGAAATAATAAATTTCTGCTTCTTTCATATTATATTTAGGGAGCTACCATTTGATTTTTATGGGGGGGCTAGGATGAAATTTGAAAAAAAATAGGCAGGACAGGAGTTTTGAGTAAAAAAAAAGGCAGGATGAGCAACTTGGTAAAAAAAAAGGCAGGATGACAATTTGTGTAAAAAAAGTCAGGATAAACTAATAAAAAAAAAGGCAGGACCGAATAGAGTAAAAAATAAAAAGGCAGGACAGAGATTACAACTAAAAAAAAAAGCAGGACAAAATTTTTCATCCTAGCCCCCCCATAAAAATCAAATGGTAGCTCCCTTAGCTTGTTCCAAAAAAGAAAATCAAGCTACTCATTATTTTTGTATGCCTCTACCAATTGTTATTGTAGGAACTCTAAATATATTTCTCCTGTTTTATTCTTTATTATAGTTGCTTTAATAAAAATGAATGTAAAGATGCATGTCAGGGTATAAGATTTTTTACATCAAGGAAATAGTATCCCAAAATTTTAGATAATTTTTGAAAAACACGCTTTTTAAAAATGCATATTTTATGATTTCTGGTTTGTGTGTATATATATAAGAAGATGTGGTATTAGTGCCAATGAGACAATCAGTTTGAATTTCTAGTCCTTGGTAATACAGTATATTTCCTGGTAAAGTATCAGTCTAAATTTGTAATACAATTGTGTGATACTGTCTTGTAAGCTTGTGACTGCACACCTGTCAGGGTTGATCGTTTTAAATGTGGACCGTGTCAACAATCTGAAGCTTAGGACTATATTATCGACTGAATGGTCCTCCGAGTAAACACTTCATTTTATAGTCTGTAAACCTATTTACTTTCATTGCCATGCTATAATCCTCTATTCTTGTTTGATGTTTCTATATTAACCACACTATTTAAATCACTCGTCCCTTCGGCATTTTCTGATAAATCAAAACACTGAAGAAAAAATCTTAATCATCTGTTACATCATTTGTTTTTATTAATTCTGAAGTTTGAATTCAGAAAATATTTATTTTTAATTTATTTTGAATTTGTTTAGATTTAAAGATACATGACCTGGTACATTTGGTCATTCAGATATAAGATAAGATTTTGAGGACAATTTTATATTAATATTTAGTTTTAATAGGATTAAAAGTCTTTTTCCACAGGATATATTTGGTGATCCGGAAGATAATCAGAATGTTCCATGATATAGCTGTTTTATTTTCCGAATATTTTGTTTAGAGAAAAACAATTACCTCTCTCAGAGTTAAATGATTATTCCCTAATTTGAAGTGAATGCTAAGAATTTGTTAAGTGACTTGTCTTTGACAGCAGTTATACCATAAAAAATATTCAATTTTGATCTCAGAAGGAAAAAAAAATTCTTGCGAACCTTTTTTGTCCAGATTTTAAACTTAGAAAAAGAAAAAAAAAGACATGCATGACAGAAGATTTTTATTTTACATAGACCCTCATTTCAATAAACAAGGCCAGACAATTCCTCTTCACAACATTGTATAAAGGACCAATTAAAATATAAAAAAAAAATACAGCTTAATTTTATTTTAGATAAACATGCAGAGGTCAATGTATATAGTATTCCATAATTTTCAATACTGTGGATAGATAAAAGAAGATGTGGAATGATTGCAGATGAGACAACTCTCCACAAGAGACCAAATGGCACAGAAATTAACAACTTTAGCAGTCTGTGCAAAACTGTTATAGGATTTGTCTGACTGAAAAAGAAATTTAAACTTGTCTACTATATATTCAACCATAAAATCTTAAAAGTTCTGTCTGTCCGAATGATCTTTTCTCTGTCATTATGTTGGTCAGACAGATTTTGGAATACACTGCTATAGGTCACTGTATGGCCTTCATCAATGAGCAAAGCCCACACTACATAGTCAGCTATAAAAGGCTCCAAAATGACAAAAGTAAAACAAATTAACATGTTCAAACGAGAAAACTAACGGCCTAATTTATGTACAAAAAATGAACGAAAAAACAAACATGTCTCATCAACAAACAACCACCACTGATTGACAGGCTCATGACTTGGGACAGACACATATTAGAATGTGGCAGGGTTAAACATGTTAGCAGGATCCCAACTCTCCCCCTAACCTGCGACAGTGGACTGTAACAGAAAAACAAAAGAACGAACTATAAAAGTCAGTTGAAAAAGGCTTAACTCATCAGATGGATACAAGTAAGTAGAAATATATATAACTATTTATATAATACTGTGGATCCATTATTATTATTCGTGGTATACTAATTTTTGTTGATTTTATATTACAAGCTATCCACGAATTTAAATGTTCAATGAAGTACAAATTTTCTATAAGCTTGTATGCAGACCTTAGTAAAACCACAAAATCAGATTTCCATGAAATTATAAAGTTTCCTCAATCTAGGAAATTTGGTGCCCAAGAAAATTAATGAATCCTCAGTATATCTTTTTTTTTTTAATAATATTTTTGAATATAAAGAACATAAAAATTATGGTATGAAATGCCAGTGAGACATCTATCTTAACAAAAAAAACAAGTGATGTTGATTTTTTAGCAACTTTAGGTCAGAATATTGTCTTCAACAATGAGTAAAATAAAAACACATTACAGTATACACAGCTACTTTTGCATAGGTACTATTTCTGTACCAGAAATCTGTAGTACTGGAAATTTACTTTTAATATTCTGTACTATTTTGTTATTTTAAAATTATTGTAATATTTAGGTACCTGTATTTTACAGTACTTAATTTGTACTTGAAATTTAGGTACTACAGATTTTTGGTTACTACCGTTACATTTTCAGCATTTTGAAAGTTTTTCTATTTCAAAACTCTTAAAATTATGATTTTCAAACATGGAATATTGTACTATTTCTGTACCAAAATATTTGGTACAAATCAAGTACTGTAAAATACAAGTACCTAAATATTACAATAATTTGAAAATAAAGAAATAGTACTAAATATTAAAAGTAAATTTCCAGTACTACATATTTTTAGTACAGAAATAGTACCTATGCAAAAGTAGCTGTGTTAGTCAGTTAACAACGAAATGAGAAATGTAAAACTTTTTGAAATTCTAATGAAGTATCACTTGATCATACAAATTTTTGTATTGTCAATTATAACTGAAAGAACAACACATATTAGACACTTGAAATTAGTTTTCACAATTTGTTATGAATTTTAAAAAGAAGATGTGGTATGACTGTCAATGAGAAACTGACAAATATAAAACAATTCAAACAAGAAAACTAACTGCCTAATTTGTTAGAGAGAAAAAATAAACGAAAAAACAAATATATGTAACACAGC
Organism: Mytilus galloprovincialis; assembly: GCA_037788925.1. NCBI lineage: Eukaryota > Metazoa > Mollusca > Bivalvia > Mytilida > Mytilidae > Mytilus > Mytilus galloprovincialis. The sequence goes on along the minus strand of CM075336.1, from coordinate 8,986,667 downwards.
AACAGACAACAACCACTGAATTACAGGCTCCTGACTTGGGACAGACAGATACATACAGAATGTGGCAGGGTTAAACATGTTATTAGGCGCCTCACCCTCCCTAACCTGGGACAGTGGTGAAACAGAATAACATAAGAATGAAACTATAAAAATCAGTTGAAAAAAGCTTAACTCATCAGATGGATACAAATAGAAATAAAAAAATGTATATCTAACCAAAACATAGAGTGTACGTGGCCGGGTACTTGTAAATCTCTACAACAAAAAGACACTAAGTACAGATCTGAGAGTACTCACAGTTACTAACAGCTAGTTTAAAGCCAATAACAACTAATAAAAAAACTCATGATCAAGGACTAAATTGTCAATCAGTACATATCTAACAGCCAATGTATTTAGTGTTAAGACGTCATAAACAGTCAGAGAGAAACATGCCAAGATACAGGTATTGACATGATTGTAGAGCCATGAATGTGCATATGTATACAACTATAATATTAATCTTGCTTTTGATTTACTGATAGCTAAGAGTTGTGTTGTCTGCCTAAATATGTAATAACAATATTAAAGTTATTAACCTTTGAAAGATCCCAGATTACAATATCATACTATGGAATACATTACATTTATATTTACAGTGTCCAAGACCAGAGAATTACATATATATTTATAGTGTTGGAAACTATAGGATTAGAAATACATGTATGATGACAGAGACTACAGGGCAGAGAAACTACATCTGCAATCAGATATATTTAAATTTAGTTCCATATTACCCTGTTTTGTCCTCACACAGACAACTGTATACCGCTATTAATTCAGAATGATATGATTAGGTGAGTTTTGCAATAACAATAGCATTCTTGATTATGTTGTCCTGGCACTATGTTGTGATGTCCTGTCCTCACACTGACTATTTTGTGATGTCTTGTCCTCACAATGACTATGTTGTGATGCCTTGTCCTCACACTGACTATTCTGTGCTGTCTTGTCCTCACACTGACTATTCTGTGCTGTCTTGTCCTCACACTGACTCTTTTGTGATGTCTTGTTCTCACACTGACTAATGTTGTGATGTCTTGTCCTCACACTGACTATTTTGTGATGTCTTGTCCTCACACTGACTATTTTGTGATGTCTTGTCCTCACACTGACTATTTTGTGCTGTCTTGTCCTCACACTGACTATTTTGTGCTGTCTTGTCCTCACACCACTATTTTGTGATGTCTTGTCCTCACACTGACTATTTTGTGCTGTCTTGTCCTCACACTGACTATTTTGTGCTGTCTTGTCCTGTCCTCACACTGACTATTTTGTACATAGTTAATAACATGCAGTAAACTAGCTATGGTCCATCCAAAAGAGCAAATAACAAATACAACAATTTGATTGGACTCTTGCAAGCTGTGAATGAGACTTCATGGATCTATATTAGTCATACCTATGAATAGTCCAGTCATCATGGCCAGATGATGTGCATTAAAACTTGGGTTTCTATAGCTCTGCTCTAAAAGAAACAATCTGTAAAATCTTTAAAACTTCTGTTATTTCTCCTTCCTTATTTTATCTAGAAACATTACTATTCAGTTATCCCTAATGCATTCTGGACTTTAGCTAATATCTGATTTTAGTACATAGCAGATTGTTTTTGGATGATCACTTTCATTACGACAGATTTAGTTTGGCTAATTGTATTAACCTTTATTGACTCGGATCCCGTCATTATTGTCAGAATCAAATCACGGGACAACTGATTCCTGCATGAACAGTGTAATTTGTTGACATGGAAGACTTCATTAAAATCTTTTTCAGGAAGGATAATAAGCCAATGGATTTTTGAAGCAAATGAGACATAGGAATTTACTTGTTAGAAATCTATCAATTCATGGCTGATTTGACAAAAATATTGAACTGACATTTCACAAATCAACATTGCCATTTGGACCTTCTTTCTACAGAAAGCCAGAATTGATTGTTGTTTATTTGAAACTTTGGGTTCCAGATGGTTTATGAAATTTGTTGGAAACAAAGTTACCAAAACTTTTTAAGGATAATATGCTGGTGATTAAAAACCTCCACAATGAAAATGTTACAAAAAACAAGTTTTTTCTTAGAAAATATGCATTGAAACACTCAGCTTTGGCATTTAATTGTCATGAACACTTCTTTAATCTAACATTTAACTTTAATTTTTTTAAGACACACCATTGTAAAAACTCCTGGTACATATACTTTCAAAAATCCCGCAATATCAAAGAATAATGATTTTATTTTATTTTAACCCAATTGAGACTATAGAAACAGTTACAGGCTTCTCATTTTTAGTGTACTAAGAAACATTACTTTTAATACTACATCCTTGATCAATGGTACTCATTTTAGGCACTTCCAAAATTAAGCCACTGTACTGTGTTATTTTTCCAAAGTAAAGAAAGATTGATAATCATAAAAAATCTAATTAAGTATCGATTACTGATGTAAAATACACATCTATCAATTGTAGAAATTAATACCATATAGGGATTAAATAGGGTGTGTTTCTCTTGTCAACTTCGACACTGATAGACGAGCCTCACTTTGATAACCTTTTTGTCAGTTGAACAAAAATATAAGTTTACCAATTAGTGTAATAATCATAGCTTACACCATGTTAAAGGGAGGTAATTATTGTGTAACATTAGAACACTGGGACGGATCTTACAGATTTGTCACTGTCTTTTTATAATTAGATTAAGTAAGCTCCTTTGATTGGATACCCTATGATATTAGTGTTTAGATGTCAAAACATTAAAGTGGCACTTTAAAAAAAAAGATACATTTTTGAGGATTTCTTTTCAATTGACAGCTTTTTTTTGTATTATCTATGATTGTCAGAATATTACATTAATGTTGAAGTTTTTCCATTTTAACATTCAATTTGCATGTAGAGGAAATCCAGTTTGCAAATGTATTTTAACAAATAATCATTGGTACTGCATGAGGGTAATATACCCACTGGCATATACAAGAGTGAGAGGAGGAGGCAGCAGTAAAAAATCAGGGAACTTAAGTTATCACCAGGCTTTGCTTTCTCAGGAATTCAATGTACACTTTTATTTTTATGCCCCACCTACAATAGTAGAGGGGCAATATGTTTTCTGGTTTGTCCGTCTGTGCATCCGTTCGTCCGTCTGTGCGTCCGTTCGTCCATCTGTGCGTCCGTTCGTCCTTCTGTGCGTCTGTTCGCTTCAGGTTAAAGTTTTTGGTCAAGGTAGTTTTTGAAGAAGTTGAAGTCCAATCAACTTGAAACTTAGTACACATGTTCCCCATGATATGATCTTTCTAATTTTGACCCCAATTTCACGGTCCACTGAACATAGAAAATGATAGTGTGAGTGGGGCATCCGTGTACTATGGACACATTCTTGTTTCATATCAAATTGATTTAAATATTACATGTAGTTTATGTTTCCTTCATAATTTTTGTGTTTACAATAGTTTCATGTTATGTTCATTAAGTTTAAAGCATGAGTATAAATTTTATTTATCTTCTTGTCTTTTGCTTTTGGCACTTTGAGTCAAACTTAAATGGTAGCTATTGTTTACTCTTAGCTATTGTTTACTCTTTATAACAAAAAAATCTAGTCAATTGGATGAAATATAAAATAAAGTAGTAAAGCTATAGCTAGGTTCAAGTGAATTGATGTGTTTAACAAATAATATAACATTTTATGATCTCTCTCACTATTTTGAGCTAGACTAAAACACAGAACCCACTAAAACACAAGGAAAATTACTTGTGATGCTTTTCTTCATTTACACATATATGCAATAGGGGGTTGACCTTCAACTGTTTTTCACATTTTATCAAACTGACTTCTGTCTGGTAAAGGGCAAACTACAGAATAAACATTTAATGTGAATTGAAAATTATATCCTGCCAATTTCTTACACTATGTTTCCAATTTTGTAATTTTTTAAAAGGGAGAGGGGTTTAAACAAGGTCTTCTTGTTTCCGAATCCCTGTATTTCTATTGTATAATGGTATTTTGTGCACTTTTGACAAAATAAAATATTGTTTAAACTAACTATCTCCACTTTTATCTTTTGCTTGCAAAGATTTGATTATAATTTATTTCTTACTTTTCGAGTCCTTTTTAATTTTTAAAAAACTGACGACAGTAATTTTAGCAAAAATGACGACAGAATGTCCGAAACAATAGGACAAGTTTATATACGTTCAATTCATTGAGATATGACCGATCACCAGATAAGTTATTGTATGATTGAACATTCAGTTCATTGCGATAGGTAACTCATAAGTCAAAACTTAAACTGTCACTGATTCAAAGTGTAATGAAATCACATTGGTTGATCTTAACGCTTTTGTTCTCTTTATTTGGGTACAGTTTAGAACTAGGTATGATCACCTCATAAAATAAAGACACCCGCTATATTACAATTAAAGGTTTAAGGTATACACTTAATTGTGTTAAAACTCTTTGATCTTATCTCTATCAAGTAAATGCTTTTATTTATTGTGACAATTGTCCCTGTTTATTCGGATCATTAACCGTGACTAGCGAAAGTACGATTGTCAAATAGCGGAAAAGTAAAGCATTAAATTTGAATTTTCTTTTGAACTAAAGTCTGATTATAAACAAGAGAGAAACTGGCTAGGTTAAAACACAAAACAATGAGTTTTTACCAATGCATTGATTTTTAAATATTTGTGTGGTATATATAATTATTGTTTTCTTTTTTTTTAATTTTAAATTGACTTTAAGCATTACACATACTAGTATATATAATTTGACAGTTGTAGTTGTGTTAATTTTATTTTTGTTTTAATATGTATTATATATCACACAAAAATTATATGACCAACAAAGGACAAACACAAAGCTAACTGATAACATAAAAAATGCACAAAATTATTATTCTGTAAGGCTAGATACAGACGATTATCAGTATGATATAATTGCTCTTACTGTAAAAAAAAAAACCCATCAGAAATAATAAAATATTGTTGTTTTCATTGACAAGAGATTAATGGAATAAAACCTGCCTGTTTCATTGCATTACCTTTTTTTTTTAAATATAAAACAGTCTTAGACAAATATAGTTTTCTGGACAAATAAAAATTGCTATATCAATCTGGAAATATTTCTAGTCTGTCTTGTAAATAAAGAAAGTTCATCTATTGCCTTTAATAGAATATGTTCTAGCTACCAAGGTGTATCTTTTACACTCATGGAGACATAAATCCTGTCTTGTAACTTCCTGTCTAAGGGTACAACCCCTTTATTTATACTATCACATAGCCTTACATTGAGGGTTATTGAACCAATGTTATCAGTCACACCATCTTTTTCTTTCATGTTTTTCAATGGAGGAGTTTCACTTTTCATTGACAGTTTATCAGCTTAAACAGTTTATTAGTTAAACGTTTCTGTTTATCATTGGCTTTACAGATTCTCACAAAATTGAAAATGAAAGTAATGTGTTAAAATTTGCGCTAAAATGGCACTTAATGAAAATTCAAAATAATAATGAAACATTTATATAAATGTATAACATTTTAAGCTACACAGTCTATTATTATGATTATGAATCTCTGTAATAGATATGTTTTGACAAATTAGATGTTAAATTGTGAAAAATGGTTCTATTTGTACCTCAGTTGCATTGTTTGCACCAGTCCTAAGTCAGGAACCTGGTGTTGATCAGCAGTTGTTCTTTGTTGATGTGGTTCATAAATTTGTTCGTTCTGTTTTTTTATATAGATTAGACCGTTGGTTTTTTCTGTTTAAACGGTTTTGCACTAGTAATTTTTTAGGGCCCTTTATAGCTTGCTGTTCAGTATGAGCCAAAGCTCTGTGTTGAAGACCGTACTGTGACCTATACATGTATAATGGTTTTTCTTTTACAGTTGTTACATGGAGGGAGAGGTGTCTCATTGGCACTCATACAACATCTTCTTATATCTATATGATACTTAAAAAATTGTAAAAGAAGGCAAAAATAAATCTTATTTTGACATGAAGTACAGATGCCTATTACTGCACTATAGTATAAATGTCTGATTCAGTGACAGAACTTATCCTGGTAATATTGGATCTAGGAGAACATAAAGTAATGCCATTATCATGTGACAATTAAAGCTGGTATTATTGGATCTAAGAGAACACAAATTAATACCATTATCATGTGACAATTAAAGCTGGAAAATTGTCACTTTAAACCTAAAAGGAAATTGAAATCAAGACTTCAAAATCTTTAGACAGACCTTAAAAATGTATTTAGACAAAAAGCAATCCATAAATAAAGTCTTGGATGACAACTTTGATATTGGCTTAATATTATCGAATATTGATTGAAGCTAACTAATTATTCAATTCAGAAATAAATTATAGGATAAATACCAAGAAGGTTACTAAATGTTGCGATATATTTGTCTGTAATAGCATTGATGAAAAGAGTTGCAGTGTCAAAAAGAAATTTATCTTGGATTCTGAAAAATTAAGAAAGTTGTTGGAGAAAATTTCGTTTTGTTGTCTTCATAACTTATATCACAACTTGTAGGTTGATTTAGATAATGAAAAGTTGCCTGGTTAAAGAACTAAAAATGAATGTCTTTGAACAAGACAGAATGAAAGAAATATTCTTCAGTTCAGGATACCAATGTAATAACTAAAAAGTGAAAGTAACTTTAGAAACACATATGTACTTAAGTGTTGGCTTTCTCTGAACTAAGTCGGCTTTCTTTGAACTAAGTCTCTAAGTGCAGCTCTTATAATGGGGAAGCTAATTTGTTAATCTAGATTTTAAAATTTTTACATGTAAAAGAGGGGCGAAAGATACCAGAGGGACAGTCAAACTCATTGATGGAAAATAAACTGTCATCACCATGGCTGAAAAATAAAAAGACAAACAGACAAATAATAGTACACGAGACACAGCATAGAAAATTAGTATAGATTATACAATTTACATGGAAGAGGTAACTGAATATATCTTTAAGTTCAAATTGTCAATTTTATCAATGCAAAGTTGTTTTTTGTGTTTGTATTGAAAGTTGATTTCCTTGTCCAGCAAATTTGACCATAATGTCCTTTTGGAGTTTCTGAGTATCTGACTGATTGACAAAAAATACCTCACATCTCCTGGTTTATTTAATCTGAAGTTGTTTTTTTATGTCCCATTTAAAGACATTATGTTTTTTGGTCTGTGCGTCCGTTTGTTTGTTCATCAGTTCGTTCGCCAGTCCATGTGTCCCTCTTCAGGTTTAAAGTTTTTGGTCGAGGTAGTTTTTGATGAAGTTGAAGTCCAATCAATTTGAAACTTAGTACACTTGTTCCCTATGATAGGATCTTTCTAATTTTAATGCCAAATTAGAGTTTTTACCCCATTTTCACGGTCCACCAACATAGAAAATAATAGTACAGATGGGGCATCTGTGTACTAGGGACACATTCTTGTTTATGAATGAGTTACACAGGTTGACCTGAGGTCAATCAGTATAAACTACATCATTGAATAATCAGTTCTTACTGTAACATAATGACATCAGCATTGTGACATGGGAATTTTATTCACTTATATTTATAAAGAAGAAATTATATGTCTCTTGGTTGGATAATCATAACCTATATCTTCAGCATTTCACTTGTACATTTTGGTGGTCCAGATACAGTCAATTTAATGAAAGTCAAATTGTCAAAAGTGCAATAGCCTTCACTTTCATAAAACACATCTATATATTTTAACATTTTTATGCCCCACCTACGATAGTTCGTTCGTTCGTCCCACTTCAGGTTGAAGTTTTTGGTCAGGGTAGTTTTTGATGAAGTTGAAGTCCAATCCACTTGAAACTGAGTACACCCTATGATATGATCTTTCTAATTTTAATGCCAAATTAGAGTTTTTACACCAATTTCATGGTCCACTGAACATAGAAAATGATAGTGCGAGTGGGGCATCTGTGTACTTGGGACACATTCTTGTTTAGATCTTTGTTGAGGGTTATTTTGGCCCAAGATGACTTTTAAAATGTTTATATCATTGAAAAAGCTCCAAATGATCTCCCTTTGGTGAAAAAAATGCATTTTTTTTCATTTAAATTGAAATATCTTTTTTAATTCATTGGTGACCTATATTTTTTATTATTTTTTTCAAATACTAAACTATTGTAAAATTCAAGCAATTTCTGTAATTTAGTTCTTTTTTTATTTCGATATTACCTTTTTTTCTATTAGTTCAACAAAAAAAAGGTACCTCAACAAAAATGCATGCTTCTTTTGAAGGCAGATTGTGAGCTCAATTGAAAGGTGATCCCATATTTTTAATCTATTTTTCCATTAAGTATAGGATAAATTTTATTTAGAGAAAAAAAATAGCGAAATCATATATTTAAAAAAAAAATTGGTTTATACCCACGAGCCCCCTTAAGTTGTTATACTGTTCTTCAGTCTTCATAAAAATTGGCACATTTATTATGAAATTTGAAGGAATTTGGAAATATATTTTTTTTTATATTGCATACCATAAGGCAGCAACCATTTGATTTTCTGGGGGGGGCTATGGTTTTTTTTTCTATACAAACTTTTTTTTTCGCCTGCGGCGAAAAACAATCTATTTTTTTCGCGACAAGTCGAAAACAATTTTTTTCTTTCAATTTTAGCATTACATATAGTGGCAGCAGAGGGTGAAACAAACAATTTTTTTTTCTCAGAATCAAAAACAAATTATTTTTTTCTCCAAAAACAGGAAACAAACTTTTTTTTCCAAAAAAAACCATAGCCCCCCCCAGAAAGTCAAATGGTTGCTGCCTAACCTATCAGCAGTGGATTGTCGACTTGTTGTTATAAATAAAGATTGACACATAGTCCAACAAAACAGATAATTACCCACAATTCCCTGGTCCATCATTATCACATGATTTGTGGCCAGACACCTTTGATGGTTCATGATGTATTGGACAGGGGCAAATTGGTCTTGCTTGATTTAAAAGGTCATCTGGACTTTGTCCTGAGCAGTCACCCAATGAAAATGTATGGACTAAGAAAAGTTAATTAAAATTTTATTAAAGCAAACTTTAGTATTGATGTATTACACTGGAATTAATTACACTTTGAAGTCAGTACAAAAGAAACAATGATTTACTAATTGAAATTTTAAGGTTTGAATTTCAGAAGAGTGCAGACATGCAGCCTTAACTTTGTGTCTTTGGTTTTCATATGCATGATTTAACTGAATTGTTTAGAGCCTGTATGGTACAAAAGATTTGATGTTCAGTCGGATACTGGTTGTTGTTCATCTTGGTCTTTGAAATAAATGTAGTCTCTTGTTTCTGGTGACTATTTGGGTCTTTTCTCAGTCAACTGTGAAGGATCATCTGCTATATTTAAAGATTTTATTAGAAACAAATTATAAAAATAATCTTTCATTGTTTCTTTTTGCCACATCAAGGACAGCATGATGTAGAAGCCATGATCCAACTCTAACAGTTTATTTCCTGAAGATGTCATTTAAGGTGGCTCGGCCCTTTACCAATGCGCATATTTTAGCGCATGTTTCTTGCGACGAGTGCCTTGGAAACGGTCGCTTTAAGGGGTCTTCTCAAAAACAGCTTTGACGAACTTGGAACGCGGGCGTGTATGAAAGCACCCTTGACGATGTAAACAAGTGAGGCAAAACGTTCTTCAAAACAGGAAATACGAACGGTCAGAAATTCAGAGTGCTTTCTTCCTTTTTCGCATAAAAGTCTAAAAGGAGAAAAATATACATGATTTAAGCATAACATTAAAAAAAAAAAAAAAGAATATATATAAATACTGACAAAGTCACATGTATGACGTCGACGATATTTTGGTGTCGCTCCGCTCCCAAAACTCATTCTCATCTTACACGGTCGCCTCTTGGGTCCGTTCGTACCATATTTTGAATTCACTTAAATACCGGTTGAATTAAATGATGTCTTGGGGATTTATTTTGGAAAATGTTTTGCCAATGACGCAATGATTAACTGTAAACAAATGATAGCGATGTAAACAACTTCATGTCATCGTACAGCTTTCAAAAACAGGTAAACTTGTGACCCGTATCAGACATATGTGTGTATATATGTCTCTGCCCGTATTGTATGCTTTAAAAGCATCGGACGGGTTTATTTTCAAGCTATAATCCGTTTGGCGTTTTATAATAGTTTGTTTCTGTCATAAATCTATTTAAAACTTGAAATATCTCTATTTCCAAGTATTTTTAGGAGTTTAGTCCCGAGTACGCGATATATTTTTCCAATGCAAAATTTTGATAATCATAGTTAAATATTTTTTATTTTCCCCAAGACAAATTTGAACATGCCAATTTTCTAACAGACTTAATACTTGACAGGCACACCTAACATTTTCATTTAAAGATTGGTTCACTTGCACTAAAATCATCTGATAATTTTTCTCGTATCACAATTCCATGATTTCCGGAACACTAGACTAAGTCCTATAATCTAAGACCTCGGGGCCAATGTTTTCTATTTCTATGATACTTTTCTATTACTTATTTTGCTGAATTGTTATTTTGTTGATTTGCAATTTTCTGTTGTATCTATCAGTGTCAATCGAGTTCATATTGAAAAAAAAAAAAGAAATATCAGCATTAAAACTAAAATAATTGAATCCACTGCGTGTTATTAAAATAGACTAATGGATTCAGCAACTTATTTCACTAAAATGATTATTTGTTTTCCTGCAGAAATAAAACGACACTTCAATAATTTGCTGTTTTCTGCCTTTTCATGAAGATGAAAATTGATCAATCGGGGCGGATCCAACCATTTTAAAAGGGGGTTCCCAACCCAGGACAAAAAGGGGTGTTCCATCTATATTTCCCCATTCAAAGGCATTGATCGTCCAAAAAAGGGAGTTCCAATCCCCGGAACCCTCCCCCTGGACCCACCACTGTCAAAAGTAACCGGGACTGACCTTGTATTCCGACCTTATATATCGGTCTATGATATAATTCCTCAATTCTGCATGCTTTGCGAAGAGCTGCAATTTTTTTGGTTTCACCATGTCGGGATTTTGCTAGGACATACACCCGCAGCGTGCCGGGCAGTCTCAAACACTACTAAAGACTTTATATATATAAAAATCTATACTACTAGGTTCAGGAAAAGTTTGGATTGTAATTTAAAAACTACGACCAGTACACAGGAATGCTATATTAGCCGGTGATGTTGGCAAACTTTAACTTCTATCTTAATTTTAATTTGACATGCTTTTTCAAAAGTTAAGCTAATAAGGAAAGTTTTTGATTAAAAAAAATATAGTTGAGTGATGTCATTGCGGCAAAAAATGTGAATGGCAATTTTGTTTGTGAACACCGATTTGATCTTACCGTGGCAAAGAAATGCATAACTAATCATCGATCTATGCCATGTATGCGTGATGATAAAAGGAGATAATGTTTTTTGTAATATATTGAATTTTAAATTTGAACTTTGGTGGATAGTTGTTTCATTGGCAATCATACCACATCTGCTTATTTTTATATCGTATGGTTAACATAGAAATAGGACTAATCTGACAGATGATCCCTTGATTATACAGGGTGTTCAAACAGCTGCATGTATACATACGAAGCCTCGTAGGGTAAAAAGGGGGAATTTCGCCTATACATGCACCAAGCATAATTGTCCATTCATTTTCTTATGGCAGTCCATATATCTAGCTCCTCTTACTTTGCATAACTTTCATAATTGATACTTATCTGCATGTTCTCATCCGTATTATGCTTGAAATATTTGCCAGTGATCATTCAGTATGCACAAATTAAATTTTCATTATATGCAATCATATAAAAAAACGTAATTTCTGAGACTTTTATTTGTTTGACTATGTGGTATATCAGTTTATAGTAATCGTTGAAGTCCGTACGGGGACATAATTGTTATCTTCTATGTAAATTGGTCTCTAGTGAAGTGTTATCTCATAAACAATGATACCCATCTTCCTATTTTTACACCCTACGCAACGAAGTGGCGCAGGGTATAACGTTTTTGACCCGTCTGTCCGTCCATTAGCCTGTCTATCAGTCCTGTTTCTTGTCATCACAACTCCTCAACAAAATTTCATGAAACCTTTATAGATAATAAGGACATACTATGCAGATGTGCATATCGACAGGAAATTACGATTCAAATTTTTTCTAGGAGTTATGCCCCTTTGAACTTATTTGCTTCAATATACTACTGCAAGTTTGTCATCACATATTCCTCTCAAACCACACAATAGAATTTTATGAAACCTTTTTAGATAAGGCCACACCAATTTAATTTCTTGTTCTACGGATTTTTGGACTCCAAAATTTGGGGCGAGCGAGCGATTTGAAAATTTTAATAAAAAAATATTTAATTTGCAAATTTTTGAGGCGAAGCTTGAAAAGTAAAGGCGAGCGATTATATTTTTTTTTTTGTAAACATAAAATAGTAGGTTTTGACAATATTAAAACTTGATTTATCACTTGTACTTTGACATTTCTTTAATTTCTGAAGTATTTTTTCCCTGTTCACCAAGAAATAATTAAATCTGGTCTATGTATGTGTGACTTACAATGAGACAATTCTCAATCCAAGTCATAATCAGTTTGGGGGCAACCCCTTATTGTTATAAATATCCCTTTTACATGTTTTATGAGGGATCAATATAAGTTATATAAATATATTTGTTTGTACAAAAGGGCTCATATTTTCTCAAAGAACTATATATCTATCTGGTATAAAATGGTCAAAACATGTAAAAGAATTTTGTAATATTCCTGGACTTAAACCATGTTAAATTAACACATTTACTTCAACTGTTTAATATTATTCAAAATAAGTGGACCCCTCTTTTAGAAAAATATGATGTAACTCTCCTCTTTTTGAGTACAAAATTCTTAGTTTTCAAAGGTTTTGTATAGAAGAACTATACAAATCCTTGGTATTTCTATTTTCTTTTCTTCATCAGTAAAATGACCCATTGTCTGAGGGAGGGTTGTTCTCAACCTGATAATAACAAACACAGGTCAAAGTACGGCCTTTTACACAGGGCTTTGTTACAGACCAAACAGCAAGCTATAAAGGATCCCAAAATTATTAGCGTACACAATTCGAACAGGAAAACCAACGATCTAATTTATATTTCCAAACGGGAAAATACCAATGAACAATATCAACAAACGATAACTGCTGAACGACAGGCCCCTGAATCAATCAGGACAGGTGCATAAACATGCAGCGGCTATAGATAGTTTTGTTTCGCCAGCATACAATATAATTGCAGTTGAAGGCAAATCCTTCAGAAGTTCTTTGTACTTTATTCTAAAAACGAACATTTTTTGATAGGGAATATAAGTAAGGGGGAAAGAAACCAATTTTTTGTTCTTTACAGAAAAAAAAACGGTGCGGGAAATGGACATGATTACATTTCCGGATGCGGGAAGCGGGAATATAAAAAAAATAAAAAAAATCTGTTTTGAAAAAAATAGGTGCGGGCGGGTCCGTCGAACAAGGAATCAAATTGGTGTGGCCTAAGGACATACTATTTAGATGTACATATTATTTTTTTTTCTAGGAGTAAGGCCCCTTTGAACTTATTTGCTTCAATATACTACTACTGCAACAGTTTGTCATTGCAACTCCTCTTAAACAGCACAATATAATTTCATGAAACCTTTTTAGATAATAAGGAAATACTATGTAGATGTGCATATCAACAGAAAATTATCGTGATTCAATTTTTTTTTTCTTATACCAATTTTTTTCTTAGTTATTTTATTTCTTCAGTGGCAATGTGGGGACTGGCTGCCAAAGCGGGGCCGGCTTCAGTTATTTACAATATAATCAAACAATGAGCCCGCACCCTATGTCAGACTCTGTAACAATCATCCCATCAACCAAATATTTTGAAACATATTTAGAATTCAAGAAACTGACAAGTCCCTGAAAATGAGGTTAAGTTCAGATAAACCCTGCAAGACAGACATTTTGTTTTTCATTCATTATTATATTGTACATAAATAACCCATTAGTTTTTTCATTTGAAATGTTTTAAATTGTTCATTTGTCACTTCGAGGCCTTTAAAACCAACTATGCAGAATAGGTTTTACTCATTGTTGAAGTCCATATGGTGACCTACATGTATAGTTATTTCTGTGTTATTTGGTCTCTTGTGTCTCATTTACAATCATATCACATCCTCTTATTTTATATTTTAATTTGTTATAATACATTTAATAATCATTTCATAAACCAAATATACATGAAGATGACCTATTGATTACACAATATAGCATATTAAAAGAGGACTTACTGTTGACCAATGAACCATACAAATGATTATGTGGTCAATGACAATTGCCAGACAGGATTGTAAATTATTGCACGCAATTAGTTTATCTACTACATGTACCTTTTAGTATTTATTATTTTTAAGTATATACTGTCAATGGTATACCATAATATGTCCTGAAAACTGGCGTAAAAAAAGAGCCTCAACTTAATCAAATTTTTGAACTGTGATTGATTTTATTCCTCTAATATCTATGAGATCAAATTTATAAAACATTTATTAATATAATTAATTTCAATGTACTAGTATACATGTAAGAATTGTTGCCATTTATACATCATGTACATGTACAATCATTAGCTGATCAGCTCTATATTTTCATTATTTTTATTCTCCTTCACTGTTTTTTTTTTTTATAAGACTCATACAATGTATATATGATCTGTATTCATCATTGGGACAGGTAGCTATATATATAGGTGAAATAGGTCCTTTTGATTGGATTTTTTTTTAAGGATTTTGACAGCACTAAAGCATATACATGTAGTTCCAATTTATAGTTGATCTTAGCTCCTTAAGTGGATTGTGGCAACACATACTGCATATACATGTAGAATGTTGTTCACTTCTTAAGTTTCAGCACTTTACGCATAGTTTCTGGTTGCAAGACTAGAATATGATACTGGCTTCTCATGAAATTCTGTCAGTACTTTGCCAATAGTTTCCAAGTAAAGTTGAACATTCCAAGATCACTACTTCCATTTGCAATGTACATGTACAAATGTACTTGCAGCCTGAAATTAAATATCAGAGTAATATTTATTAATTCTGTCAGAAAATCAACAATTATTGACTTTCAAAAGCATATAGATGTAGACTAGTTTATAATGGTAATGTGTCCATTGGACACAGATGAGCAGCCACTCGCATAAAAAGAATGAAAAGAGTAACACCACCCAAATTTGTACTTGATCAGAGTGTTGTTGTAGTAAGCATTGCATATTTAAGTTTCAGAACACTTGGATGAAGCAAACTTGTGTTAAAGAAAGGAACAAAAATTCAGCATTTTTTAATTTTTAAAGGGGCATAACTCTAGAAAAGTAAAAGTGACCCCACCAAAAATTCAAACTTCATGTGTGTTTGTTGGTAGTAAGCAGATATGCATTAATTGTGTATTAGTTTCATAACATTGGTAGAGGCAAACTGAAGTTGGAGAACAGAACCCAAATTTAGGGGGTACGTGCAAGTTTGATAAGACTGACAATGCAAGGGTAACCTTAAAAGAAATCGAATGGTCTTAATTTAATTTAATATGTGTTTGTTTAATAATAGGTTCGTTTTCATGTGTTTTTGTTTTTCCCTTGAGAACACATAAAATATTTTTTTATAATTTAATTTGGTTAAATATATATCGAATTTCTGAACAGAAAATTATAAAAATGAGACACAAAAAAAATTTAACAAACAAATAAACCTGTGATAATACTGCTTCTATTGGTACCAGGATACTTAAATCAATCCAAAATTTTTTTTTTTTTTAAAATGTAGTTCTATATACAACATGTACAATATACATGAACAGCTAAAAATCTCAATTGACAGTTTAACCCTGATACTTCTATTACTAGACCTTAAGACATTTTTGTATATCTAACAGAATTAGGGGGGGGGGGGGGTTAATGGTAAACAAATTGTGATTGATGAAGACGAATCCTTCAATAAGATGTACTGCCTCCTACTGTAGGGTTTATCATTTACAAATTAGGCCAATTATATGATATTCTCAAGAACATAAACAAGTCAATCAAACCCCTTGAGGACCTTAATTGAGGGATGGACAGGGGTAAGGCAGTGGCGGATCCAGCCATTTTAAAAAGGGGGGTTCCCAACCCATAGTAAAAGGGGGGGGGGGGTTCCAACTATATGCTCCCATTCAAATGCATTGATCGGCCAAAAAAAAGGGGGGGTTCCAACCCCCGGACCCCCTGGATCCGCCACTGTAAGGAGACAGGGGAATGAGGGATCAGAGAAAAGGGGGTATCTTTGAAATATATTTTGTCATTTTCATTTTGTCTTGGAGCAAGGAGATGGAAGTATTGAAGTAAAAAAAAGGGGGGGGGGATTTTAGGGTAAAAAGGGAAGGGAACTATAGTTAGGGTTAAGGAGTAGAAACTGTCCCGAGGGAAGTTATGGGGTACCCCCATACATATGACCCTAACTTGGCTACGAAATTAGATATCACAAAAGATGATTAAAAAAGACTAATTCATTGACACTAACGGTAGCGTAAAAATGACAGTTGTGGTGCTTCATAGATGTCCATGTGTCATCCCTTCCTCTTCGGCCGTTTGCACAAGGATATTTTTCAAAACTGGCCAGACATGTTTACAACTTGTCTGTAAAGGGTAAAATAAACACATAAATAAGATTCCAGCTATAACGATCTATAACATTTTACATGGAACAGAAATTGAGCCCGTGCAAGGTTTCAGCCGCAGTGATTTTCAACAGTAGCGAGTATTTGAGACAACCCCCAAGTTTGTATTTTTCGTTAAATTGATAACATTTGGCTGCCTAATATAACGAAATCTATGTTTTCTTATGTAATAACTCTACCTTCATCGTTGTATATTCGCCACAATGTCTGTTATGCATGTACATGGTCGTATTCATCAATATAGTATGCTGCTTGGCAATGGCGACCTTGAAATTCCTCTGGTCCGATAATGGCGCCAAATTAGAGGGAAGCAACTCGCGCCAGACAAAATTACCGTATTTCACCAAAATAATCAAAATTTCGCTTTTTGATAACAAACAGCAATACGATAACCACATTTATATTCAGCCATCGTTTATTTATATAATTACAAACATTATTTTATTAAAACCATCAATAAAGAATTCAAAATTAAGTAATTAATGGAGTGCATTGAAATCAGACCTTATGGGGTAGAGGGGTTAAACAAAAGCTCGTAACTTTTTTAAAAGCCTGGTGACCCCCATTTTATTTTACCTTAAAATGTTCGAAAAGTTCATAGCTTTGACATATCTGTTTTTAAAAAAAATCTACCGGGGAAATTTTACGAAAAATTGATTAAACCAATATTTTTAGTCTTAAACTGAAATTAGAAAATGCAAAATTTAGACATTAATCTGAAAATAAAAGGATTTTTAAGTCAAAAACAACCAAGGGAAAGGCTTACATTTTAAATTTTTAATGTTTTTTCACATAAAAATCATACTGACTTGGTTTTAAAAGTCTTTGAATTTGATGTAACCGTTATTGTTGAAAGAGTGGGCATGTTTGGAAAAAGGGTCAAAATCGCACATTTCGCTTGAATTTGAGGGGAAAACGAGCCTGGTGACCCCATTTTTTCTTTGCATTTTTGGATTCAGCATAAAAAAATCTACAGAATATGTGAAAATAAAAAAAATCTACCGGGGGTCACTATTGGGGTGAGCCACCTTAATGGACTCTTGACACGGGTTATGTTCTTAATTCTCATATATGTTATGATTGTATGATACTAAACCCCTAATGGGAAGGATTGTGCCTGATGTTCATATGATGAAATCATAATCTTTCAGTCAGTTTAATTGAAGTCTGGAGCTGGCATGTCAGTTAACTGCTAGTAGTCTGTTGTTATTTCTGTATTATTTTCATTTTGTTTATTTTCTTTGGTTACATCTTCTGACATCAGATTCAGACTTCTCTTGAACTGAATTTTAATGTGCGTATTGTTATGCGTTAACTTTTCTACATTGGCTAGAGGTATAGGGGGGGGGGGGGGGGGGTTGAGATCTCACAAACATGTTTAACCCCACCACATTTTTGCGCCTGTCCCAAGTCAGGAGCCTCTGGCCTTTGTTAGTCTTGTATTATTTTAATTTTAGTTTCTTGTGTACAATTTGGAAATTAGTATGGCGTTCATTATCACTGAACTAGTATATTTTTGTTTATGGGCCAGCTGAAGGACGCCTCCGGGTGCGGGAATTTCTCGCTACATTGAAGACCTGTTGGTGACCTTCTGCTGTTGTTTTTTTCTATGGTCGGGTTGTTGTCTCTTTGGCACATTCCCCATTTCCATTCTCAATTTTATTCTTGTTAGACACATTCTTAGGATGGTGGTGTTACAAAAATGAATTGGCTCTACAATAAAGAGTGGGTATGTTTGGAAGAATCCCTCTCATACAAATAACGTTTTTATCTGATAATAGCTTTTTAAGGCAGGTTATTACATCTTTCCATACAAAAAAAGAATGTGTTATGCATTTATATACAGTACACATATTTTCAAAGTTTTGATCTAAATTTATATGCAGTACACATTATTTTGATCATGGATCCTTAATTCTTTTTGATGTTTAAGCTTTATCTTTAAAACAGAGACAATTAAATAAAGTAAGAGCTACTAGCTGACTGAAAGCAAAATTCTTTTTTGCAGATTGGTGAAATGGAACCAAATGTCACTTAATTTGTCTTCAGGTTCCTGGTAGTTCCCTTCAAAATCATATTCAGCAAAAAACAATAGAATGTACAGAACACCTTAGAACCTGTACATATGGGTCCTTGAAGCGTTAATACTTTACTTTTTTAATGTATATTGATCTCTGGAATATAATTCCCTTCACATTTCCTCAACTTTTGCTGACCTGTTAATTTCTGTAGTCTACGATGTTTGTTAAAAGTCAGCTTTTATGTTCTTATTAAATTCTATAGATGTGTTTGCCTCATTGATTTAATTCCTTCTAGTTGTTGTCTTAGGTTTATGGAAATGCAGGCTAAAATAAGATCACGTCTTTATCAACAGGATTTGGTTCTATTTGTTTAGATGTATTAGCACTTTAGATTAGCCTTTAATGATAGATGTGCTTAAAAAGTTACACTGCTATTCTATCATCAAGGAAAAATTAATGAGAAAAGACCCTTGTAAAATTTACATAATTTTTATGTGAAAAGAGAACTTTTATTAATTAAATATGCAAATACCATTAACAAAGATTTTTTAGAATTGTAGAAGCTTTTGAATTGTTCTTTGTGAGTCTAAGATTGTTTGATGTCGATTGAATCAAATTTCAAAAGGAAAATGATCAAAATATAAAATGGAATGACACAAATAGTGTATATGAATAAAACACAACAGCTTATAGACAAAAGAACAGAGAAACTGATTTCCAAAGTGGTGGAATTAAAGTTAAAACTGGTTTATCAAGTACATTTTCTTTTAATGCAGTGATGAATTTCTTACTTTCAGAATCAATGTCAAAATAATGTTGGCATATTCGGTCCCAATGGTTTTGTTTCTTAGCCTTTAGGATCTTTATAAACAAGGTTATGACATTAGTTCTGCCAAGACCAAGCTGGTTTGTGAAATTTTAAATAATTTGTCAGTTTTACATTCAATATTCCTTTTAATAAACCAGAGAGGTGATCATATTTCCTTTACATGTGATTGAGTACAATGAAGTGTTATCCATTTTCCTCCTAGAGCAAGAATGACAGTAAATTAAAATGAGGGTAACTTGAATACAGTTACCATTTCTTATATCATAATTAAATAGGAGTTAAGGTGAAGATGAGGTCAGGTGAGTTGATGACCTTTGTCTCATGATGACCACTGTAAAAGAAGATGAAGCCATGACATTGTTGGTTTTAAATTTTAATCTGATATCTGTCAAAAGATTTCAATCTTTTATCTAAATATTTATGCAGATGTGTTTTTTTTCCGTGTCATATAAAGTACATCTTATAGCTTACAGAATGTTGAAAGTGTAAATTGATGTTTCATGTCTTATAATTTACCAGTAACTTGGAAGTTTATTTTAATCAAACGAAACTTTTTTGTAGAATTGAAATCAGACAAAAATGTGAGGTTTTCAGGAGAAAAAAATCAAAATTGTTACATAAAATCACTTTGGCTTTTGAATTCAGTATACTTTAAACTGATAATAAATGGTTTACTTTTTGCCCATTGTGACTTGGGTAGAGAGTTGTGTCATTGGCATTCATGCCAAATTTTCTTATTTCCAATTAAAAATAAATTCTATTTTTCTTAGTTTTTAGCAAGGCCTTCGGTTTGATCACATCGCATCAGCCTATCATAGCCTGGGTAGAAGATGGCCTCCATTTTGATACAAAGACAAAAATATATTAACAGTAATGATGAAGTTTATACTCACAAAGAAAAGACAACAGAAGAAAAAGACATGGATTCATCATAGATATATCATGACAGCATTTAAAAGGACAATCAGGTTGGAGGATACTGCTTAATACATTGTAGCCTTATTGGAAACCTAATGTTCTAGGTATTGCTTTCTATATTTCCAGACTTGTAATGAAAATGAAGGAGGGGGGCTTATATAATCAGGTTCATATGGTTAAATATTTATTTTTTTGAATATATTTCATAGGAAAGCCACAGATATTCTCTACCTGAAAATTTAACTTTTCTAATTTATTCTACATATACACCATTAATGCAGGTTCATATTTTAGTGTATTGCAATGCACAATTTTTCAGAGAAATTCATTTTATTCACCTGTCTTAATCTCCCCTGATTTTAGTCAGACTCTGAGCATCACTGCTCATTTATCTGAGTTTACTCCTTTGTGTGTCAATATAAGTCTAATATATGATTCCATTATTTTGTTGCTCCTTGAGATTAAGCAGAGTGTTTGGTAACTTTGGTATGCAGGATAAATTTCCATGTCAAAATGAAATAATGTTCCCACGCCATACCAAAAAAAACTTAACTGGTTATTTGAATGCAATTGTTATTTCATCAACTAATGAAAATCTGGAAGCTTTTACAATAATTGTTATGCAGCTCTTGAATATTTCTGCATGAATGTGCAATTTTAGGGACATTCTCAATTAATTTCATCTTATTAAATGTTAGTCTTGAATCATCTTTTTATCTGTCCGTCATCCAAGGCAGAATGATGGCAATATCTTTTGAAGAGAAATAATCTTTAAATGCATTTTTGTTTGTATTGCAAACCATGTCTGTGCTGGGGGCTGATAGAAAAATGGGGGAAAGGTCTTTGATAAGATGAGAAGTATTTAAATTTTCATTTTATTGTACAAATAATTACAATATGCGATTCATTTAGAAACATAAATAGTTTGAAGTTTGATCTCTGGAAGTTTTTGTTTGGAAACAGATATTAAAACTATGTTAAGGTGTTAGACAGGTTCTCTCAGTCTATGATCTGTGTGATGTTTGCAGGTTATTGGGACCACTTGAAAATATGCATCATCTATGTGAAATAAATACACACAAAAATGTATGATAATTATCTAGCCCCAGGGTGAGTCTGTAAATACCTACCCCATTAGATATTTATTTAGAGGGAGGATTGTTTAACTTTCATTTCATACCAGTATTTATACCAACTACAGGTGGCGATCACAATTGTTTAGAGGTGAAGCCATTAAAATTCAAAATAATTGAATAAGTGATAGGCTGAGATTAAATTTTAACACATTTTGTTTGAGAGTTGAAAAGATTGAATTTTTTTTAACAGATTATGTTTTCTCAGTAAATAGGTAATCATTAGTTGCAATCTAATTGAGCATGCAATGCACACTAAGTTCACACTTTTCTGTTTAAATTAGAAAAATTGGTCAATTTGTGGTGGAATTTTGTATTACTGATGGACATGCAAACGTGATGACCATTGGATTAAAATGACATCTGTTGGGAATATAAAGACCAGTAATTAACTGGACAAATTGTGACTTAATGATAATTCTTTGTAGAATCTTGTTTTATCCTATTTGTAATTTGCAAGTATTGGTCATTTTAAAAGTTGAATGTGGGTGGTCCTTTCATGCAGAAATTGTGCATTCATTTTATGTGTTCAATAAAACGTGATTTTGATCTGTAAAGTTTGCTAACATGCAAGTGTGTAACAATTCTAAAAGCCGTGTGAATGTTACATGTAAATTTTTGTTTGAAAAAAAGTTTAAATATTGTTTTTTAACTATGAAAATAAGACGATGTAGAATGATTGCCCACAAGACATCTAACTCTTCACCAGATACTAAATCATCATCAATCAGACAGCAACCAAAAACGCTATAAAAACATCTAGAGCACATGCTCTTTTAAATTGCTGGATAATACTAGTATATAGTTCCAAGCCATGATCTCTTACATTAAATCATTATCAAAGATTCGTAATTTGTCCTTGGAAAATCATCTTTAATGAAACACATTTTCCAATGGATAAATATTCATCCAAAGATAAAGATTTGTTGTCACAGTTATAGCCATGATAATTATTTAACACCACAGTTGAAAACTTTGTGACCCTAAGTGAGCTTCTTGGTCACACCTCAGCAGTGGTGTGGCTATAATCATTGCACTATGAATAGTTATGGAAATTATAAATCATATTAATGGCAATGTGAGAAATGATCATATCAGCTTATCATTTGGACATTGAATCTGAGATCCCTGATATCTGCAAACTGAAGTACCACTAGCTTTTCCGTGCATTATTTTAGATGACCTAGCTGTTCTGATTGGAAAACTTCTAACCCGGCTGTCACTTACTCACTAAACTAAAGTGAACAGAGAATTCCCATCCATTCTCCCTGCACACTAACCTAAATATAGTTTGTCCTTCTCTTGAAAGTGCTTGTAGTATTTGCCACTGGCTGATAGGTATTGGCAAAGTAGATGTATTAACTCCCACAAGTTTTGTATATAATACAATATAGATTATATTGCTTGAGGTTTAGGTTGCTACTGTTTGTCAATGATATTTTGGCAACTCTTGGCCTTTGACTGACATGTCAAATTATATACATTGGAATCAAAGTAGTCTATCTCTTCTGCTGATTAGTTTAGCAGTAAGCTGAGATTTGATATCTTTAGTGGAGATATATTTATAAATTGAATCTTATCTGCAGATTGTTTTTTATTTTATTGAAGGATCTGTAGATGTTTTTAAAAGTCATGTTTCTAAATAAGTAACTCTGTATGATCAATAGCAAATTTAATACATGTTATTTCATTGAATATGCATATATGGATAAATCTTCAATTTAAGTTTTACTCCACGTTTTATCAATGATATTAAGATGTCCAGTTATAATCACCTTGTTGAGATCCAATATAATGTGATAAGTACATGGAGCCTATCTATAAATGTAAACACATTCAGACACCCTGATTCATCCATCATAGGAATGTCTGAGTATGGACATCCAATTAAAATCTAATTAATGGTAATTAATGGCTGGACATGCACCATATGTCCACCTTAGATTTATATATATCATGTCACTGAATTTACATAAATTCCTGTCATACAGATACAGGTATTTAGGATAACATGGAAAAAATGCTGATGTCAAAGATTCTTATATTTGTATACATAATTAAGGCAATACCAGACAAGACCCAAGAGACAATTTTTTTTATAGCTGGTGGTCACTCAAGAATATCTGCTGTATCTCACCTCTATTTTTATTACAAAATTCTAAAATTGTGTTTGTCCTTTGCATATTTTAATGGTAAAATCCCTCAGAACCACCACTTTTTAAAAAATCTGAAGACTGAGAAATTTGTTTATTATTATCTGTAGAGTTCGAAAAAATACATATTTGATTGAATCTATCCTTGGAATCGGATAGGAATCAGAATTTGAGACTGAATTTACTTTTCTGAAATCAGTCACGAAACGAAAGGTTTTATCTGGTTTTGTGCCCAAAACCAGATAAAACCTTTCGTTTCGTGACTGATTTCAGAAAAGTAAATTCAGTCTCAAATTCTGATTCCTATCCGATTCCAAGGATAGACGATTGTATTGACAACATTGGTCAAGCAAAATTTGTGAGCAAATTTGATTTGTTGAAAGGTTATTGGCAAGTTCCATTGAAATAATTAAAATATGTTTATAGATTATAGTGGATATCACATTCACATCACTATGCAATTTGTTTTTGACTTTATTATTTATTTTTATTGTAGATTTGAAATTGACTCTTTTTTGTTCCAGCGTCATCTCTAATAATCCAGCTTAACAGATTAAGCAGAAAATGACATTGAGAAAGAACTATGCTGCTAGAAATTTAAAAAAATTAACCAACCAGCAGGTACCCGTTAAATGATAAATAATTATACTATTTCTGAAATTAAATCTTGTACAACTTGCACCTGTAAATTGTTAACTAACTTGTCACTGAGTTTCATGTTACTGTACCCTTGTTAACTCATCATAAGGTGAGGTATTACATGCTAATTACATGTTTACCTGGATTACAGGTAATAACAGGTTACCTGAACCCACTTATGCTTTGGGTTGCTTAACTTTTGAACAAGGATACTTAACCAGTTGATTTATGTTCTTTGAAAACCACCTGAATTTTACCCACAAGCCACAAAAATTATAATAACTTTTTAACCTTCATGGAGATGTAAGGGGTGGGCCATAGACTGGCATACATATATTAAATGTTATACAGTTGAAGTTAGGTTTTGAAATGAAGCCTAATTATAGTGGCAAATATGCATGTAGATTATAGCTGAAAAGCTTTGTGAATATCAATGTATTTTCAAATTTTAACAGTAATTTAAAAAAAAATATGAACATTTAGGTTTGAAGTAGTATTACTCTGACGTCCAACGGCCCCAGCTTGTCTGGCAAAACAGCCGTTGGACATCAGAGTAATCTCAGACTAGGTTTGAAGATGGTTGTGTCAATGACAATTTAAAATTTTATAATAAATTATTTCAAAAACTGCAATTTTTTAAAAGAATAAGTTAGATGAGGGTATGTCAGGGCAACTTGAAACAATTTTGTTCCCCTTTCTGTTTTAGTTACAGAATAAAGTATTGTAACAATATACTCTCCATCCAAGTCACAAATAAAAGTAAACCATTGTAGATCAAAATACGATCTTCAACAAGGAGCCTTGACTCACACATAACAGCAAGCTACAAAGGCCCCTAAAAATTACTAGTGTAAAAACCATTCAAATGGGAAAACCAACGGTCTAACATACCTGTCAACCTGTGACCATGAAAATGCAGGTCATGACCTGCATTGAAGAATGAAATCTCAGGTCATAACGCGTTCGAACTTTTTCGAGCTGAATTTCAGTAATTAGGGGACATTTTTTTATAATTTAAATAAAAGTTTCCAAAACATGTTCACTTTATTATACCCCACGCAACGAAGTTGCGGAGGGTATAATGTTTTTGACCCGTCCGTCCGTCCGTCAGTCCGTCCGTCAGTCCGTCCATCCGTCAGTCCTGTTTCTTGTCATCGCAACTCCTCTCAAACCACACAACAGAATTTCACAAAACCTTTTTATATGAAAAGGACATATTATGTAGTTGTGCATATCGACAGGAAATTACGATTCAATTTTTTTTCTAGGAGTTACGCCCCTTTGAACTTATTTGCTTCTATGTACTATTGCAACAGTTTGTCATCGCAACTCCTCTCAAACCACACAACAGAATTTCATGAAACCTTTTCAGATAATAAGGACATACTATGTAAATGTGCATATCGACAGGAAATTACGATTCAATATTTTTTCTAGGAGTTACGCCCCTTTGAACTTATTTGCTTCAATGTACTACTGCAACAGTTTGTCATCGCAACTCCTCTGAAACTACACAACAGAATTTCATGAAACCTTTTCAGATAATAAAGACATACTATGTAGATGTGCATATCGACAGGAAATTACGATTCAATTTTTTTTCTAGGAGTTACACCTCTTTGAACTTATTTGCTCTAAGGTACTACTTCAACAGTTTGTCATCTCAACTCCTCTCAAACCACACAACAGAATTTCATGAAACTTTGTAGATAATAAGGACATACTACATAGATGTGCTAGGAGTTATGCCCCTTTGAACTTATTTGCTTCAATGTACTTCTGCAACAGTTTGTCATCGCAACTCCTCTGAAACTACACAACAGAATTTCATGAAATTTTGTAGATAATAAGGACATACTATGTAGATGTGTATATTTACAGGAAATTATTATTCAATATTTTTTCTTATACAATTTTTTTTTCTTATACTTATTTAATTTCTCCAATGACAATGTGGGGACGTGGGGTATGTGAGCGTGCTCACTAAGGTTCTTTAATTAATCATTATTTTATTGCACTTTGAAAAGCTTTTGATAACTTTGTGACACTATCTCCTCTTCTTTTGGTTAATGTAATTATTGACATTTCAACATAGTTTTATATGTATAGTATTTCACCCTCAAGTTGTGACTGGCTATTTTTTATTATTTTTGGAAAGTTGTGACTGGCTATTTAGTCTTTGCTCTTCAGCTGGTCGTAATAACTTTCATAATTAGAGTATAGTAAAATAAAGTTAAACAGTTAAAGGAAGTATATATGAAAAAAATAATTTTCAACTTTTTTTTTATCATTGTATTAAGGTATGAATTTAATGAAAAGTTATATTTCAATATGTATTTAAATTCTATTTGTAGTAGATTTCATATTTTTTATCAAAAAAAAACGTAAATATAAGGAACAATTTTGAATGGTGACAAAAAAAGGGGAAGTAACTCAGTTGAAAAATGTTGTTAAAACGTGACAACAGTGAAATTTATTTACGACCTAAAGCTAAGGTAATTGGTGTTAATTAACAGTGTGTTTGACACCAAAGCTGTCAAGTGAAGCCATGCACTTGATGGGTTACTTAACAAGGCCGTAGCGCATGTTTATTTGAAGTGAGGCAAAGCAATTTT
This sequence comes from Mytilus galloprovincialis, assembly GCA_037788925.1. Classification (NCBI taxonomy): domain Eukaryota; kingdom Metazoa; phylum Mollusca; class Bivalvia; order Mytilida; family Mytilidae; genus Mytilus; species Mytilus galloprovincialis. Next base: position 8,959,612 of record CM075336.1, on the reverse strand, counting down.
TTTTTTGGGGGGGGGGGGGGGTTCGGGTGCCTGAAACAGGAGAATCTTATATCAGCATTACTATCTATAATAAAAAACAAAAAAAAAATAGAACAGAAATGCGGGTTTTTTATTAGCTAGCCTAGTAAATAACAAACAAGTTTCAATATTAAAGTTAATCTCTATTGGTCAACCAAAACTTTCCGATTCTCCTGTGACCTGTACTATCGAAAAGCTTCAACACACGTTCTTATGTATATATATAATTTTAACGTCCACAATTTTGTCCATATATTTATGTTCAACAGCAAGTTATAAGCTTCTAAAAGACGAGAACATGTTATAATCATCAATTAGGATATATTATTATACATAATCATTAACCATAAGAATAGGTACAGAGAAGACTAGACCAACATTGTTACTTAACCGGATTTTTGACGTTCGAATGTCACAAGTGATCACACGTTATCTGTAAACATTCCGCTGAAAGAATGTCAACCTACCTGGACACATTATTCTACCAATTTTTTAGTCATTGGTTTGACCTACCGTGGTTCGAACCCACGACCTACCGCACTAGAATCAATGCAACACGCTAGCATACAACCAGATAATGTTGATCATAATCAGAAAAAGAAACACGAATTTTTTTTTTTAAACAATACCAAAAATATATTTCATACTTGTTTAAAGATAAAAAAAAATCATGAATTGCCTTATACATTAAAGACTTCCATAGAAAGGCGCTTCATGATTTCGTTTAAATTAATTATAAATAATTATTATATTTTTGGTCAATGAATTATTTTATCGATTAGCATTTGTTTCAGTTAGTTGATAGTGTAAACATTGGTAACTATAGCGTTATCGATTCAAAAATAAACCAAGGAAAGTAATAAGCCAGCATACTTATAGGGGGTGTTTATACTCATGAGTTACCTTTTTCATCTTTTTTTCTCTTTAAGGTGTCAGACCACCAATTAAAAATCCCTATCTGTTCAACCAAATTTTGCAATTTCCACAGCTTTCTAAATATTTTACCTTAAGTTTAACTTCAAAGAAACCAGGTATATCCTTAATTGTACATGTATCAGCTTTCTACATGCCAATTTTCACCATACCTTTAAAGCCTTCTAACAAAATAACTGACCTTCAAAAAGAGGTACTCCAAAAACAAAACCTGGTTTTCTGGAAATCTAAAATTAGTATACTATGGAGCGCATTAATCCTCAATAGACAAGTAATTTTTGGCCAAAAATGATCTAGATATATTTCTCTTTCACCAAAAGTTTCATTTCTGCAAATTTGTTGGTTAGTTTAAGTAAACAAGGACATCAAAAGCACTATCTGTGTCAGAGAAGGGCTACTTAAAATACGTTCTAAATTGGAGGGAGTAATTGGTGGTCTGACACCTTTAATTAAAGAACCCGTCTTCAACAAGTTTTGTAACGACATTTAGATTTGTTTCAATTTTTTTATTTTGATTTGTATTCGGAACACTTATTTTTTTACCGTCACCGCTATGGTAAAAGCTGCAATCGCTGCTGCAGATTGGATACACTGTATGTAGTGTGCCGGTAGATAGTTTGGAACTCGAATATTGATAATGTAAAATAAATAATTAAAAAAAAAAATGACACTTCTAAAGTTTGGTCGTCGTTTCAGAAATGAGGCATTTGCCTCATTTGCCTCCATTACGCTACGGCCCTGCTTAATTTGACAGTCTACACAGTTGGCTGAACTTCTGTTGATGGAAGAATTACGAATTTGCCGGTATTTCAAAGAAAATCACTTATGAAATCATTCTCTAGGGTTAGAAATCCAGGTGAAAACGGGTCATTTTTGGAATTCCCGGGTTATTCAGTGACCCGGCGGGTGTCCCGGGAGATCCCTCAGAATTGTGAAAATCTCGGGTCACACCCGCAAAATACGGGTCAGTTGACAGGTATGGGTCTAATCTATATAAAAAAACGAGAAACACTTATAAGCCAGCCTGCTTTAACATCTGATTTATAGTTTCCGTGTTTCCAGGTGTAATCTACAAAATACAAAGTAACAATGTTTTACTCTGTTTACCTGCAAATGTAGCAGAAAATTTACCAAGCCTGCTTAACTTCATAATTTATGATTTCCTTATTTAATAAGTAGGTATAGGTTCTACAAAACTGCATTGCACCCTGTTTAACTGTTTTATAATAAATACTTTGCTAAACAGACAGTTTAATACCTACCAACCACATCATAAACAAATTATAGGTTTATATATCAGGTAAATTTGTTTTGTGGCCAGGTAGGGATGTTAAAACCCTAGTTAAACATGTTTTATTACCCAGATCAGATATAACTTTATCTGAGATAGATAAGTATATCAGTGGATCATCTGTAACTTATATGTCTTTATAAAGTCTATAGGTAACTTATACTTCTTAGTCTACTAATTAACTTGTACTGCACTGGTCAGTAGAAATAAAGGTTTATATAAAGTCTATAGGTAACTTATACTTCTTAGTCTACTAATTAACTTGTACTGCACTGGTCAGTAGAAATAAAGGTTTATATAAAGTCTATAGGTAACTTATACTTCTTAGTCTACTAATTAACTTGTACTGCACCGGTCAGTAGAAATACAGGTTTATATAAAGTCTATAGGTAACTTATACTTCTTAGTCTACTAATTAACTTGTACTGCACCGGTCAGTAGAAATACAGGTTTATATAAAGTCTATAGGTAACTTATACTTCTTAGTCTACTAATTAACTTGTACTGCACCGGTCAGTAGAAATACAGGTTTATATAAAGTCTATAGGTAACTTATACTTCTTAGTCTACTAATTAACTTGTACTGCACCGGTCAGTAGAAATACAGGTTTATATAAAGTCTATAGGTAACTTATACTTCTTAGTCTACTAATTAACTTGTACTGCACCGGTCAGTAGAAATACAGGTTTATATAAAGTCTATAGGTAACTTATACTTCTTAGTCTACTAATTAACTTGTACTGCACTGGTCAGTAGAAATAAAGGTTTATATAAAGTCTATAGGTAACTTATACTTCTTAGTCTACTAATTAACTTGTACTGCACCGGTCAGTAGAAATACAGGTTTATATAAAGTCTATAGGTAACTTATACTTCCTAAGTCTACTTAATTAACTTGTCTGCACCGGTCAGTAGAAATAAAGGTTTATATAAAGTCTATAGGTAACTTATACTTCTTAGTCTACTAATTAACTTGTACTGCACCGGTCAGTAGAAATACAGGTTTATATAAAGTCTATAGGTAACTTATACTTCTTAGTCTACTAATTAACTTGTACTGCACCGGTCAGTAGAAATACAGGTTTATATAAAGTCTATAGGTAACTTATACTTCTTAGTCTACTAATTAACTTGTACTGCACTGGTCAGTAGAAATAAAGGTTTATATAAAGTCTATAGGTAACTTATACTTCTTAGTCTACTAATTAACTTGTACTGCACCGGTCAGTAGAAATACAGGTTTATATAAAGTCTATAGGTAACTTATACTTCTTAGTCTACTAATTAACTTGTACTGCACCGGTCAGTAGAAATACAGGTTTATATAAAGTCTATAGGTAACTTATACTTCTTAGTCTACTAATTAACTTGTACTGCACCGGTCAGTAGAAATACAGGTTTATATAAAGTCTATATGTAACTTATACTTCTTAGTCTACTAATTAACTTGTACTGCACTGGTCAGTAGAAATAAAGGTTTATATAAAGTCTATAGGTAACTTATACTTCTTAGTCTACTAATTAACTTGTACTGCACCGGTCAGTAGAAATACAGGTTTATATAAAGTCTATAGGTAACTTATACTTCTTAGTCTACTAATTAACTTGTACTGCACTGGTCAGTAGAAATAAAGGTTTATATAAAGTCTATATGTAACTTATACTTCTTAGTCTTCTAATTAACTTGTCTGCACCGGTCAGTAGAAATACAGGTTTATATAAAGTCTATAGGTAACTTATACTTCCTAAGTCTACTTAATTAACTTGTCTGCACTGGTCAGTAGAAATAAAAGCCATTATAAAGTCTGTATAGGTAACTTTATTTACTTCCTTAGTCTACTTTTAAATAAACTTGTATTGGCTGCACCAGTCATTACATTTACTGAAAAAAATTTAAATCAAAATGATGAGAACAAATCTTACAAACTTGCAGTGTAAATAATGTTGATTAAGTAGCTTACGTTAGTTCATTTACGGTATTTGGCCTGTATAGGTAAAAAAAGTGTTTGAATTTTCAGCAAGAAGTTACTATTCCACCATTTGTCCTTACTGTATATGTCCATTCGTATATTGTAGACACCATGTGTAGAGTTACTGCTTGGTTATTGACAGTCCAGGAATCCTGTTTAATTTCCAGATCAGAAGTTCAATTTTTCCATGTATCATTTCAGAACTAGAGGACTATTGGTAATTTAATTGTTTGTCACCCAAATTGAAACAGGATTTTGTCAGTTATTGAATTTCCATTGTCTGGGACCTTTTTGCCAAATAAAGGTTTTGGTGCATGCTTTGAAAATATTACCCAGAATGCATTAGATTCTGAAAAGGTGAATTGTGTATATAGGAATATAAGAAGATGTGGTATGAGTGCCAATGAGACAACTCTCAATCGAAGTCACAATTTGTAAAAGTAAACCATTTTAGGTAAGAAGTACGGTCTACAACACAGGGCCTTGGCTCACACCGAACAGCAAGCTATATATAGTCTATTTCTAATATTTTAAATTTTCAGAAATTAATAACTAGATGAAAAAGATGCTTGTCTTTAATTTTTTGTACTTAAACTCGTAGTTTGATTTGAAAACTTCTTTTAACAAAATGTATTATGGCAGGTCTTTGCGTTTCTGTGACCATTTTTCTTCATAAGAATCATGGGTTTTTATATGATCTATAATATATTTTTCTTTCTCTATAAAATTCATGTTGTTTATAGAACTGTTTCAGTTAGAAGCACATGTTTATATAACACATACTTCAAATAACACATTTATTATATACATTTACAAAGTGCAAGCTCAATCCAGTACAAGAAAACCATTGAAATTTCAAAAATATTTTGACAAATTGTGTAATAATGATTAAAGTTGGGTGTTATATCTAGATCATGATGTCTGCAAATTTCATTAAGTAAAAAAAAACTATGATAAAACCTTTGATGAGGAACATGTTCTTAGGAGACCTTTGAAACAAGTTTTTCCTGTGTTTATATGATAAGGAAAACAAACTTATGCTTGTTTAAGTTAACATATAAACATTGAGTTATTTATGTGAGGTTGTAATGAATTACTGTGTTACTTAATGAAACTTTTCTGGAAACTTTGAAGTATGGAAATAAGTTGATAAATTCATTAATGTAATAATTAAGTGTTTATAAGCATTATAAATTAATGAGAACTATTTAGAAGAAAATTGTGAAAAAAAACCATTATGAGTTATCCTTGGAATTAAAATACTTGTGAATAATGCTTTGTTTTTACCTCTTTTTCTAAATGTAGCATGTTAAGCTGGTTAGTCATATATTGATTGATGGAAAAAAAGGGGGGGGGGTACCATTAATTTCTGTTGAGGTGCGTTCTATGAAAATACAGTATTGCCAGAATAATATTTGAAGAAAAGATAGAATTCACAGGGTCAATGAGAAATGAAAAAAACTATAGTACGGCTATTCCTTTATATTTTGAATTTTCCTTTACTGCATATATATTTATATATATTAATGAACTGTTATTATTTGATGTGAAATGTAGTTTGCGAATTTAAAAATTTTAATATATACATTCTGTACACCGTTTTTATTTACTTTTGCTATATATATATGTACAAGTCACAGACACACTAAAGATCTGATTTGGATTCCATTTGTTTTCCTGGGTTCTCACTTTAAACAGGGAGTAATATAAATTTGGTTAGCATAGCAGTACATTTAGAAATTATTCACCCCTTTTACCATACATGACCAACCCTATTTAATTTGGGCTAGTTTCGAAATTGAATTAGTATTAGATATTCAAGAATTCAAAATTATTCTTAAATATGCTTTTTCTACATATATGCAGATCAGCACATAAAAAATGTTAGTTGAATAATAGATATAGTTTGTAAGAGTAAAAGAAAAATAATAAAGATGTTTAAACATTTGAAGTACTTGGTTGTAAGCAATCTAGATAAAAAGATAACAATTGTCTTTGTTTTCACTGCATCTTCAATAAAACAGATTTATTGTAAAAAGTCCTGATTTATCTCTATTCCCCAAGACACTGAAACAGATATCACAGATAAGGCAGATCTCATTAATATTCATTAGATCACATGACCCAGGTGAAAAGTTGTTCAGCTATGACAAATGTATTAGAAAATCATAGTAAAAGATAGTGATAAGTTTGTTTTTAGTTGATGCTCGGAAAAAGTGTTTGATGAGTGACTGATTTTGAAGGATTTGAAAAAAAAGTTTAAATCAATATTCAAGTTTTTTGTGCCATTGGATTTTTTTCTGTATTTCGATTTATGTGAGTATTTTAAAAGCATTTTCTTCAAGACGAGACTTCATTTTATATATGATTGTTCAAAATAAACTAAAAGTTTTAAATTAAATAAATATTTTGAATTAAATGTTTGAAATTTAATTAAAGTGCCTGAAAGAAAATATATTTTGTACATGATAGGTGAAATTTTAATAAATTTGTACAGTATCTGACTTAAGACTTATAAAATATAAACGAAACTGTTTTATTATATAAAATACTCATAATATGTTACTTTGGCATTTGAGAAAACATTTAAAAATAATAGGTTAAATTTGGTTAAAAAAAAGTCACATCTTCAGGACGTTTCTGCACTTAGAGACACTTTGGGACAAAATGTTTCCCTTTGCATTACAATATTTCTAAAGAGTTGAAAATTTTTAACCAGTATTTTATTGTCCTTCCCATAATAGTTTGAACATGTTCAGTTTACTCAGACTGTAGAAAAAAAAATATTGCCTTAACATTTAATATCAAAAGTGAAATCTTGAGATCTAAAATCCTTGTTGCATCTCAATAACACAAAATTGAGAAAAATGTAAGGAATTGGCAATGCTAAATCAATTATGTTATAATTTAGTGTTTTTGAAATAAACAAATTAACTCCTAATTACATCTAAGACAAATATGGCACCTGTGGTTTATCTTTCTATATAAAAATGACAGGCAAATGTTTAATATCAATCAGATCTAAAATAAACAGAGAAGTTTAGGTATATGATTGATACAGCAGTCTTGGTAGTATAAACAGCCTAGTTTTCATGGGTGATTATTACACTTTTACAGCCATTTGATTAGACTAGATTGAAATTTGATGTCTATTTAATGGGTAGACTTCCTCTCAGCAATGACAGATGTATCATGTTCTCTCTAACTTTTAATCCACCTCAAATCAATTTAGATATCACCTGGTCAGCTAATTGGAATTATCCAGATATCTCCATTGCCAGGACTTTGGAGACTTGACGGACAACCAATTATAGTGCTGTTTTACTGTTTTAACAAAAAGTTGTGTAGCTTCGTAAAATTGAAGTGGAATTCTTTAATTTACTTTATTTAAAGGTTTTAATCTATGGTATAACAGTTGATAATTTTCAATGGATTTAAACCAAGATACCCAGCAATAAGTTTAAAAGCAGTGAACACACATTTCCCCATTATACCCCAAAATCCTTATGTACAGAAATAATCAGTTTGTACTTTTCATAAAAATTCCGGTATATACAGTGTGCTCTAAGATTCCATTAGCAGGTTAAACAACTGGTTTCTTGGCTGTTTAATGTCCATTTAAATTGTTGTTTAGAAGTTAATAAAAATTGCAAGCTATTGCACACACAATTTTTATTTTCATCATCAAATTCAAAGAAATCCATGTTTTCACTAATGTCATTTCAAATATCTTGCATAAGATAAATAGAATAAAATCCACATATCTGCTTAAATGTTGACAACTACAAATTAATTTTTCAAGCTGATTTTTGTAGATTTCAAGACATTGCAGCTGAAGCAACGTTTCTTCTATTCAAATGTTATCAAATTTTAATGCAAATTAAATTAGCGTCAAAAAGCAAGTTAGTGACAGAAGAAAAGTTTTTATGGTGGGAAATACCAGAAAATTTACTAATCAAATAATAGTTTAACTTTGTGCCTAAAAGCAATGGAAAAAATACTGTCTGTTTTCATTACTGTCAATATAACATACAAGATCACTTGGATTGGTGAGGGAAGCCGATTTATTTTGTAGGATTATGGGATGTGAAATTATTCATATAATGGCTTAATGAAAATTGATTTGTGTCGGAGATTTTAATCCCTGAATCTGGTTATATCCAAAGATTAAGATATTGATGAAGATGTGATTAGTCCACACAATGCTTAGATGATGAAAAAGTGACATTTAAGATTTTATACAACAAAAGTTTAAGGCATATGTCTATTAGGATCTTCAGTTACAAAAATATTTGTTGTGTCAGATATAACATAAATGTATATCTCGTATGAATACAAAAGCTAAATTATAATATGAATATACTTTTAAATATTGCCTTTTTTTTTCATGCAATGAGCATATATCTGATTACAAGGATATATTCCACTATTCTGTTTTGTTAGGGTTTTTTTTTCACAAATTAGAATTCAAATAAAAGTAGGTGTGGGAAAGAGATATAGCAACCCAAGGACGGCTATACAAGTATGAAATCGTCTCTTATATAATATTCTTGAATTCAATTATATCAACATTAACTATATGCAAATTCTGTTATGTAAGACTTGGTTTTTTACTTTTTTTTCTATTGAATGCAGTTACGAGTCTAAATAGAAGTCTACATTTACACATATCAACATTTGAAAAATGATTTTTTAATTCAATTATGGAATCTTATACACAAACCACAACTGCAAACATGAATGGATAAAACTTGCCATTTATTAAACGAAGCTATTCTTGTTCATAAATCAGTTATTGCTTTAAAGTTATAGTATTTCCAAATTCCTTGCAATGAAAAGAAATATTTAAGGCAAAAATAGACCTATTTAAAAAAAAAAACAGTTATCAATCGTTAATTGTAATCTGTACACAGTTATATGTGGAAACGTTAGTAGTGTTTCTTGTTAGTTAAATAATCAAATTATTTCTGGTCAAAAGCACTGCTTGCAAATATCAACATTTTGAAAAATCTAAAAATATGATTAAATTTTAATTTTTGAAATAGTGAAAACCAAATGTTGTCTCCTATTTTATGATCTTTTATGACTAACATTGCACAAGATCTGCTCCCATTCTGTTGAAGCCTTATAATTTATCACATTAGGATTTTATTGTCAACTTTGTCGACAGGCTTTAATTATTCAGAAAATAAGCTGTCTTTTCTTTCACCACTTTTCCACTATGGTGCAAATTTGTGATGTAATACTTGGCACTGTCTGACATTTATTAAATTATTCAATTAAAAACTCAACATTATTGAGAAACTTTTTAATCATTTTTCAATTTAATTTAATTAATTTTTCAAAGGTTAAAGTGTTCCATTTAAGGATATTTTATGTCGGCCATTTAACACAGTACAGTGTGTATAAATCATGGTATATGTTTGAGTTCTCCTTTCAACACAGGATAATCAATCACATTTTGTAGTTTATTATGGGTGAATGAGCCTCTTTAACTAGTCTCTTCAAACCAGGGACAAGGGTGGTCGATATTATGTGGGACACTTTTATTATTCAATTTTACGATGTTCATATTAGTACTTTTCAGTTTTGTATTGTAAGATCTTGTAACTGTTCATCTTATTTTCAATAGAAAATATTTGGTTGGTTTTTGTAGTAGAAATCTATATATAAATGCTAGCACACCTGGTTTTTGAAGTCAAAGTAAGAAAGAAGCAATATCCATCAGTTGGAATTCCTTTGCAGAATTTATTACCAGTGTAAGGGTCACCAATAATAAAATACCAATGGAGAGTTTATTACTCGCACCTCAGTGTTACACCTATTATTCACTCTTACAGAGTTTAAAGTTCAACAATCCAGATTTATATGGAGTTCATCCATTTGTCATCTCAATGTTGTTCTATGGACAATTCAGATGTTTTTGGTTTGAGTTAAAGAAGGGCTTGGCTAGTTGGTTTAGCCATAGATGATCTATGGTTTAGCCTACAACGCATATTCTTTTTAACAAGAGCTGAGGTTATGCAACAAGTTAACAATCTGCTCTGTTCATCATCCTCTCAGCTATGTGCTTTTATATATATTGGATTTGTTAATAAAAAAAACTATGCCAAAGGCATCCAAAAACATATTATTGCTATCTATGTGTTTATTAATAGTTGGTTGTTATATGAAAATGCAGTGGTTATTCAATTGTTTTTCTTTAAATTATTTATAATATATAACAAAGAAACGAAAATTCAAAAACATTTGTTTTCTTCAGTTAGAGGTGATAGATAGATGGCTTTGTTATTTTTAGAATAATTTTTGGCGAGCATGCAAATAAAGAAATCAAAAGCTCCCTCTGGACAATATAGATATAAAGTGTTTACAAATAGGAAACTAGTTATACTGTACTTTTTCCAAAAGCTATCACAGTATACTGCCAGTTTTCAGTTAAATTAGTAAGAAAGTCTAGCTATGATGCATATCTTAAAAAGGTCTGTAGTTAGGGATTTGATTACAAAATGTAACCATATTGGCTTGTGATATTCATGAAGACACATGTGTCAGAATGCACCCATATGTTTGAGGATTAATCTTTACAAGATAATCTTACATTAAACATATCAGATATTCTTATCTTTCTACGAATTACCTTATCTTATAATCTAATACTGATCTAAAGAAATCCTCCTTTAACTAATTTAGATAGCTAATTGGCCAAAACATTTCATTTTCACTCTTTGTCCTGTTTGAAATTGAAACCTCTATCATTGAGGGTATGAAGATTGCAGTAAACATTTTGTGAGAAAAAACTACTAAACATTTTTAAAAACTGTTGGGAAGGAACCTGCAGAAATTTGCAGGGCCTTCATTGACCGAATTTCCACTGAAATTAAGTGTACAATTAATATCAATTAAAGATAAACCAAAAACTAAACAAACGGATAGTTACCAGCAATTACATAACAATAAATGTAATCAAAATGAGGCTACATGTGTTATATAAAAATGTAAAGAATGTGGTCCATAAATGTCAATTGTCCCTAAGCCACGATATTGCATGCATGAAGCAGGTAAATAAAGTTCCCCAGTATTTGTTTGAATGACCAACACCTTCTATTAATATTGAAGTGGTCCTTAAATGTGCTTGATATTTCACATTCACAAATCTAGATGTCAAAATTTATGGCAACTGATTAGAATCATAAATTCTCTGTGAATTAACTTGTATTTTGATTAAAGACGTGTTAAAATTATCAATCATTCAGTTTTGAGGCATAATTCTCACGTTCTTAATATAATACTATATTTTTTTTGAAAAGATGTAGCTGTGTCTTTGCAACCTCTCTTACTATCAGTGATCATCTAGAGTCTCGGTTATTTCCCTTTACTATATAAATGAAAAACTGAAAATATAAATTCAGAATTTAGATATTAAAATATAGGCACTGAATCCAAAATAAGAAAGAAAACTAAATGTCTTTTGATGTGTTTTGGTTATTTGTGTCACTGCCATTGTTGCTGCCGCATTATAAAAATAAGGACATGTGGTATGGTTTCTAATGAGAAAACTATCAACAAAAGTTCAAAAGAATTGGATATAAGACTGTTTCATGTCCAACTTCCAAATTCACCATTGCCACCACTGTAAATGTGAACAAATGTATAAAAGCTAATCAGTAAAGAACCTTGTTTGATGATATCAGAATATCAAAGGAGACTGACAAAAGTCTCTAATTAATGAACATGTATCTTCCTTTGTCATCATTGTCTTTAAATCTGTATGATAAAGAACTGATGCTATCTTTAAGTATTAACAGAGTCTAGTTTCACTTCACATTCATATCTACTTTCATTTTCATTGATCAGCTGTTTGATTCTGATGATTTGTTAATTACCATGAATAATGACCACATGGTTGTTAATTTATCAAACAATATAATCAAGATTAATTTCCATCTCACTTAATATTTATATATAACATTTGTAAATTTTGATATCAATAGAATAAGATGCAGTAGTTATCATTATGTCAATCAGACAACAGCCAAATGATGCAAACAAACAAATATAAGACTTTCATCTTGAGGTTAAATGAAGGTCATCAAAATCAAAAGTTTCTGTATATACATGTATATATAGTCAAACGAATTGAAACTACAAAAACTTCCATGGTTATTACATATTTTTCTAGAAATGCCCCCCCCCCCTTTTCCCAATTCGCTTCAAATGTTTTACATGAATAGTCTATTTGCATGTATTATCAATACCTAGAAATGGTTTGTCCAGTGATAATTATTGGCTGAGCCTACCATAACAGTCAGTGACACACTGAGTTATAATAGTCTCAGTTGTTGGCAAAGTTATAAAATTGATCAAACTTTTGTAAATATGTATAATCATTTATTGATTACATAATCATTCTACAGTTACCTAATATTGACAGAAGATCATCTGATATTTTATACCTTTATAACTTCAATGCATCAGTCATTTAATCAATGTTTAGATATGCATCATAGTTTTACTACTGTACTATTTGCAGTCTTACTTGAGGTCAACAGGAATTGTATTACAGTTCAGCGAGCTTTAAAACCTATCTTTATATCACAGATGCATTGAATTCTACCTTACTCGACCTTTTCGATCGTTCTTTTATTATATGACATGCTATGGGTCAGCATTGCTCTCGGATCATGTCCAGATTTTAAATAGATGTATACATTGAATATAAGATTGTATTAAGACATAGTTTAAAGCATATTAGATAGACTATCAGATTAACATCAGAACATATATAAGATGATGATCAGCAATCGATCCAAATTACAGAATTAAAAACCTGGCACACGGTACTACAGTATTAATAGAATATATATTTCGGTAAAGTTCCAAAGATAAGATTATCAGTATTTGATATCAGAGTGATATTACATCCAAAGGTGTTCCGGGTGATCGAACATCATTTACGATAACAAAAACAGACTCAAATAACGTTTGTATTTTTGTAAACTTATGCATCCAACAAATGCAGGTCTGTGCTGGCGGGGACTTTTTTGTGATTTTCTGATAAAATTTGGAAATCTGTTTCAATTGCCAGGTGAGCTCAGCTTTTCTTCAGTATTTGTTCAGATAAAATTTTCCCAATCTTTACCAAAGGGATGCAGCAACAGTTTAAAACTTTTTAAATTCTTACAATTAGAAATGTTTAAAACATGTTAGGCAATTAAAAATATCCAATAAACTAATCTATTATCAGAGACAGCCACTATGACATCCAGTACTCAGGTTATGGATGTTAAAATACTGTATGTATAAGTATGTTTCCTTACATTTGCTAAATGGGTACAAAATAAAATAAAAATGCTCCAGTGTACCCGGCCTATGACATTGATCTATGACTCATTTAGAAATATGATATGAATATTAAAAAGAGAAAAAGCTGTAGATATGATGCAAATTAGACATTAACAGATGATAGTCATGCTTGCAGGGTGACATTAAAAAAACTTTGTTCTCCCTATTGGCAAGATTGTCATACATCACTTACATAACACATAATTATCAATTTTATTAATGAGGTATTTCAATTATTCATTATTTTACAGGGTACCTGTCCTTCAAAAGCAATAGAGCCTTTAAAATAAAGTGAAAATCAATTAGAAAACAACACGAAACTATATTTTCAAGGTACTTCTGAAACAAAGAAATAGAAATGATAATAGTCTGGTGTTAATTGGTATCATGTAGAACTCATAACAATATTATGTAATATTCATTAATACATTGTATTGATAGACATATTCTATTAATTTTGAAGCAAGGAATTCATATTTTAAAATTGATATTCCTGAATTTTATTAATAATTATACACATTGGATGACAACTATTGGATCTGGATTGCACAAAGTGTGTACTTTCCGAGTTAGGTAGAAAATATTTGAATATTTCTCTTGCCTTTGCAGAGCTAAAATTGTAAGTAAGATATGAATTATTTCCTGTCCTTAGTTGGCTCCTAGTTCAAAGTCATAAAAAGGTGCAATATTACACAATCATTTCTTCTGGTTAAACTGTAAAGTGATCTATTTTTACAAAGCCATATATTTCGAGACCTGTTAAGTCGCTGCTTTTAAAGTTTTGATCATTTCAGCAGATTTCCTTTATGATTAAATTTAGGTAAGGGGATTTTTTTGGGGGGACAAAAAAAACCTTAATCGGATAGTTACTTTAGGGAAGTATTATATTGACAGGAACTCATTATGTTCCACTTATTTAACAATATTTGTGTTATTGGGTTATTGGGTTGTTGCCTCATTGATGAACGCCTTACAGTTCCTTTTATTTATAGAATATATCAATATCAAAATACAAATTCTGCTGTTTTCTCTGAATAACTGGTCAAATTAACTGAATGAACAGGTGCTTGATGGCAAGTGTTTCAAATGACACCTTAGGGAACTGTAACCTCCTAGTAACTAGGATATAAGGATATTTATTACTTTATTATTAGATTAATTTGTATTATACAGAGAATTATGGAGGTAATTTTCCAATGATTAGTTGATTACTTGATCATAGATACTATATTTAATCCTATTATAGTCATAAGTCAAACCCTGTCACCTAGCTGTCATATTTTTGTTGATCTGATACTGGTGGCAATGTTCAATCATAGATTTGTATAGTAAAACTTAAAAAAATTTGTGGTACAGGCTTTTATTAGAGCTCTCTGTTACGTTTAAAATTATGTCATGTATATAAAGGACTCAAGTTTTAACAATGTCATGTATAAGGGGCCCAATCGGATCCAGGGGGAAGGTTTAGGGGTTGGAACCCCCTCCTTCTTTTTTAGAAGATCGATACATTTGAAGAAGGACATATGGTTGGAACACCCCCCCCCCCTTTTTTTATTCTTAAATATTTTAATATAGAAATAATTTTGCGATGGCTTTATCAGTTTTTCTTTGACTTGAGTTTTGACAGCGGACTCCTTCAACTTCAAGTAACTTCTGTCCCTGTTTGAAGAAGAATAGTTAGTGCTATGGTCATTCTAGGGATTCAACTTCTATTATTGAAAGAGTGTCATATATAATCAGATATTGACAAAGCTCTTGATTTTTTTGTGGTAAATACCCAGACTGTAAGGAAATAAGTAATTAATTTTAAATGTATCCCCAGTCAATATTCCTTCTCGTGAAAATGCATTTATTCAACCACAAATCATTAGAAATAAAATCTTTTATGACTATTATGAAAATATAATGTATTTTATCAATAATTTTAATTGATTTGGGTAAAGTAAAAATTGAATAAAAGTTGTATAAAATTTCTAATCCTCAACTTGGATCTTTGTATAATATTGGATTAGTGGCAATTAGTTACAAAAGTTAAAATCTGGTTTACGTTTTTCTGACCCTATATAAGATGGTGTTAAAATATACATGTATTTCAAAAAATGTTTAGCCTGCAATTTAACCTTGATATACAGGTAAGCTTCAAATGACCAGTACACAGACAGTAGCTGTTACATGGTCAGATATGCAGACATAAGTTAAAAATAAGGCAAAATGGCCAAATTAACTTGCATGGATCTAAAATTAACTTTTATTATATTTATATATTTTTCAAAAGCCTTAATGTTGTCTTTCATTAAAATAATTTATAAAGTTTTAAAACAGAACGTTTCAAATATCATATTACTATTGTCTATGACGAAAACATAAGCGTGGTCATTATATTTCAGCAGTCACTAAAACGTTTAACTTGACTGACCCTATAGTAAAGAGTGAAAGTGTTCAATTGTCTTACCTAGCACAAAGACAATAGAAAGTGAAGTGAAATTGTTAAGCATGAAATATGTCTTTATATTTAATTGTTATCTAATGGACTGTGTAATTTTTCAGGTCTGAACACAATTTGGCATGGCATGATGAGGCAGACAGTACAAGAACAAGGGAGCTATAACTTATAGAAGGTAAGCCAGTTATCAAATATATACACAAATTATCAATGATGAAATTTGAAAAACATTATTTTTGCTACCTTTTTGTTCATACATAGTCATTTTGACAGCTTATATTGCTTTAAGCATTCCAGACCTGTTGAAGTTTTACAGCAAAAAGAAATCTTAATCTTGCAGACCAGAAAAATCAGTTTCAAAATTAGCTTCTTTAATAGCTCCCATTTGACTGCTGGGTATAAAATAGTTTAAAAGTATACAACAAAAACTTTATTGCATGGTCCTTGTCATAGATTAAAAGGTATTATAGACAGTTATTTGGTGTGAGGTGGATCCTGTGCTCATTACATAATATCTATAGCTAACTTGAAAGATTTTAGATGGACATTTTTGTAATCCTGTGGACTAAATCAATACACATTCCTGTAATTTCTTTTGGAATTGAATACAGTGTCAGCATACCCTGATAACATTTAAAGTCAGGATGGATTTATAAAGTTACCAGTATAAAACCTGTCATACTCAAAACGTTTAGTTAATGGGGTTCCTCCTGCAGCATGATGGTAGGGTATAAATGTCAGTAGTGATTGGGACTAAGGAGGTGATAAAGAAACCATTGGCAGATAGGTTCTCTGTTGTCTTAAGATATTTGATTCCACATTTAAGTAAAAGTAATTTGAACCTCTGGGTGGGTACAGATGTGGAGACAATACATGACCATTATCATCTATAATCTTTATTATTTTGTTCTTGGGTTATCAGACATACCAACTGGTAAATTTGTATTTGATATTGTATGACAGTTTAATGGTATAGTTTATAATTTTCATGAGGTTTTATGAGTTTGAGATGTGTGCTGGTGAGATTGTCTCCCCATGGCTCTAATGGATAGAAAGAGAAAATACAGAATTGTAGATACTGGTTTTTATAGCTCATAAATGTTAGGATTAAAAACACACCATATTACTGTCTGAAGATAAATCTGCATCTAATAAGAGAAATTCTGCTTTCTGGTCATTGTAATTGCCAGATATAAAATGCACATAAAACTTTTTATGATGAACCTGGGAAGTAAATTTCTTTTGTGTTTGTTTCTCCAGTCCTTGACGACAGTGATGTGAAGAGAGTTGGAATCCATATTGTCAATGTTGTTATACACCTGATGCGTTTTAATCCAAAGAATCTGCTTTTCTGTATCCATTATACAAAATTTCATTAAATTAAACTAAGGAGAGGTTTGAAGGCAAACAGCTAATGAAAACTTCTGTCATAAAAGTTTTTATTACAAATGCACGTTTTGTACAAAAGAAAGATGCAAAACTGCAGGTCTTTAAAATTGTATAGATCTGTCTCAGAACAGGTCAAATAGTTATCAGTTGTAGATAGTATAATGGAGAAATCGTCTACAAAAGGGAACATATTGCTATCGGCTCTTTAAAAGAACAAATAGAGGGACATTAAATTGAGATTCCAGTTCTAAAATTAATTCCATTCCAATGTAAGTTCTGCTCATTTTTGTTTCAATTCTGAGTTTGGCCATCAACAAAAACAACTCTAAAAATGGACCATTAGCTGCTATCTGTGCTTAATATTTAGATGTATAATCACTTTAAGAATTGTATATATTCTTGTTTGCTTTATTTTTTTTATCTAACCATTATTATTTTTATGAGACGGAAATAAATAAATAAATTTGAGATGATAATAGGAGATGTTCGCTTCAATGGTACCAACATCATTTCAGTTTACAGAATTTTATTGAATTAAGCAGTAACAATAGCATCAGAAGATTTTGTTTCATAGCATCTTCTAGCATCAATATAAATAGAATCAAATTGATGTAACACACGACCTTTGGACATTTGGACATAGATTATCTCCCTTGGTAGATATCTTGTATGTTGGCACTGAATGGCAATCCATGGTTTATATTATCCAGATGTTTATAAGGGACAATAATACAATTATTTGAATTTTCTGAACAATTTGGCAGTCTCTTCTGTCATTAATGACAAATTGATGAATGTGTGAAGAAATTAAATTTATATTGAAAAAATGCCAGTCAGGTCTCTCAGTACAGTAGCTGTCCACCTAAGTCAGGTTTCAGTAGCAAAGACAGAAGCTGGCTACTAAATGCATATAGTATGGGTTTTTGTTCAATTTTGTGTTTGTGATATCTGTACTTTTTTCTAAGTGAAAAATTTAATGTTAAAGTGCTAGAAAAATTAAACTTTAATACATGTATATGCAGCTGTGTATATGGTATATATAGAAATGAAAAACGGGCCAAGTTTTATCATGAAATTTAGGTAGTTTAAAGCTTGTGCAGTGTTTTTCCTTCCAAATAATATGTCTGGGCTGAAATGATATTTGATTTTAAAATTTTATTCTGTATTCATGAATAAATATAGCTTTCAATTCCAGCTTGCCATATGGTAAAGTCATAAGTCATCCCTATTCAACACCTTGTACTCAATTCTATTTCATTTTTGTCAATTCACCTTTATAAAGTAAAGAAAACTTTCCAAATTTAATTCCCATTAATAAATGCATCTCCCGATATTACGGTGTATCTTTTGTACCTTCACAATAGAAGAGTTCTGTATTGGGAGGAGTTGAGCAACTTACTTCACAAACATTATCGTGTCAAATATATGTAAGGTGGTGCCATTACAAAAACATATTGACTCAAAATTACAAATTGATGAACATGTGAACATGGGAGAATTTCTCTCCGCCAAAAGAAAGTTTTTACTGCTTTATATTGTTAATATATTAGTACATTTTTATTATATATAATATTGACATTTGGGTGATTTTGAAAACTTTTGTTGACCATAAAGATAATAAAAAGATGTGAAAAGTGTAGAATTTAAAACATTTTTGATGTATAAAATGCAAATTCCTTTTTGATGATACAATGCTATTGTGACACTTCAAGCTCTTTAAAATATAAAGATAGCTCTCCTTTATAACTTAAGTGTAGTAAAAGAAACCGTTAGTAGGTTTACAAACATTTCAACCTTTAATGAAATGGTCATGCATTCTTTTGACAGGTAAAACAAAGGTGTGCAATCCACCATCTATATACTATTATTCTGATGATTTTATCATGTATAACAATGTTCATGACAAATCAATAAAATTACAAAAATCAAGATCATTTTGTTGATTCTAACTATTTGGAAAAAAAAAAGCTTGAAAATGAAATTTCTGATCGTAGATAAAAATATCAAATGTTTTAGTCTCTTAGTCATTTTAGAATGATCTAAAGTTGGTGTTTCATATAGAATTGTTTATAAGCCTGAGAGTTCCATTTAATCATTAGTGTTAGAAAATACTGTAAATTCGTTTTTTATTGAAAATTTAGACAACTTTTAGTTTATAGTATTAGTAAAAGATATATTTTCAATTATATCTATGTAACTGAAGACTGACAGTTTAAAATTTGAAGTATCTCAGTCTTTAACCTGTGTTTGTTATTAAAGGTATTTTAATTGTATAATTGATAATAATTAAAAGATAGATTGTATTCATTACAGTGATTAAGATATGATTGTGTGGGTATATTTGGATAATGGAAGGATTTCCATGTAGATGGTGAAATATTTATCGAATTCCTCAATATTTACCACAGTAAGGATTTAAAACAATATTCGGAAATAATTTTAACTAACAACAAAAAGTATAAGAAACAGAATTTCATTGTCACAACTTTTGGTTGGGTTTGGTATCATTAAAATTCAAAGTGTGTGACTTATACAGGAAAGTATCTATTTAGTTTATACAAAAACACCTCACAGAATAATTTAACAGAAATAATTTCCCTCCTTTTAAAGTTAAAAAAATAAACAAAATAGATTGTTGATGAAACAATTAAATAAGTTGTACCTAAAGACCGTTTGACCGTTGATGTGACACGATCAGATCGGAGATAGAAATCTTAACCAAGCTTTACTCACTACCCTATTAAACAAAGGTGATTTAGAAACATTAGGTGGTAAGGTAAAAAAACAAAGTAGAGGAAATGAACAGCCATGATTAATACAAAAATCAAAGGTTAGACTTGGAGCCATATGAATTTATCTTTCACTCATGGGACGAGTTCTCTTTTCTTGAATATAGATCATATGTATCACATGAGTTTTATATTGAAATTGGAAGATATTTTTATAAGAGGACATCTGCAATTTGCTTACACTTGTAGTATGGAAGGAATATTTTTGTGTTAAATAGGATATTGCATATAATTTATAGTGGAACAGTATTTATTATCTTCTATAGAAAGGTAAGACTAGCCTTCAATGGGACACCAACTAATTGTACTGATATAGATTGACATTTTAATGTGGTTAGAAATCCAATTTTAATTAAAAATATTATTCCATCACAAATTTTGTTTTCCTTTGAACATGAAATGGTTTAAAAAAAAAACAGGAAAAAAATACAGTAATGAATATCAGTACCCATATAATAAAAACTTCATAGTATAATTTATTGCAATTGAAAAAATGTTTCCCCATTTCTTACAGATTTTTATTAAGGTTATAGAAAGTGAAAAATAAATATATCATGGTTTTTATTCTTTTCTTTCTTTTTCTGTAATTCTATCATGACATACAATACATACTTGTTGAAATCAGCCTTATATATAGATTCTATTCAGCTATTGTTTAAGGTGTCAATTAAAGCGTCTTAATATATGTATTAATACATTTTGAGTGAAAGTTTTACAAAGATCTGATCATGTTTATTTTATTTGAATGGTTAAATCTCCACTAGATGTTTCTATTGTTGAGAGACGTGGTTTAAGCTGATCAACACAGATAAATAAGCACTATAGATCTTCTTCAAAGTCTAATCTCTTTTTGGAAAATAAAAAATTGAGCAGTTAAAGAATTTTTCTATTAATGAAAGAACGATTCATCTGTTTGTTTTAATTTCATTTTGTTATCGAAAAGAATTAATCCATTAACCCTAGCAAAAGATTTAGTCCTCTATAAGCATTGGTCATTTTCTAACCGTATTTACTTTAGCCTACTGAGGACCAAATGACATTATAAAACTGACCACAACACCAGACAGGTGGCATTTGGTTGTACAACACCTGTGTAGTAAGATATTATACACCCTACTGATGATATCATCATTTAAATCTTATCCAAAGAAATCAGATTTTTATCTTTTTCTGTCTCTCCATGTTTAATTTGTAAGATATTTGTCCTTAATAGGCCATATTTTACCTTGCATAAATCACTTCAAACAAATTTCTTAAATGCTCTCATGAAGTCAGTTTATTTAATATAGAAAATTGTGAAATTATTTTTTTAAAAGGTGTCATCAAACCTTAGTGTTTTTGTAATGCTGGGTTGCTGTCTCATTGAAATAATACCATACTCTTGTTTTATATATATAAAAAAAATATCAAAAAGATTCAAATAAAAAAGGGAAAAAATGGAAATTTAATATATCCATAGTTATTAATTTGTTTTGCTACAGATTGTGAAATAGGATCTTCTGATCTGATGCTTCAAGTTTCTAAATATTTATTTTTTCTAATTTTGTTAGTTTTTATAGCCAAATAATAAATAGGACAAACTTAATAAAATGAAATAAAAATCCCCACAAATGTTGAAGTATAGTAGTTTAATCTCTATTAAAATGATGAGCTGAGCAATAATGGAGCTCACATGTGTGGTGATGAGTTTTAATCTTTGACTTTATAGTTCTTTGTCTTGGAGATAATTGAGTTGTCTTTATTCCATTAGGATGATATTTTAATGTTTTAACATAGACACTGATTTTTGTATACAACTTTTTATTCTTATAATTCCTACATCTTAGGCAAGGGGGATATTGTTCCAATAAAAACATCAGTTTTCAGAAAAAGGTTCCTTAATCCATGATAAAACTAATATTAATTCTTAACATGATAATCTTCTCAGATTTATATTTAAAACATTATACTAGTGATTAATTTCAAACTTTGATGTTGCAAATCCAATCATCTATGACAATAGCAAGGAAGATCTGAATTTTGTCACCCTAAATTAAATTTTAGCACTTTAAGGTAAATGATTAACACCTATCAGGGGAGGTAACTGATTAATCTGGCTGATCAAAGGGGAGATAAGTAGGTAATCTTGTTACAGAGTACATTTCAAGTCAATATTTGTATGATAGATCAAGGTAATTATACCTTTAATCTTATTATTTACCTATAATCATCACTTGATAGGTAATTACCTACTGGTAAATCAGTAAACAGAAGGATATATACTGTTTTTTTTCTGAAATTGGCTAAAAGAAGTCTTAGTGTTTGTACAGTTGTATTATATGGAATAGACTAAATACTGACGATATTGAAGTTAATATACGAAGGTAAATTTGAACCTTGAAACTATTATTTCTCAGCACTTTGTGGTGCATTTTAACTGTTTTGTATTATATTATTTTCTTATTTAATGTGAACATTATCATTTTTGCATTTTATCAATTGAATACGTCTCCACATGAAAAGTATAAAGATTATAACGTTTCTTTCACCAAGTCGGTCATCTATATTTGGCGCTAAGCTTGATTAGTTGTAAAAGCCTTGCTTACTCAGCTGTCATATAAGATATTCCTTCTCCTCATTAGCTAATCAAAATTCTAAAAGCAAGTTATTTGTAAAATTAAAGCATCTCTTGCTGTTCCTCTGCAAGCTGTCTTAAAAGAATTATTCAACAGTTAAAATGGGTTTATTGAAAATTTTATATGTTTAAAGATATTAATGTGATTATTTTCGGATAAAATAACCAACACAAAAGAAGCTGGCTTCCTAGTCTTATTTCTTTTTCTGATCCGAAATCTACTTTTATTAATATAATATGCTTCAAGCATAGTTCTATTAATGCAAAAATTGATTTTCATACTGTGTTGAAAAATAAAAGACATATTACTAAATAATATTCCTTAAAAATAAGATGACAATTTTTTTATATCATGGCCTGAAGAAATAAGAATGGTTTTGAAACTGATGACTAAAATCCTTGACCATTGTCCATCAGTCAACAGGATGTGACGGACATTATAACAATATTGTTTAATTTCATGGTTGTCCGTCCATTCATTGTCAGCCATCATACTCCCAGCAGGGTTAGAATAACATTGTCACAAAAAGGTGGAGCGATAGATGAGCTAACTTGGCGTACTGTCAGTAAATTTACTGTTTGTTTGCTTTAGCCTTGGACAACTTGTATTGAAGTGGTCATTTTATGCAAGTTGACCAGTGACAACACCTGGGGGAAGGAAAGCACTAATGTTTAATAAGGTTTTATTATGTCCAGTGTCAATAGGATGTCGATTATTCTGACTATTTAGGGAACCTGTAACCATTTTACTTTCAAAAGGGGGGTATTGCTTTTTTTCAAATAGATAATAGTCTTCACTCTTTCTTCCTGATCAGCATGTTCCTGATTAAAGAATTTTTTTTAAAGTTTGGAATCAGTACCAACAAAATTGCCACCTCTCCCTCTTTTGAGTGAGGATTCCCTTATAGGGATAACTATAGGTCTGTGTATGTGTAGAGAGTTGTTAAGATGGTAATGTTTAAAATAAATTATACAGGTCTTAAAGATCTTAAGCTAAAATATCTATGAAGAAAAATATAATTTGACCTGAAATGAAAGTAAGCATTTAGTTTTAATTTTTCTTAAAGAGGTTTTGATTGGTTGAAATCTATAGGACTGATGATATTAAATCAAGGTTCTCTGTATAATCTTTTTCCCAAATACTTTGAATTATAAGCAGGTATCATGGTAGAATCTCAAACAAAAAGGATTAAATCTAATATTATATATTGAATTATTTATTTAGTTTAAACAACTTTCTGGTATTTAATATTTATTAATTATAAAAACTAATTTACCTGGTGTTTTTCTACCTGACACATTTGTTTACTTAGTAAAATGTCAATGATCAATCAAAAATTTACCTCCAAATTAAATATAATCTGTCTATTTCAACTTCTACTACCATTGATCCATCAAATTTGTAATCATTTTAAAATTTTACCGGTCATTTAAATGGGTCAGTATCTGACCGTTCATCAATGGTCATGTCAGACTTTTGTATAATTTGGATATAACTGAGTAAGAATTTTAATCGGTTAAATTACCATTAAACTTTAAAAGTTTTCATCGATATCAGATTGGATGTAATTTTGTCATGTTTTACCAACAAACTATGAACTTTTAAGACTAAAGACTTTGATTCAGTAGAATTGTTTGGACATTATTTTATCTTCTTCAAAAGTTCAACACAGCATGAGTAATCCTGGACATTTATAATAACACAGAGTTGGTCATTTTGGCCGAAACAATGCCGAGATAATTTTTGTGAGAATATTTTGTAAATTATCTGATTCAGTGCAATGGAGTTTGCTATAGATTATTTCATTACAAAATATGGTAAGTTGTTAATGGGGTTTTGTTCTTAATTTAACCAAAGATTTACTGTTTGTATATAATAATTGTTAAAGTGTTTTTCCTTCTGTACATCAGGAGAGGCATTAAATATACGGAATATTACATTGAATCAGAAATTATGATAATATTATTATGTTTTCAAATATATCTATATAAAATTTTGGGTGATTGAATTATATAAATAAATTTTATAATATTTAAGGTTTAACAATAGCCAGCACATTAAATAAACTCAATTAGTAATTATCAAAAAAAACAATGGATCCTATTTGGAACCAATAGATATTCACCAATGTTCAGGAAGGATTTTCATAATGTATTCTCATTAGAGCAGTTAGATCCTTGAATGCCATAGTCATTGCTAACGTAAAAAAACTCTGCATGTGTTATAAGTAATCTAAAGCTGTTTTCATAGCATGTTAATTGTTTTCATATCATGTTAATATCCCTCCAGTCATTTCCAATGCAAAAACATAATTAAAATTTAAAAAAAAACTAATTATTTTCAGCTTTCTATAGTGTTAAAAAAAGATAGTTTTTCCATGTGTAAACCCCATGCTAGCCTGCAATCAAAAGTTGAATTAACAATATTGCATAAGTTTATGACAAACTTGTAAGTTGTTGAAGGTTTTTCTAATATGATTAACAAGTATATAAATATTGTACTATATTTTTTTTTATTTTTTACGATGTGTCAGGAGCCTCCTGAAATTAAGATGGGTTAAACTGTATGTGCTTGTATATTTTGTGAGACTAACAACTTTGTATACATCAACTATACTTCAAAGATTAAACACAGATTTCACTAAGTCTTATTTGGTCCAAACAAGCAAAAACTTGGTTGTGAGTTTTGTCGCTATTTTCACTCTCTTGGTCCTTGTTACGGATAAAGTAGACTTAACGTAAACACTTGAGTCCCTGAAGTACCTGTATTAGGGGAGATTTAGATTTGTAAATGTATTAGACAACAGATTTGTAATTCTGACATGTTCTGGTATGAAGCATGTATTCATATAATTGGTGGAAGAATTTTATTAAATTATAGTTAAGTACATTGATGCTGGGTTTAGTAAAATAACTTCTTATTGACTGACCGTTTAAAGTTTATAGGAGTTTTTTAAGTATTTGAATATCAAGATTTGTTTGGTTTCAGATACATGTTATTTTAAATCGCTAAACCAAAAAGTTTACATCTTTTTTTCTTAGGCAATATACTGATATGCACTAAACCTGTTTTGGAGTACAAGCAATTTAAATTATGTTTTTAAGTGTTTGCAATGGCTCAAAGCAAGTGGTAACAACATGTGAAACAAAAATTTAGTCAACTTTTTAATTCTTACATAACAATAAGAGATCCAATTTGTTGATCTTAAGTGTGAAGTAATAGTTCTAATGATGACAGACTTTTCACTTAACTTCTGAACTCATTTATAAGTTTTCAAAGTATAATTTAACAAATTCAACTGCCATCCTTTTTAATTTTGACAATTGTCCTTTTGAAATGACTTGTGTCCAATTTTCTTGCCAATAAAGCGGATGTCCCTTCTGGTCATTATCACGGTCCAAACCATTGTCCATCACAGTGGACTTCCTATTTCTAATTTATCTATCTTTTATGAATTTTAAGTTTTAATTACATGGTTGATAAAAAGATTTCATAATCATTTTAAATTTAATTGACAAATGATCAGATGGAGTATTGTATGTGGTGATGTCTACACTTCATTAACCCACCCTTCTGTCAATCGGGATAACTTTTAATTTATTTAAGGACAGACAATACTGAAATTACAGTTATTTTAACCTTTACTGTGGATGTAAACCTATTGCTTTGGTATGTTATATTTTACATTAGAATCTTAAATTTTCGTTAAATCATGATTTTTTTTTTAAATGTACCCGATAATAGAAACTTATATATATCACTAATGGGACTAATTTTATTTAAGAATTCTGCATTGATTCAACCTAAGGATGGACTTATTTATTTAACAACCCTTCTTCCATCCCTTTAGTTCTGACATTTAGAAACATTTATAACCTAAGATTTATATCCCCCTATATCAATTGTGATGACCCTATGTAAATCCATATTCCAATTAGCATAGGTAAATAATAGGTCATAAAGCACAGCTGACTTGATCAATTTCACTTTTATCTCATTGACTTACAATTTTCACAATTTTCTGTCAAGTGTACATTTCCTTTGAGTGAAACAAAGATAGACATTTTATTTTTACAAATAATCAGGTTCTTCCAGATTAAATATGTAATTTTTTTTTATTTGATGTTTTCTATGATTGACATAAGATTATTTAATATTGACAAAGAAATAAAATTAATGGAGTTATGTTGATTAGATCGTAGATAACGTTAAATATTCACACCTTTCAGGTGAAAAATACAGGTGATACATGTATCATGGTCCAGTATCAAACTGACCACCAATAAAATACTGATAATACCGATATTGAACTTCAGGAGATTTAAAACAAATAACAAAATTTGTGAAAAATTGGATTTACATCAAATAATGAAATAGTTTGAAGAAGATTAAAGGTAAAGTAAGAATTTGAACTGTCTTTGTTTCTGTGACTAATATTCCATGCTGGAGTTAAGAATTTATCAATTTCGGCCTGTATCATTTACATGGTCCCTGTCAATAATTCATGCTCAGAACAAAAAGAAAATGTTGGAGATAAATTGGTAGAATTTGACATAATTATGACACCTACAGCTCAAGACATGATATCTCCTAGGTTATAATGATCTAAAATAAATATTGTAAAATGAACTTGATATAAAATTGTGGATTATTTCAACAAAGTATATGATAAATGGCAATTGACTACTATATGTCATATAATAACCATATGATGGGACTTAAATCTCATTGATCCTCATTGATCAGGTCATGCTTAAACAATTTATCATTATTTGTACTTTATATTCTTTAATCCTTTCTCAGGCAAAACTCTGTCATAAAACTTGACTTTTATTAGTCACCTAAAAGATATATATACTCTTTTATATTGTCACTTTTTTTTCAGTCTTAACTTCCCTGGGAAATGGTGGGCTTTTTTTTTGTGAAATTCAAGTCTTTGTCTTTGACACAATGTTTTACCAGTTAGACTGATGGTATAATATATACCAATTTTATGTACAAAAAAATCTTTTAAGTCATCTTCAGGTCAAATTGGCAATGAATGTGCTTTTTATAAGTTATACTATTTAATATGCTAAAGAGTTTTTTTTGTATTACCCTTCATTAATATGACCAAAATTTTGTATACAGAATATTATTAAAAAGATAAGATGAAATTAGTGAGTTATCCCCCTTTGTCATGAAATTAACATTTTTAAATCCATGTTTTGTAATGATGTTTTATATTTTGTGGTTTGTATGTCAAGGCCATCTGTCAATCAATATAATCGATTAATAATTGATACTGGTAAAATAATAATAATGCTTAATAGGGAGAAGAAAATATGGTATTGAATTTTAATTAGATTGACAAGGAAATGTAAAATATATTTTTTATGAATTTATGCATTTTGATATTAACTATATGTTAATATTTTAAATAATTGGGGAATTCCTTATTACTAATAAGAACCTGTTATGAATAATATAAAAATCTTGAAATTTTTACAAGAAACTAGAATTTTAGTTTATTGTATGTTTTTTGTATGATTTTCAACATTATAAAACATTATAGAAATTTAATGTTTAAATAATTGAACTTTATTTTGGTTTATCATGTCAAAAATTAAATTTGTTGATGAATGTGTTTTTGTTTTAATATTTAAACGTTATTTATTACCATGAGAAATTATCTAGACATTATAATGACAACTTGTTATTAAGATATTTAGCGGATGATTAGCTGAAATCACATGACTCCTTGTTGCACTTCTTACTTATAAAGAACAAGTTATTTTAACCTTTATTTCTATTATTATTGGGTGACTTTAATGATCACCCTGGAGTCTACACTTAGTTCATCCAGTTAAAGGGGACGTCAACAAGTGAAAATTACAGTAATTTTATTTATCCCATGCTGGTGGTTTGTTAACTATTTCCAACTTTTAAATACCGAAGTTTTATAACAATTTTTTCTCAGTCATAATGTAGTATTGTTCAAGTTTTATTCAAAAGGGACCTTTAAACCTGAAATTTACCATCTTAAAGTAATGATAAAGTATTGATACACTAATAATTGGCAGTATATATATAGTATTGTAAAGGGTCAAAATTTTGTAGTTTTGATATGGAAGGGGATATAGATCTGTGGTTTAGTCTTTATATGTCTTCTGTCCCCTATAGGCTCTTCAATTAAAATTAGGAATTAAAGATTGAAATAAAGAAAGATGCTGTAAAGTTCGGATATCAGAAGGATAAAAATGAAGGTTTTAAAACTTTAGAATAAAGGGGGAAAATATTAAGAGCAGAAAATTTAAGCTTTTGAAAAAAATGGTGTTGAAAAACAAATAAATGAACGAAAATAAAGAGAAGAAGAGCATTCAAGGTTTTGAGAAATATAAGAATGAATGATTTTCTTGAGAGGAAATTATAGTTTTGTATGTTGTATAAGAATAATTGGCTTCCAAGCTTAGTCTTTAAGATCATATAATTGACCATTGACAATGGAACACCTCCGTCAGACTGGATTAATATGTCAATGTAACCCCTCTGTCCATTTGCCAGTAATTCACATGTTTAATTAAACCATTGTAATGGCTTTATGTCATGGTTACTATGACAAAGTTGTGATGTATCGGCTACGGTGAAATAATCATCATTATTTCCTGATTAACTCACATTTAATGGAGATTCGTTGTAAAAATCCACAGTAGAAATGATGTGGCGTTGGTCCAGCAATTTCCTTGATTTTGTTTCTGACCAAACTTTAACATTTAATATAATCTTTTTAATAAGTCTCCCGAAGTGTTAATTCTGGGTTATCTCTTAGTATTTCCAGTTCTCCAGGGATTATAACTTGCAGTTTCCTAATGTTTCCAGGAACAAACAGAAAATTAATTGTTAAAAAAATAAAACATTATTGTGGTAAAAATAAAATATTTAGTGTCAATTAACATACATTTACTATGAAATTTGACAGTAATGGGCCTCAGAAATATATAAGTACATATATAGAAAATTAGTAAAAAAACTAATTTTGACATCTATTTTATCCTAGAATTATTTTAAAACTTTTAATTGTGCTACAATTAAGACTATATTGTTAAAAAAATAAAATTGCCCCTAATCAGATCACAGCAGGACAGCAACACCATGTTCACTGTAAAATAAAGTCTCCCTTTCATAGACTAATGAATTGCAAACAAGTTAATTAGACCCACTGTAGAGACCTCATGGACCTGGTCAGTGTGTTATCTCTGATGTCCAGTTATTACACAGTAGGTTTAACAGTTTAATACAAATACATGTATTCGATGGCCAATAAGATATTTTTGTAAAAACCTGTAAAAGATACAAAACTTTCTGTGAAAAACAAACTGGCCATTTATAGATCATCATTAAGTAGTATTTAAGTAATTTGTGTTTTGGAAAGTCAAATGGAAGTGTCATAATCTCAAAATTTGTAAGTAATACATTGTAGTTCAAATGTATGGTCATTTTTCACTTATTCAAAAATTTCAATAAACATAATAAAACAATAATTTACAGTTTTTTACCTTTTAGTTACTGTACGTTTCAAATTTTTAAAAAATAAGATAAAAAAATAAAATGAATCATTTTTTTGTATCAAACTAGATCTTAATTTGTTCAGTAGTTGATAATTGTATGACATAGAACAGTTATATTGAATCAGCATAAAAGTGGAGTTTGGCAAGTCAATTTCCTTTTGATTGTAAAATTTCTAAATTTAAAAACTTTGATTATTGATTTGCAATTTATTTATTAGATATTGGCATTATAATCGTGATTTATTAGTTGTGGTTTAGTTTTTTCAAATGACTTATCAGCTTATCCTTACACCTTTAATGATTAAATCTGTTCCTTCTTATATCAATAAACAGACGATTGACACAGATTATACAATTTATTATAATTTTTACCGATTTCTTTTTTTAAAATGGTCTAGAAGATTAAAATGTATTTGTATTAACAAGAACTGCTGGTATATAGCCTAGATTCAATAGGAAGGGCTAAATATTGGGATTACCGCCACAGGACAATTCTACTTCTCCAGGATAATCCATTCTTAGTACTGTATTGACCATAAAGACAGGATAATAGTGTTTTGACTTTAGAACTAATTCCTTTTCAAATGGATAGGATTTTAATGCTCCTTGAAGTTTGAAACAAATCAGAAGTTGATAGAAAAAATAAGATGTTGAGCATGTGTTCAAAGTTTTATTTCTTTGCTTTGTATGTTTATTTCTCTCACTTCATATGTTTAATTATCTTTAAAATTTAGGAGTTGGAGGGGGGGGGAGTGTTTGTTATTTCAATATATTTTACTTTTTCAGTTCAGAATTTGAATAGAATACATCATTAAATGAACTTATTTATTTTTCAGGAGATGTAACAAATGCTACAACTTTAAAGAAAACTTTCCAAGCTATGGTTTGAGAGCCAGAGAAAGAAGATAAATATGGAGGTGTTTATAATAGTAACATTATTAGTTAGTTTTGTATCCAGTCAGTCACAAATAGTATTACAGTTCTCTGTGAAGGAGGAATTAGATCCACAAGTCATTGTTGGGAACGTCGGACAGAAATCTAACTTGTCCGATACATTTACATTCAGATTTATTACAACTTACGACAACTTTGAGATTGATGAAAACTCTGGAATATTGAGTACTGTTCGTAAATTGGACCGTGAAACACTTTGTCCAAATCAAATGTCATGTAAACAACATCTTCGAGTGACAGCCATGAGTGGACCTGATGTCAAGACTATTGTTATATATGTTGATATTTTGGACGTTAATGACAATTCACCATCCTTTCCTGTTACTTCTATGGCAAGGAGTATTGCTGAAAATCTTCCTGTTAATACAACCATAACATTGGTTGGAGCAACTGACCCTGATATGGGGGTCAATAACTCTGTTCAAAGTTATGAAATTGTTCCAGCTCTGAATATATTTGCACTTGATATTCATCCGAAACTTGACGGGACTTCTGAGGTTATTTTGAGAGTGCTGACAACATTAGACCGTGAAACAAGGGATTACTATCAAATATTTATCAAAGCTAAAGATGGAGGAAACCCTGTAAAAACGGGTATGCTCATGCTCAATATAACCGTCACAGACGTAAATGATGAAAAGCCTACATTTACTAAGGAACAGTATGATGTTATTATTAATGAGAACATAACAGTAAATCAAGTATTCCTGACATTGTCTGCCACTGACAGAGACATCGGAACCAATGGCGAAGTCCATTACAAATTCAGCTCCTACCAGACTGATTCTACCGTGTTCTCCCTGTTTGATATTAATACAGTTACCACACCCTCTGGAAATAAAGGGGAAATATTTGTAAAGACTTCCCTAACAGTTATACCTGAAGCACCTTATAGAATCATCGTTGAGGCATCTGATAGTGGAACTATTAAGGTACTCAGTAGTCAAGCCGTTGTCACTATTTCTGTTCTAGACATTAATAACAATGACCCAATTATTGGTGTGACATTTGTTGACGGAACTGATTATGCATTAATACCAGAAAATAGTGCAAACGGTACAGTGGTTGCATTTGTACATGTTGAAGATGCAGACCAAGGTGTCAACAGAATAGCTACATGCTCTATAAATAGCATTTTTTTTCGTTTAGAAACTTTCGCTGAAAATGAATTCAAGATATCAGTTCATGGTTTATTAGACCGTGAAGATCGTTATGAACATGTAATAACTGTGTTTTGTTTGGATGGTGGAAATCCTAAACGTAATGCCACCAAAAGTTTCGTTATACAGATAGAAGATGAAAATGACAACCAACCAGTATTTACCGATACCGAGTACAAGTCAAGAATCACAGAAAACAAACCTCCATTTACATATATCACTAAAGTAAGCGCTACAGATGCTGACCAGGGCAATAACGCTCAGGTCCGATATCAACTAGGTGAAGATGTGCAGAATGATTTCCAAATTGAATCAAATACTGGTATTATTAAAAGTAAGCGATCTTTGGACCGTGAGAAGAAAGGATTTTACTCATTCTTTGTCTATGCTGTTGATAATGGTATGAGTAGTTCCCTCACTTCATCTGTTGTCGTGGATGTTACCGTGGAAGATGAAAATGATAACTACCCACAATTCTCAAAGCAGCATTATACTTTTGAAATAACGGAAAACCAACAAGTGCAGGTTGGTCGTGTTGAGGCTAATGATACTGATGAAATGGACAATGGTGTCGTCACATTCCATATAAAAGAAGATATAAATTACGTCCCTTTTTCAGTTTCACTAGATGGCGGTATAGCTGCTACTGAAAAGTTAGATCGTGAAGCCAAGGATCAGTACACATTTGAAGTCATTGCCAAAGACTTGGGTAACTTAAAACAAAACAGTAATGTCACAACTGTAACGGTAAATGTTCTGGATATTAATGATAATGCTCCTGTGTTTATATTCCCTAATTCTACAAATAAATCTGTCAATATACAGTATTTGGCAAATCCTGATACGTTAGTGACAACACTAATAGCAGAAGATAGCGATGCTGGTAAAAATGGGACAGTAACTTACAAATTTATTTCTGGGAATGAAGATAATTTATTTTACTTGGATGACTATTCTGGGGAGATATTTTTATCTAGAAAGTTACACATTTATGAAATCAAACCATATGAACTGACCGTCTCTGCCGAGGATCAGGGAAGTCCGCATCAGCAAGTTACACATGAAATTTTGTGGATTCATGTCAGATTTGTCAATGTTACGACAGTTGCTAGTTTAACCGATGCTGGAGCTGGACAGAATATCATCATTGCTATCATTATAGGGTGTATAACTGCACTCTTGTCCATTTTAATTATTATCACAATTTGTGTCATTCGTAAAATGGATTCTCGTAAACATATTTATAGTGCCAAATCTGCTGAACATATGAGAATTGTAGATCTGAAGAGAGGCAGTAGTAGTCGATCATCCTCGTCCAAAGGGTCACAGGACCGTATGGATGTATACGAACTCCCACATAAAAAGGAAGTGAGTTTCTCTATAGACGAGGAACAGGAGAATACATTATCTATGACATTTCCATCCACATTGTCTTCAGGGTCAGGAATGGTCACCTTCAAATCAAACAGCTCATTAAATACTCAGGTACGTTTTATAAAAGTCTAATGTAGAAGATTGTGTGATTATCAACTGCAGACTAGTTATATCAGAGACTTGAAAAAACTCAAAAGAATGATGTAGGATTTTAGAATTTGGTAAAAAAAAGTTTCGTAATGATTTTCTCCCCTATAATTAGAAAAAAAAGCTAGTCTTTCATCAAAAAAGAAAAAAAAATTATAAAACTGTATTTTATTTTTTTAAATCCTTTGATGATAAATGGTTCCTCTACCCAGTAGATAATCAAAATGTATAGATTTTTTTTTATTTGGGGGTGGGGGGGGGGTCATATTTGTATTATATTCCATGCATGGCTACCTTCAAAAAGCTATTCACCTGTTAATACCCAGTATTATAAATATACCTATCTAAGTACATTCACTTTTTGATGTCAAAGTTTCATTAAACTATGGGAAAGTTGTAATAGTCCTTAAAACATTGATGTCAACCCACTTTTATGTAAAATATTTGTCAATTTAATTGTCTGAGTAAACTTGGGCTGGTGACAGTGAAGGCAGGCTGATGGGATGTATTCACCGTTAAACCTAATATTTATGTATAAACCACTTCACACGACAGACCTTAGTCACAACGGAACTCCAGTCGCTCGGGATTCTATCTCCCATCTTTATGTTAATAACAATCCTAAATATTGACTTACAAGCCAAAGAGAATAATAGCAAAGATCTGCAAACAAAAGTAATCCCCCTTGTTTGTAAAGTAAGTGTTTGCTCAGAAGTAATTACAGGATATTAAGATATTAACGTTCAAGATCTGAATGAAGATCGGTTATAAGGGTAGATAAGACCTACTTTTCAGTTTTGTGTTTATTTGATAATTTGGTAATGATAATATAGTAATAAGAAAATAATAAAACCTCATAAACTATGGATTGGACAAAAGCTCAAACAATGTCCATTAAGACCATTATCGTACAGCTATTTTTGCTGCTTGGTAGATTACAAGAGGTTTCCTGTAAAAACTTCCTCTGACGTTAGTTAATTGTATCAAAGGGTATGTGTATCAGGTCGACAAGAAATTCACATCTTTTGTTGGCCCCTTTAATTTCCCTTTGATTCAGATTATACAAAATTATTTAAATAATCTTCAAGGCAAATAAGTTAAAATTGACTGTGGATTCATTATTATTCGTTGAATTCCAGTTTCTATGGTTTTCGTGGTTGCAGGTGAAAAACAAATTTTAATGGTCGACAAATGACAATTTTTTATCAGGTTGTATATATGCAGACTTTGGCATATCTACGAAATCACATATCCTTGTATAAATGGCAAGTTTTTCACAATCAATGAAAATTGGTATCCACAGAACACCTGACTGACCTGAGTTATTTAGTTTGTAGGCATATGTATACTGGTTTAGTTTTGAATAGAAACATTTAAAAAAAGATTAAATAATTAGAGTTTTACTGCAGACTACTAAGATAGATGCATAAAATAATTTATCGCTGGGCAAATTTAATAATAAAAATCACAATTTTAATAATCATGTCTCTTCTGTTACAGCAAAATGGACATGTACCTAACCATGGCCGTGACGACAGTCTGACCGATAGTGGTCAGCAACAGTTACATAGGATGACATCTCTAAGGGTACAACAGCAATATCTACAAACACAACAAAATGGCAGAGAAAAATGGAAACAGTCACAACAGGTATTAACATCACATAATGTTTCTGTTTATATTGTTTGACCAAGGAGGTTATATGATCTCCTTGCTTTGACACACTATTCCAATTGAACCAAGACTAAATGAAAATAAAGATTTATATACAGAAAAAAATCACATTGTATCTTTAACAACTTTTAAATAATTTACAATTATATATCCTTTAAGAAGGTAAATTTAAAAAAAAAAAAAAATTTGATATATTTTTACGTGATAAAATAGAGACATGCAAGTTGTCGCATACATGATTTTGATTTGTCAGTCATTTTAGTATTAATCCCTTATAACAATCACTCCGGGGAAAGAAGGTCCTCATCTTTATTATTTTGGTCTCTAGTGGAAAGTTATCTCATGGGCAATCATACCACATCTTCCTATATTTATTTTTAAGTGATTAGAGTTGTCTCCCATGTGTGTGACATCAGATCCAATATTATAATAATGGCCTTGATAAGCTATGATAGATTGAATTAACCACAACTTTCAGTATACTCAATATTTAATCATCCTCCTTCTGTATCCATTCTATAAATTACCACTATCATTCACGATTACCAATATTTTAATAACCCACAGGCAGTTCCTATAGTACAAACCGTGTCCCAATCACTTTTTGATGACCATGTT
The DNA here is from genome assembly GCA_037788925.1 of Mytilus galloprovincialis. Classification (NCBI taxonomy): domain Eukaryota; kingdom Metazoa; phylum Mollusca; class Bivalvia; order Mytilida; family Mytilidae; genus Mytilus; species Mytilus galloprovincialis. The sequence goes on along the minus strand of CM075336.1, from coordinate 8,923,347 downwards.
TTTCGATTACGAATTTATAATTATACTTCCCTCACTTAAGGTGTTTATGTAATTCGTACCTCATAATGGGGAATGATTGTTACGAAACATTTTGATAAATGATGGTGGTCTGAGAACAAAGGAAATAGAAAATCTTGGTTTCATAGAAGATAAACAAGTCGTTTGGAAATTTTCTCCCTTTTGGCTATATCTGAACTAGAAAAAAAAACAGTACTAATAGCTTGAGGAAGTCTATTTGATATTTAAATTATTATGCAATGTCATTAGTTTATTCAGATTAAAATGGTAGATTAAGAATAAAAAAGTAGATTTTGACAGAAAAGGTGTAAATTAGAAACGATCTTGATGTCTTATTTAAATAATGGAATAATGAAAGATAAATATTATTTTGTATCAAAGACAATCATAATGTACTTTAAAGGCCAAGGTAGACACAGGTGACAAAGGAAGATGCATATCTCAAAAAATATTATAATATTGATATGCCTTTAGCTGAAAGGTGGTGAAACCAAAATAGTAAAAAAATAATAAAGTCTATGAAGTCATAATGAACTCAAATGTTAATATTTTACCCTGAAGTTATGGTGTCAGAGGACAATTTTTTTAAATTATATTTTGTTCACAGATATAGAATATGTACTAGAATAAAAAAAAAAAAACATATTCACACTGTGTAAAAAGATTCTTTTTATTGGAGATTTATTTTTTACAAGTGGGGACTATTTTTTGTGGATTTGTTAATAAGTTAACTACAGATTGAAGTGTTTAATAAACAAAAAAACATTTTTTTTAACAGGCTTGTATAACAGAACTTTTTAAATCCACAAATTCATGAATAAAAAAAAACCATGATTGTTCCTAAATCCTCAAAAATCAGAGCCAATGAAACAAATAAATTGACAGTATATGTTTATGATATTTGTTCATTTAAGATTTTTGATGGATTTTATCAGTCTAAGTTTTGTCTCCTACAATACCATGCTTTCTAAGGTATCATGAATTCATAGATCATATAACCCAATGATAATTAAGATATTGTTTCTATTGCAGCAACAGAGACAGTTGTCTCCTGTGGCGAAGTCTGAGGACAGTGACATGTCTGCTGTGTCCACTACCGACAGTGGCAATGGTGGCAGTGATGAAGATGTTAGAAATCATCCACAAGAATCAGGTTGGTATTTGTTATATGCAGAAATTACTCAAGATTCTTTGATGTGAAAAATTCTAAAATATTGTATTGCTAAGTAACCAATATGCTAACTAGATAGCACTTACATCACAAAATACTTTTCAAAAACAAAATCCTGGTCTTAATAGATATTAGATGGTAACAACAGAATTTGATTCACCTTTAAAGGAAAACTAAAATGGGAAGTACTTCAAACCTGACACAACTAAACTCTTTGACTACATTAAACAACAGAAAGAATAGAAAACTATCATATTTCTGACTTGGTACAGGCATTGTCTGAAGAAAATGGTGGATGAAACCTTGTTTTATAGCTGGCTAAAACTCTCACTTGGAAAGGAATATGGTAAACACTGGTAAACACTGGTTAACAAGCAGTCAGTACAAGATATCCATAGATATAAGATGTGGTATCAGTCTGAGGAAAAAGAAAAAGAAAAAATATATTTGTTGTTGAAATTCCATGTCCATTCTCCTTCAGTCTTAGAAAAAAAAGAGATGGTACATTTATTGTCAAAAGATTTACTATTTATGCAGAATTTAACATAATATTTAACCAGTTTTTATTTGTACTTTACAGGTTGTCGCCCTGGTTCTGTATCTCCAAGACAACACTCTACAACAGATAGTGCTATATCTAAAGACTTCAGTGCTACAAAACCTATATTATCCACATTTGGACATCCACAAAATGGTGGCATGTCCACATTTCCACGCAATCCACAGGGAAAAAATCAAATGTTTCATAATGTTAGAGACCCTCATTATCATAATAACTATGAAGGTGCAAAAATCCAAAGACTTCATTCAGAGAATATTCATCCTCATCAACAATACATTGACATTCCACGAGTGCCATCGGGGGATCTGTTTCATGGAGATCTTCAAAGAGCTAATAGAAATAACAATTTGACTCGTTCATACGAAGATACATTAAGTGACAGTTGTGTTTCTCCTCGAGACGAGGATGACCGAGCTACGACAACGTCAGGAAGTTACACAGTGAACCCTGATGATCTTTGTACGGAAATTGATGAATTATTTTTTCGAGATCGAGGAGATACAGTAGTATAGCATAGAATGAATGAATGAATGAATGAATGAATGAATGAATGAATGAATGAATGAATGAAGGTTCTGTGAGAGAGTGAGAGAAAGAGGGTTTTGTAAGTGAACAAAATATTTTTATACAGCATGTTTGTATGAGAGAATATCGAAGGAAATTAATTCCATGTCTTGCCAAAGAATTGAATAGTGCATAAATATTTCGCCACTGCCAATATTTGTATATGAAGGTCACATGATGATTCCCATAGTCCTCTATTTTTTTATACATTACATAGAGGTATTTATTTTCAAGAAATAGAAAGTTCTGACATGTTGGATAAGTTTTATGGAAGTCTAAAAATAAAACTCTAAATTTTTTGTTTGATATCTTTGGTTTAAAATTTATCAAAAAGTGATTTTTGAAAAGTTCCATCTTTCATTGATCATCATAAACCATTTGATTGGCTGTTTTTGGGCTTCCTAATTTCCATCATTTGAAACGAAACATAACACTTACTGCTGTATTCATTCAGTAGCGATCAGCTATACATATATTTCTTCACCATTTAATGACAAATAAGCTCCTTATATTTGTTCTGTATTTCCAGTCATTAAAAAAATTGAATTAAGACATGGTTGCTTTCGTTTACAATTGAATTATTTGACATTCATATATTTGACATTTATATTTTTGTCTTTTGGAAAAAGGAATATCTGACATGTTTTGGCAACCAATCTTTTTAAAATAATTTACAAAATATGTTTTTATTAATAAATCAACTATTCTCTTTTTACAAAATCCAGAAATCTTAGATACATTTTTTTGGAAGTAATGAGCTTTAAGCTTAGTGCACAATGTGATGTCATGTCTAAATAGACTTTGTCTGTTTTCATTTAGTATACCAAAACATTGTTCTGATGTGTGCTACACGTATACTAAAACAAAAGTTTCCATTAAAAAACTTGCTATGTAACATTGAAATCCAGATTTAATGATCTCAATTAATTGTTTGTGTTTTGTCCTGTGTGTACAGTAAATTATAATCTAGCACCTGAGTGCCAGGGGGGTTGTCATGGTAACACTGTTGTGATGTTGTCCATTAAAATGGACGTTTTTGTTGAATCTGTTTGTTAAGATTATTTGAACATTTTTGAATCACAAATATTTTGTATAGTCAAATATTCATAAGATAAAGAAAAATAAATATATGAAAACCTTAGTATAGATTTATTAGTTGCCAGTTGTCATATTTAATACATGCTTTGCAGGTTGTTACACTTTTAAAGAAGGCAAAGCACGAATTTAGCTGACTGCATTGAATGTAAGAAGCATGTACTAGTCATATAAAGCATAAAGCATATATACACATAAAGCATATCTTGTTAACAAATGGGCTGAAGTATATATATATACAAAGATGTGGTATGGTAGCAAATGAGACAATCTTCTACAAGAGACCAAAAGACACAGAAATTAACAACCATACATACAGACTTTAACAATGAGCAAAACCCATACCGCATTATGAGTCAGCTATATAAGGCCCCAAAATGAAAAATGTAAAACAATTCAAACAAGAAAAGTAGCAGCCAAATTTATGTACAAAAAAATAAATGAAAAAATTTTAAAAGTAATAATAACACATCAACAAAGAACAACCACTGAATTACAATTTGTTCATTTGGCATATGTCTGTTGTCACAGTTGACCTCATTGTTATGGTTCAGTGACTCAAAAAAACAAATATCCAGAATAATTCAGTCCCTTCCAGTAATCAATGTCTTCTGCTATGCAGGGCTTAAATCCCTTTTACATCAAAAAGTCATAATGAATCATGGCTTTTGATTGTTGCCATGCTAAAAGGTGACAAAACAGTAGTCAGATGAATTTTATTGAGATGGACAAACCTGTTGGAACATTAAGACTTTCTTCATATCATGCAATTATTATCAGTAAAGCAGGCAAGATATCTCAGTACTACACTCTTGTTAGTGAAAGTATGGGATATTTAACCAGGTTTCAGATGATAGGTATATGTGACAGAGAAATGTGGGGATAGTGTGGAAAAGAATAATGGAAATAATGTTGAAGATATGTTATAGTAAGTTGTTGGTATATGTCTCAAAGAGATGTGAGGTTTATGTCAAAGATTGTCAAATGTTGGGTATATTCCGAAGAAGTTACAGACAGAAGTGGGAAATATTTATAAAGAGCAGTACATTTCATAGAGAGAAGTGGGATATATGCTATATAGAGATGTGTGTGTATGTTCAAAAATAATGATTATATGTCAGAGATGTTGAGTTTATGTCAAAGAGATATTTATGTATATGTCAGAGAAGCCACAGACAGATATTTTACAAAGAGATCCAGGGTATATCTCACAGAGAGATGTGGGGGTATGTGTCAGAAAGATGTGGGGTATATGTCATAGAGATATGTGTATATGTCACACAGAGATGTGGAGTATATGTCAGAGAAAGATGTGTGGTCAATTTCACAGACAGATGTAGGTTATATGTCACAGGGAGAAGTTTTGTTTTTGTCACAGAGAGATCTGGTGTATATGTCATATAGAGATGTGGGACTGGGGGATATATGTCACAGAGAAATTTATTGTAAATGCCATTTAGATATGTGGAGTATATGTAACACATAGGGGTGGGGTTTATGTCACAGGGAGATCTGTCCAGAGTGTATGTCATACCGAGATGTGGGATATATGTCACAGGGAGAAGTGTGGTATATGTCATAGAGAGCTTTGGTGAGTATGTCACAGGGAGATCTGGAGTATAAGTCAAAAGAGATATTGCATATATGTCACACAGAGAAACGTGGGTATATGTCACAGAGATATGTTGGGTATATATCACAGAGATATGTTAGGTATATGTCACAAAGAGAAGTGGGGTATACTAGTTTGCCACAGAAAGATGTGGTGTATATGTCAAAGAGACATGTGGGGTATATGTCACACACAGATGTTGGGTATATGTCACAGAGATGTATGGTCAATGTCACAAATAGATGAGGGTATATGTCAGGAAGATGTGGGATATATGTCACAGGGAGAAGTATTTATTTGTCACATAGTGATCTGGTGTATATATTATAGAGCTATGTGGGATATATGTCACAGGGAAATGTATTGTAAATGCCATTGAGATATGTGGAGTATATGTAACACGTAGATGTTGGATTTATGTCAAAAGAAAATCTGGAGTATATGTCATACCGAGATGTGAGATATATGTCACAGGGAGATGTGTGGTATATATGTAACAGAGAGATGTGTATTGTATATGTCATAGAGAGCTTTGGTGAATGTGTCGCAGGTAAATCTGGAGTATATGTCACAGAGAGATGTTGGTATATGTCACACAGATATATGTGGAGTATATGTCACAGAAATATGTTGAGTATATGTCAAAGATAGATTTTAGGTATATGTCACAGAGAGAAGTGGGGTATATGTCATAGAGAGATGTGGGGTATATGTCACAGGTAGGTGTAGGGTATATGTCACGGGTTATATGTCACAGGTAGGTGTAGGGTATATGTCACAGAAATATTTTGTGTATATGTCATAGAGACATGTGGGTAATATGTCACACAGATGTAGAGTTTATGTCACAGATATATGGGGTTTTGTCATAGAGACATTGTGGGTATATGCCATAGAGAGATGTTGGGTATATGTCATAGAGAGGTGTGGGGTAGATGTCACATAGAGATGTAGAGTTTATGCCACAGAAATTTTAGGTTTTGTCATTTATATGTGGGTTATATGTCACAGATATTTAAGGTTTTGTCATAGAGAGAAGTTGGGTATATGTCAAAGAGAGATGTGGGATATATGCCATAGAGATATGTGGGTATGTTTCACAGAGATGTGGGGTATATGTCTTGGATAGATGTGGGTAAATTTCACAAAGATGTGGGGTAGATGTCTTGGACAGATGTGGGTAAATTTCATAGAGATGTGGGGTATATGTCTTGGATAGATTATAGGGTTATCTGTCCTAGAGATTTGAGGTTTTATCATAGATATGTGGGTTATATGTCACAGAGATTTGAAGTTTTGTCACAGAGAGATGTGGTTTATATGTCATAGAGATATGTGGGGTATATGTCACATAGAGATGTGGAGTACATGTCATAGAAAGATGTGGGTAATTTGTCGCAGAGAGATGTTGGTTAAATGTCACTGACAGAAGTGGTTAGCATGTTACAGATATGTTGCCGGGGTATATAACACTTTTATAGCTGACTATGCGGTATGGGTTTTGCTCATTGTTAAAGGCCCTACGGTGACCTATAGTTGTTAATGGCTGTGTCATTTTGGTCTCTTGTGGACAGTTGTCTCATTGGCAATCATACCACATCTTCTTTTTTATATATATGTCACAGATATATTTGTGGAAGATGTCACAGAGACAGCAAACATAAAACATATAATAGAAATAGAAAATATTAACTGATAATAGAAATTTAAAAAAAAATCCCACACACAAACATATGCTTTTCACACGGTATAAGATTAGTTCAAATTCTTCAGAAAATTAAAGTACCACAACTATTAACCAATATATCTGTATGTCTTTTATTCTACATTATGTTACTCCTATGGTTAGGTATTGTGTTTGTTCTTTTGGTACAAAATCAGGGCCGTAACTACCTATGAGGCAGGGGAGACCTCCCCTGAATTTTCTACACCAAATTTTTTTTGAAGTAAAAAAAAAATGAAATATTCACAATATGTACACGAAGAACAAGAATTTGTATTATAAACAACACACGTTTACAGTTTTAACAGTAGTTATCATGATACGTGATATATCTGTCACTTTCCGGATTTTTGTTTGAAAGTGAACCATTTCAGTATTTGTTTTAGTTTTTTTTTTTCGTGTGGCCATCCATCTGTTATTCAGTATTTCATATGTTGTACGAGAACGCATATATGAAACTTTGCTTTCGACAATTTTAAATTAAACTTAACTAATCACATTTATTTAGGAGCTCAATTAAGCAGAGGAAGTTCCCTTTGTATTGTGAATCTTTTATGATATCGGAAATTCGATATTGGTTGAATCACTTGTTGGATCATTTTTTTAAAGTGTCTAGTCAGACAGTACGTCTTGCGATCGTACGAGAACATTATGGTCAATGCCTTAGTAGTCAAACACTCCCACTCGTTGTAGTTCTATACATGTCTGTTCAGCTTTCAACAATATTGAAATTCAAGGTCCTCGATGAAAAAAATATTTGCTTTCTATTATTTTGCTTTATATGTTTTTTTTTAACTTACCACTTTGATTTCTAACAAAAATATAATTAAATATGATAATTGTTTGCAAAACAATTTGCTTCCAGGTCGAAGCATTACTGATGAGTCTTAAAGTAACGTGTTATTTTAGCCATTTTACTGAGGGAAAAAAAAAATCGGCGGTCACAATGTATTTAATGTTAATAATTATAGTTCAAAGTACGGTCTTCAAAACGGAGCCTTGGCTCACCCGAACAGCAATCTCAGTTTGTTTTTGCATAAAAAATGCTTCCAGGTTCAAGCAATACTGATGAGTCTTAAAGTAAGGATTTTGAAGGGAAACGGGTCATTTTTAGCCATTTTACTGAGGAAAAAATCGGCGGGGGGGGGGAGGGGGGGGGGGGGGGGGGGGGCTGTGCCCCTAACCCTTCTTTCTTGGGGCCTCAATTGGCGACCCAAAATCCCTGCCTCCCATGAAATCGAACCCTAGTTACGACCCTGAAAATACAATATTGCTAATCCAATGTGAGAGTAAGTGTTAACTTTTTCGTAAAGGCTGTTTGTGATTTAACACATATCATTCATGTCTTTGTACAAAAAATATAAATCGCCATACATGTAGCAGTGCTGTATAGTTATTGTCAACGTGGTTTGCTCTTGGAATGGTAAAGAAGTAACATACTGTATTAATTCAAGACAAACGATCACATGACATACTTGAAAATCTTCCAAAACAAAGGAATATTATATTTTGCTTACTCATCTCACAGTCAAGGTAATGCATAAGCTCACGCCTATTGACTGCACACCTCATTTAGTGTCCTGATTTGGCAGTTCTTATCAAAGTGCACTTTCTTTTGTGCATGCTTTTGTAAAATCAAGTTCTCTAAATTAAATCTAGCCGATTTTTCAAAGGAGATTAAAGATTGAGGTAAATAACGTTCTTTTGTCTAATTTCTGAGAACAAAAAAGTACGAGAGGGTAGGAATGCCTTTTAGCGTCAGGCGTCAAACAATAATTTTCGGCTACCGTTAGCGTCAGGCGCCAAATGATCAGTTTCGGCTACCGTAAGCGTCAGACGTCAAACGATCATTTTCGGCAACCGTTAGTGTCAGGCGTCAAACGGTCATTTTCGGCTACCGTTAGCATCAAATTGGTTAAAACCTATCTTGATTCGTCATATACATTTGAATGGCATCTTGGTAATGTGTCCCTCCATGGTAACTTAACTTTGACAAATGAACCAAGAAAATGAGTTCAAGGTAATTATAACCCTCCCAAACGAAATAATTTTATTCTACTGTCAAGTACAATAATTCCGTTATATAGTTGACCTGCGTATAGAATTTAAAAAACAGCGTTACAGCAAAATTAACGTTCATTACTAAGCCATGGTATGAGGCCTAGGCAAAATGAACCCTGTCTGACGATGACTTTGCAAACATTTTGAAAAATTTGAAACAGACGCTGAACAATAAAAAGAAGGTCAAGGACTCGGACATATACCAGACAGAAACTTCAGAACATAATGCATCTGAATTCAAGATATGAGATCTTCTTACAGCTTTAATCAACTAGTTTACGCCTTCGTCGCTGCCTTCGCCGAACTGTCATCATTTGTTGCAGGGAAGACCAAAAGCCGATAGTTGTGTGTTAAAGATAATAGCAATTTCTAAAAAAAAAAACACGCTAAAAACACGTAATCAGTTTAGTGTTAACACAGTCTGTGTGTTGGTCATGAAAAAAAAGATGACGCTTTTTATATTTTATATATTCAATGTTTTAGCTTCCCTGTAAACATTTCCCCTCAGACAATATTTTATGTAACGCATAGATGGTAATATCCCCATATGTTTTTTGGTGTTGTAAAGTAAGCATATTTAAATTGTTTGTAATTATACTGCTCTCTTAGGGCGTCCTTGATTGACAATAACAAATATTGTATTGTATTGTATTGTATTGTATTGTATTGTATTGTATTTTATTGTATTGTATTGTATTTTATTGTGTATTGTATTGTATTGTATTGTATTGTATTGTATTGTATTGTATTGTATTGTATTGTATTGTATTGTATTGTATTGTGTTGTATATTTATACAACTATAAACCCTTTATGAGTTTACTTACAAATCTAGTTTCAACCTGAAACCCTATACATACCACAGCAGAAGTTGATAGTATCAGGCAAAAAAAATGTGAAAATACATAAATTTTAAGAAATTGCACGCTGCTAATGATTATGTTTATCCTGAGTGTTAATCATTTATGAAAATTGTATTTTGAAAGAGCTTTAGTTTTTGTATTTAACACATATTTTTTCTGTTTTATTTTCAACACGCAGCTAAGTTTTACATATTATTTTTTTTATATCAGTATTTACCAAGTTATTAAGGAAATTCTTTCGATAAATGATGAAAATAAGACAATATTAATGGGTTCGCAAAATTTCAGATATTGCATTTTTTCAGATTTGTATAGTGTTTCGAATTACTTTTTACCGACGTGGGATAAATCTATTGAATTCTGTCAATTTTCATCCATATGGGAATCAGTTTCAAGCATCAGTTGAATATAAATGTAATTGAACTCAAAAAGAAAAATGAAAAAAAAAATATTGTAAAACTAAACAAAGAAAGATAATCCGAAAAGAATCTTGACCGAAATTAGTTTTCTTTAAATTTTATAGTTATTGCCCTTATACTATTTATTGACAAACGTTAGTAGTTCAAAGCGGCATAACTCAAACTGCTACATCAACACAACGATAATAAATTCACACATATATATCTCTGAGTTCAGCATGCAGTCTTAAATAATAAAACTTTGGGATAAATTAAATGAGACTTCTCAAAGTTCTGCCTTTTAATCAGACGAGCTGGACTGCCCGTAGAGAATCACCGACCATCGGTATATAAATAATGAGTATGATCATGGAAGTATCTATACTATTAAACGAGAAGACCTCATTTTGGGTGTCGCTTCTCTTCTTTCCACGGTTAATTAATCACCATGTCTCTGTGTTCTATAGGTAACATGCATAGTCGCATTTGTCATCCATTCTTATGATTATTCAGGTTGAGTTATTTTTGGAGAAAAACGACAAAAAAGGAGTCCGGATATTGATTCCGTCATCAGACTGACTTTAAGTCATAGATAAGACTTCCGGTTTAAAACAACCAATCGTATGATAGATAGCAAAAATCGAAAAATAAATAAGCCAATCAGAGAGTTCTCCATATCATGATGTTTATATCGCAAGAACCACAACTATTATACCTCCTTAGAGACGACAATTATTTTATGCGTTTTATCTACATGTAAACTACGATAGCTACTTTAATATATAGATCCTCTCTGTATTCTGTCTACTGTTTTCTTTGAAATGTTTACTGTATAAGTGATATACCAGTTGCATATATATTAAAATAAGTAAAACATGTGGAAACAATAATGTGTCCATAGTACACAGATGCCACCTCGGCACTATATTTACTAAGTTTCGATTTGATTGGACTTCAACTTCATCAAAAAGTACCTCGACTAAAAACTGTAACCTGAAGCGGGACAGACGGGCGGACGTCACGAACGAACGAACTAACACACGGATTTCATGTTTTTAAGACCGGGATTTCGGGATCAGGACCCCTCCGACCACCCCTCAAATTAGCCTTAGTCGGTCTTAGTCATTTATACAAGATTCATATCCTACCATTGGCATGTTAATAAGGCTCTCAGAAGAAAAAGCACTGATGAATCCGATCGTCCTAGAAGCATATTTTATTAGACTAATAACGGTCGATATATAAATAGTTACATTTATTTCATGTTTGAAGCGTTGCAAATTTTTAATTCAATTTGACTTTTACCAAAAGAAGCATTGTAGCAAAGGAGAATAATAATTGTGGTCTGAGGCCAGAAACACGAAACTCATTGAATTTAACAGAAAGGAAACAAATATCGAACTTTGGAAAAAGGGAGAGGGCTTTTGATACCTTTTCTGAAATTCTCCATGATACATAATTATCTTTTACAAACATCATCCTACAACAGTTCACAAGCTGTATATGCCCGCGATTTCGCGGGTGTGTTCTAGTTATATTGACAGGAACTACAACGATTTATTAGCACTTATTTATAACCCGGGGAGCTCTGTAGAAAAGATGTGGAAACTGACTAATTAGTATGTTATCGTTAATAGCCCTTTGTGACCATGTGCGATGCCGCCGTCCTAAACTGACCAGACATACTTCTTATCATCACGTGGTTTTTATTGCGAAAGGTTATCTCTAATACCTGTCGGAAAACCCCTTTGTTTATTCCCAATCTCGTCTGTGGTCTTTCAGAATTATTCAATTTTTCAAAACAAATCGACTGATGTACAAAACAAGAAAATCGGACGAGAACTTTGAATACTACAACGTTTTGAAGTGGTGAGTGACAATATTTCATTAGTTTGTGGGTTAAGTTTAAATCGTAATTAAGGTGTGTTCCGGTTACCGCCGGTTAAAAATAAATATATTTGATAAAAATAAATACTGTGAAGTTTCGAGTAATCTATATAGTTAAGGTACTGGATAATCCTGGAAAGTAGAAATTTCCTGTTTAAAATACGAAAATTAATCGAACAAGTACCAACATCAACAAAATATAGCAGAAGAAAACAGAGATCTCACTTCGTTGTGTAGCTATTTATATAATGTTGGTTAATATCTTTTTAATTCTGAATATAAAAACTTCATGTCTACCCGCAATTGAAAGACCTTTCCGATCATATAAAGCCATGGTCAGTATTTTATCATTTGAACATGTATGACTATGCCAATATATACTAGCCAAGATTTAAAAAAAGTCTTATGACCCGAGTATTGTTTTCCCACAAGGACAAATCTTAAAGTTATCAACTTCTACTGTAAATCTTATACTTTATATATGCACTTAAAAAACAAGGTTTAATGTCTATATCAAAAACGTAAACTGAAACTGTTTTACAGTGCACTTAACATATACATGTCCATAAAATCAGAATTCAGTAATGTATATTTGGCAGTCAGTATATTTCATATATAATTATATACGTAAAGCCTTATTTAACATGGTGTTATACCAACCCTGGATTTGGAGTAAGTCTTATAATTGCTCTATAATCAAATTGTCTTTTTTAAAATCTTGATTAAATCGGCTCAATTTTCAATATGTACAGTCCCGAATATGAATTAAATACATGCCACTGGACGTAAGACAAACAATTTTCAATCACAACTTATGATGTGCTTTTTCTACCCTTCAACCTTTTAAAACAAATCCAATATAGTCTTTTTTTGTCAACAGATATGCAATCCAACACATTGTATGTGATAAAATTTTATTTTGCACTCTATGCTTTTACATTCGATAAGATGTGAGGAATCATCCGATTTACACGAACAATATATCTCACTTTCAAAATGTGAGGGAAAAAATCATCGGGTATATTATCTGTCTCAAATTCATCCATTGTCAAAGTGTTTGTTTGGAATTAATGATTGTATGTCTGGTTCACATTCATCTATACACGTGTGTATAAACTGTTTCCTTAGGATTTATGACAACATCCGCTTTCTTCGTGTATTTCCGTACCCCGGAAACAACCGACACATGACTTTATCGCAATGTGCCACACGCTGGTGTATTAATATAGTGCCATGTTTCAAGTTAATTAACATGTCATTAAATTGGGTGCGGCATCGCAGATGAACCGTTTGAAGTCGGGTCGTAGTAGTTCCTGTCAATATAATACTTCCATGGTATGATGTACCACATGTTATAGATTAGCGGTTGGTTCCCTCTGTAAACTATTCAGTATGCCTTCGGAATATACTAATATTTGATTGTCAAGCTTGTCAGCCAGGTACTAGTCTAGTCATGGGTAGAATAGAAAAGTCACAACGTTTGTCAGATGGTTGTACGAAAATTATCACGAGAAATTATATCATTAACTTAGTAAAAGGAAGTCAAAGAAAGCCGAATTGCAAACAGTATCATATATGTTGTATTTATAAGTGAAAAAGGAGGATTTTTACTGACAGAGAATATGTTTTCACAATATTTGCCAAAGGAAAATTAGGAGCAGCATGTGGTGTAATTGCCAATGGGTAAACGGTATGAATGAATGAATGAACGAATGAATGAATGAATGAACGGTTTATTATAGTACAACCTATATATAAACAACAAATACATTTTAGTACAATGATTACATTACAGTCAGCCAGATAGGCTTACTATGCACTGCACTATATATAATATATCCACCAGACACCAAAGGACAATGGTGTAAACAATTATTGGACATCGTACGATATTCAACAATGAGCTAATACATCGTATAGTAAGCTATAAAAGGTCCAGCATTGCATGATCTAAGTAGTCCTGATGAAACTTATCCATCAAAGCACTCAAACAATACAGTCAAGAAGTTGGGCCTATATACCATTAATTTATTTCAAGTTATACTATTTTTCAAATACTAATAGTCCTTCAATCTTGACTAAAATTTACAGTATAATAGATTCATTTTCTTTAACAATATTTTGAGTTGTTTTTGAATGGTAACGAAAAACAATGAATTGTGCATCTCGAACAATTGAATCTCTTTGTCACTGTAGACTAGAATATAATTCATGACTATAAGTTTCCCGGCACAAAAAATATACAACTATACAACTCAGAAGTAGAATAAAGATTTTGGCCAAGTTTGACTTATTGGTAAATTTTGTCATGCTAATCATTTTTGCTGTTTTCAACATAAAAGTTAATAGGCACCAATGCAAATATTATAAACATCGCAATTTAAGGGCAACAACTCCAGTAAGGAACGAGTGATGAGTTCAGCGATGGATCTTTTCTTGGTTATCATTTTTTTTTTAATTTCTATATATCTATCTTTTATATGGGTTTTTTTTTTAGATTAAAGAGGAAAATATAAATAAAAATGGTAAAATTCGGGCACTAACTCCTGAAGAAGTCATTTGACAGTTATAATCCAAAAAGAAAGCTCAAAATTTTGGATTGTCATTTTTTTTATCTTTAGCGAATTCAAGAAATTTTTAAAATTGCATTTTACTCCTATATTCTATTATTAGCCATGCTGATTGGCAGGTGGGGACACCAGACACATTATAATCACGTAGATGTTCCAATAATAGAATGAAATTCAAAACAGTGTGGCTGTGGCCATTGATTGACACATTAAATTCATCCATTGACTGGGACAATTTACGTGAACGTTTGTCTGTAACGATTACTGTTCACGACGTTCCTACGATAGACATTTAAACTGTGGGGTTACCAAAGGTTTCTTAACGCCTTTAATTATAAAATAATTCGAAAAAATAATCAGGAATAACCTTTATGTTTTGATTTATATAATTGATATAAATCAAAACATCGTGTTATTTCTGATTAATTTTTCGAATTACTTTATTAAGGTGTTGAGAACCTTTGCTGACCCCATAGTTTAAGTGTCTTTAAAAATTACATAGTGAGCAGTGGTCGTTATATACAAACGTTCACCTAAATTGTCCCAGTCAATGGATGAATATAATGAGTCAATCAATGGCCACAGCCACACTGTTTTGAATTTCATTCTAATGTGTCCAAGATTTATTAAGTTTGGCATTGTAGTTTCAGAGTAGATTTTTTTTGTAAAAGTTAATGGTTGACAGACAGCATGTAATGGCAGACACCTAGTGATCGAAAAAAGCTCATAGTAGCCCTTTGGCCAGGATGAGCCAGAATAAGTTTATTTTCTTATAAAAAAATAGAAAACACATCTGTTCTCCCTAAAAGATGAATGACCAGAGCTAAGTTCAGAAAACCAACATCCCCAATCATTTCACTTTGAACATGAGATAAACCTTCTCTTGTTTATATTTTTTCTGTTTGGCAAATAACCAAAACAGAAAACAAGCTCATTTCCTGCTGTCTATATGCTAGGGTTTCAGAAGGTCTGTGAAAAATTTGTTCAGCTAAGTACTCTTCAATTAATGAAGTAGTTGAAGCATATAGATAGACTGTTTGTACTAATATATAAACCTAGGAGGAACTTGACCTAAATCATGACCAGTTAAGTTGACCTACATTTGCTTACATATTGTCGTGACCTCTCGTGAGTAAAAGAGCTGGTTTCAATGTTTATAGCTCAATTTCAATTAAGTATTTAGTGGCTGTTATCAGCAAGATATGTTTTTTCCTGTACAGTTTATTATTTGAATGTTCTCTTTCTAGTTATTGGATATACAGAATAGTATTTTTCCTGTACTGTGTATTGGTTGTATTTTATTGGATATAAAGGATAGTGTTTTTCCTGTACTGTTAATTGCTTGAATGTTCTGTGTTTCTTGTTATTTGATATATGGGATAGTGTTTTCCTGTACTGTTAATTGCTTGAATGTTCTGTGTTTCTTGTTATTTGATATATGGGATAGTGTTTTCCTGTACTGTTTATTGGTTGAATTTTATTGGATATAAGGGATAGTGTTTTTCCTGTACTTTTTATCTGTGTTTCTTGTTATTGGATATAATGGATAGAGTTTTTCCTGAACTGTTAATTGATTGAATGTTATCAGATATAAGTGTTTTTCCTGTACTGTTTGTTGGTTGAATGTTATTGGATATAATGAAGTGTTTTTCCTGTACTGTTTGTTGGTTGAATGTTATTGGATATAATGAGGTGTTTTTCCTGTACTGTTTATTGGTTGAAAGTTATTGGATACAATGGATAGTGTTTGTCCTGTACTGTTTATTGTATGAATGTCATCAGATATATTGAATAGCGTTTTCCTGTACTGTTTATTGCTTAATTGTTCTGTTTCTTGTTATTGGATATAATGGATAGTGTTTTTCCTGTACTGTTTATTGATTGAATGTCATCAGATATAATGGATTGTGTTTTTCCTGTACTGTTTATTGGTTGAATGTCATCAGATATAATGGATTGTGTTTTTCCTGTACTGTTTATTGGTTGAATGTCATCAGATATAATGGATTGTGTTTTCCTGTACTGTTTATTGCTTAATTGTTCTGTTTCTTGTTATTGGATATAATGGATTGTGTTTTTCCTGTACTGTTTATTGATTGAATGTCATCAGATATAATGGATTGTGTTTTTCCTGTACTGTTTATTGGTTGAATGTCATCAGATATAATGGATTGTGTTTTTCCTGTACTGTTTATTGGTTGAATGTCATCAGATATAATGGATTGTGTTTTCCTGTACTGTTTATTGCTTAATTGTTCTGTTTCTTGTTATTGGATATAATGGATAGTGTTTTTCCTGTACTGTTTGTTGCTTCTATGTTCTGTGTTTCTTGCTATTGGGCATACAGTTAAATGTTTTTCCAAAACTTATGTCTGTGTATGCTCTCCATGTAATGGTTGATCGCTAAAATCTAAAAGAACAATTTAAACCCAGATTAGGGGAGAGTTTGGTGCAAATAAACTAGTTTAATCCTGCCACATTCTGTATGTGCATTTCCAAAGTCAGGAGCCTGTTATTCAGTGGTTGTTGTTTTCCATTCATTATTTTGTGCATATACTAGGTTGTTAGTTTTACATATATCATTTTATAACTGACTTTGTGATATTTTGTCTCTTGTGGAGAGTTGTCATATTGGCAATCATACCACATCTTCTTGTTTTTTTATATTATCATAGAACCATGTTGTCATAAATTTGCGGTTCCTTAGGGTATAGCAGTTTTGCTGAGATAACTGCTGTTTCATAATATTCATTCCATTTGCTTTTACTCAAAACAGTCTCATACAATTTGAACAGGTTAATAAAAAGAATATAATTACATTTCAAGATTTTTAATCTTTAAAAAAATATAAAACAATAACAAATAACATTATCATAAATAACAGGATTTCTATATCAATGATAAATTTACAATGAAACATGTGATAAGACTAGAGATAAATTCTAGCAAGAATTGATAACATGGAATTCACCGCTTAGTTTGTAGTGAGATCAAAGTTCAAGGAATTGTATGCACCAGGTTATCTCCTCTTCAATAACAAGAAGGATTATCTCCCTTTGAAGACTTTAGCACCGTTTGTGAACAAACCTGCAAATAAATATATAGGTATTAAAATAATATATCAAAGGTGATTAACAGTTAATATCTAATGGTAAAAATATAAATTTAATAGTCAAATATCAATGAATTTCAACCTTTCAGTGAAACAGAAATTAATGAAAAACAATTAAATGACTAACATTTTTAAATCAACTTTGTTCTATCATATGATGATTGATTGATGCTTGCTTAACATTCAGTAATATTCTAGTGTATGTTGTCATCCCCAACTTTCTTTACAATAGTGCAACTATCTCGTATAAATTTGTAATGGTTTACTATGTATTTCTTATTCATTTTCATGTTTTGCATTTTTTTTTTAGATATGTCTCTTTACAAATTTAGAAATATATACAACAACAAAAAAATGACACAGGAAATGATTTGTAATAACTACATAGAAAAGTTGTACTCTATAGGGTAGTTGTAACAACTCATAGTACAATAAAGAATTTCTTAATATTAAAAAAAATCTTTAATGTTTAGGAATGTTGATCTACTAAGCAATACTGCATACAGTATGCAAATTTTAGCAGAATATTTGATCTCTATGCATACTTACATCATATAGTGAGGATATAATCTGAGAGTGGCAGAGTAACATCAGTGGAAGTGTATCGTGGACATCATTGGCTCTGTATAGTGTATATCAGTAGCTCTGTAAGTCTCTCTGTATCTAACAGGTGGATTCATATAGGTAATATCAGAGTCATAAAAATCTCAATGAGGTATTAAGTCTTTAAAAATACTGCTTTCAGGAAAAATCTGTAATAATCTGAAAAATAAAGTATTCTAAGTTATTTCTTGGATGGTAAACCATATAATGGACACTAAATATAAAATATTAAAAGATAAACACAAATAATAACCTAATTCTAAAAAAAAATGGTAAAAATAAGATCTGTCATATAACCTATCCTACTTCAGGATAATGAAAGAACCAAAAAAATCACATAAAATTTTTCAAAACAACATTGATACAAAGAATGACACAAATTTAACAAAAAAATCGTGTACATAAAAGAAAAAAGTTTAATAGAGACTTGATTAAAGATCTGGACATAACAGGACAATGTTGTCCATCCCATGATTAATAAATCTGTGGTTATCTCCCTTGTCACAATCAGTAGGAATAAATAAAAATAATCAAATTATCTCCCTTGTCACAATCAGCAGGAATAAATAAAAATAATCAAATTATCTCCCTTGTCACAATCAGCAGGAATAAATAAAAATAATCAAATTATCTCCCTTGTCACAATCAGCAGGAATAAATAAAAATAATCAAATTATCTCCCTTAGTCCATTAAATCATTTTGACCACCATGTCAGATTTATGAGGGGATTTAAAAATGTTCAAATTGCATGTCAAAATTTCATTAATAATCATTTTAACAAGTTCAAACTTTCTCTTGATCTATAATTAAGTCAGTAATCACAGGTTTATGTACGATTTGGTCAATTAAAGGCCTTAGAATCATGAATCAAGATACCTTGTCCACTAAATCTAATTTTATTACTTCTGAAATGTGCATTTTTTAGCCTGATTAACCATAAGATTTATGACTTTTCAAAAGCAATTTAAACATATAATTATCACAACAAATAAAACCTGTTCAACTCTAAGGTGGAGTTACCATAAAATATAGAAATAAAGCATAAACTTAACTAAGCTTACAACCACAATCTTAAATTAACATCTCCTCTTTCAGGTTTGATTTGGGTTGTTTAAAGTGACATGTATGCAAAACAATGACAACAATTTTCAAGCTTCATCAGTTTTTTGTTAGTCATCAGTACAATACAGTTGAAGTTCTCAACTCATGTCAGAAACATTATCCGTTAGAATGGGGTTTTTCTATCTTCAGATCTTAGTGTCTTTTCATCTTTTTAGGAATAAGTTTTATTTTATGAGAGAGATGTGCAAGTCTCAGTTTCCTTTCATTCATTTATGACCGGTCTAGACTAAGTATTATTTTGAGCTTGACATATAGTATAAGCTAATGTTGAGGAGAGAATGTTGACTGCTAGATGATTTTTTCTGTATTTATATTTGTGCTGGGTTGCTGGCATATTCCATTGACTATCTGGTATTTTTTATTTCTTGTACACACCAACACTTACCATAACTTTATATAACAATGCCACTCCTTGGATACATTTGATGGTGGTGGACATTCTCCTCACTGCCACCACGGCCACTATCACTAGTCACATCCTCACTTAAATCACTATGTGTATCATCGCCATGACGTTTACTCCAAATCTGTCGTCTCTGCAAAAAAAAAACATTTATATGTCAATTCTTCAACAAGAAGCAAACTAACTGTGAATATCAGAAAACATGTATAAGTTGAAAAGTTAAATGCCATCTTCTTTCTAAAATCTTTTTAGATAGTAAGACAATACATCGTTTACACTGTAAACTTTTCCCATTATTTCAAACATGAAAAATTGTAAAAAAAAAATTAATACTGTCCCAACAAAATCACTGTACTGTAACCTTAAAAAGTATCTACTTTGGCAAATCTCAATAGAAAAAATAGAATTGCAAGTGACAATTTTAATGTCAGTAGACGGACATATCTAACAATTAAATTTAAAAGATTTCTGCAGAAGTTCTTGTCACAGAAGTCCTACTCCAGGTGTAAATGGGGGGCACCATATAATTCTATTACTACGACTATTATTTCCCAATGACATTCAAATAAAATCACGATAATTAGTCCAATATTATTACAACTTTAAGAAATATCCTGACATCTTAATACAGAGAGGTTGGACATATTTTATTTGACGGGATAAAACCACACCATGACGTCCCTGCAGTAATATCAGCCCTAAATGTTACATCGAGTACCTCTTGACAATAAAAGAAATTTCACATTACAATGTCAAAACTGTATTTAATCAAATTATGTTCAGTTCATTTGAACCGTAGTCAAAGTGCATAGCTCCCACCAAGAAAGTCTTTCTATTTAACGTATATTTAATCCCGTTTTTCAGCATTTGAGTGAGAGAAAGGTACGCAGACACGCCCCCGTTTTTCTCATAATAAAAACTTAACATCCCTTGATTAAATGTTCTTTGAACTTTTAACAATAAGGCTCAACACAGAAACAAGCAAAATATTCATTTTCCCCTCCAAGAAACGAAAGAAAGAAGAAAACTTCAAAGATAAAAGGATTATGAATAAATATAGGACAATCTGTTTAAATATTTACGTGGATAAATGTTGTATATATAAATAAATATCTGTTATATTAACAGTTGACTTTTGTATTGATTCTAAACACAATGTATCTTTTTAACTTTGTGAAATTATCTGAATATTGTTTAATGTTATTTCTCCAGGTTTATTTAACTTTTATTTGATAGCCATCTGAGAATTTGTTTAGTTTAAGAGTTCATTGGAGTAAGGATAAAAAAATAAAATATAAAAGATATTTTCAAAAGAAAAGATAGACAGGGAAACTCTGCTGTTAAAAAAACTAGTTGCAAACTTTTCTTGACATTTATTACAACAGAATCTAAGCTTTAGTCCGCTTGACATTAAACAAACAACAATCAATCAATCTAGCATCCAAATAGAATGAAAAATTAAGCCTCCAGTCAAGAAATTTTATATCATATAGTTCTCTATCATTACCAAATAATATACAATTCATGTTTTTCATTAGATAAAAATTTCCCGCCTATCATAGTATTTCAAGTAAATTAATTTCTTATAAAAAAAACGTAAGCTACACTAAATATAAAAATTGGGATTAAAAAAGTTCCTTATAGTCAAAGAAATAACTTATAGGCTTATAACTTTGGGTTAATTCTTAGTCTTGTGTTATTCTTATGTAAACCAATAAAAATATTTACAAAATCTCAAGCCGTTTTCTAAAATAACCTTTAGTAAAACTCATGTAACTGCAAGATTTCCTATTTATGTGAATTGAAATGTATTGAAGGGGAAGAAAACAGCATTCTTTATAGTTGTAATAGCATACTTTTTTAGCCATCTGTATAGGCCGTAACAGGTTCAACTTTTAAACAATCTGTAAAGATCTGTGATTAATAGGTATTTACAAATTCTTTAACATTGACATTCTATTCACAGCAAATTTTTACCACGATTAAAAATTTAAATTCTAATTTCTGGATTTAAGATTTAACTTAAAGAATGAGAAACACTAGAAAAGAATAAGATGTGAAAATGAACTAAATTACCTTTAAAATGATGACTAACTGTAACTTAATAATAAAAGAATATGTGGTTATTGTTTTGTTTTTGATTTTAATCTTTTGATTTTTTATCGGTAAAGTTGTTAGTGAACTGGAAAGTAAAACAAAGGGAACACAAGGTTGCTTGATTCTCATCTATATAGTTAGGCTTTAACTAAAAAACCTTAAAAACTAACTAACAATCAAACCAACAATATGTTAAATTTCAAGATATTTTGTTAAGAAAAAGATTTAAAAAAGCTTAATGAATTTAATTTATATATACCAAATATATCCAGAAACTTAGTTGCACTTATTACAATGTAATTCTAAAGGAAGAAAAGGAAATTCTGGTAAGATGCAAACAGTACACCAACCCAACATCACTAAAATGATTTAAATAATATTTCGTTATGTACAGACTTCATTACCTCAACCAACAAAGGTCACCCCTGGGGACCAGACAAAACGGATATTATAAAACGGATGATCTATGAATTGAAGTTAAAAATATATAGGTATTCCGACAACAGGATAGGATAAACTTACAAGACAGTTTATTTTCTAATACTAGTAACAGGTTTGACCTCTGAATACAATTGTAAATTCTGTATATTCTGACAGATCGTTCACTACAATAACTCCCATCCTCTGCTCAGGTCAGAATAATAAGATAATATTTAATTTTTATATATAACTTACATCATCTGGGTGATATAATAATGGTTTATTATAGGAATTCAGTAATTTCTGATGAAGACGAATGGACGCCATTCTATGATGCTCTTCTTCGTGAGGGAGGGGATCTGATGAAGATTCATGAATCTGAAAGTAAAGAAAAGTCAAAACATTGTAAAATTCTGTCAGCTTATTATTAACATGATTACAAGCTGAAATCAGCCATTGCCTTACAAACATTAACCAATCAATATTTCAATATTTTCTGCTTTAGAATGAAATACTGTATTATACAGGTGGCAATTCTAATTCTTTGATGCACTTTCAGTTTGTATACAAAATATCTTTGTCCTCATTGATGAATGCCCTTCAGCACATATATCTTACATTTCTGGTTGCTAAGTGTCTTGCTTATTTAGTATTGTTCTGATTGATTTTTCAAATTTAATATGTGAAATTTTATAGAGGAGTTTTCATTGTCTAGCTAGCATGGTAAATGGTCTATATATTCCTGCATAGAGCACCTGAGTAACTTGTATACATGTACCACTGTATTGTTCTCTAAGCCTTATCAATTCCAAAAATAACAAAATGTAAATAATCTATTGGAAATTCCTGGAAAATCATATTTAATTATTTCCAGACAATTTGATTTGCTCTCACCGATTTAATTGACTATTAGATTTACATGAATATCAAACAAAATAAAATTTGCTTAGCTAGAATCAAAGTACAACTGTATAAAAATTCCATTGTATTGCAACAATAAAACAATGTTTGCCATGAAACCAACAAATTTCATAATTGATGATGACAATTTTTCAAGCCAAATGATGGTTGATGGTAACATATGTACATGTATATATGTTTTCTTTAAGTAATTTAATGATTAAGCTGTGTTACAAGAAACATATTGATCACAAAGAAGGTTAAGCACGTTTTACCAAAACAACGAAAAATATGTCATTTTCTCATTTTTCAGGCTTTTCCTTATTGGTATATAATTTGGTGAAAGCTACAATTTATAATCACTTAACTGACAAAGTATGGTATAATCACACGATTATCATGCTTATAAAAATGATGAATGGTACTATTCAGTATGAAAAATTACTTTATTGAATACTGCACTTGTAAGGTTTTCACATATAATTTTTTTCCTTAATCTATTTAGCAATCTATGTCAAATCAATTACATTCTTTTGAAAGACGAACAATCTTTTAATTTTCAATCAAACTCCCAGCAACTTCCTGCTTAATTCAGATATTTTAAATCCTCTTATTTCTATTGTGGAGAAAATTTTGCTTGATAAAATATGATAATTTGTGTAATAACCAACATGTTTGTCAACAAAAACTTTCATTTGTCCAACCCCGTATCGTGTAACAGGCTGGGATCTAGGAACGATTTCCCGTTGATATTTCTAAAGAGGATTAGCATATATAAACATCATATGGCTCCAAAACTAACTATTAGGTAACGTTCTGGGGTCTTTTTCAAAGCTAAATCGTTTAATCAAACTTTAATTTACATTTAGACAGCTGGCAAACAAACGTTCCTATCTATCATATTGTTAGAATATAATGGCCATTTTCATTTTGTTATCAACACAGTGGTCACTTTGTAATTGATGTTTTTACACTAAAGGAAAGATTTTATATATATCTAATTCAAGTTATTGTATTGTAAATAAGAAAGAGGGAGAAAATATCAAGGGGTATTTGATAGGACGCTAATTACTTATATGTTAAAATTTAATACTTTTTTTTAAGAAAAACTAAACTTTTAGTCAACCCCTTTATGTCATAATTCAAATTACACAGAAATAATTTTTTATTTTTGTTTTATTTTGACAGAAGCCCATTCCTCAAACCACAACATTTGAGATACATAATTCTTGTTATAAATATCTTATCCTCATCATTTTAGTCATCTGATGCTACATTGTAATAAGCTTAGGGTTCTAGGTCATGCATGAACTTTATTCAGTGCTCAATTCATACTAAATTTGTGCTTGAAACACCAAATCCAGATTTTTAATTGGTTGGTTTCTGGTTCTGAGTATGATAATCTTGTCTAGGTAGGATGCAGGGCCAGTTGTACTCTTGGCACTTATGTTAGAAATATTTATCACTATTAATCACTTAAAAAATGATTTTCCAGTGTAAATGTTGGTGGCCTAACTTTCAGATCAAGTTGACAGAATTTGCTTGTTAATTTAAAAGTTGAGATATGAAATTGGATTCATTTAACGCTGGATAAAAACTTAGTTATTGTTAAAGAATTAAACATTCACACTTATTTTTTTTTCTTTTCACAAAGTTAACAAGAGAATTGGTACTCAATCAAATTTGATTTACTTGAAATTACTCTATCATAAGTAAATGACCTAAAAATTGGTTAATTAAAACTAATTGTTGATCAAAACTCAACACATTATACTATATAATAATTATGATTGTCCCGCCAGGTGTGTAAATAAAAAGTTCATTAAAAAACTTACTTTTTCAAAGGTCATTCAGTCAAAAACAACTTTAACAATCTTTTTAAGAAAATTTTACTGGAGAAATTAAATTTTCTTTTGCATCTAAAGACAGGTCAAAGGTTAGCACAGACTTAATCTTTGCTAACAGTCAGCAAGGTAACTATCTGACAGGGAAAAGTTCACCTTACTGAGAAAATTTATATTACTGTTTTATTACCATAATTAGGCCACCAGATACCAGACTGACAAAGTCTATAAAAGGTCTTGTTAAATGGTCAATCTTATTAAAGTTGATAGAGGTGAACTTAGCTATTTTACCACGGTAAATTGTTGTCTATTATAAGAGCAAAAAACTGTTAAATTCACACAGTTATAAAATAGAAGTTCAAATTTTACCTAAACAGTGTACATTTTCTGCAATTTTTAAATGCTTTTAAAAAGTTGTTGATTTAAAGTTACATGCATATGAATAGGTTAGAATAAAACTTCATGCAAGGACTGTTAATTGAATTTCAAACCCTACAGAAATTTTAAAATCAAATTATGTTAGATGTTAGGAGAAAAGCCAAACATGCCTAGACTGTTCCCCCTTGTTAGATGTTAGGAGAAAAATCAAACATGCCTAGACTATTCCCCCTCAGGAACAACTGTTTGTTCGATGTTAGGAGTGAAGCCAAACATGCCTCTAGACTGTTCCCCCTTGACCTTTTGTTAGATGTTAGGAGCGAAGCCAAACATGCCTATAGACTGTTCCCCATTGAGGTTTTGTTAGATGTTAGGAGACTATAACAGGCATGCCTTTAGACTGTTCCCCCTTGAACGTTTTGTTAGATGTTAGGAGTAAAGCCAAACATGCCTATAGACTGTTCCCCATTGAGGTTTTGTTAGATATTAGGAGTTAAGCCAAACATGCCTTTAGACTGTTCCCCCTTGAACGTTTTGTTAGATGTTAGGAGTGAAGCCAAACATGCCTATAGACTGTTCCCCCTTGAACGTTTTGTTAGATGTTAGGAGACTATAACAGGCAAGGAAACAAACCTGTTTTAATGATGGCTGTGGTTTGGGACTACCCGATTCTGAATTAGCTATCATAAATATTCCAGAGTCTCTATGATCATCTAACGAAAAACTCACTTCTTTTCTATCTCCACTACTTAATGTATTGGTATTATATCCATTCGGTAAATTTGTCTCTTTTGTCAATATGGATTTTTTATTGGTGTTTAGGTGTATTGTTTCAGAAATTTGAAATTCTTCCTTCCCTGGTGGTGGATAGTCTTTCATTAATTTATTATTGTCGACTCTCCGTATGAGAAATATGATGACGATAATGGCTAATGATAAAACGATTGTCACACACACTATTGTAATTACTATGAGAACATTTTGTCCAATACTTGCTTCTGATGAGGCTGATGTTTTTGTTAATTCTATCCTTATCTTAATCTCTGTACTGTTACTCCGTGGCGTTACACCGTGGTCCTGTACTTCTACGACTAATAAATAATCCTTTATTTCACTACTTTGAATGCTGTGAGAGAGAAAAATCTTCCCAGTATTGCTTTCAATAAAAAATAAATTATTATCGTTTCTTGATCGGATTGAGAAGCTGAGGGAACCATTTGGTCCATTGTCAGGATCAAAGGCTTCCACTTTGGTGACCACAGAATTAGCTGGTGTTAAATGTGAGACTTTAATGGAACCATTTCCCTGTACTGGATACAATATCTGTGGTGAATTGTCATTTATATCCAGAACCATTACTTGTACATTTACTGTCGAGTTTAAAGATGGTGCTCCAAAATCTTCAGCCTTTACTTCAAACGTGTATAGATTTTTATACTCTCGGTTCAGTATACCGTTTGTTTGAATGGTTCCAGTTGATGGATCGATGTGGAATGGTACAGCACCATTTCTTGACTTAATGGAATATTTTATTTTACCATTATCCCCTATGTCATTGTCAGTGGCAAATACAATTCCCACAAAAGTCTTTGATTGTAAATTTTCTTGAATTTTAAATTCATAACTGGTCTGATTAAAATGTGGAGTTTCATCGTTTTCATCAAGAATGTGAAGTTCTACTGTTGCAGTTGATGTAAATGCTTTCGTTTGTCCACCATCAACAGCTAGAACTTGAAATGTATAAACATCCTGCATTTCTCTGTCAAACGGTACAGTGGTTCTAATAACACCAGTGCTTGGGTCAGCATAAAACTTGTCTGCGTTACCCTGTTCAACATAATACCTAACTTGAGCGTTCTCTTCCTCATCTTTGTCTGATGCTGTTACCTTTGCTATGAAGATCCCTGTATGATCACTCTCTACCATTGACTCATTGTAAAAACTTTTGAGAAATTCAGGAAAGTTATCATTTTCATCTATAATTTGAACAATAAAACTTGATGTTGTTTTAAGTGGTTGGTTACCAGAATCTTGACAATCAACTGTTACAACAATTTCAATGTCCTTTTCTCTGTCTAGAACTTTATTAACCAAGACTTTATATTCTGTTTGAGAACTGGATAGTTTAGAAAGTCTAAATGTGTTGTCACGGAGACTACAAGAGACAATACCATTGTTACCAGTATCTTTGTCAGTGACTCCTATGTATGCCACAACAGTTCCATTTGGAGAGTTCTCATTAGCTCTAGCTGTACTGCCACTTGATAACAAATTGATGTTAATTTCTGGAGGATTGTCGTTCACATCAGTAACAGCAATTGTCAAGGCAACCTGACTGCTCTTGGGTGGTGTCCCTTTATCAGAAGCTTGAACGATAAGACTTAGAGGTGCTCCATTTGTGTGAGAGAGATGTTCTATGACCGACAGCTGACCTGTTGTTTTATCGATGGCAAAGAATGTTTGTGCATCACTTGAGGGTGATGATATCAAAGTGAATTCTACCTCTCCATTCAAACCAGCATCATGATCCACCGCTGTGATGTTTAGAATTTTATTGGGTACAGATATATCTTCAGGCACTGTGATGTCATATTGTTTACGACTAAATATGGGTTTGTTGTCGTTTATATCTGTTACACTTATGTTAATTGTCAACATGCTACTTCTCTGTGGTGTACCTCCGTCTTTAGCCACCAGATAAACTTGATAACGGCTCAGCACCTCTCTATCTACTGTCTGTTTGAGGAGGATAGAAACTTCAATATTTCCTGATAAACTATCGTCAAACTTTAAACCAAAAGTTCCGCTATCTGGTAAAAGTTCATATGTTAGTAAAGAGTTGTTACCACCCATATCTTTGTCAACAGCCCCTATAACTGGGTATGTAGTGTTAATATCTGCATCTTCTGGAATGTTTAAAACAATAGATGACTCGGTGAATTCTGGTTTGTTATCATTGACGTCTTTTAAAGTTACATTAACATTGATTGGCTGGAAGAAAGTTCCACTACTAGCACCAATACGCAGTTGAAGAACACAACTTTTCTGGAAAGGACAAATTGTTTCTCGGTCTAATTTAGAATTTGTAGAAAGAGCACCATTGTTTTCATTTATTGTAAAATATGTTCCAACTGTTTTCAGAAAGCTATATCGCATATTGGCAAACTCATCACCTGTAGCTATGGAAGCTAAATTACTTGAACCGGCAACATTGCCTAGATATAATGGTGGTTCTTGTTCTTCTAATATCTGGTAAAATATTGTGATATCTGCCGCTCTGATGTACACAAATACTGTTGATAATATTATAACAGTTATATATCTACACATTGCCATTGTCTTGTCTAAGTATTTCCAAAGATGTTTAAAATGTGTTTTTCTATCCTTCACATCATTTATATGGAAATGGATTCTTTACCCACACGGACGACTTTCAATTTCTCAGTCTGAAATTAAACAATAAAATGAACTTTAAATTGACGATTTGTTTAAATGTATATCAAGCACAGTCATAGGTTCCTTTTGATTAGGTTTTAGTATAATGATACGGTATACCAACATTTAATTCTAAATCTGTTGAAGTCGTACAAACAACGATACTAAGTGTTTAGACAAATTACAGGGTATGCGTTTTAATCTCATGTCCATAAAGAGATTTATTTGCGCCTGTATTGTCCCTTGCACAAACACATTCAATGGACATTTATTTAATCTGGACTTTACTGTTTAAGAAACTTATAATCGATTTGAATTAAGAAAAGAAAGTTTATTTTTGTTATCTTTTACTTTTTATATATATTTATTCTGCAAGTTAAGGCTTTTATATTAATATAACACGATTTCTAAAGGACAAATATTCATGGCATGATATTCATAGATCTATGAGTATTAAATTAAAACAAGAATATCAAATGATTAAGATGCAAAGTGCGTACTCCTTTTTCTGATACTAAAATATTAAAATGAATTCTAAATATTGAAACATTTCTCTAGATCAAATTAAAAAAAAAACTACCTACTAAAATTTAAAATATACATATCAAACGATATGTAGAAAACTGATATTCTTTCTAGCCATCATCATAATCGAATTTCAACAGAGACAATCAAACAATGTTCATATTTTGTACATAAATCAGGCCGTAAGTTTTACATTTGTCATTTCAGGGCCTTTTATAGCTGACTTTTGTTCATTGTTAAAGGCTGTAAGGTGACCTATAGGTGTTAACTTCTATGTCATTTGGTCTCTTGTGAAGAGTTGTCTCATTGGCAATCATACTACATCTTCCTTTTTATATCAACCGTCTTTTAAATCAGATTATGTAATACACTTATCTCCTTATTTCTTTTTTTGAATTTTAGGAAAGCGTATGTAATATATGTACCTGTAGTTGTAGATATTAATAAACTATACATTGTGTATGTTCAATACACTAATCACCTTTTAATTGAAAAATATACTTAGTACCAGACTGTTATAATCTGGCTTAGGACCAAATGTTTCTGCCACAGACTAAAACCAATCTTACACAAGTTTTATTTTTAACCTTTTTATCAAAAATATATGCAATCTGTATCATTATAGTATGGTTTAAAACCTTTATTTTCTCATGCTTCCAGAAATATGCAGTATGGACTTCCAAACTTTTGGCATCTAGAATACAAGACCCAATTTATTCTTGAGATAAGTGTTGTGTGCAACAACTTTAAATCCTGGTGTATAAATTCACTAATAGATCTTCATAACCTTTATAAAAATCTAAACTCTGGGAAAATGTTCATGAAAATAGTTAATGATCTGATAATGTCCCAATTTATTATTTAAAATTATTACAAAATAGCAAATATTTAAGTAAGATAAAGTAACAGTGGAAATTACCAACAGTTAATAAAAAAAAACCATTTTCTGTCATCTAACAGACATAAAAACATATTTTTCATTTAAATTAACAAATGATATGTTTCAATTTTCGTTTAAATTAACAAATAATATGTAGGAAATTATAATATTAGACAGAGTCCCCAGCAATATAAAACAAAACCAAAATAATATGATTCCTTTTTAAAAGTTATTACATTGATTACTTTGACCAAATTGGAAGATTATACAGCTTTGTTTTCAACATTTTTTCTTTTCTCTATATCTATTGTTGTTGTGTTCTGAATAAAAATATTCTGAAAAACAAACTCAGAACCAACTTTTCCTTTTTTGGTTTCATTTAAAAATTTGCCCTCAATATAATATATAAAAGTTTTAAAATAAAACCTCAACCCAATACAATGAAAATAAGAATCATATATTGCATTTCACACAATTGGTCACTAATGGTTCTTTAATACTTGAGGTCAAATTGTTCAATTGTAATATATTGGTATAAAAATATTAAATATGAACTAATAAAATATCAGATTGTCTCCCTGAGATTCAAACTAAAATTTACTACAATTCTTATTACAAACACATATTCTTGCTTTATAATATGGAATAATCTTAGTTATTTATATGTCGATGTGTCTAAAATTACTTATTCTATACAAAATATATGTTTTAAAAAAACTTAAAATTAAAATGTATTCTATTATTCAACAGATGATATAAGAGTGATTGTTCTATTGAACTAATTAAGCTTTCATTTCACAAATACCTTCTTAGGGAAACTGGTATGCTAAAAAGGGTTTAATACAAAATAATGAAATAATAAGCATGGTGTTATAAGATATACATATGTATATACTAATACTTGAAATGCTTTTGAATTCTCACATTAAAATTTAAATAAAAAATGCAGTTTATTGAATCTTCATCTACATTGATCATTGTAAGTGCAAATTCACAAGGAAAACATTCAATATACATATAAAAATTGTCATTGCTGTGTCTTTTATTAAGCATTTGTTATATTTTTATTTTTTTTTGCTGATTTAAAAAAAAATATTGCAGTTTAAACAATTATTTTTCATATAGAAATTAAAATAAATAAAAATGTTTACCTTCACTTTTAGTAATCCATTTAAATCGGGTTTTATTTTCCGTCAGAAACATACATCTTTTATTAATTCACTTTCACGTTTTTATAAACATATAATCTCTAAATCTTGTTGTCATAAATCCGAGAATAAAAATTTTAACTCCTGTACCCTCCAAGTGTGTTTAATGAAAAATACCTGTATTTCTGTTTAATGGTCTTTCAATTGATAATAGGGTGGTCTGCCAACCAATCAAATTGTCCGTTACAAGTGAGTGATGACAGTACAATATCTTATGCTCAAATCAATGATTTTATCAGATATGTTTTTAGAAGTTTTTCAGTTATGACAATGTCATAGTGGTTTTTGAGTACCTGTTTTGCATGTTTTTACTCTTCAAATGTCATGTATTTTATAAAAGAATTTTGTGACATAATAATTGAAATTGAAAATTGACTGATTTGACACAAGTCAATTAAAGAAAACACTTATTTATTTGTGTTATAAGATCTTATCTAAAATCAAGATTTTTAAAAGCAAGAAACATTTAATATATGGCTTTTAACCAAATATTTCTAATCCAATCCATTACAATAAATATCAAATATATATGTTATGTTCATTAAAAGGAAAATAATCTGTAGAGCATTCAAGAAGAAGATTCAATATTTTACTTGAATCAAATTTGAATAGTCTATTTAAAATTTTCTTATCAATCAAAAAAAAAAGATACTCATACTACATATATAAATTGCAAAACTTTTAAAATTTTATAATATTACATAGAAACATTTAATATTTTAAAGAACTTGGTGAAAAATCTCATGTATAACACATTAGTCATTCTCCCCCATAAATTATGTATTTGCATGCTTAATCATTTTGTAAAAGATTAATAATTTACTTAGACTTGCATAAAAAAGACAAATATCTTACTCACTAGTTATTACACAGCTTGTAAACTGAACTGTTTAACTTAACAATAATAATCCTTAATACACAGGTGTTTCACTTTCAATCATATATCAATTATTGATAATATGTCTGGGTTCTTGGATTAAAAGTTGGTAATTAGTAAATCAACAAAATTTATAATTACTGGACATTGGTCAATATTTACTCAGGATTAGTAAGGTGAAATGGACACTGAAAACTCAATCAGAGTGACTAATTACGCTCAATTCCTACAATCATTACTCAAAAATTTCAAATTTGACATTTTCTGTTTGGAAAGCTCTCCATATTTTCTGCTTTCCTTCTTTTTTTTAACTTTCAAAAAACTTTGTTTGTTGTATTTACTAATAGATCAAACATGTAACATCTTCTAAAAACAAAATTTATCTTACTTCATTATAGGTTTCAAAATGTATACGGTTATAAATTTGAAAGAAGTAAATTTCTCAATTTAAAATTTATAAATTAGTGATTGTGCAACTATTAAAACACATTATACTTTTACAACACTGCAATCGTGAGGTAAAAACAGACAAACAGGGAAAATTTCATGTTCAAATTATTTGTTTGCTTTGTTCAGTATGGGACTTAAATAAGTCAAATGTGTTTGTTGGTGTCACATAGGGGCTAAAATTGGCCAAACAGTCAAACACTGACCAAACACTGACCAACAGTAAATAAATCTCTATTTGAATCTACCTGAGAATGTAGAGACAAGTTACCTGTCTGTCTGTAATCAACCCGGTGACGTACAACAGATGGAAAAATCACAATTAAATTTAAACAATTAAAAACAATTTATGGTCTGTTTTCATGACAAACAATCATATACAATTATCTATAAGTAACTGTACTTAATATATATATCACCAAAATGGCAGCCTTAAGCAACAGAAGGTAGGATTATTGTATAAAGAAATATCAATATGGAAAACTAATACCACAGAAACATTACAAAATGTATCTGTTTCTACATGCAAAAAATGCATGGATTACTTCTTATTTTGTTTACATTTAAATAATGCAACATTTTCTACTTGTTTTCCCTGGACTACTGATGTCATTAGATATTTGCTAGACATCTTAAAATCACTTAAATAATAGAAAACAAGATGGGGTATAACTGCGATTAAGACAACTCCAGTGGCAGATCCAGAGGGGTGGTTCCGAGGGTTGGAACCCCCCTTTTT
The DNA here is from genome assembly GCA_037788925.1 of Mytilus galloprovincialis. Taxonomy (NCBI): domain Eukaryota; kingdom Metazoa; phylum Mollusca; class Bivalvia; order Mytilida; family Mytilidae; genus Mytilus; species Mytilus galloprovincialis. The sequence goes on along the minus strand of CM075336.1, from coordinate 8,889,833 downwards.
TTCAACAATCAATGCATTTGAATGGGGACATGTGGTTGGAACCCACCTTTATCCTTGGTTGAGAACCCTCCCTTTTGAAAATGGCTGGATCCGTCTCTGAAATTTGTACTTAACAATACACAATAAGAGGACAACATAGATCTTCCACAATCTCATGAACATTTAAACAACATTTGAAATACATTTCTTACCAACAAACAGACTTACAGACTGACATTGCAGTATACATCCAACTTACAATCTCTAAGCATAAGACTTCATAATATGACAACTTTTACCATAAAAACATTTCTTTCCCCAAATTGTATGAACTTCCTAAAAATTTCTCATCTAGTGTAAGTTGCCAGTAGCTTTCTATGAGAACCTTAACAGCCTGTTACAAACTGGGAGTATATGTTTACCCTGTCTCAATGCCATTAATTGATAAACTTTAACTTTCATTTAAATTAGTGGTTAGTTAATTGTTTCCTCTTATCCGTTGTTGTTGTAATTTATCTTGGTAGCAAAACTTCGACTATATCTAGGAATTAAAATCGTACAATATTTTGCCTATTAACAAATGAGATTACAGATAAGTTTGACATGTCAACCTAAAGTTAAAACTACCGTCTGATAGTGAGGATTACAGTAGCATATGCCAAAACTACAGGGCTACTCAAATATCTTATTCTTTTACAATTAATTCTATTTAAACTGAACTCCAATTTGAATATTAGTGTGATTGTATCAGGACGTCATTGAACCTAACCTCCTAGTCACTGTGCATGAAATCAGAAGATTTTAATCAGTATTTATCTCTGAAACAATTGTTTCAAAGGAAAAAAAGCGACAGTAAAAACAAGTTTTTAATGATATAACACCACAAATAAGGAACTATTGAAGGTAATGTGAAAAAAAAAGCTTCAAGTCAGATATAATTAGACTAGGTCTTACTTAATATTATTTGATGTCTGCACGAAATAAGTATTCTTCTATTGGTATGAATTAAATATTTTCAAGTGAATTAATGAAATGAGGGTTAAATGTGAATAAAGATTAAAGCTGCATGTTTTCACTTTCTGTCTTATATTAATCGAGGTTTGGCCTTCATAACACATATAATGAGATATCAAAACTTTTTCCTATTTTATAAATGATAGTATCTAACTGTTGATATCAAGAGTCAAGACCTGAATGTTTTGACATTTATTTCACTTTGAAATGTGATGTGTAATCTTTCTTTTAGCAAGAATTACAAATGATAACTAGGACAGATTCCTTTAGACAAATAAGTAATGAAAATCGATATAAAAACTAACCTGAATAATGTCAGTCCTTATATTACGCCTTTTACTGACTGACCTTGGCTGTAGGCTATAGTTCATTAGATGGCATAGAGTTATTTGAGTTATACAAGACAGAACAATGAACCATAAAAAGCACCTGAAACATTAAAAAAAGGCAAAGCATTTCAAATTATTTCCATGTTAATTTGCCTACTGTTCAAAAGTTTGTCAATTTTCAAAGTGTTCCTAAATTGATCTTGAACACATCGTTTTGCCAAGTGTTTCTTAGTTTTATATATTGAAATGCTAAGTGTTCTAGATTTTTTTAATCAAAATGCCAATTGTTCCCAAAGTGTGCATATCAAAACACTAAGTGTTCCATAGTTGTAGTACACATTGAATTTCAAGTGTTCCAGAGTTGTACAACTTGAATGTCAAGTGTTCAATAGTTGTACATACCGGTACTGCTATTCAAGTGTTCAATAGTTGTACATATGGAATGCTTATGGTAGTGTTCCATAGACTTAGTTGAACTTGTTGAATACCAAGTGTTCCAAAGTTGTACATATTGAATGTCAAGTGGTCATAGCTGTACATATAGCTTTACAAGTGAAGTGTTCAATAGTGAAATGTACATATTGAAATGCTCAATATTGGAATGCAATATGTTACATGGTTGTACAAGAAGAAATGTCAACTGTGACATAGATGTACATTTGCTGAGAGTAAATGTCAAAGGTCAATTATCTACAAATCAGAAGGAAGTATTTTATAACATTTTCATGCAAAATGTTCCATAATCTATGTATTTCAGAATGATACATATTGAAAGTTGTATATTGAAGTATTTTAACCTCAGATTTTAATAGTTGTATGTACTGATCCTGAAAAGTCATAAGTACTTTATGTGTTAGTACTACTTTATAACTGACCAAGAGAATAATATATTGTTATCACCAAAAGAAGTTGACATCAACAATTTACATCATCTATCTTTAACAGAATCACATGATGTCAAATAAAAATATCTACTTTCTTTTAAAAGCAGAATAAAACAAAAATATAAAATAGCCACTTTCTAAAGCATGAAGTTCAGGATCACATTTAACATGGAAAAGACAAATTTTATGTTTAAATTATTTCCAAATGGTCAAAAAATTTGAGAAAAGTTGGCCATAAAATGATACTAATCTTTTTAAGAAGACATTTGAACCGTTCTCAGCCTTAAAATGAAGTTTTTACACATTGTCATTAATTACCTGTGAAAAAGTATTCTCTTATTGTCCTCAATTATCTGCGGGAAAGAAATAAAATAGTTTATGAGTTAAGAAAAGAAAAACCTTTCGGAAATAGTATTGAAATAGTCGTGTGTGTGACTCTCATTAAATTTTACACTTTATGCAAGAATTATAGTTCCTATTAAAAATTAGGATTTTGTTCCATTTAATTTTGTTATGAAATAATATTTTTTTGAAGAAAGGAAATTCAATTATAACAAATTTTCCTTACGAAAGCCTATTTGTAAAATATTTTATGTCCCACATTAAACTTCTGTACACCATTATATTCACACCTAATTCAGAATGTTTATATTTAATGATACAAACATGACCGTGACAACTTTTTAATTTGTGAAAAATTCTTTTAAACTGTCAGAATAAAGTGCATTAAAATTCAGCTACATTTGACTGAACGCACAGTAAGAAATAACGGGATCTTCTTAAAATATTTTTCATTATTAATGCAAATCTACTTTCTAACATGACATTTAATTTATTGGAAAAGATTAATTTTACCCAATATTAACTGTTTTTAAGAGGTTTATGTAAAATGACCTCATTGCTGACTTCACAATGAAACAATTTTTGACGACTAATTTATGCAAATAAAGTAAAGAAATCATTCTGATTGCCCACAGTTTTCTTACATTAATTTTCATGAATCTAACAAATATCATCTTTGAACTGCTTAAACAAAATTTAATCTAAATATAAACTATGGTCATGGTTTTTAAAACTGTGGAAAAGTTTAAGTGAAATAAACAGAATGAAATGTTTTAAGTTTACTGCTGACTTTTAAAGGAATTTAGTCTAAATAATTCTGTAAAAGATCTCAAACTTTTAAGATTGCCAAGAATAATTCCTATTGATGAATCCATATTACGTCCCCCCCCCCCCCCCAAAAAAAACAACCCCTGCCTATGTATTGCTCCTTATAAATATTTAGCTATCTCCCACTTATATCATAAATTCCAATAAATAGGTTATGGTTTTAATAATGTGTTTCTGGAACTCAAATTTCTGTTATATAATATAGAAAGCTAAATATAAGTTTCATATTTCAACAAAAGAATTTTGTAGATTTGTTATCAATATTTTAAACAAATTCACTACCCCTACACATAAAAACTGAACTTTAAATAATGAGTTTTGTATTTGCTTCATTTTTAACTTTCAGACATCTATATCATTACATAAAAAGTTAACTGTTGTACCATATAATTATAGTAAAATAACATATTATGCAAACTTATTACATTCTGTGTAAGCTGTGCATTTAAGGAAACAATATATCACCAACACTAAGCCCAAGTCAACACAGTCAAACAATACAGGCTAATTTTATGGCAGATTTTGTTCCTTATTATATATAATATATAGTCTCAAATCATGATCTCATCATGTATCAATTTTCACCTAGGTACTTAGTACTATAATTTATCTGATACTGAATCAGTCCTTTCCTATAATTTTACCGCTGGAAGCATTGTTCACCATTTAATTACGTTTTTCTTTGACCAAATTTGTGTTTATCCACTGTCAATATCTAAGACTCTCGACTCGTCAACATAAACATGTCATACGATAGTCTATGTCATGCCTCTTATTATCCAAACCTCAGCAAATCAACCGGCAACATTTTTAATTTCTCTGAAATTATTTCATCTTCTGAACCATGAAAAAGATTTTATGACATAGAACTACAAAAGTAATACACCTTTAACCAGTTATTGTCTATATGATATGGATGGTGACCCACAGAACATTTTCAATTTGTAGATTTTTTTCATCTGATTCAAGTCAATGAAATGAACATTAGCGGTCTAGGATCAGAATGTTACAAATGAATGACAAATTTCACATTTAAATGGCGAGATCATTCTGTACTGGGACATAGCTTTTATACCAGAGATGCAATCTTTTAACAAATGACCACAACATTAAGATAATTAATTTCAATGTGACTCAAGTACAAACGATTTGTTTCCTGATCTCTAGTCTTTGGTAAAATTAGACCTATGTAGGTGGGGAAATAAGTAAAATACAATCCCAGTAACATTCAGTAAAATATGCTGTATTTTTTTAACGCCAAAATAGTACTCTAAATTTAGATATTGGTCCAAAGAACAAGCTGATTTTCTAAAGTCATCCACTTTAAGTACTTCTAAATGAATAAAAAAACACAAATGCATCAGAGGTGGATCAAGGGGGAAATCCAGTGGGCCCAACCCCCATTTTGTTTTTCAAAAAATTTGGTTGATAACTTAGCGAATCACTAAAGCATGACTGGAGTCAGGACCACCTCTTAAGCAGTCAGTGGTCCCCCCTTTTGAAAATTACTTGGTTTGCCACTGTACATTTATTCCATTCTGTCTGTAGTATCTAAACTATAATCGTTATAAATGTATGTAGTTCTTTGGTTCAACAAATGTCAACACTTATCTTGGGAAGTTAAAAGATTGACAAAATATCTTAGGGAGAACAAATCTATTTCCTTTACGACAGAAGCTTAAACATTGCAATGATAACCTTCTCAAACTTGACTTCCTCGTGTCAACAATGACATGGGAGACAGGGAAACCAAAAAGTCCCCATAACATCTGACTAACAGATCAATGCACACATTAACTTATTTTTCTGCATTTTTAGGTACAAGAAATCAATTTCTGAGTATAGTATAAAAGATATTGTATTTTTGAACATTTATGACAGTTTAAACCTGACTATTTCAGTTATAATTTCAGGATTGTCAGTTACAAGTGACAATTGAAGAATATTAATTAATTATTTAAACACGGAGAACATAAAATGTTCCACCGATTCAATACTTCCAATATGTTTGATTGACGGAATCAGCACAGAGACGAAGGCATGACTTAATCAATTGAATGTTTTACACAATGCAACTTTCAAATATACCTTTAAGATCATGTTATCGACAATTTAAACATTTGCAATTGTCAATAAACAGCATGAAAAGTAAATTAAAAATTTTAATAATAAATAATACACATAAAATCTACTTTAGAAACTTAAATATGTTAAAAGATAAGCTAAGTCTGAATTCATTTAAACAAGAAAAATATTACATGGAACATAATATACTTTCTTTACTATCAATAAAATTTCAATTTCATTGAATGTCAAGTATTTTAATTGTAAGCAAAACTATATTTCAATTAAAAATAATTACAGCTATAAATTTTTAAATTTCTATATTATTTAGATGTTTATTTTTCATAAGTTCTTAAACAATATTAGAAGTGATATTTAATATTACAAACTGAATCAATTTCATATTTTTATATTGATCAACATGAAGTCTGGCATCTGTTTAAGTCGTATCAAGTACACAAAAAAATGTTAGTTCAATAAATATTCTAGGTACATTCAATTACATAGTGTTTTTAAAAAATCAATCAAGATATCTTAAACTTATTGTCTTTCCACTTAGAAAGGTCCTGCATGAATATTAATAGAATATTTGTCAGGGGATGTTCAGCAATCAACAATGAATTTAATGGATAATCCATGCAGGCCAACTATTTCCAAAGTTTGCAAAGTGCACTCCATTGTGAAGTAAGAAAATCATCAACAGCATTCATCCCACTTATTTACAATATTTAAGTTTTTCTATAAGTTGTCATTTTATTCTATTGAAGAAAAAAAATTGTCAGAGGGGGTTTTGGACGGTTGGAGTAAGGTTGACAATTATGGATAAATATGAATAGATATAAACATAAAAGAAGATTTCAGAGCAATTTGAGAATAGGACTGCTCTCAGGGGCTGATCCAGCCATTTTAAAAAGGGGGTTTCCAAACCCAGGACAAAAGGGGGGGGTTCCAACTACATGTATCCATTCAAATGCATTGATTGTCCAATAAAAAGGGGGTTCCAACCCTGGAACCCTCCCCATAATCTGCCACTGCTACTAAATTATCAAAAAGTTTTATCAACTTTGACTATTTGAATGAGCTACTTTCCATGGTTAGCGTTTGGTAACTTTAAAAGAGGTTTAAGAGATAATATCTGTTATGATAAAGTAGTGATAGTACTGTTTACTTAGTACCCTTTACTTAGCATCTTGTTACTAATCCTTATTTAATATTTCTTTATATTATCCACAGGATTATTCACCAATTATCTACTTCAGCCCTAGTCATCTTGACATTAAATAGATTTATAAACAAGCCAACATGTACTGATAACTAGTCTAAGAACAAATGCAAACTTTTTTAAATCTTAAATTTGTTTTCTGACTTATTAATGTGTTGGTTTTACTGCACACTGTTATAACCTTGTTGACAGTAAACATTATGGATTACTGCCTATGTTGAGTATATAGAGGTTCTTTTAAATAGTATTTTGAGTTTCATATACGGGTGGCGACATTGATTTTAGTAAATATTATGCCATTCAGTTTTAAGCTTAAAATTTCTTACATAATCAAGTAAAAAAGATCAGAAAGAAAACTCTTCCTATATAAAGATGTTATTTTTTCTCTTATAGTATTATTCTTGTTATGTACGTCTATACTTATTGGTCTGATAAAGAGATATACTACATGGTGGTATTTGGTCTAATAAAGAGATATACTACATGGTGTTATTTGGTCTGATAAAGAGATATACTACATGGTGTTATTTGGTATTCTTTGCAATGTAAATAGGCTACAATCTACATTAATTTTGGTGATTTTCTGTCAATTGTAAAAATTGTATAAAAAAATTCTCTCCACATAAGACCAAATGATATAGAAATTAACAGCTAATAGGTCCCTGTACAGCCTTCAAAAATGAGCAAAAATGTTTGGGTAAATGAACGATCAAAACCCAATTAATTGTCTTTTTTAAGTCCATACCTTTAGGATCTGATTAAACCCCTCAACAAATCATCAATAACTAACCCGAATGTTGGCTCCAAAACACAGTGCCAATAATAAATGTACAAAGATTGTTAAATATTGAAAATCTGCATTTGACTACATTTACAACTTTATGTACAAAACTAAATAAGACACGTGTCCATTTACTAACAAGTATACCTCTGTTGTCACTATACTTAACCAATATACAGTAACAAGGTTTGTAGGTTAATATGTATTAACTATTGATTCAAAATGCCAGATCTGATTTGATGATGCTACAGAATCCATTAAATAAAATTGAGAATGGAAATGGGGGAATGTGTCAAAGAGACAACAACCCGACCATAGAGCAGACAACAGCAGAAGGTCACCAACAGAAGGTCTTCAATGTAGCGAGAAATTCCCGCACCCGGAGGCGTCCTTCAGTTGGCCCCTAAACAAATATATATACTAGTTCAGTGATAATGAACGCCGTATTAAACCATGGTTTGTTGGGACACAGTAACCTCAGCTACACGGCCTGAAAGGACTACCAAGGGGTCACTGTGCTTTGTGATTAAAAGATGCCATTTTGTGTGAAACATTAGATTTTCATTAGAAGTTACAGTGTGGTTGTATAATAAATTAGTTCTCTTTATCTTGTTCGTAATTGTAAAATGCAAAAGGAATTAAATTACATTCGAAGTAGACATTATCAAAGGCCAAATTAACATGGAAATCTACTAAGCTAGAAAGAGTTTTAACATTTTTTTATTACAAACAAGTCAAATGTTTTAAATGAACAAATGCTCCTAAATAAGGAGAACCATCTGTTTCGAATTGGCAGATTTATCTTAAATAATGTGAAAGATGCACACCCATTCTTTTGGTTATAACCAGTAAATTTTGTGACCCATCAAAACATAACAAGTAAAACACGGCATTTCTTAAGGTGTAATAGACAAATAATAAATAACCGTTTTACACAGCAAAATAACTTGTCACAATCTATAGAATAGAAGAAATGCACAAATGTTGGAATAAAATTGGAATAAAATTTCTCTAAATCTGTCAGACCTTTTAAAGGCTAATTATAAGGCTGTGAAAGAAAATTGCTCTGTACAACCCTTGACTTAATTAGATGCAAGATGTCCTTAACGCTAGAGGCAGTTAGCGGTCAGGTATTTCGATGGACAATACACCTTCCATTATCAAGATGTCATTAAAAACCAGATCAACTATCTTGTCATGGTGAAAAAGTTACCATTTATATAAAATTTTAGCCTGCAGGCGAAGAAATGTAGAAAAGACACACGATTGAATAGAGCCCACACCGACAAGTGTACGGAAAAGGTTATTATAACATGCTATTTAGTGACAAAAGTTAATTAGGTATGGGGAGAAAAGGAATCATTATTGCTCTTAAAAGTCAGATAAAAGATATGGTGTATAGATAAGGCACTGGCAGTAAAGTGGACCTCAGCTTTCGTAATTATCTCCCCTTAAAACAGGAATATATAAACAAGATATGCTGTGAACAAATGTCCACATACATTTACTCATTTTCCTTTCCTTTTCACAAAATAAAAGTTTGTCAGGCTTGTAACAAGTAGGATACTTTAACCAAACAGCAGGTTATTCATATTTGTTTTATAGCGCAGTGCTACATATCAAGAAAGATAGGCGTACCAAATATAAAAATTGTTCTACTGGTATATAGATTGATTAATTGTTGTTGTTTAACACTACTTTCATAACTATTGGCTTTATTGTTGCACTAAATTTTTGTTGAAAACATTAACCGGTTACATAAATTTGTTTCTAGACATTAAAATAGTTACACATCTGAAAATCGATTTACCAAAATTTGCATACACAAAATGATACAAACACATCCAAAGATACAGCAACCTTAAAAAAAACATCTTCTTTCAAATTCACAACATTAAAGTTAAAAATCAATACTATATTATAAACATTTGTACACAATTTGGAAAGTTGGGCCTTTATTTTTTACATCAAAATAAACCAATTATATAAATATTTTCTTTTTATGGTTTGTCAATACAGTCGATTCATGCTTTTATATTACAATCAATTTTTTATAATTTTTATTCAATCACTTTTCTCAAAATAATTACAGTTTCAACTTTGATCAGGAAAAAAGAAGAAAACATCTAAATTAAAAGAAAAACCCTAACATACCGTTTACTTCCGTTTGTTTAAAATAAAAATTGTATACAACTATGATATTTTACGGACCATTTATGGCGATCAAAGTCTAACTCTGTCAGAACTGAGGGAGTTTGATCTGTTTTATTGGTTTTTATTTGTGATGACAAATTGAAAGAAAATTTGTATGTTTAAAACTTATTCCTTTGGCAATTTTTAACAAAATGGATGATTTAAATCTTCAGAAAGTACCAGAGAAAATACTTAAAAATTTCATCTGGAAGTATAATTTTATTACTATGATTTAACTTTGATCTATACTTTTTTCAGGTACATAATCATATCATGTCACCCAATTGAGAAGAATATAAAAAAAAAATACCACAGCAATTAAGATTTTGATTAAGAAACAAAGAAAAATGTCTTTTGTAGTTGAAAGTGAAAGATTTTCTCACCCTAATAAGGAATGTCCTTAATTAAGTTACCTGAAAGTCAATTGTTAATCTCGTTATCTCACCTGATCATTAGATCCCATTAACACCTGTATGATAATTAGATTATCAGGTAAGTCTTAATGGAGTTCAAAGGTGATTCATCATAACACATTATTGTTTATTTGTCTTTCATCTTTATCAAAACACAGACAATAGACTACATTTCACTTCTGTTCCTCCATTTTTGGGGAGAAAAAAACAATACAAAATATTTTCTTTCTATCACATATAATCTGACAAATTCTCTGGTGGATTAGAAAAATAAAAGCTAACAGACAATACTCTTATAAATTCTGGGTAACCCTTAAAATATACATTTACACCTTTCTTTTGTTTGTATAAAAAGGATCAACATTGTTTTTAAAGGAATTATTAGTATGCCCCAAAATATGACAAGAAAAAAGCTTAAGTTCACACATTAAAGCAGAAGTGTGAGAACACATTAAAAATGAGCAATCAGCATACTTTTATTTATTAGATTATTTCAGGTGATTTACTAAGGTCATTCTTCCTAGAAATTTACTATAATCTATTCTTTGTATATATTTTGAAAATCAAATGTCTTAAGGTCAACTAGAAGCATGTAATCCAAAAGATTGGCACCTACAAATAATTGCAACATAATCTATTAAAATATCATACAGCTCTGTCATTATTCTCAACCTTTTTTTCACCTACACAGACACATTGTTTTATCCTTTTTTGTGTATAATTTTCAGAACTTTTATCGATATGAAGTTTGAAAAGAAAAAAAAAAAATCTTTAAAAATAAAGAATTTATGAAACAAGAAATCCAAAATATATATCATGATAATGAAATTGCAAACAAGTCAGAGAAAAAAAAGGGGGGGTGTATTGTTGATACATTATTTTTTTTACAATATTAAAAAATGATGATATAAAATTCTCCAAATGGCATAATACATGCTATCATTTTTTTATAATTTTTGTAATATTTTTTTTCGAGAATTTGATTCTGTTCTGTACTTATTAGATATAAACAATTTCCCTGAAATCATGACGTCTGAGTAATATAAGATTTTTGCCTAGGTTCAAATCTCTTGCACAATATATCTGTAGGTCAACATAATTTGTTTTTTATCAAAGATATTCCTTTTTGTGGAAGCTATAGTAAGTTTACTTACTAGCAAATTAGTAAGTTTTTAGACAAGTTTTGTATCTACATAGTCATAGGAAGATGTTGAACTGTACATGTAAAAATTCTTTACAAATATTAAAGTAAAACTTACTGATTTTTAAATAATAAGGTATTAATAATAATAACTCCATTTTATTTTACCCTTTTTCTACATTCTTTCCAAAATTGAAAAATTTGAAGTTCGTGTGACTAAGAATTAGACATTATGAGAAATAAACACGGCTTTATTTAAATTAATGAATGAATTATATTGTTGACTTGTTCAACTATCTAGTATTTTCCAGTGTGAAAGAAATTCTTCAAATAAGCCCATAAACACACCCTTTGTAAAACAAACTAAAATATTTACAATTTATATAACAATTCCATAATACAAATACATATGGCTTATTTTCTAAATTTATTTGAAATCAGTTTTCTTTTTGTGATGTAACTAAAACCCAAACTTTAAAGAGATCTGGCATAGTGACGATATTAACACCAGTATAATAATGTATTTAGTAAATACCAAACAGAAACTTTACCTTTAAATACTAATAACTGAATCAAAAATGGCTGCTGTGTTCTGGTCTGTTTCTCTAGGATTCAGAGACCTGAAAAAGACAAAGATATTTTTAGATCACACTTCAAACTCTGCAATCATACTTAAAGACAGAAAATTTATTAAATTCTAAATGTTTAATATACAGATGCTTATTGTGAATGGTTGGCAGCTTTGGCCACTGGTTAAATATCTTATATTACAAGTAGGCAGACTATCATCTTCATTTTCCATCCATATATAAGCCAACTATTAGTTAAGATAGATACTAATTTATTCTCTAAAAACTAAATACAAGTTTACAGAGAAATTATTAGCATGCAATGATTTACATATATATAGCATTTATCAGAACCCTTTTCCAAGTGTTGATTAATTCCCCTGTAAGCCAACTTGAGAGGATTGCCCTGAGGTTACTGTGGTGTGTACCATTCTAGTTGGTTATACCAGCTTTCCAGCTGGAAAACTAGACAATTACTCTGATTACACAATGCCAATATTTCTTGAATGGAAATATCTCTATTTAAAACAGAGTTTTTAAGACTTTAATCCTCCCTATAGGACACATATGGTCAGTTTTGATGGGTACTTGTAGCACAAAACATTATTGGTCAGTTTAAGCTTGATACTTGTAGCACAAAACATTACTGGTCAGTTTTGGCTTGATACTTGTAGCACAAAACATCACTGGTCAGTTTTGGCTTGATACTTGCAGCACAAAACATCACTGGTTAGTTTTGGCTTGATACTTGTTGCACAACACACTAATGTTCTGTTTTGGCCTGATACTTGTTGCACAAAAGACTTATATTCTGTTTTGGCCTGATACTTGTTGCACAAAACACGTATGTTCTGTTTTGGCCTGATACTTGTTGCACAAAACACTAATGTTCTGTTTTGGCCTGATACTTGTTGCCCCAAACAATAATGTTCTGTTTTGGCATGCATCTTGTTGCACAAAAGACTTATGTTCTGTTGTGGCCTGATACTTGTTGCACAAAACACTAATGTTCTGTTTTGGCCTGATACTTGTTGCATAAAACACTAATGTTCTGTTTTGGCCTGATACTTGTACACAAAACACTAATGTTCCGTTTTGGCCTGATACTTGTTGCACAAAACACTAATGTTTTGTTTTGGCCTGATACTGTTGCACAAACCACTAATGTTTTGTTTTGGCCTGATACTTGTTGCACAAAACACTAATGTTCTGTTTTGGCCTGATACTTGTTGAACAAAACACTAATGTTTTGTTTTGGCCTGATACCTGTTGCACAAAACACTAATGTTCTGTTTTGGCCTGATACTTGTTGCACAAAACACTAATGTTCTGTTTTGGCCTGATACTTGTTGCCCCAAACAATAATGTTCTGTTTTGGCATGCATCTTGTTGCACAAAAGACTTATGTTCTGTTGTGGCCTGATACTTGTTGCACAAAACACTAATGTTCTGTTTTGGCCTGATACTTGTTGCATAAAACACTAATGTTCTGTTTTGGCCTGATACTTGTACACAAAACACTAATGTTTTGTTTTGGCCTGATACTTGTTGCACAAAACACTAATGTTCTGTTTTGGCCTGATACTTGTTGAACAAAACACTAATGTTTTGTTTTGGCCTGATACCTGTTGCACAAAACACTAATGTTCTGTTTTGGCCTGATACTTGTTGCACAAAACACTAATGTTCTGTTTTGGCCTGATACTTGTACACAAAACACTAATGTTCTGTTTTGGTCTGATACTTGTTGCACAAAACACTAATGTTCTGTTTTGGCCTGATACTCATATGCAAAATCACTGATAAGTTTTGGTTTGATACCTTTAGCACAAAACACTTTACAGGTCAGTTTGGGTTTGGTGTGTGTAACACAAAGTATACTGATCTATTATTGCTTATAGGTTTTGTCTGGAATATGCTTGAAATTACACCACTGTAAACATAAATCAATCAATCAAATTTATAGTATACAAGATCTATGACTAGTAGGCTGATAAGTTTTATAAACATATTTTAAATCTTAATTGAATTTAACAAATTTCTCTCACATTTATTAAATCTTTTCAATTTAGTTTCATTTAACATATTTCATTTTTCAAAATTCGAATTTTTTAAAAAGAGTGATCAAAGTTAAGTTTTCTTTAGTAGTCAATTAGAATCAAATTAATTTATCTTCTGTAAATATTGCCAAGTTTCAAATATATCAATTTAAGATTGAAATGTTATATTCCTCCTTCAAGTTATCCCCATCAAATTCTAAATACATATATACATTGTTCAATTTAAACACTTTCTAATAAGAGATCAAAAAGAAATTTCTGTTGTTCAACTTTTACTTCAATGAAAATGTAACATGCAAATTTATCAAAATATGTAACAAAAAAAGCATACTGATGCAAGTTTGATTTCCAATTTTGAATGTTTAACAATAAAGCAGAATTGAAATGTTATTCCAAGTCAAACAAATATTTGTGACTTGTGAAATACTAAGGAGCCTTTTATATGATATAATCGTAGATTTAACACATTTTAGTCCTAATTAAACTAAGGTTGTACAATGATTTATATTAAATTGGAAAGGTATTTCTAATATAAAATCCTGTCACTGCGCACCAAGTGGTTAAAATCTACTCTACATATTTACCATCTTTTATTCATACCATCATCACTATGGTGAAATAAGAATCAGATTTTCGTGACAAATATTTCGTATATTAGTGAAGGCGATATTCATGGTTATGACAGAACCTTTTTAGAAAGTGCTCAACTAAGCATAAATTTATTTTAAACCCATCAATTAATAAGAAATAATTTCCGTCCACTTATGGCAAAATAATATAGATGAAAAGGCGAGACTTTATGCCCTTAAGTTGAGTCAAATGGAGATAAATTTCCCAGCTGTCAGAAGGATTGTTGTCGTTTAAGGATGATTAAGTCTGTAACAGTATCGTTTGTTACAATACAATATTTATGAATCGTGACGGGAACTTCAAAATTGAGGCCTGTCAGGAAAAGGTGCAATTTAGAAGGAACTTTGACCAATGTATTGTCCTGTGAACTATTTAGAGACAAGACTGACCGACACTGCAACAAGTTCAATATGCCAAATATAACAAAGAAAAAAAACATTTCTGCACATGATTTGCATAAAATACAATTATTGAAAAAGGAAGTGAACTGTTACTAATGAAAATGTGGATTTAATGACGTTGGTTTTCAATCAGAAAAATTTGTTTTATTGCTCAGGTGTTCTATGAAAATACCTTCAAAGAGAATTACACTCTACATAATTAAAAGCGATTCACAAGGCAACAATCAACAATTATGAGAGTGCAAATTAGACTTCAAGCAACACAAGTTATATATTAATTTACATGAGGTATATCATACTTGTGAAGGTTATAATATTAACTCACCTTCACAAGTTTTACTTGGAATTCCCAGGAAAATTGAGACATCAATTGATGCAAAAGATAAATATTTGGTCCCTGAATGTCCAGCGTCAAATATTTTTGAATAATTTGTATGATAAAACAAAGTGTCTTCAGTACATAGCAGAACAAATTATTAAAATCTTTATGGATATTTGAATTATCTAAAGACCTTACCTAAAGAAATGTTCATTCAAGTCCCTCTGCGTTTATGTAATTGGTTCTTAATTATCATTTATTTTGTTTATTGTTGCATAATGATTATTTCATGTTTAAAGAAAAATTATTTTCCTAGTTATAACAAGTAATTTGTTTAACATTTAAATATTTTACTCACCACGTTAGGCGACCTAACAAAGTGTGAAATAAAATCAATGATTCTGTGCATATTTGTGATCTTTATAAAACTTTTAATTCTGCTATATGCAACAATCAATTGGAATATCAATCATAGATTTAAAACACACTCATATAGTCGTTATCTAAATCCTAGGTTCACTAAATATAACAAAGTAAAAAGAAGGGCCAGCACCCGACAGATTACGGATAATCCGTTTAATGACAATGTTATAAGATTGATCAAAGATTAAAAGGATTTAATTTCAATCTTTTAAATTATGAAGTTTCAAATTTAAACTTTAAGTCTTAAAGAAGATTACAAATTTTACTTTGTAATGGTTAAGGCAGTTTTAGATTTACCGAATGCTCTGATTTTGTAATCCATTTGCGGCAAAATTATTTTTTAAAAGTTTATTTAGTTGATTTTCTTTTCAAAGAACAAGGACCATGTTAGTCATTTATTCCTTCAGGATAGCGGCCATGCTCCTGGCCATGCTGATCTCTAATTAATTTGTTCAAAGAAATGATTTTCGAACTTTATTCTCAAGTCAATAAGCCAAATTAAATCCTATTCGGAGCCATAGTAAAAAAATCCAAAATTATAAAACTATACAAAGTTATTGTCCTACCACAATATGGCATTGAAAGATGACAGGGGTCAGTAATCATGTAAACAACAGAAAAGGAAACATATATTTGGTCAAAATCAAATCAAATGTAGTCCATTTCAGACTGGATAAATTATTACATGACATATAAAAATAAGAAGATGTGGTGTGATTGTCTATGAAACAACTATCCATCAAAGACCAAATTAAATAGAATTTAACACCAATAATTCACCATACCACCTTCAACAATGAACAAAAACATTAAACAAGTCACATTCTTTCACCATATACTTGTACAAATAAAATTTACAAAAATTTCAAAGTTCTAACTAGTCTACAACAATGAGCAAAGTTAAAATTCTTCTAAAGCCATAGAACCATTATTCCTTTTTACATATTCTGTGTGAAGAGTTTCTATGCTGAAATTTAGGACAATATCATAACTCAAAGCAGATTAAGTTTTCGAGAATGCACAACAAAAATGCCAGAGGCAAACTTATGGTTAATGATTTGGGTTTAGAGTAAATGAAATTGAAAAGGGATATAAAGATCAAATTACCAACCAGTTTATAAAACGCCAATCTTTTTTCAATTTTTTTTCAAACTTTTTAAGATTTTTTTTAAATACATATCATTTTAAATCATGTAAATAGAATCTGTTAAATAACAGTATGTGAGACAAACAATTCATTAAATGTATTTAAGTTGGAAAAAAACTTTGAGAAATATTTTCTTTTTTTTTAAGGTTAGCTGACTTTTTATGCAGCTATTCTTAATAAATGTTAAGTGCTATTTTACAATCATTTAAAAGATATGATTTGTACTACTATATAAACTTTTTATATATGCTGGTTTTTTTTTTTGTGTCAATCAATAAATCCAGTATTTGACTGTAACTCTGAAATATTTATATAAAGCAAGAACAAAAAATTTCTTTTCAACTTATGTATATTGTTATCTTCTTACAACTTTGATAAGAGAAGGGAAGTTTACAAACAAAACAATTCGTAAAATAAATGAAAATTGTGTCTTATCCTTCTCTCCACAGCAACTATGCATATATATAATTGTTTAGGGGCCAGCTGAAGGACGCCTCCAGGTGCGGGAATTTCTCGCTGCATTGAAGACCTGTTGGTGACCTTCTGCTGTTGTCTTCTCTATGGTCGGGTTGTTGTCTCTTTGCCACATTCCCCATTTCCTTTCTCAATTTTATGACATGTTTTTAATATACCTTTTAAATAACTTTTAAAATTTAAATACATTTTATGCCATTTATCTGATTAACTTTCAATTTAGTTTTAACCTAAAATATAACACACCCATTACAGAATGACGATTTTATGTTGATAATATAAAAACTGATTTTTAAAACAGAAAAAATAATATCAATAGAATGAAAAATAAAATATTACATTTTCTAGGACCAATAGAAATGTCTTTAATAGATTTATGTTTAAGCCCAAAATATTTTCAATTTAAAACACTTTTCAGTCTACATTTATCTTTTAAATATATATAAATTAACAGTATTATTTACTGGTCCTTTTACACGAATATTGCAAACATACCTGATCAGCTGATTACAGGAATAAAAATTTAGTCTAGGTAAAAAAACATGAAAAAATGAATCAATTAAATCCCTGTAAAGCTTCTTGTGCACAAGGTATACATTTATCAAATGTGGAGAGGGGAGAGAGAGTATCGGTGATTTTCAATGTACCCATGCATGAACATATTTTGTTTACTCTCTGAAATCAGAATTTAAATCACTGAAATGGAACCAACCAAAATATCTATCTATATGGGAAATTAGCTGTGGTCAGTTTGAAAGGGTGAAATTTTCAAATTACCTGGAGGGCCAAAATGACCACCAATTGTTGGTACAGTATTTTCTTAATATAATTGAAAACTATTGTTCTTTAAGATGTATCTCTGACAGCCTTTGTTTACACAGAACGTTTTATTGGTGAATCATTTTGACCAGTACACGTAAATTGAAAACAAACCCCATTTTAACCATCAGGTATATTCTTTAGTTTGGGTGTAAAAATAATATCAGGTGATTTTATAAATAGATGTAATTATAGTTATTGATGACATTTTGGACTATCTTTACTGGACAAATGACCAGTACTGTAAAGTCTATTGTACAACAATATGACAGTATTTAACATCTGAAATGAGTTCTCTTTCATGAAGGTGTCAACAGGCCCACTATCATTGAAAACATTCTATACCCCAAATAAGTGAGAATTGAAATGTTTCATCCTATGTTTACTTACAAGTAGACTTTTTATATTGCAGTTGAGAAATAGTGTCTAGAATTGAAAGTCAGCCAAAAACAAAATAAACAGAAGTCAAGAGGAAATTTAAGTATCAAAGACACAAATAAGACAGTTTTGTTTTCATTGTTTTGACTATGCTTTATGTATTTTGAAAGATCAATCAATACTGTCAAAAGTGAATCACTGATATCTCTAACACCACAAAACTAACATTTGACATAAAAAAACAGACTACTCGAGTTGAGTGACAACTTCTTTTTTAAGTAATGAGTGGGTACAGCTTGAAAGCATCAATGTTATTTCGCTGCTTATTCATCTAATGATACAAATGTTCAAAAACTGATGACCAGCAGTGTATGCTTCTTTTTTGTTAAGTAAAATGAAATAAGAAGATGTGGTATGAGGTTACCAAAGAGACAACTATCCTACAAAAGTTGAAAGGAAGTATATGTAAGCAATTATAGGCTTTTGTACAGCCTTCAACAATGAGAAAACACAAAACCCATACTGTATAGTAGGCTATAATAAGTGAAATAAGAAAACAGCCTGTTAAATCATTGTTTTTTTTTTCTCGAAAAAATCTTATACAAAACCTGTCAGTTTTGAGATTTGATTTGATTTTATCTGTTTTTAACATCACTTTTAAGCACCGCCTTTGGGCTATTTTCGTGGTGGCCAGTTTTTATTGTTGAAGAAAACTGGAGTACTTGGAGAAAACCACTAACCTTCGATAGGAAGTACAGTTGAGAAGAGATTCTCCGTCATGTGGCATCAATACAAATGTATACTAGAGTTGTGAATGGAAAATGGGAATGTGTACTATAAGAGACAACAACCTGATAAAAGACCAGAAAACAGCACAAGGCCACCAGTGGGTCTTCAGTGCTGAAATTCCTGAACCTGCAGGTGGGCTTCATATTGCCCCTAAACAATAATGTATACGTTCAGTGATACTTTATTTCAGTGTTCTCTCAAAACAAAATGTTTTCAACATTCAAATACAACGAACATTTCAGAATACAAAAACCAACAAGGACCAAAACAGAAAAGTCAAATAGTCATAGGTCAATTTTATCTGAAAGGAGACAGTTTCTTTAAGAGTTTCCATATAATATACAACATTCATTGATAATATGAAGAACAGATCACTTAATTCATGTAAGTACCAAGTAACCAGAGTAATTCACGCTTACACCAACTGAAAGGTTTTATCAAGCTATAAGTTATATACAAACTATATTTCAATCAATGGTTATCTGTGGACAATAACACTGATATCATTACTAATGGCCTAGGTATACCTATGTGACCAGAATTTCAAATAATGTATATCTGAACTATTTATTTTACATTTATACATATAATGTCAACATAGGAAAAACCTCCGATATTATAACCTAAATGAATTTTAAGTCCCCCTTATCACAAAGAAAACTGAATTTTCTTACATTTATATTCAAATCTTAAATTATCAACCCTAAGATAATGCTTAAATCATAATGATAAATTGTCATTTGATGAGGTTGATTTTATGGTAGAAAGATTTGCTTTCTATTCAAATAAAAATAGAACTTTTCTTTAGATGTTATTATAGATTTTCTTTCTTTAATTATAATACTGACTTCACATCTTGATATCATGATATAACAAGATACCCATCTTTAGGTAACAATCTTTTCATTCTTTAAATTTCAATGACTTACTGGATTATCATGTTTTTGCTGGCACGTTAAAAACATATTTGATACCCACATTTAGTTGTGTTACTTAGACGATAATTGTTTTTTCTTTCTTCTGTTTCATACAGGTCATCCTCTTTAAGATAGGTTGCGATAATTTTAATTACACTATTCATGCAATCCCAGGTTTCTTTGCAGATTAACAGGGTATTTTAAAATGTTTTTGACAATAAAAGGCTTCAATTCTGTAACATATCGTCCCAAACATATGTTACTCAAATAACCTAGATAAAAAATCTGTTATGTTGTTTTTTAATTAAGACAGCAAGCAAAAATGTATGACCAAGTCACCAATGTATCGGAACACATGATTAACAAATCTGGAGTAATGGTAGTCTATAAATAGTCCTTAGTTAATAATTATCACAAACAATGTAGGAATAATTTATGAAGCTTGTTCAATGATATGACAGAGTAAAAACTCAGGCAGGAAAGTAAATGATGGAATGTCAGAACATTGAAGTTGGAGTAGAAACAAAATTACTAAGATATCATAAAGATCTAGATTAAGAACTGAAAGGATTTGAGCATTAGAAATAACAGCATGTGTATTACATGACAATGGAACAGGAGAGTCAGCAACCAACTAGCAAGAATTACTTAATATACCATGCATGAAATGATATATTCACATAATGCTGAACACTATGCATAATAATTCTCCATCCCCCTCGGTCTTCTCATTAGAGTATATAAAAGTCATAACAACAAAACGCACCCTCCTAATCATGCCAACTTTATCCCAATGCCTTAAATTTCAATTTTACTGTAGTTCTTAAAAAAAAAAACTCTGCACATTTTCTAATTTGAGGGCTGCCATATTTTCTATTTCCCCAATCAATCAATTCAAAACATGCTGTCGGCTCTTAATTTAAAAAAATATAATTCAAAGATAATGATATTACATGGAGACAAATTGTTATGGCACACTTTGTCATCAGTAAAAAGTGGTATAATATTGTATAATTGTACTACATGCAATCTTAATGAACATATTGTACTACAGTAGATAGATACATAAGCCACAGGCAAACATCATTAAGTTTTGACAACCTGCATTAAGATGGGAGTGTTGATTAAGATATGTTATAACATTTTTCAGCCCTTTAAAAGTTTTACCGGTCAGATTTTATCAACTTATGATTAATAACTGTTTTAGTTTTCTCTTTGCTTGGCTGTGTTAGTGTAGTATTGTACCAGTCTTCAGGCCAGTCATGTCAATAACCATATGGGATGGTTTTATTTGTCAGATCTTCCATAACTTACAAATTTAAATTTAATGAGAAAATAATAACTCTTTTCCTTCTTGCTTTTACAATATAAATCTATGAAAAATCAATTTGGATATTGGTTTAATATTAGCTAATGTAACCTAAGTGGTGGCTTTTTTTAGATCCTTTAAATTATCTTTTAAATTTCAATTTTGAGTTATGATAATTTTAACAAAATGTTTTTTCAATTAGTATTAAAACATTCAAGGCATGTCAAAGATTTGAAAAACCTTACTGCTTGACACGTATAAAAGCATAATTTAGAATATTTATTGTAATCTGTCGGAATATGTCAGCTGTCTCTCTCTCTTTTTTTTTATCGGAGGTTTTGAACATCTAATTACTATATCTAGTATGAGTTATTGATGGTACAGCAGCTGTAGTCTATTCTGACCAATATTGGTAAATTCAAAGAACCAAAATCAACCAATCAAACCTCAATACTCTTATCAATAATTTTTTCTAAATTCAATGATATCAGTCTGAAATTCTAAATCAAAACTTTTTAGAGGAGTTGACATTTCATAATGATTTAAGATATCTGACTAGAGTCCAATGTAACAAATATGATTTATTTTGGTGGTCATCCATTGGCTTTATGCTATATTCAATAACAAATTTTAAATGTTACTTTGCTTTCCCACATTATTTTAGGTTACAAAATTGGTAATTATTATAACTGGTTATCATAGCAAGAAAATAAGACAATTCACCTCCAAAAAAATAGACAGACAGACATAGGTAAAACAGTATACCCCACTTTTTTAAAGCAGGGGAATAATAATAAAGATAACGAAGTGTATTGGTCCATAGAACAGCAAACCTAAATCACAAAATTTTATTCTTACAGCAAATTGTGCCTTTAATTTGCATTTAAGGTTAAGGCATGGAAATTATTTCCCCTTAAATTATATTTTAAAATGTGCAGTTGCATGCAGGCAGTTTTATTTCTATTTATTTACTTCTGAGAAAAGAATAAATGTATAATTTCTTAATGTACTGAAAATTAGGTTACTATAATCAGAAGTAAAGGATCTTAAAATTATGCAATATCAACTTGAAGAGGCCAGGTCTTACAAATATGAATCTCTCTACAGACTTCTAATCCCAAGCTGATTGAAGATTAGAATAAAATATATGCTCTTTCCCAAAAAACAAAAGTCTAGAAATAGATGTTTCTATTTATATCTATGATTACAGTTTGTCCAGAAAGTAAAATAATGCTGGATCAATTATTAAACCATAAGGTTTAATTGAAAATGACATTAGTTCACAATTCAAAATGACCTGGAATAATTTGTATACCAATTAACCGTAACAACATCTTAAACAAACCATTGACCTAAAAAGTTCACAACCAGGGCAAAGTGACTTTATAAAGAAATTAATTTTAGTGTTACATAAAATTTAAATGAAAGATGGACATGGGACTGGACATTATCGGACAGGTAGATCTTAATGGTGCCAGTTTATAATGGTGTTGACCGCACACGTTAATGTAAACATTTGTACCTGCTTTATTCAGGTGTGGTTAACTCCGTAACAGGTGTCATGATTCACCTGTTTCACCAACCAGAACAACAATATTATTTTCTTATTAATTAATTTCTTCATTTTAAATACCTTTTTATGGCTATGATTTCAAATTTACTATATAACTGTGGAATATATTTTAATATTATGAAAGAAAGGAATTTTACAGGAACAATTTTATGGCTTACTTCAAAATTTATACAAATGACTCAAAGTATACCATAAAATCTTTTACGCTGATTCACATATGGTTATTAGTTTAATTTGAAATAAAATTCCATAACTTGGTTTAAAATTATAAAATTATTCCAGATTCTAAATTATAACACTTCTCATAGAGTAATAACTTTTCCTGCATTATATTGTTGGCTTTCGTATCAACATGTTCTATCATCAAAACCTTGTTCGTTAATTTGAATAAAATGTAAGACCCACCCCCCTTTTTTTTGGCCAAAAAAAGACAGTTACTTGAGATCAATGTCATATCTCTGATAGTTATAGTGAATCTTTATTTACAATATATATAGATTAAGGAAGACTAACCAGTGGCGGATCCTGCCATTTTAAAAAGGGGGGTTCTAAATATATGCTCCAATTCAAATGCATTGATCGGCCAAAAAAAGGTGGGGTTCCAACCCCCGGAACACCCCCCCCCTCCTGGATCTGCCACTGACTAACAGCTTGGTATATTGTATTTTGAATGTGTGTTGACGTCTGCTGTAGATTACAGATAAAGTGTTTCAATTGCTGTTCTTAATCTTGATACTTTTTAGAAAGTTGACAGCTGCCAAAAAAAAGGTAATCTTAGCTGAAAATAAAAGCATATCATGTCTCTTATCTCAACTATAGCCATTATGTTTATTTATATGTGAAATAAAACAAATACTTGTTAATAATTCCTTGGTGATACTATTTTATGTCACCAATTTGCAAGGGACCTTTCTGTCAAGTAATATCAGTCCCCAGAACAAGGGACCTCTCCAACTAGTTATTTATTAGTCCAACAGACCAGAGTTCCTTTGGGCTCTAGTAAGTAATACCATGGCTCACCTATTTACAAGATTTGCTTAGACCTCAGTTTCAAAATAATACCAGATCACAAATAAGGGACTTATCTATCAAGTTATATTAGTGTCCATAACAAGGACTCTGAATGAAGAAATATCAAACATGGGTCTCCCTCAATTATATCAGTCCAAAACAAGGTAGTAGGGACCTCTCTTCCAGGTAACACAAGGCCTTGAATACCATGAACCTCTCTTTGAAGGAATGCAAGTCCCCAAAAAAAGACCCCTGTATCAAGTAAAACCAGTCCCATCCAAGGTCCTTGGTATCAAGTAATCTTAGATGTACTATACTGATTATGTTTAAACATGTGATTGTAATGTTCCACTTATAGAAAGCAAAAAGAATCCAACTGTGGTGGTTGTTAATTCAATTAACGTGAGTGTTCAGCTCAGTTTAAGGTAAGTTATCTCCTGCACTTGTCGAGAGGTCAGTCATTTGAGCCGGACTTATCCTATTCAGAAATTAATTATTTGGTTAACAAATGGCGTGTTTCACTTTAGAAATCAGTCAAGTAGACACCAACAAATCATTAGGCGTAATCCAAAACCATGAAACGTAAAATAAGATGGTCTATACCTGAGCATGACTCCACATTCAACTGCAAGTTTTAATAATGATATTGTTCAAAAAAAGGAAAATCGTCATATATGATTCTAAACCTCAAATACCAAGGAGGAACTTTGTGACAAAATAACAAACAAAACATGTCTTCCATATACTTGTGGTGGTGTGCATTTACTACGATATCTCGTCACCACACGAAATGCTCTCACATGTAAGTGAAACAGTAAACTGACATGACAAGTGCTTTTATTAATATTCTATTTGAAAAGTACCAAACCTAAAAATTGATACTTCTATACTCTGATACTAAAACAGGTGCAAGAACAAAACATCTTGATATTTAAATCTTCCTTTGTGGTTCAATTCAATTAAATTCATTTTTTTTTAAATGATTATTGGTAATATAGAACATAATAAGCAACAAGTTTGCAACAACTTTCATACTCAACATGCATATATATAGATCTCCAATATATGTTATATGCTAGATGGTACATGAAGAGTATGTTTTCGCATATAGATATAAGAACGCATTCTGTATCCTTAAAAATTGAGTGTGAAAGTAGGAAACAGAATCAAGAACAAGAGGCCAAGACAAATCTTTTGTCAATTTTCCGATATCTTTCATAATTTTTTTATATATGTCTGTGTAGGCATATGTATGACAAAGTTAAGTTTATCGTATAATAATGATACTGGTGAAAATTTCACACACATTCGATAATTCATTACCAAACAAGAGGCTGTCACAACAACAGCAAACCAGATTTATTAACATTTATTTGTGTCCTGGCAATATCACAAGAACCATTACTGATGATTGGTGAAAGTGAAAATCGTCAATATCAAATTTGACCTCCATTTTGTCATAAGTATCAACATATTAAAATTTGAAAAGCTAAGATTGAATGGTTCGTGAGTAAATGCAACAATGTGAATGGAAACACCATTTTACGATCTTTCAAGAACCATAACTCCTGAACAGTAAAAGTCAAAATTGTCATTATTAAACTTGACCTCTATTTTGTCATCAGTAACAACATATTAAAATTTGAAAAGCTTTGGTTGAATGGTTCATGAGAAAATGCACGGACACGGCTGGAAACACCATTTTTCAATCTTTCAAGAACCATAACTCCTGAACAGTAAAATTCAAAATCGTCATTATTGAACTTGACCTCCATTTTGTCATCAGTAACAACATGTTAAAATTTGGGAAGCTTTAGTAGAACAGTTCATGCGTAAATGCACGGACACGACTGGAAACACCATTTTACGATCTTTCAAGAACCATAACTCCTGAACGCTAAAAGTCAAAATCGTCATTATTGAACTTGACCTCTATTTTGTCATCAGTAACAACATATTAAAATTTGAAAAGCTTTAGTTGAATGGTTCATGAGAAAATGCACGGACACGACTGGAAACACCATTTTTCAATCTTTCAAGAACCACAACTCCTGAACGGTAAAGGTCAAAATCGTCATTATTGAACTTGACCTCCATTTTGTCATCAGTAACAACATATTAAAATTTGGGAAGCTTTGGTAGAACAGTTCATGCGTAAATGCACGGACACGACTGAAAACTCCATTTTTCAATCTTTCAAGAACCATAACTCCTGAACGGTAAAAGTCAAAATCCCCATTATTAAACTTGACCTTCATTTAGTTGTCAGTAACAACATATTAAAATTTTAAAAGCTTTGGTTGAACAGTTCATGAGTTAATGCACTGACAACATTTGATTGCCGCCCGACCGACCGACCACCCGGCGTACATTCCCAAATCAATAACCGACATTTTTGTCACAAAAATCCGGTTAAAAATGGTGATTCTCTAAACTATTGACAAATAATAACATGGAATCGTCAACAGTACCCTTATAAGTGTAGTTAAAATTGGCAGGAAAAACAGATAAAATGCAAAATATATTATCAAATTAATAATTGATATATAGCCATGTCAATTTCATATAAAGGATACATATTTTCCATAATTTGATGCTAAATTGTAAACTTAGACAAATTAACAAAAGTAACAATAAATTATTAACAATATTCAGTCAGCAACTTTTACAACAATTACTTAGTTGATATATAACCCATAAATATTAATAGATTTAGAATGAAATTAAACTTTCAATCATAAATTAATAAGTAATTAATTTATAAATGGAAGTCTATGCAATCTCCATTAATTCTGACACCTTAAGGAAAATGATTAAAAAAAAAAGGTCACACAAGAAGATTTTGTTTTTATATAATCCTCAGAATTAATCTTTATAAAGTTTCAATCAAGATTCTTCAATACTCACAATAAATTTGAATGAAAAGTTAAAGGCATCAATAATATTTAAGTTCCTGCCAAACTATTTGTTGCTTTATGAATCACAAAAAACTTCCCTAAACATCTGAATTCTAATATTCTATTTCTAACAATACTGTGACAGTTTGGAACAACAATCAAACAAATAAATATTATCTCCCCTCAATCTATGCTATATCAATGGAGAAATGACCCTGTATCTCAAATATAAATTACTAATTAGATATTCGTTAATCAATTAATCTAAAGTCAGGATTATACTATGTCAACCGTGTCGTTCCCTGTGTAGATATCAAACCAAAGTACTGAACAGCTTCAATAAATCAATGGTGATCAAACTGGTGCTCGTGCGGTCTACGCTATTGTTCGTCAAAGAACTGTAGCGATTTGTGGCTTATAAACAACAAACATAAAGAAGTCAAAGGAAGGGACCTGACTCATTCTAAAGATAAAGTATCGATAGATCTTAAAAGATATTAAAGTATATTGGATCTTTATCTCCGAACACTTCTAAAAAACATTTAAGATACAACGATTGTCACATATTCAACAGAAATGACGGTTAAATATTTTACATGTGTCACTGGTCACAATACATAAAACCCTGACAATTTAAGAGATATGTTTTGGAGTATATGAACCTGACAATTACTCTAGGGTGATGGTTTTGACAAGATTTTGTACCCTTTTGTTATAAACTGCTAAACATAGTATTGAATGTGTTATGTCATGCAAAGCTTGATGCATCTCAATGTGGGTCCTGTTATAAACTATGTGATCATTTAAAACTTTGTAGCACATATTTATTCTAATGTTTATATTGTTTCATTATATGAGCTGCATGGGATAGAGTTTGACCTTTTATGAAAATCAGCATATATATATCAAAAGTTAAGAAGTATCATAAAAAGTACACAACAGACTACACCAACAACCAGAACCAGACTTTCTGATGAAAAAAGACTAACAAACAAACACAAGTTGGAATAAATAACCCAGGGTCCAGAGGGTCTGACTTGGTACAAGTACAAATGTGACTGGGTATACACCAGACTTGTATGCACACATTGGTATGCATATAAAGTAAAGACTGGAAACAAAAGGTCATAGCGTGATAATTTTAATTTCAATTTTCACGAAACCTTAAATCTGTAATCTGTTCCAATTTCTTAGTACATCTGGGGTTTATTTTCTGACAAAAATTAAAGATTTATGCAATACCACATTCAAACTGAGCGTAAATAAAAGAAATTAAACATCTGATTTTGACATCTTTTCACTAAAAAAAAGAAATACACCTAACTATTTAAAAAGAATTAGCATATGTTTGAATGATACAGTTGTTACCTGTAGGGACGTACCTGTTCACACTTGTAATTATCATGTCATCGGAGCTAATTTGATCAATAATCAGTGAAATGTATTGACTATAAACATTGACACTCTTCCTTACAGCTAATTATCACAAATCACAAAATATCTACGATATATTCATTTTACGGGATGGTTGCATGACAATTCACAATTTTAAGTTTTAACAAGAGAAAAGTACCGGTATAGGACAATACTTTTTATTTTTAAGATAAGGTTTAGATTTTAAATTTTTAATATGAAAGCAATATTCAAAATTCTAATGGAAATCCAGCTGGTCTAATATTTCTATTTCAGAGAGATCATAAGCCTATGCTATTATGAATGACACCAGTTTAGAGGCCTTTTACTTATACACCTTTCTTTTTATTAGTTCTCTTTTCAAGATATCTTAACTTTAACAAAGGTATCTTATATACTTGATGAGATATCCTTAATAATTTATATCAGTTTAGATATCTGATATTTTGTTTAATACCATATCTTATCGACTGAAAAATTAAGTAGCACAAAGTATGCAAATACAATCATCAAAAATTGAAGATTTTTTTTTAATAAGATTTTTTTGGTAAAGCACATAATGAGGTGTGCACAGCTAGTGCATGCAAGTGCAATAGTAGAACTATTTTTCAAAATAGTGGAAAATAAGTTGAAAAAAGTAAGAATCCTAAGCAATCAGTAATCTGATCTGTAAAGATAAAGACCAAATATCTTCTAACAATGAAAAACTGACTCATTAATATTTCAAACTTAACTTTTGTCCATTGATCATTTGAAGTGGTATGTCTAAATACCATCAGATCAATTCTATCTTTTAAGCTGTATTTACTAATGACTCAATTAAACTTTGTAAATTACAGAAGACAAGATATCTTATTCTCTACTCAACTCTCAACATTAGACCCCACTTAACCAATTATGTTACAAACAGAATGAAAGTTTTCTAACATCTCTGCAGGTAACCTGACTTTGTACATAAAAAGTAACATCAAAGGAAATCAACCTGTCCATTTATTTTATCTTGGCTCAATTGTAAAAACTATGGAAGATTAACAGTGTCAATATCTCAAAAAAAATTTCCAAGTTTTATAATGTATATGAATAAAAAATAGACAGCCCTTTTAATATTGAAGAAATTCCAACAAAACCCAGAAGTGTCAAGTTGCCAATGGATACATAACTATAATATAACAGCAGGAGATATATTTTAGATTTTATTTTTGAGTTATTGATCGATTGCTGGTGTCTAACACCACTTGGATCACTATTGGGGTCAGGTAGCCTATTATTGGTGGGAAAAGCCAGGGAAGCCTGGAGAGAACCTCCTTCTTTGGCAGAAAAATTTGCAATCCTATATAGTCAATTACATAGGAGTTGAACCAACATGCCATTTCCAGGGTTGGAACTCACAACCTCAGAATTGAGAGGTTGTTGAGACAATAGATGACCTCAGTACATTTTTCTGACATCAAGAACTTCCTTTTTAGATAGAAAGCTTGCTAAGGATTGGATGAATCATTCTAGCAGAAAAGAGACAAAATACCTCACAATTAGCACACCTGAAACTATTGGTAGCAAAAGTATGAATTGATTGATTGATTGATTGATTGATGTTGGTGTTTAACATCATTCTCAGCACTCTTGACTATTAGTATATCATGGCAGCCATCTTGTATTGAAAAACTGGCAATCCTTAAGTCAATTAAAATTTGAGTAAAACCAAACAGATTTTGTGTAAAAACAAAGATATTTTCATGAAATAACCATTATCTGACACACACAGAGCAAATATTTGAAAGGCAAACATGCATAATAATATGGCAGGTAACAATTCTACATGAAGAAGCATGACGAGTAACCAAAACCATCTTAGGACATTATCCTTCTTTATAAGCACTCTACTGAAATTGAGAAATTAGTATAATTTAGGTATGTAATAAATCGGGACTTTCAAATAGCCAACAACTATGCAAAATATTTTGCTATGAGAAATCCTGAAAACCAGGTGAATGAAAAACTGCTATTGAAAAATTAAGAGTGCACAACAGCTCCATGTAGGAAATAGTTTTTGAAAGTTTAATGAAATCTAGTTGGTGATTTAGAAGAGACTACAGATGAAGGATTTCAATAACCTGCTATTATAAAAACCTTGAAGACTAAAGTTTTATTGTTTCAGGTGACCTAAAGTTGTTAATTTCTGTGTCATTTTGGTCTCTTTTGTGGAGAGTTGTCTCATTGACAATCATACCACATCTTCTAATTTTATATATAATTTTCCCCTAAACCTTGTGTTGTCAACATATATTTGTTCCGCCTAACAGAAGTTCCAATGGAAACTTTGTTATAAACATTGTCATAATATCTATATTCCTGTTGGAACAAATATTCTATACCATTTATTCCATTAGGAACATATACTGTAATATTTATTCCTGTGGAAATAATATTCCAGAATATATTTTCCTTTTGGAACTTACATTATGAAGGAACTTCTATTCTGTGACAGTGTTACGTTTGGTCCGCCATATCAAACTATTTACAAGAGCATAACCTACACAAATGAAAGAAGTAGTTAAAAACTATTATCATCTGTTTCTTATGTTGTCGTGAATGATTTCATCGGAAACTTTAACAGATCTTATATTGTGATAAAAAGATATGTTGTGGTTCTCATGCCATAAAACCTGATTGTTGTGAACAAAAAACTCCAGATCAATTGTCAATTTTTACAATAGTTATGACTTTTGAAGATATTTTTTATGCCGCCAGTAGCAATTTAACAACAAGCTATACTTGTTACAAAAGTAAATAAATAACCACTTAACTCTGTCGCTATACATAATTTTCCCAACTCAGATTGAAAAGAAAATGTTCGTCGAACTTGGTCAAATATTGACCTAGGAACAGTTATAATGATAGGGATGCCCCGACTATTCAAATATATGAATACAACTTTTAACACAAATCTTATAACAAAAAGTTTTACAGAAATAGAAATTTATTTTACTTTCAAGAGGTGACGGTACATTATGACAATTTACATGTAAAAGTCTGTACATGTAATTCAGGTGTAATTGTTTTGTTATGATTAAGTTTAGAAGGAGATTGAAATATTCAACTGTTACAGAGGACAAAACACTTGTATAAATGAAATAAAATCAAATCATGTATTTTGCCTTTGTATATGATTGTTTGTTGTATAATTGCTTCTTTAGGTGACAATTAAAAAAAAAAATGTCATTTGGTAAACTTCATTAGGACGATGGTGTTAAAGTGTGTGACATGTACAGCTACTACAATTATTTATGTTGACTTTTCATTAAATCACAGAAAAAAGCCTTACTACTGTTTGTTAACAATGGTTAAGCATAACTAATGTCAAGATAATCATAAACATGTGTACTAAGTTTCAAGTTGATTGGACTTCAGCTTCATCAAAAACTACCTTGACCAAAAACTTTAACCTGAAGCGGGACAGCTGGCAAACAGACGGACGGACGAACAGACTGATGCACAGACCAGAAAACATAATGCCCCTATACTATTGTAGGTGGGGCATAAACATTAATTCAATTCAATTATTTCTAACAACGTTTAATACAGGCATTGTACAGATCTTAATTTTTGTACAATAAAAATATATCTTATTCACTTTCTTGTATATGTTTATTTATTAACTTGAATCTTTTTATCTTAAAATAATGAACAGGATATTGGGAGCCAAGTAAGACATTTACATTACTACCACTTGAAAAGGCAAAGATGGTGAGCTTGAATTCTAAATTGTGTGCACAATTATTTCCTGCATTTTGAGAGACATCTTCAGTTCTTAAATTTTTATAAAATTCATTCCTAAAATCTCTCCCAACCCTTAAAAAAAACTAGATTAAATGGCAGACCCTTTAATTTTGAAAAGGGAAGTTATTATCATTGTTATTAGATTTATTCAGTTCCCTGCAATGTGTAGATTACTTGTTAGAGATGCATGTTATTACTAGATGAATCTTTAATGAGTTTGACCTTGTAATTTGATTCATAATAAATATATAAGATGTGGTATGAGTGCAGTTTATATAAGTAAACCATTATAGGTCAAAGAACAGTCTTCAACATGGAGCTTTGGCTCACACCTAACAGCAAGCTAAAAAGGGTAAAAAAATAACAAAAAAATTTGTAAGGGTTCCGCGGAACCCAGTGTCTCGCCTACTTTTGCTGTTAATCACACACTCATCAAAAATGATGAAAAAAATCAATAAAATTATTCCTCTCGATACTATCTTTTGATTGTCAGAAGCTTCTGTCCAAGTTTGGTAAAAATCCAGGCTAGTTTAAGAATCTTAAAAATGTTTTAAATACTTTAACTGCAGACTGTATGTAATGTTAACTGGAAGAAAAACTAAGTCCATTTATAAGTAAAATACGGGAAAAATGGAATTTTATTTTTACAAAATTTACTTCCGGATACTATCTCCTGATCATAAACAAGCTTCTGGCCAAGTTTTGTACATTTCCAGGATAGTTTAAGAAAGTTATTAACATTTTAAAAACTTTAACCACAGAGTGATTGTAATGTTTCCTGGCAGAAAAAACTAAGTCCATTTATAAGTAAAATACGGAAAAAATGGAATTTTATTTTTACAAAATTTACTTCTGGATACTATCTTATGAACATAAACAAGCTTCTGTCCAAGTTTCGTACAATTCAAGGATAGTTTAAAAAAGTTATTAAAATTTCAAAAACTTTAACCACATAGTGAATATTTGTGGACGCCACCGACGTCGACGGAATGTAGGATCGCTATGTCTCGCTTTTTCGACTAAAGTCGAAGGCTCAACAAAAAACATTCACACGGGAAAACCAACAGTCTAATCTATACAAAAAAATGCTTATGAACCACATCAACAAACTACAACTACGAACATAAGTTCACTATAAACTGTAGTTTTTACACCTGCATCCTTGTTGTAAAATATGTTCAGTATTGTCATTGAAGTTATGTGAATTGAAAACTATGATGTTAGTGTAAAACTGTGAAATTCACAATCTCTAAGAACATCAATGAAACAGTTACTTTGAGGAAAGGAAAACTGACAACAGGAAAAGAATCTGATCTCTATAAATAAAAATATTACCAATTTTACAAATATTTCAACAAAAGTGAATTTTAATGATAAACATTATTGTAAAGAACTAAATAAAAAGTATTAAACCTTCTCACCAAATAGAGTTTATAATTATAAAGTTATGACTTTGAAGTCTTTCCTTTTAATAAAGCCTTTTAAACCAATTTGATTATAAGATTCAAAGACAGTGATGGAAAAAAAGCCAATAAAATGTCTTTTTTCTTTCTTTTATCTTGTAAAATATCACAGCCAATAACAAAATATACTGTCCCCTCTAAAAACACATAAATAAAATAAACAGAAAATGGTCTTTCCATTAAGTTTACCCTTGTACATGTGTCGTCAAAATAAGACATTAATTCCCAAACAGCAAATAAAATAAAAAATATAATTGATTTTTCCAGTTATAGAAAATATTCCATTATAATTGATCTCTTTCATCAGCAGTTAAAAGGGCTAAGTCAAATATTATCTATGATTTTATAACTTGCGTGTCAATTTGTATCATGAAAGATGAACCTAGTCTTCATTAACTTGTACCATTGAATCATAATGCACAATTTTTCATTTTTAATGAAGTAACGAAGACACAAAGTATTTTAATTATCATTATTGGTTTTTTCTCTCTTAACTTTGTGCTTTAATCATTTATTATGATTCTTTGAATTGCACTTTAATATTTTAAAAGACCTACAAATTTGGATGGGCAAATGTAGAAACACCAGTTTAATGTAGAAAAAAAAGAATAATTTACCATTTAATAGTAACATCAAAGTTTAAAGGACTTTAAAAATGTAAGGTCTAAGTTATAATTCATAATACATAAAATAAAATAACATTTCTGCATTTAATTTAGACCCACATGTTTTAATAACACATCTCTCTGGAATGCAGACTTTTAAGTATTTTCATTGATTTTTTTATACAATACAAACTGCTTGTAACTATTTATATTACTAAACGGATGTAAACAAAATATGAATATAGCTCTTCAATTAAGGATATGATTTAATCAACTAAAAAAACAGAAAGTCATAAATAAGAAGCTGTTAGTCAAATCAGTATATATGGAATCTCTATCATGAATATGAAAATGTATCATGATGTCTCCACAATTTTGAATAACCTCCCCTTTGTACAAGTTGCTTTCAATAGTTTATGCATGTAGTTGGTTTTCTTACTTTATTCAGTAGGACATCTTTATATAGATTTATTCTCTACATTATTTAAAAGTCAGACAGTACCCGTGATCAAGAACTTTCAAATACATCGAATTTTCTATTATGAATAAAGACAGCAGTAGTACACCACTGTTCTAAAGTCATAAATCAATTAAGAGAATTTGAAGTCAGTATTTTTTGTAAAAAAGAAAATGCGCAAAGTTCCATTGATTTCTAGTTTGTTTAAAATTCTAAAAAATATAATCATAAATGGTACATTTATTTACACAATTCCACAGCACTAATTTGTTTATTTCAAACAAATTCAAAGTTTTTGAACTTAAAAGATTTCATAATTACGAACACAATGTAGATTTTAATCAACCAATCAAATAGATGGCAATCAGCTTATCACAGGTGTGTTAGCTGATACACATCATTCCAAACAAGATAAAAAGCTAGTAATTAAAATAAAAAAATAAAATGTTTAAATCTTTGATCAGTTCCAACAGATATTCAATCTATCACCTGCATAGTCCAACATTGGGTGTATAATTCTCTATAAATCCAATAATTCAGTTGAAATGAATTGTTTCTCAGAGTGGACACAAATTGTGTAAAATTTCACAAAAAGAAGAATGTGTCTCAGGACACAAATGCCCATGCTCAAACATTGCAATTTTTTTAAATTATAAAGGGGCATAACTCTACAACGGTAAGTGACTTATTGCCAATATTGAATCTATATCTTTAATTTTCATGAACTTTGGGTAAGGCTAACGTTTAAGTGTGGAAATGAGAATGAGACTGAAGGAAGTAGGGATGGAAAGATGAACAGAAGCATGGTCAAGGGTAACACTTAATTCTGATGTTGTCTACAGCAGGGGCATAAAAAAAAATATTTATCATTTCCTTTATCCTTAAAAAGTCAATGCAAAAGCAAATTCTAAATGAGTCATTAGGAAACAAGATGTTAAAATACTGTACATTGGTACATTAGACTAGACCTAACCAGATACTGCAGTCTGGCTGAACAAATATATCAAGAGACAAAATCATTTATATGGTTAAACCAATTTATAAGAACTGTCACTCATTAGACACGCTGAACTGGCTATGGTTATACCAGTTTATAAAATCTATAATCTATCAGACAGGCAAAACTATGTTTGTATGGTTTCACCAGTCACTCCCTATGTTGTGTAAAGAAGGACATTTAGTTTGCTGGTGTTTTTAACTTATTTTATGCCTTCTATTCTTACATTATTTATATGAATGCTACAAGAATCACCATTTTCTATTAATTTTCAGAATGCAAGTTTACCCTAAATGATGGGTAAAATATAGTCAAATTTCTAAGCTTTGAAAAATATAAGACTTTGATTAAAAAAAAAATTCATATCAATCTTCCATAAAATTCTAAATGACAAAGGAGTTTAAAATCTTCATGTAATATTATCTCAATTATAAAATTAAGGAAACAAGTATCAAATCTTTAACATGCAATTTGTACATAGTCAATTGGTACTTTTGGATTTAGTTTATAAAGCACCAATTAAATTTAACTGGTAAAATGTGAATTTGAATGTTATCTATCAATACCATCTAAATATTTAAATAAAGAAGTGATGTCAACTTTCACTGATTAAATAACTTGACAGCATTTAAACTTGAGTGAAAAGTGATTTAAATACTTTCCTTTTTTTCCTGGTATGGTTATCAAACCCAGAATTAATCCCTTTGTCTCTTTCAAGTTAGAAACTAAACAGGTATTGTAATTTAATGTGCAGTGCAAGTGTCAATCTGTAAAATGCTTATAAAAAACTTGGAGTAATTTGTTTATAATGTGTTTAAGTTAAAAAAAACAATTAAAAAAATCTAATTTAAATTGGGAACATCTGTTATCATAAGTATATTAGGTATCACATCTGTAAGCTGGGTACATCCATATCAAATTTTTTCATCAACGTTGACCTACCTTGGTGATTATAACTTTACACAATTCTGTCTTTGCTTGGCTTCTTTTCTCATCAGTATAATCTGTTTCTCATCAATGTTTGCACGGATGGTCCAATGAAACCCTGGCATCAAACAGTTTAAAGCTGTCTCGGCCCACCGATTCAAATAACACCGGTACGGATGAATTCTTAACTGCAAAAGAATGAAATATGTAAAGTTGACTGAGAGAGAGAAATGGGATATACCATAATGACATGTTACACATAGAATATAATTATATAGGTATTGTTAAACAGACCATTAGCTGTTTTCATCCATATATGGCAGATATTATTATAAGGCTCTTATCAGGAAAAAGAAACAAAAATTTGACAGGATGAACTCGCTACAAAGAGTCAACGGTGGTCAGTCTCAGCTAGTCAACCTTTCATAAATAGAATTAACAAACAATTATGACATTTATTAACTCAACGAAAATATACAAACTGCTGTGAAATTTTCTACTATTAAAATTTATCTCTTTAAAATGTAACTTACTATTTGACTGTATTAAAATTTGGCTTTTTAATTGAAATAAAACAATTATAATACTTTTCACTCCTCTATTCAACAAAGTAGTTAAGTTTAAAATCATTCATATATATCGAATTACTCTACTGTGAATCATGCTGCTGTCTTTTCTCTGGTACCAGTATACCATGGGAACCAGTCTTTTATTATATTTCACCATCACTTTCCATAACAGTTGCCACTGCAGCTTACATCTACAAACTGAAAAGAAAGAAATATGAAGTATATGTGAAATGAAAATATCTATACATTTTTCGATACATGTAATGCAATGTTTGAGATTTACTACAAAACTTTTGAATAACTAGACCAAAGTGCACTTGATCAATGGTAACATTGATTATGTTGTGTATGTGGTTAATATCTAGTGGCAAATACTGCTAGGGAATAAGTTAATCATTATGTGATTTGAATATGAACACTTCTTATACAAAACCCACTGCTTTTATGTTAAAAGTGGTTTTACTTAAAGCATTACAGAAACTTAACAATTTTAAAGAACTATGACTATAAGGTCAAGGTCAGATAAATAGATTTTGACAGACATATACATGTTTACCTTACAATTGTTTTATACACCAAATATAAGTGACTTATTGCATATGCTTAATTGAAAAATAGACCAAAACACAAAAACATCAAATTGACCAGTGAACCATGAAAATGAAGTCAAGGTCAGAAGATACCTGCCAGACAGACATGTGAATCTTACAATTATTCATTTCAACAAATACAGTTGATTCAGATTAATTGCTATTACTACTTGAAAACAGTCCAAAACACAAAATTTAACATTGACTGTTGAAACATGAAACTGTCAGAAGTCAAGGTCATATGATACCTGCCAGTCTGACATGTACCCTGAATTTCAATCATTCCGTATTGTTGACCTACTGCTTATAACATTTTTAAAACAGACCTTATCAGGTAACTTTAACCTATATCACTGATCCATGAAATAAGGTTGAGGTCCAAGTGAAATGTAAACATTGCAAGGAATCCATATATCTCACAAGTGAGAAAATCCCAGGACAAAAAAAAATCTTTTTTTTTTCAAGCAGTTGCTGAACCATGGAAATGAGGTTCACAAGGTTGAGGAAAATGGACATTTAATTGATGGAAACTTCCTAACATAAGGTACATGTAACTGCACACAAAATATGAAGTATCCATATGTTCTACCTTCTCAAATAAAAAGCTTTATACAAATATGTGGCCTGCACATGTAGTTCTCCAGTTTTCTCCATTTTTCCTTATGCATCTCTGTTGAACAATTTTATTCTATGTACAGTAGGTTATTTTTACTTTATCATATTTAATAACATGTTTAAAACAAAGTTTGTAATATACATTCCAAGGGACATAACTCAAACACAACAAATGTTAGAACTGCATTCAATACTTTATTAAGTCAGGGTTATCTTGAAAATATAGCATTTATGGGATATATCATGTACAACCTTTTTTTAACACACGATGGTGTTATATAAGAAAAGAGAAAAATCCTCTGTATTGTGTTAAAGGCTTTCCGTAAGTCAACAAAACAACAATATAAATGCTTTTTTGCCCTTATGTTAAAACATAAGTTATTCACAATAGATTTAAAGGTATAAACATCGTAGATTTTTCTGTTAGCTCTTCTAAAGACACTTTGATTTTTACATAGTATCTTGTTAATTTCAAATAAATCTAATCTGTTGCATAGGATCTTTACAAACAACTTACTTAGACAACTAGAAATTGCTATACCTCTGTAGTTATTTTGATATCTAACTTCTCCTGATTTAAAAAGAGGTTTAATCATATTAATATCAATGTCTTAAAAAATCCAAAGCTTATTAAAAATAAGATATAAACTGAAAAGGACCACAAAGTAAAGCCAAAGTTGAGCAAGGAAGCAGAGCTTAAAAAGGAAAATACCAGCATTGTCAACTTAATATATAAAATAGTATCTGCAAAGCACAGAAGGAGACTATCATATAACAAATAGGCTTACCGCATCAAGTCTCTCACACAGCAGAGATGGCACAGAAGGAAAGTATCATATAACAAATAGGCTTACCGCATCAAGTCTCTCACACAGCAGAGATGGCACAGAAGGAAAGTATCATATAACAAATAGGCTTACCGCATCAAGTCTCTCACACAGCAGAGATGGCACAGAAGGAAAGTATCATATAACAAATAGGCTTACCGCATCAAGTCTCTCACACAGCATAGATGGCATCTAATTGTGAGGTTTTCGCCATAGTCACCTCCTAATTGAACTCTCCTAATTATGTTTCAGGTCAGTCTCTTATGTCTCAAACACTGTTGTTTCTTTGGTTATATTTCCTACAACATGATGAAGCATCATCATCCTAAGGATATCGAACTCGAGTCCAGTTAATGACCAGTTTCTTTATCATGTGGTCTATGAACACAAAATAGTATTTATTCTCAGCATGCCGATGTCCATGCAACACAATTTTGGTGTATAGTGATCTATGAGCCTGCACATAAAAGTGTTTAATAATAAATGAGGTAAATTATTGAGACTGTAATTTTAATTTTGGTCAAAATCTTATGATCAATCTCTTAGTGATCAATAGTATCAATACTTTGGTATTGTAATGATATAGCATCAGGTTATTTAACTGTAGTAGAAAACAGCATTTAAAGTTATTTCCATGGCAAATATTATGTTATGTTACAATTGTATTAATTGGTTCCTTAGGGCGCTACCATTTGATTTTTAAGGGTGAGGGGGGCTAGGGTGACATTTGGAAAAAAAGAAGGATAGATTGGTTTGGAGAGCCTGTGTCTCTCACTTGGGTCTATAGGAATATCAAAAACAGAGGAAACTCTCCAACATGGTAGATAAGAATAGACCATGATAAAAATCTCTATTTTGTTGACTTATTAATAGATCTTACCTTGCTGATCCATTTTTGTAATTTACATTGTTTACATATCTTTCATCAAGAGGCATAACAGAAAAAAACAAGAATGTGTCCAAAGTACACCCATGCCCCACTCACACTATCATTTTTTATGTTCAGTGGACCATGAAATTGGGATCAAAACTGTAATTTGGCATTGAAATTAGAAAGATCATATCATTGGGAATATGTGTACTAAGTTTAAAGTTGATTGGACTTCAACTTCTTTAAAATCTACCTTGACCAAAAACTATAACTTAAAGTGGGACAGAGACAGACAGATAAATGAACGGACCCACAGACCAGAAAACATAATACCTCTCTACTATCGTAGGTGGGGCAGAAAATATGTTTCTCTCTACATATCATAGTTTTCCTGATGAAGACCAAATGAAAAATAAAATCATAAATATTTTCATTTATGAGCAATAACTCCTATAAGAAAAAAAGTAAAATCACAAAAATACTGAACTCCGAGGAAAATTCAAAGCGGAAAGTCCCTTATCAAATAGAATTTGTCTAACAGTTTTGACGTATATATGGACAATTGGTAGAGCTCATTATTCTGAACATATTTTTTTCTTTCCGATTTCTCTTTTTATATGTAACAAAATATAATAGATAAAACTTGCTTTTTACCCCTATGTTCTTTTATAGATATATCAGTTATGTTGGTTGGTTGTCTGGGTTATCTGACACACTTTTTACCTAGATACCCTATTGATGATGGTGGCTTAGATTGGTTAAATTTGTCTCAGTAGTTGCAGGGGAGAAGATTTTTGTAAGATTACAAAAATTGTCAAAACTTACTATGAAGAGCCATAATACTCCTAAAGGGGTCAACTGACCAGTTCGGTTATGTTGACTTATTTGTAGATCTAATTTTGCTGCTTACAGTTTATCTCTATGTATTATAATATTCAAGATAATAACCAAGAATTGGAAAATTTCCATAAAATTATCAATTGTGAGGCAGCAACCCATCAACAGGTTTTCTGATGCATTTGAAAATTTCTGGGCAGATAGGTCTTAATATGATGTGAACATTTTCATTAGGTCAGATTGTTTTAAATGCTTTAGTTTCAGAGATATAAGCCAAAAACTACATCCCCCTTGTTCTAATTTTAGCCATGGTGACCATCTTGATTGATATTTTTATATTTTATCCTAAGGATGATTGAGGCAAGTTTGGTTTTATTTGGTCCAGTAGTTTCAGAGGAGAAGATTTATGAAATAGTTAACGGATGACGTTGAAGACAACTAAGACAAATGCCAAGTGATGAGAAAATCTCACTTTGCCATTTTTGGCCAACTGAGCTGAAGACGACTAAGACGAATGCCAAGTGATGAGAAAAGCTCACTTTGCCCTTTTTTGGCCAGGTGAGCTAAAACACATGAAAGTCAGGATAAACTAGTAAAAAAAAGCCAGGACTGAATAGAGTAAAAAATAATAAAGCAGGTCAAAATTTGTCATCCTATCCACCAAATAAAAATCAAATGGTAGCTTACATTCCGGAGATCAGTCTCCAATATAACAATATTGTTAAATTTCAATGTAACCATAGCCAGTGCCAGAGAATTATCCTGTTGCAGGATACCTGGGAAAAGTATTCTAACACATACATGATAAGTCCCAGATGATACCATACACCTGTAGGTTGTCTTTTGGCAAACCTTTACACATTGCCATTGTCTTGTCTTGTGTGAACATCCTTCCTGACAAAGGCACACCTCTGGTTACAGAGTAGAATGTACGGAAGCCTTTTAGGGCCATGCTAGTCTACTTTTTTCTACAATTTGATATAGATTCAGATTCAATAGTTTATTAAAGTCTCACCACATACAATTATAAACTTGATATAACAAATTATTAATTTGATATAACAAATTATTAATTTGATATAACAAATTATTAATTTGATATAACAAACAAGTGTGGACACAGATGAGTGTGGATAGTATGTTTTGATGTTTGACAGTGTTTTATAATAAAAGTAGTTCTATGTTTTTCCTATATGGTGTTTAACTGTGTTGCAGGATGACAACCAACCTGAGCGTTAGGAGTGTTGTTTATTTTATATT
The DNA here is from genome assembly GCA_037788925.1 of Mytilus galloprovincialis. Lineage (NCBI taxonomy): Eukaryota > Metazoa > Mollusca > Bivalvia > Mytilida > Mytilidae > Mytilus > Mytilus galloprovincialis. Next base: position 8,847,719 of record CM075336.1, on the reverse strand, counting down.
TGGTTTTTATGTTCAAGACGGGCATGAAACACTTATTGCATTGGTTACCAAATGATTATGATAGAATATGTTCCACATCTTTGATTTTGGATACATTTTATATTAGCTAGGAGAGCAACATAATAGGTTCAATTTTTCGTGTGTTTTTATTAAATGGGAGATGATATCTTAAAACATGATATAAGGAGCATGTAATTCAGTGGTTGTCGTTTGTTTATGTGTTACATATTTGTTTTTCGTTTATTTTTTGTACATAAATAAGCCCGTTATTTTTCTCCTTTGAATTGTATTACATTGCCATTCCGGGACCTTTTATAGCTGACTGTGCGGTATTGGCTTTGCTCATTGATGAAGGCCGTACGGTGACCTGTAATTGTTGATTTCTGTGTCATTTTGGTCTGTTGTGGAGAATTGTCTCATTGGCAATCATATCACATCTTTTTTATATGTATTTGCTAACTATTTCTATAGTTCTATTTGTATTACTTTGTGGTGGATCGTCAGTATCATTAGTTAAACACTTTGTTAAAATGTCGAGTTGATCCTCAAATTAGAAGACATTTATTGGTTTTTAGTCATGAAAATGCCTGACATGACGACTGGGCCTGATGAACTAGAAAGCCTCTAACTTGAGAACCCAAAGTTACCACCAGAGACACGAAAATATCTCTTTTTAAAAGTACAACGTATAACAAACGTATTATAAGCAAATAAGTAAAGAATAAGTAACAGGGAAACAGTCGAACGCTGAAACGGGTACATACGCGCTTATGATTTATAACACCTCCTAGAACCTAAATCTACAGGGGGGGGGGGCAAGGGGTTTAACTGTTATGCTGTTATGGGGCAATTTAATTCTTTGTTATCTGTTATTTTCAAAATATATTTGCTGTTAGCTGTTAATGTCTTATTCTTTGTTAGCTGTTATTGGGCTTTTAGTTTTTTTGTTATCTGTTATTGTGATAATGTATTTGCTGTTAACTGTTATTGAAAATTGGAATGTTAGCTTTTTTTTTGACAGTCAATATTCGGTATAAATTAAAGATCATTGGCCACTGGGAAGTACTTGATAAATTGCATGCTTATAATTGGTGCTTTTGATTTTTCTACCCTATATACCACTTTGTCTCATAGTTTTATTAAGAAAAATTCACACACCTCATTAAATGGTCATTTAGAAAAAGTCAGAATATTCAAACTCTTTTAGGTCACTTTTTTATTAGCAACAAAGGGAGCTTCAGTCAATATTTATATATAAACAAAACACCAACGTTTCATGAGAACTGCTGAAAACATTTTTGTGTTAATGTCTGAAAACTGGAAAATCACCCCTTTTTAATTGATAAAACCCGTTAACTTGGAAACGTAAAATCTAAAATTTATAAAAATTGAAAGTTACCTCATGTTAATAGATATAAACAATTCACCAAAAGTCCTTGCTTTGTGAAAGCATTTTTGAGATATCAGAAAACTGAAAAAAAAACACCAATTTTATTGAATAAAAACCCATTACCCAGGAACTTAAAATCTAAAATTTAAAAAAAAAAAAAAAAAAAAAAATAAGGGAGCTCACGTCAATAGATATTAAAAATTTCCCAAAGTTTAATGCAAATGGTTAGAGTTTTTGAGTTAATGTCCGACATGTTGACAACAGACGGACAACAGTATACCATAATACGTTCCGTAAAAGAGCGTATAAAAAATATTATAATATATTGAGTAGTAATTTAAACACATTCTAGATACATAAATTAATACTAAAAACATAGTCATAAAAAATGGAATGCATTACAAAGGATTATATCCGTAATAAGAAATACTGATTTGTCAAAGACCGAATTATTTTAATATTTCATTTACTGTTATCTGTTTTTGTCCATTTTAATTCCTTGTTATCTGTTATGAGCCAAATCAATTTGCTGTTTTGCTGTTATTGGGACCCCCCTTGCCCCCCCCCCCCCCCTCATCTACCACCAGGGACAAGAAAACAATTAAAAATCATTTTTTAAAAGGTGCAATGTATAAAACAAACGTATTATAAGCGAATAAGTAACGAATAAGTAAAAGGGTAACAGTGGAGCGCTGTAACGGGTACATACGCGCTAATAGGGTTATTTCATCTCTAAGAACACATATTTACCACCAGAGACATGAACACAATTGAAAATCGATTTATTTCAAGGTGCAACGTAGACCATCGACCACGCGTATTAAAAGCGAATAAGGAACGAATAAGTAGCAGGGTATTAATCGAGCGATGGAACGGGTACATACGCGCTAATAGGGTTATTTCATCTCTAAGATTACATAGTTACCACCGGATACATGAACACAATTGAAAATCGAGTTATTTCAAGGTGCAACGCATACCACGCGTAATAAAAGCGAATAAGGAACGAATAAGTAACAGGGTACTAACCAAGTGCTGGAACGGGTACATACGCGCTAATAGGGTTATTGCATCTCTAAGAACACATAGCTACCACCAGAGACATGAACACAATCGAAAAGCGTTTTTTTTTCAAGGTGCAATGTATACCATGCGTATTAAAAGCGAATAAGGAACGAATAAGGAACAGGGTATTAATCGACCGCTGAAACGGGTACATGAGTGCTAATAGGGTTATTTCATCTCTAAGAACACACAGTTACCACCAGAGACATGAACACAATTGAAAATCGATTTATTTCAAGGTTCAACGTAGACCACTCGTATCAAAAGCGAATAAGGAACGAATAAGTAACAGGGTACTATAGTATAGGTTTCCCGATTTGCTACGTATCAGGTACGGTTGGTACGTAAAGCAACCGTTGTTGCTGTTTTGGAGGTATCATTTTAAGCATGAAATTATTTTATTCATCATGATAAAATCAAAAGAATTGAAATGCGTATCACCAAAAAACTAGCTTAACGATTTATTTGATAACGATTACAACGTTTCACGAACTCTTTGTTTATGATGCTTTATGGGATGATTTACGTTTCACTTAAACATTGGTTTCTTACAGAGTGAGACTTTGGAATAATTAACATAATAACTATAGACTACTTTCTAAATAAAACACATGATACTGGTGTTGGTTATATTTGTTAACGTGTAAAATTTGCGTAGTTTTCATATTATAATTAGTTCTTGCATGATTTTGAAATTAGTTTTATTATTCAATTAATCTATTTCGATCATTGCAGCAGAAGGTTTTTTAATGATAGAATAAGGGATCCGAGATTTCATAGTCAGTGAGTGATAAATTGGAATTTTCCGTCTTATTTTTTTTCTTTTCTACTCGAAATGCATTCAAGAAAGTAAAATTGAAAAAAATGATTAATTCACTATTCGGTTGCCAATGAAAAAAAATCATTCCTTGAATCAATGAATTTAATTGACTAGAATAATTTTCATATGCTTGTACTAAAGCCTTACTAAGATATAATTGAACTGAATTGATTGTGTCCAATGAATATTTTATTAGAAAAAAATAAAATGGAAATTGGGAATATGACAAAGAGACAACAACCCGACCAAAGAGCAGATATCATCCGATCATGTACTATAGTTCAGTGAAAATGCACGTCATACGATATATACTCCAAAACATATAAATGAACTAAAATTTTAAAAAAATACAAGACTTACAAACTTTAAGGCTTCTGTCTTGGGACTGATAAGTATATCTATTATTTGATTCCTTATTCGTAAAATAGTAAAATTTCTCATACGTGTGAATGACGATTTGTGACTTATTTCAGAAAAATATATGAATTGGATTATAGATAACGAATTCGAACAACTAAAATAAACCTACAATACTAAATTCTATCATAGAATGCAAAGAAGGCCTTATAATTATTTTTTACAAACAAGTAAGTTGATCTCCGATTTTATATGCTATCATGCTTATCACATAGATTAAAATCTATTGAAAATGAGACCCATTTTACAGTAAGTTGTTCTATATATAGCGAATAGAGAAAACTATTCTTGGATAAAGAAAACAGTTTTGTACTAATTGTAAAGAACTAAACAATGATAAAACATATGTCTGGCTGTTCACAAATAAGCATTTACCAACTTTTATGTGTCTAGGAAATGATATTTTTCATTGTGTAGATATGAGATCCAAAAGGAAACAAAATATATAAATGATATTTGATTATTATGAGCTAGGTTGTAATAGTTATATATGAGACACATGAGACTCTGGTCCTGTCCCATAACATGATAGAAATATTTTAGGTTCTTGTTTTTTTATTTTTTTCAATGATGTGCATATTGTTGTGGATTGATGCCCTTCGTGGGTTGTAGATTTGATTCTTAAATCTCGTATATCATTTATAAATCTTGCTACAGACTTACTATGTCGTGGGTTTTTTTTTCATATATTATACTGAAATATTTTTTTTTATCATTATATATTATACTGAAAGATTTGAAAACGCCATGTAATTAGAGGGCGTCCAAAATACCAAATAGTTTTTACCGTTAACATTATATACTTTCAATAAGGTCAATTTTGTATTTCAAAATAGCTCTTTTTTATTATTATCTTCTTAAAGCCTACCTCCGAAAAATGCTAACTTTTTTTTACTTTAAACTATTATATCAGTCTAACAGGCATTTTTTTATACCTAAATAAGGCCGTCAGTTTTCTCGTTTGAACTTTTTGTTTAGCTTTTTTTTGCTGATACAATTTCAGGGGAAATAAATCTAAATTTACAACCGTTCGTTGCAACGGTTACTTGCAACGGTTGGTTGAAAGCATAATCGAGTACACGCAATATTGTTTGATATGAATAGGTAACATATTAATCTTATGTTATGAAAATAGAGACCCACCCTTCCCCCCTTTGCCAATGGTGATAAACACTGCCTCTTTTCAGCCTCCCTGCCAACGCTTGATATGGTATGACTTATATAACGTCCCAAATCAAGTTTGGATACACCCGAAGGATTCAGCGGCCGAATAGAACATAAGGCAGTGTTGGTTATATATTTAAACAAAGACAGGTTTGGGAAAACTAACCACAGTTTATTAAGTATGCATGTAATTATTTCAATTATACAATAATTGAACATAATGCTAAATGAATTAAGGCAAATACAAAATGTAAGTAATGCATGAATACAAAAGATAAATGATGTGTAATAAAAACTGTGGTTCTCAAACATCGAGACTAAACTACACATGAAAATACAATTAATACAATATACATGGTAAACAGTACAAAAAAAAATAATAAAATAAACCAAACATGACAATACAAACTTAAAAGACAGTTCATGAACTGATTTTCATGACATACAATGTATATATACATGAATGAGGGTCGGGAGGGTGGGAATAAAAATCTTTAGCCTTAGTTTAAACAAGGTGTTCGCTGCTGCAAGTTATTATTTTGAATGCTGAAACTGCCGATGATGCCAGACGATGATAATTTACTTAAATCTGATTGGCTAATTAATGAGGCGGGAAATATGAATACTAGCTCTTGATTGGTTGATATGAAATGCCAGACATATCAAGGGTACCTATGCTGCATCCTGATTGGTCAATATGAATAACGTTATGATATAGAGGCGCAGGAGATATAAACAATGTACATAGTTACCAGATAAGATTGCAATGCAATCACTGCCCTGCGATTTCAACCATGATTAATAATATATTTAAATAAAATATTCACATTAATCTTATGTTATGAAAATAGAGACCCATCCTTCCCCCCTTTGCCAATGGTGATAAACACTGCCTCTTTTCAGCCTCCCTGCCAACGCTTGATATGGTATGACTTATATAACGTCCCAAATCAAGTTTGGATACACCCGAAGGATTCAGCGGCCGAATAGAACATAAGGCAGTGTTGGTTATATATTTAAACAAAGACAGGTTTGGGAAAACTAACCACAGTTTATTAAGTATGCATGTAATTATTTCAATTATACAATAATTGAACATAATGCTAAATGAATTAAGGCAAATACAAAATGTAAGTAATGCATGAATACAAAAGATAAATGATGTGTAATAAAAACTGTGGTTCTCCAAAAAGAAATCCAAACCTGTGTTTAGAGGTAGGGGAATAGTGTATAAATATTTGTACTCAGAAAAATAAAACTAAGATTACAATGATATTGAAAAATTTATGATTAGAAAACCATTTTATACCATTTTTGGAAGTGCTTTTGCAAAGACATTCATGACAGTCTGTCGATGAGTGAAAGAAGGATCTAAATAATTTTTGTATGCATCACTCTTCCAATCCCCCTGTGTCTGAATAATTTCAGAAGGAATGCCACATTCTAATGCAAATGTTGCCCCGCCTCTACGAAAACTGTGCCCAGAGTACTTAGAACTATCATATCCTAGAGATTTTAAAGACTGTTTTAATCTGGCTAAAAACCCATTATATGTAAGGGGCATTAACTTGGACTTGGAGGAAAACATAAAAGCTGACACCAAATTATGAGAGGAAGGGCATATATCAAATGATAGTTTCAAAGCTTGACAGGGACAGAAGGGGGAACCTGGAATTTTAGGTAAAGGTACTTCTAGAGCTCTTTCCCTATTTTGTATGGTTTTTGTTTTCCTGAGTGTTAAAGTGGCCCCCTCCTTCGAAAACTTAACCGATGCCCTGTTTAGATGCCGATCAGGATTAAATTCCTGTAAAGATGGTGTAAAAAGGTTTGATTTCCTGAAAAAGGAAAAAAATGCTACTAAGCAAGCTGCCCAAAAAGTTATATCCAAACTTTCATTTAAGTCTATAGTTGTAAAAATGCCAGACAGTATTTTAGGAGTTATTGGTAATTTTGGGCGTTTTTCAGCCCCTAGAACTCTTTTAACCCCTTTTAAGACACCTTTGACAAAATGTGTATCAATAGGGTAAGGCAACTCAGCCTCTTCATGCAGGAGGCGCACAATATTTAAATAATTGACAACTGAGTTATAACAAAGCCTTTGTGTAAGAAAAACAATATATCTGGCCAAATTATCTTTGCTAATTGGGACCATAGGAATTAGTAAACCTCTGCAAAAGGATTCATAACTTCTAAAATACAACATATATGTCTTTTTCGTTGAGTCTGCAAACATCCTGCTTTGGAAAAACAAAACTAGGCTATCCAACTCCTGCACCTTCCCTGCACTTGGAATGCCTACATAAAAGATAGGATAGGGCTTGGTTAGACATATGGGATTCCAAATGCCTTAAAAACAGTGGTTTGGGAAGATAAAAATTCATAAATTGGTAAAACGCATTTGGCTCATGTAACCTAGATATGAAGTCTGCTATAATATTTACTTTCCCTGGAACATGGATAGCTGTTATGTGAAAATTATATGTTGCAGAGAGCCAAAACAAGTCCCTAAGGTAAGACATCAAAATTTTGCTGCGTGAAGTGCACTTATTCAAGCATGCAACAGTGGTCATATTGTCTGAGAATATAACGACTCTTTTATTTTCCCAATCTTTCCCCCATCTTTGCGCTGCAAAGACTACTGCAAGAGCCTCAAGCTCATTGATATGGAGATTTTTTACTACAGGGAAGTCATTTTCCCAATTTGTATAAAACCAGTCACATCCAAAGAAACCCCCTCCCCCCTGCTTACATGCATCTGTGTATACTGATGACAAGGGGATCTTTTCTAAAATGAGGGACTTTCCATTAAAAGTCTCTAAGAATTTTTTCCACCATTCAATATCATGCCTTATTTCGCCATGGAGGATTGCCTTATGCCAATCATGCTTTAAAGGGGTAATTGCGTCAATAATTCTGCGAAGGAATACTCTCCCGCCATGAACCACTGCTGATGCCCAATTAAGTTTGCCTGCTATAGATTGCAATTGCTTTTTTGATGCTCTTTTACGCTTACTAAATTCTGCCAATTCATGCTTAAGTAGGGAAAGCTTTCCCCCTGGAAGCCTTAACTCCATTGCAGTAGAGTCAATTTCTATGCCTATGAAAGTCAATTTAGTGGTGGGGTCAACCACTTTTGACCAATTTATCATAAATCCCAACTTGCGAAGAAGTGCGAGTAAAATGTTTAATGCTTGGATGCAACGCTGCTTTGTTGTTTCACAAATAAAAAAATCATCTAAGTATGCGATGATAGTAAAACCTCTGCGTGACATCATACGACGGACAGCTTGGGATAGCCTATGAAAAATATGGGGTGCTAATTTTGATCCAAATGGGAGCTTTGTATCATAAAAAGTATAATCTGTTCCATCAGGGAAGGTCCATTTTAAACCAGTTACTTCTTGACTTTGTGAGCTAAGGTTCACAGATCTATAAGCGGTTTTCAAATCTACTTTAGCCATATAACAGTTTGGAGTAACTAATTTTGATGCTTCATCTAAAGTTTGAAATTTTTGTTTTTCTATTTCACCAACAAAGGAGTTTACTGCAGACCCCTCTGGTCTACTACAGTCATGAATAATACGGACGCCCCCGTCTGGTTTAGGTATAACTGCTAATGGACTTATAATGCGGGGAGTTTTTTCAGCAAAAACATAGTTGCCACGTTCTATTTCATTTAGAATTTGCAAATGAGCTTTTTCGTACAGGGGGTTGTTAGGTGAAGCGGATGGGTGGTTTTTACCAACTATTCCTGATGGTAACTCATTTGCTGCTGAGGTCACAATGTCAAACCCAAATTCTATACCATGAAGTAAGTATTCTTTGTCAAAGTCATACTTTAGTTCAGTAACCCAAGCATCAAGGTGAAGGTCACGCAGAGGTTTTACTGGGCCTAACCGTTTTTTGGAAAGCTAGCCTGATGCCCAGAGCCAGAGTGTCTTTGTCCACAGCCTGGGACATTACACACATGTTCAAATTTGCACCCACTAAGTGAACAACCTAGCCTGGAGTTGAATTTTTTACATATTTCTTTCCCACCAGCTGTGTGAGAGGAAAATGGTTTAAAACCCTTAGATGTAGAAACTGGAGGTTTAGAAAACTTGTTTGAGTTACTACCCTTTGATTTTAAAAACACAGTTTGAATATGTGGTACATCAGTTCCCCATCTAAACTTATGTAAATTCTGCAACCTGCGATACTCTCTATCATAAAAGAAAACTGATGTTACATCATGCGAAAGAAACAATTGGTATGTACGAGTTGCATATGATAAATAGTCCAGAATGTTATTCTGGACTAGATGACCCTCTTCTAATAACTTATATAAAATTGCCAAGTTTGCCATTGACCATTGGCTTACATTTAAAGACTCTAGCTTAGGTTTAGAAGGTCCAGATTTTAAAATTAACTGACCTGAACCCGATTCTGATACAATCCTTTCATCGTTATCCCCAATGTTAACCCCTGATAACATGACAAAATCTACAATGTCTAAATAATTAGAGTTAGTTTTGTTATTTCCTAACGATTTAATAAATATTTGTGGGTCCTGCCAGGACTGAATGTTATTAAAACAAGCACTACCTTGATTTATGACACCAGATGCTGATTGCTGCTGTTGTAATTGATTTAAAACATTGCCCACACACGTGTCTGTCAATCCGGATGTTGGATTGTTTTTGTTATTGTTGCCGCCATCTTGAATATCTGTCACTTCCGGTGCGCACGCATCTTCTGTAGTCGGACATGCCGGAAGTCCACCATTACTGCTTTTTGGCGCGTTTTCAGTTTCTGCTTTAAATGACTGCCTTATGCTCTTCAGGAGTAGTTTCTGTTGTCCAATCGGTATTTTGGTCTTCTGAAGATCTTCGCCTTCTAAAAGCGCCAAAGCTTCCATTGAGTCAAATCCTAGGCTTATTACTGCATTTGCCGTGGCCTCGCTAAGCTTTTTCGCATCTGCCCAAGTTAGAACCCGTTCCACGTCTGTCATGGTCTTGGAGCTTGAACCTTCCAAAGTCATCTTGCTAACTGATTGCACGTTATCACAGCAAAGTTAATGTTAATATTTCCAATCATTGGTTACTGCACCAAAACATGATTTCCCGGTCTGCTTCCGAAGTTACGCTAATATGGTACAACTTGTGATGTCTAGAACGTTCCAGCTTAGTGCTCTTCAACTTTAAAAGTTCTGGTTTGCACATGCAATACGATTCTGCGAATAAATCACCGTTTCATCGGTATTAATTACGCTGTACCACGCGAGTTTATATCTTGAATTCCATGGATTTATCACCGAATTCCTGAAGTTTTCACAGATGAAATCAAACTTTCGTTAATAGTATCGTAAATTCATCTCATAGTACTGTAAATGTAAGATTTCCATCGTACTGTATAGAACGTCCACTTTCGATTGTTAAACTTATAATTAATAAGTATGAGAATAAAAATCTTTAGCCTTAGTTTTAACAAGGTGTTCGCTGCTGCAAGTTATTATTTTGAATGCTGAAACTGCCGATGATGCCAGACGATGATAATTTACTTAAATCTGATTGGCTAATTAATGAGGCGGGAAATATGAATACTAGCTCTTGATTGGTTGATATGAAATGCCAGACATATCAAGGGTACCTATGCTGCATCCTGATTGGTCAATATGAATAACGTTATGATATAGAGGCGCAGGAGATATAAACAATGTACATAGTTACCAGATAAGATTGCAATGCAATCACTGCCCTGCGATTTCAACCATGATTAATAATATATTTAAATAAAATATTCACATCTATATGAATGTTATACCAAGTTGTAGCTGCAAATCATCTAAATACGTTTACTAATGATTCATGAAACATACATCGACATAAAGGGCATATATGAATTAATTTCAAAACTTCAATGACGGCTCCCAGTTCGTACTACGGTTGGTACCGTAGCAAATCGGGAAACCTCTAATAACCGAGCGTTGGAACGGGTACATACGCGCTAATATGATTTTTCAACTATAAGAACACATAGTTACCACCAGAGACATGAACACAATTGAAAATCGATTTATTTCAAGGTGCAATGTATACCACGCGTATTAAAAAGCGAATAAGGAACGAATAAGTAACAAGGTATTTACCGAGCGCTTGTACGGGCACATACGCGCTAATAGGATCATTTCATCTCTCTAAGAACACATAGTTACTACCAGAGACATGAATACAATTGACAATCCTTTTGTAAAAGGTGCAACGTATATGGGCCTTTTTTTCAAAAAATGTGGATTTTCTTGTACAATCAATATTTCTAAAAAAGTGTAAATATTTTTATCCAATTTTTAGATACACAATTTAGTTTTTGGTGTGTGTAACAAGTTCCAGCAAATTCAATATGAAATTTAGCTACAGAAATTGCTTCCAGTGGGTTTCAAAGGGTCCAAAAACCCCAAAATTGCTTGTACGAAATTGAAAAACTAGTCTTTTTAAATGCTGGTTTTAATACCCAGCGGAAATTATTATTTTTCTTTTGTTATTATAAATATATAGGTATCACTGCAGGTATGTATACACAAATACAGGGAATTATTAGATTTTATTAGCATTTTTTTTTACTTTTCATTTCGTACTTAAAAAAATGTCAACTACATAACACAAATTAAATAATGTTGCCAATAAACAACTGATTATATCCCTTGTAACTAAGGAAGTGCTCTCTACTTACTCTTCATCCTCTGATGACGTGCTTAAAGTTACAGGATGACATCATTGATTCATTTCATAATACATTATAGATTAGTTTTGGTGAGTACAATTTACTCCGTAATTTTATTCTAAGTCAACTTTGTAACGGCAAAAACATTCATTTGATAAATTTTGGCATAAATATTTTTTTTTACATAAATCATTCAAAGTCTATAATACTGACTCTAATTCAATAAAAAACCATTTATATGGTAATATTAGGGTCAAGAAAAACATCCAAAAACCACAAATAGGTCAACTACATAACGGTCAACTACATAACGCAGTGAATCGTTATGTAGTTGACAAAAAGCGTTATATATTTGACAATGCTGAATTAAATTCACTTTAAAATATGTTTCTAAAAAGTGTTATTTTAACTGTTATGAAAAAAGTGTGATGATTTTTATGGAAATATATCAAGCAAAATGTAAATATTATTAAAAAAATTAGGGACCGAAACTAAATCCGTTATGTAGTTGACATATGTCCCATACTTGTTTCTATGTTATTTTTTAAAATATTTTTGTAGTAGCATTTAAGATTGCATATTTTTATTTCAGGTTGTATTGTTGTTAAACTATTCAATTTCATATATTAAAGTTGAAAATTGAATATTTTTTTGTATTGTTATTTCACAACTGAAATATCCACATTTTCTGAAAATGACCGTATTATAAGCAAATAAGTAACGAATAAGTAACAGGGTAACAGTCGAGCGCTGAAACGGTTACATACGCGCTTATAGGGTTATATCACCTCTTAGAACCCAAATCTACCACCAGAGACAAGAAAACAATTGAAAATCATTTTTTTAAATGTGCAACGTATAATACACGTATTATATTAAAGCGAGTAAGGAACGAATTAAACAAAGTATTATTCTAGCTCCGAAACGATGTACACCCTGCCACATTATGCAAGTATTAGTCTCGATGCACCAGAGTTATCGTTCTTACAGCCAACAATAACGACTCTACATATGCATATAAAAAACTATACATTTGATTCAGATTTTTTTGTTCTAATATTCTAAAGGAACTTGGGTTAGAGGGGGAGGGGGGGGGGGGGCAGAAATGATTCTCTCTTTTGTTCTTCTGCCTATGAATTTCCTGTAAAGCAAATAGTCGGGCCAATCATTATTGGCTTCATCTTTGAATCCAAAAAATCCTGAATTTATTGTTTCTGTGAAGTTTGGTTAAAGTAAGGTCCTCATATGATTATGCACGATCCTTCATTTAAATTGTTCGGCGATTTTTATTTCATAGGAAATTAGAGAAAAGGACAGGCACGTGTAACCTGTCCCCAAAAGTAGGATTGTGTTTTCGATAAGATTTTTTTTTAGAAAAAAATGTGTATTAGATACAACAGAAAAAAGGGGGGGGATTCCCCAACCCTGGGGTCTTATTCCCAGTCCAGGCATATTAGTATGTTTATATATCTCCGTTGTAGTATAACTGAAAATAATGCATCCAAGCAAGTTTGATATAGTACTTTTTTCCGAATGCGTCCATAAGGTAAATGGGGGTAAATCATCAATTTCACTTTGATTTCAGGCTTATTCCTCACAGTAAACATGTATGCGCTATTGTTCTGGAATCACTCCTATAGACATTTGTTTAAAGCAATCACATTCTCTCTGGTTTTCTCTATGACATCTCTAAATATAAATCACGATCTCCAATTCTCAAAACGTCCATTGCATACGCGCGTGTGTTATCCGACACCGCGTGTGTTATCCGACACCTCATCCGGGACACTTTCCACGTCACATGACACTTTTATTCTGCAGACGGATGGCCGGACGAATAGAGATTTTTAACTATTCGTCCGGCTAGCCGGACGAATAGACACTCCGTTATTTTTATGGTTCACTTTCATTTGTACATGTCGTTATTTCATTGTTTGGGATATGAAAAAAATATTAATAATTTGCTCTTTCGAAGTAAATAGGCGCAGATATATAAACCATACGACTGGATGCAAAGCAATACTAAATAAATGCTCAGTAAAAATTAAAACGAATTAAAATAAAACATCTAATTTTGGAAAATTATTACAATTTCATATGAAAAAACAATAATAGACGTTAAAGTTAATTCAGTCAATGTTCAGCACCATTTATCAACAACACTTTGATCGCACGTCTATATCCAGCGGGTAACGATAAATCTAACATCTATACCATTGCGAATTTATCCGAATCCAAATTATCAGTTATAAGCTATGTTGCTAGAAAGAACTGAAGAAGAAAATATACATGGACTTCTACTTCTTTTAGACTTTGAAAAAGCATTTGATACTCTTGAATGGTCATTCATAAATAAAGCACTTGAATTCTTAGGTTTTGGTCCTGATTTCTGTAATTGGGTAAAATCTTTATATTTTAATATCGAAAGTTGTATCATAAATAATGGTCATTGCTCTAGTTTCTTTAATATAGAAAGAGGGGTTCGTCAAGGGAATCCTTTATCCCCTTATCTTTTTATACTGGCTTTGGAACTTATGAGTGCAGCAATGAAAAATAACCCAGATATAAATGGTATTAAGATAGATAACTGAATATTTGCTTAGTCAGTATGCAGATGACTCAACCTTAACTTTGGATGATGATGAAAAATCGTTAGAACAATCTCTATATATTTTAGAAAAATTCTCTGAGTGTTCTGGTTTACGAGCAAACTTAGAAAAAACTGAAGCCATTTGGATTGGGTCAAAAGCGCATTCAAAAGAAATATTTCACCAAGGAGAGAGATTAAACTGGAATCAGACAGGGAAATTTAAACTCTTAGGTATAAACTATGATCTATTTGCTGTCGACAAGACTGCCTATAATTTCAAAGAGAAAATTGAAAAGATAAACTCATTATTAAATACTTGGATTTACCAAGATCTTACATACCTAGGAAAAATAACAGTCATAAAGTCTTTAGCATTGCCAATTCTCATTCAGTCATTAACAATATTGCCAAATCCCTCTTTTGAAAATTTTAAGAAAATTGAAAATATTTTTTTTAAGTTTCTATGGAATGGCAAACCAGATAAGATCAAAAGAAATGTACTAATTGTATCATATGATACTGGAGGACTAAAGATGCCTCATATTGAATCCTTCTGTTATTCATTAAAAATGACATGGATCTATAAACTAGTAGACCCTTTCAATCTTTCTCCTTGGAAAATTCTTTTTAATGATAAGTATAGAAAATATGGGGCAGATAAAATATGGATGATGAATAAGGATAGTATTGAACAAATTTCAATATATTTTAATAGATTTTGGAAGGACATCCTTCTAAATTGGACTAAACTGAGGAATGCTTCCCATGACCATAATGATTTAATGGGCCAACCTATTTGGTTTAATAAACTTTTAAAAATTGATAATAAAACTATTTTTTATGAAAAATGGTGTGAGGCAGGAATATTTTTTGTCAATGATTTACTGAATGAGAACAATGAATTTCTCTCTTTTAATCAATTTAAAGAAACATATGATATCGATACAAATTTTCTTCAATTCTATGGTATATATCATATGATCCCAAGTAGCTGGAAGGACCAGATCAAAAACTGTGAAAAGAAAATCAACATTACTTGCGATAATTTAGACTTTTTGAAAACAAATCAGAAATCATGCCCATATTTTTATAAATTATTTTTGGCTACTTATCATAAAAAACCCACAAAATCACAAAATAAATGGAAAGAAATTTTGCATATGGAAATAGCTCACTGGGATCTTTTCTATATGCATCCTTTCAAGTGTTCTTTGAGTAATAAAATGATCATTTTTCAATACAAAATTCTGCAAAGAACTTTAAGCACAAATAATCTGCTATATAAGTGTAAACTTAAAGAAACACAACTATGCAGTTTTTGCAATGAGACAAAAGAAACAATAGAACATATTTTTTGGGAATGTTACATTGTCAAAAACTTTTGGTTTCAACTAGTTGATACACTACATTCAAATTGCAATTGTGAGCTTCTGATATCAAAACAAAACATTGTCTTGGGATCAGATATTATAGATATCTCAGGAAATTTTTTCACTGTTCTCATGAAGTACTATATTTATTCTTGTAGATTGAACTCACTGTTACCTTATGTTAAGATTGCACTAAAGAAATTGAAAAATTATTACATTGTTGAAAAACTATCTTCCATTTTTCACAGTTCTCCTGCAATAGGTGAAAAAATAGAAAAAAATGGGAACCATTTCAACAACTAATTTTATGATACAAGAAAGATAACTCATACTTAACTGAAAATAAATATGTAACACAACTTGATGCACATCATAATTGGACAGTGGTTAGTGTGCATCATATAGATATTATATATATGTATGTATGGAAGAATTAAATATGTGTTACTATGTTATGATAATAGGAGTTGAAATACTGGTTGGTTTTTGTTTTTTGTTATGTGATTTCCAGATATTGTTAGAGTATGCCACTATATATATTATGATATGAGTACATTCCCCATTTCCATTCTCAATTTTATGTATGAATAGAATAATTAGATTGCTTAAATAATAATTATAATCGTTTAATACCAATTTAATCATTTATGAATATAAGTCAATGATTTTTTATATTTATTTTATTTTATTTATTTTTTGTTTGTTTGTTTGTTTGTTTTTTGTACTTTTTGTTTTTGTATTGTTCTTTTTTTTGTTTGTTTTTTGTATTTTGTTTTTTGTTTTTTGTTTTTTTTTGGGGTTTTTTTTTTGGTATAGGGAGGGGGATGTTTATAAGCACTGACACTGACAGGTCAAAATGAATAAACTTGTATTGTATTCTTCTTTATAAAAAAAAATGCATATAAATATTGTATGAGATGAAGAAATACCAAATAAAGAATTATAAAAAAAAAACTATGTTGCTCCAACGTCCTTTAATCAGTCAATTATATTGTTAATTCGTATATATATCCACAGTAACATCAGCAAGCGGGAACAGACGCTGAAAAATAAAACTTCATCAGAAAATGAGACTGAAACAACTGATTATAAATATTCAAATTCAAATATTTTATTGGACAAAGCACATATAATACAATGCGTATTCCAAGATACAAACACATTAAACATGACAATTTATGCAAATACAACAGAAAGAAACATTTCAAGTACTAATTATACATATAATATCACAGTATTACACAGTATTATACTTATGGTAGACCAACTGACATTAGATTTTTATTATGAAGTTCAAAAGCTTGACTTAAATAATTACATATTTGTCTGGTGTCAACCAGATTTACTGGGTTAAGTAAATAAATCGTTGATTTAATATCATCATCATTATTAAGGTTATTGAAAATATCAAACTTCTCTCGAAGGTCTTTATATAGAGGACAATATAAAAGAAAATGAACTTCATCTTCCACTTTATCTTTACAAAGTTTGCAGTATCTTTCACTTGCTAAAATTTTTGGTTTGCTATACCTCCCAGTTTCAATTGCAAGTGAATGTGCACTTATTCTAATTTTTGTAAGCAGTGATCTATCATATTTCTTAATATCAAATCTCAAGTAAGCTTTTAAGTCAAAAGATGAGCACATTTTTGTATAAAATCTTAGTTTACCCGTGTTATTAGATTTGATATGCTCAAGTTGACCCAAAATCTTGCATTTATAAAAGTTTTTGAGTGAGTCCTCAAACACATTATGTGATATTTGAAGTGAATCAAAGTTGATTAACTTTTTTAGTTTATGTAATGATTGTACCCAGCAAGAGCTCTTTTGTGTATACAATTTTTTATCTTCAATGAATGCAGATTTTAATAAATCAAATTTTGGGTTGTTTCCAACTTCAATGTCAGTTAATCTAGCATAGTATTTAAACATTAGTTTATATGATATAAAACACACTGGATATAGCTCAAGTTCTGTACGTAAAGCTAAATTGGAAGCTGAAATATTGGGTGGGATAAATAATGGGAGGGTTAGTTTTCGGCTATCGACGGCAGAATGAAATACTTAAAATTCTTTAAATCACAAGTATATAAAGGAACCAATCAAAATGCATCGTTATGTCATAAAATTCATAACAAGTTGTATCATTAGCTGTATGTAAAGAACCGAAATAGTTCGAACAGTATAAATTTAAGTCCATTTTTATCTCCAGTCGCCAATTATATCTTTTTAATTAATTAAAAATAGCACAATTATATTATCTTTTATAGATTATGATAAAGGGACCCAGTTTGTCAGCTGTTAGGTAATATTTGAAGAAACCTCAAAGTATAAGAGAGACGGGAGTAACTTCCAAGCAAGGACCGAAGCGACTTCGGGAATGTCCGGAGAGCCGACAACCTTGGTTCGGAAGTTGAGACGGAAGATACCATAGCAAAATTCAAAACTCATAAATCGATGAAAAAATGACAGCATAATGACAAAAAAAAAAACAAACATAAGCGACGGAAGACAAACAAGACGGGAAAAAATCTACATAAAAAACGAAAGACTGGGGTGAACTCAGATTATTCAGAAGCTTAGTTAATAAGCCATATGCAGTCTTCACAATAAACTTTAAACACTTCAAGCCGCCATAGCTTATAATTTTTGGATTTTTTTTTAGCAAGATTCTGATGGCCTGTAGAGATGATTTTTACAGGCTTGCAAACAATTTTACGTGCCTCGGCTGCTGGGCCTGTGATTGAGTGAGAAGACTGAAAAACTACTATAATTAAAAAATGTTAAATCCTATGTCTGAAAAGGAATTAAAATCTATTTGTATGTATATTGAAGAAGCTCTTGATTTGAGAGACCACCATACCGTTTCACCAGATAATAATCTTTTACATTAGTTTGTGCATATGCATATATATATATATATATATATATATATATATATATATATACAACTCGTCTAAACATCAATATATACATTATGTACACAGCCATGTATCACCATCATTGATGGCGATCCGATGGATACATCTGTTGTAGGGTTGTCACTGACGCAGACGTACTTATATATATTTCAGTATTATTCTAGATTTTCATATATTTACTTAAAACACACAATATAAGATTTATATATATATATATATATAAATCTTATATTGTGTGTTTTAAGTAAATATATGAAAATCTAGAATAATACTATCTTATATTGTGTGTTTTAAGTAAATATATGAAAATCTAGAATAATACTGAAATATAAGTTTATGGTATCAATATCAGTTTATTATGTATTTGTATACATAGAATTGGCTCATGACTTGTTACATGAATCTTTATTTCATTTATGTGTTGTTTTAATATTATAATTGTCTGTATTTGGATCACGCCTCTATTGTGCTCTTTCCAATAAAATATTGAATTGAATTGAATTGAATAATTAAATTAATACAACTATAGAAATATTGAAAATGTCTGCTAATGTCTTTTAATTTTTGCTAAAATAGAAAATAAAACGGGGGTCAATACACAAACATTTTTTAAGCAAGAATATAGATATATGTGAAAAATCAATAAGTTCAAGTAAAAAGTTTAAATGACGTCTAGTTCACAAGACGCCGGTCATCATATGACCATAGATATTGATCCTATATAGTAAATATGGCTATTTCTATTTATCTATGATATGACTAACTAGTTGTGAACATCCTTGTCGCACGAGTTGTATGATTATCTGTTACATACATATATTATCCATTTTCAAAGATTAACATTATCCCGTTGGCGTTGTGTGTGGCCTTTTTAATCTGACCGGAATTTAAAAATATGGCGATTTTTCTATTTTCACAAAGAAGGAAGAGCGCTAATCATGTGGTTACTTTTGTTGATCATCTGTATCTGTTTCGTGTTTTTTGACGTTTGGTATTTCATTCGATTTGGAATCACATGTTCCTTTTACACGTTTACCAAGTCGACTTCACTATTTGAAGAAAGCATTTTTTATGGTAAGTTAAGTTTTAAACGGGAGATAATCCAGATATTTCTTACGGTGATGATAGAAATTCTTCACTAACTGACAATAAACTCCGGGTCCAGTTATTTATATTTAGAATAGTTCTGTATTTCAGTAGCCATTCGTTGGTTAAGTTCTGTCATGTATCAAAAGGGAAATTGAATGGTCCATTGTATGGTCAATTTTCGTCTTCACTTAGTCAAATAATTATGACGCCTTGAAAGGCGAAAGGCTAGTCTATATCCTGATTTTTTTACTAAGTATTATATATCACCGGCTGTGTCTCGTAAAGTTTGTTTTAAATGTTATTAAAAAAAAAAACCAGATGTCATCATTACAAAGTGGTACATGTAGAGGGAACGACATAGCATCTTGAAAGAACGAGATAACTATCTTGTGGGAACGACAAGTGCTATGATAGCATCTTGAGGGAACAACATTTTTTTTTCTATCATGGCCGCATTCTGCCACCGTACATGTATCTTCAAAATATTTTTTTAGATATACGCATAAAAAAATAAAGATTTTATACATTATAATGATTATATATAGCAGACGGACACATAATTGCCGCCGAAAGAAAGAAGATGATATTAGTGTTTGCCAGTCAATAAAGATTAAGAAGATGAGGCATGATTCACAATATAAATGAGTGCTAATGAGACAACTCTCCATCTAAGTCGCAATTTGTAAAAGTAAACCCTTATACTAATATTGTAATATATATTAAAAAAATACGATATGCTTCTTTTATTGTTACGATGAAATTTAAAGAGTAGAATAATATACAATTATGGCCCGTTGAAAAGGTGAATATCCAAAATTGCCAACACGAGAAGGTTATTTCAATGAGATTGACAATTTGGGATATTTCATGTTTATCGATAACAGTGGAAGGGTCTTTTGAACACTTACTATATTTTTACATAGCAAACACTAGCTGACGTTTGAAAAAAACTCAGGAAAATACATTTGTGATCTAGAATTTCTCGAATGTACAACAAAGGTAGAATCTTTTTGTAAAATATTGATGCCCCTATTTTCTTTGTAGGAATATGTTTAACAACGGATCTTGATTTTATGATACATATGAATAATGCTAGATATCTACGAGACTGTGACTTTGCTAGGTTTAAGTTTTGGATACAGAGTAAAGCATGGAAAGTGGTACAGAAATTAGGAGCTACCATGTCCAATGCTGGGAATAATATTAGATACAGACGTTCTTTACAACTCTTCGATATTTATAAGATCAAAACAAAGGTATGATAGAGCGAATCAGAACAGAATCAGTAAAACTAATATCTTCAAACAAAACAGTCACTCTTTCTAATACAGTGACCCAGGCGCGTAGCTACGTTTACGTCAAAACGCCCGTGCGTACACTTGATTTTTGATAAAAATTTTTTTTATTATAATCTAAATAAAATAAAAGATCTGATTGAAAGCACATCGGCCTTGTAATCCTACTTCAACGGCTTGTAATTGCGAATAAACGTGACGAAATTTACTTTTCAACCAAATGGTATCATATTATAAAATAATTATATTTGTTCTGTTACAGTCTGCATCTACTGTGAATCCTTTTGTTTAAAGCAATTCATTATCTTCCGAGATTTGATATGTGGTTTGCATTTTTGTCAAACGTGTGACATAGAAATCATCAATTTCGTCAATATCTAGTTCAGTATGTGGGTAAGTTTTCGTGAAATTTTATGGAAGTTTGATCGAAGTTTGTTTATGATCAAACAAATATCCAGACCATAATGATGTTTATTTTACAAATATATCATGATTACAAGGGGTAATTGCAAAACATATCGGTTCAGGGTTAACAATCTTCGGATCCGTTAGGCGAGTGAATTTTTTCCCCTCTCAACCGGTATTTTTGGCAAATACTCCTTGTAAGCATGATATATTCGTTTAATTCCACCGAATGCTCTTTGTTTTTCCCCATCTGCCACCAGATTTGTTAGCAAATATAGTAGGTAACAAATGCTGTATTTTCACTGGATGATAGAAATGGTATTTTTTACATTTTTTTTTATATATAATATTGAGATTTTCTTTTCTCTGCCGGTGTATTTGTTATAAGGGAATTCCATTTGTGCTACTTCAAAAATCAAGTGTACACACGGGCGTTTTGACGTAAACGTAGCTACGCGCCTGTAGGAGTAAAATTTTAAAATATCCTATGTAAATTATAAAATCATATTGGAGCGGAATCTCTCGACATTTCTACTTGTGTGGTATACTTTGAATTTACCCATTGGCAACAAAGAAAGCAGGAAAAACTTGATAGTGCGCGTTTCTAATTTAACGTTATTTTTCTGTTACACTAAATGGTAGCAATATCTGACATTGCGTCTGGTCTTAACTGCATAATTTGATTTATTATTTCATTTGGTTTATTTGTACTGCTTTACTTGTGCCTTTTTTTTTAAATTGCAATTGTTTTAAATAATCATTGTAATCATTGTATATAATTTTATTGTAATTTTTCAGCTAAGCTTCACGGTCATCGCGGTAAAAAGTAGAAATAAGATTATGCTGTTATATTAGTGTGTAACGTTTAATATTTTTTTAGTTAGTATACTGGGACGACAGGTCTTTCTACCTAGAACAACAATTCATCAGGACAAGGGACGACTTTGTATGTGCTGTAAATATAGTCAAACAAACAATGATAGGCTGTTCTCCCGCCTTGATCATAGAGAAACTTACTGGAGAACAGAGGGAACCAGTTTTAACAGAGGAATTAAAATGTTTATTAGAGTCATGGCAGCTATCTAGCGAAAGACTTCGACAGTCCAGTTGATGACGGTTTAACCTTAGTTTGATTTTATTTTTAATTCGTGAAATTTGCAAACATTTTATAATTCAAGCTACTTAATTGTTCTTATAGTTTTATGAATTAAAACCGATTATAATTCGAATGTGTTAGTGGTATATTACGATTAACCAATCATTCCAATGTTACTGTTATAAAATATAGTTATGTTCATTTTATTTTCTTAATAAATTTTTCTACACTTAATGTTTTTATTCCGAACTTTGGTAATATAATGTCCCAAGAAGCTGGATTTTGACGTATATGAGGTATGTGAAAAAATAAGTTCATCACGGATAATCTGATAATATTTGTCAATATGGAAACACGACCCTAAAAATCAATGATTAGTTGATTTGACTGATTCAAGATCACGAATTTTGACTTATTTATGCTCCTATTTATAGCACGTAAACGTGTGCAAGCATATAATCAAAATGGAGCTTTACTTTCAATGTATGTTAATTTTTGTGTCATTTTGTCGTCTCATTAGCAATCATACCACGTCTCCTTATTTGTATCTAATATGATCTAATATGATTACTCCATGAATTATTTGCTTTACTTTGTAAATGATAAATTACTTCAGTGGAGAAATTGAAGATTTTATATCCAATCTAAATGAAATTAAGATCTATCGGAACTCGCGTGCTCTGTGATATTAGACAACGAAATCTGAGATCAATATCTTATCGAATAGACCACTTTCGAGTTCATGAATACGTCACCGGGAAAAAAACTGTCTTTTATGCGCGCCTTTATGACGTCATTAACCAGATAGGGGGATCGTCTGTATTCCTACACTAATAATGTTCATTAAGCGTCTTAGTGATCGTCATTGTACAGGATAAACTAGCAATAATGTTTGTTCTGTAAGTACTTTTATCAGAATTCCCTAATGATACAAGTGCTAATTGTCCATTATAATTACTTGAGAATTCAATTTGTCGAATAATTCGTACAATATATCATCATAGTTTTCAAACCACTCACTCAACTTTGGAACGGAAGTGACGAGGTTCCCGTTAACGCACAAGTGATATTCACTAAAACCAAAGTTTTGCGGAAATGCATCGAACTCGAAAATTGTCTATTAAATTGATTTGGTATCGTCTGTCTACACCATTCAGTTGTCTTCATTTTGTTTCCAAACGGATTACAAAGTAAAACCAAGGAGGTTAATCTCCTTGATAAATTAACTCACCGTACGGTTATTTTCTGTGTCATTTTGGTCTCGTGTGGAGAGTTGTCTCATGGCAATCATACCACATCTTTTTTTATGTCATCATAGATACCAGGACTTAAACTTTACAATAACGCCAGACGTGCGTTTCGTCTGCAAAAGACTCATCGGTGACGCTTGCTCAGTAAAACACGTAAACGGCTCACATGAGAGTACATCCCAACATCATAAAGTACTGTATGACATCAATATAATCTCGCCAGAGCTCGGTAGAATCCAGTTCAATAAATAAGCACCTAGTACTAGTTGTTGTGTGTATTGTTTTAAAGTATTTCGTTATTTGGTTGTGCGGGATTAACAGAAACAATCTATTTAAAATTAGTTCTCCACACTTGCTCCTCGTTGTTTATATGTCGCGAGACATATACACAACTAATTTTAGATTGATATAGGAACGCAGTGATGTAGAATTGGAATGGGGGCGTTTAATCCAAAACCTCGTGTAACGAAGTGCCATGCCTCCAACAGGTACACAGGCCCTTTTAAAAACTATGGGGTAGGTGTCCTGTTGCATGGCAAAATGTCGGTCCCTATCCAGCACATCCTTATTGTCCAGTGACATTGTAGATTTCTTGCTTTCCATTCTCATTCTCCTGATGATAAAATGTTTTTGTCCTGAAGATACATGAAATATTTGCCACTAAATTTAATCAAACAACAATTAATCTAAGTAACAAAACACATGATGACACGACATACGACAGCTACTGAAGAGGTTCACAACATGATGACACGACATACGACAGCTACTGAAGAGGTTCACATGATGACACGACATACGACAGCTACGGAAGAGGTTCACATGATGACACGACATATGACAGCTACCGAAGAGGTTCACAACAATGTTCTACTGTAGACCGCCATCACATGAGGACACGACATACGACAGCTACGTACTGAAGAGGTTCACAACAATGTAACGAAACACATGATGACACGACTTACGACAGCTACGGAAGAGGTTCACATGATGACACGACATACGACAGCTACTGAAGAGGTTCACAACAATGTTCTACTGTAGACCGCCATCACATGATGACACGACATACGACAGCTACGTACTGAAGAGGTTCACAACAATGTAACGAAACACATGATGACACGACATACGACAGCTACTGAAGAGGTTCACAACAATGTTCTACTGTAGACCACCATCACATGATGACACGACATACGACAGCTACGTACTGAAGAGGTTCGAAACAATGTAACGAAACACATGATGACACGACATACGACAGCTACTGAAGAGGTTCACAACAATGTTCTACTGTAGACCACCATCACATGATGACACGACATACGACAGCTACGTACTGAAGAGGTTTGAAACAATGTAACGAAACACATGATGACACGACATACGACAGCTACTGAAGAGGTTCACAACATGACACGACATACGACAGCTACTGAAGAGGTTCACAACAATGTTCTACTGTGGACCACCATCACATGATGACACGACATACGACAGCTACGTACTGTAGAGGTTCACAACAATGTTCTACTGTAGACCACCATCAGGAATTTATTTATCGTTATAGCTAAATTTCACTGCAAATCGGACAATTAAACTCAACTATAAATTCCACGTACAAAATGTATATACTGTACAGTACGTTAATATGTGTTAACATGTTACTGGTATGTGATTACAGTGGCGGATCATAAAAGGGGACACTGACTAAGATGTGGCCCACAGAAGCCGTTGAAAGATATTATATGTATGCCGTATCTTTATATCATTTTTGGATATGAGTAAAATGATACTAGATAATACGTACATGTACAGTTGGGCACACAAATAAAACGTAAGTATGTCATATATAGTTATAAACATATTAAAGAGATCTTGTTTATTTTTCAAAATATATGGCACAATGCAATTGCTTCGTAAATTTGAAACACGAACATTTATTTATATATTTTTTATATATATGTACTCAAATTTGAAACAAAATTAAATATCAATAGATTCTGTACATGAAAATTATAATAATAATAATAATAAAGTTTCTATAAATGTTAATTCACAGTTCACTTTTTGCACTGTCTCACTCTGTATCTGGCCACAGATGTATCACTGTTCGAAGACTGAAAGAGAAAATTAAATATATGACAAGGAGATAACTATTCAAATCAGGAATGCGCTTGCAATAGTCAGTTTAACGTCTTTTATTTATGTTTTAAAGCATTAATTTGAAACAAAGTTGTCAAAGTTACATCAATTTGCGTAAGAAACTTACAACGTTATTCTGAAAACTGTCAAGACAAACATAGTAGTGATACAATAGTGAATTGACCTAGATCTATTACACTTAGACTATTTTATATATATCGTATGCACATGAAAGTTGTCCGTGACAAACATTAGAGCCGCTTTCACTGTTTCAGCAGTGTCAATAATCAGATCTGAAACGCTGAATAATGTGATACTATACTATATACATAACTGATGATGGCATGACATTTATTTGAGTCGAGCAACAAGTATTGCTGGAGCTACGTCATATGAGGCTAAAAAATTTGGAAGCAAAAGTGTCAATGTGTATCGTTCTTTTTTTCAATGATATTTGCAATACTTTATACTACTTCTTTTTCTCTGTTTTGGACCCAAGATCACTTGTGTTATATTTATCTCAGCTTGGACTTTACGCAATGTACTTTTAACATTTTCTACTGTAGACTTTTTATTGTGCTTACCTTTTTCCTTCACGCATGAGGTCAAACGCCTCATTTATTTTCTCCAATGCCATTGTATGTGTAATGAATTCATCTAGAAGTATTTCTTTCTTATTGTATC
The DNA here is from genome assembly GCA_037788925.1 of Mytilus galloprovincialis. Taxonomy (NCBI): domain Eukaryota; kingdom Metazoa; phylum Mollusca; class Bivalvia; order Mytilida; family Mytilidae; genus Mytilus; species Mytilus galloprovincialis. Next base: position 8,821,314 of record CM075336.1, on the reverse strand, counting down.
CTTCTATTAACTTAGGTACATCATCCTTTCCTTTCCATTCTATAACAATTAACATAATATAACCGGTTAATAGGTTTTTTTTTAATTTTATTTCGAATAAATACTGGGAGAAAATATTTTCCTGTAAATAGACTACTAGTATTTTCTGATGATTAATTTAAAAACTATTTACTGGAAGTACTTTCTGTAAAATAAAACGATTATCTACTGGCTTTCAGATAAACCCCATTACACAGAGAGGGGGGAGGCATTTCACGAATCTCTTATTGTAGAGAGAAAATAGCATTCAAGATTGAAAATCTGCAAATCAAACACTGCGATCCGTTACCCAATATTCGATGTCCTGTGTTCAAAGGACTTTTATTTTTCCCTTCGTTGCTCTTATTGTAATGGCCTTGATATGTACACTTTTAAACTCGACCTCCGCAATCTTGAATTGTAAATTGTTTTAATACTTGATTGTGTGTCTCTGATAAAAAGTTATCATTTATCGTGGTCTATCAAACAGATTTCTTAAACAACACAGTTTATCATAGATGTCGGTCTTCTATATGTAATTATAAACTTTGTATATAATTAAATGTACCTCCATAAATTGATCCCAGTATGTGTTTACCCAATGTAAATGCAATAGGATTGGTGGAGAATTCGTCAGCCGTGGGAGCAATTCCTAGTACAATAGTTTTACCCCATCCTTTATGGCATGAATCAAAAGCTGCTCTCTGAAATAAAAAAATAATGTTATAGTTTGTTAAACATTTGTCATTAAAATTTGACATGTATGCATCGTTAATTGTTTAAGGCGTATGTGTTGAATATTTGCTGAAGTATTTTTTAATCCCATGCACAAGACATAAACATCAACATATTCCTAAACTGGCATGACCTTCTCTGCTGTTGTTTTTTCTATGGTCGGGTTGTTGTCTCTTTGACACATTCCCCATTTCCATTCTCAATTTTATACATTGATTTGTTGTTTATCTTTCAATGTATCAATGCTTTCTTGTTTGACTCACCATAGCATTAATGTTGCCAGTACATTCGAATGTATAGTCGACACCACCGTCTGTCATCCCCATTAAAACTTCTTGTATTGTATAATTATTGACTGGGTATGAGAGGAATAGTAAGTTTATTGTCCCCGAGGTGCAACTATTGCCCTGAGGCGTATCCGAGGGGACAATAAACTTACTATTCCACGAATATCCAGTCATTATAAGTGGTTTTTTTTATATATCGAAAAGACAACAGACAATAAATGTCAGGGATTAATCAACTATCGTAATATAAAAAAGGCACTGGCTACGGTTACATGGAAATGTAACAATAATAAAAATATTATTGTTACATTGGAGACTAATTGCCGGAATGCATGGTTGGGTAAGGACCTGACTAATTACGAATGTAACAATAACTATTGAGGCTACGGTTACATTGCGTTATTGTTACATGAAAAACAGCAATGTACGATGGGACTAGTAATATGTACTAAATAATAAAAGTTTAAGACATTTATTTTATATTTACAATACATACAATTAATAAAATACAATTTCTTTATTTTTTTATTTACAATGACAGTTTCTACAAATGTATCCAGTAAGTGGTTTTTAAATAAAATTGAGAATGGAAATGGGGAATGTGTCAAAGAGACAACAATCCGACCATAGAAAAAACACAACAGCAGAAGGTCACCAACAGGTCTTCAATGTAGCGAGAAATTCCCGAGACATTTAAAGCATGTTTAAGTCCTACACATTTTTGATGATCTTTGATGAACTAACTATAAACGTCCTTCATGGATACATGTATACAGAAGTTCCCAGAATTTAAGTTCACAGTTAGCAAACTTTGCTTTTGATGTATATTTTTTTTTAGAATTGCGTTTGTATAGCTGTGTCAAAGATTTGTATAGTAAGAAGGCGTCTTACTATACAAATCCTTGGCTGTGTGAAGTTTGTGTCTTGGTATTGTTTTAGTTTCGTTTCAAACGCATCCCAAGTTTTTAATTTTTCACCCTAAACAAAATTGGTAATAGGAATTTCTTCATCCATTGCCAAAAGCTTAAGTATGACAGTAATAAGAGTATGTGTGCAGTTAAATAATTAAAAAGTGAAACCATTGCACTATAGTTTTTGCCTTTGGGGCACTCCTAATCTGGAGTAGTATCGTTAAGAACATCAAAACCATGAATACATAAAAAAAAACCCACACATTTGTTGAATAATAATATTTATTATTTTTCATTATTACCAGTATTATTTAGTACATATGAAAGAATTAAGCAATAAAACTATAGAAGATTTAAGTTTAACTCTAGCGTACATACATTGCTGTTTTTCATGTAACAATAACTCAATGTAACCGTAGCCTCAATAATTATTGTTACATTCGTAATTTATCAGTTCCTTACCCAACTTTGCATTCCGGCAATTAGACTCCAATGTAACCATAATATTTCTATTATTGTTACATTTCCATGTAACCGTAGCCAGTGCCTATAAAAAAATACAGAACCAAACCATATTTTTTAACGTTTACTTCATAAATATTTTGAAATACTAAGGCTACATCCTACGCTGGCGTCAACCCTAGATATGTTTGGTAAAACGCGACGTCGTAACGCCCGCGGTGTTGTTAAACTCCTCCAAGCCCGTAGCTGCATTTGAAATTCTGCGAAATATAATGACGCTTGCTGTCAAATACTTTATTCCAGGTTCAATAGTTCAACGCTTGCAATTTGAAAAATAGTGAAAATATTGTGTACCTATTTCATATAGAAAATGATAATTGAGGTATAATAATGGTTTATAATAAACCCACCATAGCATTAACGTTACCAATGCATTCGAATGTATAGTCGACACCACCGTCTGTCATCCCCATCAAAACTTCTTGTATTGGTTTATCATGATCCTTGGGATTTATTCCTTCTGTCAAACCAAACTTTTTACCTTCAAAGAGAAAATACATAACACAAATTAAGTTTTAGTCTTATTTTCCCCTCTTGCATGATGGTAATTACGCGATAGCATATTGTTATTATTTATTAGTGCTTATAATTATCTTCCTCATCGTAATCAGTGAAATCTAGATGAAATATAACTCTACCGGTCTAACATCAGTCTACCAAACCTCTTTCCTAAAAAGACTATCTTATAACCAATCAAAACCAGTCCTTAATATCCAACTGCTCTGTTGGTGGTGGTGGATTTTGATACTAAAAGAATAAAAAGTTTTTCTTCTATCCAAACTTCATATCGGACATCTAGGTTGTCTGTGCGTATTGCTGTGTGTTTATTCTCCATTGGGGAGGGTTGAAATCTACCAAAACATGTTTAAACCCGCCACATTTGTGCGCCTGTCCCAAGTCAGGAGCCTCTGATCTTTGATTGTCTCGAATGTTTGAAATTTTAGTTCATTTTATATGTTTTGGAATTTGGTGGGACGTTCATTTACATTGAACAAGTACACACTTGGTTAGAGACCAGCTGAAGCCCGCCTCCGGGTGCAAACATGTCTCGCTGTGTTGAAGACCCATTGTTAGACTTTTTTGCTCTTTGGTTAAGTTGTTGTCTCTTTTACACATAACCCATGTCCATTTTCAAGATAAGATAAGAGATTAAGATGGCCGCCCAGGTAGTCAACTGAGTTTTGGGCTCTGCAGTTTTTTGGCAATTTTATGTGATTATGACAGACCAAATGCATGATATTCATATGAGGATGATCAGTATGATTATCTCTACACAGTGATGTAACTTTTGTTGAGAAAATTTGGATTTTCAACCTTGGAAGTTTTGAAGAAAGATTTTTTTCGAAAGTGTAGTGAGAACATTTCAGTAAAACTGTTCATAATTTGAAGTCCACTATTTACTTGTCTGGAGAAATTTTGGGATTAGATTTGTGAGTACTACTTTAGTTTAACAATGCCAGGTGGAAACTCCAACAACAGTGATAAAAAAGGTGACAAAAAGAATGTACAAACTGTACAAACATTGCTTGCAGCTAAAAAGGGTAGTGAAAAAGGAAATCCAGCTAAAAGAACTCACACAGATGTTTCAATGGATAGTAGTGTAGATATGACAATTGAATTATCAAATCTCCACATTGATTTAGATAGTATAAAGGAAAGCCTGGAGGGTGTTGTTAAACGAACAGACCTTGACAAAGCACTGAACAACATTGTAAGAAAAGATGATTTGGAAACAATAGTGACCTCAATCGTCACTAAATTGGTTGATAGCATGAAAAAAGAAATAGAAGGTAACTTAAAAGATAGGACAAATAAGCAGACAAAAGCTGTTGAAGAACTGTCAAAAGAGAATGAATGCTTAAGAGAGTTGATCGCTAGCCAAAGAAAAATGATCCATGAACTACAGATAAATGTTAAAGATAATGGTATTATTTCCAAACAAGCATTACAAATGTCTAACTATAATCAGCAGTATAGTATAAAGTTCAACATAAAAGTGATGAATTTCCCAGAAAACAATGATGAAAATTTAAGAGAGATCTTTAAAAGTAAAATTGTTAAAGACACTTTAAAGGTAAACATTCGACCTGATGAAATCCAGGCTATTCATAGGATACCAGGTAAACAAGGACAACATAGACCAGTAATTGTAAAACTCCTCAACTCTGAAGTGAAATACCGCATTATGAGAGAAAAGAAAAACATGCCTAAACAATGCACTTTTAGACTAGTTGATGATGTTACAAAATCCAACATGGAACTGATTACTAGACTTCGTGATAGTGATCAACTTGATAGTGCTTGGTATTTTAACTGTGCTGTATATGGGAAAACTGAAGCAGGTAGACGTTTGAAATTTGATATTTTTGATAACATTGCTAAGCGATTGCAATAGCTGTTAACTAATTGAGGAACATATTTTTCTATGACAGATATATTTCAACTGAAATTTAATTGTTTTAATATATGAATCTTACTTACACTCAAAACATACTAGTATTTATGGGAACTATCCACCCAAATTTTCATTATTTTTAATGATTAATATTATCATTATTTATTTTATCTTATCATTGTTTTTGTTTTTGTTTTTTTTTTGGTGCATTTTTTTTGGGAGGGGGGGGGGGGGGGGGGGGTTAGACTTAAAATTTTCATTTTAATGTTTTTTCAATGTGAAATTTATGATTAATAATGACCTTTCAATTATTATCTTTTGACAAGCATTCAATTCCTTGTTTCAACATATTTACTTTAAATTAAGCTTTTTGTTTATCTCTTGTACATTGTGTATATAAGAGTTTCTGTTTTTTTTTTTTTTTTTGAATCAATTAAAATAGAAGGTCATTTTTGTTAGTGAAAATAACATGCATTTCAGAATTGTAGTATTTAATGCCATAAAAGCTGCAACACATCAAAGAGAACATCTATATGGATGTGGGTTATCTTAACAGTATAAATGTGAGAGAGAATGATTGTGTAAATGATTGTGCAAATATAGTTTATTTAAGTTTATTTCATTGTATTACATTGTTTTGCTTGCTCTTGTGTATAGACAAAAATATTGTATCTCAAGTCAATATAACATAATGGATAATCATATAAAAATTTTGTCAATGAATGTTAGGGGTCTTTTCTCTAGTGCTAAGAAAAGATCTGATGTCTTCAACTGGGCGAAATCAAAAAATAGTTCGATTGTGTGTTTTCAAGAGACACACAGTACAAGAGATATTGAAACTTTATGGGGGGATGAATGGGGTCATCAGTGTTACTTCAGTCATGGTGATAGTAGAAGTGCTGGGGTTTGTGTCATGCTCAGGGGGGGTTATGATTACGAAGTTAATGAATCTCTTATAGACCAACATGGACGATACATCATATTAGACGACGTGACTCTATACGATCAAAGGTTAACTTTTGTATGTTTATATGGTTATAACACAGATAAACCAGATTTTTTCTGTGATATCCTACAGAAAACTATGAGATTTTCGAATACAAGTTTCATCTTCTTGGGTGACTGGAATGTAGTGCAGGATAAGAATAAAGATACTTATAATGTAATACATGACAGAAACCCCAACTCCAGGAGAAAGATTGATGAAATTAAGGACACACTTTTGCTGTTAGACCCTTGGAGGACTTGTTATCCTAGTGATAGAAAATTTACATGGCGTCAGAAATCTCCCATTAAACAGAGCCGTCTTGATTATTATCTTGTATCTGAGGATCTTTTTACATTGATGGAATCAACAAAAATTATTCCTGGATACAGGACAGATCACTCTGCCATTGTATTTACTTTTACAGCATCCTTAGCTAAGCGGGGCAAAGGATACTGGAAATTTAATTCTCAGCTTTTAAGAGAACCTGCATATGGAGATTTAGTTATAAACTGCATCAGAGACACTGTTTCTGAGTATTTCTCTGGGGGTGATTCCGAAGATTTTCTTCATGTTCAGTTATCTTGCAGTGATCAGCTATTTTTAGAGGTTCTAAAAATGAAGATTCGTAGTCTTACTATCTCCTACTGTATTAAAAAATCAAGGGAAGAAAAAGATGTTTTCAAGGGACTGAAGTTAGAAATCCAGTCTTTAGAAAACAGTGTAAATTTAAACCCTAGCGAAATTAATGTGACGTCACTCAATCAGAAAAAGTGTGAATTAGAGAAGCGATGACAGACATTAGTTGAGGGCCTTATTCTCCGTTCTCGTGTAAATTGGCATGAGAATGGAGAAAGATGCACTTACTATTTTTGTAAGTTAGAAAAGAAAGCCTTCTTAAATAAAACCATGACTGAACTCATTGACGACCAAGGAAATCAAATTTCTGGTCAATCTAAAATATTGTTTGAACAGGAGCAGTTTTATAGGACACTTTATACATCTAAGTCATTCAGTAATGATGACAATCAATTTTTTAAACATGACATAAAACTCAGTGCAGAACAAAAACTTCTTTGTGAGGGAAACTTATCTTTTAGGGAATGTGGGGAAGCTTTAAAACAGATGCAAAATGGAGTCTCCAGGATCTGATGGATTTACAGTGGATTTTTTCAAAATGTTTTGGAAAGATATTGGTCCATTTGTCTTTAGATCTCTGCAATTTGGATATGAGTTGGGCCATTTTTCAGATTTTCAATACCAAAGTATTATTACTTGTATTCCTAAGGAAGGGAAAGATAGGAGGTACATGGGTAACTGGCGACCGATCAGCTTAATGAACACAGATATGAAAATTGCATCTGCAGTTCTTGCTGGTAGAGCTAAAAAGGTACTGTTCGCCATTATTAGTGACACACAAAAGGGCTTTATGAAAGGGAGATTCATAGGAGAGAACACTAGACTTCTATATGATTTAATGCACTATCTAGAAAAAAATGATATAGAAGGATTGTTATTACTAGTAGATTTCGAAAAAGCCTTTGATTCTATAGAATGGGATTTTTTAAAGCAGGCTTTGATTAGTTTTAATTTTGGTCCTTCTTTTTGTAAATGGTTTGATGTGCTTTATGCAGATGCAAAGAGCTGTGTCATTAATAATGGTAATTTGTCCTAATTTTTCAACCTTGAAAGAGGCTGTCGCCAGGGGGACCTGTTATCTCCCTATTTGTTTATTATTGGGGTGGAATTACTTGCCATACAGCTTAAAGGGAATCCAAAAATAAAAGGGGTGAATTTAAATGGGAATCTGCCACTCATTAGTCAGTATGCAGATGATACGTTTCTTACACTGGATGGAAGTGAAGATTCATTAAAAGAGACCCTTTCTTGTTTTGAAAAATTTCACAAAGTCTCAGGATTAAAGATAAATACAACTAAAACAAAAGTTGTTTGGATTGGAAGTAAGAGATATTCTGACTTGGTTTTATGTCCTGAAACAAATCTAAGCTGGTCCTGTTCAAACTTTAAGGTTTTAGGATTAAATTTCTCTTTGGATCTAGAGTGTATGCCCAGTTTGAATTTCAGAGCAAAAATCATTGATATTTCAAAATTATTGAAAAGTTGGCAGCATAGGAAGCTAACACTACTTGGCAAGGTTACTGTTAGACTCTTGCACTTCCGAAATTGATTCATTTGCTTACATCTTTACCTACTATATGTCAATCCATGTTGAATGAAATCAACAGATTATTCTTTAATTTTATATGGGATGGAAAAACAGAAAAAATCAAACGTGATACACTGATTGCAGATAAAAAGGAGGGAGGTTTGAAAATGGTTCATTTACAATCTTTCAACTTTTATCTTAAAGTCGGTTGGGTGAGGCGATTTTTTTCAAATTTGAATGGGGACTGGCAAAATATTCTTAAGTTGATATTGAAAAAATGTGGGGGTGCAAGATCTTTTTCTTTACAAAACTTCAAATTTTTAGAGATTGGAAATCAACTCAGCAATCCTTTTTGGAAAGATGTTTTTCAAGCTTTACACTCATCTAAACCACATGTTAAAACTGATGTCAAGGAGTGTCTCTCGATGGATATCTTGAATTTTGTGAAAACAGAAGATTTCCCATTATATAACAGATGGGGAGTTGCCGGTGTGCAAAACCTCTGTCACATTTTTGACCATCAAAGAAGAGATTTTTTCACATTTGATCAGATTAAACAAAATTAATTATATGCACTATTACAGTTTAATATCAAATATCCCTATGCACAGTGTAGATACTATTCTGTACGCTATCCGGAAGTCGCGATTTTCGAAGCGAGAACTTTTTGGATCACATTTTAAATTTGATAGGTATACTGAATTAAACGGTAAGTTGATCATCTGTACATTGCTCAATGATTAATTCAGCCGACATCGATATTCTCAAATGGTTTAGAATTAAATTCCGCACATTCATTATTCGTATCTTTGCCTTAATCAAGATATTTTCAAGTGCATCACTTAGAAAAATCAGTCGGCGAACCTAACAACAATCTTTTTACCCCCTTAGTGTACAAATTAACGTAAAAACCAGAATGAATTAACTAAATGGAGTATATTTCAAGTGGTGGTAAAAGTTTCAACCAGATCTTTGAAGCCAGAAATAAGAAAATTACACTTGTTTGAATTTCTCACTGTACAATCAGTCTCGCTTGTATATTTTAAAACTGTATGATCAGTCTTTATGTCACTGTATTCTAGTGGTGATTTCAAAGTTATTTACGATACATTAGAAGGTGGCAATTTTCTAAATAACACAAACATATGATACACGTATTCAACATTTTAAAGAACATTTTACTATAAACAATAACCACAATAAACCTATTTCTCGTATCAAACATAAACTAAAAGAACTAGCCAAGGAATTTGTTTTTGTCCCGGCAGATAAAGCTGCTAATAATATTATTATTGTTTGACGTAAATTTTACATTGAGGTTCTGAAAAAGGAAATCACCAATTCACAAACATTCCAACTGACTCCATTTTCAGAAAGCGAAATCTGTAACAAACATAAACTTTTAGCCACCGCTTTACAAGCAGAGCCAAATACAATGAAAGTCCCAACTATATATTGGCTTCCGAAGCTACACAAAACCCCTTACAAATATAGATTTATTTCGTCTTCAAGCCATTGTTCAACTACTAAATTGTCTATTCTTCTTACCAGCACACTTGGTACAATTAAAAACCTGATAATAAATTGTTCAAATAAGGCCTTCGAAAATAGTGGAATAAATTACTTTTGGAGTGTCAAGAACTCGTTGGAAGTACTTGATAAATTGCATGCTTATATTGGTGATTTTGAATCTGTTCAAAGTTTTGATTTTTCTACCCTGTATACCACATTGCCTCACATTCTCATTAAGAAAAAATTCACACACCTAATTAAATGGGCATTCAAAAAATCAGAATGTGAATAATATGTTCAAACTCTTTTAGGTCATTTTTTAGTAGCAATAAACAAAAAAAACTATGTTAATTGGACATGCTTTGATACTATATATGCCCTTGAATTTTTACTAGATAACATTTTTGTTCGCTTTGGAGATTCCGTATATCGTCAGATTATCGGAATTCCAATGGGGACTAACTGTGCACCACTTATTGCGGACCTGTTTTTGTATTGTTATGAGTTACAATTTATGACAAAAATAAGCAAAGACCCATCGAAACAACATCTGATAAACAAATTTAATAATACTTTTAGATATTTGGATGACATTTTGGCTCTCAATAATGACGACTTCAGTATGTATATTAATGAAATTTATCCTGTTGAACTTACTTTAAATAAAGCTAATACTAACAATGACCACTGCCCTTTTCTCGATCTTGATATCTATATCACTAATGGAAAGCTGAATACTAAAATTTATGATAAAAGGGATGATTTTTCATTTCCTATCGTTAATTATCCGTTTTTAGATGGTGACGTTTCCTTGTCACCATCTTACGGTGTTCATATATCTAAACTTGTACGATTCGCTCGTGTATGTAACAATGTTTTCGATTTTAACGAGAGAAATTTATGTATTACTGAAAAATTATTACACCAGGGTTTTCGATATCACAAACTAGTCAAAACATTTACTAAATTTTATCATCGGTATAAAGACATCATTCGTAAATATAGCTCAACATGCAGACTTCTAATACGTTCAGGTATTTCACATCCAATTTTTTATGGTAATATTCTTTATAAAGCACAAAGGTGTCAGTATTCACCTCAAAAACTTACAAAACCTTTGAATAGACTTATTAAGAAGGGATATAATTACGATACTGTTGTCAAGTCATTAAAGATTGCATATTTTGGCGTTAATATTGAGTCACTGATAAGGTCTTTGCATCGGAACTAAACACATTTATTCTAAAAACAGTTGTTGGCATGACACGGGTTATGTTCTTCTCATATATGTTATGATGGTATGATACTAAACCCCTAACGGGAAGGATTGTGCCTGATGTTCATATGATGAAATCATAATCTTTCAGTCAGTTTAATTGAAGTCTGGAGCTGGCATGTCAGTTAACTGCTAGTAGTCTGTTGTTATTTATTGTTATTTATGTATTATTTTCATTTTGTTTATTTTCTTTTTACATCTTCTGACACCAGACTCGGATTTCTCTTGAACTGAATTTTAATGTGCGTATTGTTATGCGTTTACTTTACTACATTGGTTAGAGGTATAGGGGGAGGGTTGAGATCTCACAAACATGTTTAACCCCGCCGCATTTTTGCGCCTGTCCCAAGTCAGGAGCCTCTGGCCTTTGTTAGTCTTGTATTATTTTAATTTTAGTTTCTTGTGTACAATTTGGAAATTAGTATGGCGTTCATTATCACTGGACTAGTATATATTTGTTTAGGGGCCAGCTGAAGGACGCCTCCGGGTGCGGGAATTTTTCGCTACATTGAAGACCTGTTGGTGACCCTCTGCTGCGGTTTTTTATTTGGTCGGGTTGTTGTCTCTTTGACACATTCCCCATTTCCATTCTCAATTTTATTCAATACATTCGCATCCTGAAAACTTATGAAACATGTTTTAGCTTGTTAGGGTGTACTCGACTTACTACATTAAGTATAAGGATGTTTAAATGTTGCTGAAATAAGAGGAAGGTTTGATGTATACTAGTATATAAGTTTCAGAAATGTCCTCCGTTATACTTAAAATTGTACAAACACACAGATTTAGTTGTTATATAAAAATGCGTGTATTTACACACATTCGAGGCCGTACTGTAGCTTATAAATGATCACAGTTCCTTCACTTTGTTTAAGATGTAGAGCTGTCTCTTTGACATTCAATTGTACACCACTTTGTCAAGCGGGGGTTTTTAGTGATAAAGAGGTCCGTCTTTCCGTTCGTCCGTTGGACCGGTACAATATGTTTCGCCGGTTTTGTAAGCGCATCTCCTCATAGACCACTTGATATACATTGGGGGTTCCGGCCATTTTTAAATGAAGAGGGATCCAGGAGAAAATGGGATTCCAAATATATGTTCCCATACAAATGCATTGATAGTTAAAAAAGGGTTTCAAACTACCGGATCCCCTTTTTTGAATCCGCCACTGATATAACTACAATGTATTAATTAATCTTATTCGGATTCCTTATCATAAATGATAATGACTGTATTGTGCACCGTCTATTTCGAATTTTAGTAAAAATCTTTTATGGGGTTACTTTATATATGATACGGACTTGAACATTGCATTATATGGAGGCACCCATCAGGTATTTCCAACACCTAAACCAATCATTAAAGTTTTCTGAAATTGCTCCATTTTTACTCGATTAATGCATTATGGACCTTCTATTTCTGTAAACTTACCAAAATTATATCACATGAATTATCCCCCTACGCAAAGCTGTCTTTATCTATTTTCTGCTATTTTAAAAGAGACAAGATTGATTTATTATAAAAATTATCATCAATTGGTCAACGGCGGACGGTGTAAATAATCTTTAAAAATATAATAGCTAAACAGATAACTGTAACAATACACTATTACAAAGTCCACAAGCGAATCATGTATTACTTTTAGGCATTTGATTTCAAATAAGACTGATGGAACAAAAATACAATTATTTTTCCGTCTAAAAAAATCACCAGAAATATATTTGTATTAACTGATGAAAGTAAATACACGTTATACTTCCCTGGATAGTTCAGAATATCACATATACACGTATTTACCTTCAAATTGCTGTTGTTTTTTCTTCAAAATCACGACTGGTCATACAGTCAAAAAATCTGAAATCGCTTCTAGAATACAGTCAGTTCTAGACTGATCGTACAGTAATTTGTTTTGGGACCCTGAAGGAAAACATATTTTTTATGGAAAATACGAATATTCTACTTAAATGCGAAAAGAATATTGAAACAGTATATATTTTACTGTAAACTAATGCAAATATTCGCAATAAAAGATAACTTGCTTTGTACTACGAGAGCAAAATTGTCCATCGATTTCACTTTTTTCTACCAAGTTGATGTGATGCACACGTGTATTTTATATTCTAATGCATGTTTTTGTTGCAGTTACTCATATTTATGATGCTATATATACCTTGAGGATGTTCAAAGGAGTAAACAAATGATGAGAAAAGTTACTGTAGGCAAAACAGTCCTGTTAGCCAGTTGGAATTCATCGCTTCGAAAATCGCGACTTCCGGATAGTGTACAGAATAGTATCTACACTGTGCTATGGAGGTAAAACAGTGTATTAGGGAAAACACTGATACTGACTTAGAAAATTTTACTCCGCAGGAAAATGTTTTGGAGAAAATTACTAGCAGTAAAAATATCAAATTCATATATAATAATCTTATTGTAAAATGTGCACAACCATCCAGTTGTAAAATTTTCAAAATGGGAGGATGAGCTGCATTCTAACATTGAAGACTGGAAGAAATACTTTTGTATACTTCAGAAATGTTGTAGAGATACATATTTGTATAATTTCCAATATAAGTTTTTACATAGGACTATTCCTACAAATACATTTGTATATAAGATTAAAATCAAAGATACAAAGTTATGTTCTTTTTGTAGATGTGAAGATGAAACTATTGGACATTTATTTTATGATTGTCAAGTGACATCAAATTTTTTATATTTGTTTTGTGCTTGCCTGAAAAATTTCTATGTTAACATTGATTTTAACAATAATTACACCTTATGTAAGAATCCGGGGTTTTGATTGGTTAATAGCCAGTGTATTTTTCACCAATTTACTGTTATCAAATGAATATCGTTCATTTTTAACGCCGCCGGGGTATTTGCTAAAAGGATATGCCTTTTTTACCCTCTCTGCCGTGGTATTTGCCAAAAAATACTCTATCCGACTGGACGCTTGTAACGTCACGATCATCAATGCGTTTTAGTACATTAACATTCGGTGTAATTAAACAGATATATCATGTTATTGAGGGGTATTTGCGAAAAATACCAGTCTTGAGAATGAATTTCCCTCGCCTTACGGCTCGTGAAATTTAACATTCTCTCGACTGGTATTTTTCGCAAATACCCCTCCTTAACATGATATATCTGTTCAAAAAAACTTTTTTCTTGGTTTTGTAGAAGAAAGCTTATTTTTAAATTTTCTTGTAATTTTTGCCAAAAAATACATATATAAATGCAAGCTAGAAGAAAAGCTTCCAAATGCAATTGAATTAAAAAATAGACTGAGAAACTTTTATAACTTAGAGTTATATACAGCAAGAAAATACAACAAAGTTTTTGAACTTGAAAAACTTTGGGCCCCTATGCTAATTATTTATCCTGAATGGTAATCTAACAACCAAATTTATATCAATATATATATCTTTTTGACCTATTTATGGAACAGAGCAAACAACATGTAATATATGCATAGCACATGTAAACCTTCTTTTTTTTCGATTTTAAAATAATCTATAGATATTTCTATATGAAGAGATTGTGAAAAAAGAGAGAAAGAGAGAGAGAGAGAAAGAAGGAGAGAGAGAGAGTGAAAGAGAGAGAGAGAGAGAGAACAAAAAAAGATTTTCAAAATATTTATTTTTTAGTTTGTGTAAATCTTGATAAAACAAGTCTTTTGTTGTTATATATTTGAAACCCTGTAACACCTTAGTCAGGTGGTGCTGTAAGGGTGATGTTAAATCCTGACTATTGAAAAAATAAATAAAAAATTTTAAAAAATGTCCATTTTCAATATTCTTTCCTAAGAATCTAAACATATGATTTAACTCTCTTTTATATAACAAATCACGTGCAGATTTTTTTTATATTAATAAAACTATCCTTGATGACTCGAAAAAAAACATAAGCACACATTTATGATATTTGCTCAGTATATCAAAACACTTGATGAAAAGTCATAAAACTGAAGCAAATATTCTGATTTCAGTAATTTTATGATTTTATATTTATCACAAGATTAATCGCTTTTCTTTCCGTTTTTTTTTTATTATGATTCACTTTAGTCCCACTTTACATTTACTTATATTTTTGCACTACTTTACGAGAAAAAAAATCTGATTTAAGGTTAATAATATCAATACATCTAACATTTATTTTTGCGTCTGGATATTCTTACTAATGCAACCCGTTTTAAAAAAAACAAATAAAGACCAATTATAACACACACCTAATTCGAACTTTTCTGGGTTGATATCAACTCCTATTATGCGCGAAGCTCCAGCCTTCATACATCCCATTACTGCAGATAAACCAATTGGTCCGAGTCCCCATACTGCACACGTTGAACCTGACTCTACCTTAAAATCAATCAGTATATCATTTTAGTTAACGGTTTGATAGACCATAATTACCAACCAAATATGACAGGATACTTATAAATAAAGGTAACAGTAGTACATACCGCGGTTCAATAGTAACAAATTGATTAAGAGAAAAACAAATCCGGGTATCCCGATCCAAAATCAACGGAGGTATCCAAATCCCGAAAAACAATTACACTAAAGACGGCAACACGGTGGGTAAGTAAAATCTAAATCCGTTTCTCACGGCTCGTAATCCTCATAGTTTCACTGGCACTCATACCGCATTTTTTTTTATTTATACATACCCTTTACACTGTTATCAACCAAGAAATGGGATGCATGTTGGTATATACAGATAAACCTTAGTCATTGATTTTACTTTAAAAGTTACCTTAGCAGTGTTAAGTGCGGCACCATAACCTGTCGCTATTCCACATCCAAGCAAACACACTTTTTCCAAAGGGGCAGTGTTGTCAATCTAAAATCGATAAAAGTCGAAAGTTAATTCTAATGATCGTTAAATGGAACCTATAACAATGCATGTTCCATTGAAGTAGAGTTGGCAATGAAAATGCACTATATTCAAATTAAAAGAGGAATTTTAAAATCGAAGATTATTAAAAAATATAACATATAATAAGCGGATTTGAATTTTACAAAAGATATTCAGAATTCAAAGATTGGTAAACAATTTACAATGGTGATACATATGTCATTTATTGGTTAAAACCTCAACACTATAGAAATTAAGACAGATATCAGAGATTGATCAAACTTTTAAAACGGGGATACAGATCTATAATAGGTCAAAATTTTAACAACAGGTAGCAGATATCAGAGATTGATCAAAACTTACACACAGACATGTGACATACTTAACACACAGACATATGACATACTTCATACACAGACATGTGACAAACCTTACACACATAGACGTGACATACCTTACACACAGACATGTGACATACCTCATACGCAGACACGTGACATACATTACACACAGACATGTGACATACCTTACACACAGACATGTGACATACTTTACACACAGACATATGACATACTTCATACACAGACATGTGACAAACCTGACACACATACACGTGACATACCTTACACACAGACATGTGACATACCTGACACACAGACGTGACATACTTTACACACAGACATGTGACATACCTCATACAAAGACATGTGACATACCTTTCACACATCCATGTGACATACCTTACACACTGACATATGGCATACCTTACACACAGACATGTGACATACTTTACAAACAGACATGTGACATACCTTTCACACATACATGTGACATATCTTACACACAGACATATGACATACCTAACACACAGACATGTGACAAAGCTTACACACAGACATGTGGCATACCTTACACACAGACATGTGACATACCTTACACACAGACATGTGGCATACCTTACACACAGACATGTGACATACCTTACACACAGACATGTGACATACTTTACACACAGACATGTGACATACCTCATACACAGATATGTGACATACCTTACACACATACACATGCCATACCTTACACACAGACATGTGACATACCTTACACACATACGACATGTGACATACATTACACACAGACATGTGACATACTTTACACACAGACATGTGACATACCATACACATATACATGTGACATACCTCATACGCAGACATGTGATATACATTACACACAGACATGTGACATACCTTACACACAGACATGTGACATACCTCATACGCAGACATGTGATATACATTACACACAGACATGTGACATACCTCATACGCAGACATGTGACATACATTACACACAGACATGTGACATACCTTACACACAGACATGTGACATACCTTACACACAGACATGTGACATACCTCATACGCAGACATGTGACATACATTACACACAGACATGTGACATACCTTACACACAGACATGTGACATACCTCATACGCGATATGTGACATACATTACACACAGACATGTGACATACCTTACACACAGACATGTGACATACCTCATACGCAGACATGTGACATACATTACACACAGACATGTGACATACCTTACACACAGACATGTGACATACCTCATACGCAGACATGTGACATACATTACACACAGACATGTGACATACCTTACACACAGACATGTGACATACCTCATACGCAGACATGTGACATACATTACACACAGACATGTGACATACCTTACACACAGACATGTGACATACCTTACACACAGACATGTGTGGCAGTACAACATACTGACTGAACGCACTACAAGCCATAAAGTGATAAACTGGTTTCCCGTTACAAGAAAATCGAGGGGTTCCATCAGTCAACAATCCGAATGCATGGGTTTTTCTGGAAGAAAAAAATACGTATACTTGTACGATCGACAGGAAGAATCATCGTTTGAAGGTATAAACACGGCTTTTATCAATTAAGTACTTATATCGTAAAATGAAGGGTTTATTGTACCATATTTTGTAAAGTCCATTAGCAGTACAAACGTAATAAAAACGCAAAATGCAACCTCTAGTACGATGCTGTTTCTTCAAAATTACTATCTGAATAAATGAAGAACAGACAAGTAAATTAAAATAATCTAAACGTGAAAGACAACAAGTGATAAGACGAATTTCATTTACAAACATGACACACATTTGTTTCCCCATGCCATTTGTTAGTGAGGTGACTCAAGAATAATGCATAACGAAACCTCTTACCCTAGATATTCCTCAAATATGTACAACGGAGCATCTTATTTTAGAAATTCCTTACATATGTATAACGGAGCATCTTACCATAGAAATTCCTCACGTATGTATAACGGAGCATCTTACAATAGAAATTCCTCACATATGTATAACGGAGCATCTTACCATGAAAATTCCTCACATGTGTATAACGGAGCATCTTACCTTAGAAATTCCTCACATATGTATAACGAAGCATCTTGCCTTAAAAATACTTTACATGTGTATAACGGAGCATCTTACCTTAGAAATTCTTCACATATGTATAACGAAGCATCTTACCTTAGAAATACTTCCCATATGTATAACGGAGCATCTTACCTTAGAAATACTTCACATATGTATAACGGAGCATCTTACCTTAGAAATACTTCACATATGTATAACGAAGCATCTTGCCCTAGAAATTTTTCATATTTTACACTATTGAAACTCCTTCACAATGTAAAACGGGGAATCTTACTATTGAAAAACCTCACATATTTATACCGAAGCTTCTCGCACTAGACAATCATCACATATGTATAAAGAAGCATCTTACCCTAGAAATTCTTCACATATGTTTGTCTTTCCACTCTTACAACTTCTGCATGTATTACACTGCGGCAAATAAAGAGGTATCACGTGATCTCCTGCAATGTATATTCATAAATTAATCACGTCATATCCGTTTTCAATATTTTATAAAAGTAGTTTTCCAAGAAGACCAATATGACACAGAAATTGACAACAACAGGTCACCATACGGCCTTTAACTATAACAACCATACCGCATTTGTCAATTGAATTCAAAATTCGGCCCTTGGGAATGATATTAGTGTCTCGTGGTAATACAGCACGCGATACGGATTTTGTCATGTATTATTTTATATGTATAATCGTAATGTCAACGATATCTATCCTTGTACATAATCGTAATATCAACGACATATAACCTTGTATAATCGTTAAGTCAACGATATCTAACCTTTTAAAATCGTCATGCCCACGATGTTCCACCTTTTATAATCGTTATGTCAACGGAATCTCACCTTGTATAATTGTGATGTCCAGGGTATCTTACCTTGTGTAATTGTTATGTCAACAATATCTAACCTTGAATAATCGTTATGTCAACGATTTTAAACCTTGAATAATCGTTATGTCAACGATATCAAACCTTTTAAAATCGTCATGCCCACGATGACCCACCTTTTATAATCGTTATGTCAACGAAATCTCACCTTGTATAATTGTGATGTCCACGATATCTAACCTTGAGTAATTGTTATGTCAACAATATCTAACCTTGACTAATCGTTATGTCAAAGATATTTAACCTTGAATAATCGTTATGTCAACGATATTAAACCTTGTCTTATCGTTATGTCAACGATGACTAACCTTCAAGTTGTATAATCTTGATGTCCACGATAAATAAGCTTCAAGTTGTATAATTGTTATATCATCGATATTTTACCTTGTATAATCGAAATGTCAACGATATTTAACCTTGCCTTATCGTTATGTTCGACTTACCTGCTTGAAAGTCCGTTACACCTTCGCCTACACTTTCCACTATTCCTGATCCTTCATGTCCAAGAATAATAGGAAACCTTCCCCTTACAGACCCATTCAGTATACTTAGGTCACTGTGACATACTCCGGTGTATAGAACCTGGAAATATCCTTGACAATCTACATCAAATAGTGACAATTTAATACAAATAAATATTTGTTTTGAAGCCTAAGATCGTCAGGGTAGAAAAACTAAAGCTTATATACAAAAGTCATTACTATGCAGGACCTTTTGATCGACAGTCACACATTGTTTGGTGATCACATATTGTTTGGTGATTAATAGGGCCAATCTGTATCTCAGTGGTCCTTTTAGTAGGTGTCACTAGTACTACTAGTTACTTGTTATTGTTCTGAGTCTTACATCCGACCTGCATGAAAAATCATCATTAAATTTTGTTGCTGCTTGTTACTTGTTATTTTACTCAGTCTTCCAGCCAATTTGTGTTTCAATGATTCTTAGTATGCACCACTGCTAGGTACTAATTCGTACTATATGGTGATATTTTCCTAAATGCACATTAACTACGAGACCCCCCCCCCCCCCCCCTAAATAAAAAAATCGATACTTAAAAAATGTGTGTATAAGAAAGTTTACGTGCACTTGTTTAATGGTAAATTCTTGCTATTCAATTATATAAAACATACATTGTATTCAACTTTGTCTTTAAATTTGAAGTTTCATAGATTGTGTTTATGCAACTGTGTGATGAATGAGTAATGATAGTAATAATCAGTATCCTTATAATATTGATGAATGATGAAAAAAATTACAACATTCATATCAAATAGGAAGTTTACCTTTACTCTAACTTCTTTAGCTTTAGGTGGCGCCACTTCGATGGTTTCTATGGAAAGAGGTTTGCCTGCTTCCCAAGCAACAGCAGCTTTACATGTTATTGACTGGAAAAAATAGATTAAAAGAAATGAGTTTTCTTCTAACGTTTACATTCCAATACAGTGGAACCGATTACGGCATTCATTGAGACAAACAAACAAACAGCCATGTTGAGTAAAACTACCGGAAGGACCGAACTAAAGAATTACATACTTGTCATTCAGTTTTGGAGGCTCTGCGACTTTTGACATTATGTTGCCACAAAAATGATAGTTTGCTGCTTGTGTGAGATGTGTTTGATCGTTAACATGATATTTGTTTCTTCGAGAGAAACTTTAACAAAAAAAATCCAAAAATGAAATAAAGCTCTTCCATTCCATCATTATTTTTTATTCATGATCAAATTGATCTGCGCGGACTTCCTTAAATTTTAGACGGACTTGTTTTTCTAGACAGTAGTGCGATGAAATATTTCTTGATAATTCTTCATTTCAGAACTGAATTTTACATTTTATAATTGTAATATGGTGCTAACATGGTAAAAGCGTTGATTGAAGCACATTTTGCAATTGAATTAAGCGCCGAAAATGAACACACTTTTCAACATTTTTTCCAAACTTCAAAAGTGAAGATTTTCTGCACTGTACATAACATCCCATTTCGTCTTGTATTACCGACGGGTTGTTTTACTTCATATGCATGATCATTATCGTCTCCTCGGAGACGATATTAAGACGAGGAGACGATAATAAGAATTGAACGATGGACAGTCAGTGTGTGAATGCTTCTTACTACCTGATTGGAAGATATTACGAGACGTCAATAAACAAAATTTATTGATTGGTTAGGACAATCCAAACCTAGTTAATGTCCCTCAATCCCGTAGAGTATCGGATTTGTCCTCTCTATTTTAGCAAAAAGATTTTGCCTGGTCATTAATCATGCATATTCATATTAATTGGTACACAGGTAACTTTTATCTATAAATAGCCGAATCTTCTGGAGTTTTGTAAACAACAACGTTAAACGATATTTACTACTTCATAACGTGTGACCTCATGTGTGGTCAAATTTGCTAATTAATGCACGTGGCTATTCTACAAAGCATTTTCATCAGCTAAGAGACGGCTAGCCCTTTTTGAAAGGCTTATACTTGTGTTGATATCTGAGGTTGATATAGCCAGAGTATAAAATGTTTTATGGTTATTCTTGTCGTGTGTGTGCTGTCTCAGTTGCGCATAAGCTAAATTTTCATTTCTTAATATAAAAATGGCGGAGACACTTGTAATTTAAAAATCCCAGATCTGTATAAACATAAAAACCTAAATCCTACCTTTCCAACTGTATCGTCCATTGTACTGAGGTAACTTTTTGATAAATAACGCCCCAAATATAACTGACCTGTAAGTAGGTTACGATAAATATAGATTAACCAGGTGATATCATATCATATCACCTGGTTAATTCAATCTATCTAACAGTGATGTTGTTGTGGTAAAAATTACCAAGGACTGTCTTGAGTTTAATTTAAAACCTATTTTATTTGCTTAATCTATAAGCAAAATGGATGAGACGAAGGCAAAATAACTCGTCAATGATACAAGGCTTACAATTTTCACAGCATTCAACGCAAAACAATCCGAAAAAATATTGCCAGATACAGTTGAGGTAATCATTTCCTGAGCTAGAAAATTGTACTTCTATATGTCTTCTACAATAAAGTAATGATATGCTTGCAAAACGAACAAAGGTATTGGAATTTATACGAACTAGGAGGAAGCAAAGCTTGGAAAATCATACTATTAAGCCTGTGATGCTGACTTAGGCTTTAATGTTGATGATGGTCCGTGCCAGTACCAATAACACTTTTTGAAGTACTAAAAATGTGTTAAACCTTTTAGAAAAATCATAAACACATGTTTGAAAATAAGCATATTTGTTCATTCGAAAGGTTAAAGTCTCCGCAAGTTAGCAGTTTAGTATCTCAAACAAAGTTTTCGGTAAGCCAATTAAGATTGTTGAGTAAAGTTTTTCTATACGTTATGTATTTTGGACAAACAAAAATGAAATGATATTCATCCTCACTAACATATCCACACTGACATGAAGGATCTGTAAACCTTCATAAGTAGGGAAGATTTCCCCCCTTTACACCACCCTTAGACGGTAGTATTAAAGGAAATGTCTCGAGATACCAGAGACATATAATACATGGAGATACAAACGGGTTATTCCTTTAATTTTGTGTGCATATAAAGTTGTTGCCAGTATACTGTAGGAATGTATGGGGCAATAGATACTCCTTATAAATACCTTAATGATAATATTCCAGTTTTGCATTGTAATCGAAAAGAAAGTTGAATTTGAGGTGAAAGTACAGTGAATGGGATATGTCACGGATTTTGGTAAACATTTTCATTAGATTTTAGCTCGTTAAACTATAATTGGAAAAAGATAAATAAATAGTGTATTTAATCACATTTATTTTCTGAAATATTTTAAATTGAATTCATTCAAAATAGTTGAACATTTGTATAGAAAGCACTTAAAATTGGCGAAAATGTTAATTCATAAAGGACAAGGTACACTAAGGGCCGTATTTGGCCCCCTTTTTTGTCAATTTTTTTTTCATGAAATAACCAAAATTAGAATCGGAAATAATTTGCATATATCTGTTCTTTAGAAGCTCATGCGGATTTTAATTTTTGGTAAAGCAGAAACCTGATTTTGGGTTGCTTAAAGTTACCTAATTACACCAAAAGGTAGCAAAATGTTGATTTTTGGACTGAAATTCTTCGTTTTTAAAGGCCTCCGCCAACGTGAGCCACAGAAAAGATGGGTGATAAGGATAGCATTCAAACAGAATTTTCTGATAATGAAGAGAAGCTTTTGGCTCACGTTGGCGGAGGCCTTCAAATATGAATAAAACTATCTCCTAAAAAAACAACAACTTCGCCGTAATAGTAAAATCGGAGCGAAATCGGAGAAAGGGCTGAAAACTCCGCATTCAGCTGTGATTACCAGACACCACCAACTACATCAAGAATATTTCCAAAGGTGAGGTTTTTGGCAATCATTCTTCAAATTGTATTTTTTTTCTTTTTGTCAATCTAGATTTTGTTTAACCAATTTGGATCAACAAACAAATGGTGAAAACGTATAATTATGCATTTGGCACATACGATAAACAGCCATTTTCATGTGTATCTGAGAACGGTTGAGTCATGATATAAATTAAAGCTACAAAGAGATGATTAAATAATTGTTCGTTTCAATTAAAAAATATACTCAGAAATTATATGTCTTGATATCATTAAATCTCCAAATTGAAGTTAAAAGAAACCATGAGATAAAAAGAATAACAATTAACAGATAAATTGTCAAATATCTTATAAGAATAAATACGGTTAAGAAAAAAAGTTTAGCTAATGTTATCTATATACGTCAGCCTATAGCGTTGTGTGCAAAAATAGGTACGACTTATAAAATTACGTCCCATCATTAATTTTGAATATGAAATTTTATTTAATATCAGTTTCCGGATATACTAGCACTATTTGTTATATAACTATCAGAGCCACACGCTGGAACAATCAAATAAAAAAAAAAAATACGAATAAGAAAAAATATTTTTTTAGATATGTGACCTCCGCAGTAATCAATTAATTGGTGAGTTTTTAACACTTTAAAAGTTATACTATAAATAAAGTTTATAACACTCTGTTTTGGCATACCATGATTTAAAACTTGTTAGCAACAAAATAATATTGGGCACAAATTATAAGACATAACAAAAGATAGCAGCAATGAACATGAAGATTTATCTATTGGAACTATTAACATTCATTACATGTGTAAAAGCTGGTGAGAATGTAATATATTTCATCTTACTGATTGTAAAATATACTTCATTAGACTTAGTGATAACTGGTTTTAATCTCTTAGACTACTCCATTTACGTATAGCTTTTATAATATATCTGTAACATTCTTTGAATTGGTTCGTTCTTTCTCAACAAATTAAGAATGGACTGACCCCTATTTTTTTTTTAATAAATTGTATTTGTAATAAATATGGAAGCCTCTGGGTGCCACGTGCACACGAGACGCCATTTTGTTTTTGCATGGCACTCAAGGGCTTTACAGATTCTATTGTCGTCTATATCTGAAATAAAATGTCCTGTGCAACAGTGTCATTCTGTACTGATGATATATTAACTGAGATTGTCTTATATTCTACAGGATGTGATTATCCCTATGCCTTACAAAATAGTTCCTGGTACGATAATGAAAGAGGACTTCTAACTTTTACAAGCGATGAAATGTCAGGATATGTCGTCCAATCATATTCAAGTAGCGTGACCGACTGGGCGTGTCACAGTGTTATCAATGATAACATTATTTCAAAGTAAGTCTTTGTAACAAAAATCTAAAAACACATCTAATGTGTAGAACAAATTTCTACCGGGATAAAACATATCTCGAACATACACGAAGCAGTACGGCTAGAATAAGAGTGTTGTTAATCCACGAACCCCTGATTCTTGCACTAAAAACAAATTTGTATTCTATATTTGCAGGAAAATAAAGCGTTCCAAAACCCTTCTATTACATATGTGTTGACTCTGTGAAAAAATTGAAAATCTCCAACAACAAAAACCGCAGTATTTTATAACCTTGGTTAATGATGACAGCTATCAAAATTGTAAAAGCAGTCTTCTTATGTGGAGTAATCACTCATAGGTGAAAAAATGTAACTGTGAAAAAAACAAAATGGACAGGCAAAATACCCTAGAGTGAGTTGTAAACTAACTGTATTGCTACTTTTGAAAATATTCGTACTTTATCTGTATCCTTTAAACGTAATGTTCAGGCTTATTCTTCGTGGTTTGCAATCACAAAAAGGTGATTCTATTTCTCCGAAGTTACAGAGGTCTTCGGATATCTGTTATCTAACACTAAATTTGTAAACATGTCTATTATATTTTCTAAAACTGAGTATGACTTCCAAAACATAGGAAACTACTTACCTTAAAACACGTGTCTTTTTTCGAAGTGTGCAATATCATCGACGAATATACCTAGTCCTTATCTTGATTATGACTTTTTTCAGAGGAAAAACAACAGTGAACTTGTTTGGAAGTGACCAGGACGTGTATATATGTATGAAAATGACAACAATAACAGAATCATCATTCTCTTATTATGTGATGTCAGGTAAATGTCAACTCATCAACTAAGTAACGCTGAATTCATCTTAGATCACAAATAACGAAGCAGAAATAGTAAAATCACAAAAATAACAAAAATACTGAACTCCAAGGAAAATTTAAAACGAAAGTTCCTAATCAAATGGCAAAATCAAAAGCTCAAACACATCAAACGAATGGATAACAACTGTCATATTCCTGACTTGGTATAGGCATTTTCTTATGTAGAAAAGGGTGTATTAAACCTGTTTTTAAAGCTAGCTAAACATCTCACTTGTGTGACAGTCGCATCAAATTCTATCATATTAATAACGATGTGTGAACAAAACAAACACAATGCGGTATGGGATTTGCTGATTGTTGAAGGCCGTACGGTTCCCTTAACCCTCACCAAGCAATTTATCATAAAAAACCTAGCCTAACAGAAATGATGAACGTATCATATTTTTACCACAAAACTGTTTTTGAATTCAAGATTCGTAATAGTTGCAGAGAAAGTGGGGTGCAATCTCATGTGTATTACTTTAATTTGCTTTTATCGCGCCACATTTTCAGATGAATACGCCGATAGAAATAAAACACAGTCTTTTTGGAGGGGTGAATTTACAAGAGCGCCTAAAGACTTATTTGTAGAACTTGTCTTGCTGATTTGTTTGCAATTTAATGTTTCGCGCCTCTGTATCTTTTCATGATAGTTTTTAAAATACAAATGTAAGAGGCAAAAAGAAAAAAGAAAAAAGAGTAAAATTTGTCATATCTATGTCATTCCTGTATGCCACACAATTAGGAAAAAGGACTTTCGACGGTACGGTCGAGACAAAACTTAAGTTCAGTGTGCTTCATGTAAATCTAAAACATTAAAAGACAATGAATAGAATGGAGCGAATCTGCAATTGAATAAGCAGTACGATAACGTCTACATTCATTCTTCCTTTCAGATAAAGAGGCGAATGCTAACAATGAGCGTGTATACATTATAACTTCCGGAACAGTCGTCAGTAATGTTAACAGTATATGTCAGACAAGTTCATCACTGGGCAACGAAGAGTACAATGTCCTTGTAAAACAAGGTTGGTAACAAATATTCTAACCTTTATATCGATTTATTTAGCACTCTTTACCATTTATATAGTATATCAATTTGCCAAGAGAATTAGTCTGAAGAAAACATTTCAGGAACAAATTCAACTACATTGTATTTCCATAGTCAAATATTTAATCTAAGAAGCTTATGTCATGAAGATCACCTTATCACATGATATTTCAACTGATACATTTGAAATGTTTTAATTTTTTTCTATCTTTAGAAATCAAGAACTATACATGGCTATTTGCAGTTTCATCTATGACAATAAATATTAAACTTGATGATCCCAAGACTCAACTCTAAGAGCTAAGTTGTTCTAAAATGTCTATATTTCATATTTTGTTTTGAAGGATATGAACAAGATGCCAAACAATGGTGTCCCTCAGTATTCCTGGGAAATTTCTATTACACATACGATAATGGTACTGGAGCATCTTGTGGAACCGGATCAGAATGGGATGTCTGTACAAACAGAACGACGATGACGTTCAATTACACTCAGTGTGCTACAATTATAGCCTCCTCTGGTACTAATTATTAAACAACCACTTTTAAAGTGGGGTCTATAAGACAATAACTTTGTCCGTTCGTCCTTACATTCGTCCAACAAAACATGTCTACGAACTTCCCCAGAAGCTATTTGACTTCGTATTTGGTTAGATGCTGGACAGTGATGAGTTGTTACGTATTCTAGGCTCTATTAGATACCTATACTTTATGAGTGCCGATTCTTTGACGTTTTTTAAAAATATGATCTTGGATGAACTGAAAAGGAGGTGAAAGATACCAAAGGGACATTTAATTTTATTAGTTGAAAATAAACTGACAACGTCAGGGGGAAAAAAGACTACAAGACAAAAAAAACTGTATGCAAACCACGACACAGAAAACTAAAAACTGAGCAACACGAACCCCGCAAAAATAAGTGATATCAGGTGCTCATAATGGGTAAGCAGATCCTACTTCACATGTGGCACCCGTCGTGGTGTTCATGATGTAAGTCCATACCCTGTAGGTCAAATTCGTGGAAAAAGATAGGATAAAGATATTTGAATCTAATTGTCGTAATCTGTGTAACACCTTTACATAATCGGCAACCAACTCGCGAAATCATGATAGGAAATGCAAGCCCCGGAATATCGTATCAACTGGGAGAGATATATACTTCATATAAGTTGCTGCTGGAAAGTTCCTGCGAAAACTTCACAATTTGAAAAATTAAAACAGATCATTCGTCATACTTTTCTCTGAAAATATTTCATATTTGTTCAGCATAACATTAATAAGTGCCTGTCAATGATTCGGATTACAATTGGGGGTATACTCAACACGGAAACATGTGAATTCTTGTTTCAAACACGGTAATACAGTACCTTTATATTTGTTAAGTTCCTGAAAATACTGATTAAAACAAAATGCATACTTAGTTTGACCCAAGCTTTAAATTTGTTAACAATCTGTACTTCTTTTTTTAATTTTCAATTTTGGATAGCTACAACTCATTCTTACAACACATACAAATTTAATAGCATTCGTTTTAAGGAGGAAGAAGTTTTTCGTAAAAAGAATATGACGAACTGCTACACGATGCAACTTCGGTCAGACTTATGAACTAAAAAAATCAGACTTGAAATCAATGGACACAGATGATATATACCCTTCATTATAAAAATTAGCACTGATATCTTATGGTATAGCTAGGCTACCTCAATAAACTTCTGAACAGTACTATAATTATAGACACGTTCGACCACTTTCGACTAGTCGTGTAAGTTTACAAGAGCGCAATTATTGGTTTTCATTTTACAGGCAAGATGGTACTCATAATAGAATCCTATACAGCTTCTGATTAGATGATACAGGATTGGAATAATATTTAATCGAAAGCTTATCCAAATAGGTTTGAAAACTGCAGAAAATCCTATTCACATTTTATAAATATGCCTTTTTCATTAAGCAAAAAAAAATCTTTTTCCACTGCATTTTAAGTCAACTTTTGCCGCATGACTCTTATAAATTTTTTGGATGTAATGCAACACTGATATTTCAAGTAAACTGAAACTGCTTACCGTTTTCTCTAGTTTGTGTAGTCTTCGAGGAAAAAAATACTGAACACCAGTGGTACCCTATGGAAAAATGCATTACGAATATTTGCGCTATTGTAACCCATAAAGCACATCTTGTTCCAGAACACAATAGTGAATTTACGTATGTATATCGGCCAGGTTTGTTTCTGATAAACGGCATAGTATTTAAGTATGAAATAAAAGTTGCGTGGACTTTATAAGAAAATTATTTTCTAATGAGCAATAATAAGCATCAATTTGTTTTCAGATGCTGAAGTGTTTTGTGTGGCATCGGTGGCATCATCAAATGTAATTTATCTAACTGTGTTCAACAATGGTATAGTTGATTCAGTCAGCTTTTACAGATTTACATGCATGGTAGGTTATCAACTTCAAATGTATTGAGCTTATGTTATCGTTTCTATAATAACATCTGGTAAACATCCCGTTATTGTACTATTGTAAAACTTGTTTGTTGCTTGTCTTTCATTTTTGCTATGTGCTTTGTCTATATGCCTTTATAACATGTTTCTTTGTTACATATATGACTTGGTTCTGGACTTATGCATCCCGTCATTGTGATATTGTACTATGGTAAATTTGTGTATTCTTGTCTTTAATTTTTGCTAACATGCTTGGTCTATATGCCATCTTGTGCTTCTCTGTTACATATTTGTATGGTTTTTTTAGTGATTAAGAATATAACACAATGTTGACTGTAGAATTTTGACAGTTTTACTTATTATGTCTGTTTGTTTTGTTAACGCATCGTTGTAAACATAATGAAATTTGATGCGACTGTCATACAAGTGAGAGGTTTAGCTAGCTACAGTATAAAACCAGGTTCAATCCACTATTTTCTACACAAGAAAATGCCTATACCATGTCAGCAACATGACAGTTGTTATACATTCGTTTGGTGTGTTTGAGTTTTGATTGTGTCATGTAATTAGGGACTCTCCGTTTTGAAATTTCCTCGGAGTTCAGTATTATTGTGATTTTACTTTTAAACTTTTTTAAACAAAACAAAAAATAAAATATTTGTTTCTTGTTTAATTGCAAGTTCGACATTTTCAAATGACATTTTAACTTACACTGACACTATTTACATCAACAACACTACTGTAAACTTTCCCGAGAACTCAGAGAAGCACACGTACTTTCAGTAATTATTTTATATTGCAGACAATATCATCATCCGGGTCTTCGTTATCTGTGAGTTTACAGAAAGATAAATGTGACAAAGGGCAGAGTCCCACCGTTAGGCCAACAGGTGGAGCGCTCGCAACTCTGACGCCATATTGTGAGTTTGGTATCTAGTTTTATGTTATAGGTTTTCCCTTTTCTTGTTGCACCCAGTTGGTTTCTTGTGTCTTGTTTCACCAAGTTGATAAACATTGTACAGTTGACGTAATCTATTCAAATTTAAACATTAAATATGAAATATTGTAAAAGATTCTTTTGAGCAATTATCTAACAATCAAAATAGTGTTCTTTCCAATGTATTGCTGTTAGTAATATTGTTCAAACATATTCTATACATGGATGAAAATTCGAAATAAATATTATCAAAACAAACCATTACCTCAAACAGAATTTTGAATTTAATATTAAAATATTTTGCATGTTTAATTTTTCAGTTTAAAGAAATACTTAAAATTGTGATAATCTATCAATATATTGATAAGAAGGTGAAGTGTAGTAGCCAATGAAATAACTAAATTACTATACACAACTGTTCAAATGACGAAAATAAAAGTAATTATAGGTCAAGGTACGGCATTCAACAATGTGAAAACCCCATACCGTATAGGATCTATGAATAAAAGGCAGCGACATGAAGAAAGTTAAACAATCAAACGAAAAAATTAAATGCCAAATGCATACAAAAATCGAATTGACAGACATAGCCCAACGACAACTACTGAACTACAGACTCTTGACTTGAGACAGGTATATGAGGAATGTGGCGGAGTAAAACTATTTGTGATGAGCGCACCCCCCTTTTTTTAAGCAGTACAGTGGTGTTACAGCAAAGCATAAGAAGAAACTGTAAGAATTAGTTACAAATGTTTTAACTCTAAAAGATTTGTAAAAAGCACAAAATACAACTGACATAAAAACAATGGACACAAATCACCGATATTTAAGAGTACTCGGAAGTTATTTTTTACGGAAAGTAGCCTTACCATTTCAATCTTAAAACACACAAAGTGTTGTTTATCTGTTTAAAAAGGGTATTTGTATATTGTTCGTCATTGACATATGCAATCATAAATGTGTCGGTTTTAAATTTCAATATCATAAAACTGATCTATATTTGATATTTTTCTTCTCCTAAATTTACATTCTTATGTATTCCTGCAATATTCTTAAACATAAAATTGTATTCATTGGAAATAAAGAACCATTTTTATCAGTTACTAACATGCTAATGCCAGTACTATTTATAATGTTTTTCCTTCTACCATTTTATGTTCCTACAATGTGTTGATAACATTCCCATTACTATATTACAGATACATGTCGTAAGTATGTTAGTTTAATATTGTTTTTTTTTTAAATGGAACAGTTGATAAATAGTCCCTGTTGTTTTAAGCGATTATCATGGCATTGCACTTAGCGTTGAAAAAACGTCAATTGATGTTTTACATTAAATTAAGCTCTGACCTGTATATGTTCTGCACTAATTAGGGATTTTGTAAAAAAAAACCTACTTATGCCCAAGTAACCCCTCTCGTGTAATTTCAAGTTTATATAGACTACTCTTAACTTTCTCTTTAAATTTTTAAGTCTGTTTAACGTTGAAGGCATGTTCAATACCGACCATTTATTATTCATCGTTATTAGATGCAGTTATACGTCAATGAGACAGCAACCTACGCATCTACAGGGCAGCATACAATCTTCAGTAATGAACAAATGTCGATATATAACCAAATTGTCACAAGTATAAAAAAAAAATTGTGATGACTTTAAACTAATTCTCTTCGAATGTCATTTATGGTTCTAAATGATGCTTTCTTCCTACTGTATACCTGTATTACTAAATGTGAGACGTTATAAACAATATATGTATGGGCATAGATCAACATTACATGTACAAATGTATGTGCATAAATCAAGCAGAATCAATAATACAAGGATAAGGTCGACTTTCTGAATTGTTTATTATCTCACCCCTTATTTTATTCATTTTGTATTTACATTGTGTCATAGATCAAATTTAATCGTTCATTGTATATTCACTCATTTGTTTTCATATGTCTTTTGATTGAGTTAAGCCGTTTCAATTGATATTTTATAGTGTGTTTTTCTATGTTGTGGTGTTACACTATTGTTCCAGGTAAGGGTGAAGTTTGGTATATGATATAATTAGGGCCCCGCCAAAGGCGGGTCGCCCTATAGTGATCAGTCTGTCCGTCCGTCCGTCCGTAACACTTTGTGTCCGCTCCATATTTAGAGAACCATTATGATCTCATACTTTATACTTTACATGTTTATTAACCACCACCAGAGGGCGTGTCATGATGTATGTACAACTTCCTAGGTCAAAGGTCAAGGTAAAAAAAACTTTGGTTTCAGTTGACAACCCTGTGTCCTGTGGTGAAGATCGTGTCCGCTCTATATCTTGAGAACCGTTATGATTTCAAAGTTTATACTTGACATGTATATGAACCAACACCAGAGGGTGTGTCATAATTTATGAACGACTGCCTAGGGCAAAGTTCAAGGTCAAAAACTTTGGTTTCAGTTGACCACCCCATGTCCTATGGTAAAGATTGTGTCCGCTCTATATCTTGAGAACCGTTATCATTTTAAAGTTTATACCTGAAATGTATATAAACCAATATCAGAGGGTATGTCATAATTTATGTACAACTTCCTAGGTCAAAGGTCAAGGTCAAAAACTTTGGTTTCAGTTGACAATCCCATGTCCTATGTTAAAGATCGTGTCCGCTCTATATCTTGAGAACCGTTATCATTTCAAAGTTTATACTTGACATGTATATAAACCAACACCAATGGGTGTGTCATAATTTATGTGCAACTTCCTAGGTCAAAAGTCAAGGTCAAAAACTCTGGTTTCAGTTGACAACCCCATGTCCTATGGTAAAGATCGTGTCCGCTCTATATCTTGAGAACCTTTATCATTTCAAAGTTTATACTTGACATGTTTATAAACCAACACCAAAGGGTGTGTCATAATTTATTTACAACTTCCTAGGTCAAAGGTCAAGGTCAAAAACTTTGATTTCAGTTGAAAAACCCATGTCCTATGGTAAAGATACAATTTTTTAATGCACATTATTCACAGCGGGCCCCACAGAGATGGCTCCCACCTCAATGATATCTAGTTCGTCTAAAAAACAGACCAACAATATTAGATCTGTAAATTTGCTTACCAATATTTTTGTTTTGTTCTTTCCTGTCCTAGATTCGAACTCATGCTACTGAGATATCGTGGCAACAAATCGCATTGAATTGTACCCGACGCGTTAGACCACTCGACCACCTAGGCTGTAGATATAGTATTTTTAGATGGAACTGTATAAAAAAGATGTGATATCTTTAAACTTATTTTCATAGAATGGGATTTATGGTTCTAAATGATGCTTTCTTCATACTGTATACCTGTATTACCAAATGTGAGATTTAATAAACAATATATGTTTGGGCACGAATCAACAATACATGTATGTGCATAAATATATAAATCGTCTATATATAAGTAAGTCAGTTATATTATATGTTTTTAGATGGACGACTCTATGACATTCCCTTCTGAGAATGAAGGGAAAATGCATATGTAGCCTTCGCCACACTGCATGGACAATTACTAGAATACATCCTTAAAATACTTGTCGAGGACAAAGGAGGAGCATGAACAAATATATAGCAACTTTGATATAAAAAAATGATGCTGTATTTTGATCATCATGTGCATAAATTGTTTTAAATTTGTAATTGGTATGCTTATAAGGCTAAATCGTAAAACAGACTAGCTGAGGGACGCCTCCGAGTGCGGGAGTTTCTTGCTGCATTGAAGACCTATTGGTGACATTCTGCTGTTGTCTGTTCTATGGTCGGTCGGGTTGTTGTCTCTTTGACACATTCCCCATTTCCATTCTCAATTTTATGTCTTTTTATCAGTACATTTTTTTCACAGCATTTGAAGAAGATTCTTCCATGGAAGATACGTCAACAGCAATAGCATCTATCATAGGAGCTCTCATTGCTGTGTTACTGACCATAATCATTATAGTTGTTTTATTCTTTGGATATATCAAGTGTAAAAAGAAAAACAAGAAAACTCATCCCGAAGAAATCACTGGACCCAGAGGTAAGAATTATAGTTCTTGTTTAAACTTTTAATTCCAGATGGTAATACATTTGTAGGCGTATCGTCTTTGATTGGTTTGTATATTTTAGATAGAAATAATAAAACTAAATAGTTAAATCCTTGCAAATGATAAGAACGTTTCAGCTTCATGTTATGATAATAATTATAAAATCCCACTACACTATGTCATCAACTGTCTGTATTATTGTTATGTAGTGATTGTCTTACTCATTTATATGTGAAATACTGTTCATAACTCAGATTCGCGTCCTGAATTGCCATATTTAGTGATAAAATGTTGAAAAATACAACCTTCAATCACACAATTTCAAATCTAAACCAATTGACTGTTATTGGCTAGCTTTTTATTTAAATTTGGTTTTCCAATCAACTATGATTTATGTGAAATTTAAAAACTTATTTAGTCGAGAATTAACAAAATTGTGATAAGCCATGGCAATACCAACTATAGACTGCATGAAAACTTACTGCGCGTCTAGCTGTATTGTATTATCTTTAAAACAAGAAGCATTCACAATTTCTCAGACTGGTATGGGTTTTCTAATTGTCATACGGTATCTATGGCTGCTTACATCCTTTAGTGGATAGTTGTCTCATTGGCAATCATACAATTCATGTTTCCCTTGACTTGGTAGTTGCCACTACAGAAATAAACATTACAGTACCTTGATATTTGACACACCAATGAGACAACTATCCACTATTGCTCAAATAAAATGGTTTAAACATTTATTAGTAACCGTACGACCCTTAACAATAAGAAAAAACAATAAAGTATATTCGGCTTTAAACTATTCAGTTATGTATTAAACAATTTACGAAAAACAAACCAGACATGAAGCAACGTCAACCACTGAACTACAGGTTCCTGACAAAGGACATGCACATAAAGAATGTGGCGGGCTTAACATGTTTGGGAGTGTTCAACCCTTCCCTAGCATACAGTGGAGTAACAGCTCAATAACAAGAAACTTAAAAATAGTTGAAAAAGACCTAACTCATTAGATAAATACAAAGTAGAAAAAACACATTATACACAACACAAAACGGGCGTAGTAGGGTATTAATCCATTCTTCTATCACATGTTGTTATGCATTGCTCTTCGGAATTTTGGATTTCAATAGTATTTAACTTCTTATTGGATTTTGCCAACCAGCTATGTTGATTCGAGTCCACTCGTGAGTCTGAAATACGAACCGCGCTTCTGACTTGTTAAGTTATAAGCTTTGTATATCTTTGATCAGTTTTTTTTTTGTTAGTGTTAAATAAAAACTTGTGTGTGGTACAAATTTAAAGAAGGTTCCATAACGTAGCTCCCATTAGATTACCGGTACATGTATCAAACATCCAACACAACACAATACATCATATATTTAATCCTAACTCTAATGCTCCATCGTTATACAGCTGAAAAGGGTAATGGAGAACAAATAAAAATTTATATAATATCCCAATTTATTGTCAATTTTTGTGTGATCAATATAATGCAATGATGACTTTTATCAGAATAAAGCAGAAACAAGTTGATTTTAAATCACATTTTTTTACTTTATAAGCCAATATTATAACTTATAAGAATAAAAAAAACAGAAGCTAAAAATCTGTTCGCACAACAATGTAAAAATGTGTTCTGAAACACAAATTTAGTTATTAAATTAGAGTATCATGATAGAGTACTCGCCATCTACAACATAGAAGCTCCGAACTTTGTAACCAAGACACAGTCATATCGAGTAATTATAATCTGGCAGCTACGACTTTCTCGAATGTGAAATTATTTTTCCGGTTACAGTGAATATCTTTATTTTTTTTTATTGTAAACCATTGCTTGTAAGCCAACACGAAAATGTGAGGAAATCAATTTTACATGTTGATGAATTGTGAACCAGACTTAGGATATTAATTTAGCCTTTCTATATTGTAAGGTACATACTGTTCGCACTGAACATTTATAAGCCTTATTCGGTTAATTTTTAACACTAGCTAATCATGATGAAAAGATATGAAACTTCCATAAACTTAATTGTTTTTTTACTATAATATTCAATTAACCATTCTTGTAAGAAACAATTCAAGAAACAAGTAAAATATCATGTTATTCAAACTATTATCTGATTAATTAGCATATATGTCTATGAAAGAGATAGCATGTATTCCTACATTCCTGTTGGCAATCTCATGGAAAAGATATGTAAATTGAAAGGAATCATGAAGATTTCATTTAAACGTACGAGCATTGTTATCATCATTTTCGATAGAGCACCTGTTTTACAGCTTGTATCATCTGTCATAACATACAAATACAGTTTTTTGCTTAATTCATTGGTTAAATGAGTGCATTATGTCATTAAAATCAATTAACACAGATTTTGTTTTTTTCCAGCATATTTCGTTAGAGAATTTACATTTGAACGAATACAGAACAAATTGAGAAGAGAAAATGAGAGCTTTCCTGATAGTGCTGGTTCTTCCGAATTGACTATAGGCGACAAAAAAGAGCATCCGAAATTTAAACAAAACAACATAACAGAAATTACAGAAACGTCTGCTAATTAAAATAAAATATTCTTAATTTGTATTTTTTTTTAATTTTAAAATGTTATAGGATTTTGACAATAATTATATGCGTGTAGATAATTATATAACCTCCATGAAAAGCTTAAACTACGGACAAATACCATTCAAATCTGGAAAAGAGTTTTTAAATATGAGAATCAAATATATAATATGTATTTAAAAGTTACTTGTTTTAGTGGGTAGTGAATGGTCGAATGATTACACAGCTCTGACCAATTGGGAAAACGGTCTCAGATCAGAAAAAAACCTGAAGAAATGATATCATAAACTATTAAAGATCTGATGGCATATAATAATAATCACATCAATCTTTAGACACATTTAACGTGTTGTAGGGGGTCAAATAACTTTTTGTTGAAATATTAGCGTATGGAAATTATTAGAATGTACTTCCTCTAACTATTCTTGACAAGATGGCTATCGATGCGATGTTTGGTTGTCATGCAGTTCTAAATTGTTTAAATCATTATATAAATGATATTGTCTTACATTTAGTTTTTTATGCTTTTCACAGACAGTTTTATATGACATATTTGCACTTTATCCGTTGATTGTAAACTAATTAATACTTAATAAATCGGGGAGAACAGGATTTATTTTAAATTAGTTATAAATGGGTTTGAGTAAACATTCAGTAACCTCTAGTACTTATAGATCGATACTTTGGGCTTTTTGTCTGAATATGTTTTTGTGAGTTTCGTGCAATCTGACATGTGAAGCCATTTTTCATTGACTTTTACTGTTAATTCATATATTGTGTTGCTACCCAAATGTTTTACGCTCACACATATATCTTATATATATGCACAACAAACAGCGAGGTTTGACCAACCACAAAACCAGGTCCGACCCACCATTGTCTTAAAATGTCCTGTACCAAGTCAGGAATATGGCAGTTAATGTCTAATAGTTTGTTTATATGTATGTTGCATTGTCGTTTGACATTTGTTGCATGTGTTTATGGTGTTTCGTTGTTTTCCTTTTTGATGTGTTTCCATCGGTTTTAGTTTGGAACACAGATTTGTTTTCTCTCAATCAAGTTATAAAATTGAGAATGGAAATGGGAATGTGTCAAAGAGATAACAACCCGACCAAATAAAAAACAACAGCAGAGGGTCACCAACAGGTCTTCAATGTAGCGAGAAATTCCAGCACCCGGAGGCGTCCTTCAGCTGGCCCCTAAACAAATATATACTAGTCCAGTGATAATGAACGCCATACTAATTTCCAAATTGTACACAAGAAACTAAAATTAAAATAATCCAAGACTAACAAAGGCCAGAGGCTCCTGACTTGGGACAGGCGCAAAAATGCGGCGGGGTTAAACATGTTTGTGAGATCTCAACCCTCCCCCTATACCTCTAACCAATGTAGAAAAGTAAACGTATAACAATACGCACATTAAAATTCAGTTCAAGAGAAGTCCGAGTCTGATGTCAGAAGATGTAACCAAAGAAAATAAACAAAATGACAATAATTCATAAATAACAACAGACTAGTAGCAGTTAACTGATATGCCAGTTCCAGACTTCAATTAAACTGACTAAAAGATTATGATTTCATCATATGAACATCAGGCACAATCCTTCCCGTTAGGGGTTTTGTATCATACCATCATATCATATATGAGAAGAACATAACCCGTGTCATGCCAACAACTGTTTTTAGAATAAATGTGTTTAGTTCCGATGCAAAGACCTTATCAGTGACTCAATATTAACGCCAAAATATGCAATCTTTAATGACTTGACAACAGTATCGTAATTATATCCCTTCTTAATAAGTCTATTCAAAGGTTTTGTAAGTTTCTGAGGTGAATACTGACACCTTTGTGCTTTATAAAAAATATTTCCATAAAAAATTGGATGTGAAATACCTGAACGTATTAGAAGTCTGCATGTTGAGCTATATTTACGAATGATGTCTTTATACCGATGATAAAATTAGTAAATGTTTTGACTAGTTTGTGATATCGAAAACCCTGGTGTAATAATTTTTCAGTAATACATAAATTTCTCTCGTTAAAATCTAAAACATTTATTACATACACGAGCGAATCGTACAAGTTGAGATATATAAACACCGTAAGATGGTGACAAGGGAACGTCACCATCTAAAAACGGATAATTAATGATAGGAAATGAAAAATCATCCCTTTTATCATAAATTTTAGTATTCAGCTTTCCATTAGTGATATAGATATCAAGATCGAGAAAAGGACAGTGGTCATTGTTAGTATTAGCTTTATTTAAAGTAAGTTGAACAGGATAAATTTCATTAATATACATACTGAAGTCGTCATTATTGAGAGCCAAAATATCATCCAAATATCTAAAAGTATTATTAAATTTGTTTATCAGATGTTGTTTCGATGGGTCTTTGCTTATTTTTGTCATAAATTGTAACTCATAACAATACAAAAACAGGTCCGCAATAAGTGGTGCACAGTTAGTCCCCATTGGAATTCCGATAATCTGACGATATACGAAATACCCAAAACGAACAAAAATGTTATCTAGTAAAAATTCAAGGGCTTATATAGTATCAAAGCATGTCCAATTAACATAGTTTTTTTGTTTATTGCTACTAAAAAATGACCTAAAAGAGTTTGAACATATATATTCACACTCTGATTTTTTGAATGCCCATTTAATTAGGTGTGTGATTTTTTTCTTAATGAGAATGTGAGGCAATGTGGTATACAGGGTAGAAAAATCAAAACTTTGAACAGATTCAAAATCACCAATATAAGCATGCAATTTATCAAGTACTTCCAACGAGTTCTTGACACTCCAAAAGTAATTTATTCCATTAATTTCGAAGGCCTTATTTGAACAATTTATTATCAGGTTTTTAATTGTACGAAGTGTGCTGGTAAGAAGAATAGACAATTTAGTAGTTGAACAATGGCTTGAAGACGAAATTAATCTATATTTGTAAGGGGTTTTGTGTAGCTTCGGAAGACTTTTAAACAGGGTATACTACTATTGCCTGTATTTATCAGCCATTTTGTCGTTGTAATATGGTTTTGTTTAAGATATATAAATAAAATGAAGTAGTAAATTAAAACTTTTTTTATGCGTAGAAAAAGATATGATAGATGTTCGGGTGAACGAATGAAGTCGGTTGCATTTCATTTATAAAATTGAAGCGGATTGACACGATCACTTGACTGTCCTGCTTTGTTACATGACGTCATTGCCTATTATTTTTTAGTGTCAGGTTATATTTATGTCTATTATCTATAAAATATCCGGCGATAAGATCAAAGTGAAAATGTGCAAAATACCTATAAATCTGAAAATTAAATTATAAACAAGAATGTATTCCCAGAACATAGATGCTCCATCCGCACTATCATTTTCTATGTTCAGCGGATCGTGACAATAGGGGAAAATCTCTAATTTTGTATTAAAATTAGAAAGATCATAACAAATGGAACAAGTGTACTAGGTTTCAAGTTGATATGACTTCAACTTCATCAAAAACTACCTCGACAAAAAACTTTAATCTGAAACAGGACGAACGAACGGACGGGCGCACAGACCAGAAAACATAATGCCCATAATTGGGCCAGACTTATTGCACTCAAAAATATCGTTAGAGGCGATATCGAACTAAAGTTTATGTAGCGATAAGTCACTAATGATTGATTACAGAATACTGACCAGATGAAATTGAGAATGGAATTTGGGAATGTGTCAAAGAGACAGCAACCCGACCATAAAGCAGATAACAACAGAATGTCACCAACAGGTCTTCAATGCAGCGAGACATTCCCGCACGAGGAGGCGTCCTTCAGCTGGTATATTTATTTTTATTAATGAACCAAATAGCTTTATGTTTATCTTTTTTTCTTTATAACAAAAGATGCATCCGGTGTAACATATTATATGCATAGTATCTTTGATGAGTGTTCCATTGTGTTCACAAAGCATCAAGTTGACCTAGTATAATCTGTTCATTATCTAATTAAAACATAAACTTGATCTTAATCAAATAATTATTAAATGATTTGTTAATGGTAGGAGGATAGATCTGGGTCTGTATATCATTGCCCTGACAAATCTCAACAACATCCTACGATAAAAAACTATAAACTAAAAAACAATTTATCCTTCAAAAACCGATATACGACAATGAACACACAAAGCTTAACATACAGTTTCCAACAATAAACTTAAAGAGAAGTTAACTGATAAAATCATCATTTTTCATAGATCTTCTTTCACACTCAACTTCCCTAATGGATAAAAACTTTAAGAGATAACTTAAAACAACTCTCGAATGGTACTGTTTGCAACATGTTCTTTCTGAACATGATATATCTTTCTAAAACAGAACAGAATATATTGTATTTACTTATAAATGTGATGAAATTTGTATGAGAATCTTTATGCATCGTAACAATTCGTAAAACAACCCTTTTATTGTTTTTAAATCTTCCACTTAAATCCTGATTTGAAGCAATACTTGAATAGGTAACACGTGGGTTCAATGGTATGGTAACTAAGACGTCTAATGCATTGCTCACTGAAAAGTTTTAGATCACAAGTATCTCAACCGAAGTAAGTTTACACAAACAAGTTAGTTTATAAATCAAAAACAGATTTTGGAAAGATGCATTCAGGGCATGGGAAATGATTATTGATAAAGAGAGAAATTTGAACAATTGTTTTACAATATGTAAATGATGTAATAGATGAAAATCATTAGAATGTTAGAATGAATAAGTAAAGATAACAATATACATTTTTTGAATTACATGAGTGTTATGTCTGCTATTAAAAGAGCAGCAAATAATTGCAAAAAAGATATCCATTTATTACAGCTTGTTGACACGTCTTTTTTAAACGTAGAAAAGGTTCTAAAGATATGTTTAAAATACCCATTAATAACAATTTTACTCCATCTACAGCTGAAGTAGGTTACAAATATTAGGCGAAGATCTCATTTGGAAGCATTATATACAAACTACATTTTACAGTCCCTGTCAATACCAAACTACAGTGGCTTCAGTACAGGATCAACCACATAATTCATGTACTGTTTGTAAATTAGAAGATGCAACTGTTATTCTGTGGAATTGTGCGATAATTTTCTACAAGATATTGATTATTGGTTTTTATCTGGTGGGGTAAGCCTGTCATTGAATAAGTTAAATTTCTTTTTTGGAGATATATCATAATATATATAAGTTCGAAAAGGTGACCCATATAATTTGATTTTTCTATATATGAAACAATATATATGTTCCAGACCATATGAGTATTTGGACCGTACGCG
This sequence comes from Mytilus galloprovincialis, assembly GCA_037788925.1. Taxonomy (NCBI): domain Eukaryota; kingdom Metazoa; phylum Mollusca; class Bivalvia; order Mytilida; family Mytilidae; genus Mytilus; species Mytilus galloprovincialis. The sequence goes on along the minus strand of CM075336.1, from coordinate 8,779,360 downwards.
TACGGTCCGGACCGTATACGTATACTCGTACGGTCCGACCATACGCGTACGGTCGGACCGTATGAGTATACGCGTACGGTCCAGTAAGAGCTGACCATACATGTTATTTGATCATATGGGTTAAATTGAAACAAGCATTTATCACAATCTTTATTTTTAGTTTTACAAATTGTTATTGATAATTTATTACAATTAGATCATGGGATAAAATGAACAAACGAACAATTGAAATTAAGTATTTGTTTAATTTTATATCTGAATCTCATAATTTATAATTTATAATTTATATCTTATAGCACAATTTATTATGTATTTAAATTTGACAGTATATTTTTAACCTCTTCTTTTTTCATAAAAAAACTTTACCGTTCTCATGTGGTACATACACATTTAACTCAAATTTTCTTTTCTTTCCATAATCATCTTTTCATATATACATGGAAATGAAATAACAATATTGTTTATTGTTATAAATAGATATCAAAATTTTTTGCTAATATTACTGTATGTATGTTTGATGTGTTGTGGTTCTTGGAAAAAAATAAAAATTAAAAAAAGAAGTTTACACAAGAAATTTTATGTCTTTTACTAAATACCCGTATAAAAATACCAAATTAAATTCATATTTTCTTTAGTTATTGTAAGAATAGTGTGAGGAAATTGCGAGGATTGAAGTATGGTTACCAATTTAAACAGTTAATTCGTATATGCTTTGATACTAATAACTTGGTTAACTGGTTTTCTTTGTAAATATTTACTAAAATTGGAAAAACCTGTTACCGTTAAGTTAACGTTTAATGATATAATTTCAAATGTGTAGAGGTATTGCGTTGTACTTTTTCGACATTGAAAACGGGCCGTTTTCATGCGTCATATCACGTGTTGTTTTTCTGTCCAATAATTGAACGTATTAGAGGGATGACGATGCCAGGTTTTATAATGATATTTAACCATTGATTATACATGCTTTACTTTCTTATGAACAATTCAGCAGTGTAATCCGTTTTTAAATACATTTGAATAAGAGATATTGTTTTTGAAATTTAAGTTAGCGTGTAAAGTGAAGGAAAAAGAAACATAAACAAAATGTTTCTAGGACCTTGTGCAGTTTTATTTGTTTTAATGAAATGTGATTTAGCAGTGCAATTAGATGAAAACAGCCCATGTAGCGGTTTGGGATGTCGGAAAACAGTATCAATGCCGCTTTTGGATCAAATGAAAGGGAATCTCAAAGCTGAATTTGATGTATCGGAAATGAACAAGCTATTAAAGGATTATATAGATCAAGAAATAAGATCAGGAGTGGAAATCGGCTTGAAAAATGGTGTTGAAAATATAATCAATTTAAGAATGCAGCAGGTCCAACAAGGTAAATGATTCATCAATTTACTATTTGTTTGCTGGTTCCAATATTTTTCGTGGTGAGACCTGATAAATTTATCTTTTTTTTTTTAACTTCTTTTTTAAATAAATTTATCTTAAAACATCGGTTTATTACGCCAATGTTTATATTTACAAGAAGTAGTTTGTCAGCTCATATCCTCATACAATGTATTTGATGTTTTTATATTAAATGAATGTCGCCGAAAAGTGATTTTGATAAGATCAGATGATTATATCAATAGTTAAGTTCATATTAATAATCATAATTATAATCATAATCATAATCATAATCATAATCATAATTATAATTATAATAATAATAATTATAATAATAAAAATATGAGAAAAAGCAAAGCAAAATGTACAAACCAAAGAAACAAAAAGATATCTCGGTTAACATATGATCTTCAATTAAAAATATATTGATATCCTTTGATAAGTCCAATATGCATGTGCAAAAAGTAAAATCACAAAGATACTGAACTCCGCGGATTCAAAACAGAAAGTCTCTAATAGAAGGACAAAATCAAAACCTCAAACACATCAAACGAAGGTATAACATATGCCACAGTTCCGGACTTAGATTACGCATTATCTTATGTAGAACCTGGTTTTATAGCTAGCTAAACTTCTCACTTTATGACAGTCGTATAAAATTCCTCTTCAGGTGTAACTTTATATCTGAATTATTAATAAATTCAAACAGAATTTATTTATCGTTTTTAATTTTGATCTAAAGATTTGAGAAAATGTAGAAAATCATATATTCCTTTAAATAATACGGTATCCGATGTAATATATCTAAGATATGATCTAAGCAAGTGACGCATGAAATGCAGGGTTTAACGAAGTACTTTGTCACATACTATCTGTTTAAATATCTGACTTAAATGTTTTAGTGGATAACAATCTCTTTGTATATGAATCCTATAAATTATACAACACTTATGTGATTTTCAGATTATGTAAAAAAAAGTTTCCGTTATGTAAAATTTACGATGATGCTAGTTTTTCCTTTAGTTAAGGTCAGATAAATATGCCCAGGAAGGTTGGCATGTCTTCTTGTGGACTTTTACCATATGAACTAGCCCACTAGTATTCCCACTCAGTATGTTAGTCATGTTAGTCCTGTACAAAACAGGGCTCTTAATTCACATCACATTAATATACCGTAATCCTGATATCACATAATAATTTAATTAATTAATTAATTGTTCTAAATGATAAGGATGTTCTTATCCCAAGCATTAAAGCATAGCCGTATTTGACACAACCTTTTTCAACTTTTGATCTTCAGTGCTGTACAACTTTGTACTTTTTTTCACTTTCGATCTGTTATATCTGGGCGTCACTGGTGAGTCTTGTGTGGACGAGGCGCGTTTTTGACGTATTGAATTTTAAACCTGATGCTTTTTGTTATCCGTTAATCATGTGTTTCTTTGTCTAATACGTTCTCCTATTTATTTGTATTGTAGTACTGCAATATTATGTTGTCATTTCAATGTTATATTTAACATTGCCATTAAAGTGCGAGGTTTGGCATGCCACAAAACCAGGTTCAACCCACAAGTTTTTCCTTTAAAAATGTCTTGTGCCAAGTCAGGAATATCACCATTGATATATTATAGTTCGTTTCTGTGTGTGTTAAATTTTAACGTTGCGACGTTTTTTTCTTTTATTTTTTAGTGTAAATTCACATTGCGATAAGACGTGTCACGGTACTTGTCTATCCCAAATTCATGTATTTGGTTTTGATGTTATATTTGTTATTCTCGTGGGATTTTGTCTGATGACTGCCCCGTTTCTGTGTGTGGTACATTGTAGTGTTGTGTCGTTGTTCTCCTCTTATGTTTGGTGCGTTTCCCTCAGTTTTAGTTTGTTACCCCGATTTTGTTTTTTGTCCATGTATTTATGAGTTTGAACAGCGGTATACTACTGTTGCCTTTATTCAATACATTTTACCTAAAGACTTGACCAAAGGCAATCAATTTCTAACTACTTGCATTTGATTTATCCTCTTGTAAAGGTAAAACTTTGTACTGTCTTTATATTTGAGTTTAAATGAATGTGTGGGTCTTTAGCAATATGTTCCACAATATTCTCATGTTTTTTTCCCAGTTTTCATATACTAGTATTAAATATTTTAATTCCCTCAGTTATGTGAAACCTGTTCACCTCGTATGACATCACAATTAACAAAATATTCTGAAATGAAAAATTGTTATTGTTATTTCTGTAAGCTTTTATTTTTTTCAATAAATTATTCGAACAAAAAGATTGATTTATTTAGTTAGTCATCTTACCATGTAAAGAAGTCGATATCTCATCATTTCAATATATAACTTCCATCGTTTTATTCTATCGTGAAGCGCCTATAATAATGGTTTTTTTTTTATTTATCATAGTCACAAGCGCAACAAATATGAAATATATGATACTAGCGAGTAAATTCATATTACTGAAAACTTAGTTAATGAATTTTGTTTACAACACATGAAATATAATTTTTCAGCCACAAAAAGGTTCATTAAACCAAATATACGATAACTAATAGGTCAGCCAATACTTGGGTCATATTTCATTAATATTTAACGACGCTGACGCAGCCAATGCCTGTAAATGTATACAAAACAGGAGTAATTATGGTCTAACCAAAATGAGACATATTCACATCTTCGAGTGACATTACAAAATTATACTTTCCCATTGTAATAATCAAACCTTAATAGGAGTTGACCTTCAGTGTTAACATGGAACAGTTCGAATGAAATAGCACTGATAAATGTTTGTGTTTCAGAACATGCTCACCCCATCTAGTCTAACTAAACATTTGTATATCTTTAATAGTACATGACTTTCCGTGCAAATGCTTTACACGAAAGACCTTTCACTTTAGTTTCTTTTTTAATGAAAAATTTTAACAAAAGACTCATCAGTGACGCTCGAATAGTGATTTTTTTTAAAGGCCAAAGAATATACGAAGTTGAAGAGCATAGAGAACCATATTCATAAAAGTTTTGCCAAATACAGCAAAGGCAATCTATTCCTCTGGTAGAAAAGCCTAAACAGTTATAAATTATTTATAATTATGACAATATCAAAGATTCCTGTCAACATAGAAGTGCTGACTACTGGGCTTAAACTTTGTGATATATAACAATCTGTCTAACAGTTGATATGCTGATTGATATCATCAGTTACACAGTGATACAATATAGTTGGTTGAGTAAATTCCATATGTGTCATGAAAGACCGAACCTCGAGCCTCAACTTACCGACCCCTTATACATGTATATCGTATATGGTCAGTGTCAAAATGAGTAATCATTTCATCTTACCAACCTTCTTATATTGGAAATTAAGATATACAATGCAGTTATACAATGAAATAAACTATTCAATTTGTGTCATATTAAATGATAAATGTGCGTGAAACTTAGCGTTGATAAGACATGTTTCGTATAAAAACGTGCACAATTAATTTAAAATTCATGTTTACCAAGGTTACCAATTCAAAACAGTATTTATATCTTTCGATATTGTTTTATTAGAATAAATATTGATTTTCTTATCAGTATATTACAACTATAGCATATATCATTGGTATACACAAATGCCCAATCTGTCGATACCTATTTTTTGCCATTGCACAAGATCGTGTTTGTATCTAATTGTTAATGACAGTATTAAACTTAATCTATTTGGAGTTCAATGTGTTTTAAGTATTCTGAATGATATCTGAGTCATAGATAAACATATTTTTATTAGTTGTTAATGACTTTGAACAAGTTGTCTACTACATTAAGATCTCCTAATTGTTATGTAATAGTTCAGTGGTTATTCGTTCCTGTCTGTCAATTATTTTTCGTAAATTGTTTTGTTATAAATCAGGGTGTTAATTTTTTGAATTGTTTCATATTTTCCAATTCGGTGCATATGCTATATCAACGTTACGGTATGGGTTTCACTTATACGGTTACCTTACTTGCTTTCATCCACTTCATTTAAACTTCGGAGGATAGTTGTCCCATGGCACCATTAAACGTACCACATCCTCTTTTTTTTGTATATAATAGTTCAACTTGATTTCACATGCTTATCGTGTTTTTATTATAAATAATAAAGATATATTTTATTACGGATGGGTTTTGTTATTATTTCCCGCATGATAAATATTCCTTGTCTTACAATAAACATAGTGTGATATGCATGAATAAGGGATACAAAAAATTGCCACTGAGACAAAATGACACAGAAATTAACAACTACAGATAAATGCACATAATTCAACAATGAGCATAGTCGGCTATAAATGGCCCCGAAATGACAAATGTAATACAATTCAAGCAAGAAAACTAACGGCCTAGTTTTTTGTTTTACAAAATAATGAACAAAACAAAACAAATAAGTAGGCAACGAATTACAGGCTCCTGACTTGGGACAGGCACATACAGAATGTGTTAGGGCTAAACTCGTTTGAAGGCAACCACTCTCCCCCTTAAGTCCTTTATACGAATTCTTAAAACATTAATTGCGTGTAAATAACGTATGATAGACCAACAATATTTCATTTGATGATTTTTGATCGAAAGTTTTGGTTGCTTATTAATTAACAGATTTTGCCACCAAGTTATTCAATCGGGCCCGTGGTAAACAGTTATAACTAATGGAGCACGCTCATAATGATAGGATGATAAATCGATGTTTATTTGTTTGCTTTGTTCATATTCAAAGAAATAACACGACGGGTGCCGTATACGGTGCAGGAAATGCTTACCCTTCCGGAGCACATTATTTCACTCCCGGTTTTTTAGTGGAGTTCGTGTTGTTTCTTAATTATTATTTATAACTGTTGATGTAAATGTCCTTTGGTTTTGTGAGTCTTTGTTTACTCCTTGATTTTGATTGTTATTGTATTCAACGCGTTCCCATTTGTTACAAATTTGTGATACTAGTTCAGAATTTATTTGACTTTTTATTTTACTATCGCTTAACTCTCTCTTCCAGCTTAATTCTCTCTTCCATTTCACGTAAGTTTACCTTTTCTTCAATCACTGATTTCCATTCATTCCTATGTGTAATTGCATAATTTCGAACGAGTGGTGTCATGTTTAAAGTAAAAACGACAAAGCTGCCACACAGTATAGGAAGACAATTTTTCAACATCAGTACATTTCTGAAGATTTAAACAAAGAAAAGATTTTCTTTCGAAAAGAAAGTCTTTGTACGTACACGTGTTTTTTTAGACAAACTTTGCCTGTTTGGTTTTTAAAATATATTCTTCTTAATGCTATCGTTTAAAGATTACATACTTTAATAGATTACGAAAAATTCGATATCTCAAAGACCCGGAGGCATGCCGGTTTTCCTCAGAGAAACTTTATAGTGGGGAATATTAGAAACTCAAACACATCGTCTTGTTTAAAATTGTTTTTAATCTAATGATGACTATGTACTTCGAGGACTTTTTTTTTTATATTAGAATGATAGGAAAATGCCAGAAGAAGTTCCCATGAAATAATTCAGTTCAGTAGAGCTGAACAATATTGCTCTGTTAGTATCAGGTACTAATTGAAATAAGCTGTACATGATACTAGAGTAACTGACAAATGCATACATGTTTTAATGTTTTGTTTATTTCAGAAACAACAAGTGTTATAGACAAAAACATGTCCACATATATATCAGACTTTGAATCTAAAATGACAAAATTGAAACAGGACAATGAAAAAGAATTCAGTGAAATGAAAAAAGGTAAATTAAAGAGAAGTGTCATCATATATCGTCACGGAGTACAGGAGTTATTGTTTTGTATACACAAATCAATCAGTTCTACATATTAAACTTCCAGAAGCATACAATGAATAGCTAAAGTTAAGTCACCAATTTAAGTAAAGAAAAGACCCGCCAGAACTGCATTTAATTAATAAATTCAACAACAATTATCGTTATCTTGATGATATTTTTTCGTTAAATAATCAACAATTTTCTCAATATACTGCTGAAATTTACCCCAAGGAACTTACTTTAAATAGATAACATTTATACGGTAATAAATACATTTGGTGTATTTACTGTCTTTTGATTGGTTAAAAGAATTAGCTTTATTTTCAATGTTATCAATTTTTATGGCGACACGCCCACTCTAACTGTGTATTCATACGCAAACATCTGTGTACGTTGTTATATACATCCTTGAGCCTTATTTTTGATAGAAATTTATTTATAATGAATGGCAATAATTTATTTTGAATTTATTGAACCATAAAATTAATTTTTGACTCTTCACATTTAACATAATCCGCTTCGCGGATTATTCAATGTGAAGAGTCAAAAATTAATTTTATGGTTCAATAAATACAAAATAAATAACAGCCATTCATTAAATAACTACCTTTTCTGGATTAAGATATTTCGGTTTTAAACGGAAAACTCCAAACTAAAATTTACGACAAAAGGGACGATTTTTCGTTCCCCATGGTTAATTTTTCATTTTTAGAAGGTGATGTTCATTTGGCACCATCTTACGGTGTTTAAATTTCACAGCTCGTTCGCTATGCCCGTGTCTGTTATGACGATTTTGATTTGAACGAACGCAATCTATGTATAACGGGTAAATTATTAAACCAGGGATATCGATCGTTACCATAAATTACTTAAAACTTTACTAAATTTTTCCATAGATATAAAGATTTGGTTTTGAAATTTGGTTGTACCTGTAGAAAACTTATTTCTAACGGGATAGCACATCCTCATTTTTACGGAAATGTTGTTAACCGTGCCCGTAAAAGTTAGAAATGATCCTTGTAAACTTATCGCTCCTTTAAATAAAGTTTTCTAAAAGGTTACCAATTCAACACTGTAATAAGATCATTGAATATTGTTTTTATTGGTATAAATATTGATTTCGTTATCAGTAAATTCAAAGCAAACTAAATATTACTAGTATGTTATATACATTTACACATTCATGGATCTACAATATGTCGATACCTGTAACTTGGCATTGCACATTGTCATGTTTTCTTTGACTGTTTATGACGTGTTTACACTAAATCCATTTGATGTTTGATGTGTACAAATTTATAGTTAAGTCTTATATGCATGATTTTTTTTATTAGTTGTTAGAGGCTTTGAACTTGCAGTCAGATAACTGCAAATATTAATTTACAGATTTTGCCACCAAGTTATTCAATCGGGCCCGATGTAAAGAGTTAACACACAATAATGGAGCGCGTACATAATGATAAGATGATAAATCGATGTTTATTTGTTTGCTTTGTTCATATTCAAAGAAATAACACGACAGGTGTCGTATACGGTGAAGGAAATGCTTACCCTTCCGGAGCACCAGATTTCACTCCCGGTTTTTAGTGGAGTTCGTGTTGTTTCTTAATTAGGTCTTTCCACCATTCCGTGGAAAGACCTATTGGATTTCTTCTGATTATTATTATTATTTTTTTTTTTATTCTTCCGCCCAATTCTTTTCTTGCGTAGTATTGATGTTTCAAAAGATGTCGCTTAGATATTTGGAATATGATATCGTAAAGCGTATGCACTTTTAAAACTAACCACTGCGTAACCAAATACTTTACGTTGTAAGAGTTATCTCCCCAAACACTGTTTTTCTTGGGCCACTACTCCTTCGCAACCATAAAAGATTACGACAAATTTATTTTACCAAATTGCTCGTTACATCCTCAGGATGTTCTGTTTTATTTTGACCGAAGCCGTATAGAGACTCCATATGAGAGTTAGTTCCCCTTTTGTATTTGAAATTTTGAAATGTATTTTAAACTGGAAAACCATAAGTGATAGAGACCTAGGGTCTTTTGTTTTGAGATCATTGGTCCAAAAAAATGAAAATTAGGTAAAGGTCAAAGGTCAAGGTCATATTCTAAATTTTGATTTTGGCCTACTTTCACTAATTTTCATTAATCTTATAAGATACCGACAAATTATTTTTACTAAATTGTTAGTTGTGACATGTCGTAACTTATATATTTTGGTTAAAAGGGTGTGTAGACATAAAATGGGAGTTTTTGCCCCTCCTATATTAAGAATTAAACGTAAAGTGATATAACTCATTAACTATACATATTACAGACCTAGGGTCTTTTTATTTGGGGTCCCTGGTTTATGACCTTGAAATATAGGTCAAGGTCATCAGTAAATTTGACGTTCTAGATTTTGACCTTTGCTCAAAATTCATATTTATACATCATTAAGCCATAGGAACTGACATTTTCAACTGAATTTTAATATTTTCATATCAAAATAGATCCTTATTGGTGGAAAGACCTTCAATTGTTCTCTGAACAATTGGTTTTTAATTATTATTTATAACTGTTGATGTAAATGTCCTTTGGTTTTGTGAGTCTTTGTTTACTCCTTGATTTTGATTGTTATTGTCTTCAACGCGTTCCCATTTGTTACAAATTTGTGATACTAGTTCAGAATTTATTTAACTTTTTATTTTACTATCGCTTAACTCTCTCTTCCAGCTTAATTCTCTCTTCCATTTCACGTAAGTTTACCTTTTCTTCAATCACTGATTTCCATTCACTCTTATGTGTAATTGCATAATTTCGAACGAGTGGTGCCATGTTTAAGGTAAAAACAAACGACAAAGCTGCCATAAAGTATAGGAAGACAATTTTTCAACAGTAGTACATTTCTGAAGATTTAAACAAAGAAAAGATTTTCTTTCGAAAAGAAAATCTTTGTACGTACACGTGTTTTTTTAGACAAACTTTGCCTGTTTGGTTTTTAAAATATATTCTTCATAATGCTATCTTTGAAAGATTACATACTTTAATAGATTACGAAAAATTCGATATCTCCAAAGACCTGGAGGCATGCCGGTCTTCCTCAGAGAAACTTTATAGTGGGGAATATTAGAAACTCAAACACATCGTCTTGTTTAAAATTGTTTTTAATCTAATGATGACTATGTACTTCGAGGATTTTTTTTTATATTAAAATGATAGGAAAATGCCAGAAGAAGTTCCCATGAAATAATTCAGTTCAGTAGAGCTGAACAATATTTCTCTGTTAGTATCAGGTACTAATTGAAATAAGCTGTACATGATACTAGAGTAACTGACAAATGCATACATGTTTTAATGTTTTGTTTATTTCAGAAACAACAAGTGTTATAGACAAAAACATGTCCACATATATATCAGACTTTGAATCTAAAATGACAAAATTGAAACAGGACAATGAAAAAGAATTCAGTGAAATGAAAAAAGGTAAATTAAAGAGAAGTGTCATCATATATCGTCACGGAGTACAGGAGTTATTGTTTTGTATACACAAATCAATCAGTTCTACATATTAAACTTCCAGAAGCATACAATGAATAGCTAAAGTTAAGTCACCAATTTAAGTAAAGAAAAGACCCGCCAGAACTGCATTTAATTAATAAATTCAACAACAATTATCGTTATCTTGATGATATTTTTTCGTTAAATAATCAACAATTTTCTCAATATACTGCTGAAATTTACCCCAAGGAACTTACTTTAAATAGATAACATTTATACGGTAATAAATACATTTGGTGTATTTACTGTCTTTTGATTGGTTAAAAGAATTAGCTTTATTTTCAATGTTATCAATTTTTATGGCGACACGCCCACTCTAACTGTGTATTCATACGCAAACATCTGTGTACGTTGTTATATACATCTTTGAGCCTTATTTTTGATAGAAATTTATTTATAATGAATGGCAATAATTTATTTTGAATTTATTGAACCATAAAATTAATTTTTGACTCTTCACATTTAACATAATCCGCTTCGCGGATTATTCAATGTGAAGAGTCAAAAATTAATTTTATGGTTCAATAAATACAAAATAAATAACAGCCATTCATTAAATAACTACCTTTTCTGGATTAAGATATTTCGGTTTTAAACGGAAAACTCCAAACTAAAATTTACGACAAAAGGGACGATTTTTCGTTCCCCATGGTTAATTTTTCATTTTTAGAAGGTGATGTTCATTTGGCACCATCTTACGGTGTTTAAATTTCACAGCTCGTTCGCTATGCCCGTGTCTGTTATGACGATTTTGATTTGAACGAACGCAATCTATGTATAACGGGTAAATTATTAAACCAGGGATATCGATCGTTACCATAAATTACTTAAAACTTTACTAAATTTTTCCATAGATATAAAGATTTGGTTTTGAAATTTGGTTGTACCTGTAGAAAACTTATTTCTAACGGGATAGCACATCCTCATTTTTACGGAAATGTTGTTAACCGTGCCCGTAAAAGTTAGAAATGATCCTTGTAAACTTATCGCTCCTTTAAATAAAGTTTTCTAAAAGGTTACCAATTCAACACTGTAATAAGATCATTGAATATTGTTTTTATTGGTATAAATATTGATTTCGTTATCAGTAAATTCAAAGCAAACTAAATATTACTAGTATGTTATATACATTTACACATTCATGGATCTACAATATGTCGATACCTGTAACTTGGCATTGCACATTGTCATGTTTTCTTTGACTGTTTATGACGTGTTTACACTAAATCCATTTGATGTTGGATGTGTACAAATTTATAGTTAAGTCTTATATGCATGATTTTTTTTATTAGTTGTTAGTGGCTTTGAACTTGCAGTCAGATAACTGCAAATATTAATTTACAGATTTTGCCACCAAGTTATTCAATCGGGCCCGATGTAAAGAGTTAACACACAATAATGGAGCACGTACATAATGATAAGATGATAAATCGATGTTTATTTGTTTGCTTTGTTCATATTCAAAGAAATAACACGACAGGTGTCGTATACGGTGAAGGAAATGCTTACCCTTCCGGAGCACCAGATTTCACTCCCGGTTTTTAGTGGAGTTCGTGTTGTTTCTTAATTAGGTCTTTCCACCATTCCGTGGAAAGACCTATTGGATTTCTTCTGATTATTATTATTATTTTTTTTTTATTCTTCCGCCCAATTCTTTTCTTGCGTAGTATTGATGTTTCAAAAGATGTCGCTTAGATATTTGGAATATGATATCGTAAAGCGTATGCACTTTTAAAACTAACCACTGCGTCACCAAATACTTTACGTTGTGAGAGTTATCTCCCCAAACACTGTTTTTCTTGGGCCACTACTCCTTCGCAACCATAAAAGATTACGACAAATTTATTTTACCAAATTGCTCGTTACATCCTCAGGATGTTCTGTTTTATTTTGACCGAAGCCGTATAGAGACTCCATATGAGAGTTAGTTCCCCTTTTGTATTTGAAATTTTGAAATGTATTTTAAACTGGAAAACCATAAGTGATAGAGACCTAGGGTCTTTTGTTTTGAGATCATTGGTTCAAAAAAATGAACATTAGGTAAAGGTCAAAGGTCAAGGTCATATTCTAAATTTTGATTTTGGCCTACTTTCACTAATTTTCATTAACCTTATAAGATACCGACAAATTATTTTTACTAAATTGTTAGTTGTGACATGTCGTAACTTATATATTTTGGTTAAAAGGGTGTGTAGACATAAAATGGGAGTTTTTGCCCCTCCTATATTAAGAATTAAACGTAAAGTGATATAACTCATTAACTATACATATTACAGACCTAGGGTCTTTTTATTTGGGGTCCCTGGTTTATGACCTTGAAATATAGGTCAAGGTCATCAGTAAATTTGACGTTCTAGATTTTGACCTTTGCTCAAAATTCATATTTATACATCATTAAGCCATAGGAACTGACATTTTCAACTGAATTTTAATATTTTCATATCAAAATAGATCCTTATTGGTGGAAAGACCTTCAATTGTTCTCTGAACAATTGGTTTTTAATTATTATTTGTTTTTTTATTCTTCTGCCTAATTCTTTTCTTGCGTAGTATTGATGTTTCAAAAGATGTCGCTTAGATATTTGGAATATGATATCGTAAAGCGTATGCACTTTTAAAACTGACCACTGCGTAACCAAATATTTTACGTTGTAAGGGTTATCTCCCCAAACACTGTTTTTCTTGTGGCCACTACTCCTTCGCAACCATAAAAGATTACGACAAATTTATTTTACCAAATTGCTCGTTTCATCCTCAGGATGTTCTGTTTTATTTTGACCGAAGCCGTATAGAGACTCCATATGAGAGTTAGTTCCCCTTTTGTATTTGAAATTTTGAAATGTATTTTAAACTGGAAAACCATAAGTGATAGAGACCTAGGGTCTTTTGTTTTGAGATCATTGGTCCAAAAAAATGTAAATTAGGTAAAGGTCAAAGGTCAAGGTCATATTCTAAATTTTGATTTTGGCCTATTTTCACAAATTTTCATTAACCTTATAAGATACCGACAAATTATTTTTACTAAATTGTTAGTTGCGACATGTCGTAACTTATATATTTTGGTTAAAAGGGTGTGTAGACATAAAATGGGAGTTTTTGCCCCTCCTATATTAAGAATTAAACGTAAAGTGATATAACTCATTAACTATACATATTACAGACCTAGGGTCTTTTTATTTGGGGTCCCTGGTTTATGACCTTGAAATATAGGTCAAGGTCATCAGTAAATTTGACGTTCTAGATTTTGACCTTTGCTCAAAATTCATATTTATACATCATTAAGCCATAGGAACTGACATTTTCAACTGAATTTTAATAATTTCATATCAAAATAGATCCTTATTGGTGGAAAGACCTTCAATTGTTCTCTGAACAATTGGTTTTTAATTATTATTTGTTTTTTTATTCTTCCGCCTAATTCTTTTCTTGCGTAGTATTGATGTTTCAAAAGATGTCGCTTAGATATTTGGAATATGATATCGTAAAGCGTATGCACTTTTAAAACTGACCACTGCGTAACCAAATATTTTACGTTGTAAGGGTTATCTCCCCAAACACTGTTTTTCTTGTGGCCACTACTCCTTCGCAACCATAAAAGATTACGACAAATTTATTTTACCAAATTGCTCGTTTCATCCTCAGGATGTTCTGTTTTATTTTGACCGAAGCCGTATAGAGACTCCATATGAGAGTTAGTTCCCCTTTTGTATTTGAAATTTTGAAATGTATTTTAAACTGGAAAACCATAAGTGATAGAGACCTAGGGTCTTTTGTTTTGAGATCATTGGTCCAAAAAAATGAAAATTAGGTAAAGGTCAAAGGTCAAGGTCATATTCTAAATTTTGATTTTGGCCTATTTTCACAAATTTTCATTAACCTTATAAGATACCGACAAATTATTTTTACTAAATTGTTAGTTGCGACATGTCGTAACTTATATATTTTGGTTAAAAGGGTGTGTAGACATAAAATGGGAGTTTTTGCCCCTCCTATATTAAGAATTAAACGTAAAGTGATATAACTCATTAACTATACATATTACAGACCTAGGGTCTTTTTATTTGGGGTCCCTGGTTTATGACCTTGAAATATAGGTCAAGGTCATCAGTAAATTTGACGTTCTAGATTTTGACCTTTGCTCAAAATTCATATTTATACATCATTAAGCCATAGGAACTGACATTTTCAACTGAATTTTAATATTTTCATATCAAAATAGATCCTTATTGGTGGAAAGACCTTCAATTGTTCTCTGAACAATTGGTTTTTAATTATTATTTATAACTGTTGATGTAAATGTCCTTTGGTTTTGTGAGTCTTTGTTTACTCCTTGATTTTGATTGTTATTGTCTTCAACGCGTTCCCATTTGTTACAAATTTGTGATACTAGTTCAGAATTTATTTAACTTTTTATTTTACTATCGCTTAACTCTCTCTTCCAGCTTAATTCTCTCTTCCATTTCACGTAAGTTTACCTTTTCTTCAATCACTGATTTCCATTCACTCTTATGTGTAATTGCATAATTTCGAACGAGTGGTGCCATGTTTAAGGTAAAAACAAACGACAAAGCTGCCATAAAGTATAGGAAGACAATTTTTCAACAGTAGTACATTTCTGAAGATTTAAACAAAGAAAAGATTTTCTTTCGAAAAGAAAATCTTTGTACGTACACGTGTTTTTTTAGACAAACTTTGCCTGTTTGGTTTTTAAAATATATTCTTCATAATGCTATCTTTGAAAGATTACATACTTTAATAGATTACGAAAAATTCGATATCTCCAAAGACCTGGAGGCATGCCGGTCTTCCTCAGAGAAACTTTATAGTGGGGAATATTAGAAACTCAAACACATCGTCTTGTTTAAAATTGTTTTTAATCTAATGATGACTATGTACTTCGAGGATTTTTTTTTATATTAAATTGATAGGAAAATGCCAGAAGAAGTTCCCATGAAATAATTCAGTTCAGTAGAGCTGAACAATATTTCTCTGTTAGTATCAGGTACTAATTGAAATAAGCTGTACATGATACTAGAGTAACTGACCAATGCATACATGTTTTAATGATTTATTTATTTCAGAAACAACAAGTGTTATAGACAAAAACATGTCCACATATATATCAGACTTTGAATCTAAAATGACAAAATTGAAACAAGACAATGAAAAAGAATTCAGTGAAATGAAAAAAGGTAAATTAAAGAGAAGTGTCATCATATATCGTCACGGAGTACAGGAGTTATTGTTTTGTATACACAAATCAATCAGTTCTACATATTAAACTTCCAGAAGCATACAATGAATAGCTAAAGTTAAGTCACAAATTAAAGTAAAGAAAAGACCCGTGCATTTAATTAATCAATTCAACAACAATTATCGTTATCTTGATGATATTTTTTCGTTAAATAATCAACAATTGTCGTTATCTTGATGATATTTTTTCGTTAAATAATCAACAATTGTCGTTATCTTGATGATATTTTTTCGTTAAATAATCAACAATTTTCTCAATATACTGCTGAAATGTACCCCAAGGAACTTACTTTAAATAAATCAAATATATACGGTAATAACTACCGTTTCTGGATTAAGATATTTCTGTTTTAAACTGGATACTCCAAACTAAAATTTACGAGAAAAGGGACGATTTTTCGTTCCCTATGGTTAATTTGCCATATTTTGAAGGTGATGTTCATTTGGCACCATCTTACGGTGTTTAAATTTCACAACTCGTTCGCTATGCCCGTGTCTGTTATGACGATTTTCATTTGAACGAACGCAATCTAAAATATTACGGGTAAATTATTAAACCAGGGATATCGTTACCATAAATTACTTAAAACTTTACTAAATTTTTCCATAGATATAAAGATTTAGTTTTGAAATTTGGTTGTAAAGCACATCCTCATTTTTACGGAAATGTTGTTAACCGTGCCCGGAAATTTAGAAATGATCCTTGTAAACTTATCGCTCCCTTAAATAAACTTTTTCTAAAAGGTTACCAATTCAACACTGTAATAAGATCATTGAATATTGTTTTTATTGGTATAAATATTGATTTCGTTATCAGTAAATTCAAAGCAAACTAAATATTACTAGTATGTTATATACATTTACACATTCATGGATCTACAATATGTCGATACCTGTAACTTGGCATTGCACATGGTCATGTTTTCTTTGACTGTTTATGACGTGTTTACACTAAATCCATTTGATGTTGGATGTGTACGAATTTATAGTTAAGTCTTAGATGCATGATTTTTTTTTTCATTAGTTGTTAGTGGCTTTGAAATTGCGGTCAGATAACTGCAAATACTCTCAGATCTGTTCCTAGTGTCTTTGTGTTGTCGGAATGTACAAGTACCCCGCTTGTATTTTTGTCTATCTAATGAGTCAAGCCTTTTTCAACTTATTGTTATAGTTCATTCTTATGTTGTACTGTTATACCACTGTCCCAGGTTAGAGGAAGGGTTGGGATCCTGCTAACATGTTTAACCCCGCCATACTATTTATGTATGTGCCTTTCCCAAGTCAGGATCCTGTAATTCAGTGGTTGTCTTTTGTTTATCTGTTACATATTTGTTTTTCGTTAAAAAAAATTTATATATAAATATTGCCGTCAGTTTCCTCGTTTCAATTGTTTTACATTTTCATATCGTGGCCCATTATAGCTGACTATGCGGTATAGGTTTTACTCATTGCCTAAAGTTGTTAATGTCTGTGTCATTTTGGTCTCTTGTGGACAGTTGTCTCATTGGCAATCATACCATATCTTCTTTTTTTATAATTAATAAAACATGCAAACAACTGTTCCTATCCGCAAGACCAAACCCAACTTAGCAACATAAAATACAATGATGTATAAGTTCAAAAGAGATTTGATAGGTTATTTTTGTAAGCACAAAGAACAAAAAATTTTAGACACACAAGAGGATGTGTCGCTTACCTCGATCTATATATGTGCATCATACACTCTGATCACCCTATCAATTCACCTTATGAACTTCAATATAGTTTAATAAAATTTTTACAACGTTTATATGAAAACAGAAGGTAAACTTTATTTTGTAGCAGAGGTAGATCTAGCCATTTTAAAAAGGGGGTTCCCAACCCAGAGTAAAGGGGGTTCAAACTATATGCGCCCATTCAAATGCATTGATCGTCAAAAAAAGGGGGTTCAAACCACCGGAGCTCCCCCCCCCCCCCCACTTGGATCCACCAATGATTGGTAGGTGTAAAACTTGGTTGGTTAAACTTTTAAGTAAATGATCAATTAAATCAAAATAATAGGTTCGACTGTAAGTATGGACGTTGTTACGTACATATTCCAACGTTGATTCAAGTGTTTTTAATATTTTTCTTATTTTGTTCCTGTTTCAAGTCTCAGATTTAAAATTTCGGGAATACATAAAATTTTTTGAATTAACGCATTAATAACAGCATATTCGATATTCTTGAAAATATCTAATGATTAAACAATTTCTATTACTTTCCTTCCTCAAAGCTTAGATAATAATTAATATAAGTGGATAATAAGAGATTAAAATGTTCTGTAAAATTAACAGACTTGTGAAAAATATTTCGCTCTTATTAAAGATGAGGACAAGATAACAAAATATTAACCGACATAGGCCGTGTACACATTGGCCGAAACTTAGTGTCGTGTTAGTGTAACGCACACGTAAGTGTTAGTGTAACTCACACGTAAACTAGACACAATTACGTTCCACTGATAAAACTCAATGTTTACATGTAGTTTAAATCATGTTTTGTCTAAATGTAGTCAACCGTCAATGTAGTACTTGTATAGGTTAAGTGTACACAAAACTAGACATTCATAGCATTAATTTTACCATGTATATTTAAGGGAGAAACGAGTTTTGAATGAAATTGATATTTAATATAACAATTATTCATAAAGTTCATTACAGAAAATTTGTCTAGACTTGATAAATTTATTTGTAATAAAAAAAAACTTTGCGCAGCTTGTATAACCCCTTATCAAGACTCAAAGCATGGTCATCATTTCCTAACACAAACATTTGAAAAGATCTTCCCGAATCGACTAGACATACACCGAAATATTTGCCACTGGTCTTTACTCAAACAACATTTTACTCGTAAATGTCTATTATCTCAAATTCGTTAAAATGCACTTAAAAATAAAAAAAAAACATTACCCACTGCCTTTGCCAAACACTTCTTGGAGTAGAAATACCTATTTAAACAAACAGAAAAGATAGCAATGTAGTTATCCTTAACATCTCAATCCTTTGTCTTTGTCTGTAAGCACGCTGCTGCGTTTTCTAATGCATAATCGGGACATCGTTAATATCTTTAAACTACATTACTATATTTTACACGAATATCGAATATGCTGTTAACTATTAATGCGTTAATTCACAAAATTTGATGTATTAATTGTGATTAAGTACCTACAGAACAAATGTTTATCCTGCACAGTGACGATCAATAATACTGCAAATTTTCATAAGGAGGGTATGTTAGTCAAATTTTTTTTCAAAACAAGGTGTATAGATGTGTACACATTTAATGTGAAACTAGTGTACATTTCATTAAACTAATAGACAACTTTCGAGTTCAATGCATTTCCGTCAAAAATTTAGGTTCTAATCGTAATGTGTGCGTTTAGCATGTTAAGGGGCGTCGGAACTCCCGTTTCAATGTTAACCGAGTGGTTGGAAAACAATAGAGCTATATTGCACGAATTATTCGGCAACTTGAATTGTCATAATTGTCTTTCAGCACTGATGTCACTGGGGAATTGTGATTAAGTACCTACAGAACAAATGTTTATCCTGCACAGTGACGATCACTAATACGCTTGATGAATGTTTATAGTGTAGGGATAAAGGCGATTCCCTCTATCTGGTAAATGACGTCGAAAAGGCGCGCATAATAGTAATCGGTGACAGACAAACTCCAAAGTGGTCTAGTGTAAACATGTTTACTGTTCATGGAGTTTGGTGTGAACACGGCCATAATGTGAAACAAGTGATTTACCTTGGTGAAAAAATTGATAATTTTGACTTTCCATGAAAATGGTTGCAAATCAATTTCGCATATTGCCATTTCAAATGTTTTACATAATTTATATCAACTACATGTATGTATTTTGAATTTTACTAAAACGTGAAATGTTACGTTGAACATAATGAAAGGCATGAAAAAAATTAAATGAGAAACAATGTACTTCTGTATCTTGTATTAAAAATTATGAAATTTGGGTTAAGCTTGCAGATACATTGAACCTGTACCTACATATAAAAACCTCATCATCGCATTATAGATGGCACATTTACACATTTAGACTCTGAACTAATTAAAAGAGGGACGAAAGATACCAAAGGGACAGTCAAACTCATAAATCTAAAACAAACTGACAACGCCATGGCTAAAAATGAAAAAGACAAACAGAAAAACAATACTACACATGACACAACATAGAAAACTAAAGAATAAACAACACGAACCCCACCAAAAACTAGGGGTTATATCAGGTGCTCCGGAAGGGTAAGCAGATCCTGCTCTACATGTGGCACCCGTCGTGTTGCCTATGTGATTACAAATCCGGTAAATAGTCTTATTCGGTAGGTCACATTCATGAAAGGGAAGGGGATTGTAGTTACGACTTAAGGAACATATCCGATATCATTTGTGAAACGGTTATTCCATAACATTAATGACATTTAAAAATTAAATTTTGCGTACCTTCTTTTATCCCATAACCGATCAAGAATATGTTTCTGCGAAGAAAAAAAAATGAAAAAATTTAGAGAATCGTATTTTAATTTAGTAGATTTTATTGCCATTAAATGTCTCTGTTCATCGCACACATAAAAGTGGTAATTATATAGAAAGTAGTTTCAAATTAAATAAGCTATGTATCCTATCTCTGTTAAAGAACTGTCCACATATTTTTTTTTACTCATTTCAGTTTCGAAGAAGTATGCTTTTTTTGCAACTCTATCATCTGATAGAAGTTATCTTCCTGAAAACTCCGTGGTAATGTTTGACACCGTTTCCTTGAATGAAGGCGACGCCTATGACGGAACAACGGGTATATTTACCTGTCCTGAGGATGGATTATACCATTTCTCCTGGACCACAGTTACTAATGCTGGTAAAGATTTCACTAGCGTTTTAGTAGCAAACCACCGCAGAATTGCAGAAAATGCTGTTGATAGTGATTCAGTCAGCGATGCCATGACAGGTACCAGTAATGTTATTGTACGGATGATGAAGAGACAGAAGGCATGGATTGGAGTAATCCGCGGAAAGAATTTGAAAATGATCTGGAGTGAATCACTATGTTCTATGTTCTCAGGATTCAAGTTATGAGCCAGATAACAAGTGTATATACGCTAATTTCTTAACTGAGGGTACCCAAATTGCACCTATTTGGACAGTTTTATTAACCCACGTTTATTTATGCTTCAGACAAAAGTTCTCATAATATCATTATTTTCTATATGGTTTCACCAATTTAATTTTGAATCCATATGGAATCAGAAAAATTGGTATGACCTACAAACCATGATTTTGTATTTAGGAGTACCCAAATTGCATTCATGGTTAAGCTTTTGTTTACTTTCTTCAAATATTTTGAACAATTGGATATTATGCAATTTGGGTACTCGGTGCAATTTAGGTACCGTTACTTTTGGTCATTTGATACACATATGTGGATCTTACTTGCTTTTGTTCATTTTGATTTAATCAAAAGAAAACGTATTTTGATAGATTTTATGCATAACCATTTATATATCTGAGTACTCTATAATTAAAACATGTATTTGAGTTTTTGCTTATACATCATCAGTAATCAATCACAATTGAAGTGTTTATCCTGCTTTCAATATGAATCAATAAATTACGATGTGACTGATACATAATACACTATTCAGACAACAATCGAACGACAAAAATAATCATGACATGTTTGATGTAGAATGCGCAAGTTGACTCGATATTTCAAATAGTTATCAAGTACCAGGATTATAATTTTATACGCCAGACGCGCGTTTCGTCTACATAAGACTCATCAGTGACGCTCAGATGAAAATAGTTAAAAAGCCAAATAAATACAAAGTTGAAGAGCATTGAGGATAAAAAATTCCTAAAAGTTGTGACAAATATGGCTAAGGTAACCTACTCCTGGGGTAAGAAAATCCTTAGTTTTTCGAAAAATTCAAAGTTTTGTAAACAGTTTTCATTTCACTTATAATCATGAAAAGTTCTCATGACCTGAATTTGATTTATGAATTAAAACGATGAGATGGATCGCAGACGGCTGAACAGAAGGGAAGGTGTTAAAATTAAATAGAAATCGAAATGAGTTAGAGATAGTGATGAGCAATAAACCTGTATTGCCATTGACTATCTATCTGAAATTAATTGCTTTCTGGTTTTCCAGTGTGTATACTAATTTTGAGTAATATCTTCTCTCTCAAAAATATACCAAGTGTTCGTATAATTTTAGGAAAGAGAGACAACACCATGGTAAAATTGTTAAAAAAAACAAAACAAACAAGGACACTCCTGGGTGCAAGAATTTCTCGCTACATTGAAGACCTGTTGGTGACCTTCTGTTGTTGTCTTTTCTATGGTCGGGTTGTTGTCTCTTTGACACATTCCCCATTTCCATTCACAATTTTAATAGTTTACAAAATACTATACATGTACAAAACAAACCCAACAACATACCAGGTTCTTCTGCTGCACCATCGATTTACCACTGTCATATAACTTATTATTCATAAGTAAAGATACTGCTTCACCATTTAGCCGATTAGTATATGCTTCTTGTCTAACCCTTTTCTAAGATGTAACCAAATGTACCTCCTATAGATTTATAGGAATATGATTGGATAATGGACTACACGTAGTGACCATATATATTTGGTGTTGGTGTGTCCTAAAAATACATAGTTAGTTACCATATAGGGTTAGCAACCATATGGGGTTAGTAAGGAGTTACTTCCCTTTCAAAACAAAAAAGAAATCTGAAAGGTTTAAACAGACGATGAAACTAATAATGAATGATCAAAATACATATGTTTGCACCTGTCCTAAGTCAGGATCTGATGTTCAGTAGTTGTCGTGTGTTGATATGGTTCATAAGTGTTTCTCGTTTCTCCATTTTTTCCGTATTTTACTTTTAAAATGGACTTAGTTTTTCTGCGGGGAAATATTACATTCACTCTGTGGTTAAAGTTTTTAAAATTTTAATAACTTTCTTAAACTATCCTGGGTTTGTACCAAACTTGGACAGAAGCTTATTTATAATCATAAGGTAGTATCCAGAGGTCAATTTTGTAAAAAGATAACTCCATTTTTTCTGTATTTTACTTTTAAATGGACTTAGATTTTCTTCCAGTTAACATTACATATAGACTGCAGTTAAAGTTTTCAAAACATTTATTAGATTCATAAACTATCCTAGATTATTACCAAACTTGGACAGAAGCTTCTTACAATCATAAGATAGTGTCAAGAGGAATATTTTTATTAATTTTTTTCCTCATTTTTGTTGAGCCTGCGATTTACAGCAAAAGCAGACGAGACACTGGGTTCCGCGGAACCCTTACAAATTTTTTGTATATACAAATAGAAGTAGGTTCTTAAACATGTTAAAACTAAGTATTGAAGACTTAAACAATTTGATAGGCCGATAGTCCACATGTGAAGACAGTCAGTCGGTAAGATACATTCGTTACACTGTGTGCTTGTGACCCAGTACGATATATATGAGTTGAGTAAATTCCATATGGGGATTCGAGCTTCGCTCTCACCCTGTAAGGAATTTACTGACCCCATATATATCGTATAAGGTCACTTACACACCATGTAACTAATAATATATACCCTCGATATATGCAAGCAAATTCTATATTTTTACTTTCATCCGTCGATGGTATATCTATGGATGCATCTTAGATGTCAAAAAGACAAACTGTCGACGGTTAAAAAGAGAACTAGGACAAACAATATCAAAACACGTTATTATTGAAAAAACAAACTTCTAAGATTGAAATATATCAAACTGATGCATAGATAAATAACGTAAACGCACCAAAAACCCCGTTAAGAGCAATTGATGGTTAGTTTGTGTTTGCGGTAGCAGTGCCACCAGTTCTATTTCCAATGACAAACAGCACTCAACAATAAAATACAATGGCTGAAATCAGTAACAAGGAAAGAGAAATAGAATGTGTCCGCGACCAGTTGAAAATTTCCATAGATATATTTCACACTGATACTCCAAGGTTGACTACGGAATAATTTGGCTACTCATTTAAGGTCCCCTTTTGTCATATAGCTCCTAACGGTTGTATGCGTGTATACAGCCCTGAATTTCAAAAGTTTGAGCGTCCCATAAATCCGTTAATGCGCATGCAAAGCCCAAAGTTTATTAAGTTGTTTTTTTTTTATCACACGCAAATGTATTTGTGGTATACAAAAAGAGGAGGAGCATTTAAAGTGATGAGTCGATGACAAATTTACAACGCCATTGCTAAACAAAAGAAACGACAAAATCACGCAACCGTTTCAATAACTCTTCATAACAAACGGATTACTGAGAAACATTAACCCTAATAAAGAAATGGGGTGACATCCATTTTTTTTTCGAGAAACGTGATAAACATTCTAATAAAAGAGGGACAAAAGATACCAAAGGGACAGTCAAACTCATAAATCTAAAATAAACTGACAACGTTGACAGTTCTAATACAAACTGCGTTTTCAATAAAAAGAACAAAATATATATGTAACAGAACCTTCACTGGAAAACAGTTTCCTTTCGAATGTGACCTTTTTTTTGCCATAGCAGTTTATTTTTGACTTATGAGTTTGAATGTTCCCTTTTCTATAGGAACGTCGAACGTTGGTAAAAGAATAGATACGTTTATGTTTGGAATATAGAATTTAAGCACGTAATTTTCAGAGAATATTTTGTTTGAGAAAGGTTTTTTTCTATAGAGTATGTTTTGTCTTTTCTAACTCAAGGTATTCGTATCTGAGAAAGTAATTTTTCCGTCAATAAACAAAATTAAACTGATCCTTTCAATGTATTTACAAATTGCAAATTGGAAATTTAGGGCTCAACATGGAGTTAATTCAAAGATAAGAAGAAAATGTATTTTTGTCAATGAAACAATTATCAACCGGGGACCAAATGACTTAAATGTAAGCAACTATAGGTCACCATACATCCTATAACAATGAGCCAAACTCTTATAGTAAGATATAAAAGGACATGATAAAAAACTAATTTTGAAAAAAATTAACCAAAAATCACAAAGACTCTTTTGTATTATGTTTATTGTTTATGTTCAATAGTATGTTGTTGTTTTGTTAATTTGTGTTTTGGGTTGTTGTTTCATCGACATATTTCGTCATATTTCCACATATTTCTTACAAATATATAATCTGTGAGCCACTAGAAACTCAATTACTTGATATAACTTATTTGCAATTTAATAGATTAATTTAAACTTACATTTTCTTTGAAATTTGAGCAATATTTGAAAGTCAAATATTAGATCTGGCAAGTGACAAATGGTTTTCTGAAGATATCGTTTATCTGAAAGGAACAGTGACGTCATGAGAATCATTGTTTGATGTAACAATGTAGCAGAAAACTTAATTTGAATTGCCCGCAAATTTGTAATTAATCTTCACCTGTAATATTGAAAATTCTCATTTAAACCATAACGAAATAAAATCACTTGATACTGTACATGTAACTATAAATATGAACAGTTAATCAAAGACGTTGAAATGCATCAGTGATTCAAGACTCGTGAGAATTTTAATAAGGACCAGTCACAAGTCGGAGTCTTTCAAATTTTACACAACTGCAGAAAAGGATGCATAGGACATAAGGACTGAGAAACACACGATAAACCTCACCGTCTCTGTTTAAAAGGTTGAAGATGATAAATTTGAAAAACTATGTTAGATAAAAATAAATGGTGGGAGAGGGAAAATGTACCAATTTAAAGTTTATACTCCATTACTAGATATGAACAGCCATATAATACACATAATTATGAATACAATGTTATTATTTGACCGTTCACGTTTACATCGAATAAATTTTCTCAATATAGGGGTATAAACGAATAGTCAATCACTAAGAAAAACAAATACAAAAAACATAAAAAAAAACATAAAAGCAAAATAACAACGAAAATATGTTGACTTTAATAAATGTATTGGAATGCCCCATCAATTTGTCGACCACATTGTTGCCAACATCCTTTATCAATGTCTTCTGCAGTAAAATTCCAGAACCGTGAACGGTTTGCTTGAAATATTTATGTTTCACTTAATAGTTTTACCTTGATATGTATTCTATATGTGTCTCGAGTTGATTGCGTTGGAATAAATATAAGTGCTTTTCGGGATTATAAGATTCAAAATTTAAGAACCCATAACTGTTCCCATTGCATTTTTGTCTATGGTGTTTCCAATAGTAAATAAACGTCTGGTAGATTACATTTCCAGGATATCTTTTTTAATATGTTAAACAAACAGTTAATCTGCGTTGATTTTGAGTGAAACTGTTTCCTGGCAATTTGTTTTCTCTGAGGATGTTTCGGGTAGTAGAAATTGATTGTATACCAATATATCCTTCTGTTAGAATCAGTACAGATATTATATTGTACAACTTCTGGAGTGTTTTGTGGAGGGTTAGAATTTGCTTGAGCTTACGTTTGTGAAATGTCTCATGTTTTTCCATATTGGTTTTATCCGGAACTAAAATTTCCAGCCCGTATATTAAGGTTGGTATGATATATGTTTTCAGTATATGTATACAGGTGCAGGGGTCTAATCCGTTATTTGATGTCCATGATATCTGTCAGACATTAGACTGTAATCGGTTCCTCTTGCTTTTGTGATTTTGTAATTAACATTGTTCTCAATGTTTTCGCAATTTTCGATGTCTGTATGCCTAAATGTACTGCTTTATCTACATTTGGAAGTATTTAAATGTAAATCAATGCTACAGTTGTTATGTTTAGTCTTACGATCTTTCATTTCAATAAATACACTCTCTTGGGATTTAAGTTTATAATGTTTTAGAAGCTGACTTTATATGCCATGTTGAGGAGAATATGAGTTTCTTCATGATTTATACAGTTGATTGCTATGTCATCCGCACAGGCCCAATGTTCATGCCAAGTCCACTGTGCTCACGATTTGTGTAGGAGTGAGTCTACATAAGTTTTATAGAAATCCGCCCTCAGAAAGCCGCCTTCGGTTACTCGTTGTTAAATGCACTTCAGTGACCAGCCCTCCATATTTTACAGATGATGAAGCATTCGTGTGTAGGCTGTTAATCGAGGTCCAATGGTGGTCTTGTATTCACATGTGATACAATCTACGCATCATTTTGTGGTACACTACAACATCAAAATGCATATTCAGCTTCTAGTAGTTTAATGATAAAGAGTAGTCCTAGATCTTACTCTTCTCTCCCAGCCTCTTATATAATACAACAAGTATTTATCGGTGCACAGTTTTTTTGTAAATCCTCGTTGTAGGTTACCTTAGTGTGCATTGGTATCTGGTGGTATTCTGTTTTTTGAGGATCGATTCGATGATTGTTCAAAGTAGGGATATAACAGTTATCCCTTTATAATTCTTATAATTCTTAATATCGAGAAAAAAAACTTTGTTTTTGTACACAGAATATCTTACACCATTCCTGATTTATATATTGCTAGGATGGTATTGTGTGTACAATCAAGGACTCATCTCCTCCTTCAAGGAAGTGTTCAATCGTATGATCGAATTTATCTGTTGTTTTCCTTTATTAGGTCTTTCCACTTTTCGTGGAAAGACCTTTTGTTTTTCTTCTGATTATTTTTTTTTCTTCTGCCGTCGGAGATGCTTTTTTGTCTTACAACATATCGAATGGATTTCTTGGCCAATGATGTCGTACAGTAATGGGGGTTTAAAAACTCACCCTGTGTGACCGAACAATTATTCTTATAGGAGTTATATCCCGCGTCCCATTTTTTCTTGTTATCGCTATATCTCTAAAACCATAAAAGATTTTAGCAAACTGTTTTCACCAAATTGTTTGTTTAGTCTTGAGAATGATTTAGTTTATTTTGACTTGAGTGATTAAAAGACATCTTATGGGAGTTATTTCCCTTTGAAAATTTAAGATAGGCGATTTGTTGGATAAATTCATACGTTATAAGTGGTAGAGGCCTATAGTCTTTTGATATGAAATCCTTGGTCCATTTGAAGGAATTGAGGTCAAGGTCAAAGGTCAAGGTTCTAAATTTTGAATTTTGCTTGTTATCGTTATTCCACAGAAACTGTGACAGTAAATGATATGATGTTTTTGCAAAATAACTGTTTACAATAAGGCGCAACTTCAACCTATTCAGTCCAAGTGTTTTGGTTAACCCTTATAGGAGTTTTCTCCCCTTATGTATTTCAAATCAGTATTTCTCCACAACCATACAAGTGATTGACCTCCGGTCTTCCGTTTTGAGTTCACTGACCTATGACCTTAAAATTGAGATCAAGGTCGAAGGTCAAGGTCTTGTTATAAATTTTGAATTTTGCTGGTTATCGTTATTCAAAAGAAACTGTTACAGTTAATGATATGATTTGTTTGCCAAATTAATGTTTACAAAAAGGCGTAACTTCAACCTATTTCAGTCGATGTGTTTTGGTTAACCCTTATAGGAGTTTCCTCCCCTTATGTCTTTTAAATCAGTATTTCTCCACAACCATACTAATGATTGACCTTGGGTCTTTTGATTTGAGATCACTGACCTATGACCTTGAAATAGAGGTCAAGGTCAAAGGTCAATTTGACGTTCTATATTTTGACCTTTGCTAAAAATTATTTTCTGTTCATAATAAAACGATTAAGTCTTTTGCATATACCTATTAATCTTATTTTTTTACATTAATTTGAAGAATCAAATTACATCAACAAGGAGGGACATTTTCTAACATCGTTTTTTAAATTTCATTCTTATTATCAAGGTGGAAAGACTTTCAATTGTTCTCTGAAGAATTGGTTTTTAATTTATAATAGTTATACATATAGTTAATTATTGGCATTTTGTCATGCGTTATGTAAGATGTTTTCTTTACCAGAAAGTATTTAATTTTCGACAACTAAATCTTAAAGACATCATTTTAATTATCCTCTCTGCTTGTGGATCAACATGTGAAAGGTTTCACTGTCTTTAATTAGTTATGATGATTTCTGTTCTATATACGCTCCTAAATTGCTGCCTTTAAGTCTTTCTTTCTGTGAGAGTAGGATTATCAAAGTAATGTTTACCTTCCTTGTACCATTCAAAGTTTGCTAATTTTATTTCACTATATCCTTCGGATATGAATGGGTTCCTCACCTGAAGGTTTTCTGTTTTTCATGTTTTTGTTTAGCGGGTATACATTTTAGAGCAGCATTTCCCAAGGTATCTGATATATAAGTGACCGCATTTATCACGTTATTGTTTGTATTTAGATTGTCCAAAGATTTAAGATTTTAGTCGGATAAAATTCCTTTAATTGTTTCCTCATATGTTATTTTGTCAATTCGGTCCCAGATAAATCTGATTTTACTGTTAGCTGTAAAATTGTGTTATAATCTTAACAACTTTAAAAATATACAATATGTTAACAAAAACAAAAAAAGGCATATAGACAGAGCACATAAGCAAACATGAAAGACAAGAAAACATAAGATGCACACACTTTTTCATGGCTTTCGTCTTCAGTGAATATCCTATTTCACTGCATTTTACGACAAAACAACTGTTAATAACTATATAAAAAGATGTAGACAATTATTGCTTTGTTGGGGAAATTAACCTCATAATTTAGAGTCGAAAATTTAGTTATAATATTTTCTTTTAAAATTAAATTATCTCAAAAGGTTTTATAACATATATAATCTATTTATTTAAAGAACAAAAATAATGATTTTGTTTATATAAAGTTGTATCTAGAATTTTAAATGAAGAACATTTCAAAACAAAATGTATCCGGTTCTCTTCTACAATTCCACATAACGACATATTACACTGACTTGTCGTTTATTAAATTTAGACATGTCACACTAAAGATTATATACACACGTAGTACATGCTAGTTTTGATTCGGTGCAAGCACGCAGACGGCCTGTATGACAGGACCTTACTATCATATTTATTGTTAATTTATTCTCGTCATGAACATGAATGAAATATTTTCCATAGGACGTTAAACAACCAACAGTCAACATTCAATCCACCCAATGGATTTTTACATACCATCTATGTTTCCGTGGAGGGTCAGTAAAAACCATATAACTTATCATATTGGAAATGCTGTGCCCTTTGTCGTTTCTTTAGATGCTATAATATATGTCACAATTGATCCCCCTAGCGTATCTTAGTAATACTATATTTTTTTAATGTAAAATCTATTCACCAAGACGAACGGATCTATGAGATAGAGAGGAACTTTATGTATTTTTATTTCATATTACACTGTCTTTAAAATATATGGTATTCAATTAAAATGTAGGTTGACCTTTATAGATATAGGAAGATGTGGTGTGAGTGCCAATGAGACAACTCTCCATCCAAATAACAATTTATAAAAGTTGACCATTATAGGTCAATGTACGGCTTTCAACACGGAGCCTTGGCTCACACCGAACATCAAGCTATGAAGGACCCCAAAATCACTGGTGTAAAACCATTCAAACGGGAAAACCAACGGTCTAATCTATATAAAAAAAAACGAGAAACACGTATAAATTACATTAACAAACGACAAATACTGTACATCAGATTCCTGACTTAGGACAGCTGCAAACATTTGCAGCGGGATTAGACGTTTTAATGGTACCAAACCTACTACCTTTTTCTGAAACAATAGCATAACATCACAACATAGAAAAACACACGATAAAATATCAATTGGCAGGCTTAACTCAATCAAAAAACGTAAATTAACATTATGTTTATAATTAAGGTAATGAATCACGTTTACAGCCTTTACCTCTTATGCTGCTATACGGAGGGAATATTTAAATTGTATTTAACCTAAAATGTTCACTGTTCACAAAATGTTTCTGAATTCTTCTATAATACCTAGTATAAATACAAGGAAAAGATGTATAATTAATTGCCTATAAGAAAAATATCCACCAGAGACCAAAAAACGTAGACGTAAGCAACTTATTTATTAGTCCAGTCCTGGACTTAGTGACTTACTTTTATTTTTGTTGGGTTTCTTTGTTGTTGTTGTCGTTGAAGTAATAGAGGTAAAGCTTGACTCAGTGACATCAGCAAAAACAAAATGATAATCTTTTACCTTGCCATAAAGGATAAAGAACCCCAACGGAGATACTCGTTTATTGTGTTGATTGCAAAACGATACAAGGAAATAAAACATTAGTTCATGTAAATTTAGAAATAATGCTGCCGACCTAAAATCATTTATTTACAAAGTGTGACTTGACCATTCTATTGTTTCAATGAAAGTCCGGATTATAGAGAAAATATATCATCCAACAAATGACCCCATATTGAGTACACCATATCGTTTACAAAGAGAAGACTTTTGGATAAGAGAGTTGGGAACAGCCATTCCCTATGGATGCAATGACAAAATTGATGGTGTAGGTATTTTGTCTAGTCCCAGGTGTAGTACCGTCAATACATTACAATTATTTAATACTTCTGCTCGACGAATTAGAAGTCATGGTCACAGAAAAAATATATCACCTGCTGTACACACCGTGACTATTGATAGTCTATTAACGTCTGTTCAAAAACCTTTAGGAATTCATCACATTAGAACTAAATTATACTCCATTCCATTGTCAAAACTTTCTTTACTATTTCAAGATGCCAAAAATACTTCCGTTACTGATTCTCGTTCTGTTTTGTATAGATTAGTTGCAATTATCATGGACATTGCTAACCATAGACTATTCAAACCCATATCCACTAGATCCAATGATGAGGAAAAACGTTATTTTTTTAAGGTAGAATTCGCCAATAAAGGTTTAGATGCTGTAAATATAAGCAATATTTTCCATCAAAAATCTGTACAAAAAACTATACCTGATTACTTCAAAAATAAAGCTACACCTGTTATTTCTTATACTTAAACCAAGTCTATTGCATCCAAGATTTTCAACCACAAGAGAGTTTTAGAGTCTTTTAACCTCAAAGATACAAAGTCCAAGCCTCCGGATTGCTCATGTACATCGTCACAATACAATTACAGTCCAGCTGGTCATATTATTACTGGTGACCTTGGCATCGTTACCAATGAACAACTAAGAGAGTTGTTAGCCAAGGGACCAAAATATAGAATCCCCCAGCCCATCAACTGGAAAAAGAATTTCAAGTTACTGATGGATGCAGTTGAGGACTATGCAAGAAAATGGGTAAAGCGCGAACCAGACGAACAAGAACTGGACACTTTGTCTGAATGGATCAAAGCTATTCGATCATGCATTCAGAAGCGCATACATAAACTACGATATAATATGAGTACTAGAGTTTCTAACCCTTTCAAGAATCCGGAGGTTGTGGATGCTTTATCCTCTTTGCATGACAAATATGTCGTTGTTCCAGCAGACAAAGCCTCCAATAATATTGTCTTCATATGTAAAAAAAACATTATTTGCAATGTCTCACTACAGAGCTTGGAATTGATAAAACTACTGGTAATCCTACATATTCTTTAACATCATTTACCAAGGACGAAATTTTACAAAATCATAAATCTGTCCTTCTTTCTTTTGGTATTAACATCAAAGAAAACGAAGAAAACTTGCCCTTATTATACTGGATACCTAAATTACACAAAAGTCCATATAAAGAACGATACATAGCTGGTTCTTCAAAATGTTCGACTAAACATCTTTCTAAAGTACTGACTACTATTCTTTCTACAGTTAAAGATGGGCTTCAAAAATATTGTGAGGAGATATATTCTACCAGTGGTGTTAACCAGATGTGGATTCTCAAAAATTCCAAAGATCTACTGCTTAACCTTCGATCACAATCTTTGCAATTTTGCAGCAACATAAAAACTTTTGATTATTCTACGCTATATACTACTATTCCCCATGCTCAGTTGAAAGATCGACGTCACCATCTCATAAAACAGAGCTTTTTCTATAAAAATGGGAATCGTAGATACAAATTTCTTGTTTTGGCTTACACTAATTCATATTTTGTGAAGAATCACACTGAATCTTCCAGAAAATATACTGAAGATGATATTATCAAAATGCTGGACTTTTTGATCGACAATATATTTGTTGAGTTTGGAGGATTTATATTTCAACAGGCAATCGGTATTCAAATGGGTACTAATTGTGCACCCCTGCTGGCTGATTTGTTTTTGTACTTGTATGAAGCAGAATTCATTCAGAACCTTTTAAAAGACAAAAAGAAAAAGCACCTTGCGAAATTCTTTAATTTTACTTTCCGATATATTGATGATGTTCTATCATTGAATAAATCATACTTTAGCCAATACTTACATCTCATATATCCCAGTGAACTTGAAATTAAGGATACTACTGATACTAGAAGGACTGCTTCATACCTTGATCTTTTCCTCAATATTGACGTAGATGGACGACTTCACACGAAAATCTATGACAAACGGGACGATTTCAACTTCCCAATTATCAATTTCCCATTTCTCAGCAGTAACATACCATCTGCCCCTTCGTATGGTGTTTACATATCACAATTGATACGTTATTCACGTGCTTGTTCACACTATACGGACTTCATATACAGGAGTGTGCTCCTTACGCAGAAACTTCTCCAACAAAGTTATGAGGAGGACAGATTAAAATTGACACTCCGTAAATTTTATGGACACCATCACGAATTGGTGGATCCATACGATGTGTCGTTAACCAAACTAGCTAAGGACATTTTTACCACATGGTAGATTGTGGTTTGTCATTATGTCGTCTAATCTTTTAATTACCAAACGTGACTTATTCCCGATTGTGACTGTTTTGCTGAGTGTGAATTCGCATTACTATAAGACGTGTTACGGTACTTGTCTATGTATTCATGTATTTAGTTTAAATGTTTAATGTTATATTTGTAATTCTCATCGGATTTTGTCAAATGTGTTGACGTCTTTTCTATTATATTTATGTGTTATGGAAAGAAAAATTAATCACCGCCGTCATTTATTAGATTTAATTTTGGTCAACGTAATCTGTACGATAATTTACGTTTGAAGTTGGATTCATAACAAACTGGACATATATATATTATAGTTAATTGCTATTAATAAGTATTGCAATATGCATTGTGTTTAAATGCAATATCAGTATTTAGTTCTATTATAATCTTTAATCAATCCTAATTCTATCTTACTTTTGAGATATAGTTTTTCATATATGACGTCATTTTTCTGCTGTTTCAGAAATTTCATATATTCAAATGTGACGTAATTGTTAATGCCTTTTCACCATCGTATGTGACGTCATTTTCATAATTTACTGCGTTGAGGCCTGGACTGAGTCGGGTGTGTCTATTCTGTGTTGGTCTTTGCATTATGTATTCGTGTTTGTTTTATGTAATGAGTTAATACTTCAGTTTCATTATGTATATCTGTTATATTCATTTGATAAAATTCACTGTTTGCAATAGCATTAATTGTTCTAAATAATAAGGATGTTCTTATCCCAAGCATAGAAACATAGCCGTATTTGACACAACCTTTTTCAACTTTTGATCTTCAGTGCTGTACAACTTTGTACTTTTTTTCGCTTTCGATCTTTTATATCTGGGCGTCACTGGTGAGTCTTGTGTGGACGAGGCGCGTTTTTGGCGTATTGAATTTTAAACCTGATGCTTTTTGTTATTCATTAATCATGTGTTTCTTTGTCTAATACGTTCTCCTATTTATTTGTATTGTAGTCCTGTAATATTATGTTGTCATTTCAATGTTATATTTAACATTGCCATTAAAGTGCGAGGTTTGGCATGCCACAAAACCAGGTTCAACCCACCATTTTTTTCTTTAAAAATGTCCTGTACCAAGTCAGGAATATGGCCATTGTTATATTATAGTTCGTTTCTATGTGTGTTACAATTTAACGTTGCGTCGTTTGTTTTCTCTTATTTTTGAGTGTAAAATGACATTGCGATAAGACGTGTCACGGTACTTGTCTATCCCAAATTCATGTATTTGGTTTTGATGTTATATTTGTTATTCTCGTGGGCTTTTGTCTGATGCTTGGTCCGTTTCTGTGTGTGTTACATTGTAGTGTTGTGTCGTTGTTCTCCTCTTATATTTATGCGTTTCCCTCAGTTTTAGTTTGTTACCCCGATTTTGTTTTTTGTCCATGGATTTATGAGTTTGAACAGCGGTATACTACTGTTGCCTTTATTTGTGACTGTTCCCAATCTTATTGTATATAAACGACATATAGATGTGTTGATTATACATGTCTCAAGGCACTTGATGTTGAATTGACTACACTTGAATAAAACAAACATTTTGCACCTAACAATGTAAACACTTGAACTTACTTGCAGTACTTGTTTGTGTGTTATGATTAGTAACATAGTTTTTTTTATATATATGTTTTTTTATAGCTTGAACTTGTAATGCGAAGAAAGTGCATAAAGGTTGTTCCTATCCTTATGAATAAAATATGTTTTGAAACTTGTTTACTGCGAGTTATTTTACAAACGTAAAAACGGTCGCAATAATACCTCTACGTCATTATATATTCGTACTATATGTTTGCAACTATTCCTTGCAGCTGTGATTTGTTAAAATGGTCGCATAGGTTGGTGAATGTCCATGATATGTGCGGACGTAAAAATGGTATTATACGACGTTTGCATAAATTGACAGCTGGTTGTTGTTCACGTGATCTTTACTTAGTTTTTATCTTGAACATTATACTAAAGAACACGTGGTATCAAATGTAATATATTAATGCTGACACATTGAAACACGCGTCTTTTACATGATATACGTCATTATAAAATATGGAAATAGGATATGTTTGCAATGAAACTTCTATCCATCAGAGACCAACTTACTAAAATATCGGTCACCATTTGGCCTTATTTGCCGTATTTGGCACGACGTTTTGTACTTTTAGGTTTGAATGTTTTACCTCTTCGTATTAGTTTTTTGCCTTTCATCTCTTTTTGATTTGAGCACCACTGGAGGCCTTTATGTAGAAGAGCACTCACATGAAGTACCTAATTGTAAGTCAGGTATCTTTGATGAGTTTCTACGCGATCTTTTGACATATACTTATACAACCGCTTTATGTGTTGATAAAGTTACAGCCGATGATAGAAAGTACATTTCATATAAACCTAGTGAAATTTTCTGGGGAATTGTATCATCCATTGCACAACAAAATACCGTGGTAAGAAAAATTACATGCAAAATAAGCCAATCACTCGGTCATATTACGCCACGTAAGAGTAGATTGATTGATTAATGATTGATCAATGTTCAATAGAATAACGGTATAATGATAACAAGAGGAAAGAAGTGAAGCGATAGAACTGCATAGCAGGTACACACTGTTAGATCAGCTGTTCGAAACCATTTTGAAGGATACAGCAATTGAATGACATGTAAAACATCAGTCAAAAAAATAAACTATACCGAATTTCAACTTGAAATTAAAGTAAAAAAAAATACAGTTAGATGTATACTATTTACAATCATACCACATCGTTTTATTCCTCAGATGTTAATTCTATAGACATTCAACGCCACACACACATGTTTGGATTTTAAAATCCAAGTCTTGAGCAGAAATTTCATTCGCCTAGCGCCTAGGATACGTCACATTCTCTCGAATGGTACTTTTTGCAAAATGTTCTTTCTGAACATGATTTATCTTTCTAGAACAGAACAAAATATATTGTATATATACTTGTATAATTGCGATCGAATTTGTATGAGAATCATTATAAATCATATTTATTCGTTGAACAACCTTATTATGGTTTGCAAACCCATCACTTCAATCATGATTTGAGGCACTACTTTAATAAGTAAAATATTGGTTCAAATTGTACGGTAACTAAGACGTTTAATTCATAGCTCACTCCAAAGTTTTAAATCACAAGTATCTCAACCGAAGCAAGTTTACATTCGAATTTTTAAGTCATTAACTAAATGCTCGCATAGAAATACGCAAAAAATAACTCATATCTTGTTTACTTATTGTAAGACAAATGAATGGAAATTGCAACGATTGGAGTATTGATTTCGTACATTCTTAGTTACCGATAACCTGATTAACTGGTGTCCTTTAAGGGGGATATATATTTTTACACTAGATCAATAAAGGAACTTTTTTTACCTATGTAATTTGTAAGTTTATCAATAAAAAGTTGATTAAGGGCAACTATTATAAAAACAAGCCTTAAATTCCACCCCTGAGAGTAAAAATTGCTGCTTCAGCAAATTTTGCCTGATCTGTAGGTAATAATGTAAAAATTTACCTAGAAAGTAGAACTTCATTATTTTTATGTAACTTGCAATACATTTTTAATTATAAATGCTCGCTTTAACTTTTCGCAGTGTCTGACACATGTGCAACCTCTGAAATTTGAGACGCGACATTCTTCTGTTGCATGTACATCCTATTATTTTCACCGAAACAAATAAATTGCATAATTTCTTATTTTTTTCAACACAAGAACAGCTGTACTAGTTTTCTTGAGGTTTAATTTGTAGTTCTGATGTAACATGACACCAGTAGGAGCTTTTGGGGAACCAATAAGTGGTGAAGGGGTCCTTACTTATTCATTTAGCTCTCATATTGGTCTGAAATAGAGATAGAAATAGGGGTTTCTATACCTTGACTAGACATTATTTTTGACAAAAAATGTATTTATCATGTTATATCAGCAAGATTAAATGGTTTATTCATTTTCCATGCAAATACCATTAGTTGTTAAGATTTTCTGACAGTGAAGAGCACAATAAAGGCAAATTGATTATGTAAGGGGACATAATTTAAATTAATGCATACATGAGAAATAGACAAACAGTCAACTTAGAGATGTATTCTAGTACATGTATTGTCAAACAGATTTTAGAATAATAGTTAACTGCAATCTAAAGACTCTTGTTGTATTGCCCTCATAATTTGGAAATGTTTAAAGTAATATAAGGCATGCTGTTAAATGTGGAATGGACTTTAATATCAGTTTTCATGATTTGGTGCTTAAACTGTTTCTTTCAGTCAGATTAACCATAAACAGAGTTGGCAATCCAACAATTCCTTCTGAATCGCCATGTTTGACTTCTGTGTTGATTTGAAACATCATATATTTGGGTTTTGTTTACTCCTTAAGTAAAAATGGTAAGATGAAAAAAAGTGAAAATCTGTCAGATGGGTAGGGATGTAATGTTTCATTTTTTTGGGTAAGAAATGAGTGCAGACTAGTATTCTTTATTGTAATATGTTCCAAAGTAAGAAGTCTATGCATCATAGGTGTCATGACTGGTTTCAAGTTTGTTATGTCTTGGTTAAGGGGGATATATATTTTTACACTAAATCAATAAAGGAACTTTTTTTACCTATGTAATTTGTAATTTTATCAATAAAAAGTTGATTAAGGGCAACTATTATAAAAACAAGCCTTAAATTCCACCCCTGAGAGTAAAAATTGCTGATTCAGCAAATTTTGCCTGATCTGTAGGTAATAATGTAAAAATTTACCTAGAAAGTAGAACTTCATTGTTTTTATGTAACTTGCAATACATTTTTAATTATAAATGCTCACTTTAACATTTTTAGCAGTGTCTGACACAGTCATGTGCAACCTCTGAAATTTGAGAGGCGACATTTTCTTGTTGCATGTACATCCTATTATTTTCACCGAAAT
Organism: Mytilus galloprovincialis; assembly: GCA_037788925.1. NCBI lineage: Eukaryota > Metazoa > Mollusca > Bivalvia > Mytilida > Mytilidae > Mytilus > Mytilus galloprovincialis. The sequence continues at coordinate 8,740,716 of CM075336.1, read as the reverse complement.
AAATAAATTTTTCCTGAGGTTTAATTTGTAGTTCTAATGTAACATTACAAAAGTAGGAGCTTTTGGGGAATCAGTAAGTAGTTAAGGGGGCCTTACTTATTCATTTAGCTCTCATATTGGTCTGAAAACCAGGTTCAACCCACCTTTTTTTCCTTTAAAAATGTCCTGTACCAAGTCAGGAATATGGCCATTGTTATATTATTGTTCGTTTCTGTGTGTGTTACATTTTAACGTTGCGTCGTTTGTTTTCTCTTATTTTTGAGTGTAATTTCACATTGCGATAAGACGTGTCGCGGTACTTGTCTATCCCAAATTCATGTATTTGGTTTTGATGTTATATTTGTTATTCTCGTGGGATTTTGTCTGATGCTTGTTCCGTTTCTGTGCGTGTTACATTTTAGTGTTGTGTCGTTGTTCTCCTCTTATATTTAATGCGTTTCCCTCGGTTTTAGTTTGTTAACCCGATTTTGTTTTTTGTCCATGTATTTATGAGTTTTGAACAGCGGTACACTACTGTTGCCTTTATAGAGATAGAAATAGGGGTTTCTATACATTGACTAGACATTATTTTTGACAAAAAATGTATTTATCATGTTATATCAGCAAGATTAAATGGTTTATTCATTTTCCATGCAAAAACCATTAGTTGTTAAGATTTTCTGACAGTGAAAAGCACAATAAAGGCAAATTGATTATGTAAGGGGACTTAATTTAACTTAATGCATACATGAGAAATAGACAAACAGTCAACTTAGAGATGTATTCTAGTACATGTATTGTCAAACAGATTTTAGAATAATAGTTAACTGCAATCTAAAGACTCTTGTTGTATTGCCCTCATAATCTGGAAATGTTTAAAGTCATGCTGTAAAATGTGGAATGGACTTTAATATCAGTTTTCATGATTTGGTGCTTAAACTGTTTCTTTCAGTCAGATTAACCATAAACAGAGTTGGCAATCCAATAATTCCTTTTGAATCACCATGTTTGACTTCTGTGTTGATTTGAAACATCATATATTTGGGTTTTGTTCACTCCTTAAGTAAAAATGGTAAGATGAAAAAAAGTGAAAATCTGCCAGATGGGGTAGGGATGTAATGTTTCATTTTTTTGGGGTAAGAAATGAGTGCAGACTAGTATTCTTTATTGTTATATGTTCCAAAGTAAGAAGTCTATGCATCATAGGTGTCATGACTGGTTTCAAGTTTGTTATGTCTTGGTTAAGGTGGCATGGTAGTATTTGCATTCCAGAATTTAGGTTGCTCTTTTGTGTACCCTACTTAGGTAAATGTATTTAAACAGTGTGATTGGACAAAAAATACAGTATCAACTGAACATACTTTCACAAACTGAGGGATGAATCAGGTGTAGAAAAATATGAAATAATTTTACATACAGATGATAATAAATTTTTGAGAATTTTTTTAAATTTTGTATTCACTGCACCATAAAAGACCTAAAAGTACTAGTGGCCTTAGGTTTTTAAAAATAGCAAAAAAAGTAAACGGTCATGATACATATTCAAATTTATTTCTTAATAGTAAAATGAAAGTACTTCAGTTAACTGTGAATGTAGAATTTTTTGCAGTGTTAGAAAGTGGTGAAAATTCTAAAAAGGCTATCATTATCCATTATGGGCCAGGAAATACTACCGTGCCACCTTTAACACGACCACCAATCCAACTAAGTCATACACAAATAATATGAAATTAAGTGCGTTAAACTAACTTCCGAGTATGCAGTAGAAGTAATAAAGAATCAAGAGTTGCTATACATTCACAAGGTAAGTCACCTATTTATATCATAAGCTTTGTATTTTTCAAAAATCCGAGAATGTCATTCGACCCTTTATTTTGTTTTCCTTCGTGTGTTATCACAACTTTGTTGTGCATTGAGTATTATTTTTACTACAGCTTTTCTCCCGGTGAATAACGATACAATCTGAAATTTCAAATGTCTAGAGGTTTTGCGTTGAATATTCAGGCATTAAAAACGCCCCTTATGCATGCGTCATATCACGTGTTGCTTTTTGCCCAATAATTAAACGTATTACAGGGATGAGGATGTCCGGTTTACTAATTATATAAAACCATATAATACATGGAAATAGTTCTTTAGAACAATTCAACAGTGTAATTCGTTTCTAAATACAAGCTAATAAGAAAAGAGAGAGATATTTTGGAAAATTACATAAGCGTATTAAGTGAAGGGGACAAAATACAAACAAAATGTTTCGAGTACCTTGTGTAGTTTTATTTGTTCTACTGAAATGTGCTATAACTGTGCGATTAGATGAAAACAGCACATGTGGCGGTTTAAGGTGTCAGAAGACAGTAACAATGCCACTTTTAGATAAAATGGAGGGTAATCTCAAAGCAGATTTTGACGTATCGGAAATGAACAAGCTATTGAAGGTTTATATAGATCAGCAAATAAGATCAGGAGTGGAAATCGGCTTGCAGCAGGTCAAAAAAGGTAAAGGTTTTATCAATTTTCTATTTTTTCTGGTTCCAAAGATTTTTCGTGGTGTTACCTTTTTTTGAATTAATCGGTTTATTACGACAATGTTCATATCAATAATAAGTCGATTATCAGCTCATATTCTCATATGTTCTTGTATTAAATGAATTTCGCCGAAAAGTGATTAGGTGATGCTTTTGATAATTTGTGAAAGAAAATAATTAGCCTTAGTATGTCCCCAAAATTTATTATTATTAATTTGATAATAAGTATACACTGTAAAATTTATAATAATCATAATAATGATATGAGAAAAAGCAAACAAACCATTTTAAACCAAAAACAAGAAGATATCTCGGTTAACATGTGATCTTCTATTAAAAGTATGTATATCGTTATATATGTCCCATATACATGAGTAAAAGAGATTTGATACTTTCAATTTGAGTATTGTTCGGAAGTTTATGAAATCACTAAAATAAAAGTATTTTACTAAATCTCTGACTCCTAGTGCAAAATTTATCTTAGAATGTTTTTTTATATAGTTGGTACTATAATTATTTATTTTTGATATGTTTTGATAGATGGATATCACTAGTTTACAATATATTAAATTACTATGAATAAAGACATATGTACAGGAAAAGTTAAGACTAAAATATTTCTTAATTTTTGCATAATAAAGTTTGAGTGAAATCTGCTGTTGCATAACAGCTCTGATCTTCGAAACACACACACACATTTTTTTTAAACTTTCAAATTTGTATATTATTTGCATATATGTAAAAAGGCAAATCATCATTTAGAGGATACTAAAAAGGATCTTTAAACTCTAAAAATGAGGAGGAGATCTAATGTGATTCATGAATAATTTCTGAAAAAGGAACATTGCCTTCATATTCCGAAAATTTACTTGAGACCGTTACTTTATAATGATAACAATAACATATACACACTATGTCATTTGTAAATAAACTTGCAATTGTTATGTTAACGTTATAGCACCAGTTCTAAGGTTAGACACTAAATTTTCCAAAAATCTGGAAGCCTGCTAGACAACTTAATTTGTTTAAAATGTGTATGGACGAATACTGTTACAGTATGCTATCAAAATTCATGTATAATGGTTGATTTTTAAAATTTGGAAGATGTTTAACAGTTTGGTCTTTTAGTATGGTAAATAATAACGCATTGATGACATCCAACATTCAGGACATTACTTATTACTCATAATAAATTAATCTATAGCTTTCGACCGGTTCTCTTCAGCGGAACTTTGTAGTTGGTACATATTACAAACTCAAACACATCGTTCTCCGAAAGTGTTTTTGATATAATGATCATTATGCTACAATGTGTTTTTATGTATATCTACAAATGAAAGGAAAATCAAATATTTGGAAGGAAATGCTAGAAGAACTTCCCTTTAAATGATTTCTTGCAGTTGAGTGCTCAACAATATTTCTCTGTTAGTGTCAATTACTAGATAAATTAAGCGATAACCGAGATTAGAATAACTGATCAAATGCATAATTGTGTTTAAATAATGTTTTAATTTATTTCAGAAATAGCAAGTGTCGATTTCAAAATGACAAAATTAAAACAGGACACTGACAAAGAACTTAATGACGAGCTAAAAGGTAAAAAATCATATATCGTCTCTGATTATATGGGTTATGTTGTATATAAACATCTGTCAAATACAAGCAACAGTATAACTGCTGTTCAAAAGTCATAAATCGATTAAAGAAAACAAATCCGTGTTACAAACTAAAACCGAGGGAAACACATCAACGTTAAGAACGCGCGTCTGGCGTACTAAATTATAATCCTGGTACCTTTGATAACTATTAAGAAGAAAACAACAAATCAACAGAACAACAAAAACAAGCAACAATTCAACTTTTATAGAAACGAACTATTATTTAACATCTGCCATATTCCTGACTTACATAAAATTTTATTTAAAAAATTGTCGGTTGAGCCTGGTTTTGTGGCTAGCCCACCCTACGCGCTTTATGGCAATGTTGAATATACCGCTAAAATGACAACATTACATGATGGGAATACATAATTGCAAGAACACCGAAGACACTGAAATACATTAATGAATAATATAACAGTACATTTCGACATTTTAATGTCAATTCAGTAATATCTTAACTTACAGAATCAAACAATTATCAGTTTAAGTTAAGTCACGAAAAAATAAAACATGTGATTAACTTTCCATATCTCTTATAATGTCTAAGAACAAACCCAACTGCAACAACAACAAAAACACTGCTGTATAAGTTCCGAAGAAATGCGAACACCTAAAGATCAACAGCTTCAGAATCGGAATACATGTGCATCAGAACCTCTGCCACCTTTCTAACATTATGAACTAGATTATCTTTCAATACAATCTTTACAACGTTTATGGGCGTTTTTCAATTAAGAAAACGTATTTTCTTGTCCCAGCCACTTTTTAAAAAATGTGTTTGATCTTTGCAAGTAATTTGTTGTTTAGTCAGTACATTGAATTAGATTTAAATTTTTTAAGCAAAGAAAGAGTTTATTTTTTAGAGGAATTAATAAGATATTGACTCCTGAATGGTCCAAAACCACCAAAATGACATGTCACTAGACCGCCTGTACAACAGTCATACTATAAAATATCGTAAAAATGTAGAAGTAAATGTTATTTTTACTTAATATAAGTTCTTTAATAATTCAAAAGTATGTTTAAAGCCAACATATTTTAATAAACAGCTTTTAACATAGGATTTTTTATTTCAGAAGGTGTGTCCCTGACAAAATTTCCACTATGAAACGAAGTCATTAAAATTTGCTAATTAACAGTTTTGATAAAATCAATGAAATTTTGTTTGCAAGAGATATAAACATTAGGGTCTTACAAAAGAAGTGATGCTTTTCTAACGGCATTTAAATTGTTGGTAAGAAAAATTGAGCACATGAAATGGACCAGAGTGATACCGTATTTTTGTTAATGTCCACTACGAAACGGGTCAAATCTCCTTCAGTATCTCGTTTTAAAATTATGAAAAAAATATCAGTATACAGCTTAATAGATGCTTTGATGAATACAATCAGTCTTGTTACTATTGCAATATAGCGTTTGTGGGAAAAAATAAAACATGTGAATATGTCCCCTACGAAACGGTCACCTACCGAAACAAGTATGGGAGAAAAACGTTTCGTAGTGGACACTACCACTACCATGCAGTCTTTCTTTACTCTTTTTTCAATTATATTCGTGCAAAACAAATAACAAGTGTTAGTTTCATGTAATTTTTAGAATGTTTTTATTAGCACAGTATAGGGTTGATGTCAACTACGAAACTTTTTGTCCACTACGAAACGGTTTAGTCAATTACGAAATGCATCAAAATGTCCCCTACGTAATATGAGTTGTACCTTCATATGTGAAGTACTGTCTAATCTTTATCGATAAAAAAGGTTTTCCAATTCAGAAAAAAAAATGCAATCTTTCTAGTATATAAAAGAAACAAACTGGAATGGTTATAGGAGACATTTAAAATTGCAATAAGATGTGTCTTTATAGAAGCAGTTTCGTAGTGGACAAATGTCCCCTACGAAACAGTACGCAAATTATGAAAATAATATCATTTTAAAGAGTATTTAAGATTGCACCTTTTGTTTACAAACAGGTCTATAATAGAGGTATTCAAAATAACTCTTGAAATAAAATTTTAGACAAGTTGATTTTTCACATTTTTTTTAAGTCTGAAAGTCACGCTTTCCTTGAAAAACACCCTTATACGAAAAACAAGTTGGTAAACGTAAATATGTATGATCAATTATATGAAGAGACATGTATTGTCGAAATGCGCATCTGGTGCAGGAAAATTGGCACCGTCAATGTTATTATGCCGCTCCTCAAAAGTCATAAATCGAGGGAAAGAAAACGAATCAACTGAACAGCAGAATGACTGAAATGTTACAAAAACAAACGCCAACATTCATATGACTATTTGATAACAACTGCCACAAATTTGTTAGTCTTTTAAGTAAATAATTTATACAATCAAAATAATAGGATCAGTTGTACATGTTGTAAATATGGATGTTTTGCGTAAATGTACTAACATTGATTCAACTTTTTTCAATGGATTTGTTTTATCCATTACTGTTTCAAGTCTCATGAATCTAATTACGAGCAAATTGTCAAATTTTGTGAATTAGCACATTTATAATTAACAGCTATTCGACATTCGCTTCAGCATTTCACTATAGGATATCTAATATTTTTATACCTCAAATATTAGTTAACAATTATTATCAATTTGATTGCAAGTATTTAAAATTTTCTTACACATTAACAGTATTTCACACATATTTAAGAGGAGGACAAGATTACAAAATATTAATATGCATTATGTGAAATAAGTGAACATCACTGGTGAAAAGACTGATTATTTTGTTTTCCTGAAAATTAGTTGAAAATCAATTTCGCAAAGGGCTATTTCAAATGTTTACAAAATGTATTTCAACTACGTGTATGTACTTTGAATTTTACTAATATGTAAAATGTAAGGTCGAACATATTGAACGTTCGGAAGGAAAATTAAAGAAGAAACAATGTACTTCTATATCTAAATTTGAGTAAAGCTTGCAGATACATTTAACCCGTACCTACAATTCAAAACTCATTATCGCATGACAGATGGCACATTCACACATGTATACCTATAAATTATTTAGATATCACTAACAAAATATATTTGGCGTTCTTTTTTTAAACCATAACCGAGAAAATCTAAATACGAGAAAAAAACATATTAGATCAGGAATATGTCTCTGCGTAAACAATAATTAAAAAAAATAATGAGAGAGTCGTAAAACAATAGATTACAATAAATGTCTCTGCTCATCAGATATATAAAACTAGGCATTATATAGAAAGTATTTTTGAATAAAAGTAAGTTATTTATCTTATCTCTGTTTACGATCTGTCCATGTTTTTTTATACTCATTTCAGTATCAAAGAAGTATGCGTTTTTTGCAACTCTATCATCTGATAGAAATAATCTTCCTCGCAACGCCGTCGTAATGTTTGACACTGTTTCATTAAACGAAGGCGACGCCTATGACGGAACTACAGGTACATTTACCTGTCCTGAGGATGGATTATATCATTTCTCCTGGACCGCAGTTTCTGGTCGGAGTAAAGATTTCGTTAGCGTTTTAGTGGCAAACGACAGGAAAATTGCAGCAAATTCTGTTGATAGTGACTCAGTCAGCGATTCCATGACAGGAACCAGTAATGTTATTGTGCGTATGATGAAGGGACAGAAGGCATGGGTTGCAGTTCATCGGGAGGATGGGAAACAGTTGGTAAAAGCATGGAATGGGTCACCATGTTCTATGTTTTCAGGATTCAAGTTATGAGCAGTTTAGACGGGAAATTAATCATATGACTACAGATAACACGTATAACCTATCCATCAGGAATGTGGATCTTGCTTTTTTTTATTCAGTTCGATGCAACCAAAGGGAAATTTATTTTGCTAGCTTTTATGAATTACTTATACATATCTAAGTACTCTATAATCTAATACATGTAGTTGAATCACAATTTTGCTTACACATAAAAAGTTTTCAATCCAAATAGTAATAAACTCATCATAGATACCAGAATTTAATACTTTTTAAAGTGTTTGTCTGCTTTTAATACCAACCAATACATTGAGATGTGACAGGGTATAATACATTAATCATACAACATTCGAATGACAAAAATGGATTTTTTTTTGTAGTCCTTGTTTGAAACATTTTCCCTTTCATTAATATTCATAGTAATTGATTTAGACCTGAACTTGATTTATGCATTATGTTGATTAGATTATCGTCTATGATAGTATAGAAGGAGAGTTTAAGATTGAATAGAAAACAAAAAAACGTTAGAGATATGATTCAACAATAATCCTGTATTGCTATTCACAATCAATCTAAAAGTAATAAACGTTTTATTTCTGTATTTCGCACATGCAGGCATTTAACTACTGAATAATCGAATATAACATAATATTTTAAGTTACACCAGCCAATTACTAATATTATTTTGATATTATAACCTATTGTTTTACTCTTATCATTCTTATATTTTCATTTCGTTTTATTCGCAATATCTTCAATAAACTAAGCATTTCTTTATTAAGTGTTATTATATGTGATCTTATGAAATACCACAAAAGCATGAAATTTAAAACTTGTAGGAAATAAACTCATCATAGACACCAGGACTAAATTTTATATATACGCCAGACGCGCGTTTCGTCTACAAAAAACTCATCAGTGACGCTCGAATTCAGAAAAGTTAAAAAGGCCAAATAAAGTACGAAGTTGAAGAGCATTGAGGACCAAAATTATCCTTTCATTTGATATCAGAAAAAGTTATGATTCATAAACACATATCTTATGTAATTTAGAGCACCATTCTTTTTTCTTTGGTTCTTCTATAGAATATTTGGAAACTTGAGTTGACATGGTAACTAAATTTTGTAAAATGGAAATTAAAAGGTTTACATCTGCTGATGGTTATTATCTTATATATAGTAAAAGGTTTTTTGAAAATCAATGCGTCTATGAAATTATCTCTAGTATGTGTTCTCATGTGTCTATGTAAATTATCTCTAATATGTGTTTGTTTTCATATGTCTATGTAAATTATCACTACATGTAGTATGAGTTCTCGTGTAAATTTTCACTGTAGTGCAGGACAGGATAAACCTTTACGCATGCAAAGTTCTATATTTGAAATAAAGATAAATTCTGCCCACAATTTTCACAAAGACTAATGGGCAAAAAAGACAACAATGGCGGTAGAACAAAATAATTTCTCTATCTCATCTATCTTTTACACCTACATCATTGCCTAAACAGTGTTTAATCCCGGTTTGTTTTGGGGTTGGGTTTTTTTTTGGCAATCATACCATATTTCATTGTTCTTAGATTTAGTCTTCTTTCTTTTAATTGTATTAAAAAGTAACAATTGAATACGAAACTGAATTTTTTTAAAGAATTTTTACGATTTTGGGAAAAATCCAGTTTAATTCAACATGTTCATATAAAATATGTCAAAATGCGAGTTTAAATTATTGCGTTTACAACTCTGTCGCATTTTTTGCAATAATAAAAACTTCGCAATAATTTCTTTATTTATAGTATTACTTTTATTAGACAACTGACATAAAATTGAAAATGAAAATCTGGAAAGGGTCAACGATAAAACAACCTGACCAAAGACCATATAACAGCCTTAGGCCACCAATGGGTCTTCAGCACAGTGAGAAAATCCCGCACACGGAGGCGGGCTTCAGCTGGCTACTTAACAAAACTGTGTACAAGTTCAGTGAAAATGAACGTCACACTAAAATCGAAGCATATAAGTGAACTTTAATTAATAGAAACATAAAGACTAACAAAGACCAGAGGATACTGACTTGGGACAGGCGCATGAAAAACATTTTTCAGATGCACATCAAGTGAGGGTACATTCTTTATAAAATGTTATTGCGATTGCATTGTGAAGTCCTTCAATTTCGACTTGGCGTAGGATGTTGAATTAGTAAGTTGTTACTTGCTGTGTAATTTTGGTCTCTTGTGGAGATTTGTCTCATGGGCAATCATACCACATCTCTTTTTTATACTTTAAATAAAGCAGTCTAGTTATAGATCAGCACTCTTTAATATATGTTGTATTACCAAAGAAGAGAATACACACACATACAAATTTTGTCATATTTAATAATTATATTCAGTGTCATGTGTTTGTCTTTCTTTCATAAAGTTTGAGTAATGAGGGATTGGGTAAATGGAAGTGAATGATGAAATTTTTCGCAATGTATAACGAATCTGTGCGATTTGGAGCATGCCTTGTTATATACAAACCTGTCTATCATTGACTTTATGCTTCTAGACTTGCTTCTTTTCGTGTGACGAAACATTGTTAGGGCATTTTCTTCAATGGAGTTGTCTATCTTTTACCATGTACAGAACAACATATGGTTCGTTCTTTATTCAGTTTAAATAGCCTTTGGCCATTAAAGTTATAAAGAATATGTGTACAAGTATCAGTTGTTTAGTTTTAAATGATTAACATTTACAGCTTAATGCTATCACTTAATTGTAACGTTGCCTTGGTACTGAAATGCAAGACCCTAACCTATACGTTTCACCTATGAAAAAAAAATCTTTTGTTGCCAGTACTTGGATAACTTTACACTTCGAATTTGTGTTTGGATTGTTTTTTAAGAAAATATTTGAAGAATGTATAATAAGGACACACGATATAACTTTTTATTTGTAATTAATTATTACCCTAGCATTATCGATTTGCAGCATTTTCACAGTATTGAAATTTTAAATTGGACAAAATAAAATACTTCATTTAATCTAACATGTCTAATATAGATATTTATTGTGAAAGTTTTATTTCCAAAAGCTGGACTTTATAACACATTTACAACCCCATAGTGTTTTTTTTTCATTCCATAGTTAACCAGATAATTCATTTATATCAAGAAATGGAAAAGGAGGTACACATTGGGATTAAGATTCTGCAAAATTTCACACACACAAATTCTGTAAATCAGTTTGGAAGCAGTAGTAAAGACGCAAGAGGGACAGAAGAACTAACATTCAGACGGACAGGCGATCGGAAATTATCCCGCTTTTTGAACGGGATATAATAAAAAAAATATATATATAGAATTGACAGTGTGATACAGCCGAAAATTATTCCTCGCAAACATGACCAAATTTGGCTTCGTACAATTGACAACATTTTTCCAGGAAACAAAGTTGCCCGATATTCCTCTCAGGTTAACCTTATATGTTTTATATACAACATGTTGGATCATGTTTCTGAAAGAGGGGCAAATATACCAGAGGGAGATTCAAACTTATGAGACGAAAAAAACTTACAACGCCAAAAAAGACAAAGAGACATAAAATGTATACAAAACACAGCATAGAAATATAAAAACTGAGCAACACGAAGCCAACCAATGTATGAGAATGATATCAGGTGCTCCAGGAGGGTTTATAAGATTTTGATCAACAGTCGCACTGGTCGTGTGGCTCACGTTAGTGCAAACCCGGTAACAAGTCTAATTCGGTAGTTCACATACGTAAAGGAATGTTAATAACGATATTAGGTATTGATTTTAATTTAAACATTTTTTATTCATTAAGACAAATGTAAGATATAAATAGGATTGAGCAACAGGTACATCATATAAAAGCTCTCTCTATATTACATTTACAAGGTATTATTCAATTATTACAACTGTATTTAAAATAATGTAATGGTGTTGAACGTGCATGCTACTTGTGCGCACACACAAACAAATAATAACAGTGTTACTTACTAAATCTAAAGTATATCTAGGTAAATAAGCTATTACTCATCATTTATTCAGGTACCTTGAAACATGCCAATATCCTTTATAAGTCATTAGGAATATATATATATATATGGCTTGAAAAAGACACTATGCTTGCTTAGTGGAATAAATAAATTAATTTTGAAGTGAAGGAGAAAATAAATAAAACTAAATAAAACAAAAATAAGGTAATTTTCAAACAAAACGTTAAGTGTCACTGATAAATTTCTGAACAGATTTGAAATAGCAATGTTTATAATACATGAAAATAATCTGTTTCCAAAAAGTAATAGTTCAATATTTATGTCAACATTATTAGCAATGAAGTAAATGGAATCAAGAAACATCGGTAAATGTCTTACGTTGTACTTAGGGCTAATAAAAAAAATGTTGGTTATCCTCAACAGGTTACAAGGAAGTAATTATTTACATAGGCGACAATTGTAGCCTTATTTGGTCCTGCCTTTTCACTATCAAAGATCCATTAAAAAAAATTTCTAATTCTGAATTATCAACACCTTTTGGTGTAATTGCAATGGTCAAACACATATGGTGCCGCAGCTTTTTTGATAGAAAAATGGCATTTTTTAGGGGACTCAACGGTTCCGGAATTTTCGAAATAGTATGAATGAAGAATACCCCTTGCTTAATTTGGCACAGAATATGTTGCTTGTCTTAAAGAGTTTTCTCTAAATTTCTCGCTATTTCTACACCAATGGCCAACACCCATTTCTCACTATTTCAATTTTAAGTTCTAATTACCAAGGCAGCAGAAAATAAATTTACTTCTACCTATTATCTTGGATGTAAAATCTAGGTGGCGCCAGTCATCTTTATTTACTTCCTTTTAACCAACAGAGTGATTACAGTCAGTTTGCTCAAAAATTGTTCTCGGATAAGAACTGATTAATCAAATTAAATTGTAGGTTGATAGTTTTATTTCTAAGTTGACAATGACTTCTATTAACTTTCCTTATCCCATAGTTGATAGGTTGGAGTATATATCAGTCCTATAAAACATGTCATGTCCACTTCTAAATATACCCAAACTTTGTTTTTGTAAACTCAAAGGGACACTATAAGTTTATAGTGGAAGGAATACAACTATTAAAACGAGTTCCAGCAAGAGGCGTGCGAAAAATGTTATTTTCATTCCTCAAAATATAAGGTTGTCTGGGAAGATATGACTGAACTAACTCATATAAATGCAAGTGTCATCCCATTTAATATTTTATGGAATAGTCTACGCTTATGTTTATTAGGTCTATTCTCGAGAGTTTCTAAACCTAATTTAATATAAAGTTTTTGTCTCGAGGAATTATGTCGTTATCCTGCAATATTTCTAGTAGCTTCTTTCTGAATATTTTCATGAAGCTCAGACTCGTGCTGGGAGCAATATCTCAAAACAACATCACCATACTCTAATATTGGTGTAATAACATAATTAACCCTTGTTCATGAATTCCTATCTAATAAATGTTTAACTTGACGAAGAGCATTCTATCCGAAGATGACAGTGAATATTTATTTTCTCATTTCTTCGCCATTTATCCCAAATAATACAGGTGGATGATCCCTTTCCCTTCTAGCGAATACAATATATTTAGTTTTCATAGAGTGTAATTGAACAGCCCATGATTTTGCTCAATATGAGATAACGTCCAAGTCATCAATCAAAGAAACAGCTGTTATAGCATGATCATCATCTTCATTAACAAATAAAGAGGTGTCATCTGCAAAAAGTCTAATACCATTAGAAACGTCATTTTCTATATCATTTATGTAAATGAGTCAAAAGGGTCACAAAACTGATCCCTCAGGACACCTACATGTAAAATTCTTTGAGCTGATAATTTAAGCCAGATTGTTTAAATATAATTCCTTTATGCCAAACTTTATCAACAGTAGGTGTTGATGATATCCTATCACTGAATAACCAATATTCCGACCAAGTACTTACATCTCATATATCGCAGTGAACTGGAAATTAAGGATACTACCAACACTAGATGGACTGCTTCATATCTTGATCTCTTCCTAAATATTGATACAGATGGAAGACTTCACACTACAACAATAACGAAATAACGCTTATATGACGAGGAAGCCACTAATGATTGAGTACAAAATACTGACAAGAATATATTTATGATTACAAATGAGTTTTATCTTTTTCACATGTTTTATGTTAACGAAAGGAGCATCCTGTGTAACAAATAATAAGCATAGTATCTTTAATGAGTGTTCAAAAATCATCAAGTTAACATATTATTATCTGTTTATAATTTATATATTTTGAACATAAACAGGATCTTAATTGCAAAATTATCAAGTAAACTGTTTGTGGTAGAAGGATAAATTTGGGTATGTATATCGTTGCACTGACAACTTTTTACAACGTCTTTCGATATAAATCTAAACTAAAAAACATCAACCTAAAAAAAAACCATAAATAACAAACACAATCAGAAGTTAACATACAGTTCCTAACAATAATCCTAAAGGGTATTTAACTGATAAAATCATCATCTATCATAGCTTTCATACTCAACTTCTATAATGGATAAAAACTTTAAGATATATCTTAAAACAACCACCGAGTACAGACTTGAACCTATATGTGAGAGATCTCCTTTTAAACTTGATCAATGGGAAGACAATGAACAGAAATTGTCCTACTTCATTATTATTTTCATTATAAAAACTCAGATTTTACAATGCGATTTTGCTCAAGTGCAATAAAATACAAGATGAGAAAAGGGGGTTTAAGTTTAAATTTTACACATTAACATTGAAATATTATACAGACAAATAAACAACAAAATAACAAAATATAATAGCTTCTGATGGACAGAAGTAAAACTTGGTAAGTTGAAATGAGACGCATCTTCTGATTTGTATGCTTCTTTTACAATGTGATTTGAATAAAATATTGTACTGTAGACTATAGCACATACGTTTATATGCTCTATCAAATTGGTTTGAACATAATCCTTCTTAGGGCTACCACAGTCATTCAAATAAGGAAACATTTATGATCTGTTTTGTTAGTCTTATATTATTTTAACTTTTAGTTTCTTGTGTACAATTTGGAGTTTAGTATGGTGTTCATTATCACTGAACCAATATATATTTGTTTAGGGGCCAGCTGAAGGACGCCTCCGGGTGCGAGAATGTCTCGTTGCATTGAAGACATGTTGGTGACCTTCTGCTGTTGTCTGCTCTATGGTCGGGTTGTTGTCTCTTTGACACATTCCCAATTACGCTTCTTAATTTTATGATATATTTTTGGCTGCCTTTAGACCAATTTAAATATTAGGATGAAAGAAAAAAAACCGGGAACTAAAATATATATGAATTTTCTGGAGCAACCATTTAACTTCAAAGGGGGCTTATTTTTTTCTGTTTCTAAAAGCGCGAACAAATTGATTTAGTTTTCGACGCTATCAATAAAATTATTATTTTTCAAATTAACCCACTGAAATGTATTGGGGAAATCTGCATTCAGAATCTTGTTTTTAATCATCTGCTTGACCAGAATAAATTTGGGATCGGAATATTTTTTTTGAAAAAATAACTATAACCCCACCAAACCCCCTTTTGTGGTTTAACGGTTGTTCCCTAAACAATTAACGTTCAAATAGCTGTACGCATTAGACTCAATTTACATCCATCTGTATCTTAATGGCATCTATACAAATCTTATTTTAAACCACACTTGCTGGAACTAGCTCATATTTTGATAGTTTAAACTTTCCACCCTTCCCAATATTTTTCATTTATTCCACAAAGTGTGACAAGTGACTCTTCCCAATGTTATTGTTTATATCTGACTTACAGATTGTGTTGATTATACATGTCCCAAAGTACTTGAGTAACTGATGATCAATTGACTATACTTGAATAAAAAAAGCATTTTGCACCTAACTCTGTAAACATTCAGTACTTATTTTTGCGTTCTAAAAAGTAGTCTACTAGAATATATGATGCTTTTATACCTCGAACTTGTAAAGCATAGAAAGTGTAGATACGTTATGCATATATTTGTGAATAAAATATGTTTGAATATCTGTTTACAAAACGTTTTTGTACAATTTGTAAATAAAACAAACAACGGTACAAAGCATATCCTCTACATCATTAGTTATGCGTACTATACGCTTGTTACTTGTTCTCCAGTAGCAGTGTAAATGTAAATGGTCGCATTGGATGACGTACGTCCGCGCTGTGTGCGGACATAAAAATGGAAGGACTAATATGTTGACGATTGTAGGAATTGACAGCTTGTTGTTGTTCACATGATCTTCGCTTAGATTTTACTTGAACATTACACAAAAGAACCTGTGGTATCAAATAAAATTCACACCAATTAATGCTGAAATAATGAAACACACGCCTTTGACATAATATATGTCCTTATGAATTAAAGAGATAGGATATGTTTGCTATGTAACAACTTTTCATCAAAGAACAACTTATTAAAATAAGGGTCACCATTTGTCCTTATTTCGGTATTTATCACGACTTTTTGTACTATTGGGTTTGAATTTGTTTCCTCTTCTTATTTTTTTTTAAATCTACCTCTTAAATCATGATTTGAAGAAATACTTTAATGATTAAAATGTTGGTTCATATGGTACGGTAACTTAGACGTTCAATGCATTGCTCCCTGCAAAGTTTCAAATAAAAAATATTTCAACCGAAGAAAGTCTGCATACGAATTCTAAGTTTTTAACAAAATATGTGAAAAGACATATTAAATTTCATCTCACATTTTGCTAAGTTAACCGATTTTAAATAGTTAGTTTGTACATATGTGACAGAATTGCACCACTGAAGTCTTAAACGTTGTTTTAGCATAAGACAATTTTAGTAAGTAAGGGTTTAATTGTAATCCGTAATAAATTACTCGTTTGAACTTGTGCTCTTGGAATATAAAGACACTGATTCATTATGAAAATTGTTCATTTGTTATTAGGCTGTTGATGGTCAAGCATCGGAAAGAGATTACCAGCACATAAAGAAAGTACAACTGACAATTTTTTAAACCAATAAGTTCAATTTGAAAGCTTGTGGTTTAAAGCAAGCGTTTAGAAATCTTTAAGATAATTGCCACCTACCGGGTTGTTCTGAAACTATAATTTCCCTCGTGAATGGTCGCAGTTCCTCGAACAAGTAGCTTGTAATAGTCTGGTGATCTCTGTGCTTTTGAGACTTAATGTTTCAAAACTGGATGTCTTAGGAACTAGATGCTTTGGAGGATAGGTGTTTAAAAACTAGTTGTCTCAGGAACGAACTGGGTGCTTCGGAGACTAGGTGTTTAAGAACTAGTTGTCTCAGGAACGACGTGTTGCGGACAATAGGTCTTTAATAACTAGTTGTCTCAGGAACAAATGTCTCTGAGACTATGTGTCTCATGAACTAGAGGTCGCAGGAACTAGGGGTCTCAGAACTAGGTGTCGGAGGAACCTATAGAAAGATTAAAATCATTTTGCAAATCAATTAGTGCCTCAAAGTCAGTGAAAGGATTAAAGATAAACTGAGGTTATAGTTTTAGACTTCTTTTTGATACAAAGTTAATTGTGTAAATATTGTTGCTTCCTTGTTAAGTTTCAAAGTTCAAAGGCTGGTCTCGTAGTGTTTACTTAAGCCTTCAAGTTTTTGATATATTTTGAGTTAATTAAAAGATTGATATTGGAGTATTTCAGATTCTGTAAAACAGAGAGACGAACAGATAGTTTATAAGACAAACACGTTACAAAATTCTTAGTTACCGAAAACTTGATTAGCTGGTGTTCTTTGTAAACATTAACACATATATAAAAAAAAAACTGGTGGCGGTAAGTTAATGTTAAATGATAAGATTTCAAACGTGCAGGTATTGCGTTGTACTTTTCCGACATTTAAAACGCTCCTTTTTCATGCGTCATATCACGTGTTTTTTTCTGTCCAATAGTTAAACGTTTTAGATGGATAACGATGTCAGGATTGACAGTTTTATTAAACTATAAAATACATGCATTACGTTCTTATGAACACTGAACAATTCAGCCGTGCAATCCGTTTTCAAATACATTTGAATAAGAAGAAGTTGA
The DNA here is from genome assembly GCA_037788925.1 of Mytilus galloprovincialis. Classification (NCBI taxonomy): domain Eukaryota; kingdom Metazoa; phylum Mollusca; class Bivalvia; order Mytilida; family Mytilidae; genus Mytilus; species Mytilus galloprovincialis. The sequence goes on along the minus strand of CM075336.1, from coordinate 8,722,748 downwards.
AAGTGTGAAAAATTACATAAGCGTGTTGAGTTAAGAAAAAGAAATACAAACAAAATGTTTCTCGGACCTTGTGCAGGTTTATTAACTCTACTGAACGTTGTTTCAACTCTGCAATTAGATGAAAACAGCCCATGTAGCGGTTTGGGATGTCGGAAGACAGTATCAATGCCACTTTTAGATCAAATGAAAGGCAATCTCAAAGCCGATTTTGATGTATCGGAAATGAACCAGTTGTTAAAGGTTTATATAGATCAGGAAATAAGATCAGGTGTAGAAATTGGCATAAAAAATAGTGTTGATAATATGATCAATTCAAGAATGCAGCAGGTCCAGCAAGGTAAAGTTTTTTTTATCAATTTACTATATTTTTGCTGGTTCCAAGATTTTTCGTGGTGAGAACTTTTGATAAATTAATCTTTATATATCGATTTATTACGACAATGTTTATATCTACTAGTTTTTCAGCTCATACTACTACTACTACTACTACTACTACTACTACTACTACTACTACTACTACTACTACTACTACTACTAATAATAATAATAATAATAATAATAATAATAATAATAATAATAATATAGGGTTATTGAATGAATATTGGGGAATATTGTCCCGAGTAGAATTTCATATTGCATGAGCTTGGGAGTGCAATATATATTCTACGAGGGACAATATTCCCAAATATGCATGCCATAACCCTTTTATTGTATAGCAATATAATATTTGAAAGTACAAATTGGTTTAAATTAAGTTTTTATCGTTGATGACGTCATGAATTTTGAAGATTTATTGCACTATTGGAATTTATTGCACGCTAACCTTTGGTTACTTTCTGTGGGGTATATGCAATAATTATCATATAATTATAATAACAAATCCCTAAAAAAATGGCAAAATCAAAAGCTCAAACATACACATAACGAATGTATAACATCTGTCATATTCCTGAATCAGTTCCAACATTATCATATGTTGAAAACCTGGTTTTATAGCTAGCTAATTATTAAATAATATTGCATGAGTGCAATAAATCTAAATAGCTAGCTAATTATTATATAATATTGCATTAGTGCAATAAATCTCCATCCATATGTCTAATATACATGTGTAAAAATAATCACAAAGATACTGAACTCCGAGGATTCAATATGCAGAACCTGGTTTTATAGCTAGCTAAACTTCTCACTTTTATAACATTTGTATAAAATTCAATTGTTTATAACGATGTTTGATAATTATTGAGAGATATATTTCAATAAAAATCCATTCAACAACATATCTCGGGATTAACATGTAATCTTAAATTACAGACAAGATTTGTAGCCTTATATATATGTTCCATTCTGTAAAATCCTTCAAATTGTCCAGTATTTAAAAACATGATAATGGCCAGTGAGTTCACAAAATGTAAAACTTGATGATATTCTTTTTATATAATTGGTTTGATAACTCTTAATATATTTTAATCAATAGACATTACATGTTTATAATATTACAAAGCGAAAACAAATAAAAGGCATATGTACAGAAATAGTTAAGACTAAAATTTCCTTTTTGTATAATAAGATTTGATGAACTCTGCATAAAAGCTCTGATTTTCAACAAACACACATTCTTTTTAAATAACACGGTATCACAGTGATATATCTTAGGTATGATTAAAGCAAGTGTTGCATGAAAATGATCAAGGTTACATTTCATAGAGATTTGGTCAAGTCATGTCACATTAAGGGGGCTCGCGGGTATAGATAAAAAAATATCATTATAGGATTTCGCTTTATTTTTCTATAAACGAACTTTATCATATACTTAATAGAAAAAAAACGCTAATTTAAGCTCACCATCTGCCTCCGAAAGAAGCAAACATTAGTGTGAACGTACTTTTTTCTGTTGAACTAATAGGATGAATAGAGGTATAAAAAAGAACTAAATTACAAAAATTGCTAAAATTGTTCAATACTTTAGTTTAAGTACAGCTTACTTGAAACAAAAATATAGCCACCGATGAGTAAAACAATATATTTCAATTGTAATGCCATAAAATGGCATTCAATGATATATACATTTTAAAGTCATCTGGGGCCAAAACAAATTATTTTATTTTGGATTATTTTTTGTACCATATGATAAAGTAAAAACTTATAAAGTAATAAAAAACATTTGTAATGAAAAAAAAATCTGAATTTTTGGTACCGTCGAGCATCCTTAACATAATTCAGTTGAGTGTAACACAAACAAATATAAGAATCTGTCCAACAGTTAATATGATAATTGATATAATTAGTTACACAGTGATACAATATAATGGGTTCATTCCATATGTGTCATGAAAGAGCGAAACTCGAGCCTCATATGGAACTTACTGACCCCATAAACATGCATATCGTATATAGGAAGTGGTAAAATGAGTAACAATTTCATCTTACCAACTATCTTATATTGGAAATTTAGATACACAATGTTGTTATACAATGAAATAAACTATTCATTTGTGTCATATTAAATGACATATATATGAGTGAAACTCAGCGTCGATATGACATGTTTTGCATAAAATCGTGCACAATTATTATAAGATTTACCAAAAATGGTTATAATTGACTATAAAGGGCAATAACTCCTAAAGGGGTCAACTGACCATTTTGATCATGTTCACTTATTTGTAAATCTTACTTTGCTGAACATTATTGCTGTTTACAGTTTATCTCTATCTATAATTATATTCAAGATAATAACCAAAAACAGCAAAATTTCCATAAAATTACCAATTCAGGGGCAGCAACCTAACAACGGGTTGTCCGATTCATCTGAAAAATTCAGGGCAGATAGATCTCAACCCGATAAATAATTTTACCCCATGTCAGATTTGCTCTAAATGCTTTGGTTGAGTTATAAGTAAAAAAATGCATTTTACCCCTATGTTCTATTTTTAGCCATGGCGGCCATCATGGTTGGTTGGCCGGGTCACTGGACACATGTTTAAAACTAGACACCCCAATGATGATTGTGGCCAAGTTTGGTTAAATTTGGCCCAGTAGTTTCAGAGGAGAAGATTTTTGTAAAAGTTAACGACGACGGACGACGGACGCCAAGTGATGAGAAAAGCTCACTTGGCCTTGCAGCCAGGTGAGCTAAAAAATAAAGCCTAGCTTGCTTAAGAGGATTAACTTTTCTCCATGTAAATCGTTCCTTGTCTGGGTAGTATTCTCGAAAGGGATCAATTATGTCATAAGTTTCAATAAGTTCAAAGATTTTTATCTCTTGCTCGTGGATTATTTATATTTAGGTAGTTGTATGTAGCTAATGCCTGATTTTGAACTAAGTTAAAATCTATTGTCAGAATAACTTGTTGGTAGTTAAAGTTTTTCTATTATTTCATTTGCTTTATCATAAAAGGATGGTGAGTCATTATTTGGTCAATATAAATTAACAAGTGTTATATTTTTACCTTCAAATGTTATCTCAAAAGTTAATATATAAATCTACCTTCATGCATAAATAAATCTTTATAAAACATTGTGCAAGCATCATAAGAATTGAAATAAATAATTAAAAAAAAGCAAGAGTACTAACAATCATGATTGTCATATTATGACATGTTTTCAGATTTTTATAAATAAAAACAAATGTTGGATTACCTGTTTCCAAAAAAAAGGGGTTAATGGGGAAAATACCTAACAAATTTATACCCAATAAAACTGAATTTCAACAATCAAAGAGAGACAATCCAAAATATTATCACCCCTTGATTGTAAGATTGCAAACCATATGTTTTTGTCAAGGTTTTAGTCAGTATATTATGGTAATTTTCAAAGTCCTGTTTTGATTTCATTTTTTTTCCTATTGTCCAAAGAAAGACATTGGTCTCATAATCATAAAATGGACACATATTTTGACACTTTAAAATGTTTTCCTTATATATGTTGGTTAATTATAAGGCGGATGCAAACTACATGTACAAAATGTACTACAATAACAAAAAAAAAAATAACCAACCAACTGAACAAAGCAACACAAAAAATCAATTTAGCATAAAGTAGCATGCACTTTCAATTTCATATAAATGAACACAAGCAGTTATAAACATGTTTCAACAGTTTCCAAGCCTAAAGCAAATAAAATTAAAAAGCAATTGTTCAGAGAACAATTGAAAGTCTTTCCACATCAAAAATTTTTTGATAAGATAGTTTTTTCATACTGATGCGATAAATAATGGTTTAATTATAATTTTGAGTGGAATAAGGGAGATAATATGCTACTTCCGGTGAAATAAATGCCACTTCCGGTCTCATATGATAGCTTCTTTCACACTGATTCCAAAAATATATAGTTTCTATTTACTTTTGTATGTAGAATGGGAGATAATTGGCCACTTCCGGTTTGTTGGAAGTCATTTTTAGTCTTCGGTTATCAGTTTATGTATCTAAATGACAAATATATGGATTATGAGTACTTTTATATGAAAAAATTGGAAAAAAGACTACTTCCGGTTTTCTCAAGGTCACTTTCGGTAGTCATTTTTCAAGGTCATTTGTCATCTTACCTTTTGTATAAGGTCAAATGCCTTTATATGGTGAAATTTGAAAGCGCATAAACTATATGATACAATATGAAAAATATCTAAGCGACATATTGCGAAACAAAAATTTCAGAAGTTGGCGGAAAAAAAATTTAAAAAAAAATAATAATGATAATCAAAAGTAATACAATAAGTCTTTCCTAGTTGTGACTTTATTTGACTTTTAATTTTACTATCGCTTAATTCTCTCTTCCATTTCACGTTAGTTTACTTTTCTTCAATCATTGATTTCGCTTCACTCTTATGTGTAATTGCATAATTTCAAACGAGTGGTGTCATGTTTAAGGTAAAAACAAACGACAAAGCTGCCACAAAGTATAGGAAGACAATTTTTCAAAAGCAGTGCATTTCTGAAGATTTTAACGAAAAAGAAAAGAAAGTCTATTTACGTACACGTGTTTTTTAGACAAACTTTGCCGGTTTGGTTTTTAAAATATATTCTTCCTAATGCTATCTTTGAAAAATTACATACATTAATAGATTACGAAAATTCGATATCTCCAAAGACCCTTTTATAACTGTTTTGAAATTAAACATATCAAGTTGACTTCATGTTATAATTATCTAACTCTCACTCTTAATTACACCCATGAGGGCGTTAGCAATCTGATATGTATCTTATTGCATTATATTACAGTTCATGAAAAATAGTTCCTTTTTAAAATTTAGATGTTCCTAAAGCAATTTTACCTTATCTTATGGTCAATCATAGGTAGGAATGACCTCCAACATCCAGCACATTACTTAAATATATGTAAAATTACTTTAAAGTAATACTAAGCTTTCGGAGGCATGCCGGTCTTCCTCAGAGAAACTTTATAGTGGGAATATTAGAAACCCAAACACATCGTCTTGTTTAAAATCTAGTGATGACTATATGCTTCGAGGGATTTTTTTTATATAAAAATTATAGGAAAATGCCAGAACAAGTTCCCATGAAATAATTCAGTTCAGTAGTGCTGAACAATATTTTTCTGTTTGTATCAAGTACTTATTGAAATAAGCTGTACCTGATGCTAGAGTAACTGACCAAATGCATGTATTTTTTTAATGTTTTGTTTATTTCAGAAGCAGCAAGTGTTATAGACAAAAACATGTCCAGATATATATCAGACTTTGAATCCAAAATGACAAAATTAAAACAGGATAATGAAAAAGAACTCAATGAAATGAAAAAAGGTAAATTTAAGTGTCATCATATATCGTCACTGAATAAAAGAATGATTGTTGTTGTGAATACATCTTTCAATCAGTTCTACATATTAAACTTAAAGAAGCATACAATAAGCAGCTACAGTTTAGTCACCAATTGATAAAACATTCAAATAACTGTTCATATCCGCAAGACCAAACCCAAAGTAGCAACAACAAATACAATGATGTATAAGTTCAATAGATTTTATAAGTTATTTCTGTAAACACAAAGAACAAAAACTTTAGACACATAAAAGGATGTATCGCTTACCTTGATCTATGTGCATTATACACTCTGATCATTCTATCAATTCACATTATGAATTCAATATAGCTCAATAAAACTTTTACAACGTTTATATGAAAAACAGAAGGTCGCTTTTTTATTAAGTAGGTGTAAAACTTGATTGGTTATACTTTTAATAAAATGATCAATAAAATCAAAATAATAAGTTCAACTGTAAGTATGGACGTTGTTACGTACATATACCAACATTGATTCAAGTGTTTTCAATATATAAATTCTTATTTTGTTCCTGTTTCAAGTCTCAGAATTAAAATTTCGGAAATACTTCACATTTTGTGAATTAACGCATTAATAGTTAGCAGCATATTCGTCATTCGTGTAAAATATCTAATGATTAAACAATCTCTATTACTTTCATTCCTCAAAGCTTAGTAAATAATTAATATGAGTTTAATGTTGATTATAAGAGGTTAAAATGTTCTGTCAAATTAACAGACGTGTGATACACATATTTAAAATGAGAACAACATAACAAAACTTTAACTCACACGTAAACACAATTACGTTCCCACTGATAAAACTCAATGTTTACATGTAGTGTAAATCATGTTTTGTCAACATGTAGTCAACAGTCAATGTAGGCCTTGTGTAGGTTAAGTGTACACAAAACTAAGCATTTACCAAGTATATTTAAGGTAGAAACGAGTTTTGAAAAAAAAAACAGAAATATTTGTCTAAACCTGATATATTTATTTGTTATAAAAAACAACTTTGCGTAGCTTGTGTAACCCCTTATCAAGACTCAAAGCATCATCATCATTGCCTGACACATAAAATATTTGAAAAGGTCTTCCCGTATCGACTGGACATACACCGAAATATTTGCCACTGGTCTTTACTCAAACAACGCTTCACACGTAAATGTTTAGTATCTCAGATTCGTTAAAATACACTTAGAAATAATAAAAAAATACATTACCCACTCCCTTTGCCAAACACTTCTTGGAGTAGAAATACCATTTGAAACAAACAGACAAGATAGCAATGTAGTGATCCTTAACATCTCAATCCTTTTTCTTCGTCTGTAAGCACACTGCTGCAGTCTACGTTTTTTATGCGTAATAAAGACATCTTTAAACTACTGCAAATCTTCAAAAGGAGGGTATGTGGTTTTGTTTCTGAGTTCTAATTTTTTCCACGCGACCGCTTATCAGATTTTTTCGATGCTAGCAATCAAATATTTTTTCCCCCCAATATTTAACACTATAATGTTTGGTGAAACTCTAGATTCAGAATTTTTTTTTATTAAGTTAGGAATCAGAATTTTTTTCAAGGAAAATTCAAATCCCCCCTTTTTTTATATAAAATGGTCGTTCACTAACTGCTAGAAAAGTTGTTCGAAAAACTTGCAGTCAGTTCTACGTGATGATGTTTAAATGATATATAGTTTACAAGTGTGAACAAATCTAATATACAGATAATTAAACAAGGTGTATAGATGCGTACTCATTTAATGTGAAACCAGTGTACATTTCATTAAACTAATAGACATCTTTCGAGTTCAATGCATTTCCGTCAAAAAGTTTGGTTTCAGTTAACGTAATGTGTGCCTTTAGCATGTTTAGTGGCGTCGTCACTTATGTTCCAATGCTAACCGAGTGGTTGGAAAACTATAAAGCTGTATTGCACGAACTATTCGGCAACTTGAATTGTCATAATTGTCTTTCAGCACTGCTGTCACTAGGGAATTGTGATTAAGTACCTACAGAACAAATATTATTTCTTGTTAATCCTGCAGTGACGATCACTACGACGCTTGATGAATTTTTAAAGTGTAGGGATAAAGGAGATCCCCTAGCCCTCTATCTGGTGAATGACGTCATAAAGACACGCATAATAGTTTTTCCGCTGACGGGCATACTCCATTTGTATTGTATTGTATGGTAAACATGTTAACTGTACATGGCGTTTGGTGTGAACACGGCCATGATGTGAAACAAGTGATTTACCTTGGTGAAACGATTGATAATTTTGACTTTCCATGAAAATCAATTTCGCATATTGCCATTTCAAATGTTTCACATAATTTATATCAACTACATGTATGTATTTCGAATTTTACTAATACGTGAAATGTTACGTTGAACATAATGAAAGTCATGAGGAAAATTAAAGAAGAAACAATGTACTTTTGTATCTTGCATTAAAAATAATTATGAAATTTGTGTTCAGCTTGCAGATACATTTTACCCGTACCTACAATTAAAACTCATTACAGATGGCACATTTACACATTTAGACTCAAAACTAATTAAGATATCATTAAAATAATCATTTTGTGTACCTTCTTTTAAACCATAACAGATCAAATCTGAAAACGAGAAAAAATAGATCAGGAATATGTCTCTGCGTAAAATAAAAGTTTAAAAAAAACTTAAGAGAATCGTATTTTAATTTAATAGATTGTATTACCATTAAATGTCATAGTCAATCGCACACATAGAAGTGGTAATTATACAGAAAGTAGTTTCAAATAAAAATAAGCTATGTATCGTATCTCTGTTAAAGAACAGTCCACATATTTTGTTTTACTCATTTCAGTTTCGAAGAAGTATGCGTTTTTTGCAACTCTATCATCTTCACACGATAATCTTCCTGCCAATACAGTCGTAATGTTTGACACTGTTTCGTTAAATGAAGGTGACGCCTATGACGGAACAACAGGTAAATTTACCTGTCCTGAGGATGGATTATACCACTTCTCCTGGACCACAGTTTCCAATGCTCGTAAAGATTTCGTTAGCGTTTTAGTTGCAAACGACAGGAAAATTGCAGAAAATGCTGTTGATAGTGACTCCGTCAGCGATGGCATGACAGGTACCAGTAATGTTATTGTTAGGATGAGAAATGGACAGAAGGCTTGGCTTGCAGTATCAAGCAGCGACGGGAAACAGTTGCGAAATTCCTGGAATGGATCACCATGTTCTATGTTCTCAGGATTCAAGTTATGAGCAGTTTCGACGGGAAATTAATAAGTTGACAACAGATAATAAGTATAAAATATAAAAAGATGATGTGTTATACAAATGTGTGGATCGGTGCAATCAGAGGGAAACGTATTTTGTTATCTTTTATACATAACGAATACATATCTTATTACTCTATAATTAATACATGTACCTTAATCATAATTTTACTTACACATTAAATGTAATCAATCCAAAAGGAAGTGTTTATCCTGCTTTCAATATAAATCAATAAACCGTGATAGGGTATATAACATTAATCAGATTACAATTGAACGAAAAAAATTATCATAACATTTTTGCAGTAGAATGAATCATATTTTATCGCTGTTTAAAATCGTTTCCTTTTCATGAATAATCATTACACTTGATTTTGACACGGTTGTGATTTATAAATTATATTGAGTAACTAATTGATACGGCAGTGTTTAGGCATGGAAAAGTTTAGAATTGAAAAACGACAAAAGTAATACTACTGTATTGCCATTTAGCAACTGAGATCACCGTCCCCTAGTTTTTGTTGGAGTTCGTGCTGCCTATTCTTTAGTTTTCTATGTTGTTTGCTGTGTTCTATTTTTTGTCTGTTTGTCTTTTTCTTTCTTTAGTGTAGCGTTGTCAGTTTATTTTTTATCTATGAGTTTGACTGTCCCTCTGGTATCTTACGTCTCTTTTACTACCAATCTAATAGTAATAAGCATTTTCATTCAGTATTTCGATTGTATACATGCATACATTATACTAAGAATCGAATATAACACTCTTTTTTTAAAGTTGCCTTTTATATGTTGTGTTATAAAAGGTGCGATACCATGAAAACAAAAAACGTCACATACTGTTTCAAACGAAAAATTTCGAAAACCTATTCCCTTGAATTTAAAAGTTTCACAATCATTTACCAATATTGTCTCTTCGGTAGGTTGTACAATGCGTTAATAAAATAAAACAACAGAAAAAAAAACAACAGATAAACAGTTAATTGTTTAAGTATGGTTGAATATATTTATTGTGTATTGGCAGCTGTAAGAGTTCAACTTTTACTATACTATATCTTTATAGCGGTCCGGTTAAAGATCAACCCTGTTTAAGATATGTTTTACTATAACACACTGTTTAACTTACTTGTCAGATAAAAAAAAATCATACTGCTCTTAATAAAGCAGTCTAGTTAAAGATCAGCCCTCTTTAACATAATTATGTTGTACTATTTCACACTGTACAACTAGCTATTTAGTTTTTGATATGGCAGTCAAGTTAAAGATAAGCCGTGTTTAACATACTGTTTCACTGGTTAGATATTCATACCATAGATTATTTAGTTAAAGATCGGCACTCTTCAACGGGTCAGATAGTTTTGTATACTACTCTACAAAACCACAACCAAAACTATCGTAAGCACTAAAAGCGCTTTTTTATTTCTTTTTGTGTTTTTCCTCTGCATAAACTGATTTTGTGTCATGGATGGATATCCCTTATACTTTCTTCTCTATTTTAAAAGAAGTTACAATTTTTTATATACTTTTAGGAAAAAGAGACAACACCATGGTAAAATTGTTTGCCAGTATTGCCAAAATCCTGAATATAATATAAACACTAGACTGTCTAGTGTTTATATTATATTCAGGATATTGGATTAAAATCAATCGACCAAAAACTTACCTGTATTATTACTGATCTATGTTTACACCTTAAACATTATATATCAGTATTGTTAAACCATTTGCACCGAAGAAGGACATTTGTCGAGGCGAAATATTTGCAATTATTGTATATATATATATATATATATATATATATATATATATATATATATATATATATATATATATATATATATATATATATATATATATATATATATATATATATATATATATATATATATATATATATATATATATATATATATATATATATATATATTTACATCTTAGATGTCAAAAAAACTAATTGATGTTAATGTATCCATGGTATAAAAAGAAGCTGCGATTAACCTTTCTTAAAACGATTTATATGTTGGTTATAACAATATGGAGTGTTACTTAATTGGCTTGATACATACATAATATTACCATAGAACAGAATATACAATTTTACAATTTAACATAGTGGTCGATGCCACTGATGGTGGACGTTTCGTCCCCGAGGGTATCAACAGTTCAGTCGACAGCACTTCGGTGTTGACATGAATATCAATTATATGGTCATTTTTATAAATTTCCTGTTCTCAAAACTATGATTTTTTTTCGAAAAACTAAGGATTTTCTTATCCAGGGCATAGATTACCTTAGCCGTTTTTGGCACAACTTTTTGAAATTTAGTGTTCTCTTCAACTTCATACTTGTTTAGCTTTTTTTAACTATTTGATCTGAGCGTCACTGATGAGTCTTATGTAGTCTTGCGTATTAAATGATAGTAATCCTGGTACCTTTGATAACTATTAATAAATAAAGGCAACAGTAGTATACCGCTGTTCAAAACACATAAATCTATGGACAAAAAATCGGGGTAACAAACTAAAACTGAGGGAAACGCATTAAATATTAGAGGAGAACGACACAACATTAAAATGTAACACACACAGCAACGGACTAAGCATTAGACAACATCCGATGAGAATAACCAATATAACATCAAAACCAAATACATGAATTTGGGATAGAAAAGTACTGTGGCACGTCTTATAGTAATGTGAATTCACACTCAAAAATAGGAGAAAACAAACGACACAACGGAAACACAACGTAAAAATGTTACACACACAGAAACGAACTATGATATTACAATGGCCATTTTCCTGACTTGGTACAGGACATCTTAAAGAAAAAAAAGGTGGGTGGAACCTGGTTTTGTGGCATGCCAAACCTCGCACTTTGATGGCATTGTTAAATATAACATTAAAATGAGCGTCAATAACACATGCATACGGGTTGCTGTCGCTTTGACACATTCCCCATTTCCTTTCTCAATTTTATACATATATATGTTGTCATACTAAATAATTCTATTCAGTGTCATGTATTTGTCTCTTTTTCATAGAAATTGAGTAATGAAGGATTAGTTAAATAAAAGTGAATGATGAAATTTTTCTCAATGTATAAAGAATCTTTGAGATTTGGAGCATGACTTATTGGTATAGAGACCAGTCTATCATTGACCGTATGATTCAAGACTAGCTTTATTTCGTGTGAGTTTATTATCATTAGGGGATGTTTTCTTAAACGGAGTCGTCTTTCTTTTACCATGTACAGAACAACATAGTTCGTTCATTAGTCTGTTTAAATAGTCTTTGGCAATAAAAAGTTGTAAAGAATATGTGTACACGTATCACTTGTTTAATTTAAAACTTATAGCATTTACAGCCTAATGCTTTCACTTAATTGTAACGTTGCTACTGAAACGCAAGACCCTAAACTATACTTTACACCTATGAAAGTATTCCTACACTTGGATAACTTTACATTTCGAATTTGTGTAAAGTTTTTGGTGGTTTTTTTTTTTGCAGAAAACTTTAAAAGAAATTAAAATTGGGACAGACGATACAACTTCTTCTTTGTAATTATTAATTGTCCTAGCATTTCGATTTGCGCCTTATCATGTAGTTTTCGTTTACCAGTTAGTGTTGATGACATGTTTGTAGCATTTTACAGTATGGAAATCCTATATTGGACAAAATAAAATACTGCATTTAATCTAATATATAGAGATTTATTATGAAAGTTTTATACCAAAAGCTGGACTTTAAAACTCCATAGTGTTTTTCATTCCATAGTTAACTACAGAATTCATTCACATCAAGAAATGGAAAAGGAGGAACACATTGTGATTAAAATTCTGCCAAATTTCCCACACAAATTTTGTCAATCGGTTCGGAAGCAGAAGTGAAGAAGCAAGAGGGATGAAAGAACCAACGTACAGCGATCGGAAATTGTCCCGCTTTATGGACGGAATATAATAACATATATATAGAACTGCCAGTGTGAGACAGCAGGACAATTATTCCTCACAAACAGCGCCAAATTTAACTTCGTACAATTGACAACAATTTTCGGGGAACAAAGTTACCCGATATCCCACTCAAGACTACCTTATATGTTTAAAATACAAAACGTTGGATAACGTTTCTTAAAGATACCAGAGAAAAATTCAAAAGAGGTACGAAAGATACCAGAGGAACAGTCAAACTCATAAATTGAAAATAAACTGACAACGTCAAAAGAGACAAAGAGACAAGCAATAGTATACAAAACACAGCATAGAAATATAAAAACTGAGCAACCCGAACTCAACCAAAAAAATGAGAATGATCTCAGGTGCTCCAGAAAGGGTTACCAGATTTTGCTCAACATGTGGCACTAGTCGTTTATCTTATGTCAGTAACAAGTCTAATTCGGTAGGTCACATTCGTAAAAAGGGGATGGGGTGGTAGAAGCGCATAAGTTATTGATGATGTCTTATCACTGAATAACCCATATTTCGACCCAGTACTTCTAATTTATCCCAGTGAACTTGAAATTAAGGATACTACTGATACCAGATGGACTGCTTCATATCTTGATATCTTCCTCAATATTGACACAGATGTATGAATTCACACTAAAATCTATGGCAAACGAGACGATTTCAACTTTCCAATTATCAATTACCCATTTCTCAGCAGTAACATATTCTCTGACCCTCGTATGGTGATTACATATCTCAGTTGAAACGTTATGATCGTGCATGTTCACACTATAAGTACTTCATATGGGGGAGTGTACTCCTTTAGCAAAAACTGCTCCAACAAGGTTATGTTGTAATTGTCATTCTTATCGGATATGGTTAAAAGTCTTATCGTTTGTAGTGACTGTTGTAGTTGTAATTCTAATTAGGTCTTTCCACTTTTCTGTGTTCAATTGTTCTCTGAACAATTGGTTTTTAATTTTCTTTTATCATTTGTTCTATTCGTATGTAAAGGTATAGATAATTAATCACCCAGATTATTTATAAGATTTTAGTTTAAAGCAATTAAACGTACACGATTTATTTGTTTTATATTTGTTCTAAAATAATACAATTAATTATCTAATTACTAACACAATATTATATTAAGAGTCTTGTAATTGTTATAATATACATCATATACGATGATTTCAAACCTAATCTTGAACAACAATTTGTATATCATTTTTGTTTTAAGAAATCTACCTGTCGCATGATTATATATCGTCAATTCGTCGTATGATAGACAATGCGTGGGTATGCTGAACTGTTTTTATGTGCTACCCTAGGTTGTTTTACGTGTTGTCTTTTATTCTGTGGTTAATCTGCACTTCGGTGTTGACATAAATGTCAATTAAATTTTCTATAAATTTATTATTTGAAAAAGTATGAATTATTTTAAATACTAAGGATTTTTTTTATTCAAAGCATATATAACCTTAGCCGTATTTAGCATAACTTTTTTAGAATTTTTTGTTATCAATGATCTTTAGCTTTATACTTTTTCGGCTGTTGACTATTTTTATCTGAGCGTCACTGGTGAGTCTTATGTAGATGAAACGGGCGTCTGTCGTATTAAACTATAAGTCTGGTACCTAAATTAACTATTAGCATATAAAATGTATTATTGTATTGTTTATTTGTGTATTATCTGTCCTTAATGTTATCGCATTTATTTGTACTGAAGTCCCGTTATGTAATATAGTCCTTTACATTGCCATAAGAGCTCAAGGTTTGACTAGCCACAAAACCAGGTTTCATCCACCATTTTTCTTAAATATTCTGTACCAAGTCTTGAAAATGACAGTTTTTATCTTATATATAAAAAGAAGATGTGGTGTGATTGCCAATGAGACACATCTCCACAAGAGACCAAATGACACAGAAATTAACAACTATAGGTCACCGTATAGTTTGTTTCTCTGTGTGTTACATTGTCGTTTGTTTTTTGTTACACTTTATTAGTGTTTCTTTTGTTTTGTTGTTTTCATCTTATAATTGATAGGTTTCTAGTTGTTTTAGTTTGTAACCCTGATTTGGCTTTATTTATGAGGAGGAAAGATAAAAAATTACACTCCGTAAATTTTATGGACATTATTACGAATTGGTCGTTAAATAAAATTGAGAATGGAAATGGGGAATGTGTCAGAGAGACAACAACCCGACCATAGAAGAGACAACAACAGAAGGTCACCAACAGGTCTTCAATTCAGCGAGACATTCCCGCACCCGGAGGCGTCCTTTCAGCTGGCCCATAAACAAATATATATACTAGTTCAGTGATAATGAACGCCATACTAAACTCCAAATTGTACACAAGAAACTAAAATTAAAAATAATACAAGACTTACAAAGGCCAGAGGCTCCTGACTTGGGACAGGCGCAAAAATGCGGCGGGGTTAAACATGTTTATGAGATCTCAACCCTCCCGTATACCTCTAGCTAATGTAGAAAAAGTAAACGCATAACAATACGCATATTAAAATTCAGTTCAAGAGAAGTCCAAGTCTGATGTCAGAAGATGTAACCAAAGAAAATAAACAAAATGACAATAATACATAAATAACAACAGACTACTAGCAGTGAACAGACATACCAGCTCCAGTCCAGACTTCAATTAAACTGATTGAAAGATTATATCTTCATCATATGAATATCAGGCACAATCCTTCCCGTTAGGGGTTTAGTATCATACCATCATAACATATATGAGAAGAACATAACCCGTGTCATGCCAACAACTGGTTTTTAAATAAATGTGTTTAGTTCTGATGCAAAGACCCTATAAGTGAATCAATATTAGCGCCAAAATAGGCAATTTTTAATGACCTGGCAACAGTATCGTAACTATATCCCTTCTTAATAAGTCTATTTAAAGGTTTTGTTAGCCTCTGAGGTGAATACTGACATTTTTGTGCTTTATAAAGAATATATTTCCATAAAAAATTGGATGTGAAATACCTGGACGTATAAGAAGTCTGCATGTTAAACTATATTTACGAATAATGTCCTTATACCGGTGATAAAATTTAGTACATGTTTTGACTAGTTTGTGATATCGAAAACCCTGGTGTAATAATTTTTCAGTAATACAAAAATTTCTCTCGTTAAAATTTAAAACATTGTTACATACACGAGCAAAACGTACAAGTTGGGATATATAAACACCGTCAGATGGTGCCAAGGGAACGTCACCATCTAAAAATGGATAATTAGCGATAGGAAATGAGAAATCATCTCTTTTATCATAAATTTTAGTATAAGCTTTCCGTTAATGATATTGATATCACGATCGAGGAAAGGACAGAGGTCATTGTTAGTATTAGCTTTGTTTAAAGTAAGTTCAACAGGATAAATTCCTTCAGAATACATACTGAAGTCGTCATTATTGAGAGCCAAAATATCGTCCAAATATCTAATAGTATTATTAAATTTGCGTATCAGATGTTGTTTCGATGGGTCTTTTTTAGATTATTTTAATTTCCATGGCAACCGTGGCCATCTTGCACATTCCAAAGTCAGATGCACAACTTCAAATGTGGCGGGGTTAAACATGTTTATTCTTTTTAGATCTCAACCCTCCCCCTATACCTCTAGCCAATGTAGAAAAAACAAATACATGTAACAATACGCATAGTAAAAGTCAGCTCCAGACCTCAATTAAACTGATTGAAAGCATATGAATATCAAGCATAATCCCTCCCGTTAGGGGTATTATAACATCATAAACTATATGAGAAGAACATAACCCGTGTCATGCCAACAACTGGTTTTAAGATAAATATGTTTAATTCCGATGCAAAGACCCTATAAGAATCAATAGTAAAGCCTAATATGTAATCTCTAATGACCTGACAACAGTATCGTAACTATATCCCTTATACATAAGTATGTTTAAAGGTTTTGTTAGCTGTTGAGGTGAATACTGACATTTTTGTGCTTTGTAAAGAATATTACCATAAAAGATTAGATGTGAAATACCTGAACGTATAAGATGTCTACATGTTGAGTTATATTTACGAATGATGTCCTTGTGCCGATGATAAAAGTTTAGTAAATGTTTTGACTAGTTTGCGATAACGAAAACCCTGGTGTAATAATTTTTCAATAATGCATACATTTCTCTCGCTAAAAACACCATAAGATGGTGACATGGGTCTTTGCTAATTTTTGTCAAACATTGTAACTCATAGCAATACAAAAACAGGTCCGCAATAAGTGGTGCACAGTTATTCCCCATTGGAATTCCGATAACCTGACGATATACGGAATCTTCAAAGCGAATACAAATGTTACATGTATCTAGTAAAAATTCAAGGGCAGATATATTATCAAAGCATGTCCAATTGATATAGTTTTTTTTGTTTATTGCTACTAAAAAATGAATTAATGGAGTTTGAACATATATATTCACATTCTGACTTTTTAAATGTCCATTTAATAAGGTGTGTGAATTATTTCTTAATAAGAATGTGAGGCAATGTGGTATATAGGGTAGAAAAATCAAAACTTTGAACAGATTCAAAATCACCGATATAAGCATGCAATTTATCAAGTACGTCCATTGAGTTCTGAATATCTTTTATTTGTCTTTATTAATATTACTTTTACTGTTAAGTTTGTGTTTGTTGATATTCATTTGACGTGACTCTATACTTATGCTTCACGTCATTGCGTAATTTTCTATTATGTTTGTCTTTCTTTTTTCTAATTTGCTTTGTCTATATGACTTTTTGTGTTTCTTTGATACATATGACGTCCTTGTGCCGATGATAAAAGTTTAGTAAATGTTTTGACTAGTTTGTGATAACGAAAACCCTGGTGTAATAATTTTTCATTAACCTAAAGCTGTACAATGTAAACTATGGGAATGCAACAAGAGTATAAATCTCAATAACCGAAAATTATACCATAGCTATCTATGATATAATTTTCACAATTATACCATGGTTTTGTTGTGTATGATTTTCGAAAAGAAAAACAAAGATGGCAAGACCTGAACGAGGCCGCCTGAAAATTTTAATTGACATATGAACAACAGAGTCAATGTGGGGCCACTAAGCTAAACTGCCCGCTTTGCACCAGCCGATATAAATGAATGCCTAGGGTGGGAATCGAACCCACGTACACCAACTCCGTTGTCCCTATATTTTTAAATGAACAAAAAATTGTCAAGAACAAATTTAAAAAAAGGTACAAATGTGTTAAAATTTAATTATCAAATTATACATTTTTATATAAGTTGATTTTCGGTGATTCAGATGTCTACTTAGATTGTAGTCCCATAGCCTCCACTGTACAGCTACATGAGTATATTGCGTAAAAGGTTTTAAAATTGCCGAGGCAGATTTTTTTTGGGTAGAGGGAGCGGAAGGCACGCACTTTTCAAGGAGCTTCATGTATGGTTGATGCGTAATCCTTTTTTTTTTTTTTTTAAATAAAGTTGACTTGCTAGACCCCTCCCCCTTTAAAAATCCTGGATTCTCATCAAATTTGATATAAAACTAAACTGTTAACGAGGTTGCTTAAGTAATAACAACTATGTTTGAGAATTAAAAATAGATAGGTTCCTTTAAATGAAGCTGAACATAGGTTTCTTTAAATGAAGTTGAACATTTTTTTTAAATTATCTAGAATATACATCACATGCGATTTTAATCGTGGACATTTTGAAATCCTTGTTAATTAATGCATGACTTGGGCTTCTGGTACAAATTAAAACGTGGAATTTTTCATCCAAACTCACTAGAAGATTCTTGAGATTCAAATTTCCACAGAATTATAAAATTAATTAACAATAAAAATTTAAACATTTCGAACATTTAACATTTTGATAAAATAAAAAAAATACACTAACCCTTTGCAGTTCAACTTTTAATCTGGGGTTCCGGAAAACTTTTTAAATATCTCTTGCAGCCATATGCAGAACATCCAATTTCTTTTGTCTGTAACGTTACCCGTCACCAATGTAGATGTACATCCATCGCTGTCAAAAAATCTTGTCTTACTGATGTTCCCGCTGTTAAAGAAGCCCGGGCTTATTTCAGAAAGAAGGCGGAGCTTAATGTGTAAGGTCCAAAAAGGGTAATTTGACTGATTCTTATAAAACTATTTTTAAAGTAAACTAACAAACATATATGAAATACACATTTTTAAACAGCAATATATGCGATAGGTTAAAACAGATATTTCGAAGTCTCGTGAGGTTATTGCCGGGGGTTTCAACAAAAGCTATGGTATAATTTACGATACACCACAAAACTATCCAAAAGATATGAAATATCTATAACATTATGCATACATTTCTCTCGCTAAAAACACAATAAGATGGTAACATGGGTCTTTGCTAATTTGAGGCTCTGTACTTACATATCCCGACTTTGTGTTGTTGTTCTGTGATAATTTTTGTATTCTTGTCTTTAATTTTTGCTAATGTGCTTTGTCTATATGCTCTTTTGGTGTTTCTTTGCTCTTATTTAGATGAATTGCACAATTAGCAAATCAACCAGCAGCAAGAAGGAAAATGGAAACTTTTAATTTAGATTATGCGGAGGAAATGCCTAAAAGAACAATAGACTATATTCTGTTTAATCTTTGAACGACATAATTATTAAATATCTACCTGTGTGACGTCAAACACACAATACTACGTCATAGTAACCATGTACCTGTCATCGTAAGATTCGGTGCAAGTAATTAAAATCGTATATATAAATGCAATGAATGAGGTTGTTAAATTTAATATATGCCTTTTTGTGCTTTCTTGTTACAAATGTAATTGGGTTTTATTATTTATAGGATTGTGGCACTATGTTGACTACTCTACCCCTATTTTAACATTTTTACCTATTTAATATGTGAAAAAAAAAAGATGTGGTAGTATTGTCAATGAGACAACTTTCCACAAGAGACTAAATAACAAAGACATTTACAACTATATGGGTCTCCTTACGGCCTTCAACAATGAGTAAAGTCCAAACCGCATAGTCAGCTATAAAAGGCCTCGAAATGACAAATGTAAAGCAATTCAAACGAGAAAATTAACGGCCTAATTTGTACAACTAAAAATGAACAAAAACAAATATGTAACACATCAACAAACGACAACCACTAAATAAATTGCTTCTGACTTGGGAAAGGCACATAAATACAGAATGGGGTGGGTTAAACATGTTAGCGGGATCCCAACCCTCACCCTACCATAGGACAGAGGTGTAACAGTACAACATAAGAATGTCTGTTTGTTTCGTTCACACATTGTTGTCATTATAATAGAATTTGATGCGGCTGCCATACACATGGTAGGTTTAGCCAGGTTTAAAACCAGATTCAATTCACCATTTTCTACGTAAGACAATGCCTGTACCAAATCAGGAATATAACAGTTGCTATCATTTCGTTTGATATGTTTGAGCTATTAATTTTGCCATTTGATTAGGGACTTTCCGTTTTGTATTTTCCTCGGAGTTCAGTGATTTACTTTTTATCATACGATGTTTCTGTGTCTAAAATAACGAAGGGCATGTTTTCCACGTCTAAGATTGTGGTTGACCTTTTACTTCGTCTGGTTTTTGAAGTACTGAACGTGACCTATCCCCGAAAAAAACTGTTTTGCCGAGTGTGAATTCGTATTGCTATAAAACGTGTCTCGGTATTGGTTTATCCAGGGTCAATGTATTTAATTTCATTTATAATTTTGATTGGATATTGTTTTCTGTCTTATCGTTTGGAGTTGTGATTCTATTTTATGCCCCACCGAGAGGGGCAATATGTTTTCTGGTCTCTGCGTTTGTCCGTCCGTTCTTTCATTCGTCCGTCTGTCCCGCTTCAGGTTAATGATTTGGTCTAGGTAGTTTTTAATGTTAAAGTCCGAACAACTTGAAACTTAGTACACATGTTCTCTTCGATATGATCTTTCTAATTTAAATTTCAAGATAAGAATAAAAAAGAGAAAAAAATGAAAGTGCTAGTGGGGCATCCGTGTACTATGGACACATTCTTGTTTATTTTCTATTCGTATGAAAGTGGAGACAATTTGTCAACAGGTTCATTTGTATGATTTTAGTTTAAAGCTACTATATATGTGCACAGGATTTATTTATTCTCACAGTTTTAATTTCGAAGAATACCGACATAGTAAGTTGCATTACAGCTTTCACAATTCTATGTTAATATCTTATAATTGTTATAAAATATATCAAATAACATAATTAGAAACCTTATCTCGATTCATCTCCATTTTTACTATCATATATGTTCTATCATATTATTCATGAATGTATTTCTCTGTTTTTGTGTTCTGGCATTTATTTGGACTGTACCGGTCATGTAATGTCGTTTGTTTTTGTTGCACTTCAGTGTTTCTGTTCTTTCGTTGTTTTCCTCTTATAGATGATGTGTTTCCTTCAGTTTTATTTTGTTACCCGGATTTGGTTTTTATCGATCGATTTATGACTTTTGAACAGTGATATACTACTGTTGTCTTTATTAGGAACATATCCACTTTTATCTGTGAAATTAATATTCTATAACGGTCAATCAGCTCATGATGGCGTCCGTAAAATTTACGAAAAAATGATTTGAACTTCATTAGTGGGAACGTTTGGTTTAAAAGCCCAAAGTTTGAATTATTTATTATTATCTATGTATAGCGGAAAGTAATGTAGAAAGTAAAATCACAAAAAAACTGAACTCCGAGGAAAATTTCAAAACGGGAAGTCCTTAATTAAATGGCAAAATTAAATGATAAAACACATCAAACGATGGACAAAAACTGTCATATTCCTGACTCGGTGCAGGCATCTGCAAATGTAGAAAAGGTGGATTTAACCTGGCTTTTTAGCGCTAAACCCCTCACTTGTATGACAGTAGCTTTAAATTCCATTATATCGACAATGATGCGTGAACAATATGTCACAAATAGGGGTACAACAACAATAGGATACTGCTAACTTCTTGTCCTGAAGTTCCTGTATGAGGTTAGCATCATTAGAATACAGGAAACAAATCGGCAAGAAAAGGGACACATGTGGTTTCCATTAGAATGCCGATTGTCTATTGAAAACACGTTCTCCTAATGTAACAAATATGTTGTCAGTCAAGAAATCAATGCAAGCATCTTAGATTAAACTAGTTTCGGATAACTTTTTGTTGCAATCTGTATGATGTTTTACAAAGGGTTTATCTTGTATTTGAAATATATATCAATGTACAGTGGGGAACGTTTTAAGGTTAATATCTTTAAAATAGAACTACTGATTCAATATTTGATGAAAAGAAATATCAACTGTAGTATAATATATTGCAAATGTGTTTCGGTGATTTTAAATAGCTTTCTTACGAATTGTCTGTTTGAAGCTTATATTATTAACAAAAAACTTAACTATCCTCTATAATATCTTACATTGTATTAGGAGTAAATTAATCTTTTAAACATATTACTCTGTTTATTCGTGTGTTACCAATTACCAAAAAAAATCTATCATAACTAATTTGCAATCGTAAGTATTCTCATGATTACATCTAATACGTGTATTTCTCTTTTTTTTACTTAAAGAACTGCTTTTCATCATTAGAATGATATGACTATTAGGGAAGAAATATAGCTAGTAAATAAACTGACAGCGTTAATAGGGAGGAGAGGGATTTATAAATTTCTAATGTAATTAAAAATTGATAAAATATACAAATTGGATAAAGATAAATTTGACCATAGTCTGGGTTTAATTTTTTCACGCATTGGGCAATTTCGAGCTTTACACATTTCATTGACATCGGTCTATTTAAAAAGAGCATAGACATCTACAGTTTTATTTTTTTACTGTCAATTTCCCCTTTGTTTGACTCATCAAAATTGAAAATACTATATATTTTAAAACTTATTGAACATTAATAACATGGTTCCATTAACATAAA
Organism: Mytilus galloprovincialis; assembly: GCA_037788925.1. Taxonomy (NCBI): domain Eukaryota; kingdom Metazoa; phylum Mollusca; class Bivalvia; order Mytilida; family Mytilidae; genus Mytilus; species Mytilus galloprovincialis. The sequence continues at coordinate 8,699,805 of CM075336.1, read as the reverse complement.
TGAATTTTAGTCTTAAACGGTTATTTTGAACTTTAAATTTGAAAAGAACGTACTAAAATCAGAAATATGATGATATAAAATGTTGTACATAGCTTTAGCTGGTAGTATTCTCCGAATACTGTTTTGTTTTATTAAGAATAGTGTTTGTATAATTAAAATAATAAAAGTCGATCAGATCTTAGCGTATTTAAGATAGGTTGTTTCAAATAGATGGATTTGATAAGGATCTGCTTTTAAATTGGTAACTGATGAAAAGAAGTTAACTTCTTAATGTGGAGTGGATATCTGTCGATAGTTTTCCTTCAATTCTAAACTTCAAAAGATTACATTATAAATGTTATTAACTTTTCAATGATTTAATCTCCATCATAAATGATGCTTTGCTGACAGATTTCTATAATCTGCCATAACAAAACTAATGTATAAAACTATATACTAATTATATTAAAATATACAAGGAACGAAAGGTACGAACAAAAGCAATGCACTCAAAGCAATACAGGCAACACCATGAACAAACCATATGGTAAAACAAAAGGCAAAGGTACACAACATAGAAAAAACAACATGCTAAATGTACGGACTGGGGTCAGGGAATCGAAAAGGGTTAATGACTCCTGTTCAAATAGAAGCTTCTGTCGCGTTGCATGTTTCGGGTAACATCTGGGAGCAGGTAGGAATTAACGTATATCGTAAACAAGGTAAAGGTCGACGGGATCTTGACCATGAGTATAGATAAACTAATGTTGCGTCGATCTTAACATACAAGACTATCATACTAAAATAACACAGACGTTAGCCTAAGACAATAACAATCAAAACCAAGGAGTAAACAAAGACTCATAAAACCAAAAGACTTTTACATCAACAGTTACAAATAATAAATAAGAAACAACACGAACTCCACTAAAAACAGGGAGTGAATTCAGGTGCTCTGGAAGGGTTAATATTTTAAAGAAATGCATGTCGTCGGATTGGAATTTATTAGGACTTAGACCTTACTAGTCCAGTTCTAAATGTCACATGTATACAGCTCTCAAGGTCAACACATAACCACGAAACTGCCAAACCGGAAGACAGCCCGTTATACAAACCATAAATCTCGATCCGACTAACAACAATAGTTATGATGACCTCCAGAATTATAATAACTGGTTGTGCAGTTCAGCTCTTGTGTCCTTCGATCCATCCGATCGTTTCAATAGCAACGGAAATTTTCAAAATTCGTTATAAACGGGGAAAATAACATAATAAATCATTTAATTTTTCATGAATAAAAATATGAAAGTATTTTTTTAAGCAATAACAATTTACATATACATATACGTATACACAGTTCTGACTCAATCAGTACTCCCACGTCATATGGTTTTTTTTATGAATCAGCTGTCGCTCGTGGTAAAATATTTAGCGTAAAGGGTCAATCGGTGGTAAAATCATTATAAATTCAAGCCCCTATGAATTATTTCTTATGTATGACATAAGAAGTTTTTAGTCTTGCCGAACAGTACTGATATGTAAGAGGGTAGAAATGTACCAAAAAAAACGTGGGTAAAGTCTTTGTAGTATATGTTTTAAATTAATATCGGTATGACGTCAGAACAGCATTGTTTGTTTATCGATATTAATGAAATTGACGCAAATAAGTGTTTATAGCTATGCTTTAATGTGAGAAATAACTTTATCGGAACAATTATATTTTCTATTTTCAATACCAGCAGTTTTATTTTTACTCCCTACTTTCAAATTATGATGGTTGTGATTTGTTATTTGTATATTATACATTTATATATAAATGCTAAATGTGTGAGAGAGAAAAACAACACAAATATTAACAAAAGGAAACATTAATATAAACATACTGCCCTTTATAGATGAAGGTGTTAGGGTAGATTAACACACGAGGGGGAAAATATCACTCAAGATGAATTTGCGCAATGCAATTTATTAGGACTACTAGTATTTAGATATGTATGCCTTTTTAGTGACTATTTTGGGATCGAATTTAATGGGGATCATATTTAAATTTGTACCAACACAGCGAGAGGGGATGAATGATATAAGCTGCAGATCAATCAGACTTTGTTAAGATGCGACACGTCTTCAAAAATTAATTTTTAAAAAAATCAGAAAGGGGGTGTGGGGGAGGAACAAATTACTTATTGAAAAGTAAATAATTTTTCCCCTGTGTATTCATTATTTTGAATTAAGTGTACATCTTTCTTCTTTTCATCTTTCTTTTATTATATTTCAGTTTCCGTCAAACCACGATGAAAGGTCATGTACAGACAATTTCTTATTTTACAAAATGTCATCATTTTTGCATATTTTGCATTCTAAATAATAATTCTTTTTTTATGGAAATATAAAAATACGTTAGAACCTATGTTAATTGTTATTTATCAAAAGCACTTTGAAATATATATGTCGGATTTGTAATAAATAGCGCCGTTTTCATGTTGGTCGACCTGCATAAGTTGTGGGAGTTCTATTTTTGTTTAGTAATTATATGGCATATTATTCATTGTCATTAATTTTCTCTTGCTGTGCATTGTTTAATTTACACAATTTGTATTGTTGTAAACAATGTATGTCATGTAAATGTATATTTTACACTTGTACGCTATTGAATACCGAATAAGTTGGAAAATATATATCCCATATGCAGGTGAAGTTGGTATATTACTACTAAGGCAGCAACCATTTGATTTTCTGGGGGGGGGGGGGGTCTATGGTTTTTTTTCCTGGACAAATTTTTTTTCGCCTGCGGCGAAAAACAATCTAATTTTTTTCGCGACAATTCGAAAACAATTTTGTCGTGTTTGTTGTTTCTGTAAATGCTAGTTCTGGGAATAGATAGATAAATGGAACCCAATCAAAAAAAGTTCGGATTGTTAGACGTAGAAAAATAAAGTCCTGATTTATGTACAAAACAATATACAAAAACAAATATGATATACAGCAAAAAATAAACCCTCTAATTTATAGGCTGCTGACTTTGGACAGGCACAAACATTAATGTGGAGGGATAAATCATGTTTGCTGGCACTAAACCCTCGGTCCCCAAACCTTTTAAACAGTAGTGTAACAGAAAAACATCAGAACAAAACATAACAAGAGTGCACACACTGAAATGTCTCGCCTTCTTTACTAATCATTGATATTGTGTTGATAGTCCTAAGTATAAAGCTTTATTACGACTGCCACATAAACTTAACATTAACCAAGATAGCTAAACAAAGACCAATGAACCATGAAAAAGAGGTCATGGTCAGATGAACCATGCCAAGCAGACATGTACAGCTAACAATGCTTCCATACAACAAATATAGTTGACATATTACTTGTAGTTTAAGAAAAACAGACCAAAACACAAAAACTTAACACTGTGCAGTGAACCGTGAAATTGAGGTCATGGTCAAATAAAACCTGCGGGACTTATATATAGATTATAAAATATATCCATACACCAAATATAGTTGACCTTTGGCATATAATATCAGATAAAAAGACCAAAACTCAAAAACTTAACTTTGACCACTGAACCATGAAAATGAGGTCAAGGTCAGATGACATCTGCCCGCTAGACATGTACACCTTATAATCATTCCATACAACAAATATATTAGACTTATTGCATAAAGTATGAGAAAAACAGACCAAAACTTAACTATAACCACTGAACCATGAAAATGAGGTCAAGGTCAAATGACACCTGCCAGTTGGACATGTACACCTTACAGTCCTTCCATGCACCGAATATACTAGCCCTATTGCTTATAGTATCTGAGATATGGACTTGACCACCAAAACTTAACCTTGTTCACTGATCCATGAAATGAGGTCGAGGTCAAGTGAAAACTGTTTGACGGGCATGAGGACCTTGCAAGGTACGCACATACCAAATATAGTTATCCTATTACTTATAATAAGAGAGAATTCATCATTACAAAAATTCTGAACTTTTTTTTCAAGTGGTCACTGAACCATGAAAATGAGGTCAAGGACATTGGACATGTGACTGACAGAAACTTCGTAACATGAGGCATCTATATACAAAGTATATATGAAGCATCCACGTCTTCCACCTTCTAAAATATAAAGCTTTTAAGAAGTTAGCTAACGCCGGGATCACTATCCCTATGTCGAGCTTTCTGCAACAAAAGTTGCAGGCTCGACAAAAATCAGTTGACATGGACATAACTCATCCGATCTATGCTAAGCTAAAAACAACTTCAAAAGACACAAAGTATAGATCTGAGAGCACTCGCAGTTACTTGGTAAAGCTAGTCCCCCCCAAAAAACGAATAAAAAACAATCATGTATCTAAGATTATCATATGTATTAAAAATGTTTACTTACATGCGGACCACAACGAATGATATGCATACCCTTCCAAAACAAACGAGATGACCTCCTAGTTTTTGTACATAAGGTTCGTATTGCTCAGTCTTAAGTTTTCCTCAGTTGTGTTTGATGGATTTTTTATATGTGGGTGAAGGGGCTGTCTTATTGACCAGACTTCCTTTTATTTTGATTTCAAATTTGTATATAAATATGTCCTTGGTTTAAAATATACTTACTTTTGAGTGTGTTTTAAAGACTACGCTTTATGTCTTTGAACTGAAAAACATGTTGTTAAAACTAGCAGTGTAATTGCTTAAACAGTTGAGTTTAAAGATGCGAGGAACATGCAACTTTGTTCTAGAGATAAAAAATAGAAATTGTATCTTCTTATCAAACTTAAAACAAGAACAAACGTGACCTTCAACCATGGGTCGCTGCCATATCTCTGGCACACAAAATGTATGTCTGCTTTGTAAATGTTGATAAAAACAAAGATTAATCAAAGTTAACTAATTAGCGTTTAAGAACGGAGAAAGCATGCAATATATCACAACAAATCGAAAGTATGTATAGAAATAGAACAACACAAGTACATATAATTGAATACGTCACAATAATGAATAAATCATCTTCCGCTGAAAAAATATTATATAATAAAGTTTATGCAAGAATATTTGAAACGGAGATCAGTTTGTGGATCTGTTGGTTTTTGGTGTCGTTTGGTTGTTGACTCTGCTTGACGTATACCTTATTTCTTTTTTCTTTCTTGCTTTTGTTAATCGTGTCGATGACCTATAGGTTCTTTTTGGCACTACCAGGAGATCGGGTCAGCCTGTCCCAACCAATTGAGCTGTGTTTTGTGCAACCCACCTACACATATTAGAAGAATAGGTTCCGACTGTATAGCTATATGAAAGGGGTAGATACGTGTCTACGTCATTGAGACGGCAAAATAACTACAAAAACAAATAAAAGACATATGAAGCCTCAGAAGCTTATTGTATACGATCAACGTAATGCAGTGAAAGGGTTTCTGTCTTTAGTATTCTACAATAAATCAGAAGTTTGACCGTCAGAAACAGAACTGTTTGGATAAAAGTGTATTTTCAAAAACAAATTGAAATAAAAATCATTCGGTTACTATAAATAGTGTTACAAAGTTTGGTTGAAGAGTGTTACATTGTACATTACTACTGCAGCACACCTCATAAAGCCAAACCAAACGTGAAGTGGGTTTTTATACATTTATTGTTGCTCGATTCGTTCAAGTTTTTGACAATTCTATAAAACATTATATTCAACTTCAGATATTTTGATATTAAACTAGTGAATACAATGCTACTCTACATCAAAATACGTGTTATTTTTCTTTAAAAAATGTGTTGTATTTACTATTTGTCTTTTGGTCGGTTTTTTTTGTCTTGTTATGGCATAGTCAGTTTGTTTGAATTGTCTTGCTATGGCATAGTCAGTTTGTTTGGACTTGTTAGTTTGAATATCCCTTTGATATATTTCCTCTTTTGTAATGCTCCGTGTTGAAATAATTGATGATATACGCCCCATACGGTATACAAAACAAATTAAACATCACAGTAATTGGTATTGAAAAACAATGTTACAACGTATTTTAGTAAAAGTCGTGTGTAATATATGTTATCAATATAAAGAGATGTGGTATGATTGGCAATGGGACAACTATCCAAAAGAGTTCAAATAAAGTGGATGTAAGCAATTATAGGCAACCGTACGGTTGTCAACAATGAGAAAACCCCATACCGTATATAAAAGGACCCGACATGAAATATTGTCTAAATTAAAAAACTATTGGTCTAATTTATAATAAAACAATTTAATAACTAAAACCACATATGACAAGTCCTGACTTTGAACAGGCTCACAAAGAATGTTGCGAGGTGTAACACGAGTCTGGGCACTCAAGTATCCCTTAACCTAACTACACAACATAAGAAAAGACTGTCAAAAGAAATTGCAATTGGTCCAACTCAAAACATCTCAAAAGATCGTTACGAGAGAAGAAAAAAAGTACTAAAGCAAAAATACCGAGCTCCCAGGTAAATTCAAGAAGGGGAGGGGGTCCACAACCATTGACAAAATCAAACGTGATCAACCAACGAAATTAAACCCCCCCCCCCCCCCCATAAAAATCAAATGGTAGCTCCCTAATCAAAATCAATTCGAATGCTTTCTGAGGGAATATCAGGATTTTGAAAAAAAATTACATTAAGTTTATCTGCTACAAATTCAAAAAGTATAAAACTCAATATATGGAGGGGGGACAAGTTAAAGCTCTGTATAAACAACTGTTCATAATATACCTGAGAAAATATACATTTTATTCTATACGTCAAAGCTATATGAAATGATAATCAAGTTGAAGAATGAATTACAATGCATCGTTTATATAAATCAATCTCTACGTTTGATTGAGTTAGAACTCCTGTCTAAACACACTTACTTTACTTGTTTAAAACATTGTACAGATGTCTGATTATTTTACCATACCAGATGTTACAATCCGTTAATCCAAAAACGTTATTCAGTATATAATGAATCATAATCACAACCTTAGAATGTACCACATAATTACAACATTATATCATCCAATCATAGCTTTGATTGATTGTTGCTAATTTAACTGAAAGGTCAAATATTTCACCCTTCATTGAAGATCATGATCCAACATGGAATAAAGCACTACATTATCCTACATGAAAAAGTTCATATTAAAAAGGTGGAATGGCGTCGTGACGCTGATAATGCCAGCACATCTTGGTCCCCAAATGTTCCCCAGTTCATTGATGGTCGGGGTGATCGCCCTGGTGGTTTTAATGAAGCGAATGAATTGCAAGGCGATGGTGTCCTTATTGCTATTGTACTTTTTCTTTTTGGTAGAATTTCAGTTTCACATGTTGACACCACTGATGTTTCTGTTTCCGATTTTGTCATCTGCACTTCTACATCCTGTGTAGCCATTTTCATTGAGAGTTCCCGCGCGCGGGAATCGAGTTGCAGTGCATGACAATAATATGCTATACATACGAATATCAATATGCAGACAGCAGCCACTGGGCTTGCAATCAACAAAGGAACAGGTAACTCCTTAGGAGGTGGTCCAGTATACAAGGAAATACTTGGGTTCGTACTAGTCGTTATCCTTATTGAAATGTTGACAAATTTCGCAATTGCTTCGTTGCCATCAAGGTCTGTGTTATTCGCAAGGTCGTAAGTATCATTTAAGGTCACCGTAGTTTCATGGTTGCCAAGTAAATCGTATCCCATAATGATTCAAAACATTTAACAACTAAAATCACTGTTTTTGCATTTAAACTAGCTAGCATTCACATCTTATCTTTTAATTGTAGAAATTTGACACTTTCTTTGATTTACTTCTTTCACGCTGTTATATAGGTGCCAATTCCTCCAATAAGTTTTAAATAGTATAATAAAACCTTTCTTATTTTAATTAACGTTTTCCAATACACATAAAAGCAAACGGAATCAAATTAACAAACAAGCTCCTTCAGAAATAATAAATTGTTAATATAAAGTTAATACAAACACGTGCACTCTTTTGTGGTCAGCATCTGTACGATAAAAATCTCGAATACTATCTTATCTCAAGATGGAATTACTTTGAAAACTAACATTATCCTTACTTTGCTTAAACTGCCTGCAGAATTCATTTTATTATTTCACTTAAATCTAAAGTGCACAGCACAGTCAATATCAAACTATTACAAAGTTAAATCACCTCAAATTTGCCTGGAGTTTGTTTCACACATAACTGTATACCATTAACATTCTCCAGAATTTACATAATTGCACATTGATTGTTTTCCTCATTTTTGTTATTTCATGCCCTGGTAAATCCTTTCTGCTATCTTAACGCCAGGTTTTTTTAACACTGCTTACAACTTCATATCAATATCTTTAAATAGTTAATTATATATGGAAGAATACTTTCATTTCTTATCAGAATCATGTAAATCGTTACCAGTTCTTATTGGCAAAGTCACTTTCCATACTAAATCTCTAAACTAAAACAACTCTTTGGAAGAATAATTCCTAAATCACAATCATAGTCTTGGTAAAACACCTTGATGCCGATTATTTGAGCGAGCCTACATTTTCTTTGAAGTGTTCGATTTTAAGGCATGCGTCTTGTTTCTGTGTTATATAATTATCTTTGATGCATTAATTTCCTTCTTTCTATCAGTAGATTATATTTATTCTAAATCATATCAGACATAAACATGAAAACACGCTTATCATAGTAATCATAACATCAATCATAGTAATCATAACATAAATCATACGGAATACACATTACACTTTCACTTCAATAGCTGTATTATATATAGGTTTATAACATACGAACACTCTTCATATATTTCATCCGAAACTAACTTCATATACTACATCCAGGTGAGTTACCAATGGTAATCAGATAGCATAGATGATTTATGTTTGAGGAAGAGTGTGGTAAAACTGCAATTCTCTTTTCGTTGATGTGATTTTTTGTAAAATCACCAGTTGATTCCTCTTCCATTTCAGGCGCCACTAGATATCCTGATAACCTGATCGTGATATTTTAGTTGATTACAATTGCATGACTTGTTATATGATAAAAAAAGAGTAAAATCAAATTATATTTAATGTTCATGCTGCGTATTTCTCTGTATTCTTTTCTCTTTTTCTCAGTGAGACGTTAATGAACTTTTATATTTCAATTGTAGCGAAAATGGCATGAAACATTCAATGCTCAAATTAGAATAGTTGATGATTTTTTTTTATTCTTTTCGACGGCAAGGCAAGAAAAACGTACGTTAAAATCTCATCAAGGCTTTATCCGAACAAGACAAAATCTAACAGTGGAAAGACGAATTAATCCGTTCGAATTCCTCTGCTAGAGACTTTTTAATCAATGATCAATTATGTGCCGATGTACATCCATTTAATAGAAATCCGAATGAAACATATAACGACACTTTCTCCCGCCTTTCTCGGTAGACTAAATACAATCTATAGACTTACATTAGACGCAGACTTTCATTGTACTTTAATTAACATTGTAATAATGCCAATTTTCATTAAAGCCCAGAATGACTTATATTTGGTTAATTTCTAGCTTTTAAGGTTGAGTGAAAGCTGCTGGGTCAATCAATATTATGATAGATTTAATTCATTTTCGTTGCCTCAAGCAGAGTGATGTTATAAACATCTTAGTTGTGGTCTATGATGTGAAGCTAAAATCACAGCGAGTCTAACAGGAAGTTGGTTGTGAATTTAAAATAGTTATTCATTTAATCCATAAACAATTGATCTAAAAGTATCTAATAATATTTCTCATATATTTATGTTATTAATTGGTTTAACTGGATTATAGAAATCTGGTAAAAACCTGGACTGATATCGTCCAGCAGTAAAACATTGCTTAGTGGTACGTCCGTATTGCTATGCATTTCTTAGTAGCAGTGATAATCCGTCCAAATTTCCCCGCCTTGTAACTGTCGACTTACCTTTCAGTATCTCCTATTGCATTGTTGATTATGTGGTTTTTATCCAGACCATACATATAGATTCAGATTCAATATTTTATTAAAGTCTCACCACTTGTTTAACATTGTACATTCCAATAAACATATATACATAAAACATTGCGTATAACATGAAATATTGGATAACATTTATAAAACATATTGTATATTAAAACTAACAGTAAAATATCATATTAACTTAAATAATAAAATATATACAAGTGCCATTCTATTAAGAATTATGAGAGACTAATATTAAAGGATTATTTATATACAAAATTTATACAATTTTAAAACTACACATATCTACGATTTAAAATATATCATCAGCTATATACAAATAAAAAAAATTTTCTTATACATAAAATATTATAGCAGGTTTAAGCAACTACCAGACATAGTTCTTCGTTTCTGAATAAAAATATAAACTTTTCGTCAATAGACAAGTTATAAAATAGATCGTTATGTTTTACTGTTTCACTATACAATATATTTCGAAGGTCTTCATATAAAGGACATAAAGTAAATACATGTTTTTCGTCTTCAATTTCATTTTTACACATCAAACAACATCTTTCATTTATTGGTTTATTCTCATAACGTCCTGTTTCTATTTTAAGTGGCGCAACACCACATCTAAATTTTGCATAAGCACTTCTAAATTTAATAGACATATTTTGTTTTAAATATAATAACTCTGTACAATATTGAGATTTATATAGCTTATAAGTACGAAGCATTTTACCATTACTCTGTGACAAAATTTTGTTTGTCATTCTACAATATATCTATTAAATAAAACATTTCCAATTTCTCGAACAATATTCTTATGCAGCACACAATCAATATTAGTATACAAATCAATATTACAATTTTTTTTTTCATGGCTCTATTACACCAGTTTTTCTTATTGTTTACAGCATTTTTATGTGACCATTTGAACACTTTATAATTTATTCTGTCATTGGTTATGACACTACATCTTGCCCAGTGCCTGAAGACACATGTCCATTGCTTTACACTAGGTGGTCTCCAGCCCATGTCCCTGTTAATTGCATCATTTGGCGTATACTTTGTCACTGGACATCAAACAGGTCAACATTAATCAATCGTATATTCTCCCAATGATAATCGGATTTGCCTTACCTTAATCGTATTCAATCTTAAAAAAAGTCATCTTTAATGTAAAATTTGAACATTTTTGTTTTTCTTCCCCCAAAAAACGAGTTTCTATTTTATTCATGTAAAAAGTTTAAAAGATAGAAAGTTAGTTATAAAAATCAATAAATTATAGAAACCAGACAATATCATGGCTGTAGAAGTGAGGAATTTGTAGTACCCTAGTATGACGGATAGTATTTCTTTTGTTTCCGTCTCATTTTCTATTATATATCTGTTTGTAACTTTTTGAAGTAAGCGTCTCTTTGTTAACCATGGAGATAATTATGCATCTTAAATTACAGAAATGTTTAATTGCGTAATATACATTAGTTGCAGGAGTAACCGAAAAATGAACTTCAAATTTACAAATTGTTTGTTATTTCCTTTCTTTTTCGTTTTGTTTTTTGTTTTGTTTTGCTCATAAGTGACGTCATAAATACCTGATAAACTGATATCACATTGTTATATATTTATGTTAATGGAATGAAATGCATCAATGCATAATTTTACGAGATGGCACTATCTTAATATCTTCGTCGTCATAATAATGAATTAATATTCACCTTAGGAACTAACTATTATTACGCTGCTTTTTATTATATAACATTATTGATATAAAAGTTCTGTGGTAAAAGTGCTTGTTTTCTCAATCAAAATTCTAAGATAACAAAAATAAAGAAAGTTGCGTGGACCTATCATGTTGCTTACATCTACGCCAATTGATCTCTGGTGAATAGTTTTCTCATTGGTAATCATACCAAATATTACCCTTTATTGCGTGCACCTATAATATGTCGCGTACGCAGTTTTTAGTTTTTAATCACGTTTGGAGTAAATATCTGGTTAAGCATTTTTATCCTTGTCCAATAGTGATCAATTCTCTAACTGCACCAATTGTGCACAAAAAAAAATTGAAACATATTAATAGCAGTAAGATAGGGAAAAAAATATAAACTAAGTCTACATATACATCCATATAAATAATATACATGTGTACCCTGTAATATAAAAGATAAGAAAGAGATGTTTAGAAAAGTGGACAGTACAACAGACCTCACCACAGGCACTGTACCACATATACTGGTTAACAAAAATAATTTACAAACAGACATGTTTCTATGATTGAACTCAACAAAGTTCGAATATAATGTAAATATAGCATCTGGTATATTTTATCTATGAAAATACAACATATTAAATAGATAACTTCTTTATTTTTTTCAGGTGAACTTCTTTCTGCATTGAAACTTTACTGATAAAAGTTTCTTTAAATATAAAAATGATGTACCTTGAAATTGTATTGGTTTTTAAGTAATAACTTTTACCAGGAGAGTTTAAATTCAAAGCGAGTGTATTGTTTGTATCGTTTGTTATCGTTGTTTCCACTGGAAAATTCTTTCTAGAAATGTATTTTTAAAACTTAGTCGATTTTTAATTTGAGGGGTGGTAACTGCATTGGAAAAATTTGAGTCGTCTGCAACAATCAAATGTTCTACCTGGAGGGAAAATCTCGAAAATTTGATCTATTTGGTCAAACAAATATTTCTTTTGTTTATATTGTTGTTAATAATGGCAAATATCAAATCTATCAAGGTGCGTTTGAAGCGAATTTCTTTGCCTATTTTCTTCTAAATAAAAAGGCTTATTGAAAACTCGAAAGCAGTCATTATAATTTTAATGCATGAAGGGTCATGTTTATTTGTTTAAGGTAGATCATAAGTAAAAGTTTTTTAAAGACATCGGCTGGAAAATCGTCCCATGAAAAGTACGAGAAGATGACACCTTAAAACAATCAACGAAATTCGATACAATTAATAATGGTATATTTGTTAATAAAACCTTTTTTGTTTTTGTTTTAAATACATCTGTTTGAAAATTCGTCGCCTGAAAAGTACAAATAGAAGATGACGTCTTAGAAAGAAATCAACGAAATCCGACAAAATTCGTATATCAATACCAAACTGGTCATCTTTTGAAGGTTAAATTCGTTCACTGAAATCAGAAGACAAAGAACAGGAAAAGACCATACAAAAAAGTGTCTTGCTATCTTGAAGACTTCAGTTTAGCAGGGACGTAACTCTAAGGCTAGTTTTTGGTCATTTTTGCACATAGAAAATTTACAGAAACAGTTAGTGTAAAACTGTTGTGCTTCACGACGACGTGTCTTCTTAACTACAGAATGATGCATTGAAATAGAGATTGCGCGATACATTCACAGAATTTTGGAAAATTTTCGACATATAAAACACCCTTTCCTTTTGAAAATAACAATTCTATATATTATGGTGTCGACCAAAAGTTGTAAGACAAGATTACTTTAACATGGAAAAGTTTAACTTAGTATAGACTTATAAACAAAAGGTCACCACACTTAAACTGTGATGGACACAAAGACCTTAAAAAGCAGGTCCTACCTACATAATTTTTTGTCCTACCAACCCTTTATACACTTCTTTTCCAGTTACTGTTTTTTTTATTTTAATAAAGTTGATTGACATTATTATCATACTTCGGGTTTATAAGTATCTTTTGTTAGAGGTATTGAAGAAATCATTAATTTCCCTGAAACTGTTTCATGACCAGCGGCAAATATTACAGTCATAATGTAAAAGATACAATAGTAACAAGTTTGTGATGTAAAAGATTGCCCTAGTAAAATAACAATTTCAGTTGATAGATTCTTGTTTACCAAACCAATGATCGGTGACGAACACGTTTGAAATAAAACAATGATGGATTTATGTATTTTTAGTGTTTAATGCCACTTTAATCAGTATGCAAACAGTGATTTTTATTATGGGGAAATACCAAAAAATCGAGAGAAAAAATAAGTAATTGGTAGCATGAGTCAAGTGCATAGTTCATTCATACATATATTTTGTCGCTGGGATGATGTCTCATTGAAGGAAACTCGCATCTCTTTTTAACGTCAAACTTGAACAAGTCTTTTGGTTATTTTTGTCGGTAGGATGCGGCTCATTGACGTTTACACCACACTTGTATTTGATGGACATTGTAAATTTTCAAACATGCAGCACCCCTCACTCCTTAACAAATAAGTACCCCATGTAAAGATTACTGGCCGTGTTATATACTGTTTGTATGTAACGTTAATTGGCATTGCGATAAAGATCGACAGGGTTTGACTGATGGGAAGCAGCCTATTTTAGAAACTATGATAACATGATATCGTCTATAGATAGATTCTACTTTTATATTTAACATCTTCTGATTGTGTTATGTCTTACTTTTTTTCCTCTGCGTGGATCAGTGATAATTTGAAGTTTATGTTTCTATAAATACATAAAATCTTCTTCTTTTATTAATTTGATTTACATTCAAAACATGATAAATATGTTGTTTTACGTTTAGATTGTACTTAAAAACCGTTACTTAGTAACTGGTTTATACAGTAGCCTTGCCCAGTTTAAGATCGTAAAATCGAAGGAAAGTACGCAAACGCAGGTTGCAGGAAAATATTGAAGTTTGTTGGTCAATTTAAATTATAAGTCATACAAATGATACTCTACTGATCATGAAATAAGTATATATAACATAAGCTAATTTTTGCAACACGCGCATGTGTTTTCTTGACCTGCATGTAACATACATTTGTACCCATCGTCAATTTTTATTTATGAGATTAAGAAATGGTCATTGCAGGAATACAATATATTTAAATTGTTCGCACAATATAATATTTGGGTGTGCGCACCATATGTTATTTTGTGCGCACAAAATATAATTTTTTCTTTGCATGACCCCAGCGTTCTCCGTAAATATATAGACAGGAAAATTTAATGAGACATTTTGTTTGGTTTTCCTGAAAAGGGGGTAACTCTTTTCCAACCATTAGCAAAAACATATAGGTGAGTTTATTTATTCAAAGAAGTACCTTGGTTCATTCTTTGTGTTTGTTATATAAAGGTCCACATTCATCTTGGAATATAAAAGAACAACCAACATTAATAGACATTAGTTATCATAGTCGCTTGAATTTTAGTGATAAATATATGAAAAAAAACAGTCTTGTTTTCAGCAATAACAATTTTTTGCAAAAACATGTTTTTTCTGGAGGTATCTTATCTTTTGCAAAAACAGGTTTATTTGCAGTTATCTCATCTTGTGCGAAAACAAGTTCATTCCCAGAAATATCGATTATTCGTTTCCTATGCATCGCACATTTTTGGACTAGTTACATCCCTTAACCAAATAAAAGATTGCTTTTCATTCATATAACAATTTTATGGTTCTGGTGGTATATTTCATTACAAACAAAAAAACTATGTCAATTGGACATGCTTTGATACTATATTTGCACTTTAATTTTTACCAGATAACATTTTATCATTTATGCATTATCGAAAAATAATTACACCATGGTTTTCGCTATCACAAACTTGTCAAAACATTTACTAAACTTTATCATCGGCATGAGGTTATCATTCGTAAAAATAACTCAACATGTAGACATCTTATATACGTTTAGGTATTTTACATCTTATCTTTTATGGTAATATTCTTTACAAAGCACAAACATGTCAGTATTCACCTCAAAAGCTAACAAACCTCTTAAACGGATTTATTAATAAGGTATATAGTTACAATTTTGTTGTCATGTCATTAAAGATTGCATATTAGGCTTTAATATTGATTCACTTATAGGGTCTTTGCATCGGAATTAAACATATTTATTTTAAAACCAGTTGCTGGCATGACACGGGCTATGTTCTTCTCATATAGTTTATAATGATATAATACTAAACCCCTAACGGGAGGGATTGTGCTTGATATTCATATGATGAAGACATAATCTTTCAATCAGTTGAATTGAGGTCTAGACCTGGCATGTTAGTAACTGCTAGTAGTCCTTTGTTAATTGATGTATATTATTGTCATTTTGTTTAGTTTCTTTTGTTACCTATTCTGACATCGGGCTCGGACTTCCCTTACACTGAGTTTTACTATGCGTATTGTTACATGCGTTTGTTTTTTCTACATTGGCTAGAGGTATAGGGGGAGGGTTTTTTGCGCCTGTTCTAAGTCAATAGCCTCTGGCCTTTGTTATAGCCTTGTATTATTCTTAATTTTAGCTTCTTGCACATTTTGGAGTTAAGTATGACGTTCATTATCACCGAACTAGTATATATATATTTGTTGAGGGGGCCAGCTGAAGGACGCCTCCGGGTGTGGAAGTTTATCGCTGCACTGAAGACCCATTGGTGGCCTTCTGCTGTTGTCTGATCTATGGTCGGGTTGTTGTCTCTTTGACACATTCCCCATTTCCATTCTCAATTTTGTTATTATCATTAGTAATTTTTTTTACAAATTACACAAACTGTTCAAATTACCTTTCATAATGTAAATCAAAATAAGGAATCTTAGTTTATTGAATTTTGCTTGTTTATTTGTTTTGCCTTTTCTTTTCTGTTTGCTTATTTGTTCGTTTCGGTTTTGTTTGTTTGTCAAATTATTGCACCCTCAATGGCGTTGGGGTGACTTATTGTTTTTCTACGTTTCTTTTTTTCCTTATTTTTAATGTTCTTCCACACATTATGTTCTTGCCTGTTCTCGGAATTGAATGGACCAATGTTGATGGAACTATGCCATAATGTTAACCAGTATGTGAAGTTGTACATGTGACTATGGAATGTGCAAGATGGCCACGGTTGCCATGAAAAAAATTGTAAAACAAGAACTATCTTTAAAAAAGATATTCGACGTATTTAAATTTGAGTATATGTTTAAAACTATCATTTCGATAACCTTCAGAAGCACAAAGATACCATTTAAATAACGTTTTCTCTATTTGTGTTCAGTATTCGCGGTCCTTGTATCTTTCTGTTTACATTCACCAAAACCCCGCAGAAATCTCACATGCGTAGGTGCGTTCTAAAAGTCATGTACGTTAGTACAACAAAGTTTACATTAAAAATTATATAATTGTCCCGAATAAACAGCTGTCACGGATGCAAAGAGCTATTGGAGAAACAATTATTTTAATAAAAATATAAATCTTTGTAAGATCTAGTTCAAATATTTATAGTTTTTCACTTGCTTTCCATCACGATATAATTAACGAGACGTTTTTTCAAACACAACCAAATCACTCACCATGACAGCATTTTGTCCAATCACAGAAAGGATTTTCGAGCATGCGTATTCTGTTGCCATAGTTAAGCATCCTTAAGTTCAAAGGGCACAAACCGAAACTATACCGACTACGTCGGAAAAAAATAATAATCTAAATCCTTTATTCTAAGATCCAATATAATGTAACTTTATAGAAATGTTACCTAGTATACCTAGATACACAGACAGTATTTAGAAGTTCCAAAATGGCAGTCATTGTCATTGAAACACGAAAGTTTATCATTGACCCTATGGGAAAATACTTGAAAGCTACATTTTCTTAAAGAATATATATAAGTTCAAATCCAATAAAACTCTATGGATATGTAACTTAGCATGCCCCAATGTTGCATCTGTCATAGGATTTTTGGAAATGGACACTGTTACCACGGAAACAGCAAAAAATTCAAAATCTTCAAAATGTTCCAAACTTCTGAAATTAACAGAAACGTACCTGGTATGTGCAGAATTGTTATTGGATATTAGAATTTTCAAAATGACCGCTGTTACCATGGGATCAGCAAAAATTCAAAATGCTCCAAACTTAATGAAACTTTGCAAAAATGTTAATTTGTAAGACATAATAGTGTCCTATGAAAAAGTGTCCACATGGACAATTTTTCATTGAAATTTGATATTTAATAATGTCCATTGCCATAGAATGGTGTCCCTCAAAAGGACAGATTTTTACTGCTAACAATATGAAATAGTGTCCACTCACAGGACAAATTTTCATAGTAGTTGCTATTAAATTGTGTCCTCCAAGGGAAGTAATACAAAGGTCATTACAAAGTTTTATTACACTTGAATTTTAATTAAAATATGAAGGATTGATGAGAAATTGATCAATATACAAATGTAAACAAATGAATAATGGATGGAAGTGAATATAGAGAAATTTAAGTTCTAAGAAATTCCCAGCAAATGGTAATGACAATGAAATAATAACAATAAGAAGGAAGTGTAAAATCAAATATGAAGAACTTTATAATATTTATTATGTCAGATAAGAAGGCAATAGAAAATAAATAATATAAAAAAAGAAGATGTGGTATGATTGCCAATGAGACAACTATCCACAAAAGACCAAAATGACACAGACATTAACAACTATAGGTCACCGTACTGCCTTCAACAATGAGCAAAGCCCATACCGCATAGTCAGCTATAATAGGCCCCGATAAAAATGTAAAAAAATGTCCATTGCCATGAAATATTGTCTCCTAAGTGGACAGCATTTTACAGCAACAGTTATGAAATATGGTCCATCTGCAGAACAAATTTTCGTAGTGAATGTTATTTAATTGTGTCCTCAAAGTAAAATAAAATGGAACAGCATCTAACATGTATATAATTATATTAAAAAAATATAGATATGAAGATAAGGATGGTATGAGTGCCAACGAGACAATTTTTATGTCAAAGTAACAATTAATTCAAGTTTGTAATTTAAGTTAAAATGCGTCCAGTAATAACAAGGCAATGGATATCATTTAATACTTTAATCATATCAAAAAATGCCCTGGCGGACACAATGTCCTGTGAAAAAAAATGTCCACCTGGACAATATTATGGTAGTGAATAATGTCCATGTTCATGGACACTTTTTCATACCTGATGACATCTTTTCATAGGAAATTGTGTCCAGGACACATTTAAATAAGTAAATATTGTCAAAATGTGTCCAGTGGACATTTTTTCATGGAGGACATTATTAAATCCTACAAATTTGCCGCGATGTGTATATTCACTATTTGACGTTAGCATTTTCAATACTGTCGTTACTCTGGCAATGAGGGTGCCACCCGTTATTGCTAGCAATTACAAAACTAGTTTTATTTCCTTTTCCTGCAATTATACAGAAGTGTACGAAAACAAAAGTGAGATATATATTGAAAAGCTTCATATCTGCATTGATTTTATAAATAAAGTGTGTAACTCTCTACCAGGGCCATTTTGAATTATCCATGCAACTATAATTCTTCAAAATATTATGGTTTTAGAAATAGTATGCGAAAAGTGACGAATATTTATATGACTGTTATAACATTTTGTAAGGAGTTTTTTTTATCTATTAATTTTAGGGTTTTGCAGGCAAATCAAGAAAAACACATTCATCACACCTTAAACCATACGTGTTAGTGACGTTTACTTTAAAGCCAAAATAAAACAGACACTTATTCTGTCCATTCGCTTTATATGTTGTGTTATGTAATACATTTTGATAAACATTTGAGAGAGAAAAAAAGAACCTTGATAAAGGTTTTAGTTTATTTTTATTATAATATCACTCTTACATTACGTAAAGGACAGAAAAATGATCTAAAACGCATCCATTATCATAAAATGAATGATACAAACCATATTATCACCAGGCATATCATTATTAATTGATAAAGCAAGTTACCGTAATTTTACATCATACATTTTTTATTTTTACTCACGTATGAACATTTACAAATAGCAGTTGTTGATGCCTCGCAGATTATTTTGGGGATTTTATGAATTTAGAATGGAGTCTCTAAGTTGTCTTTTGTTTTAGTCTAACCTGGGACTGCCGCGCCACTTTTCTTTCATTCATATATAAATATTTCTCAATACAAGCACGATATTAAAATAGTATTATTATTAATAATATAGGGATACGCTTATTCTTCTTAGGAGAATTGAATCTCCTCAGTTTGTTCTTATTACATAAACACACATCATTAAGGTTAACTATCTGTTTGACCTTCTACAATGACCTTATGTTTCCGATCCAATTGTTTAATAAGATATATGTTGTAATGACCAATTTATTGGTATGTGCTTAAATTACATTTCAATATGTAGTTAAAAATAAAATGGCATCATTCCACGACTAATTGTACGAGTACGTACCTTCGATCTTTGTTTCGCAGTGATTATTAATATGTTATGTGTACTTTTATTTTTATGTTGATGCAAAACTTAACCATTTAGATAGGATGTCAATGTCATCTGACTAGTGCATGAACTTTCATTTAAAGTTCAAATATATAAAATATTAAATTTAGACTAAGTTCCTATTGACAACTTAAAATGTATCATTCCTTGTGTATTACAGTTGTCAAACATAATCTCAAATTTGAAACTTTGCCAGAGTCAATCCCTTTCTATAGTACTTGCATTGAGCAGCTTGAAAGTAACAGTAGATAAGGAACCGCGTAGTCGATAGTAGAGTCAATCTCTTTTGCTAGTACTTGTATTGAGCAGCATGTAAATAACAGTCGAATTTCTTAACTTTCAGTCATTCTCTTGCCTTGAGAAGCATATATAGGTAACATGAGAAAAGTACCTGCTAAAATGTCAGAAAACCAGTGAGAGTTACTTCATTAATAATTAAAAAAAATCATATCTTATTTTTTTCTATCTGTCTATATATAGTAAGTAAGTGAAGGAGCAGGCTAAGTATTTGTTTTCGACTAAGAACTAAATCTTAATATGTTTGGAAAACTTTTTGTGTTGGGTTACCTCGTCATTGGTGTGAAAAAAAACTATAGACTCATGAGAATATGTGTAGCTTACCTACAGGTTTTATTTGCATCTAGAACAAGGGACACAATCGAACATAGCAGACTTGAATAGATAAATGACAGAAATCTCAATTTTGTTGATCGTGTGTTACTGGTAATTGTTCCTGCTTTCCTCTCGATGTTTTCTAGTTTAAAAAAAACTAGAACACACCCGCGAAATCGCGGGCATTAGAGCTTGTGAGATTTTCGCGTTTCTGTATACTATGAACATACGTATACTATAAATAAGTGTATTTGCTTTTAACTATGAATTTCTTCTCCTAGATGATCCCTTCTATATTATTTGCAGAGTCTCTATCAACGCTATAATTATTGTCCTGTCCTCGAGTACTCTTATGAAATTCGATCATGTGCAAGTTTAAAACCGGACGGCCTGTTTGACTTACATTTAAAAACGAAATTGCAGACATTTTAAGCTTGGTTGAAAGTATGTTAACTATTTTAGGCTGATTTTTTTGTAAAAATAATAATTCTAGAGAATTTTTAAAAGAAATGACATCAAAAGTCATAGAGGTACATGGAGACAGGACAATATTTCTAAGCCCTCTCTTTTTTTTTAAAGTCAGTTATTATTTTGTTTTCTGTTACATTCCATTACTTTCGCGTTTCTGTATACTTTGAACATACGTTTCATATCTATATTATAAATATTAAAGTGTATTTAATTTTCTATTAACTATATAAAGTTTCTTCTTCATGGCGGTTACTGCTATATTATATAGAGTCTCTATATATTATAGTAGTATATTAATCATAGTATACATGGGGATAATGCAGATAAACGTGAAAATAATTGTCTTGTCCCCGTCCGAGTACTTAATATGAAAATTGTGTGCAAGTTAAAACCGAGGTATAATAGTAGTGTTTCTAACGATCTAAAAACCACGATATGGACAACGCTCTGATTGGCTTATTTATTTATCATTTCTTTTTATCTATCATACGATTGGTTATCAATGTTAAAACTGTATACATGCAGATAAACGCAAATATAACACAGAGGCATCACGATTAATATATTGTGGGAGGAAGAGAAGCGACACACAAAATGAGGTCTTCTCGTTTAATAGTATAGATATCGTCGTTAATGCGGGGTTCACACATTGCCGATTATTGCTCCCGTTTGAAATCAGACAGCGATACGACACGAAAAGTGAAAAAGTCGGATTAGTATCCTCAATTGTCTGGAATGTCCTATTATTGTCTGAACGCAGTCGTTTTAGTTCGTAACAAATTCCTATACTGGTCGGAAAGGGTCCGAATAGTTCGGCAAAGCACCCCGACAGTTAGGTGCGTCCCGTAACATTCGGGGAAACTCAGCCGATTTTGTCTAGTCGTATTACAATCGTGCCTATGTCGTGACAGATTCTGCTGTATCTAATCGAATTCCTAACAATGTTCTGTGTATTCGGGACGGTGTCCTGTGGAACGGGAATGATCTGGCGAAATTTGTCATTGCTGTTTTTCTGCAAATTGAGTCCAGATTGCATCCAGATCTTGTCGATTGCGAACCGTTTTTGCCGAAGCCGTTCCGAAACAGTCCCGTTATTAATTCTAAATTCGTCAATGATACCCACGTCAGAGTCCTGACAATTACAGAATACAATACGACTGAGACAAGACAAAGTCGTTTGCAATGCGATAGAGCGGACCGTGATAGGATTACGTTCCGACAGTACCAGATCATCCCGAGTATGTCGACAGTTTTCGAACGGATAACTTCCGTCAGCGTCGGTTCCCTGTCTTGTCACTATCTGATCTCTGTCGGATTACATTCGGTAGAATCGGGACGCAGTCGTGACAGATTCGGTCGAATTTTACCATGCGAAAGATACAAATCGGATTAGAAGCGGATTTAGAACGGGATTATCGGGATAAATTCGCTTGGAAACGGTTGAATATCGACGCTTCCTGAACAATATCTGATTGTTGTCGTGATTAAAAAATTTTTTTTACAAATTTTAATTAAAGTTTGAATTTCCATCCACGATTCATAGGATCTTGATCAGACTTTTAATAAATTTTAATCGGGAATGGTCCTGTCAAGGACGGCAGTAAAAATCGTGTATGTGTGACCCCAGCTTAAGAGCAAGTTTTCAACCATGCATTCTAAAAAAAAATTTAATCTTGTCTTGCTGATAAATTTTCCTTAAAAGTTTCTCTCTATCTGGCATGTTTTTTTTAAGATAATAAGAAAATTGTTTAAAAATAAAAAGATGAAATACGTCATTTAAGGAAAATTATTCCTTTAATAAGTGGTAGTCGAGTAGATAGATCTCAATATTTTGACCATTTCTGACAAGTCCAACTTCTTTATTCATTGCGGTTTCGAAATAAAAGACAACAATTGTTCAATTGGCCTAGTAGTTTCAGGGAAGATTTTGTGTTGTATCTTGTAAACAAACTTGTATTTCTTATTTTGTATTTTAATAATAATAAATGTCTCCAAGTTATCATTATTTAGAACAGACAACACACGTCAGTGGATAATTGTTTTTATATGGTGGACATTGAAGTGATCCACACTTTGCCAATACAGCTGTAAATAGCTTTCCATCGCTGTGAGTTCCACTGCCAGTAAGGTATTCTGGGTGGATATCTGCACATACATAGGAACCGGAAGCTACATAGACGTGGCTACTACCAGATAAATAACCGTAATATTCTCTATTCCAACCGGGATGACATCGGGTTTTACCAGGTATCATTAAAACACTAGATGCAAGTCTCGTCCGACAAACAGCACACGGAACGTCTAATCCATCGCCATTTTGAATAAAGAAGTTATCATTGTACTCTCCTCCATACATGCGACCTGCATCATTACCTGTAGTCCTTTCAAAATCAGGATCAAGAGGGAGGCATACTGGCTCTGGAGCAGCAGTTCTGTCGTTATACATTCCTCCTCCAACAAATCCTTCAAAAAGTTATAAAAAGATGCATAAATTTAATCTTACATATTTCAGGGACGTAGGATAGCGTTAGTTTTTGACATTCTGTTGTTGTCTGTTATATGGTCGGGTTGTTGTCTCTTTGACACATTCCCCATTTCCATTCTCAATTTTATTAAACTCTTCATGATAATGGTAAGAAAAAACAGCAGTGAAACTGACTTCATTTATACATTGACAAATGGTTTTTAATGTATAAATCGTTATTGCATTTAGTATAACATAGCCGAGGAAACATGAAACCGATGATCAAAGAAGGCTTCTGTCCATAAACTGCATGTTTTTTTGATAATATTATTATAGATATCTTAGATTAATTACCAATTCATAGTTTTTGTTTGTCACTTCCGCAGGGTTAAAGATCACATAACCAGTCAGCAAAAACAATAGCAAAGTGTGATTCAATTTTCTAGGTATAGAACCACTAATGTGGGCCCGGCCAGAAAGAACATACAAAATTTAAACAAACTAGTTCCTACGCATAGCTTTTTTGTTGTCAATAGGTGAAATATTAGGGTAGTTTATGTATCATATGAAAGTTTGGGGACTTTGGATCACTGTAGAACTCTTGTTGATGGATTCTTTTGAATAACAAAAAAGAATATACAATTGGATATATTTCGAACAGGCAACATTTTCGAAGTGAGACTACAGAAGGCAGATGGAAGAAGTGATTTAGGTATCTATGATTAAAAATGTAGAAACCCCAATTCTTTACTCACACCACAAATAACCTTAAATGAAAGAAATTGAAGAAAATGTAAAGCAAGTTACTTATATACGTACAGATATATCGTTACTCAATTCATGTATGCCTTGGTTATGTTTTCAAGAGCAAAGTGCTAAAAGATTGGGATAACTCTTTAGAATATGTTATTCTGTTACACCTTTCCTCAATTTGTGTATTTCCTTAGATTATATTCTTAATCTGTTTATGTGTTCCAGTCTAGGAGGATTATTCATCTTTAACCTAATAAGAACATTAAAACATCGTATCATCGCTACCTTTCCCCTGCTCACACAAATCTCAAACTGAACATTGCAAGGTCATACCAGTTCTGGAGAACTTTTCAAAGGACAAACGTCATCTAGGACACAATTCGTGGCTAACCACAGAGTGAGTTAACTTTACAACATCGTTTTTGAAGCCTTCAAATTACTCTATACATATTTGAACATTCTCTCTGTGAAACACTGGAAATTTAACTGCTCTTGAAAGTACAACATTTTCTCGGATTCAACGGACTGTGCTATCTATTACTTTTGACATTTCGTTTTAATAACATTAATTGAACACATTGTAAAATTGTATTTTATTTGTTTTTCAGCTTTTTACCATTTATAGATTGGTTTAAGAATAAATTGTCAGCACCTGATATTCTTATTGCTTGAGCCCAATCGTGGTTATACTTAATGGTCAGGCCATTACAGTAAAAAGTCTACAACTTGCCTGTTGTGTCTCACAGATAACGCCACTCCACGTTAGTTATACAGCTATATAACAACCTACCTGTTGAACCCTGCATGTACGTGTCATCCCTTGACGTACAGTAAATTGACAACAACTTGTCTACACATCTCCTGATCAGGAAATACAACGGAGCATCGTTCGTAGCTGTTACATCGACGCTACGCAACACAGCTTGTGCGTCCTAGGCAGCAAACCAACAACGTTGAACAAACATTGCCGATTTACATCATGGATCCCAGTCACGCGGAACAGCAAGAAGAGGTTCAGCCCCCAGAGGGAGATGTCACTGAAGAACCTATAGAGAATCCGTCTATAACCACATATGTAGATGAAAATCCCGAGATGAGGCGAGTACGCGACCTCACAGAAAAAGGTAAAGGCGTTTACACAGAAAAACGTAACAAGTTCTGTGAGGAACTAGAGGCCCTTTGGTCAGATATAACAACCCAGTTATTGGAAATCACCACACCTCCCAATGAACTTCAGCAAGTCTTAACAATTCAGGACAATCTTGTAAAAGCCTGTACAAATTATCGTAGGCTCACAGACGAATATCTGGACTTCCTAAAAAGGACCAGAACGTTGGACAGTCAAAAAGACATAGACGCATGTAACCTCACATTGGATCTTCGTCTGTCCAAAGTGGAACTGGCCATGGAATCTCTACACGAGCATCGCCTTGCCCTCACTAAGGCTAAATCAACTAAAACAAAGACCTCAAAGGGTAAGAAAACCTCACACAGCGGTAGCTCTAACGTGTCAGACATGTCAAGTCTAGCACGGAGGAAGCGTGCCAAAGCAGAGGCCGCTAAATCAAAAATAGCCTTTGTTGAACAACATTCACTTATCCTACAAGAAGAGGCAATGTTAGAGGAACAAGCCCTGTTCAGACAATCTGAAATGGAACAGGAAGCAGCGCGCAAAAAGGCTGAAATGGAACAGGAAGCCACACTTAAAAAGGCTGAAATGGAACGGGAAGCCACACTTAAAAAGGCTGAAATGGAACGGGAAGCCACACTTAAAAAGGCTGAAATGGAACGGGAAGCCACACTTAAAAAGGCTAATATGGAACATGAGGCAGAACAAGAGGCCATACGCAGAAAAGCGCAAATCAAACAAGAGGCTGCACGTGTTAGCCGAGAAAAAGCCGAGCTCAAGGCCAAGTTAAACCTTCTAGAAGCACGCAGAGAGGCTGCAGCCGCAGAAGCCGAGGCTCGTATCCTGGAATACGATGACAGCCAAGCGGTTAGCGATCTCCCTGACGAAAAGGAAGACCCGCTCCAGCGTGTGCAAGATTTCGTCAATAAACTTCCTGTATCAACTGTTGTAAAAGAAGTAACAGGACCTCAAAAGAAAGAACAAATTCCTGTTAAAATTGAGCTGAGACATGAAGCACCAGCGTTCGTGCCATCTGTGGCACTGAACTTGCCACCACAAACACCTGAGGTCTTGCCTACACGTGCTAAGTCACCAGATGTTAATGTATTCCCAGATCTGGGAACAATCACTGGCATAGGAAAACAGGGCGTTTCAGCAAAGATCCCTGTCTCACAGCAAAATCAAGGCATTATAGAAGAGATCCCTGTCTCACACCTAAAACAAGGAGTTATAATAGAAGGGACCCCTTCTGCACACCTGCAGCAAAACAATCCTACGTTAGAGATAACCAGATTTCTCCTTCGCAAGGACTTGCTGTTCTCCCGGCTAACAAGCTTTAACGACCAGGCAGAATCATTTCATACATGGAAAGCCAGCTTTAAAAATGTCATAGACGAACTACAAGTTTCAGACTCGGAACAGATAGACCTACTTATTAAATGGCTTGGACCAGAGTCAGGTAAACATGCCATGAGTATAAGGGCATCAAATGCCAACAACCCTACTAGAGGCCTACAGAGGTTATGGCAAAGACTGGATGAGCGATATGGTGCTCCAGAAATGTTGGAAGCATCTATCACGAGTAAACTCGTCAATTTTCCTACCTTGACGAACAAAGATAACGCACGTCTTTATGACTTGTCTGATATTCTATCAAAAATCGAATATCACAAGGGAAATCCCAAGCTGGGATGTTTGCTTGCTTATTTCGATTCTTCGTCCGGTATAAATCCTATTGTGGAAAAACTACCATACGGACTCCAAGAAAAGTGGATAACAAGGGCTTCAAGATACAAGTCCAAATATGAAGTTGCCTTTCCGCCATTCACAGAATTCTCTGTCTTCATCAGGGAAATGAGCAAAATTAAGAACGATCCTGGGTTCATCTTTGGATCAAAAGTAACACCAAATACAAAAGACTCTACGCCAAGGTTCACACCTCAGACGTACTCTAAAGTCAACGTCCATAAGACGGCTGTTGAACAGCAAACTGAAGACAGCAGTCAACAACAAAATCTGTGTATCCTACACAAGACAAAGCATACCTTGAATGAATGCCGAGCATTCCAAGCCAAACCAATCGAGGAACGCAAGGAACTGTTAAGACAAAACAATGTGTGCTACAAGTGTTGTGAGTCAACCACACACAGAAGTCGGGACTGCAACGCAAGTATCAGTTGTAACGAGTGTGGAAGTGAACGACATACCACAGCACTTCACATCACTAGACCACAACAATCTGAAAGTTCCCAGTTTAGCTCACCCAGACAAGCCTACGGCGGGGAGCAGACAGAGTCGGCTGAAACAAAGTTAACCTCTGTAAGTTCGATCTCTACAGAGATCTACAAAGATCATAAGAGCGAGAAATCTTATGCCAAGATATTACCTGTGGACGTGTACCACAAGGACAAGACAGACAAAATTATCAGGATGTACGCCATTATTGACGACCAAAGCAACCGGTCTCTTGCCTCGCCTGAATTCTTCAGTCTGTTCAACGTTCGGGAGAAACCTGAAAACTACTCTCTTACGACATGCTCCGGCAGAGTAGCTACTTCCGGGAAAAGAGGAAAAGATTTCGTCATAAAATCTGTACATAGTGACGTACAATTTGATCTGCCTACATTAATTGAATGTAATAATATTCCCAATAATCGAGACGAAATTCCTACTCCTGAAGTTGCAATGCATCATCCTCATCTGACAGAACTCAGAGGAAGTATTGCACCACTAGAGGAACGTTGTCAAATTCTACTCCTAATTGGAAGGGACCTTATAGAGGCACACCACGTTCTTGAACAACGCCTAGGACCATCCCGAACTCCATTTGCACAAAAGTTGAGACTTGGTTGGGTCATAATTGGAAATACATACATTGACAAGCAAACTGTTCCTATCGAAGTCAACACAAAGATAACTTACGTTTCAATCACGGAATCAAAACAACGTCTTGCCTCAAGACCGGAAATAGCCGTTAAGGACAATAATCCAATTGTTGTTCAGTCTAACGACAAAAACATTCATTCGAATGCCAAGGTCGCTAAATCGCATTCAATACAATCCGTTGAATGTACAGGACCTAGTACCAAGCCTGGTAAACGCACAAATTCATCTAAAGGGACATCACTCGCGTCACTAAAAGCAAAATCTGTGACTTCTATAGAAAAATCTATAGATAAAGAAAGTTTCAATCCGAAATCAACAGAACCTAAAGTTCATGGAGAGGAAATCAATAGCATTCACAAACCTATTCCGAAAGAAGGACCTATTGCCAATCTCAATCTGCCATTGCATGAGCAACGTCTACTACGAGAAGGAAGCAGTATTGCCAAATCTGACTTGAATATAAGTGAAAAGGAACCAGTAGTCTTATCTGGACATCGTCACAGAGTAACACCTTTTCTTGGACATTACTACGACAAAATCAAACATAGAGGACGCCACTCTACAGATAGAGCGACTAGATCTGCAGGATTGAACGTTATGACGAAACGCCTAATTTCGTCTGATACACAAAAGAATGTGACAATTCGCCAAAACGGACAAGTACCAACTACTTACACTTGTCATGATTATTGGAGGACCATCTTCGATCGTCATCGCCGTCTAACAACGTTAGAGAAAACAGTTCATATAATTGATACAGTAGAAGTGGAACATTCTACAGAACACAACAATGTCGTCCGAGACACCCTTTATCCAAAGGACAAGAAACTGTGCCAACCCAGTTTCCCGTGGAATGTATACATTCAGGAACCTTTATAGTGATTTGTCGTTCAGACCTGATATTTCTCACACGACAAATAGTGGATAATTCACCTGTATATATTTAATTTATATTTGGATTTATCTAGATCTTATGTTCATATGCGATTAATTTATGGAATAGTGATATCAGATAGACATCAGACGGGGAGTATTCTGTTACACCTTTCCTCAATTTGTGTATTTCCTTCGATTATATTCTTAATCTGTTTATGTGTTCCAGTCTAGGAGGAATATTCATCTTTAACCTTATAAGAACATTAAAACATCGTATCATCGCTACCTTTCCCCTGCTCACACAAATCTCAAACTGAACATTGCAAGGTCATACCAGTTCTGGAGAACTTTTCAAAGGACAAACGTCATCTAGGACACAATTCGTGGCTAACCACAGAGTGAGTTAACTTTACAACATCGTTTTTGAAGCCTTCAAATTACTCTATACATATTTGAACATTCTCTCTGTGAAACACTGGAAATTTAACTGCTCTTGAAAGTACAACATTTTCTCGGATTCAACGGACTGTGCTTTCTATTACTTTTGACATTTCGTTTTAATAACATTAATTGAACACATTGTAAAATTGTATTTTATTTGTTTTTCAGCTTTTTACCATTTATAGATTGGTTTAAGAATAAATTGTCAGCACCTGATATTCTTATTGCTTGAGCCCAATCGTGGTTATACTTAATGGTCAGGCCATTACATATGTTTTATTCTGCTCATTATTCTTTTGTTAGAACTACAAATGTATATTTGCTACTGTGGAATCTTGTTTAGCATTCAACTGTATTTGAAGATTTGTCTGCTTACCTGAATAAACTAATTCTGTGTTGTTACTTGGACAGGAAGTCTTGGCCCATCGTACGTATGTTGTACCATGTGCTGTTAAATATAGTCTACATATAATGTTTTATGTGTTGCAATATATTTCACACAAACGAAATTGCAAAAACATATATATTTATTATTAGATTTCTGCGACTTTTTCGGGATATTTGTTTGGTCCCCAATAATAGGACTCATTTGAAATTCCAACTTAACACTCAAATTACTTTTAAATATAAGAAGACTAATACAAATAAAAATAATTGAATACTGAATTTCATTCAGGTCACAAACTCTCGGTCAGTAATTAAGACACACGTGTATAATGATTTCTGCTATGTCAACGTCGACTTGTCATCATTGAATCTTAAAATTTCTCTCTCGATCTTCAATACTCACTCAAACTCTTGACTTTGGATATGTTCTGAATCAGTATGAAATGTATACCATTCAGAAGCCGAGTATAGGCCCGCTCGATTATACAAAACACTTACAGAAGCCGAGTATAGGCCCGCTGGATAATACAAAACACTTACAGAAGCCGAGTATAGGCCCGCTCGATAATACAAAAAACTTACAGAAACCGAGTATAGGTCCACTCGATAATACAAAACACTTACAGAAGCCGAGTATAGGTTCACTCGATAATACAAAACACTTACAGAAGCCGAGTATAGGTCCACTCGATAATACAAAACACTTACAGAAGCCGAGTATAGGCCCACTCGATAATACAAAACACTTACAGAAACCGAGTATAGGTCCACTCGATAATACAAAACACTCACAGAAGCCGAGTATAGGTCCACTCGATAATACAAAACACTCACAGAAGCCGAGTATAGGTCCACTCGATAATACAAAACACTTACAGAAGCCGAGTATAGGCCCACTCGATAATACAAAACACTTACAGAAGCCGAGTATAGGCCCACTCGATAATACAAAACACTTTCAGAAGCCGAGTATAGGTCCACTCGATAATACAAAACACTTACAGAAGCCGAGTATAGGTCCACTCGATAATACAAAACACTTACAGAAGCCGAGTATAGGTCCACCCGATAATACAAAACACTTACAGAAACCGAGTATAGGTCCACTCGATAATACAAAACACTTACAGAAGCCGAGTATAGGTCCACTCGATAATACAAAACACTTACAGAAGCCGAGTATAGGCCCACTCGATAATACAAAACACTTACAGAAACCGAGTATAGGTCCACTCGATAATACAAAACACTTACAGAAGCCGAGTATAGGCCCACTCGATAATACAAAACACTTACAGAAGCCGAGTATAGGCCCACTCGATAATACAAAACACTTACAGAAGCCGAGTATAGGCCCACTCGATAATACAAAACACTTACAGAAGCCGAGTATAGGTCCACTCGATAATACAAAACACTTACATTCAGTATTAGACAATGTCGATAAAGTCTTCAGCTGTAAAGAAAGTTTCTGGACTTCTGAACTTAGTTGTTGGACAGTGGATGTATGAAGCTGATTTTCAAGCGTCAAATGCTGGTTTTCAGTCAATAAATGTTGAAGTGATGTTTTCTGGTTGAGTATCTCTGATTCTAATCGACTAAAACGATCTTCTAATGCCGATTGATCCGTATTAATCAAAAGTCGTTTTGACTGATTGCAATCACCGACACAAACAAATAAACACAATATTACAAGCACTATGTTCATTACGTAGCAGGTTATTGTAAACTATTGTAATATACACTTTTCTGGTGTCTTTATCAATCATGAATCAGTCATAAACTTGGTCGGCCAGATAAGACAGTTCATGCTTGTAAGATAATGAGTCCTATAAATATGTATATAAATTGTGCGCAAGTTTTCAAACACATCAACCAGAATACTAAAACAATATATATTTTCACCAAAATTTGCAATTTATGATGCATTAATATACCGTTTAGACCGCAACTTCCGCGATATATATTCAAAATCGAATTTTTAACTTCTGTCAATTAACTATACATTTTTGTTATTTGGAAAATATAAGAGACTCCTTTGAAATTTATAAAAAAAAAAAAAATCGGCAAGGGATTTCTACTTCTTTTCACATAATCGTGATGAAGAGAGAACTTCAAAGAGGAATTTTCAAGATTTAAAATTATAGTTAAAAAATGCACTCAAGCTAAGTTTTTTTAACAGATGTAGAATTTATCGAAGCACAGGTGTATATGCAAGATATATTGAAAACTTTAATACACAAACGTCCTAACCAAGGACAAGTTTGTAATTTCCGGCGAATTATTCCAGTCTAGCTTACATCTAGCCAACAATTGATGTGCTCTGGTATTTTATCAGATTTGCCTGAGCACGTATTACGTTTACCTAAAAAAAATGTTTTTCAAGGCTTAATTCTAAATTTCATTTTTTTTTACTGCAACTGAATATTGACCCCAAAAAATGTCGAAATGTCTTTCTCTGACCATGGTACATTACCAATAAAGGTTTGGCAAAGACTTCGTGCATAGTTTGAATATATACGGAACAGTATGTTTTTATTTTTCCCTGACTTTGCAGTGTCTGTTCAATCCTTTTTCTTTGATCTCGGTACCTACATTGTATAAATCAACATCTAGAACATTCTGTCTAGCTCAAACGGGTGTTCCACTGTCGATAAAAAACGAAATGTATAAATGTATGTATTCAAAACTCTTCTGCGCTGCATCGAAATAGTTAACAGTTTACAGAACGTTAAATAAACCAGCTGAAGATGAAACAACAACAACCTTCTTCTTCTTCCTCAGAGTACAGAACATTTGACGTGATGATTGATTTCAACAGATCAGTTACATAACCAGCCTGTTTGATATGTCTGTCAGGACCACTAGTAAGATATACTTTATGTATGATAAATTATTTGAAACTGATGCTTAACAATCACTTAATTATATCAAGATTGTTATTACACATTTTTTTATTTTCTCAAGGGACTCGTGTGTGGTTTTTTTTTTTTTTAAGAAAAGGAAATGTCACCATGCCTGTGATTGCTGCTGTCAGTGTAAAAGTGTAGTGTTGACTTAAAAAGTGAGTCCACGTACAGGCTGTCTAAAATTCTATGAAGCATTGACAAAGCAATAGATGTGCAACAAACTTAAACCCCCAAACTGTTCACTTTTAAGTGAAATACGAAAATTCAAATGAAGAAAGATTTTTTTTTTTAAATTAATGTTCGCGCTAGCTGTCCAAATTTCATAAAATTCCATGTAGTTTTGACAAAGATATTGATGACTGATAAACTTAAACCTCAGTCTGAATCTAATAACTGTAAACAAAACTCAGTTGTCAGTAAATTACAGAAAAATTTAAATAAATATTTTCAAAATTTTACTCTGGATACATCGAAGCCGGCAAACTATACCCTCAGTAAAAAAATCTTTCATCGAGGTGTCGCACGTTAGACGCGGACGGGCTACCGCGGGTCTCTCGACCATCGAAGCCGGCTAACTTTACCCTCGGTAATTTTTTTTTACGTGGGTGAAATTTTCATCGAGGTGTCGCACGTTAGACGCGGGCGGGCTACCGCGGGTCTCTCGACCATCGATGCCGGCCAACTTTATCGTCGGTAAAAAATGTTGACCCTTGGGAATTTTTCATCGGGAAGCCTAACGTAAGTGTCTCGACCATCGAAGGCCGGCCAACAATACCCCAGTCAAAAAGTATTTCTTACATGGTGACAATTTTTTGTCATCGGGAAGCCGCACGTAAGAATATTACAGCAGGTCTCTCGATGATTTCATGTAACGAAGGCAGGCATCGTACACCCTCTCGATCGGCCGTGTGCTTGCGTCCGACACCTTCGCGAGGTTTGAACTAGGGTTGTCAGGACATAAGCTAGGGTTACAGTATGTGCTAAGCCTAACCCTTTCGTGTCAGGACATAAGCATGACTTGTATTTTTCCCCCAATGCCTAACCCTAACCCTAACCCTAACTCTAACCCTATTCCTAACCCTAACCCTAACCCTAACCCTAACCCTAACTCCAACCGCGGGTCGGTACGTGGCCGGCCTTTAGCGGGCTACCACGGGTTCCTAACCCTAGCCCTAGCCCTAACCCTAACCCTAACCCTAACCCTAATAACCCTAACCCTAACCCTAATAACCCTAACCCTAACCCTATTTTACTATCCCGAGTCATGAGTCATTAATTATGTGGTTGTTATTTGTGATGTACATCATATTTGATTTTCATTCTAGTACCTTTTATAGCAGACTTTGTGTTATGGTTTTTATTCATTGTCGAAGGACTTACGATAACCTATAGTTAATTTCTGTCTTTTGTGGAGAGTGATTTCATTGGAAATCATACCATATCTTCTCACTTATATATATATATATTACAATTTTTGGTAAATGGGTCCCGACTGTCATATCATTGAGGAAATTGTTTTACACTGAGACAAGATCATTTACTGATGCTGCCTTTTTCTGAACATATTTAGTAAAGGGACAGAACTCATAATTAAAAAAATATTCTGTAATGCTGAACTGAGTAGGTCTGCGCCTAGTATAATAGTGATGAGTGTCTGTCTATATACCAAATATTAACATCTGAACAAGTTTTATATTATCATAGAATATCAACAAGCAATACAAATTTCAATAAATTGAGACTGTGACGTCTGTAGAGTCGAATTTAGAACTGATACAACATTTTTCTCAAAATACTGGTAAAAGGGACATAACTCAGTTTAAATAAATAAAATTTTACAATGACATATGAGCCAGTCCATGCGAAAAGGAACAAAAAGTCCTTTTGGTAAACTTTACAGGACACGTTATCAAATTTTGTAATAGTATTTTTGAAAAACGATTTTATCCGAAATTTTTTTTACATAAATGTAAACATTCATAATCTTGTCAATTCTATCCCGAATTTGATCTGAATTTTTGGTATTTGAGCAAGTGTAAAATCATTTGTTCCCCGGACTAATGCTATACCGACCAGAAACTTAAAAATTTACGACACTACAGAGACAAGGGTCAATCATTTCCGTCAGTTCTACAGGTTTAAAGAAAGTAAGACAACATTAAAACATGAGGGAAAATACAAAAACTATGACATTTTGTGTTTTAGAAATTGAAATTGAAGTTAAGTTATTTAATATTTATATATAAATCAACCTTATTTGCACGGGATTCGAACCGTTGCCCGGTATCATTGCATTGATATCAGCATTGTAAATATCATCCTTATCCCCACTGCTACCGGGGTTAACATTATCAATTGGCAAATCAAGCCATTTAAACTGTACTTTGAAAATGATTGAGATATATGAAATAGTTCATTAAAAATCTTGATAAAACTAAAGGGGGAGGGTCTCAACACTTGCGGGTGCATGTAGCTCACAGCTTGATGATATGAGGTAAAGTAAATGTGTTTTATAAATCACAAGTCTACTAACAATTATTATGCACACTTTTTAGAATTTCGTAAATTTTTCGTTATTGTACCTTTTCGCATGGCTCATATATAGTAAAAAATAGTGTAAAATCTGCTGGTTGGCTATTCATCAGCTTAGTTGTCAAGTCTTTGTTACTTAGGGACATGATTTATAACAAACGTGTTCGTTAATAAATTCTGAAAAATTAAGATTCCAATTCCCTCCGAATTTTCAACCCTTTCATTTAGAGGCTCGCGGTTTATTTACTATACTCGTTTCCCCTCATCTCATTAAAATTCTATTTAATTTTACCAATCATACTGATTGCAATCATGGATCATAAGATGCAAATTGAAGTAAAAGTAAGCATATTTATAGCAAATGTGAGTGACCATTTTGTTTTGTCCGGCAATGACGAGTTATCATGTGATGATCATTTCAAACAGTTTAGGTATCAGAAATTAAAAAAAAAGATAACAGCCCAAAATACGGCAAAAAAAAAATCTTTACAGTAGCCATACTATTTATGAAATATCTGAATCATATTTAACAATGTCCAGAGGTTTAAACTGATGGTGAAAAGTTATACATTGTATGGTGATTTTCATTCACACATCACATGTTCCAGGAAAACACCTTCATTAGGTGAATTCTGAGGATTAGAAGTTTATATATCCCAACTCACAGGCATTTGTTTCTATCCGTGTGAAGGTCGACAATGTAAAAAGCATTCTGAGAGTATTGCATGGCAATTCATAGTCCCTTATTACCAGTTGAAATAATTAACTTCGTTGGAACAAAATGCTTTTTTTTATCTTTAACTGGTCATTGTGTAAACTATATAACAAAATCAAATCAATATCTCGAAGCATGTCGAAAAAATGTGAAAAACTGATCATGTTCTAAATCCAAGGAACATAACTCTGCACGAAATCATCAGACCGACACAAAGTTCAAACATTATCTGAAACTTGTCATACAACTATTTACCAATTATTAAATCAATATCTTCCAATCATGACGAATAAAATGAAGAAAACTAAATATTTGATTGAATTTTCAAAGCCCAAAGCCCAATGACCATAACTAAAACTTGATCTGTAACTTGTCATGATAAAACAATATACCAATTTGAAATATCAAATCAATATTTTCAAATATTAAGAAAAAATGTGGAAAACTGATTTCCCGGGCTGACAGATGGACAGACGGAGGGTGTGTACACCTAGTCACCTTTGACTTTGTCGGAAGGGGACCAATTACATATGGACAGTCGACCTTCCAATGGAAAGAAATGAGTGCCCGTGTCCCAACTCGTTCGCAATGCCGTCGATTCTTCGAATAATCTTATTCTAAAAGGTTACCAATTCAACACTACATTTAAATATTTGAATATTTTTTTTATTGGTATAAATATTGATTTTGTTATTAGAAAATTTTAAACACTACTAATTTTTACACATGTGCAATTACGTAAACAGTACTGACGGTACCACAATCTGTCGATACCTATAATAGTTTAGCATTGTAGAAGCCTACAAGGTCGTGTTTTTCTCCAACTGTCAATGACTGGTTTGCACTAAATCCAACACCCCGTTAGTCCGACACCCCAATAGTCCGACACCCCCTTAGTCCGACACCCCACTAGTCCGACACCCCACTAGTCCGACACCCCGTTCGTCCGACACTTTTTACATAGATTATCATATGACATTATATATAACTATGCAAAGGCTGCCCCAATCTATCGTATGTTTGTTGGTTGAGTGCTAGATACAAGATTTTTTTAAACTAATAGTTATTAGCTTTGAGATAGTTCAGTAACTGAGTCTGTGATAACTCTCAGATTTGTACTTCAATCTTTTTGTTTTTTGGGGTGTAAAAGAACCGATCCACGGTGTTTTGCTTACCTTGGTAGATGTATTTCTCTGCTTCGATCTGACGTATTTAGCCTTTTCATTATGCCCCACTTACAATAAACTCATCATAGATACCAGGACTAAATTTAGTATATACGCCAGACGCGCGTTTCGTCTACAAAAGACTCATCAGTGACGCTCGAATCCAAAAAAGTTAAAAAGGCCAAATAAAGTACGAAGTTGAAGAGCATTGAGAACCAAAATTCCTAAAAGTTTTGCCAAATACAGCTAAGTAGAGGGGCATTATGTCTTCTGGTCTGTGCTTCCGTCTGTCCGTTTGTTCGTTCCGCTCAAGGTTAAACTTTTTGGTCAAGGTAGTTTTTAATGAAGTTGGAGTCCAATCAACTTGAAACTAATATACCATACCGTACAATCACCACTTCAGGTGAGGGGTTGTGCCTGATATGCCAGCTATGCTGGCACTTATGGTAGAAGCATCGTTTTGGGACAAAGAACGATAACTCTTGCTAGACGACCCATCTGAAAAGTTTCGTCACTCTCGTTAAATCTCGTACGATTATTTTTTATTAATGGCTGCCAAAATTCTCGTTCAATCGCGATCTTGTAAAAACAGGCAGAACGGAACAAATTCGATGTTAAATACGACATGAATTTTTATTTGTTTGCAAAAACAAGAATTCAGAAATGTTGGCTACTTGTGTAGCTAATTTAAATTTTATTGTACCACGGAAATTACCGAAGTTATGACAACAACATCCGACGCCATGTTTCGTCTGCTTCAACATTCCATTATCAGTGAGGTCAAAGCAAATGTCCTAAATAATCACAGGTACTTCATTCAAAAGTCACAAAATCATAGTTAACGATAACATATTTAGCGTAAAAGTTCCGTCCAGCCATGGGAACACAGAAAAAAAACTCTGCAAGCAATATATTTCGCATTTCTTTTTACAAATTGACCATGTCGGACATGCGGGGTAAACTCCGGTGCACTGGTTGACCATGACTCCTTATGTTCATCTGCCACATATCATTATTCCCCACACCAAGGAACAGTCATAATTATACAGTTGAATGTGATCACGGTTATTCATGTAGTCAATGGCGAATCCAGCATTTTTCATAAAAGGGGGGGGGGGGCTGACGGGGCGCTCCAGTCATGATTCAGTTATTCCCTATATAATCATCATTTTTCCCCCCAAGAAAAGGGTCTCCCTCTGGATCCTTTGGTAGACCACAGACTAATTCAAAACTTA
This sequence comes from Mytilus galloprovincialis, assembly GCA_037788925.1. Lineage (NCBI taxonomy): Eukaryota > Metazoa > Mollusca > Bivalvia > Mytilida > Mytilidae > Mytilus > Mytilus galloprovincialis. The sequence continues at coordinate 8,661,106 of CM075336.1, read as the reverse complement.
ACAAAAGTTAAAACATTCAAATAATTCACAATCTTCTTATTCTGTACTTTCTATTAAAATGGCAAACTCTCAAGACATCTTTTCATTGATTATGTCACACCTTATACAGTCCCAGGAAATGGAAACTGTTTTGTTTTCTCTCTCTAAGTTGAATCATAAAAGGAGACTTGAGTCTAAGTAGTACATTTAGAACTGACTACTGTATATATTGTATGCTTCAATATTGTCCAAAATTGGATTTTATGGGAAGATGGAGTTATTATGATAACCCATGAGAATAAACCATGATGTGTTTATAGGGCATGTTACTTGGAAGCATGTGGGCTACATCCTTTAAAATTCAAGCTGCAGCAGTCGCCTGCATATTTTATGCATCAGTTTATCCCTGATCAAAACATTTTCACTCTACCAAGTATTTTATCACTATATCACTATCAGGTTCACATTTCAACCTATTTAGCAATACACACTTATGATATAACATCACAGTACAAAAATTGTACTCAGTAACCAAATTGCACCTATTCAACAAAAAATACCTGCAAAAAACTTACAAGTTTTGTTTCACCATGTGAAATTATCTTATTATCATCTTTTTACTCTGGTACATTAATTAATAAGTGATAGATTTCTCTTAGAAGAAATTTAAAGGTCTGAGTGACTATAAACTATACAGAGAACAATACCTGTTGTATTTGTTCAATGGGACAATAGAACTGCAAACAGTTTAAATGGACAGGTAACTATCAGGTGAATCTATGGAAAGGTTCAATTGGGTTCCAATAAAATGAGCAAATTAAATGTGTTACCATGAACATCCTTTTCTTTCAAAAATAATAGTTACAGCATGAAATAAAACAAAATCTCTTTTTATATCCCAGTTTAAAGGATTTGAAATTAACCATACATGTAAAGATGTATGGAATTTGGGTACTGGTCTCATTACAGGATCATGGATTGTTTGGATGTTATTTCAAACTAATTTTTCAATGACTCTACATGGACTCAAAATTAAATTGGTATTACTCTATTGTAAACAAGGGAAGTCTACAAAATAAGCACAGAATAAACTTTTGTCTGGTACATAAAAAAAAGTTTGGTAAAAAAAACTGACAATTTAGGTAAAATTAGGGTATTCTCATGTTAGCAAATTTATTTTCATGACCCAAAAAAAAAAAGTACAAAGCATTTCCCATTTCCATTCTCAATTTTTTTTTGCTATCATATAAGAACTTGAAAAGTAAGCTACATTATGTACATGTAACAAAAAAAATATATGCAAGAAATGACATAAAACTGACTCTGAATTTAATAGTACATGTCAGATATTGATGTAGAACTCACAAACTGAAGATGATCAGAAATACAAATGTTTTTATTCGAGTCAGATTTTTTTTTACCGAAGCTATTCAGCACTATCATTTAAAATTTTTTAGTCAAAATTTAACACTACTAGTCTAGTATTAAGGTTTATCATAACAAATTGGCAAATACAGTCTTATTATCACCTAAAAAATACTGTGTACAGACTGACATGTGCGGTTTGGGAAGTTTTTATGTTTTTAGATAATATAAAAGTTAAATTTAATTTGCATATCTGAAAGATAAAATCATTTTTGGCAAAGATCTAGATTCAAAATATTTTTTTGTCCTATGCTTTTTTATTCATCAATTTGGGAATCAGAATATTTTTTTTCAAGAAAAATAGCATTTTCCATCTGAACTTATAATTTTATTTTAGACATAAACAAAACGTTACTGTGGGCTTGGACATTCGTTCTGAACATGCATGAAATATTTGCCACTGAACGTTAAACAACCAACAACCAATCAATATCTAGGACATTATAAAGCTGGCATTTAAGGTAGCGCCTTCCTCATATTATTCATATGATGAAGACATAATCTTTCAATCAGTTTAATTGAGGTCTGGAGCTGGCGTGTAAGTTAACTGCTAGTAGTGTGTTGTTATTTATGTATTATTGTCATTTTATTTATTTTCTTTTGTTACATCTTCTGACATCGGACTTCTCTTGAACTGAATTTTAATGTGCGTTTACTTTTCTACTTTTGCTAGAGGTATAGGGGGAGGGTTGAGATCTCATAAACACGTTTAACCCCGCCACATTATTTATGTATGTGCCTGTCCCAAGTCAGGAGCCTGTAATCCAGTGGTTGTCGATTATGTGTTACATATTTGTTTTTCGTTCATTTTTTTTATATATAAATAAGGCCGTTAGTTTTCTCGTTTGAATTGTTTTACATTGTCTTATCGGGGACTTTTATAGCTGACTATGCGGTATGGGCTTTGCTCATTGTTGAAGGCCGCGGTATGGGTTTTGCTCATTGTTGAAGGCCGTACGGTGACCTATAGTTATTAATGTCTGTGTCATTTGGGTCTCATGGGCAATCATACAACATCTTTTTTATATTAACCCCGCCTGTCCCAAGTCAGGAGCCTCTGTTGGTCTTTAATTTTAGTTTCTTGTGTATAATTCGGAGTTTAGTATGACGTCCATTATCACTGTACTAGTATATATTTTGTGAAGGGGCCAGCTGAAGGACGCGAGAGTTTCTTGCTTCATTGAAGACCCATTGGTGGCCTTCGGCTGTTGTCACTTCGACACATTCCCCATTTCCTTTCTCAATTTTATCACTTATATTTTTACAGCAAAACTTGTAAGAAGAATCACTTTTAATGTTTAGTGAAAGGTATCTTTGGAGTAGTTTAGCATGAACTTGCAAATATTAGTCACTTTGACATATAATTTGTGACATATCTTTCAGAAATAGTGCAGAACTTAGCAAACTTTTGTTATTCAAAACATTTTTATGACCCTTTTATAGGCATCATGGTTTTGATGAAGTTGAGATCCAATCAACTTGAAACTAAGTTCACATGTTCCCTATGATATGATCTTTCTAATTTTAATGCCAAATTAAGTTTCGATCCCAGTTTCAGTGTTCATTGAACATATAAAATGAAAGTGCTAACTAATGGGGCATCCGTGTGCTATGGACACATTCATGTTCTAATTGATTTTTAGTGTTTGTTTTATGTTGTACTGTTACACCACTCTGAACACGGTCCAAGGTTATGAGAGGATTTAGCGCTCACAAACATATTAAACTCTGCCACATTCTTTAAGTGCCTGTCCTATAGTCCCATTGGTTCAGGTGTCTTGTATTTTTTTGTATTAAATGGTTATAATTTGACCATTATTTTTCTAAATTGAATGGTTTTATATTTTTCATTGTGTAAGCCTAATACAGGACACAATAGGTTATGTGTTTTTATCATTGTTGAAGGCCGTACATTTGCTTACATCCACTTCATTTAAACATTGGTGGATATTTGTTTCATTGTCAATCGTACAACATCTCCTTATTCTTCTATTTTAAGTTTAAATACTGCTACACCAGTACCAGCATCTATTTAGCTCGTCAAAGAGGGAAAGCAAAGCACAATTAAAACATTTGAAATAGCATTCTCCGAGTACGGTATTGCCTGGTAATAAATAGTCGCCTACCAGTTCAAAATTCATTGAACTTCAACAAAATGATAACTTGATCTTTAGATGTCATTGTGTAAAACTATATAACTATTATAAAGTCAATATCTAGATATTCAACCTTACCAAAACAATTTGAGTGTCAGAGCGAGTTCAAGGACCATACATTTGTAGCTCTGCGCAAAATCATCAGACAAGAACAAAATTTGAACTTGATCAGTAACTTGTCATACTAAAACTTTAAACTAATTATCAAATCTATTTCTTCTAGCATTACAAATGAAATGTGGAAATTGAGTATTCGAGTCAATATTCAAAGTAAAGTTCAAGGACCATAACTCTGCACAAAATTATCAGACGAACAAAATTTGAACTTTGTCAGTAACTTGTCATGATTCACCAGCTGTACACCAAATATCAAATCAATATCTTCAAGCACAAAGAAAAAAAGTTTGGAAAACTGATTTGTTGGACTGATGGACAGACAGATATGCAAACCTAAAGACCTCTTTGAATTTGTCGATAGGCGACTTTAACAGATATCTTTATAAAAACATTCACAATATGATAATCATGTATTTTGACTTGTTCTCTAGGCATTACTATATAGAAACCTTTGTTATTGAAAGTTAAATCCTCTGGAACATTTAAATGATCAAATCAGGAGTATTGTTCTATTCAATTGTTCAAAGTTGAAACAAAATGCAGGCATTGTCGTGCTAAGCATTTACCTACTCGTATTTAAAAGTAATAAACAAACTGGAACTGGTGTCTTAACAATTTTTTTTCGTTTGCAAAACTTTTATAGCATTGCATATGCTGTTTCAAAATTTCATATTAGAAAGACACAGATAATGAACCAATATCATCTCAGACCACTTTATTATAAGTCCTTATGCAATAAATTCATAGGGTATAGGTTCTAAGATCTGTGGCTTGTTATATTTTGTCCTCACAAATCTGGCTCCCATTGGTTGTTTGGGCTGAAAAAGAAACAAAACAAGCACAATTAAATGAAAAAAAGTTAAAATGTTGTTTATTGAAACTAATGGTATAATTTCAGACAGATCCATACACTTCAACAATTATTGTCTAAAAACTAGAAAAATGCTTATTTGGGCCCCTTTTTCCTAAACTGTTGGGACCATAGCTCCAAAAATCAATCCAAACCTTCCTTTTGTGATTATAAACCTTGTGTATAAATTTTAAAGATTTCTATTTACTGATACTAAAGTTATTGTCCAGAAACCAATGTCTTTGGATGACACTGACAAGGAAGTGATACTAATATACAACCGAAATATCGTATGAAAATATTATGAAATTACACAAGGGTCAATACAAGCACATGCAATATAAACTTTGAGACAATTATCAGGACTGTACATGAAGAGCCATTACATAAAAAAAATTTAATCATATATACCAAAGAAAGGCTTTTTCATATATATACATAGCACTTGCAAAATTGTAATTTTTTCCCAGACATGATCATCTGTGCCCCTTCTTACAAATATAAATTTTACAAACAAATTACCCCAAACTGGATTAGAAATTTGAAGTAGCTATCCAATTTTTCACATCATCCTTAGTGACCCAACCTAACTAATTTATTGTAAAACTTGTCCTTATAAATCAGGAAATACTTGGGACAAATTAATTCAGGAACCAACAATTAATCAAATCAGCACAGAATAATCACAAGATTTGAAATGCCTCTGTTTACAGTTAATAGACCTTCAGTATATCTAAATGCTGATGTGATTCTAATATGACTCTGGCTCCTAAGACAACTCCTTTTTGTTATTACTTCAAAATGCTGTGCAGTTAAAAGTAAAAGCAGAAAATACCAATTTCAAGTTTTGGTTTGCCCTGAGTGGAAATCAAACCCCTGCATGATGTTCTGTGCTGCTGTTTTAAAGATATATGAGGTCATTGTTATGCCTCTAACCCTTGACCTACCTGTCTTTTAAGGTTGAATCTGACACCCTGGGCCTTGGCTTCCTTCTTCTTTTCACCATTTTCTTGGACTCTCTTCAAGAAATCCAATCTGCAGTTTGAGTGCTTGATGTGCTCAATTCTTACATTGATTCTCTTGGGTAGAATTCGTTCTCTGAAAATAATTGGAATTTTAACGTCAATTTTTATTAGTTCAGGCTTAAATTAAAATATTGTTTGTTTGCCCTTTACCGACCAACCCTATAATTTTGTTCCGACTGAAAATCTTTTATTTGAATTCCCAGCAATATTTAATTTTATTTTATTCGTTCCTATCGAAAATCTTATATTTGTATTTCCCGCTCAAAACTTACTTACCAAAATCCTTGAATTTGAATTGTGATTGGATATTTGATTCAGCATGGGTTTGTGACACAAATTAAATGTGGTCAAAGAACTAAATATTTTGAAGTTGAGCATTTACCTATTATGGTCCAATATCCAAAATATAAGAACATTGCTAAAATCAGCAAATCAAGTATGAAACACTTCTTAGTTAAACCAATATTTCCTAAATAAGAAAGTGCCTGTACTAAGTCAGGAATATGACAGTTGTTATCCATTCATATGATGTGTTTGAGCTTTTGATTTTCCCATTTGATTAGGGACTTTCTGTTTTGAATTTTCCTCTGAGTTCAGTATTTTTGTGACTTTAATCTCTTTTTTTCCCCATATTATCGAAAGTAGCTTGACCTGTCATGTTACATTTGTATACTCAGTATATAAAATTATAATTTTCACCACTTAATAGGCTCTTGAGAAAACTAAAGATAGTAGACATACAATGTAAATATTAAATAATGGATGTGAAGCCTACAATGACCAGTGGTCACACATCTGGGTCACATGTAAGTAGACTTACCGTACTCTTTTGTTTACAACAACACCGACAGCATGAGGTGTAACGTTGAAGATACGACCAGTTTTACCATGGTATATTTTGTGGGGCATACCCTTTTGCACTGCACCATGACCCTGAAAATAATGCATACATTAGTTATAAATGTTTCAAATTGATGAATAAAGATTTGAAGAAAACTCAAGTCTGACTAAGCATAATTAAACATGTTGAATTAATTTTAAATTTGACATTCAAAATAAACCTGTGCAATTTTATTTTTTTTTATCAAAAATAATGATACATGATATAAATTGGTAAACCTTGATCATCAAAGGGATCCATTCATCCATTCATTATAGTTATTCAATTTAAATTTTCTCCTTTGTCACTATCTAATATTCATTATTTAACAAACTATATCTTTAGACAACCCAGTAAGCCACTAGAAGGTTGGACAGAAATAAAATTCGGCTGGGCCACTTTATTAGATATACTTTCAACACTCAACTAGTATAATCAGTGCCTATTGTTACTTGCTTCTTTAATGGTATCCTTTTTTTTAATATTAACAAACCTTAATATCGACGATGTCTCCTCGTTTGTATATTTTCATGTACGTAGACAGTGGAATAACACCATGCTTCTTGAATGGTCTTGAGAACATATAACGTGTACCACGCCTATAACCCTTTGTGTTGGTCATGATGAAGTCTACAAATGCCAGATAATAAATTATTATATATACATGTATGGATTGCCATGGATCATATAATCATGTACTGAAAAACTTTAATCATGGTTAGAGAGAACCATGTCACTGCAGTGTAAAAGTTAACAAAAATCCAAGTTGATCTTATATTAGTAAAATACAGATATCAAAGCATTTTCTCTACTGTAATCGAACCAATTTTTAAAGCTTGTAGGAAATATTTTTTCTAAATCATCTGCACATTTTATTTCATTATATAAAATTTTGTAAATAATTTTAACACCGCCATCAAAGTTAAGGGATAGTGATTATGGCTCAAAAAGTTAATTAATGAACAGTCACAATCTAAATTAAAAGCAGAAACAAAAAAGACCAGGCTCAAAAGTAGAACATTGTTTTCATCATTTTTTCTACAAATTTAAAATTTCTAGTGTTATTTTTTTCAATTTTTAACTTCCAGCTAAAGTCTATTGAGAATCTTCAACAATTAATTCAAAAAATATCAAAATCACTGATAGTAAAATTTGGAAAAAATTGTGTGCCAAAATTCAAATCAGTCTCAGTCACACTAAGTTTATATTGCAGTTAATAAAACAAATGATATGACAGTCAGGGGTCCTTCATTTGTACTTAAACAAGTAATCTTTATTCACTTGAAGAAGTAAATAAAATATACTTGCATAAGTTAATTTTAATGTTTGAAAAATCTTGCCCTTAATTTTCTCAAAAATTTACTTGTTTAAGTAAAAAAAACAAAAAAAAACAATCCCACAAAAAGTTTTGAGATGTACAAACATGCCTTTAACAATTTTTCTGGGATTAGCTCAAATTTTTTTATTTCGAGTTCTATGTTTCATCTCATTTTTGTCAAAAATAAACTGATTGAGCAAAGATCACAATAAGGTTTGGTTTTCGCATTTTGACCTGGTGGATTTATCAAATATAATAGTTATTGTGCAATCAAAGATGGTTTATAAGAATATGCAATTATACCCCAAAAAAAAATGAGACAAAAGACATAATTTTGAGTGATTTTTTGTTTGATACAAATGTTTATGTAAACAGTTTCAGAAAAGCTATGGATTGAAATTCTACTTCTGGTAAATATTTTGGGAAATATGAGACGTCTTTTTCACCCTTTTAGAAATTTTTAAACCAAAAGGGAGATTGTTGCCATAGACCAAAAAGAATTTATATTTTACCATTTTAACTACTCCATATAAAATTTATAGAAGATTCTGATTACACATCACAGGCACTTGTTTCTATCCATAGGAAGGTGGCTAACGAAATTTTTGTAGGTCACGACAGTCTCCGCTTCGGACGCTTTTTCTACCCTTCAACTTAATGCTAAAATTCCCTACCTTATATGAATCGATTCAGTGAATATTTTCCTTTAACACTAAACTAATTTCATAATCCCCACTGTGTTCCTCTTTACGGTAATCTACTCTCAATTCACTAAACCATGACGAAAACTTGAACTACCATCTTTTCAATGTATCTACTTCCGGTTGACATCGCAGTAAATTTATTTTGTTTTCATTGACTCAGTTTCTTTCCCCTAATTCTTATGAATATGAATACGTTTTTTACCTCCAAAATAAAAGATCGATGAAAATGTTTAGAGTTACCATATACATTCGGAATTCTCTATATTGAATTCATTCAAATTAGTTTCTGACTTTCTGATTTTTTTAATAACAACGATAAATGTACTTATTTCGGTGAAATTCCATCTTAAAAAATATATTGATAATGAAAATAATAACCTGGTAATTTTATAGAATCATTTCGTTTTTAAAAAGATAGCATTCTGCCCACAAGCGGAAGTAGATACATTGAAAAGATGGTAGTTCAAGTTTTCGACATGGTTTAGTGAATTGAGAGTAGATTACCGTGAAGAGGAACACTGTGGGGATTATGAAATTAGTTTAGGTGTTAAAGGAAAATATTCACTGAATCGATTCATATAAGGTAGGGATTTTTAGCATTAAGTTGAAGGGTAGAAAAAGCGTCCAAAGCGGGGACTGTCGTGACCTAAAAAAAAATTCGTTAGCCACCTTCTTCTATTTATATGGATAGTCGACCTTCCTATGGATAGAAACAATTGCCTGTGTTACACATGTACCTGTGAACATACGACACAATCAGTAAGCTTAACTTGCGTGAAAGCATTGAAAAGGTGGATGGCAATTTCATACAGGGTAAATTTTGATATTTTTTCTCAATTGTTTGTTGTTACTAGAATATAACGCAAGCCCCTAAGAGTAAGAGGAAGAACTACAGTTCCACAGCTATTGGGCTAACCAATTTAATGCACTCAACAGCTCAATACGAAAACTTTAAAAATTCTATATTAAAAGGATTTAATCAATTTCCAAATGGAAATATTGCAATGACATTTTTGAACTTAGTGCATATTTGTACTTCAAAAATAATGTGATTGCATGTGGTCAAAGCCAAAGCGGAGAAAAAATCGTGCCTATCCTGTAGAACACAGGATTTCTTTGTGCCATACATCTACAATTTGTATAAATGCGATAAATATTTGTCGAAGTGAATATTTATTGACAAAACAAAACGGTTTAAAAGGGTAAAAATGGAAAAAATATTCCGACAAACACGTGCAACAACCTTTCTGATTTCTGACCGGAAGAAAAAGGAAGAGACATGCGCAATCAACTAAATTTCTGTCCTCAATATTTCGGCCCAAGATATCATTTCGGCCTTCATTTTTCTATGATACAATTTTTAATGCAATATCATTTTAAAATTTTAATGCGTTCTTCTATATTCTTCTGAAATAATACACTTATAAACAGTAAATATACAAAGGCTTTCATGTACAACATTTCACTTAAACTTATATCATTAATCAGTGGCGTAGCGAGGTAATTTTTACGCGTAACGTAACGGTACCCAAATTGCACCGAGTACCCAAATTGCACCTATTTATCAAAAATAGCAGCGAAAATCTAACAAGATTTCCTAGAGGCTTAAAAAAATGGTATTTTTATGATTTGAAACTATGCACGTCTTTCAACATAGGTAAAAATATTTAGATATACACAAAACGTTCACAATATTTATCAACAGATGAAGTGTTTACTGAAAAAGCAAAATGTACTGAAACGTCGCCATGCGACGTCATCAAAACGTCATCTTTTTAAAATTAACAAATACAATACGTTTCAAGTATCCATTTCTTAAAAAATGAAGAGTAAGCATGGACAAATATCCAATTGTTCAAAATATTTGAAAAAAATAAACAATAGCTCTGATATTCGACTTTTGACGATGCGAATTCAAGCATGGATGCAATTTGGGTACTCCTCATTACAGAATCTTGGATGGTTTGGAGGTAAGCATATGTTACCCGACCATTCATTTGTGTAGTACACTGGCAAATTCAAAAGGGACACATAACATAAATAATAAGGATATTTCTTACTGAATAGATAAGAATGACCAAAAGAATGACAGAACAAAGAAATATAGAAATGATGCCCCCCCCACCCAACTCCCTGTTGCCCTCAATCCACACCCTCATATATCATTGTGACAGATAGTTTTGTTAAATATATTTAACTGGTTTTGTCTTCAAAAAGAATATTTTATTTGTATACAAAATGTTGTTAATATGTAATGGACAATATATACCATGCCCTCTCAGCCGAAGTCGTAATCTCATTTCAATGAAAGGAAGTATTTGAAAGCTTGCCTCCCTGTGCAATATGTTATTTAACGGTGACCAGGCCAGTCTGATTTAAATAACTTGTCAGTATAAAAATGAAAAATTAACGAAAACAAATTTGATACAAAAATTAACCATGAAAAAAAACTTCAAGAAAGTGTAGGTTTAAAAAAATAATTGATATGTATCAAATTTTAACCCAAGATTGTAAACTGATGCAAAAAGAAATTCCTTTTATTCATAAATCAGAACTCATCATATATAATTTCGTCATTTTGCTCTCAATACTCGTTTGACCATAAACAGTTTTTGTCCAGCTACCGTAAAATTTTACGAAGGTTTGACAAAGTTATTGGTATCTTCAAACTTTAACCACGTATATACCACGTAATGAACCTACATGTATGTACACATAGTTATTGTAGCAGACAGAGTTATTAGTTAATTTTTAGCTCCCTTTGGTAAAACTCTAAATTTCATATTTGATGTATTTCATTGTTAATTAATTTTCATGACGCTTATTAAGGATACATTTGTTAAATTACATAGCTTTTGCTATTTTAATTCATTGATTAAAGATATTTATTTAAATTGTAAAGTTTAATATTTTCATCGTTGCAAATTCTTTGGTTACCTTCTGTGAGAAATTTATATATTTTATATAACTAGTTTTAGATTCTTATTTCGGATTTTTGAGGACTGACATTCAGTCCAACCATGGAAAGCCAGGCTTTCCAACCAAGTATCCATTAGGTTAGTGCATTTGCTACATGCCTCCTTAGTACGGGTTAATTTGAAGTCATTGAATGCTTCATTTCTACACTTTTCGGCTTTTCATGATAAAAGTTGTACTTAGTTATAATTAAATTATATACTGTTTTCAGTTTTTGGTTTTCATTTACTTAGATATATTATAGCGCATCACTTTTGGCATCAGTCGTTTTCCGCACACATCAGTTTACAAACTAGAATTAGCTGTGGTCCGCATCCCCGAATCTTAGGCAGAATTGTTCCTGCTACATTATATTATTGACACCGACGACGAAAAGGACCGAAATGTCTCGCTTTCGCGACATAAATGTTAATAGCTCGACAAAAAATGCAAACCACATATCGAATCTTAGCACATAATGAATTGCTTAAAAAAAAATAAGGAAAGTGAGTTGATAGAATTCACTGTAGATTTAGACTTTGACAGAAAATGAACAAATATATAATATGATACTAATTTTCGTCACTTTTGTTTGCAATTGCAAGCCATTGAAGAAAGACTTAAAAGATTGATGTACTGTTAACCAATTCTTTCATTTTTATTTAGATGAAAATATTTTTTTTATCCAATTCAAGTGTACGCCCGGGCGTTTTGACGTAAACGTAGCTACGTGCATGTTAATCTTGCAGCATGATGATGCTTTTCAAATTTCGGTGTCACTTTGTGCCGGTGTCCTATAGCCATTCTTCCCCCATATTTCCCCCTGGAAAAATTGGCATGATCCAACTTTCTCCCCTCAGCGTTATAGGGGGAAAACGAGGATCAGGCCAATCCCCCCTCACTTTTGCGGCATAAGAAACTAGTGTTTCCCCTTGTAATATAACGTTGGCGACGTCAGTTAGAAATATTTATCCTAATAAAACATTTTTTTTAATAGTTTAGCGGTACCAAAGCTTTACGGAGTCGTGTTAGTATGCATTTGATATATATTTATATATACATGTACATACATTTTATATTCATACACACGAAGTACATGCTGATGTGATGATCACATCCATTCTTTTTCGTGAACCCTTGGTATCAATGACTAAATGAATACAATTACTTAAACTACGTCTTGTCGATTTGAAGATTGTTCCCTGGACAGACGTCTATGATGTCTCCGACATACAATGGTGAAATGACTTTACATGATAAATCATGCTTAAGACCCCGTTGTAAAAGAACCCATCAAAGGCACGGATAGAGAAAAATACTCGTCGCACTAAAGCTTTTATTAAGGAGAAGAGGTCCGATACGGATGACACTTCATCAAACCTAAAGAAGATATGTAAACCCTCTCCAACAGGCATGGGAGACATGGAAGTACTACAGGAACTACCCCCATTAGTGTGAGCTGTACAAGATCTACAAAATATCCCGTCTGCCCTAAAAAAAAATTAACGGTCCCATTTTTCTTGCACTAGATGCGCATTTCGACAATACATGTCTCTTCAGTGATGCTGGTGGCCAAAATATTTGAAATCCAAAGCTTATATAAAAGATGAAGAGCTATAATCCAAAAGGTCCAAAAAGTATAGCCAAATCCGTGAAAGGAATCAGAGCTTTGCATGAGGGAGATACATTCCTTAACTTATAATAATTTCTATCATTTTGTAGCAATAAATTTTAATAACACAAAAAAATCCGTATTTTCATGCAAGTACCTAAGTACTGGCTACTGGGGTGGTGATACCCTCGGGGACTAATCGTCCACCAGCAGAGGCATCGACCCATTGATATTAAAAAAATTAACGGTCCCATTTTTCTTGCACCAGATGCGCATTTCGACAATACATGTCTCTTCAGTGATGCTCGTGGCCAAAATATTTGAAATCCAAAGCTAAATGTGCTAAGGGTTGACCACGATCCATCACTAATGATACAAATATCCATCTGTGTTACACTGACGTGGTAGTAAGTAATTAAAGGCCATGCACCGTACGGCCTCGAACAATGAAAAAGAAACATAGTCCGCTATTAAATTCCCCGACAATAAAAATTTGAAAACAATTCAAACAAAACTAACAGCCTTATTCATTGATCGCAAAATAATTTACGAAAAAAAACTTGACAGACATGAACCATGAATAACAACCACTGTACTGCATGTTCCTGGCTTTGGAATGGGCATTGGCACATACACACTGATGTTATGAATGTGGTGGCCATAAACTCAACTCTCCCCAATGAACCCAACCTAGGACAGCACAACGAAAAAAAAAGAAAAAAATGTAAAATATCAGTTACAATTGGCTTCCCTACAATATATATAAATGGCCATGACTGCTCTTTAATTCTTGTATTTGTTCTAAAAAATTGTGTTTTGTTCACTGCAGACGTGTCATGTAAGAGGACAATAGATGATGCTTTGCAGTAAGATAAATGAGTGATATTGTAAGTTTAGAAAGTCTTTCGAGATGAGTGCCGATTCTGTTTAGTATTTTTAGTTGTGAAAAGTAAAATCACAAAAATACTAAACTCCGAGGAACATTTTAATTTAAAACGGAAAGTCCCTAATCACAAATCAAATGCTACTCAATGTTCCGTGCAGCAAAAAAGGAACTTGGTAACCCGGGCGACGTCCCAGCCGGTTTGTTCTTTGTGTTATTTGTATTCATCATGCATAAAGCTACCAAGTTAGTGATGCCCTCGGGGAATAATCCACCAGGAGTAAAGTTTCTTCCAGTTCTACATCGACTTGGTTGTAATTAAAAGTAAAATGAAATGTGAGTGTTGAAACCCAGTTTAAAGTCTAATGTTACACCAAGAAGTTTTACCTCGTCGTCACATTTTATATTGAATCCATTTAGGTTGAAGACCATATTTTGAGTGTGTGTTTTTTACCTATGACAATTGCCTGGAATTTTTATGGGTTTGCCTGCATTTTGTTGAGAGAGAAACATGAATTCAACCATGATATTAGGGAGTTACCGTCTTCCTCTAAGGTTTTAATTGTTGATTCCAAAGTTGTACTTTATTTTGAGAAATTGTTATCATCAGCATAGTTATATAAATCCCACTCGGTTTGACAAAAGAAAGATGTCATTATGAATACATTAAATAATATAGGGCCTACTGTATAGATCCCTGAGGAACACCTTTATAAATATCTTGCATTTGACTGATACTCTTACCTATTTTACAAACTGTTTTCTTGTAGTCAGATAATTTTTGAGCAATTCAAGTGTAGATGGACTAAGACCTTATTTTCCCAGTTTACAAAGAAGTAGATCATGAGGACGATAGTCAAAAGCATTACTGAGATTCATTTATGTTGCTGCTAAGTATTCATTATTGTCCAGTGTCTTTTTCCAATCTTCCAAAATGTTAAGTATTTGTTGTCATAGCTTTGATCGAAAAGCCGAATTAAAGGAAATGGTGGAAATTGAACTTGAGACAAGTGGATAATGATAAATCAAAAAGCTGTGTGATAGGTTTACTCACTACAGGTTTACTTAACAACGTGTAAATTTTTTTGTGATAAACCATCTTTACAAGTTGATTTTTATTTGACCAATTCTTTTAGAAACAAATTCTTCATTTTAATATAGAATCAGTGAATCAATAAGTTTATTTAATGCTGACCCATTTGAGTATCTATTAGTAATAGCTTCTATACTTGAGCACTTGTCATTCACATATATGCTGTTGTCAGCGATGTTTTAGCAACATTTGCAAAAAGTTAAAAAAAAAAAAAAAAAATCAGATGGACCAACTAGGACCGAAATGTAAAAGGCCGAAAGTAGTATACGAAATTCCGAAATATATGCTAATTTCCGATCCGACTACAGGTTTAAATTTAGAATAATTAAGATTTCAAAATGGACGTCAGATTTATTGACTTGAGCCTGCAAGTTTAAATTATACGATTTTTCCCGAATGAAGATGGTAAATTGAAATTATAAATTCTTAAACACACTCATATTAATGTATTTTTGACGAAGAAGGATCGTGTTCAGGGAAAATGAAAACAAGAAAGCCGTACAAGACGTCACAACTGATGTCGTGATTTAACTGCATTCTGCTTCTGCTTCTGCCTGATAATGACCACAATCAACGAGCTGATTATTATGTCATGACTGAGGTGCGCATGCAGACCCCCCCCCCCCCAATTTCAATAAATTAGTTCAGCTTTGTCAGTGAGGCTTTAAAGGCCTCGACAGACGGTGCTGATGCTACCCCAGGAGGGAGAGCGTTCCAATCCCTGATTGTTCTTGGGAAAAATGAGTATTTTCTGTAATCACTTCTGCTTGCTGGAATTTGGAAACTTTTGTCGTGCATGTTCCTCGACAGTCGTGTTGGTTGCATAAGACGACCTTCCTTAATTACAGCCACTTTGTCGTGTTCTATTTTATAGAGCATAGTTAGCCTAGCATCTTTTCGCCTTTTTTCCAGAGATGGCCATTCCAGGTGCTCAATCATTTTGCTGACACTTGAGTGATTATGGTGTTTGTTGGAAACGTATCTTGCTGCTCTTCTCTGGACCATTTCTAAACGATCTATTTCGGTTTTAAAGTATGGGTCCCATACTGGACTTGCATACTCTATTATTGGTCTTGCAAGGCTTTTGTATGCATTTTCTTTTACTGAGGTTGCTCCTATATTTAGATTTCTCTTTAGGAAGCCTATAGTCCTGTTGGCTTTGTTGCATATATTATTGATATGATCATTCCACTTCAGTTCGGATGTGAAGGTGCAACCAAGGTATTTAGCACTTTTGACAGGTTCCAGTTTGTGACCATGCAATGTGTAAGATGTTGGAATGGTGTTGTTTTTGCGGCTGATGGTAAGAACGTTGCATTTGTCCGGATGGAAGGACATTTTCCATTTGGCTTCCCATGTTCCTAGTTTGTCGAGGTCGCTTTGAAGGTCGTTTGAATCTTTGTCGGATGAGATGGTAAGATATGCTATTGTATCATCAGCAAATAGGCGGACAGTGGATTTGATCCCATCTGGCATGTCGTTGATGTAGAACAGGAATAATGCAGGACCAAGGACAGAGCCTTGGGGAACTCCAGATTCTACATCAATATGTGATGAGCACTCTCCATCCACAACCACTGCTTGCGTTCGGTGTGATAGGAAGCTGGCAATCCATCTATTGGTTTTACCACTGATACCGTAATGTTCTAGTTTGTGTACTAGGAGACTGTGACCGACTTTATCAAATGCCTTTGAGAAATCCATTATAAGAACATCTGTCTGTTTACCTGCACTCATATTTTTAGTGATGTCATCCACGAATTCGATTAGTTGGGTTTCACACGAGCGTTTAGTACGGAAACCATGTTGTAACGGATAGAGGATTTGATGTTGATCAGCATGTTTCATGATGTGGCTTGTAACTATATGCTCTATCAGTTTGCAGCAGATACAAGTTAGAGAGATTGGTCTATAGTTTTCTGCTTTATATCTTTCTCCTTTCTTGAATACTGGTGTTACGTTCGCATTTCTCCAATCATTTGGTACTTCCCCAGTTTCTATTGATGTTTTGAAAATGATTGTAAGGATTGGGGCTATTTCTGTGGCCAGTTCGTTGAGAAGTTTAGGTTTTATATTATCTGGTCCAGCTGCTTTATTTGGATTTATTTTTTGTAGGAGTTTGAGTATACCATTTTCTGTGATGTTGAGTTCCTCTGCTTTGGGATATTGACCTGTCATATTACATCTGGATTTAAACTTGTGTTCATTATATGTGTCCTTGGCAGAAAAGGCAGATTGGAATTGCTTGTTTAGAATAGTAGCTTGGTCAACAGGGTGGGTGTGTAGTATACCTTCACTGCGAAGTGGTGCAACTCCATTGCTTTCTGTTTTTTGATGTTTGATGTATGTCCAGAACCGTTTCATACTACTATATTGGTTGTTTTCCTCCTTAGGTGTTACTATGTTCTCAATGTAGTTCCAATATGAGCGACGGAGCTCTCTTTGTACCATTCTCTTTGTTTCCCTAAGTTTGGATTTTATTGAAGGAACAGCTGACTTTTTATGCTTTTTGTACAATCTGTCACGGCGTTTTATTAGTTTGCGTACTGATGGTGTGAGCCAAGGCAGGCTGTCTTTCTGTTTTGCCATTTTGTGTGGGATGTGATTTGTCACACTCTGGTTTAAGTTGGTCTTAAAGGTTAACCATAGCTCCTCGGTTGAACTGCCGTTTGCTGCTAGTTCCTTGATCTTTTGATGGGTGTCATTCATCTCCTTCTTAATGGTTTCCCAGTTTGCTTTTCTATATAGGGGAATTTTTCTTGGTTTTTGTTTCCTTGATATTGGCTTGGTGTCTATTTCGCTAAATACAATATCATGGTCGGACAATCCAGGTATTATTTTGGTACGTGTAAAGCGTGATGGGTTATTGCAAGCCCTCTGTAAATTATGTCTGTCGTTCTGAATAAAACAGGTTGAGGAGAATCACTCAGATCCTCATAAATATTTGTTAAATAACCCAAAATAGGTATCGACTTTCAATGAATAAACATCTGAGGATATCAAGACATTTGCTCTAATGCTCTCATACTATTGTCATAGTTGAAATTGAAATAATATGAGGCAGGCATTGCCTGTTAATGGGGACGAAGTCTGTATTCATTTTTTTCTAATTCAAACATGTTGATAAAAGAAACGGAAATACCGAAACGTTTCCAATATTGGTTCTGTTGTTAGGGATTTAGTTGTGAAGTTGTTTAAGTTATGACATCATATTCAATGTAAACAGAGAAACGCTGTTATCTGGTAACGTTTTTTTCATATCAAACAATTATTAAAAATGATTGGGTGTTGAATTCCGTCCTATATTTGTTGATATGTTGATAATTATACATTTTATTCAAAGTCTCATGCAAACAAGACAGCAACAGGAAGTAGATCTGAAATTTTTTTTAACGATTTTGACTTCATTGCAGTATCTAGAATGAAAAATTCAGAAAATTTCCGGATTTTTTTTTTTTTTTATTATTGATTTTTCTACCGTAATTGGGACTTTGTCCCCATATAACATGTATAACAATTCTATCAGGAATTTACGCCATAATTTGACAAATGGGCATTGATGCTTTCTGGGTCTCTACTTCTTCTAAATACTGCCCACATTCAACATAATGAATATTCTGGCATGTTGGGCATAATTAAAAACGGGTTAAAACAGGAAATTGAAGGACAGCTCCCTTTTGCTGTTTTGTTTCTTGAAGGAAATGAATATAAAGTTTAACATTTTGAAAAAGCATTATACAACCCCAGAATACTCTAAATCCAGCAAGCACATTAATTTTCTTCTACTTTTTTTCATCTGTTTATATGATTAAGCTATCTGTCATGTCTGTTTGCATATGAGACACTACATTTTTAGCACACATGTATGTCACTTTTTTATTTTTGGACACTTTAGATTTATTTAAAATAGCAAATCATCAGTCATTCAGTGTTCTGTTCAAAGGGTTTTACCAATATTCAATAAGCAATCCCAATTTCATTTTAATTGATTGATCAGGATTCAGGACAAGTAAACATCATTGAAAATGTTGCATACAAACTCGGAAACAAGCCACACCCTCCTTCTAGACATCTGCTCATGCAAATAAAATGTACATGTACAATGTTCAATACGTAAAGGATTTTAAAAAATGAAGATGGATGGGATCAAGGATCCGGAAATTTTTCCATGTCATTTCGGTCATTTTTTTTTTGTGATGTAATATTATCATGATGCACAATACTGATCTGATCTAGTCTTTATCTTCCTCCTCTAGCAGGAGCTTCGCTTCTATAGCGTAATTCCAATTTGCACCCTTATTTGCACCCTAACCCTTACACACGGGGCACTCATAAAATCAGTATACGTAGGTAGTTATTATAATAATTTATATAACAGTAACATATATACAGCATGCGGACTAATCCATCACCATGATGCACAATAATGCATGTTTCTGAGGGTGACAAGTCTTGCACAAGGACCAGTAAAGACCTTATCTGTGAAATATTAGTTCAAACAAGTGTAACTGTACCTTGAACTATCAGTAACAGTGATGTATTTGAGGTACAAACTACACGAGGAGACGTTTGTTGTTGTGTATTGCATCTCTGAGGTCATATGCATAACCCTATAAATTTGCATAAATTACAAGAGGAATAATTACGGCATGTTTCATCATTTTGAAATAAAGTTATATAAACCAATTAATAAACTGTGTTATGTTTCTTTTTGTATGTACATATATCGTTTATGTTGTTCAAATTGTTGCTGTTTGGATGAGTGTAATTGATTACTTAATACACAACAAGATAAATGTGTATTCACCTGGTTTACAATATGAGGATCAAAAAGTGGAAACTTTTCTGTGAATAAATAACTCAAGTCTGGTATAGTGATAACAATTGAATTTAATAACAAAATTCATGATTTTAAATAAATAAATAATTTATCTGAATGATAGTTTGTAAACAATAACAAGAATTCAATGAAACCAATCGGAAGTGCAAAAAAAAACAAAAAAAATATAGATTGTTCATTCGCTGAGATATTTCTTTTAATAAATAGTCTGTGTGGCTTCAAATGTAAATTACGTTATTCATTTTTAATTCTTTTTTAAAACTTTTTTTTTAATTCTTCATTTCTATAAACTATATGCTTTACCACTTTTGCAAATCTTTTAATATCTTTAACTACCATTCCCGACCGAAAAGTTAACAGTAAAATCAATCTCTCAAATAAGATAATTATCAATTAACCCATGTTGATCCCCAGTTTTCATGCGCAAACTCAGTAAACATAAATCTATATTTAACCAGCAGTGTCCAAATCAGCTGATCGACTATAAATGGATTGATAAATGTTTTATTGGGATAAATATAGAAAGATTCTCTAGTCAACAGTGTCATTTGTCTTCTTTAATGAATAAAAAAATGACAAAATCTAGGTCAGAATGGTTAAAACGTTAAATTTGATGCACAGGAAATCGCCATATTGTTTTTATTTCTGAACAGGTGTTTCCAGGTGAGATTTGTGTACATCGCCTTTATGGGTTTAATCAAGACAATAACGACACCCAAGCCGAATTCAAACTTCCTGGACATTGATTACTATCCTCAAGTGGTGATAATTACTATGTAAACAAACCTAGTGGCTTCAACCCAGACTTACCCCACGCTGTGACTCGACAGAGTCCTGTTCATTGTTTTCACTTATATTATAAAATAAACAACAAACTAATGATAAATATTTATTAAAACACAACTCAAATCAGCAAACATTTTATTTTGTCTCAAACAAATCTATTTTTCTTGATGACCTGAAAACGAAAATAAGTTCAAAATGGCGACCGAAAAATCCTGATCGTAATGAAATGACCGAAATTATTTCTGTAAAAAAAAAAAAAAAGACCAAAATCCCAATAAATCATTTCGGTCTTCTGAGTTTCCAAATCGGTCATGACTGGCATATATGACCGTTTCCGGACCCTTGGATGGGATACATGGTAGTTTCAGTAGTAACAATGTATAGAATGTTAGGAAACACTAAACTGAATAAACAAATTACCGGTAATTATTTTTGTAAGGATATTTCAAATTTTAGAATTTCAGTGTAGTAATGCACATGTATTGACTTGTACATGTATGTTTCCATTATTTTCTGTTTGCAGGGGAATAATCCTTCACAGCTGGAGAAAGAAATAGGTACAGAACAGTTACCCGCCAATGAACATTACTTTGGTCTGGTCAATGTAAGTGATAAATATAGAAATAGGTACAGAACAGTTACCCGCCAATGAACATTACTTTGGTCTGGTCAATGTAAGTGATAAATATAGAAATAGGTACAGAATAGTAACCCGCCAATAAACATTACTTTGGTCTGCTAAATATAGAAAAAGCTACAGAACAGTTACCAGCCAAGGAACATTACTTTGGTCTGGTCAATGTAAGTGATAAATATAGAAATAGTTATAGAACAGTTACCAGCCAAGGAACATTAATTTGGACTGGTCAGTGTAAGTGATAAATATAGAAATAGTTATAATAGAACAGTTACCAGCCAAGGAACATTACTTTGGTCTGGTCAATGTAAGTGATAACAAATTCAGAAATTATCAAGTAATATTATACATTGTAGGTTAATGCTGATATGAAACAATTTACAAGTAACATATGTATACGTGTTATTTCATGAATTATAACTATCACTTTAGAAATATTTTTAATATTTATAATTTTAGTAATAAGTGAGAAAAAGATATCACTTGGACAAGAAATATCTATCCATGCAAGAAATAGACAAATAGGCCACAACCATAAGAGAAAAGCATTTATGGTCTTCAAACTCATGCATATCCATAAGAAACCACTCTACCTTGTTAACACATTGTAGACAAAATGCATATTTATGACCTCTATTATGTCAAAATACATAAAAATAAAATCAACATAATACTCACTTACATGTAAGCATAAATTATCTTGGTATTGTTTTTCTTAAATTTATTAAACATGTTTGCACAACCAACAAGAAAAGAGAAGCTTTTACAGTTGTCAACTATGTAATCAAGAGGTTGGAGGTTGAGATGTTATTTTAAAAAAGATAATTAAATCACTTTTTCAAGGGAATACACTTCCTGACTTCAGAGTATTATTTGTAAATATGATAAATATTAAATTCATCTCAAATTTAGCCACACAATGTTAGATCTGCATATTTTTATCATCAGATTTTTATTCTTCATTTGTTCTTCCTTCTGCAGAATTTTGAACCCCTGCTTCTGTCATTAGTTTTCATGTACATGTATAAGATATAATTAAATATACAATAACATCATGAGCATGTTAAAGTTGTACATGTATCTTGTTCAAACATGTACATTTTTTTGGATTTATTAATATTATGACCATATCAATTATCAAATCAATACAAATAAACGTTGTTTTTTTTACATTCTTGCTTATTTTTTGTTTGCAGTTTGGTAACACATGTTATGGTAACTCTGTGCTGCAAGCTTTGTATTTTTGTCGACCATTCCGAGAGAAAGTTTTACAATTCAAACAACACCAGAAGAATAATAAGAAAGAGACATTATTGACTTGCCTGGCTGATCTTTTCTATAGTATAGCTACACAGAAGAAAAAAGTGGGAACCATTGCCCCGAAGAAATTTATCACAAGACTGAGAAAAGAGTATGGTATGTGATCACACATTATATTCATACTCAGGGCTTATACAGGATGTGGGAACTACTATTAAAAAAATATCTTTAAAATTTTGTGTACCTCTATCTTATTCTATTCTGCAACTTTATTTACCACGACTTTTAGGTTAGCTACTTAAAGGTGGAGTAAGTGAACAAAATAGAGATACTAGTAAACAAAAATTAAATTAAAAATAAAAAAAATCACAAAAAAAGAAGAAATAAAGGGGCAATTCCAATTTAAGTTTAAAAAGAACAGACAACAGTGAAAGAAAAAGAAGAAATTATATTTATCTAAACACTACATAGAATATTCAGTATTATACAAACTTTAAAAAGGAACTAAACAGATCAGCTGCATGCAAGGGCTCTATAGCCAGTCAAGGTCGTTAAACACTTCCGTCGTCGACGTAGCTGCAAGAAGTTTCAATGCATATAAAATCTTGTTTCCTTTTTCAAAGAATTCTATTTATTTAGTTTATCCTTAATCCATTAAGCAAGCAACAATCAATAAATCATTCGTTTTTGTCATCTCTTTAGTTAAATGATACATGTAACAACAAATAAACCAAAACACATATTTTCATTTGTCAAAAAGCTGAATACCAGATATACATGATCATGATGATATATCAGAAGTACATGTATGTACCTAACAGAAGTTCTGGCATAAATAGAGAAAAATCCTGCATTCTCACAATCTCCTGGCACCTAATTTCATCTTTCAAATGACCATTTTTATGTATGAAATTAAAGAAAGAAAAGAAAAAATCTCAAAGAAATTTCAATTTTTTTTTATGTAATGGTTTGTTTTTTATTTTCTTTACCTTATGCTTCAAATTCATTTGCTTTTTAAGGAGTTTTATTCATATAATAATCCGATTTGTTAGAAAGAAAAAAAAATCTTTGATCGATTATTTTGCATAACTACATGCATTTGTAAACAAATGACCCCATTTTACTCCAAAGACGGTTACATGTATTTAAATCATACAATTATTTCTCAAGCATTGACAGAAAATTGATATATCCTCTGATTTTCTTTTTTTTTGTAAACTGTTCAATAAGTTGGATACATAAATCATTTGGAAATGTTATTTATTTGTGGTGGAGTCAACAATTCTACTTTCGATTTTGACCTTGATTCTCTGAACACCACGTGGGCTTTGAAAAATGAACTTCAAAAGACTGTTTTCCAAAT
The DNA here is from genome assembly GCA_037788925.1 of Mytilus galloprovincialis. NCBI lineage: Eukaryota > Metazoa > Mollusca > Bivalvia > Mytilida > Mytilidae > Mytilus > Mytilus galloprovincialis. The sequence continues at coordinate 8,637,223 of CM075336.1, read as the reverse complement.
TCTTAACAACATGATCTACTACACTTTCTTTTATTTGACTGATATTAGTCCATAACATAAAATTGTCATCCTATCTGATTGTCTTCACGTTCTAAAAGCCAAAACCAAAGAGTTAATGACCATTGGAACGTCTCTATTGTTATCGTTCAATGACCACCGGAACATCTCTCTTGTTGTCTTTGAAAAGAAATGATGCATTCTGACTTTAAATAGACAACCAATCAGTGACCTGAATTCATGTGAACTATATTTAGTCCGAGGTAAACACTGAATTTTCATCCTTGTTTATCGTGACCGTGACTTTGCGACAATACGTATCTCGGCTGCCTGTAAAAATTTGAAAAAGAATTTTTTTTCGTTTTGAATTTATATTTTTGTCAGTAAAGTAGCTGGCACTTGCAGCCACCGTAAACAGGGGAAATCCACCGTCTACCAGCTACTTTGGAAAGCCCTGATTACTTTAATTCAAATGCTTCGTAAATTTTTGGTCAATATTCATTTTGTTTTTTTCAGAATTATTTGATAATTATATGCAGCAGGATGCACATGAATTCTTGAATTACTTGTTAAACAGAGTATCAGAGCTGTTACAAGGTAAGCCATATTAGTGGGGACTGCACAATGTATCCTGTATGACTTCTTTCATAGGAAAACTTTAGTTTCGTCTTAGAATAAGACAGACATGAAAGATCATGGTAGAAAATGTGTTTATTTTCTATGAATGAGCTTAAAAGAATAGTAACTTTTCTATGAATTATTATGTTCATACATCTACTCTTTGGTACTTTAGTCTACACCTTACTAAAATGCCCTAAAAGCTTTCTGCTTTTGCAGGTTAGTTATGTAGTTGAAAATAAATAATAGCGTCTGTTATTAAAAAACATACATCATAAGACACATTACTTACTATTGTTAAAACAGTTTGTTACAAAATAAAGAAACATATTAAAATCATTTGATTTTGTGAATGTTCAAATATGAAGAAAAAGATGAATTATGGTGTTTTGTAGGGTTCTTATAACAACTCAATTTTCAAGAGTTACAGAATTTCTGCAAAGATTTTCTTGACTCAAAATATGTAATATTTATTTGCAGCTCATGTTAAAAAATATTTGTGTAAATTGTGATTAATGTAGACTCAATTTTCTTTTCTTTATTTATGCTATTAGCAGAAAAACAAGGCAACAAACCAAAGTCTGTGAATAACCCTGAGATCCAAAGTAAACCAGAACCTACCTGGGTGGAGGAATTATTCCAGGGGACCTTTACAAACGAGACTAGATGTCTTAATTGTGAAACAGTAAGTTATTTTAAGCTCACCTAGCCTTAAAAAACCAAGCGAGCATGTCTCATCACTTGGCAAATGGCTTTGTCTGTCAACTTTTACAAAAATCTTCTCCTGAAAGTTCTAGGCCAAATTTAACCAAACATTTGTGGTATTTGTTTTTGATATTGTGTTCGATGACCCAGCCAGCCAACAAAGATGGCCAACAAGGGTAAAATAGAACATAGGGATAAAATGCAAGTTTTGCCTATTATGTTGAAAACCGCTACAAAAATAGAAAATGTAACAGGGAGCGCTAACTGTTAATAATGTTGAGCTTTTCCTATTGTCCATTTAATCAAAACTGTCAGACAATTGCTTATAGGAGCTATCACACTTTTTACCATTTATCTATTTTTCAAATTTGTGCCTATTATCTCAAAAATTCTAATAGACAGACATAAACTTATAAACATCAAACATATATATAGGGAGCAAGACGAGGTCAACAAATAAGTCAACATGGCTGAAATCATCAGTCGAATCCTTATTTATACAGATATTGTCTTTTAATGAACAATTTTATATATTTTTTGCGTTTTTCCTGAATATCTTATATATAAATAAAAAGTTTTAAAGGGAAATTATCAGCAGGGTGTCTGATTTTTTTGCAGGTTAGCAGCAAAGATGAAGACTTTTTAGATCTTTCTGTAGATGTAGAACAAAATACCTCAATTACCCATTGTCTTAGAGGATTCAGTAGTACTGAGACACTGTGTGCTGAACAGAAGTATTACTGTGAAGTATGCTGTAGTAAACAGGAAGCCCAGAAAAGGTCAGTATAAACATTCTCCATGATATATTTTAAATGCATCAGCTCTTGCAAAAAAGATTAAATTCATTTGTATTAAAAACATTTTGGCAAGTGTTCAGTGTCTAGAAATACATGGTATTTTAAAAGTACAACATTTTAATGCCCCTGTTGTAGCGAAGGGGGCATTAAGTTTTACCTGTGTCTGAACATCTGTCTGTCCATCTGTATGTATGTCCAAAAGTTGGTTTCCATTATCTAACTTTAGTTTGCCTTAACCAAATGTTATGAAACTTTCACACAATACTTATTACCACAAAATGCAGATCAAGTTTGAATTTTGGTGGCTTCACTATGTCATGTATGTCTGTTCTAGTGTTATTAGATATTAGATATAAGATGTGGTATGAGACGACTCTCCGTCCAAGTCACAATTTGTAAAAGTAAACCATTTAAGTACAAATTGGGATAGCGCAACTTTGGCGTTCTTCAGTTATGTTCTTTAATTATTGAGTTATCTGATAATGTGCAAGTGGGGGGCATCATATATGTCCCATACACTTTTTTGCCATTTATTATTGATTAATATTAAATAGGATTTAAATTTTCATCTTTATAAGTTTCTTGGCCTAGATATAATTACCTTAATTATGCAGATATTGTTTCTTGTCAACACAACTTGATATATAGAGATTAATAATGAAATTTAATGCCATTTTGTGCATTCTTCCTCAGCAGCACTTTTCTTGTGATTATTTTTCATATCATGCTGCATGCTTGAGATAGTAAATCATCGTCAGAAAAGAGCTCACATGTAGTTGTCAATGTAAACATTAATGTTTTCATAGGCAAAATAGCGATAAATAGATTATCAATGGTCTTTCAAACTCTGGGATGTTTCTTGGCCACATCTCATGTCATGGTTGTCCCCCTTTGATGAGATTGTAACTGAGAAACACCCTCTTGTTTGAAAACCCATTGATAATCTATAAATATTGTGGTGACAGTAATGAAATGTACAGTCGAAGGAAACTGAAACAGTCAACATGCACAAAATGGTTGCTGATATTTTGTTAATACACAGCACTTTATACTGATTTTCAAGAAAGTAAGCCAGCTGAAGACCACCTTTCTGGTGCAGGATTTCTTACTATGTGGAAGACCAATTGGTGGCCTTTTGGCTGTTGTCTGCTTTGGGTTGTTGTCTCATTGATATATATTTCTTATTTTCATTCTCAATTTTACATTGCATTTTCAGAATGAGGGTAAAAAAACTGCCACAGATATTAGCCTTACATTTAAAACGCTTTAAATACATGGAACAGATGAACAGATTTACAAAACTTTCATACAGAGTTGTCTTTCCTTTAGAATTACGATTATTTAATACAGTAAGTATAATTGTTGTAAACCATAGCTCACCTCTAAAACAAATGAAGTTTACTAACCCGAAGAATATTTAGGAAAAATTACCATTCAGGGTACAATGATCAGATGTAGAAAGAAATTATATTTTGTATTTATAATTTTTAGTGAGATACTAAATGTGTGAAACAAATAAATTGGTCTTTATAAAGAGAGTAAGACATTGATTAAATGGATTTACTCCCAACTATACATTAATGTTAATATATTTAACTTGATTTTAGTTATCAGTTGAAGATTCTTTTGTAGTTTTGTGGAAACTAAGATACGTCTTTTCCTATCCCTAAAAATGGATGTGAAAACTGATCTGGTAATACAATTTACATATATGATATCAACTCATAGGTCTCAAAGCAGCATGAACTTAGGTGTTTCAAGTATTTAATTCCTTATTCTGTTCTTTCAGTCAGATGATGCTTTTAACCCTGATAGAATGTATGACCTTGTTGCCGTGGTGATACACATAGGTAGCAGTTTAAACAGAGGTCATTATATCAGTATTGTTAAAAGTGATGGATTCTGGTTATTGTTTGATGATGATATTGTTGATGTAAGTATTGGTTACCATAGCAACTGTCTTACAAACAAATATGTATGGAGTTATTCTCTTTCTTACTCTATAGAAGCAATTTGTATTAGAAATGAATTTGTTGATTTAGGATGGTTAACTAATGTTACTGGTACTTAATTACATTCAAGGTATTCTAGCTCTGCATGAGAATTATTTCACTACAAAATATTGTGTATATACAGTACTTAACCATTTTCAAAACTGCAAGTAATAAGATAGCAGCAATCAGGACTTTATAATTCTTAGAAACAAAACACAGTCATTTTTCATTAGAATAAGTATCTTGCTCCAAGCCAAGCATACTTTATGCCATGCAATATTTGAAAACTGTTCTGTAGTCACAGAAAAATACATTTAGCAACTGCTTTTCTTTTTTTGTAAATCTCAATTTTGCATTTATTCTATAGCTTATTCACTAAAATTGGTCAAAATACAGCATAACAATTATATTCTCAAAATACAGCATTACAGTAATATTCTCAAAATACAGCATTACAGTTATATTCTCAAAATACAGCATTACAGTTATATTCTAAAAATACAGCGTTACAGTAATATTCTCAAAATACAGCATTACATTTATATTCTCAAAATACAGCATTACAGTAATATTCTCAAAATACAGCATTACAGTTATATTCTCAATCCACTTAGATTCACAGGTTTCCTGTTGTCCAATGAAATTCTTAATTTAAAATTTGTTTTCATTACAGAAAATTGACCCCTCTACAATAGAAGACTTTTATGGACTGCCCTCAGATCTACAGAAAAATTCAGAAACAGGATATATTTTGTTTTATCAATCAAGAGAATGAATAAATCAATACATTCTTGTACAGATTCTGACAACTTTTTATGAATGAAACGATCTGTGTTTAAAATTCACCTGTAACTGGGACTAACTCCTATATTGCAATTAGAAATAACTTATTTGGATGAAAATAATGCTGTTTCAACACAGTGAAAAATGTTACTGTATTCCTGTTAGTAGGAATATTGGGCATTTATTTCTTGCAATGATATTAAAATTGCAATAAATGATCTATAAAACAATTATTTATTTCACGTTAACTCTCATTGTCTGATAGATATAATAGGAAACACCCTCTATTTTCTTTTTCTCTGATATTTTCCACTTTCTATTTATGTGATGTACATACAAATATAAAATCTCATGGAATTGAAATTTGTAAAATAGAACAAAAAGTTATCCTTTAAAAATAGAGTTAAATCATGATATAATCTGGACCCAATTGTGTTGATACCCCACTGTGATGTCATTACTGATATTGGACCAAAGTAAACATTACATTTTGTTTTCTGCATGTGTTAAAGTGAAATATAAATGTTTGACTGACATCAGCATGGTCTTGTGTTTTGAATCTGTTTTGAGTGTTTTTGTTTCTCATATTCTAAAATGGAAAAAATATCTAAAACATATGAATCAATAGGATTGAAGTTATTTCTAGCATGTAGGAAGTTTATACATTGTCAGATACAAGATACTGTACTGTAAATTCAGAAATCTTTCCATGTATTCTTTATTGTGATAAATGAACAATGAACAAATCCAAAAGATTTATAATTGCTATTCCAGGTAAATGTCTTCAAAAATTAAAATGCAGAGTTTATAGTTTTTCTGAAGCTATTGGATCTAAAATTCAACAATAATATAATCTTAAAAATTCTGAATTTACAGTAACAGATATAGGAGAGACTTCTATTCTGTCTTGTATATTTCTGAAGGTACTGTTTTATAGATTGCAATTCTTTGCGAGACTCAAATTCAAATTGCTAAATCATGCCTCCTCTTTTGTAGAAAAAAAAGAAATATTTTCATACACTATAGAATGTGCAATTTTAGATTTTGTGCAAAACATTAAGTCTTGCACTTCTTAAAAATCTGCTAGAACTTATTAGATATAGAAGAAATACATTTCATTCTGTATAAAGAATTTTGATTTAAACTGCTTTCCAATAAGAATTTCTGATAGGACCACCAGTAAAACAGTTTGAAATATATTTAGACTAATAATTAATTGTATGGGGGGCTGGAAGAGTTAAATGTACCTAATTTTAATAATAAATTAAAGCAGTAGTGAGGTTAAAAACAACTCTACTATAATGCATTACATTTCTAATTTAATTTGTATGGGTGGTGATCTTCTGTAAAAGTTTCTTTTAATCCATCCCCCATCCATTTAATTTTGAAAAAGCCATAACCCTATACCAGAATCTGTATATTGCTAAGTCTTTCAACCAGAATTATTTAGATAGACATAAACAGATTTTTTTTACTTATAAAAACTGAAAAAAATATATTACCAATGCATTTTGAAGATCTGGATAATGCAGGAGTTATTTCCCCTTAACCAGTCATTGATATATTTTGCAATGCCTGTGGGTTTTCTTTCTAATACATATTGTCATCATAATTTTTTTTTTTTAATATATGTTTAAATTGTTACTGCAATATTCATGATGGTATATTTGTCTTTTCCAATTGTATATTTTTTTTAATGTTTCCTGGATACTGTAGAATCAGCATATTTTCAACCATCCTTTTGTCTGGTAATACAACCCTTAATTATTCAGATCTACCATACCTGCCAACCTCTGAAACCGTCAACGAGAGAGATCAACCCCCACCCCCTCTAAACTGAAATCATGTAATTTTGATTTTTTGGCATAGCAGCTTTTTAACAGTCCTTATTTTCTCAAGCCATACATTTTTGAAGTTTATATTATTCTGTGTGAACTGTTTTGTCATTTTAACAATGCATTACATAAGCAGCATTGAAATGCATTACATCTTATAATGTAAACTGTTTTTGTTTCCAATTTTGACATCATCTTTAATATCATTGTGAAATATTTTAATGTAACTTTTTTTTAACTTGGTACATATTTCTTTCCTTTTGGGATCTGCTTACATTAGCAGACTTGTAACATATGTTAGTATTTTACAATTGTTTGAAAACATAGTATAAAGAATATACTTATTTTTGGTAAAAAAACATATTTTATACTCTTATTTTTATTGAACTGTAATTTATAAATTAATGCATAAAAAGACAATAGGAATTGCCAAAAATTGAAGGAAAACAGACCACACCACCCATGAAACAGACAGCTCTATAGATATACAAACAATACCAACACTTATGAACAACACATTAAGCTTCAGAAATATGTCCTGAAGACACATTTTTAGTTGGATCTAACTGTAAAGTATTTGATGAGCATATTAAATATTTACAAATGAACTAAAATTGTATAAACTACCTATTGAGCAATTAAAAAATAGAAATCAAGGTATATAATATTATTCTCACAATGTCCAGATGTTATGGTTTAAGAAAAAGAAATGATATGATGAATAGAATTTATATTCAACTTTTCACAAGTTTGAAATTTTCTTAAATTTATCTAGTTTTCCGAGCAACAATATTAATGTATATTGCCCTATATATAAATATAAAACTGTCCATTTTCATATGTAACATTACAATGTTGGGTACCATTTGAAAATTTAACTGAAGTGGTTTGTCATATCTGTTGTTTTTGTTATTTGTTTACATTTGTGTAAATATGAAGTCATAATTTTTAAGAATACAATAAATTTCAGTACAAAGAAATTATACTGTTGTGCTATTTATTTCTTGTGTCATTTCCCTCTCAAGTCAGAAAAAAGATATGTTTTTTTACTGTTTTTTTACTGTTTTTTCTTGTGTTTTATTTTAATATTTTGTAATTCTCTACTATATTTTTTGTTTATTCTATGCAATGTGGCATTACACTATAGCAGGTGCTATAAGCTTGATATGTGAAAAGAGTGTCTTTTTGTGCATACTTCAATTCCCCGACATTGGGATTACCAGTACTATCAAGCTTAGTCATATGCTTTTGTTATAATCTTTATATTTTAGATGCCAGATGGTACAGAATCCATGATCCTTAACCTCATTTTCATTAAGAAACTGCCTGAAAAAATCACATATTTTTTTTTGTCATGGGAAATGCTGACATAATATGAGTAAAATAATAACTATGTTTGGTATACAGGATCCATTTAATGCAGGATTGAATGGACTTCATATTATGTTCTGGATCAGTCATCAAGGTTAATATTTCTTGGTCAAGTCCACATCTCAGAAACTATAAGCAATAGGTCAACTATACACGGTGCACAGAATGATTACAAGGTGTACTTGTCTGATTGACTTATTTCATCTGACCATGGCCTTATAATACATGGTGTACTGGACACTTAATATTTTGTGATTTGATCTATTTCTCAGATGCTTTTAGCAATAGGTCAACTATATGTAATACCCTAACAAAAAAAGTTGTGTAGGGTATAATTTTTTTTACCCATCTGTCAGTCCTGTTTTTTCATTGCAACTCCTCTGAAACCAAACTACAGAATTTGAACTTTGTACATAATAATGACACACGGTATCCACAAGAAATTTTTAATCTTTTTTTTAAATGTATATGTTAAAATGTTACTTCATGGATTTGAAAGATGCACATAATACAAGACTTACACATAAAAGAGGGGCGAAAGATATCAGATGGACATTCAAAATCATAAATAAAAAATAAACTGACATTGCCATGGCTAAAAAAGACGAAACACAAAAACAATTGTACACAAAACACAACATAGAAAAACAAAGACTTTGCAAACAACCCCTCTGAATTGCTCCAAAAGTGACAACCGTCGTGTTGCTCATGTTAGTACAAACCCAGTAATTAGTTTTATTCGGTAGGTCATATTCATGAAAAAGGAACGGAATTATAGTTCCAACAAACCAAACATATCCACTATCATCTGTGAAACGGATAATAGTAACGGTCAACCAACTGGTGATGGCGTTGGTAAAATTTATGAAGATATGATTTAAACTTCACCATTTTGAACTCTTGGTTTGATGGCTTCATTGTGAGCAGCACAATCCTATCAACGAAATCATAATAGGAAATACAAGCCCGGGAATATCATATCAATTGGAAGATATATACTCCGTATGCAGGCCCTGATGGAATATTACCACATAGAAATCATGATAGGAAATACAAGCCCGGGAATATCGTATCAATTGGAAGATATATACTCTGTTTGCAGGCCCTGATGGAATGTTGCCACATAGAAATCATGATAGGAAGTACAAGCCCGGGAATATCATATCAATTGGAAGATATATACTCCGTATGCAGGCCCTGATGGAATGTTGCCACATAGAAATCATGATAGGAAATACAAGCCCGGGAATATCGTATCAATTGGAAGATATATACTCTGTATGCAGGCCCTGATGGAATGTTGCTACATAGAAATGAAAAGTTCACTATTGGGAAGCAGAAATCATCTCTTTTGTTTTAAAGTTTTTTTTTTATTCGACCCTCATTGTCAATTTCTAGATGTAAGTCAAGATATGAGACCGACTTAACTGTATCTATTGTATCCTTTATCTCTAATTCAATGGGATAGACACCTTCAACATAGTAACCAAATTTTGAAGTAAGGATTACATGGGAAGTATAGGCACATCAGATAAATAACTTCATGGAGTACATCAAATTCCAAAAAAACTATAATGAAAAAAAACCAATAAACACAGCCACTATTATTTAAGGTTATTGTAGTTATCTCTGATAAATATAAAGTACCGAACTAATAAAATAAATTAATTGAGATGAAAAGTTGTCTTTTGCATAATTAAAGCTGTCATTTTTTTACACAAGGAACTAGCATACATATTGAAACAGATGATTGATAAAACAGTTTGCTTATATTAAATGTGAATGAAGTGAATACAATTATACATGACCCTTTAAAAAATAATGAGTCTTTATTGCCAATATACTGATCCACTATAAATTTTAGATTTCGATACCTTATTATGGATTTCGGTAATTTGAGGAATTAAAGGTATTCAATGTACCCAACTTTATATCATAAATTGAAAATGGAAATGGGGAATGTGTCAACAAGACAATAACCCAACAAAAGAGCAGAAAACAGCTAAAGACCACGAATGGGTCTTAAATACAGCAGTATTAGGAGGAGTGCTTCAGCTGGCCCCTAAACAAAAAATGTGTACTAGTTCAGTGATAATGGACATCATACTCAACTCCGAAATATATAAAAGAAACTAAAATTGAAAATACTACAAGACTTGACATGTTTTATGAAATCTCTGGTCAACATGGTTAACATCAGAGGGTTATTGCCTACCTTAGTATTTTAAAAGAACAGAAAAGTATACCCAAGTGTTTTAATACTCTTTAAGTAAGAAATAATCCACTACACCTGCCAATATCACTAATGAGAATACATCTGGTAATACTAGAACTACTTCATTAGTGCTTCTAGTATTTTACTAGCTCTTTTAAACATTTTGAGTACCGCTGCAGTAAATATTCAAAAAATATGAGTCGCTTGTGTCATTTTCCATGTTTAAACAGGTTTTTTTAACATTGAATATGTACACAAAAATTCAATAGCATCAAAATAAAAATATTAAAATAACAAGAACAAGTACATGTGGATTAAAATGTAGTATTACTGTACTTTTATTTGGACAAAAGCAACTATTGTAAATAATGAAATTGCATAAATTCTTATTAAGATTCCATATTTGTAAAATAAAGCATTAATACAAAACATTAATACATGCCATGATTGCAATTTGATTGCATAATTTGAGCAACTTTAAGATAATGACCTTTAAAATGTAGTGCATCAATGTCATATCAACAACATTATAAAAAAGATTCCTTAAAACGTCATAGGCCTGCTAACTTTTTTTATGAGATCTCTATAGTCTTATCATCACATTTATTTCATATTTATTGTCATGTTGTATATGTGTGACATTATCTTTTCTTGTAAACACATGGGTCTAACTGTATGTTAGGTGTTAGTTCTTCTGGTGAACCAATCTTCTTAAAGTCTGCCAGTATAAACATTGCATTGTTTGTGTCCTAAAATAAACAAAAAAATCATCAATTAATTAATCATTTTAGTTTGATTTTATAAGTCTATCTTATCATGTCTTTCATATGAAAATTCTATTGAAACAATATCTTATTTCGATTTCTTAAGATACACATAAACAAGAGGCTTGCATCTCACAGAAAGCTATTCAATCAAGAACTCGAAGTGGTGAAGTAGAAATCATTCCTTCATAAATTTGTCATTACAAGTTGAATGGTTGACTGTTATGGAATATCCGTTTCAAAAATGATAGTGGATATGTTCCAAATGTTGTACCTACAATATGGACCCCTTTTCCCCAAACTCCACCTACTAACTAAAGACCTTTTTTTTAACTAAAATTGAGCAACATCAAAGGTGATATACATGGAGCAGGATCTGCTTATAAGATCATTCATTTTTTTATGACTTAGGATTTTTAATTTCCCTTGATATCAATCGACTTTATTTTGAAACCACATGCAAAATATTTAGAAGATACCAGTCATGAAAAATAACTTGGGAAAGGTATTATACCATAATGTGACTCCAGTTCATATCACACTGAAGCACTGTTAGAAAAAAAAAAAGATTCACTTTAAGTCAAAAATTGTTCGACTTTCAACTTGTCATGTTAAAATTTTAAAATGGCAATAATTTGGTTCTTTTGATATATTTCAAAGGCTACTAGGTTAAACAAATCTCTTCATTAGAGTATGTTCTAGTTTGCCAAGTTAGCACATTTAAATATACATGTATTGTCATTTGCTTGTATTCTTGACTTCGTGGCTTGATAAAACCCAGGATCTGAAATGTTCTGTATCCAAAATTTGTCAATGATGATAATATAAACCCTAGACACAGGGATCAGTAAATTATGATAAATTAATTTTTTTACCAAAACAAACGTTTCAAAAAAAATAATGCATAATTGAGGTGTCATTTCTTTATCATTTATAAGGTACATGTGACAAATTCACAAACAGTTTGTTTGGTATTTATAGTTATATTACAACTATTTCTATGTGAAATCTGTATAAATTTGGCCAGATTAAAAAAAAATCTATATTTTACGGCTAATTAAAACTCTTTATAGGCTAAATCCTTTGTACATGCAGAACCAGTATATATAGCATAAAGCTTTATATCAATTTGACACATTTACAAATGAAACATTCCAGTTAAAAATCATTTTCCATTTAAAATAAATTTGGTAGTTATTTATCAAACACAAACTATCCAGACTGATATATACTGTGAGTTGCCTTTAATATGTGAATATATGATAACCCATAATTAGGTTCAATCTCTATTTCTTTCTTGGTTTGTACTTTTCTTTATGATGTACTATATCATTAAGCGTTGTCTTTCTTAACATACATATACATGTATATATTTGTTAGGTATGTAATGTTACTTTTTATAGAAAAGGGGATTTCCATTAAATTACATTGTTAAGAATTTACTGCTCAACCAAATAACTGGATAAATCAGGTAAAGGAAACATGATTTCAATATATAAAATTCATCTTTAAAGCACATGCTTTCAAGACTTAATGTCTTTAGACTTTACGTCTTCATATAGTTAACTAACTACATAAGATTCCTTACAATTTTCAACAAATTTACTTTCACTTTTCATACAAATAAGGTAAACACATTTTTCATCAAATTAACTGTAATGTAATGCTGAAGACTTCAATCTTCAAATGTGGCGATGATGTGCAGTATTAAGCTTAAAAGTTTATAACGTTTTGTAAGCCTGTATTTTTTCTTATAAATTTTCTTTTGATTATACACACACATTTATCTTCCAAAATGGTGGTTCATAAATATAATATACAATAATTTGTCATATAACAAAAACGTTTATCCCTTTTTTTGTAATTATACATTTACTGAGCAGACTATACATAATATATATTAAGTATCATAAATAGATCTGTATTAAATATACAATGCCATGGTCTTACAATGATCGATGCTCAATGAGGGGCCAGTAAAAATATTATAATAGCAAGAAATACTAGGACCACAAAAAACACAAAGTCATTAAGAATAAATTTATACAAAATACTGAAGTTTTAGCAACCAAAATTTAGTACATGTATTAGAAATGAAGTCAAAATGTCTTTTCAAAACACGTAGGAGCATAAAAATACCTGTTATATCATTATTAGAATTGATAAGACAACCTTTATTTGTTCTGGCTGTATAAAAATCTAGAACCATGTTTACAAGATAAAAGGGCAATACAGTTTTGTATGAACTGTCTTGTTTTACCCTCCTTCGGTACATAAGTGATAATTCTGCTTTTTGAGGGACTGGTATTTCAACCAGTTTGTATCAATAGTTGTTTGACCATACAAAACATTACCTTGAATTATACATCCATTGTATTGGCAAAAATTCTAAATATTAAAAGGCAAACATCAATGACAATTTTTAAGTGTTTTCTTTTTTGTATCCTTCAGCGTTTTAAACTTCATATGATCCTTTTCCATGTTTCCCTTGTCCTTGATTAATTTTGTGTCTGATAAGGATAGTGACAAATTTAATCTCTGGTTTAAAAATGCAACTAATTGAGAAAGATTGGTCTATATAAAACAATTCTAATAAAAATCTTTAAAGATTCTGTTGAAAAAACATGAAATAACTTATACCATGTCTACTGATGACAAGTTTACACATTTCCAGGATGGACAGAGAAGACCGTAGACGTTACTTTGTGGTAGGATCTGTCATCATAGAAGTGGTCACACCAATACAACAACAACGTATAAAGGACGACCAAACATTCCGTGCGTTTGGCACTTTACAAGACTACCTCAATAACCCACAGATCAAACATATCCTATTCCATCTAAGACATAATAATGTTTGGTGCTGTAACGATACCAATAAATGTGTACATAATGGATCCCTTCCATTGAATTACAGGCAGTGGGGTATCCTGTACAGTAAGACAACAGGTCCATGTGGCCACAACTGTCATTGTAAATACACAGCTAATCCTGTTCAGCTTGATGACCTGGACATCAGCTTGTCCTGCATAATCTTACTTAACTGTTGTAACCTTACAGCAAATGAATATAACACTATTCAGAACTTACGACAGATGAAAAATAATTTTCTGAGTCACAACACTGAAGGTGCAATAACAGCTGATGAGTACAAATCAGTATGGCTAGACCTGACAGCTTATGTTTTACAGCTTGATAATACCAAGGGGGACATCCTAATTAGGATAGAGAATAGACCAATAGATGAAGCACTCTGTCATAAATATAATGCTATACTACTAGATATTCACCAAAAACTTGACGAGGTAAGTTTTGAAAACATTTGCTCAACGAAAGTATAAGGTATCTTTTTTTTGTCATCATCTTTATTATAAGATGCTCTTATTTTTAAAATGTGTATTTTCATATAAACAAGGAGTAATTGTAACAGGATGCTGTTACGAAGTCTCCCAAACAAAGCTCCCATAACTCGCCATTCATATGGTCCCATGTTCATTTGATTTGATTTTTTGTCCCATACAAGAATATATATGGCTTACGAGTGGGGATCTCCACCATTTACAACTATTCAAACAGGAGGGGGTGGTGATGACCCCCAGGGACTTTACCTACATTTTATTTGATTTGTTTTATTGTCCCATACAAGAATATATATGGTTTAAGGGTGGGGATGTTGACCGTTTACAAGTTTTCAAACAAGAGGGGGTGGGGTGACCCCCTCGGGACTTCCCTTTTATATCATTTCATTTGTTTTATTGTCCCCTACAAGAATACATATGGTTTAGGGGTGGGGATGTTGACCGTTTACAAGTTTTCAAACAAGAGGGGGTGGGGTGAACCCCTCAGGACTTCCCTTTTATTTCATTTTCATTTGTTTTATTGTCCCCTACAAGAATATATATGGTTTAGGTGTGGGAATCTGGACCGTTTACAAGATAATAGTACATTCTCTAATTGAACGGGGTGGGGGTGACCCCAAGGAACTTCCATTTAATTTCATTTGATTAGTTTTATTGTCCCATACAAGAATATATATGGTTTAGGGGTAGGGATGTTGACCGTTTACATGTTTTCAAACTAGAGGGGGTGGGGTGACCCCCTAGGGAATTCCCTTTTATTTCATTTAATTTGTTTTATTGTCCCCTACAAGAATATATATGGTTTAGGGGTGGGGATCTGGACCGTTTACAAGATAATAGCTCATTTTCAAATTGAACGGGGTGCGGAGGACCCCCGTGGACTTCCCTTTAATTTTATTTGATTTGTTTTATCGTCACATTCAAGAATATATGAGGTTTAGGGGTGGGGATCTGGACTGTTTACAAGATAAAAGCATATTCTCAAATTGAAGGGGGTTGGGATGACCCCCAAGGGACTCCCCCTATATTTCATGTGATTTGTTTTATTGTCCTTTAATCATTTCTGAAGACTACATGTATCTATCACTTACAGTTTTCAAGTTATATTCATTTGAAAATTTTAGAAAATAAAATCCCATAGGGTTCTATAGTAAACCCCTCCCTTATTTCTGCCCCCCAAAATACCCCTTAATAGACCCCAATGCACAAACGAAAGATCGATGGCTCACCTAGACATATTAGTCTAACATTCTTTGAAACCCTAAGTTAATCTGACCAGGGGTTTTGGAGGAACGCTGCGGACAAGTTCATTTTTAATGTGGCGGAAGAAAAAGAAAAAGAACTAGATTTGTAATTGCTAGCAATAACGGATGGCACCCTCATCACCCCATTGCCAGGCGAGCGGCAGCCATTTTGAAAATTTCAAAGTCAAAGAGTGCATCTACACATGCAAGTCATCATTTTTGTAAAAGTCCAAAGTCTTATCTCCAATTGTCAGTTACCATCTATTTCCCGTTTCATTTAGTTTAGACCATTTTGATTTTTTTGGATATTTTTGCTGTTTCCATGGTAACGGTGTCCATTTTGAAAATTCCAACAACAGTTGCAACATTGACTTATGCCATGTTACATATTCATAATGTTTCTTTGAGTTTGGTCTGATATTCCTTAAGAAAATGCTGCTTTGATGTTTTTTCCCATAGGGTCAATGTTAAACTTTTCTGCAGTTTCCCTCAGGGTACCACTGCCAACATTACCATAAAGTTTCATCCATCTAGGTCTTATAATGAAAGATTTAGAATTTGCATTTTTTTTCACATTTTATCAGTTTCCATGGCAACGGCAGCCATCTTGATGATGCCACACCCCGATTGCACAATTTCATATAGTGGTCTACATTATGGTATAGTTCCATCAATATTGTTCAAGCCAATTCCGAGAAATAGCATGGACAAAAAAGTGTGGAAGAATAAATATAAGAAAAAAAGAAACGAACAATAACAATATGTCACCCCAACTCCGTTGAGGGTGCCATAAAAAGAAACGAACAATAACAATATGTCACCCCAACTCCGTTGAGGGTGCCATAATATGAAAAAAAAGAAATGTAGAATAACAATATGTCACCCCAACTCCGTTGAGGGTGCCATAACTAGATTTGCCATTGCAAGCAATAGCGGATGGCACCCTTCCCAAATTGCCAGGCGAGCGGCAGCCATTTAGAAAATTCCAAAGTCAAAGAGTGAATCTACAGATGCAAATTATTATTTTTATAAAGTTTTATTAAGTTTGGAGCATTTTGAAATTTGGGACATTTTTGTTGTTTCTATGGTTACGGCGGCCATTTTGATAATTCCAACTTCAAAAAACATTTTTGCCCATGCAAGATATCATTTCTGTAAAGTTTCATCCAGTTTACAGCATTTTTATTTTTTTGGAAATTTTTGACATTTATGCTGCAACCATGGTTACAGTAGATAATTCCAAAATTCTAAAAGCAGACATCTCATTGTCACATGTCATGTTATATATCAGTACAGTTTAATTGACTTTGGTGAAACACTCTTTGAGGAAATGCTGATTTTATGCATTTTCCCATAGGGTCAATGTAAAATTTGATTCCAGTTTCCATGACAACGACGGCCATTTTTGACTAACCAAATATTGTCTTGACATCTTGGCATACTGGGTAACATTTTCATTAAGTTTCATCCAGTTTGGTCTTATAATGAAAAAGTTATACTTTTTGATATTTTTGCTGTTTCCATGGTAACGGCAGCCATTTTGAAAATTCCAACTTCAAATTGCAATTTTGCACATGCTAGTTACCATTTCTGTGAAGTTTCATCCAGTTTGGAAGACTTTGAGAATTTTTGGATTTTTGCTGTTTCCATGGTAACGGCGGCCATCTTGAAAGTGCCAACCCTAAAAAGCAAATCTTCACATGGTGCTTCACATTATGATATAGTTCAATCAACTTGGGTCCATTCAATTCTGAGATCCAGAGTGGACAAAAAAGTGTGGAAGAAAAATAAAAATTTAAACTCTAAAGATTTTAAGCTTAAGCATTCTCAAACAATTCACCTAACTCCAAAATTATATTTTTTCACCAATTTTCCGTTTCCATGGTGATGGCAGCCATTTTTTAGTTCCAAAGTTGCACTGCAACTGGAAAGTCATGGTTCCTTGTTATAGTGCACCATCCTTTAGATTGGTTCCTTTGGTTCTGAGAAAACTGGCGGACAAAATTAGGTGGAAGAAAAATAATAATAATAGAGGAAAAGCAATACGTCACCCGACATTGTCGATCGGGTGACATAAAAACTAGATTTGCCATTGCAAGCAATGGCGGATGGCACCCTTTCCCCATTGCCAGGCCAGCGGCAGCCATTTAGAAAATTTTTGCTGTTTCCATGGCAACGGCGGCCATTTTGAAAATTCCAAACTCAAAAGTTAAGTCTACATAAGCTAGGCAAAATTTGTTATAAGTTTCATTTAATTTAAAGCATTTTAAAGTTTTTCATAATTTTGCTGTTCCCATGGTAACGGCGGTCATTTTGAATATTCCAAAGTCAAACCCCCGCTGCAATTTTTGCCCTCCATAATCATATACCATTTAATGTCTCTAGAATAAATTTAACATTGATGTTCTGGAATGTTCTGTGAAAATTCAAAGTTTTGACCTTTTTGCATTGTTTCCATGGTAACAACAGATATTTTGGAAATTCCAACGCCAAATTCCACATCTTCCAATGTTGCTCATCGTTACTGTGAAGTTTCATGAAGTTTGGAGCATTTTGATATTTCTGAAATTTTTGGTGTAGTTTCCATGGCAACATAGTAGTTCCAATGAGTGCCAAAATCATCCAACACCTGTATATGGCCGGCACCTACATTGTATCAACATATAATGTTTCTGAGTTTAAGCATATCAAAACAGTTCATTAAAACAAAAAACAGGATTTTTTCACATTTGTTTCGTTTCCATGGTAACGGCAGCCATCTTGATGATGCCATACCCCACTGCACTATAGAATGTGGTGGTCAACATTATGGTAAAGTTCCATCAATATTGTGCAAGTCAATTCTGAGAAATAGAATGGACAAAAAATTGTGGAAGAATAAAAATAACTAGAATTGCCATTGCAAGCAATAGCGGATGTCACCCTTCCCCCCATTGCCACTAAGCGGTAGCCATTTCAAAACAACTTAACAGTGAATGTAGATCTATGAATTGCGATATATCTTTCTGTAAATTTTCAGTACAATAAGAGCATTGTCAAAAGTTTCACATTTCTGCTGTTTCCATGGCAACGGCAGCCATTTTGAAAATTCCAAAGTCAAAAGTCTCATTTATACATGCCAGTTGACAATAATATTAAGTTTCATTAAGTTTGGAGCATTTTGAAAATATTTGACATTTCTGCAGTTTCCATGGCAACGGTGGCCATTTTGGAAATTCCAACTCCAAAAGTCTCATGCATACTTGACAGTCAACAATCATATTAAGTTTCATTACTTTTTGAGCATTTTGAAATTTTTGATATTTTGGCTGGTTTCTATGGTAACACAGACCATTCCAAATTTCTAATGGCAGATACCACATTGGTACATGGGAGGGAACATACCATCAGAGTTTCAATGGATTTGACCTACCATTTTAAGGAAGTAAATGCCACTTTTAAGAATTTCCCATAGGGTCTAATGGTAAATGTGTATCCAGTTTCCATGGTAATAACAGCCATTTTGGAATTTATAAGTATGGTCAACACATCTTGGCATGCCAGGCAACATTCCCATAAAGTTTCATCATGTTGGGTCTAATGATGAAAGATTGAATGGATTTTCAATTTTGATTTTTTTTTCACATTTTTGCTGTTTCCATGGTAACGGCAGCCATTTTATAGTTCCAAAGTTGCACTGCAACTCTAAAGTCAGGGGTCCTTGTTATAGTGAACTATCATTAAGATTGGTTCCATTGGCTCTGAGAAAACTGCCGGACAAAAGTAGGTGGAAGAAAAACTAGATTTGCCATTGCAAGCAATAGCGGATGTCACCCTTCCCCCCATTGCCACTAAGTGGCAGCCATTTCAACAATTTTAAACAGTGATTTTACATATATGCATGGTAATTCATCTTTCTACAAATTTTCAGAACATTTGAAGCATTTTGAAATTTTTGAAATTTTTGATGTTTCCATGGCAACGGCAGCCATTTTGGAAATTCAAACTTTAAATTATGCTTCAACACATGACAGTCAACATTATTGTGAAGTTTCATTAAGTTTAAAGCATTTTGATTTTTTTGAAAATTTTTGCTGCTGTATCCATGGTAACAGAAGAGTTCCAAAGATTGTCAAAATCATTCAAAACCTGTATACAGTGGACACCTATATTGTGTAAAAATTTGATGATTTCAAGTTCAAGCATACCAAAATTATTCACCAAGTCCTGAAGTTTTTAGAGCATTTTGACACTTATGCACTGTTTCCATGGTAACGGCAGACATTTTGGAAATTCCAACGCCAAATTACGCATGTACCAATGTTGCTCATCGTTACTATGAAGTTTCAAAAAATTCGGAGCATTTTGATACTTTTGAAATTTTTGGTGTTGTTTCCATGGCAACATTAGTAGTTCCAATGACTGCCAAAATCTTCCAAAACCAGTATATGGCCGGCACCTACATTGTATCAAAATTTAATGATTCTGAGTTTAAGCCTGTCCAAATAATTCACCAAAACCAAAAAGTGGAATTTTTCACAATTGTTCCGTTTCCATGGTAACGGCAGCCATTTTTATGGTCTTAGACCCTACTGCAACCCGAAATTTTGTGTTCCTCATTATAGTTAACTATCATTAACATTGGTTCCATTGGCTCCAAAAAAACTGCGGGACAAAATTAGGTGGAAGAATAATAATAATAATAATAAAAAAAAGAAACGGAGGAAAAGCAATATGTCACCCGACATTGTCGATCGGGTGACATAATAATAATAATAGTGAAAAAGAAACAGAGGAATAGCAATATGTCACCCGACATTGTCGATCGGGTGACATAATAATAACTAGATTTGCCATTGCAAGCAATAGCGGATGGCACCCTTTCCCCATTGCCAGGCCAGCGGCAGCCATTTAGAAAATTTTTGCTGTTTCCATGGCAACGACGGCCATTTTGAAGATTTGAAACTCAAAAGTTAAGTCTACATAAGCTAGGCAAAATTTGTTATAAGTTTCATTAAATTTAAAGCATTTTGAAGTTTTTCATAATTTTGCTGTTCCCATGGTAACGGCGGCCATTTTGAATATTCCAAAGTCAAACCCCGCTGCAATTTTTTCCCTCCATATCATATATACCATTTAATGTCTCTAGAGTAAATTTAACATTGATGTTCTGGAATGTTCTGTGAAAATTCGAAGTTTTGACCTTTTTGCATTGTTTCCATGGTAACTACAAATATTTTGGAAATTCCAACGCCAAATGCCACATCTTCCAATGTTGCTCATCGTTACTGTGAAGTTTCATGAAGTTTGGAGCATTTTGATATTTTTGAAATTTTTGGTGTAGTTTCCATGGCAACATTGTAGGTCCAATGAGTGCCAAAATCATCCAATACCTGTATATAGTGGGCACCTTCATTGTATTAAAATATAATGTTTCTGAGTGTAAGCAGATTCAAACAGTTCACCAAAACAAAAAACAGAAATTTTTCACATTTGTTTCGTTTCCATGACAATGGCAGCCATCTTGATGATGCCATACCTCACTGCACTATTTAATGTGGTGGTCAACATTATGGTATAGTTCCATCAGTATTGTTCAAGCCAATTCTGAGAAATAGTATGGACAAAAAGTGTGGAAGAATAAATATAACTAGAATTGCCATTGCAAGCAATAGCGGATGTCACCCTTCCCCCCATTGCCACTAAGCGGCAGCCATATCAAAACAACTTAAGAGTGAATGCAGATCTATTGATTGCGATATATCTTTCTGTAAATTTTCAGTACAATAAGAGCATTGTCAAAAGTTTCACATTTCTGCTGTTTCCATGGCAACGGCGGCCATTTTGAAAATTCCAAAGTCAAAAGTGTCATCTATACATGCCAGTTGACAATAATATTAAGTTTGATTAAGTTTGGAGCATTTTGAAAATATTTGACATTTCTGCAGTTTCCATGGCAACTGTGGCCATTTTGGAAATTCCAACTCCAAAAATCTCATGCAGACTTGACAGTCAACTAATATATTAAGTTTCATCACTTTTGGAGCATTTTGTAATTTTTGAAATTTTTGACATTTTGGCTGGTTTCTATGGTAACACAGACCATTCCAAATTTTTAATGGCAGATACTCCATTGGTACATGGGAGGGAACATACCATCAGAGTTTCAATGAATTTGATCTACCATTTTAAGGAAGTTAATGCCACTTTTTAGGGTTTTTTAAAGCGTTTTGACCATTTTTGCCTTGTTTCCATGGTAACACAAGACATTTTCGAAATTTAAACGCCAAATTGCACATCTACCAATGTTGGTCATCGTTACTGTGAAGTTTCATTAAATTTGGAGCATTTTGATATTTTGGAAATTTTTGGTGTAGTATCCATGGCAACATAGTAGTTCCAATGAATGCCAAAAATCATCCAAAACAAGTATATGCCCGGCACCTACATTGTATCAAAATATAATGATTCTAAGTCTAAGCATCTCCAAATAATTCCCCAAAACCAAAAAGTGGAATTTTTCACATTTGTTCTGTTTCCATGGTAACGGCAGCCATTTTTAATGGTCCTATGACCTACTGCAACCCGAAATTTTGTGTTCCTCATTATAGTTGACTATCACTAAGATTGGTTCCATTGCCTTCAAAAAATCTGCCGGACAAAAATCATTGGAAGAATAAGAATAATAACTAGATTTGCGATTGCAAGCAATAGCGGATGGCACCCTTCCCCTATTGCCAGGTGAGCGGCAGCCATTTTGAAAGTTCCAATGTCAAAGACCGCATTTACAGATGTCTATTCACATTGTCGTAAAGTTTCATCAATTTTGGAGCATTTTGAAATTTTTGAAATTTCCATGGTAACGGCGGCCATTTTGGAAATTCCAAACTCAAAAGTCAAGTCTACATTAGCTAAGCAACATTTGTTATAAGTTTCAATAAATTTGAAGCATTTTGAAGTTTTTCGTATTTTTGCTGTTTCCATGGTAACGGCGGCCATTTTGAAAATTCCAAAGTCAACCTGGTGCTGCAATTTGTTCTCACCATAATTATATACCATCATTTAACATAAAATGTCTCTAGAATAAATTTAACATTGATGTTCTGGAATGTTCTATGTTAAACATTTCTCCTGTTTCCATGGCAATGACAGCCATTTCGGAATTTCTAAGTATTGTTGGTACCTCGGGGCCCCACCACCAACATTTGCATAAAGTTTCATAAGGTTGGCTCTTCTAACGAAAGAGTTAGATTTTTGATTTTTTTTTACATTTTTTTAGTTTCCATGGTAACCGCGGCCATCTTGCACATTCCAAAGTCAGGTGCACAACTTCACGTGGTGGACAACATTATAGCATAGTTTCATCAAGATTGGTCCATCCATTTCCGAGAACTGTCTTGGACAAAAAGTGTGGAAGAATAAAAATAATAAAAATAATAAGAAAAAAAAAAAACGAACAATAACAATATGTCACCCCAACTCCGTTGAGGGTGCCATAACTAGATTTGCCATTGCAAGCAATAGCGGATGGCACCCTTCCCCAATTGCCAGGCGAGCGGCAGCAAACTAGAAGATTCCAAAGTCAAAGAGTGCATCTACACATTCAAATTATCATTTTTGTAAAATTTAATGAAGTTTGGAGCATTTTGAAATTTTGGACATTTTTTATGTTTCCATGGTTACGGCGGCCATTTTGAAATTTCCAACTTCAAAAGTCAAATCTGCTTATGCCAGTGACCATTTCTGTTAAGTTTCATCCAGTTTGCAGGACTTTTATTTATTTTTTAATTTTTTGACATTTTCGCATTGTTTCCATGGTAACTACAGACATTTTGGAAATTCCAACTCCAAATGGCACATCTTCCAATGTTGCTCATCGTTACTGTGAAGTTTCATGAAGTTTGGAGCATTTTGATATTTTTGAAATTTTTGGTGTAGTTTTCATGGCAACATAGTAGTTCCAGTGAATGCCAAAATCATCCAACACCTGTATATAGTGGGCACCTACATTGTATTAAAATATAAGGATTCTGAGTTAAAGCAGATCCAAACAGTTCACCAAAACAAAAAAATAGATTTTTTCACATTTGTTCCGTTTCCATGGTAACGGCAGCCATCTTGAACCATTCCATGGTGCCTGCAACTCTTCACCTAAGGGTCCTTTATATGATAGAGTTCCATCAACTTTGGTCCATTGGATTTCCAGAAATCTCCTGGACAAAATTAGGTGGAAGAAAAATAATAAAAACTAGAATTGCCATTGCAAGCAATAGCGGATGTCACCCTTCCCCTATTGCCACTAAGCGGCATCCATTTGAAAACAATTTAACAGTGAATGCAGATCAACGCATTGCGATATATCTTTCTGTAAATTTTTAGTACGTTTTGAGCATTGTCAAAAATTTCACATTTCTTCTGTTTCCATGGCAACGGCAGCCATTTTGAAAATCCCGAAGTCAAAAGTCTCATCTATACATGCCAGTTAACAATTATATTAAGTTTCATTAAGTTTGGAGCATTTTGAAAATATTTGACATTTCTGCAGTTTCCATGGCAACGGTGGCCATTTTGGAAATTCCAACTTCAAAAGTCTCATGCAGACTTGACAGTCAACAAATATATTACGTTTCATCAATTTTGGAGCATTTTGAAATTTTTGAAATTTTTGACATTTTGGCTGGTTTCTATGGTAACAGATACCATTCCAAATTTATAATGGCAGATACCACATTGGTACATGGGAGGGAACATACCATCAAAGTTTCAATGGATTTGACCTACCATTTTAAGAAAGTAAATGCCACTTTAAGGTTTTTGAAGCATTTTGACCATTTTCGACTTGTTTCCATGGTAACAGCAGACATTTTCGAAATTCCAACGCCAAATTGCACATCTACCAATGTTGCTCATCGTTACTATGAAGTTTCAAAAAATTTGGAGCATTTTGATATTTTTGAAATTTTTGGTGCAGTTTCCATGGCAACATAGTAGTTCCAATGATTGCCAAAATCATCCAAAACCAGTATATGGCTGGCACCTACATTGTATCAAAATATGATGATTCTGAGTTTAAGAATCTCCAAATTATTCACCAAAACCAAAAACTGGAATTTTTCACAATTATTCTGTTTCCATGGAAACGGCAGCCATTTTTTATGGTCTTAGACCCACCTGCACCCCGAAATTTTTTGTTCCACCTTATAGTGAACTATCATTAAGATTGGTTCCATTTCACTCCAAAAAACATGCCGGACAAAATAGGTGGAAGTATAATAATAATAATAATAATACAGAAAAAGAAACAGAGGAAAAGCAATATGTCACCCGACATTGTCGATCGGGTGACATAATAAGAAAAATAAGAAACGTACAATAACAATACGTCACCCCAACTCCGTTGAGGGTGCCATAATAATAACAAAGAAACGGAGGAAAAGCAATATGTCACCCGACATTGTCGATCGGGTGACATAACTAGAATTGCCATTGCAAGAAATAGCGGAAGTCACCCTTCCCCCCATTGCCACTAAGCGGTAGCCATTTCAAAACAACTTAACAGTGAATGTAGATCTATGAATTGCGATATATCTTTCTGTAAATTTTCAGTACAATAAGAGCATTGTCAAAAGTTTCACACTTCTGCTGTTTCCATGGCAACGGCAGCCATTTTGAAAATTTCAAAGTCAAAAGTCTCATTTATACATGCCAGTTGACAATAATATTAAGTTTCATTAAGTTTGGAGCATTTTGAAAATATTTGACATTTCTGCAGTTTCCATGGCAACGGTGGCCATTTTGGAAATTCCAACTCCAAAAGTCTCATGCATACTTGACAGTCAATCATATTAAGTTTCATTACTTTTTGAGCATTTTGAAATTTTTGATATTTTGGCTGGTTTCTATGGTAACACAGACCATTCCAAATTTCTAATGGCAGATACCACATTGGTACATGGGAGGGAACATACCATCAGAGTTTCAATGGATTTGACCTACCATTTTAAGGAAGTAAATGCCACTTTTAAGAATTTCCCATAGGGTCTAATGGTAAATGTGTATCCAGTTTCCATGGTAATAACAGCCATTTTGGAATTTATAAGTATGGTCAACACATCTTGGCATGCCAGGCAACATTCCCATAAAGTTTCATCATGTTTGGTCTAATGATGAAAGATTGAATGGATTTTCAATTTTGATTTTTTTTTCACATTTTTGCTGTTTCCATGGTAACGGCAGCCATTTTATAGTTCCAAAGTTGCACTGCAACTCTAAAGTCAGGGGTCCTTGTTATAGTGAACTATCATTAAGATTGGTTCCATTGGCTCTGAGAAAACTGCCGGACAAAAGTAGGTGGAAGAAAAATAATAATAATAGTGAAAAAGAAACAGAGGAATAGCAATATGTCACCCGACATTGTCGATCGGGTGACATAATAATAACTAGATTTGCCATTGCAAGCAATAGCGGATGGCACCCTTCCCCCATTGCCAGGCCAGCGGCAGCAATTTAGAATTTTTTTTGCTGTTTCCATGGCAACGGCGGCCATTTTGAAAATTCCAAACCTAAAAGTCAAGTCTACATAAGCTAGGCAACATTTGTTATAAGTTTCATTAAATTTAAAGCATTTTGAAGTTTTTCATATTTTTGCTGTTTCCATGGTAACGGTGGCCATTTTTAATATTCCAAAGGCAAACCCCCGCTGCAATTTTTTCCCTCCATAATCATATACCATTTAATGTCTCTAGAATAAATTTAACATTAATGTTCTGGAATGTTCTGTGAAAATTCAAAGTTTTGACCTTTTTGCATTGTTTGCATGGTAATAACAGCTATTTTGGAAATTCCAACTCCAAATGCCACATCTTCCAATGTTGCTCATCGTTACTGTGAAGTTTCGTGAAGTTTGGAGCATTTTGAGATTTTTGAAATTTTTGGTGTAGTTCCCATGGCGACATAGTAGTTCCAATGAGTGCCAAAATCATCCAACACCTGTATATAGTGGGCACCTACATTGTATTAAAATATGATGATTCTGAGTTAAAGCATTACCAAACAGTTCACCGAAACTAAAAACTGTATTTTTTCACATTTGTTCTGTTTCCATGGTAACGGCAGCCATTTTTTACCATTCCAATGTCTCTTGCACAACTTCACATGGCGGTTCATATTATGGTATAGTTCCATCAACATGGGTTTGACCAATTCCGAGAAATAGCATGGACAAAATGTGTGGAAGAATAAAAATAATAACTAGATTTGCGATTGCAAGCAATAGCGGATGGCACCCTTCCCCTATTGCCAGGTGAGCGGTAGCCATGGTAACGGCGGCCATTTTGGAAATTCCAAACTCAAAAGTCAAGTCTACATTAGCTGAGCAACATTTGTTATAAGTTTCAATAAATTTGAAGCATTTTGAAGTTTTTTGTATTTTTGCTGTTTCCATGGTAACGGCGGCCATTTTGAATATTCCAAAGTCAAACCCCCGCTGCAATTTTTTCCCTCCATAATCATATACAATCATATACCATTTAATGTCTCTAGAATAAATTAAACAATGAAGTTCTAGAATGTTCTGTGAAAATTCAAAGTTTTGACCTTTTTGCATTGTTTCCATGGTAACAACAGCGATTTTGGAAATTCCAACGCCAAATTCCACATCTTCCAATGTTGCTCATCGTTACTGAGAAGTTTCATTAAGTTTGGAACATTTTGAAATTTTTGAATTTTTTGGAGTAATTTCCATGGCAACATAGTAGTTCCAATGAGTGCCAAAATCATCCAACACCTGTATATAGTGGGCACCTACATTGTATTAAAATATAATGGTTCTGAGTTCAAGCCTATCCAAACAGTTCACCAAAACAAAAAACTGATTTTTTTCACATTTGTTCTGTTTCCATGGTAATGGCGGCCATTTTTTACCATTCCAATGTCTCTTGCACAACTTCACATGGCAGTTCATATTATGGTATAGTTCCATCAACATGGGTTTGACCAATTCCGAGAAATAGCATGGACAAAATGTGTGGAAGAATAAAAATAAAAATAATACAAAAAAGAACGGAACAATAACAATATGTCACCCCAACTCCGTTGAGGGTGCCATAACTAGAATTGCCATTGCAAGCAATAGCGGATGTCACCCTTCCCCCAATTGCCACTAAGCGGCAGCCATTTAAAAATTGTTTAACAGTGAATGCACATATATGCATGGTAAAAACATTTTTCTGTAAATTTTCAGTACATTCAAAGCATTTTTTTAAATTCACATTTCTGCTGTTTCCATGGCAACGGCAGCCATTTTGAAAATTTCAAAGCATTTTTCCAGTTTCCATGGCAACGGTAGCCATTTTGGAAATTCCAACTTCAAAAGTCTTATGCAGACTTGACAGTCTACAATCCTATGAAGTTTCATCAATTTTGAAGCATTTTGAAATTTTTGAAATTTTTGACATTTGCGATGGTTCCTATGGCAACAGAGACCATTCCCAAAATTTAATGGCATATACCACATTGGTACATGGGAGGGACCATACCATCAAAGTTTCGATCAATTTGACCTACCATTTTAAGAAAGTAAATGCCACTTTAAGGTTTTTGGACCATTTTGACCTGTTTTGCATTGTTTCCATGGTAACGGCAGACATTTTCGAAATTCCAACACCAAATTCCACCTCTACCTATGTTGCTCATCGTTACTGTGAAGTTTCATAAAATTTGGAGCATTTCCATATTTTGGAAATTTTTGGTGTAGTATCCATGGCAACATAGCAGTTCCAATGATTGCCAAAATCATCCCAAAGCAGTATATGCCCGGCACCTACATTGTATCAAAAGATAATGATTCTAAGTTAAAGCATTTCCAAATAATTCATCAAAACCAAAAACTGTAATTTTCCATTATTTTTCGGTTTCCATGGCGATGGCAGCCATTTTTTAGTTCCAAAGTTGCACTGCAACTGGAAAGTCAGGGTTCCTTGTTATAGTGCACCATCATTCAGATTGGTTCCTTTGGCTCTGAGAAAACTGCCGGACAAAACTAGGTGGAAGAAAAATAATAATAATAATAATAACTAGATTTGCCATTGCAAGCAATAGCGGATGGCACCCTTTCCCTATTGCCAGGCCAGCGGCAGCCATTAGAAAATGTTTGCTGTTTCCATGGCAACGGCGGCCATTTTGAAAATTCGAAACTCAAAAGTTAAGTCTACATAAGCTAGGCAAAATTTGTTATAAGTTTCATTAACTTTAAAGCATTTTGAAGTTTTTCATAATTTTGCTGTTCCCATGGTAACGGCGGCCATTTTGAATATTCCAAAGTCATTCCCCCGCTGCAATTTTTTCCCTCCATAATTATATATACCATTTAATGTCTCTAGAATAAATTTAACATTGATGTTCTGGAATGTTCTGTGAAAATTCAAAGTTTTGACCTTTTTGCATTGTTTCCATGGTAACTACAGATATTTTGGAAATTCCAACGCCAAATTCCTCATCTTCCAATGTTGCTCATCGTTACTGTGAAGTTTCATGAAGTTTGGAGCATTTTGATATTTTTGAAATTTTTGGTGTAGTTTCCATGGCAACATAGAAGGTCCAATGAGTGCCAAAATCATCCAACACCTGTATATAGTGGGCACCTACATTGTATCAAAATATGATGATTCTGAGTGTAAGCATATCCAAACAGTTCACCAAAACAAAAAACAGAAATTTTTCACATTTGTTTCGTTTCCATGGCAACAGCAGCCATCTTGATGGTGCCATACCCCACTGCACTATACAATGTGGTGGTCAACATTATGGTATAGTTCCATCAATATTGTTCCAGCCAATTCGGAGAAATAGTATGGACAAAAAAGTGTGGAAGAATAAATATAATAATAATAATAAGACAAAAAGAAACGAACAATAACAATATGTCACCCCAACTCCGTTGAGGGTGCCATAATAATAGTGAAAAAGAAACAGAGGAATAGCAATATGTCACCCGACATTGTCGATCGGGTGACATAACTAGAATTGCCATTGCAAGCAATAGCGGATGTCACCCTTCCCCCCCATTGCCACTAAGCGGCAGCCATTTCAAAACATTTTGACAGTGAATGCACATATATGCATGGTAATTCATCTTTCTACAAATTTTCAGAACATTTGAAGCATTTTGAAAATTTTGAAATTTTTTAAGTTTCCATGGCAACGGCAGCCATGTTGGAAATTCCAACGCCAAATTCTGCTTCAACACATGACAGTCAACATTATTGTGAAGTTTCATTAAGTTTGAAGCATTTTGAATTTTTTGAAATTTTTGCTGCTGTATCCATGGTAACATTG
Organism: Mytilus galloprovincialis; assembly: GCA_037788925.1. Taxonomy (NCBI): domain Eukaryota; kingdom Metazoa; phylum Mollusca; class Bivalvia; order Mytilida; family Mytilidae; genus Mytilus; species Mytilus galloprovincialis. Next base: position 8,607,228 of record CM075336.1, on the reverse strand, counting down.
TAGTTCCAATGATTGTCAAAATCATTCAAAACCTGTGTTTAGTTGAAAACTATACTGTATGAAAATTACATGATTCTAAATTAAGGCATACCAAAACTATTCACCAAACCCTGAAGTTTTTGGAGCATTTTGACCTGTTTTGCATTGTTTCCATGGTAACGGCAGACATTTTCGAAATTCCAACGCCAAATTCCACATAAACCAATGTTGCTCATCGTTACTGTGAAGTTTTATAAAATTTGTAGCATTTCCATATTTTGGAAATTTTTTGTGTAGTATCCATGGCAACATAGTAGTTCCAATGATTGCCAAAATCATCCAAAACCAGTATATGCCCGGCACCTACATTGTATCAAAATATAATGATTCTAAGTTGAAGCATTTCCAAATAATTCATCAAAACCAAAAACTGAAATTTTCCATTATTTTTCGGTTTCCATGGTGATGGCAGCCATTTTTTAGTTCCAAAGTTGCACTGCAACTGGAAAGTCAGGGTTCCTTGTTATAGTGCACCATCATTCAGATGGGTTCCTTTGGATCTGAGAAAACTGCCGGACAAAATTAGGTGGAAGAAAAATAATAATAACTAGATTTGTAATTGCTAGCAATAACGGATGGCACCCTCGTCCCCCCATTGCCAGGCGAGCGGCAGCCATTTTGAAAATTTCAAGGTCAAAGAGTGCATCTACACTTGCAAGTTATCATTTTTGCAAAATTTCATTAAGTTTGAAGCATTTTGAAATTTTGGACAATTTTGCTGTTTCCATGGTTACGGCGGCCATTTTGGAAATTCCAACTTCAAAATGCAACTCCGCACATGTCAGTCACTATTCCTGTAATGTTTCATCCAGTTTGCAGCACTTAATTTTTTTTGGAAATTTTGAACATTTGTGCTGCAACCATGGTTACAGTAGATAATTCCAAAATTCTAAAAGCGTACATCTCATTGCCACATGTCATGTTATATATCAATACAGTTTCATTGACTTTGGTGCACTACTCTCTGAGAAAATGCTGATTTTATGCATTTTTCCATAGGGTCAATGCAAAACTTGGCCCCAGTTTCCATGACAACGGCGGCCATTTTGAACTATCCATATATTGTCTTGACATCTTGGCATACTGGAGAACATTTTCATAAAGTTTCATCCAGTTGGATGTTATAACGAAAGAGTTAGAATTTTTGATATTTTAGCTGTTTCCATGGTAACGGCAGCCATTTTGAAAATTCCAAAGTCAATCTGGAAATCAGCAGATGCCAGTTAACATTCCTGTGGAGTTTCTTCCAGTTTGGACCACTTTGATTTTTTTCGCATTTGTGCTGTTTCCATGGAAACGGCGGCCATCTTTTACCATTCCATAGCAAGGTGCAAGACTTCAAATGGGGGTCCTCATTATGTTATAGTTCCAACAATATTGGATCACTCAATTCTTAGAAACACGATGGACAAAATGTGTGGAAGAATAATAAAAATAACTAGATTTGTAATTGCTAGCAATAACGGATGGCACCCTCCTCCCCCTATTGCCAGGTGAGTGGCAGCCATTTTGAAAATTGCAAAGTCAAAGAGCGCTTCTACACATGTTAATTGAGATTAATGTAAAATTTCATCACGTTTGGAGCATTTTGAAATTTTTGAAATTTTTGCTGTTTCCATGGTAACAGTTACCATTTCCAAAATTCCTAAGGCAGGTGCCACTTTGGGACATGCCATGTAACATATCTATAAAGTTTTAATAGATTTGATCTTATATTCCTGTGGAAAATACAGCTTAAATGTATTTCCCCATAGGGCCAATGTTAAACTTTCACTTTGTTTCCATGACAATGGCAGCCATTTTGGAATTTCTAAATATTGTCAGTATATCAGGGCATACCAAGGAACATTTCCATAAAGTTTCATCCAGTTAGGTCTTACAATGAAAGATTTGGAATTTTGATTTTTTTTTACATTTTTACCGTTTCCATGGAAACGGCGGCCATATTGGACCATTCCATAGCAAGATGCACAACTTCACATGGGGGTCCTCATTATAGTAGAGTTCCATCAACATTAACCCATTTGATTCTGAGAACTAGCGTGGACAAAAAGTGTGGAAGAAGATTAATAAAAATAATAAGAAAAAAAAGAAACGTAGAATAACAATACGTCACCCCAACTCCGTTGAGGGTGCCATAATAAGAAAAAAAAGAAACGTAGAATAACAATATGTCACCCCAACTCCGTTGAGGGTGCCATAATAATAGTGAAAAAGAAACAGAGGAATAGCAATATGTCACCCGACATTGTCGATCGGGTGACATAACTAGATTTGCGATTGCAAGCAATAGCGGATAGCACCCTTTCCCTATTGCCAGGTGAGCGGTAGCCATGGTAGCGGCGGCCATTTTGGAAATTCCAAACTCAAAAGTCAAGTCTACATTAGCTAAGCAACATTTGTTATAAGTTTCAATAAATTTGAAGCATTTTGAAGTTTTTCGTATTTTTGCTGTTTCCATGGTAACGGCGGCCATTTTGAAAATTCCAAAGTCAACCTGCTCCTGCAATTTGTTCTCACCATAATTATATACCATCATTTAACATAAAATGTCTCTGGAATAAATTTAACATAGATGTTCTGGAATGTTCTATGTTAAACATTTCGCCTGTTTCCATGGCAATGGCAACCATTTCGGAATTTCTAAGTATTGTTGGTACCTCGGGGCCCCACCACCAACATTTGCAAAAAGTTTCATAAGGTTGGCTCTTATAACGAAAGAGTTAGAATTTTTATTTTTTTTTACATTTTTTGAGTTTCCATGGTAACCGCGGCCATCTTGCACATTCCAAAGTCAGGTGCACAACTTCACATGGTGGACATCATTATAACATAGTTCCATCAAGATTGGTCCATCCAATTCCGAGAACTGTCTTGGACAAAAAGTGTGGAAGAATAAAAATAATAAAAATAATAAGAAAAAAAAGAAACGAACAATAACAATATGTCACCCCAACTCCGTTGAGGGTGCCATAACTAGATTTGCCATTGCAAGCAATAGCGGATGGCACCCTTCCCCATTGCCAGGCCAGCAGCAGCCATTCAGAAAAAAATTTGCTGTTTCCATGGCAACGGCAGCCATTTTGAAAATTCGAAACTCAAAAGTTAAGTCTACATAAGCTAGGCAAAATTTGTTATAAGTTTTATTAAATTTAAAGCATTTTGAAGTTTTTCATAATTTTGCTGTTCCCATGGTAACGGCGGCCATTTTGAATATTCCAAAGTCAAACCCCCGCTGCAATTTTTTCCCTCCATAATCATATATACCATCATATACCATTTAATGTCTCTAGAATAAATTTAACATTGAAGTTCTGGAATGTTCTGTGAAAATTCAAAGTTTTGACCTTTTCGCATTGTTTCCATGGTAACAACAGATATTTTTGAAATTCCAACGCCAAATTCCACATCTTCCAATGTTGCTCATTGTTACTGTGAAGTTTCATTAAGTTTTAAGCATTTTGATATTTTTGAAATTTTTGGTGCAGTTTCCATGGCAACATAGTAGTTCCAATGAGTACCAAAATCATCCAACACCTGTATATAGTGGGCACCTACTTTGTATTAAAATATAATGATTCTGAGTTAAAGCATATCCAAACAGTGCACTAAAACAAAAAACTGGATTTTTTCACATTTGTTCTGTTTCCATGGAAACGGTAGCCATCTTGAACCATTCCATGCTTGCTGCAACTCTGCACATGGGGGTCCTTATTATAGTAGAGTTCCATTGACATTGGTCCATTGGATTTCAAGAAATCCCCTGGACAAAATTTGTTGCAAGAAAAAAAATAAGAAAAAAAAAGAAACGTAGAATAACAATATGTCACCCCAACTCCGTTGAGGGTGCCATAATAATAAGAAAAACTAGATTTGTAATTGCTAGCAATAACGGATGGCACCCTTCCCCCATTGCCAGGTGAGCGGCAGCCATTTTGAAAATTCCAAAAGAGTGCATCTACAGATGTTTAGTAACATTTTTGCAAAGTTTCATTAAGTTTAAAGCATTTTGAAATTTTTGATATTTTTGCTGTTTCCATGGTTACGGCGACCATTTTGAAAATTCCAACTTCAAAATGCAACTCTCCTGATGCTAGCCACTATTCCTGTAAAGTTTCATCCAGTTTGTAGCATATTAATTTTTTTGTTGAAATTTTTGACCTTTTTGAATTGTTTCCATGGTAACAACAGCTATTTTGGAAATTCCAACTTCAAATGCCACATCTTACAATGTTGCTCATCGTTACTGTGAAGTTTCATGACATTTGGAGCACTTTGAGATTTTTGGAATTTTTGGTGTAGTTTCCATGGCAACAGAGTAGTTCCAATGTGAGCCAAAATCATCCAAAACCTGTATATAGTAGGCACCTCCATTGTATAAAAATATAATGATTCTGAGTTAAAGCATATCCAAACAGTTCGCCAAAACCAAAAACTAATTTTTTTCTCATTTGTTCTGTTTCCATGGAAACGGTAGCCATCTTGAAACATTCCATGCTTACTGCAACTCTGCACGTGGGGGTCCTTATTATAATAGAGTTCCACCGACATTGGTCCATTGGATTTCAAGAAATCCCCTGGACAAAATTTGTTGCAAGAAAAAAAATAAGAAAAAAAAGAAACGTAGAATAACAATATGTCACCCCAACTCCGTTGAGGGTGCCATAAAAACTAGATTTGTAATTGCTAGCAATAACGGATGGCACCCTCGTTCCCCAATTGCCAGGCGAGCGGCAGCCATTTTTGGAAATTCCAAAGTCAAAGAAGGCATCTACCCTTGCAAGTTATCATTTTTGCAAAATTTCATTAAGTTTGAAGCATTTTGAAATTTTGGACAATTTTGCTGTTTCCATGGTTATGGCGGCCATTTTGGAAATTCCAACTTCAAAATGCAACTGCGCACATGTCAGTCACTATTCCTGTAAAGTTTCATCCAGTTTGCAGCACTTAATTTTTTTTGGAAATTTTGAACATTTGTGCTGCAACCATGGTTACAGTAGATAATTCCAAAATTCTAAAAGCAGACATCTCATTGCCACATGTCATGTTATATATCAATACAGTTTCATTTACTTTGGTGCACTTCTCTCTGAGAAAATGCTGATTTTATGCATTTTTCCATAGGGTCAATGCAAAACTTGGCCCCAGTTTCCATGACAACGGCGGCCATTTTGAACTATCTATATATTGTCTTGACATCTTGGCATACTGGAGAACATTTTGATAAAGTTTCATCCAGTTGGATCTTATAACGAAAGAGTTAGAATTTTTGATATTTTAGCTGTTTCCATGGTAACGGCAGCCATTTTGAAAATTCCCAAGTCAAACTGGAAATCAGCACATGCCAGTGAACATTCCTGTGGAGTTTCTTCCAGTTTGGACCACTTTGATTTTTTTCGCAATTGTGCTGTTTCCATGAAAACGGCGGCCATCTTTTATCATTCCATAGCAAGGTGCACAACTTCAAATGGGGGTCCTCATTATGTTATAGTTCCAACAATATTGGATCACTCAATTCTTAGAAACACGATGGACAAAATGTGTGGAAGAATAATAAAAATAAGAAAAACTTGATTTGCGATTGCAAGCAATAGCGATGGCACCCTTCCCCCATTGCCAGGCCAGCGGCAGCCAGTTAGAAAATTTTTGCTGTTTCCATGACAACGGCGGCCATTTTGAAAATTCTAAACTCAAAAGTCAAGTCTACATAAGCCAGGCAACATTTGTTATAAGTTTCATTAAATTTAAAGCATTTTGAAGTTTTTCATATTTTTGCTGTTTCCATGGTAACGGCGGCCATTTTGAATATTCCAAAGTCTAACCCCCGCTGCAATTTTTTCCCTCCTCAATCATATACCATTTAATGTCTGTAGAATAAATTTAACATTGATGTTCTGGAATGTTCTGTGAAAATTCAAAGTTTTGACCTTTTTGCATTGTTTCCATGGTAACAACAGATATTTTGGAAATTCCGACGCCAAATTCCACATCTTCCAATGTTGCTCATCGTTACTGTGAAGTTTCGTGAAATTTGGAACATTTTGAGATTTTGGAAATTTTTGGTGTAATTTCAATGGCAACATAGTAGTTCCAATGATTGCCAAAATCATCCAACACCTGTATATAGTGGGCACCTACATTGTATTAAAATATAATGATTCTGAGTTAAAGCATAACCAAACAGTTCACTGAAACTAAAAACTGGATTTTTTCACATTTGTTCTGTTTCCATGGTAACGGCGGCCATTTTTTACCATTCCAATGTCTCTTGCACAACTTCACATGGCGGTTCATATTATGGTATAGTTCCATCAACATGGGTTTGACCAATTCCGAGAAATAGCATGGACAAAATGTGTGGAAGAATAAAAATAAAAACTAGATTTGTAATTGCTAGCAATAACGGATGGCACCCTCGTCCCCCCATTGCCAGGCGAGCGGCAGCCATTTTTGGAAATTCCAAAGTCAAAGAAGGCATCTACCCTTGCAAGTTATCATTTTTGCAAAATTTCATTAAGTTTGAAGCATTTTGAAATTTTGGACAATTTTACTGTTTCCATGGTTACGGCGGCTATTTTGGAAATTCCAACTTCAAAATGCAACTCTGCACATCTCAGTTACCATTCCTGTAAAGTTTCATCCAGTTTGCAGCACTTAAATTTTTTTTGAAATTTTGAACATTTTTGCTGCAACCATGGTTACAGTAGATAATTCCAAAATTCTAAAAGCAGACATCTCTTTGCCACATGTCATGTTATATATCAGTATAGTTTGATTGACTTTGGTGAAACACTCTCTGAGAAAATGCTGATTTTATGCATTTTTCCATAGGTTCAATGCAAAACTTGCTCCCAGTTTCCATGACAACGGCGGCCATTTTGAACTATCCAAATATTGTCTTGACATCTTAGCATACTGGGTAACATTTTCATAAAGTTTCATCCAGTTGGATGTTATAACGAAAGAGTTAGAATTTTTGATATTTTAGCTGTTTCCATGGTAACGGCAGCCATTTTGAAAATTCCAAAGTCAAAATGGAAATCAGCACATGCGAGTTAACATTCCTGTGGAGTTTCTTCCAGTTTGAACCACTTTGATTTTTTTCGCATTTGTGCTGTTTCCATGGAAACGGCGGCCATCTTTTACCATTCCATAGCAAGGTGCACAACTTCAAATGGGGGTCCTCATTATGTTATAGTTCCAACAATATTGGATCACTCAATTCTTAGAAACACGATGGACAAAATGTGTGGAAGAATAATAAAAACTAGAATTGCTATTGCAAGCAATAGCGGATGTCACCCTTCCCCCTATTGCCACTAAGCGGCAGCAATTTCTAAATTGTTTAATAGTGAATGCACATATATACATGGCAATACATCTTTCTGTAAATTTTCAGTACATTCAGAGCATTTTAGAAAATTTCACATTTTTGCTGTTTCCATGGCAACGGCAGCCATTTTGAAAATTCCAAAGTCAAAAGTCTCATCTATACATGCCAGTTTACAATAATATTAAGTTTCATAAAATTTGGAGCATTATAAAAATATTTGACATTTCCGCAGTTTCCATGGCAACGGTGGCCATTTTGGAAATTCCAACTTCAAAAGTTTCATGCAGACTTGACAGTCAACAATCATAGTAAGTTTCATAACTTTTTGAGCATTTTGAAATTTTTGAAATTTTTGACATTTTGGCTGGTTTCTATGGTTACACAGACCATTCCAAATTTCTAATGGCAGATACCACATTGGTACATGGGAGGGAACATACCATCAGAGTTTCAATGGATTTGACCTACCCTTTTAAGAAAGTAAATGCCACTTTTAGGTGTTTTTGGACCATTTTGACCATTTTTGCATTGTTTCCATGGCAACGGCAGACATTTGGGAAATTCCAACGCCAAATTCCACATGTACCAATGTTGCTCATCGTTACTGTGAAGTTTCATTAAATTTGGAGCATTTCCATATTTTGGAAATTTTTGGTGTAGTATCCATGGCAACATAGCAGTTCCAATGATTGACAAAATCATCCCAAAACCAGTGTATAGTGGGCACCTACATTGTATCAAAATCTAAAGATTTTAAGCATAACCATTCTCAAACAATTGGCCGAACTCTAAAATTATATTTTTTCACTATTTTTCTGTTTCCATGGTGATGGCAGCCATTTTTTAGTTCCAAAGTTGCACTGCAACTGGAAAGTCAGGGTTCCTTGTTATAGTGCACCATCATTCAGATTGGTTCCTTTGGATCCAAAAAAACTGCCGGACAAAATTAGGTGGAAGAAAAATAATAATAATAATAATAATAGGGAAAAAGAAACAGAGGAAAAGCAATATGTCACCCGACTTTGTCGATCGGGTGACATAATAACTAGATTTGTAATTGCTAGCAATAACGGATGGCACCCTCGTCCCCCCCCCCTTGCCAGGCAAGCGGCAGCCATTTTGCAAATTTCAAAGTCAAAGAACGCTTTTAGACATGTTTATCAACATTGTTGTAAAATTTCATCTCGTTCTGAGCATTTTGAATTTTTTGAAATTTTTGCTGTTTCCATGGTAACAGTTACTATTTCCAAAATTCCGAAGACAGGTGCCACTTTGGGACATGCCACGTAATATATCAATAAAGTTTTCATAGATTTGATCTTATATTCCTTTAGAAAATACAGCTTTAATGTATTTTCCCATAGGGCAATGTTAAACTTTCGCCTTGTTTCCATGACAATGGCGGCCATTTTGGAATTTCTAAATAATGTCGGTATATCAGGGCACACCAAGGAACATTTCCATAAAGTTTCATCCAGTTGGGTCTGATAATGAAAGATTTGAAATTTTGATTTTTTTTTACATTTTTACCGTTTCCATGGAAACGGCGGCAATTTTGGACCATTCCATAGGAAGATGCACAACTTCACATGGGGGTCCTTATTATAGTAGAGTTCCATCATCATTGACCCATTAGATTCCGAGAACTAGCGTGGACAAAAAGTGTGGAAGAAGATTAATAAAAATAATAAGAAAAAAAAGAAACGTAGAATAACAATACGTCACCCCAACTCCGTTGAGGGTGCCATAATAAGAAAAAAAAGAAACGTAGAATAACAATATGTCACCCCAACTCCGTTGAGGGTGCCATAATAAGAAAAAAAAAGAACGGAACAATAACAATATGTCACCCCAACTCCGTTGAGGGTGCCATAAAAACTAGATTTGCCATTGCAAGCAATAGCGGATGGCACCCTTCCCCAATTGCCAGGCGAGCGGCAGCAAACTAGAAGATTCCAAAGTCAAAGAGTGCATCTACACATTCAAATTATCATTTTTGTAAAATTTAATGAAGTTTGGAGCATTTTGAAATTTTGGACATTTTTTATGTTTCCATGGTTACGGCGGCCATTTTGAAATTTCCAACTTCAAAAGTCAAATCTGCTTATGCCAGTGACCATTTCTGTTAAGTTTCATCCAGTTTGCAGGACTTTTATTTATTTTTTAATTTTTTGACATTTTCGCATTGTTTCCATGGTAACTACAGACATTTTGGAAATTCCAACTCCAAATGGCACATCTTCCAATGTTGCTCATCGTTACTGTGAAGTTTCATGAAGTTTGGAGCATTTTGATATTTTTGAAATTTTTGGTGTAGTTTTCATGGCAACATAGTAGTTCCAGTGAATGCCAAAATCATCCAACACCTGTATATAGTGGGCACCTACATTGTATTAAAATATAATGATTCTGAGTTAAAGCATATCCAAACAGTTCACCAAAACAAAAAAATAGATTTTTTCACATTTGTTCCGTTTCCATGGTAACGGCAGCCATCTTGAACCATTCCATGGTGCCTGCAACTCTTCACCTAAGGGTCCTTTATATGATAGAGTTCCATCAACTTTGGTCCATTGGATTTCCAGAAATCTCATGGACAAAATTAGGTGGAAGAAAAATAATAAAAATAAGAAAAACTAGATTTGTAATTGCTAGCAATAACGGATGGCACCCTCGTCCCCCCATTGCCAGGCGAGCGGCAGCCATTTTGAAAATTTCAAAGTCAAAGAGTGCATCTACACATGCAAGTCATCATTTTTGTAAAATTTCATTAGGTTTGGAGCATTTTGAAATTTTTGACAATTTTGCTGTTTCCATGGTTACGGCAGCCATTTTGGAAATTCCAACTTCAAAATGCAACTCCGCACATGTCAGTTACTATTCGTGTAAAGTTTCATCCAGTTTGCAGCATTTTGATTTTTTTGGAAATTTTGAACATTTGTGCTGCAACCATGGTTACAGTAGATAATTCCAAAATTCTAAAAGCGTACATCTCATTGCCACATGTCATGTTATATATCAATACAGTTTCATTGACTTTGGTGCACTACTCTCTGAGAAAATGCTGATTTTATGCATTTTTCCATAGGGTCAATGCAAAACTTGGCCCCAGTTTCCATGACAACGGCGGCCATTTTGAACTATTGATATATTGTCTTGACATCTTGGCATACTGGAGAACATTTTCATAAAGTTTCATCCAGTTGGATGTTATAACGAAAGAGTTAGAATTTTTGATATTTTAGCTGTTTCCATGGTAACGGCAGCCATTTTGAAAATTCCAAAGTCAAACTGGAAATCAGCACATGCCAGTTAACATTCCTGTGGAGTTTCTTCCAGTTTGGACCACTTTGATTTTTTTCGCATTTGTGCTGTTTCCATGGAAACGGCGGCCATCTTTTACCATTCCATAGCAAGGTGCACAACTTCAAATGGGGGTCCTCATTATGTTATAGTTCCAACAATATTGGATCACTCAATTCTTAGAAACACGATGGACAAAATGTGTGGAAGAATAATAAAAATAACTAGATTTGCCATTGCAAGCAATAGCGGATGGCACCCTTTCCCCATTGCCAGGCCAGCGACAGCTATTTAGAAAATGTTTGCTGTTTCCATGGCAACGACGGCCATTTTGAAAATTCGTAACTCAAAAGTTAAGTCTACATAAGCTCGGCAAAATTTGTTATAAGTTTCATTAAATTTAAAGCATTTTGAAGTTTTTCATAATTTTGCTGTTCCCATGGTAACGGCAACCATTTTGAATATTCCAAAGTCAAACCCCCGCTGCAATTTTTTCCCTCCATAATCATATATACCATCATATACCATTTAATGTCTCTAGAATAAATTTAACATTGATGTTCTGGAATGTTCTGTGAAAATTCAAAGTTTTGACCTTTTTGCATTGTTTCCATGGTAACAACAGATATTTTGGAAATTCCAACGCCAGATTCCACATCTTCCAATGTTGCTCATCGTTACTGTGAAGTTTCATGAAGTTTGGAGCATTTTGATATTTTTGAAATTTTTGGTATAGTTTCCATGGCAACATAGTAGTTCCAATGAGTGCCAAAATCATCCAACACCTGTATATGGCCGGCACCTACATTGTATCAAAATATAATGTTTCTGAGTTTAAGCATATGAAAACAGTTCACCAAAACAAAAAACAGGATTTTTTCACATTTGTTTCGTTTCCATGGCAACGGCAGCCATCTTGATGGTGCCATACCCCACTGCACTATAGAATGTGGTGGTCTACATTATGGTATAGTTCCATCAATATTGTTCAATCCAATTCTGAGAAATAGTATGGACAAAAAAGTGTGGAAGAATAAATATAATAATAAGACAAAAAGAATCGAACAATAACAATATGTCACCCCAACTCCGTTGAGGGTGCCATAATAAGAAAAAAAAGAAACGTAGAATAACAATATGTCACCCCAACTCCGTTGAGGGTGCCATAAAAAGAAACGTACAATAACAATACGTCACCCCAACTCCGTTGAGGGTGCCATAATAATAATAACTAGATTTGCCATTGCAAGCAATAGCGGATGGCACCCTTCCCCCATTGCCAGGCGAGCGGCAGCAAACTAGAAAATTCAAAAGTCAAAGAGTGCATCAACACATGCAAATTATCATTTTTGTAAAGTTGAATGAAGTTTGGAGCATTTTGAAATTTTGGACATTTTTGGTGTTTCCTTGGTTACGGCGGCCATTTTGAAAATTCAAACTTCAAAAGTCAACTCTGCTGATGCCATTGACCATTCCTGTAAAGTTTCATCCAGTTTGCAACATTTTTATTTTTTTTGAAATATTTTGACCTTTTAGCATTGTTTACATGGTAACAACAGATATTTTGGAAATTCCAACTCCAAATGCCACATCTTCCAATGTTGCTTATCGTTACTGTGAAGTTTCCTGAAGTTTGGAGCATTTTGAGATTTTTGAAATTTTTGGTGTAGTTTCCATGGCAACATAGTAGTTCCAATGAGTGCCAAAATCATCCAACACCTGTATATAGTGGTCACCTACTTGGTATTAGAATATGATTCTGAGTTAAAGCATATCCAAACAGTTCACCAAAACAAAAAACTGTACTTTTTTACATTTGTTCCGTTTCCATGGGAACGGCAGTCATCTTGAACCATTCCATGCTTCCTGCAACTCTGCACATGGAGGTCCTTAATATAGTAAAGTTCCATCAACTTTGGTCCTTTGGATTTCAAGAAATCGCCTGGACAAAAATGTGTGGAAGAAAAATAATAATAAGAAAAAAAAGAAACGTAGAATAACAATACGTCACCCCAACTCCGTTGAGGGTGCCATAATAATAGTGAAAAAGAAACAGAGGAATAGCAATATGTCACCCGACATTGTCGATCGGGTGACATAATAACAAAGAAACGGAGGAATAACAATATGTCACCCGACATTGTCGATCGGGTGACATAATAACTAGATTTGTAATTGCTAGCAATAACGGATGGCACCCTTCCCCTATTGCCAGGTGAGCGGCAGCCATTTTGAAAATTCCAAAGTCAAAGAGCGTATCTACAAATGTTTATCAACATTGTTGTAAAATTTCATAAAGTTTGGAGCAATTTGAAACTTTTGAAATTTTTGCTGTTTCCATGGTAACGGTTACCAATTCCAAAATTCCCAAGACAGGTGCAACTTTGAAACATGCCATGTTACATATCCATGTAGTTTCATTGAGTTTGACATTCCTTGTTAACGTAGTATATGCTACTTTAAGGTTTTCCCATAGGGTTTAATGCTAAATGTATTTAGTTTCCATGGCAATATAGTAGTTCCAAAGCTTCTCAAAATTCCCTAAAACTTGTATATAGTGGACACTAATAATATATAAAAATTAGATGATTCTATGTTCATGCATACTCAAATTATTCACCAAAAACAAAAATTTTATTTTTCACATTTGTTCTGTTTCCATGGTAACGGTGGCCATCTTGAAAATGCCATACCCCGATTGCAAATCTGCACATGCTGGTTAACATTATGGTATAGTTCCATAATATTTGGTTCATCCAATTCCAAGATATAAGCTGGACAAAAAAGTGGAAGAAAAATAATAAGAAACTAGATTTGCCATTGCAAGCAATAGCGGATGGCACCCTTTCTCCATTGCCTGGCCAGCGGCAGCCATTTAGAAAAAAATTGCTGTTTCCATGGCAACGGCGGCCATTTTGAAAATTCGAAACTCAAAAGTTAAGTCTACATAAGCTAGGCAAAATTTGTTATAAGTTTCATTAAATTTAAAGCATTTTGAAGTTTTTCATAATTTTGCTGTTCCCATGGTAACGGCGGCCATTTTGAATATTCCAAAGTCAAACCCCCGCTGCAATTTTTTCCCTCCATAATCATATATACCATCATATACCATTTAATGTCTCTAGAATGAATTTAACATTGCTGTTCTGGAATGTTCTGTGAAAATTCAAAGTTTGGACCTTTTAGCATTGTTTCTATGGTAACAAGAGATATTTTGGAAATTCCAACGCCAAATTCCACATCTTCCAATGTTGCTCATCATTACTGTGAAGTTTCCTGAAGTTTGGAGCATTTTGAGAATTTTGAAATTTTTGGTGAAGTTCCCATGGCGACATAGTAGTTCCAATGAGTGCCAAAATCATCCAACACCTGTATATAGTGGGCACCTACATTGTATTAAAATATGATGATTCTGAGTTAAAGCATTACCATACAGTTCACCGAAACTAAAAACTGTATTTTTTCACATTTGTTCTGTTTCCATGGTAACGGCAGCCATTTTTTACCATTCCAATGTCTCTTGCACAACTTCACATGGCGGTTCATATTATGGTATAGTTCCATCAACATGGGTTTGACCAATTCCGAGAAATAGCATGGACAAAATGTGTGGAAGAATAAAAATAATAACTAGAATTGCCATTGCAAGCAATAGCGGATGTCACCCTTGCCCCAATTGCCACTAAGCGGCAGCCATTTAAAAATTGTTTAACAGTGAATGCACATATATGCATGGTAAAAACATTTTTCTGTAAATTTTCAGTACATTCAAAGTATTTTTTTAAATTCACATTTCTGCTGTTTCCATGGCAACGGCAGCCATTTTGAAATTTCAAAGTCAAAAGTCTCATCTTTACTTGTCAGGTAACAATAATTTCAAGTTTCATTAAGTTCAAAGCATTTTGAGAATTTTTGACATTTTTCCAGTTTCCATGGCAACGTTAGCCATTTTGGAAATTCCAACTTCAAAAGTCTTATGCAGACTTGACAGTCTACAATCCTATGAAGTTTCATCAATTTTGAAGCATTTTGAAATTTTTGAAATTTTTGACATTTGTGATGGTTCCTATGGCAACAGAGACCATTCCCAAAATTTAATGGCATATACCACATTGGTACATGGGAGGGACCATACCATCAAAGTTTCGATCAATTTGACCTACCATTTTAAGAAAGTAAATGCCACTTTAAGGTTTTTGGACCATTTTGACCTGTTTTGCATTGTTTCCATGGTAACGTAAGACATTTTCGAAATTCCAACGCCAAATTCCACCTCTACCTATGTTGCTCATCGTTACTGTGAAGTTTCATAAAATTTGGAGCATTTCCATATTTTGGAAATTTTTGGTGTAGTATCCATGGCAATATAGCAGTTCCAATGATTGCCAAAATCATCCCAAAGCAGTATATGCCCGGCACCTACATTGTATCAAAAGATAATGATTCTAAGTTAAAGCATTTCCAAATAATTCATCAAAACCAAAAACTGTAATTTTCCATTATTTTTCGGTTTCCATGGTGATGGCAGTCATTTTTTAGTTCCAAAGTTGCACTGCAACTGGAAAGTCAGGGTTCCTTGTTATAGTGCACCATCATTCAGATTGGTTCCTTTGGCTCTGAGAAAACTGCCGGACAAAACTAGGCGGAAGAAAAATAATAATAACTAGATTTGTAATTGCTAGCAATAACGGATGGCACCCTTCCCTCATTGCCAGGTGAGCGGCAGCCATTTTGAAAATTCCAAAGTCAAAGACCGCATCTACAGATGTTTATAAACATTGTTGTAAAGTTTCTTTAATTTTGGAGCATTTTGAAATTTTTGAAATTTTTGCTGTTTCCATGGTAACAGTTACCATTTCCAAAATTCCAAAGACAGGTACCACTTTGGTACATGCCATGTTACATATCTATAAAGTTTTATTGGGATTGATGCTATGTTCTTCAAGAAAATGTAGCTTTTATGTGTTTTCCCATACGGTCAATGTTAAACTTTCGCCCTGTTTCCATGACAATGGCGGCCATTTTGGAACCTCTTGATATTGCATGCACATCTAGGCATATCAGGTAACACTTCCACAAAGTTTCATCCACTTGGGTCTTATAAGGAAGAATTTAGAATTTTGAAAAATTTTCACATTTTTGCAGTTTCCATGGAAACGGCAGCCATCTTGAACCATTCCATGGTGCCTGCAACTCTTGAACTAAGTGTCCTCTATATGATAGAGTTCCATCAACTTTGGTCCATTGGATTTCGAGAAATCTCCTGGACAAAATGTGTGGAAGAAAAATAATAAAAATAACTAGATTTGCCATTGCAAGCAATAGCGGATGGCACCCTTTCCCCATTGCCAGGCCAGCGGCAGCCATTCAGAAAATTTTTGCTGTTTCCATGGCAACGGCGGCCATTTTGAAAATTCGAAACTCAAAAGTTAAGTCTACATAAGCTAGGCAACATTTGTTATAAGTTTCATTAAATTTAAAGCATTTGGAAGTTTTTCATAATTTTGCTGTTCCCATGGTAACGGCGGCCATTGTGAATATTCCAAAGTCAAACCCCCGCTGCAATTTTTGCCCTCCATAATCATATACCATTTAATGTCTCTAGAATAAATTTAACATTGATGTTCTGGAATGTTCTGTGAAAATTCAAAGTTTTGACCTTTTTGCATTGTTTCCAAGGTAACAACAGATATTTTGGAAATTCCAACGCCAAATTCCACATCTTCCAATGTTGCTCATCATTACTGTGAAGTTTCCTGAAGTTTAGAGCATTTTGAGAATTTCAAAATTTTTGGTGTAGTTTCCATGGCAACATAGTAGTTCCAATGATCACCAAAATCATCCAACACCTGTATATAGTGGGCACCTACATTGTATTAAAATATAATGATTCTGAGATAAAGCATATCCAAACAGTTCACCAAAACAAAAAACTGGATTTTTTCACATTTGTTCTGTTTCCATGGAAACGGTAGCCATCTTGAACCATTCCATGCTTCCTGCAACTCTGCACCTGGGGGTCCTTACTATAGTAGAGTTCCATCAACATTGGTCCATTGGATTTCGAGAAATCACCTGGACAAAATTTGTTGCAAGAAAAATAATAATAATAATAAGAAAAAAAAGAAACGTAGAATAACAATACGTCACCCCAACTCCGTTGAGGGTGCCATAACTAGAATTGCCATTGCAAGCAATAGCGGATGTCACCCTTTCCCCCATTGCCACTAAGCGGCAGCCATTTCAAAAACTTTTAACAGTAAATGCACATATTTGCGTGGCTATACATTTTCTGTAAATTTTCAGTACATTTAGATCATTTTTAAAAATATGACATTTTTGCTGTTTCCATGGCAACGGCAGCCATTTTGAAAATTTCAAAGTCAAAAGTCTCATCTATACATGCCAGTTGACAATATTATTAAGTTTCATTAAGTTTGGAGCATTTTGAAAATATTTGACATTTTTCCAGTTTCCATGGCAACGGTAGCCATTTTGGAAATTCCAACTTCAAAAGTTATATGCAGACTTGACAGTCAACAATCATAGTAAGTTTCATTACTTTTTGAGCATTTTGAAATTTTTGAAATTTTTGACATTTTGGCTGGTTTCTATGGTTACACAGACCATTCCAAATTTCTAATGGCAGATACCACATTGGTTCATGGGAGGAAACATACCATCAGAGTTTCAATGGATTTGACCTACCCTTTTAAGAAAGTAAATGCCACTTTTAGGTGTTTTTGGACCATTATGACCATTTTTGCATTGTTTCCATGGAAACGGCAGACATTTTGAAAATTCCAACGCCAAATTCCACATCTACCAATGTTGCTCATCGTTACTGTGAAGTTTCATTAAATTTGGAGCATTTTCATATTTTGGAAATTTTTGGTGTAGTATCCATGGCAACATAGCAGTTCCAATGATTGCCAAAATCATCCCAAAACCAATGTATAGTGGGCACCTACATTGTACCAAAATCTAAAGATTTTAAGCATAACCATTCTCAAATAATTGGCCGAACTCTAAAATAATATTTTTTCACCATTTTCCCGTTTCCATGGTGATGGCAGCCATTTTTTAGTTCCAAAGTTGCACTGCAACTGGAAAGTCAGGGTTCCTTGTTATAGTGCACCATCATTCAGATTGGTTCCTTTGGCTCCAAAAAAACTGCCGGACAAAATTAGGTGGAAGAAAAATAATAATAATAATAGTGAAAAAGAAACAGAGGAATAGCAATATGTCACCCGACATTGTCGATCGGGTGACATAATAAGAAAAAAAAGAAACGTAGAATAACAATACGTCACCCCAACTCCGTTGAGGGTGCCATAACTAGAATTGCCATTGCAAGCAATAGCGGATGTCACCCTGGTCCGCCAATTGCCACTAAGTGGCAGCCAACACAAAATGTCTAAACATTTGATTAACATGTTCACTTTATAATTCTTCATTCTGCTAATTTTCAGAAAGTTTCAAGCTTTTTGATTTTTTTTTATGTTTGAACTGTTTCTATGGCAACGGCCGCCATTTTGAAAATTCCAAAGTCATACTGCTGCTTCATATTGTGCTCCCCATAAATATTATACCATCATTTAACATTTAATGACTGTAGAACACTAATGTTCTGGAATGTTCCATTTTGATGTTTGAACTGTTTCTATGGCAACGGCGGCCATTTTTGGAAATTCCAAAGATGGATGGCAGAATCTCACATGCCAAAGAATATTTCCACAAAGTTTCATTCAATTTGAGAGACTTTCCGATTTTTTACATTCGTTCTGTTTCCATGACAACGGCAGCCATCTTGGAAATGCCACCCCCCGATTGCACATCTGCACATGGGGGTAACATTATGGTTAAGTTCCATCATCATTTGTTCATGCAATTCCGAGAAATAGTCTGGACAAAAAAGTGTGGAATAATAAAGAAAAAAAAAAGAATCGTACAATAACAATATGTCACCCGACCTCCGTCAGGGTAACATAACTAGATTTGCCATTGCAAGCAATAGCGGATGGCACCCTTTCCACATTGCCAGACGAGCGGCATCCATTTGGAAAATTTGTAAAAGTAAAAAAAAGTGCTTCTACACATGCAAATCATCATTTTTGTAAAGTTTCATTAAGTTTGGAGCATTTGGAAATTTTGCACATTTTTGCTGTTTCCATGGTAACGGCGGCCATTTTGAATATTCCAAAGTCAAACCGCCGCTGCAATTTTGTCCCTCCATAATCATATACCATTTCATGTCTCTAGAATAAATTTAACATTGATGTTCTGGAATGTTCTGTGAAAATTCAAAGTTTTGACCTTTTTGCATTGTTTCCATGGTAACAACAGCTATTTTGGAAATTCCAACTACAAATTCCACATCTTCCAATGTTGCTCATCGTTACTGTGAAGTTTCATTAAGTTTGGAACATTTTGAGATTTTTGAAATTTTTGGAGTAGTTTCCATGGCAACATAGTAGTTCCAATGAGTGCCAAAATCATCTAACACCTGTATATAGTGGGCACCTACATTGTATCAAAATATAATGATTCTGCGTTCAATCATATCCAAACAGTTCACCAAAACAAAATACCGGATTTTTTTACATTTGTTTCGTTTCCATGGCAACGGCAGCCATCTTGATAGTGCCATACCCCACTGCACTATAGAATGTTGTGGTCTACATTATGGTATAGTTCCATCAATATTGTTCAAGCCAATTCCGAGAAAATGAATGGACAAAAAAGTGTGGAAGAATAAAAATAATAACTAGATTTGTAATTGCTAGCAATAACGGATGGCACCCTCCTCCCCCTATTGCCAGGTGAGTGGCAGCCATTTTGAAAATTGCAAAGTCAAAGAGCGCTTCTACACATGTTAATTGAGATTAATGTAAAATTTCATCACGTTTGGAGCATTTTGAAATTTTTGAAATTTTTGCTGTTTCCATGGTAACAGTTACCATTTCCAAAATTCCTAAGGCAGGTGCCACTTTGGGACATGCCATGTAACATATCTATAAAGTTTTAATAGATTTGATCTTATATTCCTGTGGAAAATACAGCTTAAATGTATTTCCCCATAGGGCCAATGTTAAACTTTCACTTTGTTTCCATGACAATGGCAGCCATTTTGGAATTTCTAAATATTGTCAGTATATCAGGGCATACCAAGGAACATTTCCATAAAGTTTCATCCAGTTAGGTCTTACAATGAAAGATTTGGAATTTTGATTTTTTTTTACATTTTTACCGTTTCCATGGAAACGGCGGCCATATTGGACCATTCCATAGCAAGATGCACAACTTCACATGGGGGTCCTCATTATAGTAGAGTTCCATCAACATTAACCCATTTGATTCTGAGAACTAGCGTGGACAAAAAGTGTGGAAGAAGATTAATAAAAATAATAAGAAAAAAAAGAAACGTAGAATAACAATACGTCACCCCAACTCCGTTGAGGGTGCCATAACTAGATTTGTAATTGCTAGCAATAACGGATGGCACCCTTCCCCCATTGCCAGGTGAGCGGCAGCCATTTTGAAAATTCCAAAGTCAAAGACCGCATCTACAGATGTTTATAAATATTGTTGTAAAGTTTCTTTAATTTTGGAGCATTTTGAAATTTTTGAAATTTTTGGTATTTCCATGGTAACGGGTACCATTTCCAAAATTCCAAAGACAGGTGCCACATTGGTACATGCCATGTTACATATCTATAAAGATTCATTGGGATTGATGCTATATTCTTCAAGAAATTGCAGCTTTAATGTGTTTTCCCATAGGGTCAATGTTAAACTTTCGCACTGTTTCCATGACAATGGCGGCCATTTTGGAACTTCTTGATATTGCATGCACATCTAGGCATATCAGGTAACACTTCCATAAAGTTTCATTCACTTGGGTCCTATAATGAAGGATTTACAATTTTGAAAATTTTTCACATTTTTGCAGTTTCCATGGAAACGGTAGCCATCTTGAACCATTCCATGGTGACTGCAACTCTTCACCTAAGGGTCTTCAATATAGTAGAGTTCCATCAACTTTGGTCCATTGGATTTCCAGAAATCTCCTGGACAAAATGTGTGGAAGAAAAATAATAAAAACTAGATTTGCCATTGCAAGCAATAGCGGATGGCACCCTTCCCCATTGCCAGGCCAGCAGCAGCCATTCAGAAAAAAATTTGCTGTTTCCATGGCAACGGCAGCCATTTTGAAAATTCGAAACTCAAAAGTTAAGTCTACATAAGCTAGGCAAAATTTGTTATAAGTTTTATTAAATTTAAAGCATTTTGAAGTTTTTCATAATTTTGCTGTTCCCATGGTAACGGCGGCCATTTTGAATATTCCAAAGTCAAACCCCCGCTGCAATTTTTTCCCTCCATAATCATATATACCATCATATACCATTTAATGTCTCTAGAATAAATTTAACATTGAAGTTCTGGAATGTTCTGTGAAAATTCAAAGTTTTGACCTTTTTGCATTGTTTCCATGGTAACAACAGATATTTTTGAAATTCCAACGCCAAATTCCACATCTTCCAATGTTGCTCATTGTTACTGTGAAGTTTCATTAAGTTTTGAGCATTTTGATATTTTTGAAATTTTTGGTGCAGTTTCCATGGTAACATAGTAGTTCCAATGAGTACCAAAATCATCCAACACCTGTATATAGTGGGCACCTACTTTGTATTAAAATATAATGATTCTGAGTTAAAGCATATCCAAACAGTGCACTAAAACAAAAAACTGGATTTTTTCACATTTGTTCTGTTTCCATGGAAACGGTAGCCATCTTGAACCATTCCATGCTTGCTGCAACTCTGCACATGGGGGTCCTTATTATAGTAGAGTTCCATTGACATTGGTCCATTGGATTTCAAGAAATCCCCTGGACAAAATTTGTTGCAAGAAAAAAAATAAGAAAAAAAAAGAAACGTAGAATAACAATATGTCACCCCAACTCCGTTGAGGGTGCCATAATAATAAGAAAAACTAGATTTGTAATTGCTAGCAATAACGGATGGCACCCTTCCCCCATTGCCAGGTGAGCGGCAGCCATTTTGAAAATTCCAAAAGAGTGCATCTACAGATGTTTAGTAACATTTTTGCAAAGTTTCATTAAGTTTAAAGCATTTTGAAATTTTTGATATTTTTGCTGTTTCCATGGTTACGGCGACCATTTTGAAAATTCCAACTTCAAAATGCAGCTCTCCTGATGCTAGCCACTATTCCTGTAAAGTTTCATCCAGTTTGTAGCATATTAATTTTTTTGTTGAAATTTTTGACCTTTTTGAATTGTTTCCATGGTAACAACAGCTATTTTGGAAATTCCAACTTCAAATGCCACATCTTACAATGTTGCTCATCGTTACTGTGAAGTTTCATGACATTTGGAGCACTTTGAGATTTTTGGAATTTTTGGTGTAGTTTCCATGGCAACAGAGTAGTTCCAATGTGAGCCAAAATCATCCAAAACCTGTATATAGTGGGCACCTCCATTGTATAAAAATATAATGATTCTGAGTTAAAGCATATCCAAACAGTTCGCCAAAACCAAAAACTAATTTTTTTCTCATTTGTTCTGTTTCCATGGAAACGGTAGCCATCTTGAAACATTCCATGCTTACTGCAACTCTGCACGTGGGGGTCCTTATTATAATAGAGTTCCATCGACATTGGTCCATTGGATTTCAAGAAATCCCCTGGACAAAATTTGTTGCAAGAAAAAAAATAAGAAAAAAAAGAAACGTAGAATAACAATATGTCACCCCAACTCCGTTGAGGGTGCCATAAAAACTAGATTTGTAATTGCTAGCAATAACGGATGGCACCCTCGTTCCCCAATTGCCAGGCGAGCGGCAGCCATTTTTGGAAATTCCAAAGTCAAAGAAGGCATCTACCCTTGCAAGTTATCATTTTTGCAAAATTTCATTAAGTTTGAAGCATTTTGAAATTTTGGACAATTTTGCTGTTTCCATGGTTATGGCGGCCATTTTGGAAATTCCAACTTCAAAATGCAACTGCGCACATGTCAGTCACTATTCCTGTAAAGTTTCATCCAGTTTGCAGCACTTAATTTTTTTTGGAAATTTTGAACATTTGTGCTGCAACCATGGTTACAGTAGATAATTCCAAAATTCTAAAAGCAGACATCTCATTGCCACATGTCATGTTATATATCAATACAGTTTCATTTACTTTGGTGCACTACTCTCTGAGAAAATGCTGATTTTATGCATTTTTCCATAGGGTCAATGCAAAACTTGGCCCCAGTTTCCATGACAACGGCGGCCATTTTGAACTATCTATATATTGTCTTGACATCTTGGCATACTGGAGAACATTTTGATAAAGTTTCATCCAGTTGGATCTTATAACGAAAGTGTTAGAATTTTTGATATTTTAGCTGTTTCCATGGTAACGGCAGCCATTTTGAAAATTCCCAAGTCAAACTGGAAATCAGCACATGCCAGTGAACATTCCTGTGGAGTTTCTTCCAGTTTGGACCACTTTGATTTTTTTCGCAATTGTGCTGTTTCCATGGAAACGGCGGCCATCTTTTATCATTCCATAGCAAGGTGCACAACTTCAAATGGGGGTCCTCATTATGTTATAGTTCCAACAATATTGGATCACTCAATTCTTAGAAACACGATGGACAAAATGTGTGGAAGAATAATAAAAATAAGAAAAACTAGATTTGCGATTGCAAGCAATAGCGATGGCACCCTTCCCCCATTGCCAGGCCAGCGGCAGCCAGTTAGAAAATTTTTGCTGTTTCCATGGCAACGGCGGCCATTTTGAAAATTCCAAACTCAAAAGTCAAGTCTACATCAGTTAAGCAACATTTGTTATAAGTTTCATTAATTTTGAAGCATTTTGAAGTTTTTCATATTTTTGCTGTTTCCATGGTTACGGCGGCCATTTTGAATATTCCAAAGTCCAACCCCCACTGTAATGTGTTCCCTCCATAATTATATACAATCATATACTATTTAATGTCCCTAGAATAAATTTAACATTGATGTTCTGGAATGTTCTATGAAAATTCACCCCCCTAAAATTATGCCAAGGAGACCCCCTACTGAAATAAAATAAGTTCCATATTGAAGCAGACATGTGTCTCTAAATATACATAAAAGAAATTATAGTTCCATCTACTCTATATACAGCAGAAAATTTAGGAAATGTAAAAAAAAAATGACCCCACCCATCTTTGAGCCCCCCTAATTATGCCAAGATGACACCCTGGTATCACGGACATTGGGTTCTGCAACCCCCATGATGCAGACCTATACCCAGAATAAATATAAAGTTTTCATCCTCTAATGCTTTAAAGAAAATGGTAGGACAGTTTAAGGGGTCAGAAAGAGAAGAATAAGAATAATAATAACTAGATTTGTAATTGCTAGCAATAACGGATGGCACCCTCGTCCCCCTATTGCCAGGCGAGCGGCAGCCATTTTGAAAATTTCAAAGTCAAAGAACGCTTTCAGACATGTTTATCAACATTGTTGTAAAATTTCATCTCGTTTGGAGCATTTTGAAGTATTTGAAATTTTTGCTGTTTCCATGGTAACAGTTACTATTTCCAAAATTCCAAAGACAGGTGCCACTTTGGGACATGCCACGTAATATATCAATAAAGTTTTAATAGATTTAATCTGATATTCCTTTAGAAAATACAGCTTTAATGTATTTTCCCATTGGGCCAATGTTAAACTTTCGCCTTGTTTCTATGACAATGGCGGCCATTTTGGAATTTCTAAATATTGTCGGTATATCAGGGCATACCAAGGAACATTTCCATAAAGTTTCATCAAGTTGGGTCTTACAATGAAAGAGTTGGAATTTTGATTTTTTTTTACATTTTTACCGTTTCCATGGAAACGGGGGCCATCTTGGACCATTCCATAGCAAGATGAACAACTTCACATGGGGGTCCTTATTATAGTAGAGTTCCATCATCATTGACCCATTAGATTCTGAGAACTAGCGTGGACAAAAAGTGTGGAAGAAGATTAATAAAAATAATAAGAAAAAAAAGAAACGTAGAATAACAATACGTCACCCCAACTCCGTTGAGGGTGCCATAATAAGAAACGATTTTTTTCGCAATTGTGCTGTTTCCATGGAAACGGCGGCCATCTTTTATCATTCCATAGCAAGGTGCACAACTTCAAATGGGGGTCCTCATTATGTTATAGTTCCAACAATATTGGATCACTCAATTCTTAGAAACACGATGGACAAAATGTGTGGAAGAATAATAAAAATAAGAAAAACTAGATTTGCGATTGCAAGCAATAGCGATGGCACCCTTCCCCCATTGCCAGGCCAGCGGCAGCCAGTTAGAAAATTTTTGCTGTTTCCATGGCAACGGCGGCCATTTTGAAAATTCCAAACTCAAAAGTCAAGTCTACATCAGTTAAGCAACATTTGTTATAAGTTTCATTAATTTTGAAGCATTTTGAAGTTTTTCATATTTTTGCTGTTTCCATGGTTACGGCGGCCATTTTGAATATTCCAAAGTCCAACCCCCACTGTAATGTGTTCCCTCCATAATTATATACAATCATATACTATTTAATGTCCCTAGAATAAATTTAACATTGATGTTCTGGAATGTTCTATGAAAATTCACCCCCCTAAAATTATGCCAAGGAGACCCCCTACTGAAATAAAATAAGTTCCATATTGAAGCAGACATGTGTCTCTAAATATACATAAAAGAAATTATAGTTCCATCTACTCTATATACAGCAGAAAATTTAGGAAATGTAAAAAAAAAATGACCCCACCCATCTTTGAGCCCCCCTAATTATGCCAAGATGACACCCTGGTATCACGGACATTGGGTTCTGCAACCCCCATGATGCAGACCTATACCCAGAATAAATATAAAGTTTTCATCCTCTAATGCTTTAAAGAAAATGGTAGGACAGTTTAAGGGGTCAGAAAGAGAAGAATAAGAATAATAATAACTAGATTTGTAATTGCTAGCAATAACGGATGGCACCCTCGTCCCCCTATTGCCAGGCGAGCGGCAGCCATTTTGAAAATTTCAAAGTCAAAGAACGCTTTCAGACATGTTTATCAACATTGTTGTAAAATTTCATCTCGTTTGGAGCATTTTGAAGTATTTGAAATTTTTGCTGTTTCCATGGTAACAGTTACTATTTCCAAAATTCCAAAGACAGGTGCCACTTTGGGACATGCCACGTAATATATCAATAAAGTTTTAATAGATTTAATCTGATATTCCTTTAGAAAATACAGCTTTAATGTATTTTCCCATTGGGCCAATGTTAAACTTTCGCCTTGTTTCTATGACAATGGCGGCCATTTTGGAATTTCTAAATATTGTCGGTATATCAGGGCATACCAAGGAACATTTCCATAAAGTTTCATCAAGTTGGGTCTTACAATGAAAGAGTTGGAATTTTGATTTTTTTTTACATTTTTACCGTTTCCATGGAAACGGGGGCCATCTTGGACCATTCCATAGCAAGATGAACAACTTCACATGGGGGTCCTTATTATAGTAGAGTTCCATCATCATTGACCCATTAGATTCTGAGAACTAGCGTGGACAAAAAGTGTGGAAGAAGATTAATAAAAATAATAAGAAAAAAAAGAAACGTAGAATAACAATACGTCACCCCAACTCCGTTGAGGGTGCCATAATAAGAAACGATACAAAAACAAAAAGTCCCCAAAAACTCCGTTTTGGTGACTTAATAATAAGAAAAAAAAGAAACGTAGAATAACAATACGTCACCCCAACTCCGTTGAGGGTGCCATAACTAGAATTGCCATTGCAAGCAATAGCGGATGTCACCCTGGTCCACCAATTGCCTCTAAACAGTTGCCATGGTAACGGCAGCCATTTTGGAAAATTCCAAAGTTGAATGCCGCATCTAGATTAATATGTTAACATTTCTGTAACGTTTCATACATTTTTGAAGAATTTTCAAAATTTTGCTTTTTTTTAACAGTTTCCATGGCAACATTTGAAAATTCCAAAGTCATACTGCTGCTTCATATTGTGCTCCCCATAATATTATACCATTATATAACATTTAATGGCCGTAGATTTACTTTAACACTAATGTTCTAGAATGTTCCATTACATTTTTACATTCTTTCTGTTTCCATAACAACGGCAGCCATGTTGGATATGCCAAACCTCGACTGCACTTCTGCACATGGTCATTAACATTTTGGTATAGTTCCATAACAATTGGTCCATCCTTTTCTTAGAAATAGTCTGGACAAAAAAGTGTGGAATAATAATAATAAAAACTAGATTTGCCATTGCAAGCAATAGCGGATGGCACCCTTCCCCCATTGCTAGGCCAGCGGCAGCAATTTAGAATTTTTTTTGCTGTTTCCATGGCAACGGCGGCCATTTTGAAAATTCCAAACTCAAAAGTCAAGTCTACATAAGCTAGGCAACATTTGTTATAAGTTTCATTAAATTCAAAGCATTTTGAAGTTTTTCATATTTTTGCTGTTTCCATGGTAACGGCGGCCATTTTTAATATTCCAAAGTCAAACCCCCGCTGCAATTTTTTCCCTCCATAATCATATACCATTTAATGTCTCTAGAATAAATTTAACATTAATGTTCTGGAATGTTCTGTGAAAATTCAAAGTTTTGACCTTTTTGCATTGTTTCCATGGTAATAACAGCTATTTTGGAAATTCCAACTCTAAATGCCACATCTTCCAATGTTGCTCATCGTTACTGTGAAGTTTCGTGAAGTTTGGAGCATTTTGAGATTTTTGAAATTTTTGGTGTAGTTCCCATGGCGACATAGTAGTTCCAATGAGTGCCAAAATCATCCAACACCTGTATATAGTGGGCACCTACATTGTATTAAAATATGATGATTCTGAGTTAAAGCATTACCATACAGTTCACCGAAACTAAAAACTGTATTTTTTCACATTTGTTCTGTTTCCATGGTAACGGCAGCCATTTTTTACCATTCCAATGTCTCTTGCACAACTTCACATGGCGGTTCATATTATGGTATAGTTCCATCAACATGGGTTTGACCAATTCCGAGAAATAGCATGGACAAAATGTGTGGAAGAATAAAAATAATAACTAGATTTGCCATTGCAAGCAATAGCGGATGGCACCCTTCCCCCATTGCCAGGTGAGCGGCATCCATTTTAAAATTTCAATGTCAAAGATTGCATCTACAGATGTGTATTAACATTGTTGTAACGTTTCATTAATTTTGGAGCATTTTGAAATTTTTGAAATTTTTGCTATTTCCATGGTAACGGGTACCAATTCTAAAATTCCAAAGAAGGTGCCACTTTGGGACATGCCATGTTACCTGTCTATAAAGTTTCATTGGGATTGATGCTATATTCTTCAAGAAAATGCATCTTTAATGTATTTTTCCATAGGGCCAATGTTAAACTTTCGCCCCGATTCCATGACAATGGCGGCCATTTGGGAATTTTCTTATATTGTCACAACATCTAGGCATACCAAGGAACATTACCACTAAGTTTCATCCAGGTAGGTCTTATAATGAAAGATTTAAAATTTGCATTTTTTTTCACATTTGATCAGTTTCCATGGCAACGGCGGCCATTTTTTACCATTCCAATGTCTCTTGCACAACTTAACATGGCGGTTCATATTATGGTATAGTTCCATCAACATTGGTCTGACCAATTCTGAGAAATAGTATGGACAAAATGTGTGGAAGAATAAAAATAATAACTAGAATTGCCATTGCAAGCAATAGCGGATGTCACCCTTCCCCCAATTGCCACTAAGCGGCAGCCATTTCAAAATTGTTTAACAGTGAATGCACATATATGCATGGCAATACATCTTTCTGTAAATTTTCAGTACATTCAGAGCATTTTAAAAAATTTCACATTTCTGCTGTTTCCATGGCAACGGCAGCCATTTTGAAAATTTCGAAGTCAAAAGTCTCATCTTTACTTGCCAGTTAACAATGATATCAAGTTTCATTAAGTTCAAAGCATTTTGAGAATTTTTGACTTTTTTGCAGTTTCCATGGCAACGGTGGCCATTTTGGAAATTCCAAAGTCAAAAGTCTCATCCAGACTTGGCAGTCAACAATCATATTAAGTTTCATCAATTTTGGAGCATTTTAAAATTTTTGAAATATTTGGTCCTGTATCCATGGTTACAGAGTAGTTCCAATGATTGTCAAAATCATTCAAAACCTGTATATAGTGGACAACTATATTGCATAAAAATTTGATGATTTTAAGTTGAAGGATACCAAAGTTATTCACCAAACCCTGTAGTTTTTGGAGCATTTTGACCTTTTTGCATTGTTTCCATGGAAACGGCAGACATTTTGGAAATTCCAACGCCAAATTCCACATCTATCAAAGTTGCTCATCGTTATGCTAAAGTTTCAAAAAATTTGGAGCATTTTGAAATTTTTGAAATTTTTGGGGTAGTTTCCATGGCAACATAGTGGTTCCAATGATTGCCAATATCATCCAAAACCAGTATATGGCTGGCACCTACATTGTATTAAAATATGATGATTCTGAGTTTAAGCATCTCCAAATTATTCACAAAACCAAAAACTGGAATTTTTTACAATTGTTCCGTTTCCATGGAAACGGCAGCCATTTTTTATGGTCTTAGACCCTACTGCAACCCGAAATTTTGTGTTCCCCATTATAGTGAACTATCATTAAGATTGGTTCCATTTTACTCCAAAAAACCTGTCGGACAAAAAAAGGTGGAAGAATAATAATAATAACAAAGAAACATAAGAAAAGCAATATGTCACCCGACATTGTCGATCGGGTGACATAATAATAAAAAGAAAAAAAAGAAACGAACAATAACAAGATGTCACCCCAACTCCGTTGAGGGTGCCATAATAAGAAAAAAAAGAACGGAACAATAACAATATGTCACCCCAACTCCGTTGAGGGTGCCATAAAAACTAGATTTGCCATTGCAAGCAATAGCGGATGGCACCCTTCCCCAATTGCCAGGCGAGCGGCAGCAAACTAGAAGATTCCAAAGTCAAAGAGTGCATCTACACATTCAAATTATCATTTTTGTAAAATTTAATGAAGTTTGGAGCATTTTGAAATTTTGGACATTTTTTATGTTTCCATGGTTACGGCGGCCATTTTGAAATTTCCAACTTCAAAAGTCAAATCTGCTTATGCCAGTGACCATTTCTGTTAAGTTTCATCCAGTTTGCAGGACTTTTATTTATTTTTTAATTTTTTGACATTTTCGCATTGTTTCCATGGTAACTACAGACATTTTGGAAATTCCAACTCCAAATGGCACATCTTCCAATGTTGCTCATCGTTACTGTGAAGTTTCATGAAGTTTGGAGCATTTTGATACTTTTGAAATTTTTGGTGTAGTTTTCATGGCAACATAGTAGTTCCAGTGAATGCCAAAATCATCCAACACCTGTATATAGTGGGCACCTACATTGTATTAAAATATAATGATTCTGAGTTAAAGCATATCCAAACAGTTCACCAAAACAAAAAAATAGATTTTTTCACATTTGTTCCGTTTCCATGGTAACGGCAGCCATCTTGAACCATTTCATGGTGCCTGCAACTCTTCACCTAAGGGTCCTTTATATGATAGAGTTCCATCAACTTTGGTCCATTGGATTTCCAGAAATCTCCTGGACAGAATTAGGTGGAAGAAAAATAATAAAAACTAGATTTGCCATTGCAAGCAATAGCGGATGGCACCCTTTCCCCATTGCCAGGCCAGCGGCAGCCATTTAGAAAATGTGTGCTGATTCCATGGCAACGGCGGCCATTTTGAAAATTCGAAACACAAAAGTTAAGTCTTCATAAGCTAAGCAAAATTTGTTTTAAGTTTCATTAAATTTAAAGCATTTTGAAGTTTTTCATAATTTTTCTGTTCCCATGGTAACGGCGGCCATTTTGAATATTCCAAAGTCAAACCCCCGCTGCAATTTTTTTCCCTCCATAATCATATATACCATCATATTCCATTTAATGTCTCTAGAATAAATTTAACATTGATGTTCTGGAATGTTCTGTGAAAATTCAAAGTTTTGACCTTTTTGCATTGTTTCCATGGTAACAACAGATATTTTGGAAATTCCAACGCCAAATTCCACCTCTTCCAATGTTGCTCATCGTTACTGTGAGGTTTCATTAAGTTTGGAACATTTTGAGATTTTTGAAATTTTTGGAGTAGTTTCCATGACAACATAGTAGTTCCAATGAGTCTCAAAAATCATCCAATACCTGTATATAGTGGGCACCTACATTGTATTAAAATATAATGTTTCTGAGTTCAAGTCTATCCAAACAGTTCGAGAAAACAAAAAACTAGATTTTTTCACATTTCTTTCGTTTCTATGGCAACGGCAGCCATCTTGATGGTGCCATACCCCACTGCACTATATAATGTGGTGGTCTACATTATGGTATAGTTTCATCAATATTGTTCAAGCCAATTGTGAGAAATAGTATGGACAAAAAAATGTGGAAGAATAAATATAATAACTAGATTTGCCATTGCAAGCAATAGCGGATGGCACCCTTTCCCCATTGCCTGGCCAGCGGCAGCCATTTAGAAACTTTTTGCTGTTTCCATGGCAACGGCGGCCATTTTGAAAATTCGAAACTCAAAAGTTAAGTCTACATAAGCTAGGCAAAATTTGTTATAAGTTTCATTAAATTTAAAGCATTTTGAAGTTTTTTATAATTTTGCTGTTCCCATGGTAACGGCGGCCATTTTGAATATTCCAAAGTCAAACCCCCGCTGCAATTTTTTCCCTCCATAATCATATATACCATCATATACCATTTAATGTCTCTAGAATAAATTTAACATTGATGTTCTGGAATGTTCTGTGAAAATTCAAAGTTTTGACCTTTTTGCATTGTTTTCATGGTAACAACAGATATTTTGGAAATTCCAATGCCAAATTCCACATCTTCCAATGTTGCTCATCGTTACTGTGAAGTTTCATTAAGTTTGGAACATTTTGAGATTTTTGAAATTTTTGGAGTAGTTTCCATGGCAACATAGTAGTTACAATGAGTGCCAAAATCATCCAACACCTGTATATAGTGGGCACCTACATTGTATCAAAATATAATGATTCTGAGTTCAACCATATCCAAACAGTTCACCAAAACAAAACACTGGATTTTTTCACATTTGTTTCGTTTCCATGGCAACGGCAGCCATCTTGATGGTGCCATACCCCACTGCACTATAGGATGTGGTGGTCTACATTATGGTATAGTTCCATCAATATTGTTCAAGCCAATTCCGAGAAATAGCATGGACAAAAAAGTGTGGAAGAATAAATATAATAAGACAAAAAGAAACGAACAATAACAATATGTCACCCCAACTCCGTTGAGGGTGCCATAATAAGACAAAAAGAATCGAACAATAACAATATGTCACCCCAACTCCGTTGAGGGTGCCATAATAAGAAAAAAAAAGAAACGTACAATAACAATACGTCACCCCAACTCCGTTGAGGATGCCATAATAATAATAACTAGATTTGCCATTGCAAGCAATAGCGGATGGCACCCTTCCCCCATTGCCAGGCGAGCGGCAGCAAACTAGAAAATTCAAAAGTCAAAGAGTGCATCAACACATGCAAATTATCATTTTTGTAAAGTTGAATGAAGTTTGGAGCATTTTGAAATTTTGGACATTTTTGGTGTTTCCTTGGTTACGGCGGCCATTTTGAAAATTCAAACTTCAAAAGTCAACTCTGCTGATGCCATTGACCATTCCTGTAAAGTTTCATCCAGTTTGCAACATTTTTATTTTTTTTGAAATATTTTGACCTTTTAGCATTGTTTACATGGTAACAACAGATATTTTGGAAATTCCAACTCCAAATGCCACATCTTCCAATGTTGCTTATCGTTACTGTGAAGTTTCCTGAAGTTTGGAGCATTTTGAGATTTTTGAAATTTTTGGTGTAGTTTCCATGGCAACATAGTAGTTCCAATGAGTGCCAAAATCATCCAACACCTGTATATAGTGGTCACCTACTTGGTATTAGAATATAATGATTCTGAGTTAAAGCATATCCAAACAGTTCACCAAAACAAAAAACTGTACTTTTTTACATTTGTTCCGTTTCCATGGGAACGGCAGTCATCTTGAACCATTCCATGCTTCCTGCAACTCTGCACATGGAGGTCCTTAATATAGTAAAGTTCCATCAACTTTGGTCCTTTGGATTTCAAGAAATCGCCTGGACAAAAATGTGTGGAAGAAAAATAATAATAAGAAAAACTAGATTTGTAATTGCTAGCAATAACGGATGGCACCCTCGTCCCCCTATTGCCAGGCGAGCGGCAGCCATTTTGAAAATTTCAAAGTCAAAGAACGCTTTCAGACATGTTTTTCAACATTGTTGTAAAATTTCATCTCGTTTGGAGCATTTTGAAATTTTTGAAATTTTTGCTGTTTCCATGGTAACAGTTACTATTTCCAAAATTCCAAAGACAGGTGACACTTTGGGACATGCCACGTAATATATCAATAAAGTTTTGATAGATTTGATCTTATATTCCTTTAGAAAATACAGCTTTAATGTATTTTCCCATTGGGCCAATGTTAAACTTTTGCCTTGTTTCTATGACAATGGCGGCCATTTTGGAATTTTTAAATATTGTCTGTATATCAGGGCATACCAAGGAACATTTCCATAAAGTTTCATCTAGTTGGGTCTTACAATGAAAGAGTTGGAATTTTGATTTTTTTTACATTTTTACCGTTTCCATGGAAACGGGGGCCATCTTGGACCATTCCATAGGAAGATGCACAACTTCACATGGGGGTCCTTATTATAGTAGAGTTCCATCATCATTGACCCATTAGATTCTGAGAACTAGCGTGGACAAAAAGTGTGGAAGAAGATTAATAAAAATAATAAGAAAAAAAAGAAACGTAGAATAACAATATGTCACCCCAACTCCGTTGAGGGTGCCATAAAAAGAAACGTAGAATAACAATACGTCACCCCAACTCCGTTGAGGGTGCCATAATAATAGTGAAAAAGAAACAGAGGAATAGCAATATGTCACCCGACATTGTCGATCGGGTGACATAATAACAAAGAAACGGAGGAATAACAATATGTCACCCGACATTGTCGATCGGGTGACATAATAACTAGATTTGTAATTGCTAGCAATAACGGATGGCACCCTTCCCCTATTGCCAGGTGAGCGGCAGCCATTTTGAAAATTCCAAAGTCAAAGAGCGTATCTACAAATGTTTATCAACATTGTTGTAAAATTTCATAAAGTTTGGAGCAATTTGAAACTTTTGAAATTTTTGCTGTTTCCATGGTAACGGTTACCAATTCCAAAATTCCAAAGACAGGTGCCACTTTGAAACATGCCATGTTACATATCCATGTAGTTTCATTGAGTTTGACCTTCCTTGTTAACGTAGTATATGCTACTTTAAGGTTTTCCCATAGGGTTTAATGCTAAATGTATTTAGTTTCCATGGCAATATAGTAGTTCCAAAGCTTCTCAAAATTCCCTAAAACTTGTATATAGTGGACACTAATAATATATAAAAATTAGATGATTCTATGTTCATGCATACTCAAATTATTCACCAAAAACAAAAATTTTATTTTTCACATTTGTTCTGTTTCCATGGTAACGGTGGCCATCTTGAAAATGCCATACCCCGATTGCAAATCTGCACATGCTGGTTAACATTATGGTATAGTTCCATAATATTTGGTTCATCCAATTCCAAGATATAAGCTGGACAAAAAAAGTGGAAGAAAAATAATAAGAAACTAGATTTGCCATTGCAAGCAATAGCGGATGGCACCCTTTCTCCATTGCCTGGCCAGCGGCAGCCATTTAGAAAAAATTTGCTGTTTCCATGGCAACGGCGGCCATTTTGAAAATTCGAAACTCAAAAGTTAAGTCTACATAAGCTAGGCAAAATTTGTTATAAGTTTCATTAAATTTAAAGCATTTTGAAGTTTTTCATAATTTTGCTGTTCCCATGGTAACGGCGGCCATTTTGAATATTCCAAAGTCAAACCCCCGCTGCAATTTTTTCCCTCCATAATCATATATACCATCATATACCATTTAATGTCTCTAGAATAAATTTAACATTGCTGTTCTGGAATGTTCTGTGAAAATTCAAAGTTTGGACCTTTCAGCATTGTTTCCATGGTAACAAGAGATATTTTGGAAATTCCTACGCCAAATTCCACATCTTCCAATGTTGCTCATCATTACTGTGAAGTTTCCTGAAGTTTGGAGCATTTTGAGAATTTTGAAATTTTTGGTGTAGTTCCCATGGCAACATAGTAGTTCCAATGAGTGCCAAAATCATCCAACACCTGTATATAGTGGGCACCTACATTGTATTAAAATATAATGTTCCGAGTTCAAGCATATCCAAACAGTTCACCAAAACAAAAGACAGGATTTTTTCACATTTGTTCTGTTTCCATGGAAACGGTAGCCATCTTGAACCATTCCATGCTTAATGCAACTCTGCACATGGGGGTCCTTACTATAGAAGAGTTCCATCAACATTCGTTCATTGGATTTCGAAAAATCGCCTGGACAAAATTTGTTGCAAGAAAAATAATAACTAGATTTGTAATTGCTAGCAATAACGGATGGCACCCTTCCCCAATTGCCAAGCGAGTGGCAGCCATTTTGAAAATTTCAAAGTTAAAGAGCGCTTTTACACATGTTTATTAACATTGTTGTAAAATTTCATCTCGTTTGGAGCATTTTGAAATTTTTGAAATTTTTGCTGTTTCCATGGTAACAGTTACCATTTCCTAAATTCCAAAGACAGGTGCCACATTGGTACATGTCATGTTACATATCTATAAAGTTTCATTGGGATCGATGCTATATTCTTCAAGAAAATGTAGCTTTTATGTGTTTTCCCATATGGTCAATGTTAAACTATCGCCCTGTTTCCATGACAATGGCGGCCATTTTGAAACCTCCTGATATTGCATGCACATCTAGGCATATCAGGTAACACTTCCACAAAGTTTCATCCACTTGGGTCTTATAATGAAGAATTTTGAATTTTGAAAATTTTTCACATTTTTGCAGTTTCCTAGGAAACGGCAGCCATCTTGAACCATTCCATGGTGCCTGCAACTCTTCACCTAAGGGTCCTTAATATAAAAGAGTTCCATCAACTTTGGTCCAATGGATTTCCATAAAACTCCTGGACAAAATGTGTGGAAGAAAAATAATAAAAACTAGAATTGCCATTGCAAGCAATAGCGGATGTCACCCTTCCCCTCATTGCCACTAAGCGGCACCCATTTTAAAACAACTTAACAGTGAATGCAGATCTATGAATTGCGATATATCTTTCTGTAAATTTTCAATACAATAACAGCATTGTCAAAAGTTTCACATTTCTGCTGTTTCCATGGCAACGGCAGCCATTTTGAAAATTCCGAAGTCAAAAGTCTCATCTATACATGCCAGTAAACAATAATATTAAGTTTCATTAAGTTTGGAGCATTTTGAAAATATTTGACATTTCTGCAGTTTCCATGGCAACGGTAGCCATTTTGGAAATTCCAACTTCAAAAGTCTGATGCAGACTAGACAGTCAACAAATATATTAAGTTTCATCAAGTTTGAAGCATTTTGAAGTTTTTGAAATTTTTGACATTTTGGCTGGTTTCTACGGTAACACAGACCATTCCAAATTTTCAATGGCGGATACTCCATTGGTACATGGAAGGGAACATACCATCAGAGTTTCAATGAATTTGACCTACCATTTTAAGGAAGTAAATGCCACTTTTAAGGTTTTTTAAAGCGTTTTGACCATTTTTGCCTTGTTTCCATGGTAACACAAGACATTTTCAAAATTCCAACGCCAAATTGCACATCTACCAATGTTGCTCATCGTTCCTGTGAAGTTTCATTAAATTTGGAGCATTTTGATATTTTGGAATTTTTTGGTGTAGTATCCATGGCAACATAGTAGTTCCAATGAATGCCAAAAATCATCCAAAACAAGTATATAGTGAGCACCTACATTGTATCAAAATATAATGATTCTAAGTCTAAGCATCTCCAAATAATTCCCTAAAACCAAAAAGTGGAATTTTTCACAATTTTTCCGTTTCCATGGTAACGGCAGCCATTTTTAATGGTCCTATGACCTACTGCAACCCGAAATTTTGTGTTCCTCATTATAGTTGACTATCACTAAGATTGGTTCCATTGCCTTCAAAAAATCTGCCGGACAAAAATCATTGGAAGAATAAGAAGAATAATAATAACAAAGAAACGGAGGAAAAGCAATATGTCACCCGACATTGTCGATCGGGTGACATAACTAGAATTGCCATTGCAAGCAATAGCGGATGTCACCCTTCCCAAATTGCCACTAAGCGGCAGCCATTTCAAAATTGTTGAACAGTGAATGCACATATATGCATGGCAATACATCTTTCTGTAAATTTTCAGTATGTTCAGAGCATTTTAAAAAAATTCACATTTCTGCTGTTTCCATGGCAACGGCAGCCATTTTGAAAATTTCAAAGTCAAAAGTCTCATCCAGACTTGCCAGTCAACAATCCTATTAAGTTTGATCAATTTTGGAGCATTTTGAAATTTTTGAAATATTTGGTCCTGTATCCATGGTAACAGAGTGGTTCCAATGATTGTCAAAATCATTAAAAACCTGTATATAGTGGACAACTATATTGTGTAAAAATTTGATGATTTCAAGTTCTAGCATACCAAAATTATTTACCAAACCCTGAGGTTTTTAGAGCATTTTGACACTTATGCACTGTTTCCATGGTAACGGCAGACATTTTGGAAATTCCAACGCCAAATTACGCATCTACCAAAGTTGCTCATCGTTACTATGAAGTTTGAAAAAATTTGGAGCATTTTGAAATTTTTGAAATTTTTGGGGTAGTTTCCATGGCAACATAGTGGTTCCAATGATTGCCAATATCATCCAAAACCAATATATGGCTGGCACCTACATTGTGATAAAATATGATGATTCTGAGTTTAAGCATCTCTAAATAATTCACAAAACCAAAAACTGGAATTTTTCACAATTGTTCCGTTTCCATGGAAACGGCAGCCATTTTTTATGGTCTTAGACCCTACTGCAACCCGAAATTTTGTGTTCCTCCTTATAGTGAATTATCATTAAGATTGGTTCCATTTTACTCCAAAAAACCTGTCGGACAAAAAAAGGTGGAAGAATAATAATAATAACAAAGAAACATAAGAAAAGCAATATGTCACCCGACATTGTCGATCGGGTGACATAACTAGATTTGTAATTGCTAGCAATAACGGATGGCACCCTCGTCCCCCCATTGCCAGGCGAGCGGCAGCCATTTTGGAAATTCCAAAGTCAAAGAGTGCATCTACACCTGCAAGTTATCATTTGTGCAAAATTTCATTAAGTTTGGAGCATTTTGAAATGTTGGACAATTTTGCTGTTTCCATGGTTACGGCGGCCATTTTGAAAATTCCAACTTCAAAAGTCCACTTTGCTTATGCCAGTGACCATTCCTGTAAAGTTTCATCCAGTTTGCAGCATTTTTATTTTTTTTTTAATTTTGATCTTTTTGCATTGTTTCCATGGTAACAACAGATATTTTGGAAACTCTACTTCCAAATGCCACATCTTCCAATGTTGCTCATCGTTACTGTGAAGTTTCATGAAGTTTCGAGCATTTTGATATTTTTGAAATTTTTGGTGTAGCTTCCATGGCAACATAGTAGTTCCAATAAGTGCCAAAATCACCCAACACCTGTATATAGTGGGCACCTCCATTGTGTTAAAATATAATGATTCTGAGTTAAAGCATATCCAAACAGTTTACAAAAAACAAAAACTGTTTTTTTTTCACGTTTGTTCCGTTTCCATGGTAACGGCAGCCATCTTGAACCATTCCATGCTTCCTGCAACGTTGCACATGGGGGTCCTTAATATAGTAAAGTTCTATCAACTTTGGTACTTTAGATTTGGAAAAATCGCCTGGACAAAATGTGTTGCAAGAAAAATAATAATAACTAGATTTGCCATTGCAAGCAATAGCGGATGGCACCCTTCCCCCATTGCCAGGCGAGCGGCAGCCATTTTGAAAACTTCAAAGTCAAAGAGTGCATCTACACATGCAAAACATCATTTTTGTAAAGTTTCATTAAGTTTGGAGCATTTTGAAAATTTTGAATTTTTTGCTGTTTCCATGGTAACGGCGGGCATTTTGAAAATTCCAAACTCAAAAGTCAAGTCTACATAAGCTAGGCAACATTTGTTATAAGTTTCATTAAATTTAAAGCATTTTGAAGTTTTTCATATTTTTGCTGTTTCCATGGTAACGGCGGCCATTTTGAATATTCCAATGTCAAACCCCCGCTGCAATTTTTTCCCTCCATAATCATATAGCATTTAATGTCTCTAGAATAAATTTAACATTAATGTTCTGGAATGTTCCGTGAAAATTCAAAGTTTTGACCTTTTTGCATTGTTTCCATGGTAACAACAGCTATTTTTGAAATTCCAACTCCAAATGCCACATCTTCCAATGTTGCTCATCGTTACTGTGAAGTTTCGTGAAGTTTGGAGCATTTTGAGATTTTTGAAATTTTTGGTGTAGTTCCCATGGCGACATAGAAGTTCCAATGAGTGCCAAAATCATCCAACACCTGTATATAGTGGGCACCTACATTGTATTAAAATATGATGATTCTGAGTTAAAGCATTACCATACAGTTCACCAAAACTAAAAACTGTATTTTTTCACATTTGTTCTGTTTCCATGGTAACGGCAGCCATTTTTTACCATTCCAATATCTCTTGCACAACTCCACATGGCGGTTCATATTATGGTATAGTTCCATCAACATTGGTCTGCCCAATTCTTAGAAATAGTATGGACAAAATGTGTGGAAGAATAAAAATAATAACTAGATTTGCCATTGCAAGCAATAGCGGATGGCACCCTTCCCCTATTGCCAGGTGAGCGACAGCCATTTTGAAAATTCCAAAGTGAAAGATTGCATCTAGAGATGTGTATTAACATTGTTGTAACGTTTCATTAATTTTGGAGCATTTTGAAATTTTTGAAATTTTTACTATTTCCATGGTAACGGGTACCATTTCTAAAATTCCAAAGACAGGTGCCACTTTGGGACATGCCATGTTACATATCTATAAAGTTTCATTGGGATTGATCCTATATTCCTCAAGAAAATTCATCTTTAATGTATTTTCCCATAGGGCTAATGTTAAACTTTCGCCCTGTTTCCATGACAATGGCGGCCATTTTGGAATTTTCTTATATTGTCACAACATCTAGGCATACCAAGGAACATTACCACTAAGTGTCATCCAGGTAGGTCTTATAATGAAAGATTTAAAATTTGCAATTTTTTTCACATTTTATCAGTTTCCATGGCAACGGCGGCCATTTTTTACCATTCCAATGTCTCTTGCACAACTTAACATGGCAGTTCATATTTTGGTATAGTTCCATCAACATTGGTCTGCCCAATTCTGAGAAATAGTATGGACAAAATGTGTGGAAGAATAAAAATAATAATAATAATAAAAAGAAAAAAAAGAAACGAACAATAACAAGATGTCACCCCAACTCCGTTGAGGGTGCCATAATAATAATAAAAAGAAAAAAAAGAAACGAACAATAACAAGATGTCACCCTAACTCCGTTGAGGGTGCCATAACTAGAATTGCCATTGCAAGCAATAGCGGATGTCACCCCCCCCCCCCCACATTGCCACTAAGCTGCAGCCATTTCAAAAACTTTTAACAGTCAATGGACACATTTGCATGGCAATACATCTTTCTGTAAATTTTCAGTACATTCAGAGCATTTTAGAAAATTTTCACATTTTTGCTGTTTCCATGGCAACGACAGCCATTTTGAAAGTTTCAAAGTCAAAAGTCTCATCTCTACTTGCCAGTTAACAATCATATCAAGTTTCATAAAGTTCAAAGCATTTTATAAATGTTTGACTTTTTTGCAGTTTCCATGGCAACGGTGGTCATTTTGGAAATTCCGTCTTCAAAAGTCTCATCCAGACTTGCCAGTCTACAAACATATTAAGTTTCATTAATTTTGGAGCATTTTGAAATTTTTGAAAATTTTGATATTTGTGATGGTTCCTATGGCAACAGAGACCATTCCCAAAATTTAATGGCATATAGCACATTGGTACATTGGAGGGACCATACCATCAAAGTTTCGTTAAATTTGACCTACCATTTTAAGAAAGTAAATGCCACTTTAAGGTTTTTGGACCATTTTGATCTGTTTTGCATTGTTTCCATGGTAACGACAGACATTTTCAAAATTCCAACGCCAAATTCCACTTCTACCAATGTTGCTCATCGTTACTGTGAAGTTTTATAAAATTTGGAGCATTTCCATATTTTGGAAATTTTTGGTGTAGTATCCATGGCAACATAGCAGTTCCAATGATTGCCAAAATCACCCCAAAGCAGTATATAGAGGGCACCTACATAGTATTAAAATCTAAAGATTTTAAGGTTAAGCATTCTCAAAAAATTCACCTAACTCCAAAATTATATTTTTTCACCATTTTTCCGTTTCCATGGTGATGGCAGCCATTTTTTTAGTTCCAATACCGGAAAGCAACAGGAAAGTCAGGGTTCCTTGTTATAGTGCACCATCATTCAGATTGATTCCTTTAGCTCTGAGAAAGCGAGCGGACAAAATTAGGTGGAAGAAAAATAATAATAACTAGATTTGTAATTGCTAGCAATAACGGATGGCACCCTCGTCCCCCCATTGCCAGGCGAGCGGCAGCCATTTTGAAATTCCAAAGTCAAAGAGTGCATCTACACATGCTGGTTGTCATTTTTGCAAAATTTCATTCAGTTTGGAGCATTTTAAAATTTTGGACAATTTTGCTGTTTCCATGGTTACGGCGGCCATTTTGGAAATTCCAACTTCAAAATGCAACTCCGCACATGTCAGTCATAATTCCTGTAAAGTTTCATCCAGTTTGCAGCACTTAATTTTTTTTGGAAATTTTGAACATTTGTGCTGCAACCATGGTTACAGTAGATAATTCCAAAATTCTAAAAGCAGACATCTCATTGCCACATGTCATGTTATATATCAATACAGTTTCATTTACTTTGATGCACTACTCTCTGAGA
Organism: Mytilus galloprovincialis; assembly: GCA_037788925.1. Lineage (NCBI taxonomy): Eukaryota > Metazoa > Mollusca > Bivalvia > Mytilida > Mytilidae > Mytilus > Mytilus galloprovincialis. The sequence continues at coordinate 8,565,316 of CM075336.1, read as the reverse complement.
AAATGCTGATTTTATGCATTTTTCCATAGGGTCAATGCAAAACTTGGTCCCAGTTTCCATGACAACGGCGGCCATTTTGAACTATCCAAATATTGTCTTGGCATCTTGGCATACTGGAGAACATTTTCATAAATTTTCATCCTGTTGGATCTTATAACGAAAGAGTTAGAATTTTTGATATTTGAGCTGTTTCCATGGTAACGGCAGCCATTTTGAAAATTCCAAAGTCAAATTGCAAATCAGCACATGTCAGTTACCATTCATGTGGAGTTTCTTCCAGTTTGGAACACTTTGATTTTTTTCGCATTTTTGCTGTTTCCATGGAAACGGTGGCCATCTTTTACCATTCCATACCAAGGTGCACAACTTTACATGGGGTCCTCATTATAGTAAAGTTCCACCAACATTGGTCCATTGGATTCCGAGAAACACGACGGACAAAATGTGTGGAAGAAGAAAAAGAAAAATAAGACTAGATTTGTAATTGCTAGCAATAACGGATGGCACCCTTCCCCCATTGCCAGGGTAACGGCAGCCATTTTGAAAATTCCTTAGTCAAAGAGTGCATCTACACTTGCAAATTAATATTTTTTCATAAAAGTTTCATAAATTTTGGAGCTTTTTGAAATTTTTGACATTTTTGCAGTTTCCATGGTTACGGCGGCCATTTTGAAAATTCCGAAGTCAAACTGTAAATCAGCACATGCCAGTTACCATTCCTGTGAAGTTTTTTCCACTTTGGAACACTTCGATGTTTTTCGCATTTTTGCTGTTTCCATGGTAACGGTGGCCATCTTGACCATTCCAAAGTCAGAGGGACAACTTTGCATGGTGGTCAACATTATACCATAGTTCCATCAACGTTGGTCCATTCTATTCTGAGAAATGATCCGGACAAAAATAGTGGAAGAAAAATAATAAAAAAAAGAAAAAAAGAAACGTAGAATAACAATATGTCACCCCAACTCCGTTGAGGGTGCCATAACTAGAATTGCCATTGCAAGCAATAGCGGATGTCACCCTTCCCCCCATTGCCACTAAGCGGCAGCCATTTCAAAAATTTTTAACAGTGAATGCACATATATGCATGGTAATTCATCTTTCTACAAATTTTCAGAACATTTGAAGCATTTTGAAAATTTTGAAATTTTTTGTTTCCATGGCAACGGCAGCCATTTTGGAAATTCTAACTTCAAATTCTGCTTCAATACATGACAGTCAACATTATTGTGAAGTGTCATTAAGTTTAAAGCATTTTGAATTTTTTGAAATTTTTGCTGCTGTATCCATGGTAACATTGTAGTTCCAATGATTGTCAAAATCATTCAAAACCTGTATATAGTTGCAAACTATATTGTATGAAAATTAGATGATTCTAAATTAAGGCATACCAAAATTATTCAACAGACCCTGAATTTTTTTGAGCATTTTGACCTGTTTTGCATTGTTTCCATGGTACCGGCAGACATTTTCGAAATTCCAACGCCAAATTCCACATAAACCAATGTTGCTCATCGTTACGGTGAAGTTTTATAAAATTTGGAGCATTTTCATATTTTGGAAATTTTTGGTGTAGTATCCATGGCAACATACCAGTTCCAATGATTGCCAAAATCATCCCAAAGCAGTATATATTGGGCACCTACATTGTACCAAAATCTAAAGATTTTAAGCTTAATCATTCTCAAACAATTCACCTAACTCCAAAATTATATTTTTTCACCATTTTTCTGTTTCCATGGTGATGGCAGCCATTTTTTAGTTCCAAAGTCAAAAAGTCAAAAGGAAATTCAGGGTTCCTTGTTATAGTGCACCATCATTCAGATTGGTTCTTTTAGCTCTGAGAAAGCGGGCGGACAAAATTAGGTGGAAGAAAAATAATAATAACTAGATTTGTAATTGCTAGCAATAACGGATGGCACCCTTCCCCCATTGCCAGGTGAGCGGCAGCAAACTAGAAGATTCCAAAGTCAAAGAGTGCATGTACACATTCAAGTTATCATTTTCGTAAAGTTTAATGAAGTTTGGAGCATTTTGAAATTTTTGACATTTTTGCTGTTTCCATAGTTACGGCGGCCATTTTGAAAATTCCAACTTCAAAAGTCAACTCTGCTTATGCCATTGACCATTCCTGTAAAGTTTCATCCAGTTTGCAGCATTTTTATTTTTTTTGAAATTTTTGACCTTTTAGCATTGTTTCCATGGTAACAACAGACATTTTGGAGATCCCAACTCCAAATGCCACATCTTCCAATGTTGCTCATCGTTACTGTGAAGTTTCCTGAAGTTTGGAACATTTTGAGAATTTTGAAATTTTTGGTGTAGTTTCCATGGCAACATAGTAGTTCCAATGAGTGCCAAAATCATCCAACACCTGTATATAGTGGGCACCTGCATTGTATTAAAATATAATGATTCTGAGATAAAGCATATCCAAACAGTTCACCAAAACCCAAAACTGTATTTTTTTACATTTGTTCTGTTTCCATGGTAACGGTAGCCATCTTGAACCATTCCATGTTTCCTGCAACTTTGCACATGGGGGTCCTTGATATAGTAAAGTTCCATCAACTTTGGTCCTTTGGATTTTGAGAAATCGCCTGGACAAAATGTGTGGAAGAAAAATAATAAAAATAATAATAATAAGAAAAAAAAGAAACGTAGAATAACAATACGTCACCCCAACTCCGTTGAGGGTGCCATAATAATAAAAATAATACGGAAAAAGAAACAGAGGAAAAGCAATATGTCACCCGACATTGTCGATCGGGTGACATAATAACTAGAATTGCTATTGCAAGCAATAGCGGATGTCACCCTTCCCCCCATTGCCACTAAGCTGCAGCCATTTCAAAAACTTTTAACAGTGAATGCACATATTTGCATGGCTATACATTTTTCTGTAAAATTTAAGTACATTTAGATCATTTTTAAAAACATGACATTTTTGCTGTTTCCATGGCAACGGCAGCCATTTTGAAAGTTTCAAAGTCAAAAGTCTCATCTATACATGCCAGTTTCAATAATATTAAAATTCATTAATTTTGGAGCATTTAGAAAATATTTGACTTTTTTGCAGTTTCCATGGCAACGGTGGCCATTTTGGAAATTTCATCTTCAAAAGTCTCATCCAGACTTGCCAGTCTACAATCATATTAAGTTTCATCAATTTTGGAGCATTTTGAAATTTTTGAAATTTTTGACATTTGTGATGGTTCCTATGGCAACAGAGACCATTCCCAAAATTTAATGGCATATACCACATTGGTACATGGGAGGGACCATACCATCAAAGTTTCGATCAATTTGACCTACCATTTTAAGAAAGTAAATGCCACTTTTAAGGTTTTTGGACCATTTTGACCTGTTTTGCATTGTTTCCATGGTAACGGCAGACATTTTCGAAATTCCAACGCCAAATTCCACATCTACCAAAGTTGCTCATCGTTACTGTGAACTTTTATAAAATTTGGAGCATTTCCATATTTTGGAAATTTTTGGTGTAGTATCCATGGCAACATAGCAGTTCCAATGATTGTCAAAATCAATCAAAACCTGTATTTAGTGGATAACTATATTGTGTAAAAATTTGTTGATTTCAAGTTCAAGCATATCAAAATTATTCACCAAACCCTGAAGTTTTTAGAGCATTTTGACACTTATGCACTGTTTCCATGGTAACGGCAGACATTTTGGAAATTCCAACGCCAAATTCCACATCTACCAATGTTGCTCATCGTTACCATGAAGTTTCAAAAAATTTGGAGCATTTTGATATTTTTGAAATTTTTGGTGCAGTTTCCATGGCAACATAGTAGTTCCAATGATTGCCAAAATCATCCAAAACAAGTATATGGCTGGCACCTACATTGTATCAAAATATGATGATTCTGAGTTTAAGAATCTCCAAATTATTCACCAAAACCAAAAACTGGAATTTTTCACAATTATTCTGTTTCCATGGAAATGGCAGCCATTTTTTATGGTCTTAGACCCACCTGTACCCCGAAATTTTTTGTTCCACCTTATAGTGAACTATCATTAAGATTGGTTCCATTTCACTCCAAAAAACATGCCGGACAAAATAGGTGGAAGTATAATAATAACTAGATTTGCCATTGCAAGCAATAGCGGATGTCACCCTTCCCCCTATTGCCACTAAGCGGCAGCCATTTCTATGGCAACGGCAGCCATATTGAAAATTTCAAATTCAAAAGCCTCATCATTACTTGTCAGATAACAATAATATCAAGTTTTATTAAGTTCAGAGCATTTTGAGAATTTTTGACTTTTTTGCAGTTTCCATGGCAACGGTGGCCATTTTGGAAATTCCAAAATCAAAAGTCTCATCCAGACTTGGCACTCAACAATAATATCAAGTTTCATCAATTTTGGAGCATTTTGAAATTTTTATCCTGTATCCATGGTAACAGAGTAGTTCCAATGATTGTCATAATCATTCAAAACCTGTATATAGTAGACAACTATATGGTATAAAAACTTAATGATTTTAAGTTCAAGCATACCAAAGTTATTCACCAAACCCGGAAGTTTTTGGAGCATTTTGACCTTTTTGCATTGTTTCCATGGAAACGGCAGACATTTTGGAAATTCCAACGCCAAATTCCACATATACAAAAGTTGCTCATCGTTATGCTAGAATTTCAAAAAATTTGGAGCATTTTCATTTTTTTGAAATTTTTGGTGTAGTATCCATGGCAACATACCAGTTCCAATGATTGCCAAAATTATCCCAAAGCAGTATATATTGGGCACCTACATTGTACCAAAATCTAAAGATTTTAAGCTTAATCATTCTCAAACAATTCACCTAACTCCAAAATTATATTTTTTCACCATTTTTCTGTTTCCATGGTGATGGCAGCCATTTTTTAGTTCCAAAGTCAAAAAGTCAAAAGGAAATTCAGGGTTCCTTGTTATAGTGCACCATCATTCAGATTGGTTCTTTTAGCTCTGAGAAAGCGGGCGGACAAAATTAGGTGGAAGAAAAATAATAATAACTAGATTTGTAATTGCTAGCAATAACGGATGGCACCCTTCCCCCATTGCCAGGTGAGCGGCAGCAAACTAGAAGATTCCAAAGTCAAAGAGTGCATGTACACATTCAAGTTATCATTTTCGTAAAGTTTAATGAAGTTTGGAGCATTTTGAAATTTTTGACATTTTTGCTGTTTCCATAGTTACGGCGGCCATTTTGAAAATTCCAACTTCAAAAGTCAACTCTGCTTATGCCATTGACCATTCCTGTAAAGTTTCATCCAGTTTGCAGCATTTTTATTTTTTTTGAAATTTTTGACCTTTTAGCATTGTTTCCATGGTAACAACAGATATTTTGGAGATCCCAACTCCAAATGCCACATCTTCCAATGTTGCTCATCGTTACTGTGAAGTTTCCTGAAGTTTGGAACATTTTGAGAATTTTGAAATTTTTGGTGTAGTTTCCATGGCAACATAGTAGTTCCAATGAGTGCCAAAATCATCCAACACCTGTATATAGTGGGCACCTGCATTGTATTAAAATATAATGATTCTGAGATAAAGCATATCCAAACAGTTCACCAAAACCCAAAACTGTATTTTTTTACATTTGTTCTGTTTCCATGGTAACGGTAGCCATCTTGAACCATTCCATGTTTCCTGCAACTTTGCACATGGGGGTCCTTGATATAGTAAAGTTCCATCAACTTTGGTCCTTTGGATTTCGAGAAATCGCCTGGACAAAATGTGTGGAAGAAAAATAATAAAAATAATAATAACTAGATTTGTAATTGCTAGCAATAACGGATGGCACCCTCGTACCTCCATTGCCAGGCGAGCGACAGCCATTTTGGAAATTCCAAAGTCAAAGAGTGCGTCTACACCTGCAGGTTATCATTTTTGCAAAATTTCATTAAGTTTTGAGCATTTTGAAATTTTGGACAATTTTGCTGTTTCCATGGTTACGGCGGCCATTTTGGAAATTCCAACTTCAAAATGCAACTCCGCACATGACAGTCACTATTCCTGTAAAGTTTCATCCAGTTTGCAGCACATAATTTTTTTTGGAAATTTTGAACATTTGTGCTGCAACCATAGTTACAGTAGATAATTCCAAAATTCTAAAAGCAGACATCTCATTGCCACATGTCATGTTATATATCAATACCGTTTCATTAACTTTGGTGCACTACTCTCTGAGAAAATGCAGATTTTATGCATTTTTCCATAGGGTCAATGCAAAACTTGGCCCTAGTTTCCGTGACAACGGCGGCCATTTTGAACTATCAAAATATTGTCTTGACATCTTGGCATACTGGAGAACATTTTCATAAAGTTTCATGTCTCTAGAATAAATTTAACATTGATGTTCTGGAATGTTCTGTGAAAATTCAAAGTTTTGACCTTTTTGCATTGTTTCCATGGTAACAACAGATATTTTGGAAATTCCAACGCCAAATTCAACATCTTCCAATGTTGCTCATCGTTACTGTGAAGTTTCATGAAGTTTGGAGCATTTTGATATTTTTGAAATTTTTGGTGTAGTTTCCATGGCAACATAGTAGTTCCAATGAGTGCCAAAATCATCCAACACCTGTATATGGCCGGCACCTACATTGTTTCAAAATATAATGTTTCTGAGTGAAAGCATTTCCAAACAGTTCACCAAAAGAAAAAACTGGATTTTTTCACATTTGTTCTGTTTCCATGGAAACGGTAGCCATCTTGAACCATTCCATGCTTACTGCAACTCTGCATTTGGGGGTCCTTACTATAGTAGAGTTCCATCAACATTGGTCCATTGGATTTCGAGAAATCACCTGGACAAAATTTGTTGCAAGAAGAAAAATAAGAAAAAAAAGAAACGTAGAATAACAATATGTCACCCCAACTCCGTTGAGGGTGCCATAACTAGATTTGCCATTGCAAGCAATAGCGGATGGCACCCTTTCCTTATTGCCAGGCCAGCGGCAGCCATTTAGAAATTTTTTGTTGTTTCCATGGCAACGGCGGCCATTTTGAAAATTCGAAACTCAAACGTTAAGTCTACATAAGGTAGGCAAGATTTGTTATAAGTTTCATTAAATTTAAAGCATTTTAAAGTTTTTCATAATTTTGCTGTTCCCATGGTAACGGCGGCCATTTTGAATATTCCAAAGTCAAACCCCCGCTGCAATTTTTGCCCTCCATAATCATATACCATTTAATGTCTCTAGAATAAATTTAACATTGATGTTCTGGAATGTTCTGTGAAAATTCAAAGTTTTGACCTTTTTGCATTGTTTCCATGGTATCTACAGATATTTTGGAAATTCCAACGCCAAATTCCACATCTTCCAATGTTGCTCATCGTTACTGTGAAGTTTCATGAAGTTTGGAGCATTTTGATATTTTTGAAATTTTTGGTGTAGTTTCCATGGCAACATTGTAGGTCCAATGAGTGCCAAAATCATCCAACACCTGTATATAGTGGGCACCTACATTTAATCAAAATATGATGATTCTGAGTGTAAGCATATTCAAACAGTTCACCAAAACAAAAAACAGAAATTTTTCACATTTGTTTCGTTTCCATAGTTACGGCAGCCATTTTTTACCATTCCAATGTCTCTTGCACAGCTTCACATGGCGGTTCATATTATGGTATAGTTCCATCAACATGGGTCTGACCAATCCCGAGAAATAGCATGGACAAAATGTGTGGAAGAATAAAAATAATAATAAGAAAAAAAGAACGGAACAATAACAATATGTCACCCCAACTCCGTTGAGGGTGCCATAACTAGAATTGCCATTGCAAGCAATAGCAGATGTCACCCTTCCCCTATTGCCACTAACCTGCAGCCATTTCAAAATGATTTAACAGTGAATGCACATATATTCATGGCAATACATCTTTCTGTAAATTTTCAGTACATTCAGAGCATTTTAAAAAAATTCACATTTCTGCTGTTTCCATGGCAACGGCAGCCATTTTGAAAATTTCAAAGTCAAAAGTCTCATCTATACTTGCCAGTTAACAATAATATCAAGTTTCATTAAGTTTAAAGCATTTTGAGAAATTTTGACTTTTTTGCAGTTTCCATGGCAACGGTGGCCATTTTAGAAATTCCAAAGTCAAAAGTCTCATCCAGACTTGCCAGTCAACTATTATATTAAGTTTCATCAATTTTGGAGCATTTTGAAATTTTTGAGATATTTGATCCTGTATCCATGGTAACAGAGTAGTTTCAATGATTGTCAAAATCAATCAAAACCTGTATATAGTGGATAACTATATTGTGTAAAAATTTGATGATTTCAAGTTCAAGCATATCAAAATTATTCACCAAACCCTGAAGTTTTTAGAGCATTTTGACACTTATGCACTGTTTCCATGGTAACGGCAGACATTTTGGAAATTCCAACGCCAAATTCCACATCTACCAATGTTGCTCATCGTTACCATGAAGTTTCAAAAAATTTGGAGCATTTTGATATTTTTGAAATTTTTGGTGCAGTTTCCATGGCAACATAGTAGTTCCAATGATTGCCAAAATCATCCAAAACCAGTATATGGCTGGCACCTACATTGTATCAAAATATGATGATTCTGAGTTTAAGAATCTCCAAATTATTCACCAAAACCAAAAACTGGAATTTTTCACAATTATTCTGTTTCCATTGAAACGGCAGCCATTTTTTATGGTCTTAGACCCACCTGCACCCCGAAATTTTTTGTTCCACCTTATAGTGAACTATCATTAAGATTGGTTCCATTTCACTCCAAAAAACATGCCGGACAAAATAGGTGGAAGTATAATAATAATAATAATACAGAAAAAGAAACAGAGGAAAAGCAATATGTCACCCGACATTGTCGATCGGGTGACATAATAAGAAAAAAAAAGAAACGTAGAATAACAATACGTCACCCCAACTCCGTTGAGGGTGCCATAATAATAAAAATAATACGGAAAAAGAAACAGAGGAAAAGCAATATGTCACCCGACATTGTCGATCGGGTGACATAATAACTAGAATTGCTATTGCAAGCAATAGCGGATGTCACCCTTCCCCCCATTGCCACTAAGCTGCAGCCATTTCAAAAACTTTTAACAGTGAATGCACATATTTGCATGGCTATACATTTTTCTGTAAAATTTCAGTACATTTAGATCATTTTTAAAAACATGACATTTTTGCTGTTTCCATGACAACGGCAGCCATTTTGAAAGTTTCAAAGTCAAAAGTCTCATTTATACATGCCAGTTTCAATAATATTAAAATTCATTAATTTTGGAGCATTTAGAAAATATTTGACTTTTTTGCAGTTTCCATGGCAACGGTGGCCATTTTGGAAATTTCATCTTCAAAAGTCTCATCCAGACTTGCCAGTCTACAATCATATTAAGTTTCATCAATTTTGGAGCATTTTGAAATTTTTGAAATTTTTGACATTTGTGATGGTTCCTATGGCAACAGAGACCATTCCCAAAATTTAATGGCATATACCACATTGGTACATGGGAGGGACCATACCATCAAAGTTTCGATCAATTTGACCTACCATTTTAAGAAAGTAAATGCCACTTTTAAGGTTTTTGGACCATTTTGACCTGTTTTGCATTGTTTCCATGGTAACGGCAGACATTTTCGAAATTCCAACGCCAAATTCCACATCTACCAAAGTTGCTCATCGTTACTGTGAACTTTTATAAAATTTGGAGCATTTCCATATTTTTGAAATTTTCAGTGTGGTATCCATGGCAACATAGCAGTTCCAATGATTGCCAAAATCATACCATACCGGTATATAGTGGGCACCTACATTGTATCAAATTCTAAAGATTTTATGCCTAAGCATTCTCAAATAATTCAGCATACTCCAAAATTATATTTTTTCACCATTTTCCAGTTTCCATGGTGATGGCAGCCATTTTTTAGTTCCAAAGTTGCACTGCAACTGGAAAGTCTGGGTTCCTTGTTATAGTGAACCATCATACGGATTGGTACTTTAGGCTCTGAGAAAGCGGGCGGACAAAATTAGGTAGAAGAAAAATAATAATAATACGGAAAAAGAAACAGAGGAATAGCAATATGTCACCCGACATTGTCGATCGGGTGACATAATAACAAAGAAACATAAGAAAAGCAATATGTCACCCGACATTGTCGATCGGGTGACATAACTAGAATTGCCATTGCAAGCAATAGCGGATGTCACCCTTCCCCCAATTGCCACTAAGCGGCAGCCATTTAAAAATTGTTTAACAGTGAACGCACATATATGCATGGCAATACATTTTTCTGTAAATTTTCAGTACATTCAGAGGATTTTTTAAAATTCACATTTCTGCTGTTTCCATGGCAACGGCAGCCATTTTGAAAATTTCAAAGTCAAAAGTCTCATCTTTACTTGTCAGGTAACAATAATATCAAGTTTCATTAAGTTCAAAGCAATTTGATAATTTTTGACATTTTTCCAGTTTCCATGACAACGGTAGCCATTTTGGAAATTCCAACTTCAAAAGTCTCAAGCAGACTTGACAGTCTACAATCATATGAAGTTTCATCAATTTTGAAGCATTTTGAAATTTTTGAAATTTTTGACACTTGTGATGGTTCCTATGGCAACAGAGACCATTCCCAAAATTTAATGGCATATACCACATTGGTACATGGGAGGGACCATAACATCTAAGTTTCGATCAATTTGACCTACCATTTTAAGAAAGTAAATGCCACTTAAAAAGGTTTTTGGACCATTTTGACCTGTTTTGCATTGTTTCCATGGTAACGGCAGACATTTTCGAAATTCCAACGCCAAATTCCACCTCTACCAATGTAGCTCATCGTTACTGTGAAGTTTTACAAAATTTGGAGCATTTCCATATTTTGGAAATTTTTGGTGTAGTATCCATGGCAACATAGCAGTTCCAATGATTGTCAAAATCAATCAAAACCTGTATTTAGTGGATAACTATATTGTGTAAAAATTTGTTGATTTCAAGTTCAAGCATATCAAAATTATTCACCAAACCCTGAAGTTTTTAGAGCATTTTGACACTTATGCTCTGTTTCCATGGTAACGGCAGACATTTTGGAAATTCCAACGCCAAATTCCACATCTACCAATGTTGCTCATCGTTACCATGAAGTTTCAAAAAATTTGGAGCATTTTGATATTTTTGAAATTTTTGGTGCAGTTTCCATGGCAACATAGTAGTTCCAATGATTGCCAAAATCATCCAAAACAAGTATATGGCTGGCACCTACATTGTATCAAAATATGATGATTCTGAGTTTAAGAATCTCCAAATTATTCACCAAAACCAAAAACTGGAATTTTTCACAATTATTCTGTTTCCATGGAAATGGCAGCCATTTTTTATGGTGTTAGACCCACCTGCACCCCGAAATTTTTTGTTCCACCTTATAGTGAACTATCATTAAGATTGGTTCCATTTCACTCCAAAAAACATGCCGGACAAAATAGGTGTAAGTATAATAATAACTAGATTTGCCATTGCAAGCAATAGCGGATGTCACCCTTCCCCCTATTGCCACTAAGCGGCAGCCATTTCTATGGCAACGGCAGCCATATTGAAAATTTCAAATTCAAAAGCCTCATCATTACTTGTCAGATAACAATAATATCAAGTTTTATTAAGTTCAGAGCATTTTGAGAATTTTTGACTTTTTTGCAGTTTCCATGGCAACGGTGGCCATTTTGGAAATTCCAAAATCAAAAGTCTCATCCAGACTTGGCAGTCAACAATAATATCAAGTTTCATCAATTTTGGAGCATTTTGAAATTTTTATCCTGTATCCATGGTAACAGAGTAGTTCCAATGATTGTCATAATCATTCAAAACCTGTATATAGTAGACAACTATATGGTATAAAAATTTAATGATTTTAAGTTCAAGCATACCAAAGTTATTCACCAAACCCGGAAGATTTTGGAGCATTTTGACCTTTTTGCATTGTTTCCATGGAAACGGCAGACATTTTGGAAATTCCAACGCCAAATTCCACATATACAAAAGTTGCTCATCGTTATGCTAGAATTTCAAAAAATTTGGAGCATTTTCATTTTTTTGAAATTTTTGGTGTAGTATCCATGGCAACATAACAGTTTCAATAATTCCCAAAATCATCCCAAAGCAGTATATAGTGGGCACCTACATTGTATTAAAATCTAAAGATTTTAAGGTTAAGCATTCTCAAACAATTCACCTAACTCCAAAATTATATTTTTGCACCATTTTTGCGTTTCCATGGTGATGGCAGCCATTTTTTTAGTGCCAATATTGAAAAGCAACAGGAAAGTCAGGGTTCCTTGATATAGTGCACCATCATTCAGATTGGTTCTTTTGGCTCTGAGAAAGCGAGCGGACAAAATTAGGTGGAAGAAAAATAATAATAACTAGAATTGCCATTGCAAGCAATGGCGGATGTCACCCTTCCCCTATTGCCACTAACCGGCAGCCATTTCAAAAAGGTTTAACAGTGAATGCACATATATTCATGGCAATACATCTTTCTGTAAATTTTCAGTACATTCAGAGCATTTTTAAAAAATTCACATTTCTGCTGTTTCCATGGCAACGGCAGCCATTTTAAAAATTTCAAAGTCAAAAGTCCCATCTGTACTTGCCAGTTAACAATAATATCAAGTTTCATTAAGTTCAAAGCATTTTGAGAAATTTTGACTTTTTTGCAGTTTCCATGGCAACGGTGGCCATTTTGGAAATTCCAAAGTCAAAAGTCTTATCCAGACTTGCCAGTCAACTATCATATTAAGTTTCATCAATTTTGGAGCATTTTGAAATTTTTGAGATATTTGATCCTGTATCCATGGTAACAGAGTAGTTCCAATGATTGTCAAAATCAATCAAAACCTGTATATAGTGGATAACTATATTGTGTAAAAATTTGTTGATTTCAAGTTCAAGCATATCAAAATTATTCACCAAACCCTGAAGTTTTTAGAGCATTTTGACACTTATGCTCTGTTTCCATGGTAACGGCAGACATTTTGGAAATTCCAACGCCAAATTCCACATCCACTAATGTTGCTCATCGTTACCATGAAGTTTCAAAAAATTTGGAGCATTTTGATATTTTTGAAATTTTTGGTGCAGTTTCCATGGCAACATAGTAGTTCCAATGATTGCCAAAATCATCCAAAACCAGTATATGGCTGGCACCTGCATTGTATCAAAATGTGATGATTCTGAGTTTAAGCATCTCCAAATTATTCACCAAAACCAAAAACTGGAATTTTTCACACTTATTCTGTTTCCATGGAAACGGCAGCCATTTTTTATGGTCTTAGACCCACCTGCACCCCGAAATTTTTTGTTCCACCTTATAGTGAACTATCATTAAGATTGGTTCCATTTCACTCCAAAAAACATGCCGGACAAAATAGGTGGAAGTATAATAATAATAATAATAATACAGAAAAAGAAACAGAGGAAAAGCAATATGTCACCCGACATTGTCGATCGGGTGACATAACTAGATTTGCCATTGCAAGCAATAGCGGATGTCACCCTGGTCCACCAATTGCCACTAAGTGACAGCCATTTCGAAATATTAACATTAAATTCATTTAATTTACTTTACAAAACATCAGTTTGCAAATTTTTAGAAAGTTTAAAACATTTTTAAAATTTTGATGTTTTTACTGTTTCTATGGCAACGGCGGCCATTTTGAAAATTCCAAAGTCATACTTCTGCTTCATATTGTACTCCCCATAATATTTTATTATCATATAACATTTAATGGCTGTAAAACACTAATGTTCTAGAATGTTCCATCACATTTTCACATTTTGATGTTTTTGCCTTGTTTCCATGGTAACGGCAGCCATTTTGGAAATTCCAAAGTTAAATGCCACATCTAGATTTGCCAGTCAACATTTCTGTAAAAGTTTAATATATTTTTTAAGAATTTTCAAATTTTTGATATTTTTGATCAGTTCCTATGGCAACATCGTAGTTCCAATGAATCTCAAAATCATCCACAGCATGTATATAGAGAACAGCTACATTGTATAAAAATATGATGATTAAATGTTTTGTTATAGTTAAATTATTCACCAAAAACTAAAACTTCATTTTTTCACTCTTTTTCTGTTTCCATGGTAACAGTAGACATCCTGGAAGTGCCAACCTCGACTGCACTTCTGACAATAGTCATTAACATTCTGGTATAGTTCCATTACAATTGGTCCATACGATTCCAAGAAATAGTATGGACAAAATGTGTGGAATAATAATAATAAGAACTAGATTTGCCATTGCAAGCAATAGCGGATGGCACCCTTCCCCTATTGCCAGGTGAGCGGCAGCCATTTTGAAAATTCCAAAGTCAAAGATTGCATCTACAGATGTGTATTAACATTGTTGTAACGTTTCATTAATTTTGGAGCATTTTGAAATTTTTGAAATTTTTGCTATTTCCATGGTAACGGGTACAATTTCTAAAATTCCAAAAACAGGTGCCACTTTGGGACATGCCATGTTACATATCTATAAAGTTTCATTGGGATTGATGCTATATTCTTCAAGAAAATGCATCTTTAATGTATTTTTCCATAGGGCCAATGTTAAACTTTCGCCCTGTTTCCATGACAATGGCGGCCATTTTGGAATTTTCTTATATTGTCACAACATCTAGGCATACTAAGGAACATTACCACTAAGTTTCATCCAGGTAGGTCTTATAATGAAAGATTTAAAATTTGCATTTTTTTTCACATTTGATCAGTTTCCATGGCAACGGCGGCCATTTTTTACCATTCCAATGTCTCTTGCACAACTTAACATGGCGGTTCATATTATGGTATAGTTCCATCAACATTGGTCTGACCAATTCTGAGAAATAGTATGGACAAAATGTGTGGAAGAATAAAAATAATAATAATAATAATAACTAGATTTGTAATTGCTAGCAATAACGGATGGCACCCTCGTCCCCCCATTGCCAAGCGAGCGGCAGCCATTTTGAAAATTCAAAAGTCAAAGAGTGCATCTACTCATGCAAGTTATCATTTTTGTAAAATTTCATTAAGTTTGGAGCAATTTGAAATTTTGGACAATTTTGTTGTTTCCATGGTTACGGCGGCCATTTTGGAAATTCCAACGTCAAAATGAAACTCTGCACATGTCAGTTACTATTCCCTTAAAGTTTCATGCAGTTTGCAGCACTTTATTTTTTTTTGGAAATTTTGAACATTTGTGCTGCAACCATGGTTACAGTAGATAATTTCAAAATTCTAAAAGCAGACATCTCATTGCCACATATCATGTTATATATCAATACAGTTTCATTTACTTTGGTGCAATACTCTTTGAGAAAATGCTGATTTTATGCATTTTTCCATAGGGTCAATGTTAAACTTGTCCCCAGTTTCCATGACAACGGCGGCCATTATGGAGTTTCCAAATATCGTCTTGGCATCTTGGCATACTGGGTAACATTTTTATAAAGTTTCATCCAGTTGGGTCTTATAACGACAGAGTTAGAATTTTTGATATTTTAGCTGTTTCCATGGTAACGGTAGCCATTTTGAAAATTCCAAGATCAAAATGCAGCTCAAGCCATGCCTGTTAATATTTAAGTGAAGTTTCGTGCAGTTTGGAACACTTTGAATATTTTCGGATTTTTGCTGTTTCCATGGAAACGGCAGCCATTTTGACCATTCCAAAGTCAGGTGCATAACTTCACATGCTGGTGCACATTGTGGTATACTTCCATCAACATTGGTCAACTCAATTCCAAGAAACTGCGTGGACAAAATGTGTGGAAGAAGAATAAGGAAAAAAAGAATCGATGAATAACAATACGTCACCCCAACTCCGTTGAGGGTGCCATAAAAAGAAAAAAAAGAAACGAACAATAACAAGATATCACCCCAACTCCGTTGAGGGTGCCATAACTAGATTTGCGATTGCAAGCAATAGCGGATGGCACCCTTCCCCTATTGCCAGGAGAGCGGTAGCCATGGTAACGGCGGCCATTTTGGAAATTCCAAACTCGAAAGCCAAGTCTACATTAGCTGAGCAACATTTGTTATAAGTTTCAATAAATTTGACGCATTTTGAATTTTTTGGTATTTTTGCTGTTTCCATGGTAACGGCGGCCATTTTGAATATTCCAAAGTCAAACCCCCGCTGCAATTTTTTCCCCTCCACAATCATATACCATTTAATGTCTCTAGAATAAATTAAACATTGATGTTCTAGAATGTTCTGTGAAAATTCAAAGTTTTGACCATTTTGCATTGTTTCCATGGTAACAACAGCGATTTTGGAAATTCCAACGCCAAATTCCACATCTTCCAATGTTGCTCATCATTACTGTGCAGTTTCCTGAAGTTTGGAGCATTTTGAGAATTTCTAAATTTTTGGTGTAGTTTCCATGGCAACATAGTAGTTCCAATGAGTTCCAAAATCATCCAACACCTGTATATAGTGGACACCTACATTGTATTAAAATATAATGATTCTGAGTTAAAGCACATCCAAACAGTTCCCCCAAATAAAAAACTGGAATTTTTCACATTTGTTCCGTTTCCATGGAAACGGCAGCCACCTTGAACCATTCCATGGTGCCTGCAACTCTTTACCTTAGGGTCTACAATATAGTAGAGTTCCATCAACTTTGGTCCATTGGATTTCCAGAAATCTCCTGGACAAAATGTGTGGAAGAAAAATAATAAAAACTAGATTTGCCATTGCAAGCAATAGCGGATGGCACCCTTTCCCCATTGCCAGGCAAGCGGCAGCCTTTCAGAAATGTTTTGCTGTTTCCATGGCAACGGCGGCCATTTTGAAAATTCGAAACTCAAAAGTTAAGTCTACATAAGCTAGGCAAAATTTGTTATAAGTTTCATTTAATTTCAAGCATTTTGAAGTTTTTCATAATTTTGCTGTTCCCATGGTGACGGCGGCCATTTTGAATATTCCAAAGTCAAACCCCCGCTGCAATTTTTTCCCTCCATAATCATATATACCATCATATACCATTTAATGTCTCTAGAATAAATTTAACATTGATGTTCTGGAATGTTCTGTGAAAATTCAAAGTTTTGACCTTTTTGCATTGTTTTCATGGTAACAACAGATATTTTGGAAATTCCAACGGCAAATTCTACATCTTCCAATGTTGCTCATCGTTACTGTGAAGTTTCATTATGTTTTGAGCATTTTGATATTTTTGAAATTTTTGGTGTAGTTTCCATGGCAACATAATAGGTCCAATGTTTGCCAAAAATCATCCAACACCTGTATATAGTGGGCACCTACATTGTATTAAAATATGATGATTCTGAGTGTAAGCATATTCAAACAGTTCACCAAAACAAAAAACAGAAATTTTTCACATTTGTTTCGTTTCCATGGCAACGGCAGCCATCTTGATGATGCCATACCTCACTGCACTATAGAATGTGGTGGTCAACATTATAGTATAGTTCCATCAATATTGTTCAAGCCAATTCTGAGAAATAGTATGGACAAAAAAGTGTGGAAGAATAAATATAATAATAAGACAAAAAGAAACGAACAATAACAATATGTCACCCCAACTCCGTTGAGGGTGCCATAATAAAAAAAAGAATCGTACAATAACAATATGTCACCCGACCTCCGTCAGGGTGACATAATAATAGGGAAAAAGAAACAGAGGAAAAGCAATATGTCACCCGACATTGTCGATCGGGTGACATAATAATACGGAAAAAGAAACAGAGGAAAAGCAATATGTCACCCGACATTGTCGATCGGGTGACATAATAAAAAGAAAAAAAAGAAACGTAGAATAACAATATGTCACCCCAACTCCGTTGAGAGTGCCATAATAAGAAAAAAAAGAAACGTAGAATAACAATACGTCACCCCAACTCCGTTGAGGGTGCCATAATAATAAGACAAAAAGAAACGAACAATAACAATATGTCACCCTAACTCCGTTGTGGGTGCCATAACTAGATTTGCAATTGCAAGCAATAGCGGATGGCATCCTTTCCCCATTGCCAGGCCAGCGGCAGCCATTTAGAAAATGTTTGCTGTTTCCATGGCAACGGCGGCCATTTTGAACATTCGAAACTCAAAAGTTAAGTCTACATAAGCTAGGCAAAATTTCTTATAAGTTTCATAAATTTCAAGCATTTTGAAGTTTTTCATAATTTGGCTGTTCCCATGGTAACGGCAGCCATTTTGAATATTCCAAAGTCAAACCCCCGCTGCAATTTTTTCCCTCCATAATCATATATACCATCATATACCATTTAATGTCTCTAGAATAAATTTAACATTGATGTTCTGGAATGTTCTGTGAAAATTCAAAGTTTTGACCTTTTTGCATTGTTTCCATGGTAACAAAAGATATTTTGGAAATTCCAACGCCAAATTCCACATCTTCCAATGTTGCTCATCGTTACTGTGAAGTTTCATGAAGTTTGGAGCATTTTGAGAATTTCGAAATTTTTGGTGTTGTTTCCATGGCAACATAGTAGTTCCAATGAGTGCCAAAACCATCCAACACCTGTATATGGCCGGCACCTACATTGTATCAAGATATAATGTTTCTGAGTTTCAGCATATCAAAACAGTTCACCAAAACAAAAAACAGGATTTTTTCACATTTCTTTCGTTTCTATGGCAACGGCAGCCATCTTGATGATGCCATACCCCACTGCACTATATAATGTGGTGGTCTACATTATGGTATAGTTCCATCAATATTGTTAGAGCCAATTCTGAGAAATAGTATGGACAAAAAAGTGTGGAAGAATAAATATAATAATAAGACAAAAAGAATCGAACAATAACAATATGTCACCCCAACTCCGTTGAGGGTGCCATAACTAGATTTGTAATTGCTAGCAATAACGGATGGCACCCTTCCCCTATTGCCAGGTGAGCGGCGGCCATTTAGAAAATTCCAAACTCAAAAGTCAAGTCTACATAAGCTAGGCAACATTTGTTATAAGTTTCCTTAAATTTGAAGCATTTTGAAGTTTTTCATATTTTTGCTGTTTCCATGGTAACGGCGGCCATTTTGAATATTCCAAAGTCAAACCCGTGCTGCATTTTTTGCCTTCCATAATAATATACCATTTAATGTCTCTAGAATAAATTTAACATTGATGTTCTGGAATGTTCTGTGAAAATTCAAAGTTTTGACCTTTTTGCATTGTTTCTAAGGTAATAACAGATATTTTGGAAATTCCAACGCCCAATTCCACATCTTCCAATGTTGCTCATCGTTACTGTGAAGTTTTCTGAAGTTTGGAGCATTTTGAGAATTTCGAAATTTTTGGTGTAGTTTCCATGGCAACATAGTAGTTCCAATGATCACCAAAATCATCCAACACCTGTATATAGTGGGCACCTACATTGTATTAAAATATAATGATTCTGAGATAAAGCATATCCAAACAGTTCACCAAAACAAAAAACTGGATTTTTTCACATTTGTTCTGTTTCCATGGAAACGGTAGCCATCTTGAACCATTCCATGCTTCCTGCAACTCTGCACCTGGGGGTCCTTACTATAGTAGAGTTCCATCAACATTGGTCCATTGGATTTCGAGAAATCACCTGGACAAAATTTGTTGCAAGAAAAATAATAATAACTGGATTTGTAATTGCTAGCAATAACGGATGGCACCCTTTCCCCAATTGCCAGGTGAGCGGCAGCCATTTTGAGAATTCCAAAGTCAAAGAGTGCATCTACAGATGTCTAGTAACATTTTAACAAAGTTTCATTAAGTTTGAAGCATTTTTATTTTTTTTGAAATTTTTGACCTTTTAGCATTGTTTCCATGGTAACAACAGATATTTTGGAAATTCCAACTGCAAATGCCAAATCTTCCAATGTTGCTCATCATAACTGTGAAGTTTAATGAAGTTTGGAGCATTTTCAGAATTTAGAAATTTTTGGTGTAGTTTCCATGGCAACATAGTAGTTCCAATGGGTTCCAAAATCATTCAACACATGTATATAGTGGGCACCTACATTTTATTAAAGTATAATGATTCTGAATTAAAGCATATCCAAACAGTTCACCAAAACAAAAAACCGGATTTTTCCACATTTGTTCCGTTTCCATGGAAACGGCAGCCATCTTGAACCATTCCATGCTTCGTGCACAACTTGACATGGGGGTCCTCACTATAATAGAGTTCCATCAACATTGGTCCATTGGATTTCGAGAAATCACCTGGACAAAAAGTGTTGCAAGAAAAATAATAATAACTAGATTTGCCATTGCAAGCAATAGCGGATGGCACCCTTCCCCTATTGCCAGGTGAGCGGTAGCATTGGTAACGGCGGCCATTTTGGAAATTCCAAACTCAAAAGTCAAGTCTACATTAGCTGAGCAACATTTGTTATAAGTTTCAATAAATTTGAAGCATTTTGAAGTTTTTTGTATTTTTGCTGTTTCCATGGTAACGGCGGCCATTTTGGAAATTCCAAACTCAAAAGTCAAGTCTACATTAGCTGAGCAACATTTGTTATAAGTTTAAATAAATTTGAAGCATTTTGAAGTTTTTTGTATTTTTGCTGTTTCCATGGTAACGGCGGCCATTTTGAATATTCCATTTTTTCCCTCCATAATCATATACAATCATATACCATTTAATGTCTCTAGAATAAATTATACATTGATGTTCTCCAATGTTCTGTGAAACTTCAAAGTTTTGACCTGTTTGCATTGTTTCCATGGTAACAACAGCGATTTTGGAAATTCCAACGCCAAATTCCACATCTTCCAATGTTGCTCATCGTTACTGTGAAGTTTCATTAAGTTTGGAACATTTTGAGATTTTTGAAATTTTTGGAGTAGTTTCCATGGCAACATAGTAGTTCCAATGAGTGCCAAAATCATCCAACACCTGTATATAGTGGGCACCTACATTGTATTAAAATATAATGATTCTGAGTTAAATAGTATCCAAATAGTTCACCAAAACAAAAAAATTGACTTTTTCACATTTGTTCTGTTTCCATGGTAACGGCAGCCATTTTTTACCATTCCAATGTCTCTTGCACAACTTCACATGGCGGTTCATAATATGGTATAGTTCCATCAACATGGGTTTGACCAATTCCGAGAAATAGCATGGACAAAATGTGTGGAAGAATAAAAATAATAAATATAATGTGGTGGTCTACATTATGGTATAGTTCCATCAATATTGTTAAAGCCAATTCTGAGAAATAGTATGGACAAAAAAGTGTGGAAGAATAAATATAATAATAAGACAAAAAGAATCGAACAATAACAATATGTCACCCCAACTCCGTTGAGGGTGCCATAATAATAATAAAAAGAAAAAAAAGAAACGTAGAATAACAATATGTCACCCCAACTCCGTTGAGGGTGCCATAACTAGATTTGTAATTGCTAGCAATAACGGATGGCACCCTTCCCCCATTGCCAGGTGAGCGGCATCCATTTTGAAAATTCCAAAGTCAAAGAGCGCATCTACAAATGTCTATTAACATTGTTGTAAAATTTCATAAAGTTTGGAGCGATTTGAAACTTTTGAAATTTTTGCTGTTTCCATGGTAACGGTTACCATTTCCAAAATTCCAAAGACAGGTGCCACTTTGAAACATGCCATGTTACATATCCATGTAGTTTCATTGAGTTTGATCTTCCTTGTTAACGGAGTAAATGCTACTTTAAGGTTTTCCCATAGGGTTTAATGTTAAATGTATTTAGTTGTCATGGCAATGCAGTAGTTCCAAAGATTCTCAAAATCCCCTAAAACTTGTATATAGTGGACACCAACAATATATGAAAATTAGATGATTCTATGTTCATGCATACTCAAATTTTTCACCAAAAACAAAAATTTTATTTTTCACATTTGTTCCGTTTCCATGGTAACGGTGGCCATCTTGAAAATGCCATACCCCGATTGCAAATCTGCACCTGCTGGTTAACATTATGGTATAGTTCCATAGCATTTGGTTCATCCAATTCCAAGATATAAGCTGGACAAAAAAAGTGGAAGAAAAATAATAAGAACTAGATTTGCCATTGCAAGCAATAGCGGATGGCACCCTTCCCCTATTGCCAGGTGATCGGTAGCATTGGTAACGGCGGCCATTTTGGAAATTCCAAACTCAAAAGTCAAGTCTACATTAGCTGAGCAACATTTGTTATAAGTTTCAATAAATTTGAAGCATTTTGAAGTTTTTTGTATTTTTGCTGTTTCCATGGTAACGGCGGCCATTTTGAAAATTCCAAACTCAAAAGTCAAGTCTACATTGACTGAGCAACATTTGTTATAAGTTTAAATAAATTTGAAGCATTTTGAAGTTTTTTGTATTTTTGCTGTTTCCATGGTAACGGCGGCCATTTTGAATATTCCATTTTTTCCCTCCATAATCATATACAATCATATACCATTTAATGTCTCTAGAATAAATTATACATTGATGTTCTAGAATGTTCTGTGAAAATTCAAAGTTTTGACCTGTTTGCATTGTTTCCATGGTAACAACAGCGATTTTGGAAATTCCAACGCCAAATTCCACATCTTCCAATGTTGCTCATCGTTACTGTGAAGTTTCATTAAGTTTGGAACATTTTGAGATTTTTGATATTTTTAGAGTAGTTTCCATGGCAACATAGTAGTTCCAATGATTGCCAAAATCATCCAACACCTGTATATAGTGGGCACCTACATTGTATTAAAATATAATGATTCTGAGTTAAAGCATAACCAAACAGTTCACTGAAACTAAAAACTGGATTTTTTCACATTTGTTCTGTTTCCATGGTAACGGCAGCCATTTTTTACCATTCCAATGTCTCTTGCACAACTTCACATGGCGGTTCATAATATGGTATAGTTCCATCAACATGGGTTTGACCAATTCCGAGAAATAGCATGGACAAAATGTGTGGAAGAATAAAAATAATAACTAGAATTGCCATTGCAAGCAATAGCGGATGTCACCCTTCCCCCCATTGCCACTAAGCGGCAGCCATTTGAAAACAACTTAACAGTGAATGCAGATCTATTGATTGCGATATATCTTTCTGTAAATTTTCAGAACAATAAGAGCATTGTCAAAAGTTTCACATTTCTGCTGTTTCCATGGCAACGGCGGCCATTTTGAAAATTCCAAAGTCAAAAGTCTCATCTATACATGCCAGTTGACAATAATATTAAGTTTGATTAAGTTTGGAGCATTTTGAAAATATTTGACATTTCTGCAGTTTCCATGGCAACGGTGGCCATTTTGGAAATTCCAACTTCAAAAATTTCATGCAGACTTGACAGTCAACAATGATATTAAGTTTCATTACTTTTTGAGCATTTTGAAATTTTTGAAATTTTTGACATTTTGGCTGGTTTCTATGGTAACAGAGACCATTCCAAATTTCTAACGGCAGATACTCCATTGGTACATGGGAGGGAACATACCATCAGAGTTTCAATGAATTTGACCTACCATTTTAAGGAAGTAAATGCCACTTTTTAGGGTTTTTTAAAGCGTTTTGACCATTTTTGCCTTGTTTCCATGGTAACACAAGCCATTTTCGAAATTCCAACGCCAAATTGCACATCTACCAATGTTGCTCATCGTTACTGTGAAGTTTCATTAAATTTGGAGCATTTTGATATTTTGGAAATTTTTGGTGTAGTATCCATGGCAACATAGTAGTTCCAATGAATGCCAAAAATCATCCAAAACAAGTATATAGTGGGCACCTACATTGTATCAAAATATAATGATTCTAAGTCTAAGCATCTCCAAATAATTCCCCAAAACCAAAAAGTGGAATTTTTTACGTTTGTTCCGTTTCCATGGTAACGGCAGCCATTTTTAATGGTCCTATGACCTACTGCAACCCGAAATTTTGTGTTCCTCATTATAGTTGACTATCACTAAGATTGGTTCCATTGCCTTAAAAAAATCTGCCGGACAAAAATCATTGGAAGAATAAGAATAATAACTAGATTTGTAATTGCTAGCAATAACGGATGGCACCCTCGTCCCCCCATTGCCAGGCGAGCGGCAGCCATTTTGAAAATTTCAAAGTCAAAGAGTGCATCTACACATGCAAGTCATCATTTTTGTAAAATTTCATTAGGTTTGGAGCATTTTGAAATTTTTGACAATTTTGCTGTTTCCATGGTTACGGCAGCCATTTTGGAAATTCCAACTTCAAAATGCAACTCCGCACATGTCAGTTACTATTCGTGTAAAGTTTCATCCAGTTTGCAGCATTTTGATTTTTTTGGAAATTTTGAACATTTGTGCTGCAACCATGGTTACAGTAGATAATTCCAAAATTCTAAAAGCGTACATCTCATTGCCACATGTCATGTTATATATCAATACAGTTTCATTGACTTTGGTGCACTACTCTCTGAGAAAATGCTGATTTTATGCATTTTTCCATAGGGTCAATGCAAAACTTGGCCCCAGTTTCCATGACAACGGCGGCCATTTTGAACTATTGATATATTGTCTTGACATCTTGGCATACTGGAGAACATTTTCATAAAGTTTCATCCAGTTGGATGTTATAACGAAAGAGTTAGAATTTTTGATATTTTAGCTGTTTCCATGGTAACGGCAGCCATTTTGAAAATTCCAAAGTCAAACTGGAAATCAGCACATGCCAGTTAACATTCCTGTGGAGTTTCTTCCAGTTTGGACCACTTTGATTTTTTTCGCATTTGTGCTGTTTCCATGGAAACGGCGGCCATCTTTTACCATTCCATAGCAAGGTGCACAACTTCAAATGGGGGTCCTCATTATGTTATAGTTCCAACAATATTGGATCACTCAATTCTTAGAAACACGATGGACAAAATGTGTGGAAGAATAATAAAAATAATAAGAAAAAAAAGAAACGTAGAATAACAATATGTCACCCCAACTCCGTTGAGGGTGCCATAACTAGATTTGTAATTGCTAGCAATAACGGATGGCACCCTTCCCCTATTGCAAGGTGAGCGGCAGCCATTTTTAAAATTCCAAAATCAATGAGCGTATCTAAAAATGTCCATTAACATTGTTGTAAAATTTCATAAAGTTTGGAGCGATTTGAAACTTTTGCTGTTTCCATGGTAACGGTTACCATTTCCAAAATTCCAAAGACAGGTGCCACTTTGAAACATACCATGTTACATATCCATGTAGTTTCATTGAGTTTGATCTTTCTTGTTAACTGAGTAAATGCTACTTTAAGGTTTTCCCATAGGGTTTAATGTTAAATGTATTTAGTTTCCATGGCAATGTAGTAGTTTCAAAGATTCTCAAAATCCCCTAAAACTTGTATATAGTGGACACCAATAATATATGAAAATTAGATGATTCTATGTTCATGCATACTCAAATTATTCACCAAAAACAAAAATTTTATTTTTCACATTTGTTCCGTTTCCATGGTAATGGTGGCCATCTTAAAAATGCCATACCCCGATTGCAAATCTTCACCTGCTGGTTAACATTATGGTATAGTTCCATAACATTTGGTTCATCCAATTCCAAGATATAAGCTGGACAAAAAAAGTGGAAGAAAAATAATAAGAAACTAGAATTGCCATTGCAAGCATTAGCGGATGTCACCCTTCCCCCAATGGCCACTAAGCGGAAGCCATTTCAAAATTGTTTAACAGTGAATGCACATATATGCATTGCAGTACACCTTTCTGTAAATTTTCAGTACATTGAGAGCATTTTAGAAAATTTCACATTTTTGCTGTTTCCATGGCAACGGCAGCCATTTTCAAAATTCCGAAGTCAAAAGTCTCATCTATACATGCAAGTTAACAATTTTATTAAGTTTCATAAAGTTTGGACCATTTTGAAAATATTTGACATTTCCGCAGTTTCCATGGCAACGGTGGCCATTTTGGAAATTCCAACTTCAAAAGTCTTATTCAGACTTGTCAGTGTACAATCATTTTAAGTTTCATCAATTTTGGAGCATTTTGAATTTTTTGTAATTTTTGACTTTTGGGATGGTTCCTATGGCAACAGAGACCGTTCCCAAAATTGAATGGCATATACCACATTGGTACATGGGAGGGACCATACCATCAAAGTTTCAATCAATTTGACCTACCATTTTAAGAAAGTAAATGCCACTTAAAGGTTTTTGGACCATTTTGACCTGTTTTGCATTGTTTCCATGGTAACGGCAGACATTTTCGACATTGCAACACCAAATTCCACATCTACCAATGTTGCTCATCATTACTGTGAAGTTTTATAAAATTTGGAGCATTTCCATATTTTTGAAATTTTTGGTGTAGTATCCATGGCAACATAGCAGTTCCAATGATTGCCAAAATCATCCAAAACCAGTATATGCCCGGCACCTACATTGTATCAAAATATAATGATTCGAAGTTAAAGCATTTCCAAATAATTCATCAAAACCAAAAACTGGAATTTTCCATTATTTTTCCGTTTCCATGGTGATGGCAGCCATTTTTTAGTTCCAAAGTTGCACTGCAACTGGAAAGTCAGGGTTCCTTGTTATAGTGCACCATCATTCAGATTGGTTCCTTTGGCTCTGAGAAAACTGCCGGACAAAACTAGGTGGAAGAAAAATAATAATAATAATAATAGTGAAAAAGAAACAGAGGAATAGCAATATGTCACCCGACATTGTCGATCGGGTGACATAACTAGATTTGCGATTGCAAGCAATAGCGGATGGCACCCTTCCCCTATTGCCAGGTGAGCGGTAGCCATGGTAATGGCGGCCATTTTGGAAATTCCAAACTCAAAAGTCAAGTCTACATTAGCTGAGCAACATTTGTTATAAGTTTCAATAAATTTGAAGCATTTTGAAGTTTTTTGTATTTTTGCTGTTTCCATGGTTACGGCGGCCATTTTGAATATTCCAAAGTCAAACCCATGCTGCAATTTTTTCCCTCCACAATCATATACCATTTAATGTCTCTAGAATAAATTAAACATTGATGTTCTAGAATGTTCTGTGAAAATTCAAAGTTTTGACCTTTTTGCATTGTTTCCATGGTAACAACAGCGATTTTGGAAATTCCAACGCCAAATTCCACATCTTCCAATGTTGCTCATCGTTACTGTGAAGTTTCATGAAGTTTGGAACATTTTGAGATTTTTGAATTTTTTGGAGTAGTTTCCATGGCAACATAGTAGTTCCAATGAGTGCCAAAATCATCCAACACCTGTATATAGTGGGCACCTACATTGTATTAAAATATGATGATTCTGAGTTAAAGCATTACCATACAGTTCACCGAAACTAAAAACAGTATTTTTTCACATTTGTTTCGTTTCCATGGCAACGTCAGCCATCTTGATGATGCCATACCCCGTTTGCACAATTTCATATAGTGGACTACATTATGGCATAGTTTCATCAATATTGTTCAAGCCAATTCCGAGAAATAGCATGGACAAAAAAGTGTGGAAGAATAAATATAATAAGAAAAAAAGAAACGAACAATAACAATATGTCACCCCAACTCCGTTGAGGGTGCCATAACTAGAATTGCCATTGCAAGCAATAGCGGATGTCACCCTTCCCCTATTGCCACTAAGCGGCAGCAATTTGAAAACATTTTAACAGTAAATGCAGATCAACGTATTGCGATATATCTTTCTGTAAATTTTCAGGACATTTTGAGTATTGTCAAAAGTTTTACATTTCTTCTGTTTCCATGGCAACGACAGCCATTTTGAAAATTCCGAAGTCAAAAGTCTCATCTATACATGCCAGTTAACAATAATATTAAGTTTCATTAAGTTTGGAGCATTTTGAAAATATTTGACATTTCTGCAGTTTCCATGGCAACGGTGGCCATTTTGGAAATTCCGACTTCAAAAGTCTCATGCAGACTAGACAGTCAACAAATTTATTAAGTTTCATCAAGTTTGGAGCATTTTGAAATTTTTGAATTTTTGACATTTTGTCTGGTTTCTATGGTAACAGATACCATTCCAAATTTCTAATGGCAGATACCACATTGGTACATGGGAGGGAACATACCAGCAGAGTTTCAATGGATTTGACCTACCATTTTAAGGAAGTAAATGCCACTTTTTAAGGTTTTTTAAAGCGTTTTGACCATTTTTGCCTTGTTTCCATGGTAACACAAGACATTTTCGAAATTCCAACGCCAAATTGCACATCTTCCAATGTTGCTCATCATTACTGTGAAGTTTCATTAAATTTGGAGCATTTTGATATTTTGGAAATTTTTGGTGTAGTATCCATGGCAACATAGTAGTTCCAATGAATGCCAAAAATCATCCAAAACAAGTATATGCCCGGCACCTACATTGTATCAAAATATAATGATTCTAAGTTAAAGCATCTCCAAATAATTCCCAAAAACCAAAAAGTGGAATTTTTCACATTTGTTCCGTTTCCATGGTAACGGCAACCATTTTTAATGGTCCTATGACCTACTGCAACCCGAAATTTTGTGTTCCTCATTATAGTTGACTATCACTAAGATTGGTTCCATTGCCTTCAAAAAATCTGCCGGACAAAAATCATTGGAAGAATAAGAATAATAATAACAAAGAAACGGAGGAAAAGCAATATGTCACCCGACATTGTCGATCGGGTGACATAACTAGATTTGTAATTGCTAGCAATAACGGATGGCACCCTCGTCCCCCCATTGCCAGGCGAGCGGCAGCCATTTTTGGAAATTCCAAAGTCAAAGAAGGCATCTACCCTTGCAAGTTATCATTTTTGCAAAATTTCATTAAGTTTGAAGCATTTTGAAATTTTGGACAATTTTGCTGTTTCCATGGTTACGGCGGCCATTTTGGAAATTCCAACTTCAAAATGCAACTCCGCACATGTCAGTCACTATTCCTGTAAAGTTTCATCCAGTTTGCAGCACTTAATTTTTTTAGGAAATTTTGAACATTTGTGCTGCAACCATGGTTACAGTAGATAATTCCAAAATTCTAAAAGCGTATATCTCATTGCCACATGGCATGTTATATATCAATACAGTTTCATTGACTTTGGTGCACTACTCTCTGAGAAAATGCAGATTTTATGCATTTTTCCATTGGGTCAATGCAAAACTGGGCCCCAGTTTCCATGACAACGGCGGCCATTTTGAACTATCCATATATTGTCTTGACATCTTGGCATACTGGAAAACATTTTCATAAAGTTTCATCCAGTTCGATGTTATAACGAAAGAGTTAGAATTTTTGATATTTTAGCTGTTTCCATGGTAACGGCAGCCATTTTGAAAATTCCAAAGTCAAACTGGAAATCAGCACATGCCAGTTAACATTCCTGTGGAGTTTCTTCCAGTTTGGACCACTTTGATTTTTTTCGCATTTGTGCTGTTTCCATGGAAACGGCGGCCATCTTGACCATTCCAAAGTCAGAGGGACAACTTCGCATGGTGGTCAACATTATACCATAGTTCCATTAACTTTGGTCCATTCTATTCTGAGAACTGCTCCGGACAAAAATAGTGGAAGAAAAATAATAATAAACTAGATTTGCCATTGCAAGCAATAGCGGATGGCACCCTTCCCCCATTGCCAGGCGAGCGGCAGCCATTTTGAAAATTCCAATGTCAAACTGTGCATCTACATAAGCTAGGCAAAATTTGTTATAAGTTTCATTAACTTTAAAGCATTTTGAAGTTTTTCATAATTTTGCTGTTCCCATGGTAACGGCGGCCATTTTGAATATTCCAAAGTCAAACCCCGCTGCAATTTTTTCCCTTCATAATCATATATACCATTTAATGTCTCTAGAGTTTATTTAACATTGATGTTCTGGAATGTTCTGTGAAAATTAAAAGTTTTGACCTTTTTGCATTGTTTCCATGGTAACTACAGATATTTTGGAAATTCCAACGCCATATGCCACATCTTCCAATGTTGCTCATCGTTACTGTGAAGTTTCATGAAGTTTGGAGCATTTTGATATTTTTGAAATTTTTGGTGTAGTTTCCATGGCAACATAGTAGTTCCAATGATTGCCAAAATCGTCCAACACCTGTATATAGTCGGCACCTACATTGTATTAAAATATGATGTTTCTGAGTTCAAGCATATCCAAACAGTTCATCAAAACAAAAAACTGGAATTTTTCACATTTGTTTCGTTTCCATGGTAACGGCAGCCATCTTGCACATTCCAAAGTCAGGTGCACAACTTCACATGGTGGTCAACATTATAACATAGTTCCACCAAGTTTGGTCAATGTACTTCTGAGAAAGAGCTTGGACAAAAAGTGTGGAAGAATAAAAATAAAAATAATAAGAAACTAGATTTGCCATTGCAAGCAATAGCGGATGGCACCCTTTCCCCATTGCCAGGCCAGCGGCAGCCATTCAGAAAAATTTTGCTGTTTCCATGGCAACGGCGGCCATTTTGAAAATTCGAAACTCAAAAGTTAACTCTACATAAGCTAGGCAACATTTGTTATAAGTTTCATGAAATTTAAAGCATTTTGAAGTTTTTCATAATTTTGCTGTTCCCATGGTAACGGCGGCCATTTTGAATATTCCAAAGTCAAACCCTCGCTGCAATTTTTGCCCTCCATAATCATATACCATTTAATGTCTCTAGAATAAATTTAACATTGATGTTCTGGAATGTTCTGTGTAAATTCAAAGTTTTGACCTTTTTGCATTGTTTCCAAGGTAACAACAGATATTTTGGAAATTCCAACGCCAAATTCCACATCTTCCAATGTTGCTCATCGTTACTGTGAAGTTTCATGAAGTTTGGATCATTTTGATATTTTTGAAATTTTTGGTGTAGTTTCCATGGCAACATAGTAGTTCCAATGACTGCCAAAATCATCCAACACCTGTATATGGCCGGCACCTACATTGTATCAAAATATAATGTTTCTGAGTTTAGGCATATCAAAACAGTTCACCAAAACAAAAAACAGGATTTTTTCACATTTGTTTCGTTTCCATGGCAACGGCAGCCATCTTGATGGTGCCATACCCCACTGCACTATAGAATGTGGTGGTCTACATTATGGTATAGTTCCATCAATATTGTTCAAGCCAATTCCGAGAAATAGAATGGACAAAAAAGTGTGGAAGAATAAAAATAATAATAATAATATGAAAAAAAGAAACGAACAATAACAATATGTCACCCCAACTCCGTTGAGGGTGCCATAAAAAAGAAACGAACAATAACAAGATGTCACCCCAACTCCGTTGAGGGTGCCATAAAAAAAGAATAAAAAGAAACGTAGAATAACAATATGTCACCCCAACTCCGTTGAGGGTGCCATAACTAGATTTGTAATTGCTAGCAATAACGGATGGCACCCTTCCCCTATTGCCAGGTGAGCGGTAGCCATGGTAACGGCGGCCATTTTGGAAATTCCAAACTCAAAAGTCAAGTCTACATTAGCTGAGCAACATTTGTTATAAGTTTCAATAAATTTGAAGCATTTTGAAGTTTTTTGTATTTTTGCTGTTTCCATGGAAACGGCGGCCATTTTGAATAATCCAGAGTCAAACCACCGCTGCAATTTTTTCCCTCCATAATCATATACAATCATATACCATTTAATGTCTCTAGAATAAATTAAACATTGATGTTCTAGAATGTTCTGTGAAAATTCAAAGTTTTGACCTTTTTGCATTGTTTCCATGGTAACAACAGCGATTTTGGAAATTCCAACGCTAAATTCCACATCTTTCAATGTTGCTCATCGTTACTGTGAAGGTTCATTAAGTTTGGAACATTTTGATTTTTTTGAATTTTTTGGAGTAGTTTCCATGGCAACATAGTAGTTCCAATGAGTGCCAAAATCATCCAACACCTGTATATAGTTGGCACCTACATTGTATTAAAATATAATGATTCTGAGTTAAATAGTATCCAAATAGTTCACCAAAACAAAAAACTGGATTTTTTCACATTTGTTAGGTTTCCATGGTAACGGCAGCCATCTTGAAAGTGCCAACCACAAAAAGCAAATCTTCATTTGGTGGTTCACATTATGGTATAGTTCCATCTTTTTGGGTCCATTCCCATGAGAGTTCCAGACTGGACAAAAATGTGTGGAAGAAAAATAATAATAAAAAGAAAAAAAACAAAAAGAAACGTAGAATAACAATATGTCACCCAAACTCCGTTTAGGGTGCCATAATAAGAAAAAAAAAGAAACGATGAATAACAATATGTCACCCCAACTTCGTTGAGGGTGCCATAACTAGATTTGCCATTGCAAGCAATAGCTGAGGATGTCACCCCGTTCTGGACATTGTCACAGTAGCAGCAACCAGTTTGAGTGTACAAAAGTCAGATGACACGTCCAGTATACATGCCTTTGACACCCCCCCCCCCTTTTCTCTTCTCGTAGACTAAGAGTGATGTCTATATATAGTTGGGGAACTCTTTAAAATCTTAAATTAGACACACGCGCGAGGAAAATAGGTGGTGTCACGTGATACTGTAGTATATTATCGTCTTTTTAGAGGGGACCTTGGACAGACAACATGTGTATATAGAGTATTACTATTCTTTTTAGAGGGGACCTTGGACAGACAACATGTGTATATAGAGTATTACTATTCTTTTTAGAGGGGACCTTGGACAGACAACATGTGTATATATTGACGGAGCGGCATACTAACTGTTCATTTTATTCTCCAATTACTCGCGCATCACACGATACATGTATCTTATCTTGTACAATTTAATTACACGCTTATCGATTGATTTTTAGCTCATGTGTATATTGTAGCAGGTGTTCGATTAACGGATGTGTACTTTAGTGCAAGTGCAGAAATGTCACTTATGTGCACTCTTCGTGTTTCTCTCTCTCTCTCTCAGTGGCGATTCTTTCTTCAAAGCACGATTTATGTATAGAATATAAGCACGTTAAATTCTATATTAGTTTTCTTCTAGCATATTCTAGAAGATGTTTTGCAGTACAGATTTGTATTTGATCGTATGCACATAGTCATGATTACAGAATTTTGCCTGAAAGTTGCGATTTTTTTTTTTTTTTTTTTTTTTTGCTGTTTCCATGACAACGACGGCCATTTTGAAAATTTCAAGGACAGATGACGTTTCAATAGCATTTTACCGGGAATGAGCTTAAAATTTGCAAGAAAATGATACTTTGACGTTTTTTCCCATATGGGTCAATATTGCACTTTTAGCCTTTTCTCCATGGTAACAGCAGCAATCTCAAAAATTCCAACGGCAATGAATTCTACAGTTCATACTCTTGTTACAAAGCGGGAGTATTAGGGGTCGTATCTGTAACGGTTGATTTACTATGAATTAATTAAGGAATTATTTTCGTTTTTTTCACGTTTGGACTGTTTCCAGGGCAACGGTAGCCATTTTGAAAGTTTTTAAGATGGATTTCACGCTTTCGCCTGACCAGTTACAATGTCTGAAAGTTTCGTTTAACTTGGACCATTTTTCGGTTTTTCACATTTTTGCCGTTTCCATGGTAACGGCGGACATCTTGAAAAGTCCAGACCCTAACTGCACATCTGCACATGGGGATTGTCATTATGGTACAGTTTTATCAATGTATGTCAAGTCATCTCCGAGAACTCGGCTGGACAAAAAGTGTGGAAGAAAAATTTGGAACAATAACAATATATCACCCCTATTTCCATAGGGGTGACATAACTAGATTTGCCTTTGCAAGCAATAGCTGAGGATGTCACCCCGTTCTGGACATTGTCACAGTAGCAGCAACCAGTTTGAGTGTACAAAAGTCAGATGACACGTCCAGTATACATGCCTTTGACACCCCCCCCCCTTTTCTCTTCTCGTAGACTAAGAGTCATGTCTATATATAGTTAGGGAACTCTTTAAAATCTTAAATTAGACACACGCGCGAGGAAGATAGGTGGTGTCACGTGATACTGAAGTATATTATCGTGGACTTAGAACATTACTATTCTTTTTAGAGGGGACCTTGGACAGACAACATGTGTATATAGAGTATTACTATTCTTTTTAGAGGGGACCTTGGACAGACAACATGTGTATATATTGACGGAGCGGCATACTAACTGTTCATTTTATTCTTCAATTACTCGCGCATCACACGATACATGTATCTTATCTTGTACAATTTAATTACACGCTTATCGATTGATTTTTAGCTCATGTGTATATTGTAGCAGGTGTTCGATTAACGGATGTGTACTTTAGTGCAAGTGCAGAAATGTCACTTATGTGTACTCTTCGTGTTTCTCTCTCTCTCAGTGGCGATTCTTTCTTCAAAGCACGATTTATGTATAGAATAGAAGCACGTTAAATTCTATAATAGTTTTCTTCTAGCATATTCTAGAGGATGTTTTGCAGTACAGATTTGTATTTGATCGTATGCACATAGTCATATCATGATTACAGAATTTTGCCTGAAAGTTGCGATTTTTTTTTTTTTTTTTTTTTTTTGCTGTTTCCATGACAACGACGGCCATTTTGAAAATTTCAAGGACAGATGACGTTTCAATAGCATTTTACCGGGAATGAGCTTAAAATTTGCAAGAAAATGATACTTTGACGTTTTTACCCATATGGGTCAATATTGCACTTTTAGCCTTTTCTCCATGGTAACAGCAGCAATCTCAAAAATTCCAACGGCAATGAATTCTACAGTTCATACTCTTGTTACAAAGGGGGGAGTATTAGGGGT
This sequence comes from Mytilus galloprovincialis, assembly GCA_037788925.1. Lineage (NCBI taxonomy): Eukaryota > Metazoa > Mollusca > Bivalvia > Mytilida > Mytilidae > Mytilus > Mytilus galloprovincialis. The sequence goes on along the minus strand of CM075336.1, from coordinate 8,530,649 downwards.
CGTAGCTGTAACGGTTGATTTACTATGAATTAATTAAGGAATTATTTTCGTTTTTTTTTCACGTTTGGACTGTTTCCATGGCAACGGTAGCCATTTTGAAAGTTTTTAAGATGGATTTCACGCTTTCGCCTGACCAGTTACAATGTCTGAAAGTTTCGTTTATTTTGGACCATTTTTCGGTTTTTCACATTTTTGCCGTTTCCATGGTAACGGCGGCCATCTTGAAAATTCCAGACTCTAACTGCACATCTGCACATGGGGATTGTCATTATGGTACAGTTTTATCAATGTATGTCAAGTCATCTCCGAGAACTCGGCTGGACAAAAAGTGTGGAAGAAAAATTTGGAACAATAACAATATATCACCCCTATTTCCATAGGGGTGACATAACTAGAATTGCCATTGCAAGCAATAGCGGATGTCACCCTGGTCCGCCAATTGCCACTAAACAGCAACCATGGTAACGGCAGCCATTTTGGAAATTCCAAAGTTGAATGCCGCATCTGGATTTACAAGTTAACATTTCTGTAACGTTTCATACATTTTTAAAGAATTTTCAAAATGTTGCTATTTTTGAACAGTTTCTATGGCAACATTTGAAAATTCCAAAGTCATACTGCTGCTTCATATTGTGCCCTCCCCCCCCCCATAATATTACACCATCATATAACATTTAATGGCTGTAGAATTAATTTAACCCTAATGTTCTGGAATGTTCCATTACATTTTCACATTTTTGCTGTTTCCATGGCAATGGCAGCCATTTTTTTAATTCCAAAGTAAGGTGCACAACTACACATGGTGGTGAACATTATGGTATAGTTCCATCAAAATTGGTCCATTATATTCCGAGAACTAAGCTGGACAAAAAAGTGTGGAATAAGAATAATAAAAAAAAGAATCGAACAATAACAATATGTCACCCGACCTCCGTCAGGGTGACATAACTAGATTTGCCATTGCAAGCAATAGCGGATGGCACCCTTTCCCCATTGCCAGGCAAGCGGCAGCCGTTTAGAAAATTTTTGCTGTTTCCATGGCAACGACGGCCATTTTGAAAATTCGAAACTCAAAAGTTAAGTCTACATAAGCTAGGCAACATTTGTTATAAGTTTCATTAAATTTAAAGCATTTTGAAGTTTTTCATAATTTTGCTGTTCCCATGGTAACGGCGCCCATTTTGAATATTCCAAAGTCAAACCCCCGCTGCAATTTTTTCCCTCCATAATCATATATACCATTTAATGTCTCTAGAGTCAATTTAACATTGATGTTCTGGAATGTTCTGTGAAAATTCAAAGTTTTGACCTTTTTGCATTGTTTCCATGGTAACTACAGATATTTTGGAAATTCCAACGCCAAATGCCACATCTTCCAGTGTTGCTCATCGTTACTGTGAAGTTTCATGAAGTTTGGAGCATTTTGATATTTTTGAAATTTTTGGTGTAGTTTCCATGGCAACATAGTAGGTCCAATGAGTGCCAAAATCAGCCAACACCTGTATATAGTGGGCACCTACATTGTATTAAAATATGATGATTCTGAGTGTAAGCATATTCAAACAGTTCACCAAAACAAAAAACAGAAATTTTTCACATTTGTTTCGTTTCCATGGCAACGGCAGCCATCTTGATGGTGCCATACCCCACTGCACTATAGAATGTGGTGGTCTACATTATGGCATAGTTCCATCAATATTGTTTAAGCCAATTCTGAGAAATAGTATGGACAAAAAAGTGTGGAAGAATAAATATAACTAGATTTGTAATTGCTAGCAATAACGGATGGCACCCTTCCCCCATTGCCAGGTGAGCAGCAGCCATTTTGAAAATTCCAAAGTCAAAGATAACATATACACATGTCAAAAAACATTTTTGTTAAGTTTCGTCAATTTTGGAGCATTTTGAAAATTTTGAAATTTTTGCTGTTTCCATGGTTACGGCGGCCATTTTGAAAATTCAAACTTCAAAAGTCAACTCTGCTGATGCCATTGACCATTCCTGTAAAGTTTGATCCAGTTTGCAGCATTTTTATTTTTTTTGAAATTTTTGACCTTTTAGCATTGTTTCCATGGTAACAACAGATATTTTGGAAATTCCAACTCCAAATGCCACATCTTCCAATGTTGCTCATCGTTACTGTGAAGTTTCCTGAAGTTTGGAGCATTTTGAGAATTTTGAAATTTTTGGAGTGGTTTCCATGGCAACATAGTAGTTCCAATGAGTGCCAAAATTATCCAACACCTGTATTTAGTGGGCACCTACATTGTATTAAAATATGATGATTCTGAGATAAAGCATATCCAAACAGTTCACTAAAACCAAAAACTGGATTTTTTAACATTTGTTCTGTTTCCATGGTAACGGTAGCCATCTTGAACCATTCCATGTTTCCTGCAACTTTGCACATGGGGGTCCTTAATATAGTAAAGTACCATCAACTTTGGTCCTATAGATTTTGAGAAATCGCCTGGACAAAATGTGTGGAAGAAAAATAATAAAAACTAGAATTGCCATTGCAAGCAATAGCGGATGTCACCCTTCCCAAATTGCCACTAAGCGGCAGCCATTTCAAAATTGTTGAACAGTGAATGCACATATATGCATGGCAATACATCTTTCTGTAAATTTTCAGTATGTTCAGAGCATTTTAAAAAAATTCACATTTCTGCTGTTTCCATGGCAACGGCAGCCATTTTGAAAATGTCAAAGTCAAAAGTCTCATCTTTACTTGCCAGTTAACAATAATATCAAGTTTCATCCAGTTCAAAGTATTTTGAGAATTTTTGACTTTTTTGCAGTTTCCATGGCAACGGTGGCCATTTTGGAAATTCCAAAGTCAAAAGTCTCATCCAGACTTGCCATTCAGCAATCCTATTATGTTTGATCAATTTAGGAGCATTTTGAAATTTTTGAAATATTTGGTCCTGTATCCATGGTAACAGAAGAGTTCCAATGATTGTCAAAATCATTCAAAAGCTGTATATAGTGGACAACTATATTGTGTAAAAATTTGATGATTTCAAGTTCAAGCGTACCAAAATTATTTACCAAACCCTGAGGTTTTTAGAGCATTTTGACACTTATGGACTGTTTCCATGGTAACGGCAGACATTTTGGAAATTCCAACGCCGAATTACGCATCTACCAAAGTTGCTCATCGTTACTATGAAGTTTCAAAAAATTTAGAGCATTTTGAAATTTTTGGGGTAGTTTCCATGGCAACATAGCGATGATTGCCAATATCATCCAAAACCAATATATGGCTGGCACCTACATTGTGATAAAATATGATGATTCTGAGTTTAAGCATCTCTAAATTATTCACAAAACCAAAAACTGGAATTTTTCACAATTGTTCCGTTTCCATGGAAACGGCAGCCATTTTTTATGGTCTTAGACCCTACTGCAACCCGAAATTTTGTGTTCCTCCTTATAGTGAATTATCATTTAGATTGGTTCCATTTTACTCCAAAAAACCTGTCGGACAAAAAAAGGTGGAAGAATAATAATAACTAGAATTGCCATTGCAAGCAATAGCGGATGTCACCCTTCCCCTATTGCCACTAAGCGGCATCCATTTGAAAACAATTTAACAGTGAATGCAGATCAACGCATTGCGATATATCTTTCTGTAAATTTTCAGGACATTCAGAGCATTTTAGAAGATTTCACATTTTTGCTGTTTCCATGGCAACGGCAGCCATTTTGAAAATTCCGAAATGCAAAAGTCTCATCTTTACATGCCAGTTAACCATTACATTAACTTTCATGAAGTTTGGAGCATTTTGGAAATATTTGACATTTCTGCAGTTTCCATAGCAACAGTGGCCATTTTCGAAATTCCAACTTCAAAAGTCTGATGCAGACTTGACAGTTAACAAATATATTAAGTTTCATCAATTTTGGAGCATTTTGAAATTTTTGACATTTTGGCTGGTTACTATGGTAACAGATACCATTCCAAATTTCTAATGGCAGATACCACATTGGTATATGGGAAGGAACATACCATCAAAGTTTCAATGGATTTGACCTACCATTTTATGAAAGTAAATGCCACTTTAAGGTTTTTGAAGCATTTTGACCATTTTTGACTTGTTTCCATGGTAACGGCAGACATTTTCGAAATTCCAACGCCAAATTCCACATCTACCAATGTTGCTCATCGTTACTGTGGAGTTTTATTAAATTTGGAGCATTTTGATATTTTGAAAATATTTGGTGTAGTTTCCATGGCAACATGATAGTTCCAATGATTGCCAAAATCATCCAAAACCAGTATATGCCCGCCACCTACATTGTATCAAAATATTATGATTCTAAGTTAAAGCAACTCCAAATAATTCCTTAAAACCAAAATCTGGAATTTTTCACAATTGTTCCGTTTCCATGGTAACGGCAGCCATTTTTCATGGTCTTAGACCCTACTGCAACCCGAAATTTGGTGTTCCTCAATATAGTTAACTATCATTAAGATTGGTTCCATTGGCTCCGACAAAACTGCCGGACAAAATAGGTGGAAGTATAATAATAATTAAAGTATTTCACATTTATACCGTTTCCATGGCAACGGCAGCCATTTTGAAAATTTCAAAGTCAAAAGTCTCATCTTTACTTGTCAGTTACCAATAATATCAAATTTCATTAAGTTAAAACCATTTTGAGAATTTTTGACATTTTTGCAGTTTCCATGGCAACCGTGGCCATTTTGGAAATTCCGACTTCAAAAGTCATATGTAGACTTGACAGTCAACAATCATATCAAGTTTCATCAATTTTGAAGCATTCTGAAATTTTTGCACCTGTATCCATGGTAACATAGTAGTTCCAATGATTGTCAAAATCATTCAAAACCTGTATATAGTGGACAACTACATTGCATAACAATTTGATGATTGTAAGTTCAAGCATACTAAAGTTATTCACCGAACCCGGAAGTTTTTGGAGCATTTTGACCTTTTTGCATTGTTACCATGGAAACGGCAGACATTTTTGAAATTCCAACGCCAAATTCCACATCTACCAAAGTTGGTCATCGTTATGCTTAAGTTTCAAAAAAATTGGAGCATTTTCATATTTTTGAAATTTTTGGTTTAGTTTCCATGGCAACATAGTAGTTCCAATGATTGCCAAAATCATCCCAAAGCAGTATATAGTGGGCACCAACATTGTATTAAAATCTAAAGATTTTAAGCTTAAGCATTCTCTAACAAATCACATAACTCCAAAATTATATTTTTTCACTATTTATCGGTTTCCATGGTGATGGCAGCCATTTTTTAGTTCCAAAGTTGCACTGCAACTGGAAAGTCAGGGTTCCTTGTTATAGTGCACCATCATTCAGATTGGTTCCTTTGGCTCTGAGAAAACTGCCGGACAAAATTAGGTGGAAGAAAAATAATAATAATACGGAAAAAGAAACAGAGGAAAAGCAATATGTCACCCGACATTGTCGATCGGGTGACATAACTAGAATTGCCATTGCAAGCAATAGCGGATGTCACCCTTCCCCCCCATTGCCACTAAGCGGCAGCCATTTCAAAACATTTTGACAGTGAATGCACATATATGCATGGTAATTCATCTTTCTACAAATTTTCAGAACATTTGAAGCATTTTGAAAATTTTGAAATTTTTTAAGTTTCCATGGCAACGGCAGCCATGTTGGAAATTCCAAGCCAAATTCTGCTTCAACACATGACAGTCAACATTATTGTGAAGTTTCATTAAGTTTGAAGCATTTTGAATTTTTTGAAATTTTTGCTGCTGTATCCATGGTAACATTGTAGTTCCAATGATTGTCAAAATCATTCAAAACCTGTGTTTAGTTGAAAACTATATTGTATGAAAATAACATGATTCTAAATTAAGGCATACCAAAACTATTCACCAAACCCTGAAGTTTTTGGAGCATTTTGACCTGTTTTGCATTGTTTCCATGGTAACGGCAGACATTTTCGAAATTCCAACGCCAAATTCCACATAAACCAATGTTGCTCATCGTTACTGTGAAGTTTTATAAAATTTGTAGCATTTCCATATTTTGGAAATTTTTTGTGTAGTATCCATGGCAACATAGTAGTTCCAATGATTGCCAAAATCATCCAAAACCAGTATATGCCCGGCACCTACATTGTATCAAAATATAATGATTCTAAGTTGAAGCATTTCCAAATAATTCATCAAAACCAAAAACTGAAATTTTCCATTATTTTTCGGTTTCCATGGTGATGGCAGCCATTTTTTAGTTCCAAAGTTGCACTGCAACTGGAAAGTCAGGGTTCCTTGTTATAGTGCACCATCATTCAGATGGGTTCCTTTGGATCTGAGAAAACTGCCGGACAAAATTAGGTGGAAGAAAAATAATAATAATAATAGTGAAAAAGAAACAGAGGAATAGCAATATGTCACCCGACATTGTCGATCGGGTGACATAATAACAAAGAAACATAAGAAAAGCAATATGTCACCCGACATTGTCGATCGGGTGACATAATAATAATAAGAAGAAAAAAAAGAAACGTAGAATAACAATACGTCACCCCAACTCCGTTGAGGGTGCCATAACTAGAATTGCCATTGCAAGCAATAGCGGATGTCACCCTGGTCCACCAATTGCCACTAAACAGCAGCCATGGTAACGGCAGCCATTTTGGAAATTCCAAAGGTGAAAGCCGCATCTAGATTAACAAGTTAAAATTTCTGTAACGTTTCATACAGATTTGAAGAATTTTCAAAATTTTGCTTTTTTTGCACAGTTTCCATGGCAACATTTGAAAATTCCAAAGTCATACTGCTGCTTTATATTGTGCTCGCCATAATATAATACCATTATATAACATTTAATGGTCGTAGATTTACTTTAACACCAATGTTCTAGAATGTTCTATTACATTTTTACATTCTTTCTGTTTCCTTGACAACGGCAGCCATGTTGGATATGCCAACCCTCGACTGCACTTCTGCACATGGTCTTTAACATTTTGGTAAAGTTCCATAACAATTGGTCCATCCTATTCTCAGAAATAGTCTGGACAAAAAAGTGTGGAATAATAATAAAAAAAAAGAATCGTACAATAACAATATGTCACCCAACCTCAGTCAGGGTGACATAATAATAAGAAAAAAAGAAACGAACAATAACAATATGTCACCCCAACTCCGTTGAGGGTGCCATAACTAGATTTGTAATTGCTAGCAATAACGGATGGCACCCTTCCCCTATTGCCAGGTGAGCGGCAGCCATTTTGAAAATTCCAAAGTCAAAGAGCGTATCTACAAATGTTTATCAACATTGTTGTAAAATTTCATAAAGTTTGGAGCAATTTGAAACTTTTGAAATTTTTGCTGTTTCCATGGTAACGGTTACCAATTCCAAAATTCCAAAGACAGGTCCCACTTTGAAACATACCATGTTACATATACATGTAGTTTCATTGAGTTTGACCTTCCTTGTTAACGGAGTATATGCTACTTTAAGGTTTTCCCATAGGGTTTAATGCTAAATGTATTTAGTTTCCATGGCAATATAGTAGTTCCAAAGATTCTCGAAATCCCCTAAAACTTGTATATAGTGGACACCAACAATATATAAAAATTAGATGATTCTATGTTCATGCATACTCAAATTATTCACCAAAAACAAAAAAAATATTTTTCACATTTGTTCTGTTTCCATGGTAACGGTGGCCATCTTGAAAATGTCATACCCCGATTGCAAATCTGCACATGCTGGTTAACATTATGGTATAGTTCCATAACATTTGGTTCATCCAATTCCAAGATATAAGCTGGACAAAAAAAGTGGAAGAAAAATAATAAGAAAAAAAGAAACGTAGAATAACAATATGTCACCCAAACTCCGTTTAGGGTGCCATAACTAGATTTGTAATTGCTAGCAATAACGGATGGCACCCTTCCCCCATTGCCAGGTGAGCGGCAGCCATTTTGAAAAATCCAAAGTCAAAGAGCGCTTTTACACATGTTTATTAACATTGTTGTAAAATTTCATCTCGTTTGGAGCATTTTGAAATTTTTGAAATTTTTGCTGTTTCCATGGTAACAGTTACCATTTCCAAAATTCCAAAGACAGGTGCAACATTGGTACATGCCATGTTACATATCTGTAAAGTTTCATTGGGATTGATGCTATATTCTTCAAGAAAATGTAGCTTTTATGTGTTTTCCCATACGGTCAATGTTAAACGTTTGCCCTGTTTCCATGACAATGGCGGCCATTTTGGAACCTCTTGATATTGCATGCACATCTAGGCATATCAGGTAACACTTCCACAAAGTTTCATCCACTTGGGTCTTATAATGAAGAATTTAGAATTTTGAAAATTTTTCACATTTTTGCAGTTTCCATGGAAACGGCAGCCATCTTGAACCATTCCATGGTGCCTGCAACTCTTCACCTAAGGGTCCTCAATATAATAGAGTTCCATCAACTTTGGTCCTTTGGATTTCGAGAAATCTCCTGGACAAAATGTGTGGAAGAAAAATAATAAAAACTAGATTTGTAATTGCTAGCAATAACGGATGGCACCCTTCCCCTATTGCCAGGTGAGCGGCAGCCATTTTGAAAATTCCAAAGTCAGAGAGTGCTTTTACACATGTTTATTAACATTGTTGTAAAATTTCATCTCGTTTGGAGCATTTTGAAATTTTTGAAATTTTTGCTATTTCCATGGTAACAGTTACCATTTCCAAAATTCCAAAGACAGGTGCAACATTGGTACATGCCATGTTACATATCTGTAAAGTTTCATTGGGATTGATGCTATATTCTTCAAGAAAATGTAGCTTTTATGTGTTTTCCCATACGGTCAATGTTAAACTTTTGCCCTGTTTCCATGACAATGGCGACCATTTTGGAACCTCTTGATATTGCATGCACATCTAGGCATGTCAGGTAACACTTCCACAAAGTTTCATCGACTTGGGTCTTATAATGAAGAATTTAGAATTTTGAAAATTTTTCACATTTTTGCAGTTTCCATGGAAACGGCAGCCATCTTGAACCGTTCCATGGTGCCTGCAACTCTTCACCTAAGGGTCCTCAATATAATAGAGTTCCATCAACTTTGGTCCTTTGGATTTCGAGAAATCTCCTGGACAAAATGTGTGGAAGAAAAATAATAAAAACTAGATTTGCCATTGCAAGCAATAGCGGATGGCACCCTTTCCCCATTGCCTGGCCAGCGGCAGCCATTTAGAAAATTTTTGCTGTTTCCGTGGCAACGGCGGCCATTTTGAAAATTCGAAACTCAAAAGTTAAGTCTACATAAGCTAGGCAAAATTTGTTATAAGTTTCATTAAATTTAAAGCATTTTGAAGTTTTTCATAATTTTGCTGTTCCCATGGTAACGGCGGCCATTTTGAATATTCCAAAGTCAAACCCCCGCTGCAATTTTTTCCCTCCATAATCATATATACCATCATATACCATTTAATGTCTCTAGTATAAATTTAACATTGATGTTCTGAAATGTTCTGTGAAAATTCAAAGTTTTGACCTTTTTGCATTGTTTCCATGGTAACAACAGATATTTTCGAAATTCCAACGCCAAATTCCACATCTTCCAATGTTGCTCATCGTTACTGTGAAGTTTCATTAAGTTTTGAGCATTTTGAGATTTTTGAAATTTTTGGTGTAGTTTCCATGGCAACATAGTAGTTCCAATGAGTGTCAAAATCATCCAATACCTGTATATAGTGGGCACCTACATTGTATTAAAATATAATGATTCTGAGTTCAAGCATATCCAAACAGTTCACCAAAAAAAAAACACTGGATTTTTTCACATTTGTTTCGTTTCCATGGCAACGACAGCCATCTTGATGGTGCCATACCCTACTGCACTATAGAATGTGGTGGTCTACATTATGGTATAGTTTCATCAATATTGTTCAAGCCAATTCCGAGAAATAGCATGGACAAAAAAGTGTGGAAGAATAAATATAATAAGAAAAAAAAGAACGGAACAATAACAATATGTCACCCCAACTCCGTTGAGGGTGCCATAACTAGATTTGCCATTGCAAGCAATAGCGGATGGCACCCTTCCCCAATTGCCAGGCGAGCGGCAGCAAACTAGAAGATTCCAAAGTCAAAGAGTGCATCTACACATTCAAATTATCATTTTTGTAAAATTTAATGAAGTTTAAAGCATTTTGAAATTTTGGACATTTTTTATGTTTCCATGGTTACGGCGGCCATTTTGAAATCTCCAACTTCAAAAGTCAAATCTGCTTATGCCAGTGACCATTTCTGTTAAGTTTCATCCAGTTTGCAGGACTTTTATTTATTTTTTAATTTTTTGACATTTTCGCATTGTTTCCATGGTAACTACAGACATTTTGGAAATTCCAACTCCAAATGGCACATCTTCCAATGTTGCTCATCGTTACTGTGAAGTTTCATGAAGTTTGGAGCATTTTGATATTTTTGAAATTTTTGGTGTAGTTTCCATGGCAACATAGTAGTTCCAGTGAATGCCAAAATCATCCAACACCTGTATATAGTGGGCACCTACATTGTATTAAAATATAATGATTCTGAGTTAAAGCAGATCCAAACAGTTCACCAAAACAAAAAAATAGATTTTTTCACATTTGTTCCGTTTCCATGGTAACGGCAGCCATCTTGAACCATTCCATGGTGCCTGCAACTCTTCACCTAAGGGTCCTTTATATGATAGAGTTCCATCAACTTTGGTCCATTGGATTTCCAGAAATCTCCTGGACAAAATTAGGTGGAAGAAAAATAATAAAAATAAGAATAAAAAGAAACGTACAATAACAATACGTCACCCCAACTCCGTTGAGGGTGCCATAATAACTAGATTTGCCATTGCAAGCAATAGCGGATGTCACCCTTCCCCCTATTGCCACTAAGCGGCAGCCATTTAAAAATATGTTTAACAGTGAATGAACAAATATACATGGCTATACATCTTTCTGTAAATGTTCAGAAAATTTGGAGCATTTTAAAATTTTTCACATTTTTACTGTTTCCATGGCAACGGTGGCCGTTTTGAAAATTCCAAGGACAAAACTTAACTCTGCACATCCCAGTTAACATTTCTGTGAAGTTTTATCAAGTTTGGAGCATTTCGAAAATATTTGACATTTTTCCAGTTTCCATGGCAACAGTAGCCATTTTGGAAATTCCAACTTCAAAAGTCTCATGTAGACTTGACAGTCAACAATCGTATTAAGTTTCATCAATTTTGGAGCATTTTGAAAGTTTTGAAATTTTTGACATTTTGATAGGTTCCTATGGCAACAGAGACCATTCCCAAAATTTAATGGCATATACCACATTGGTACATGAGAAGGACCATACCATCAAAGTTTCGATCAATTTGACCTACCATTTTAAGAAAGTAAATGCCACTTTAAGGTTTTTGGACCATTTTGACCTGTTTTGCATTGTTTCCATGGTAACGGAAGACATTTTCGAAATTCCAACACCAAATTCTTTATCTACTAATGTTGCTCATCGTTACTGTGAAGTTTTATAAAATTTGGAGCATTTCCATATTTTTGAAATTTTTGGTGTAGTATCCATGGCAACATAGCAGTTCCAATGATTGCCAAAATCATCCTAAAGCAGTATATAGTGGGCACCTACATTGTATTAAAATCTAAAGATTTTAAGCTTAAGCATTCTCAAACAAATCACATAACTCCAAAAATATATTTTTTCACTATTTTTCTGTTTCCATGGTGATGGCAGCCATTTTTTAGTTCCAAAGTTGCACTGCAACTGGAAAGACAGGGTTCCTTGTTATAGTGCACCATCATTCAGATTGGTACCTTTGGCTCTGAGAAAACTGCCGGACAAAATTAGGTGGAAGAAAAATAATAATAATAATAGTGAAAAAGAAACAGAGGAATAGCAATATGTCACCCGACATTGTCGATCGGGTGACATAATAAGAAAAAAAAGAAACGTAGAATAACAATACGTCACCCCAACTCCGTTGAGGGTGCCATAACTAGAATTGCCATTGCAAGCAATAGCGGATGTCACCCTTCCCCCCATTGCCACTAAGCGGCAGCCATTTCAAAACAACTTAACAGTGAATGCAGATCTAATGATTGCGATATATCTTTCTGTAAATTTTCAGTACAATAAGAGCATTGTCAAAAGTTACACATTTCTGCTGTTTCCATGGCAACGGCGGCCATTTTGAAAATTCCAAAGTCAAAAGTCTCATCTATACATGCCAGTTGACGATAATATTAAGTTTGATTAAGTTTGACGCATTTTGAAAATATTTGACATTTCTGCAGTTTCCATGGCAACTGTGGCCATTTTGGAAATTCCAACTTCAAAAATCTCATGCAGACTAGACAGTCAACAATCATATTAAATTTCATCACTTTTGGAGCATTTTGAAGTTTTTGAAATTTTTGACATTTTGGCTGGTTTCTATGGTAACAGAGACCATTCCAAATTTTTAATGGCAGATACTCCATTGGTACATGGAAGGGAACATACCATCAGAATTTCAATGAATTTGACCTACCATTTTAAGTAAGTAAATGCCACTTTTAAGGTTTTTTAAAGCGTTTTGACCATTTTTGCCTTGTTTCCATGGTAACACAAGACATTTTCAAAATTCCAACGCCAAATTGCACATCTACCAATGTTGCTCATCGTTCCTGTGAAGTTTCATTAAATTTGGAGCATTTTGATATTTTGGAAATTTTTGGTGTAGTATCCATGGCAACATAGTAGTTCCAATGAGTGCCAAAAATCATCCAAAACAAGTATATAGTGGGCACCTACATTGTATCAAAATATAATGATTCTAAGTCTAAGCATCTCCAAATAATTCCCTAAAACCAAAAAGTGGAATTTTTCACAATTTTTCCGTTTCCATGGTAACGGCAGCCATTTTTAATGGTCCTATGACCTACTGCAACCCGAAATTTTGTGTTCCTCATTATAGTTGACTATCTTTAAGATTGGTTCCATTGCCTTCAAAAAATCTGCCGGACAAAAATCATTGGAAGAATAAGAATAATAACTAGAATTGCCATTGCAAGCAATAACGGATGTCACCCTTCCCCCCATTGCCACTAAGCGACAGCCATTTCAAAACAACTTAACAGTGAATGCAGATCTATGAATTGCGATATATCTTTCTGTAAATTTTCGGTACAAAAAGAGCATTGTGAAAAATTTCACATTTCTGCTGTTTCCATGGCAACGGCAGCCATTTTGAAAATTCCAAATCAAAAGTCTCATCTATACATGCCAGTTGACAATAATATTTAGTTTGATTAAGTTTGGAACATTTTGAAAATATTTGACATTTCTGCAGTTTCCATGGCAACGGTGGCCATTTTGGAAATTCCAACTCCAAAAGTCTCATGCAGACTTGACAGTCAACAATCATATTAAGTTTCATTACTTTTTGAGCATTTTGAAATTTTTGAAATTTTTGACATTTTGGATGGTTTTTATGGTAACACAGACCATTCCAAATTTCTAATGGCAGATACCACATTGGTACATGGGAGAGAACATACCATCAAAGTTTAAATGGATTTGACCTACCATTTTAAGGAAGTAAATGCCACTTTTCAAGGTTTTTAAAGCGTTTTGACCATTTTTGCCTTGTTTCCATGGTAACACAAGACATTTTCGAAATTCCAACGCCAAATTGCACATCTACCAATGTTGCTCATCGTTCCTGTGGAATTTTATTAAATTTGGAGCATTTTGAGATTTTGGAAATTTTTGGTGTAGTTTCCATGGCAACATGATAGTTCCAATGATAGCCAAAATCATCCAAAATCAGTATATGCCCGGCACTTACATTGTATCAAAATATAATGATTCTAAGTTAAAGCAACTCCAAATAATTCATTAAAACCAAAAACTGGAATTTTTCACAATTTTTCCGTTTCCATGATAACGGCAGCCATTTTTTATGGTCTTAAGACCTACTGCAACCCGAAATTTTGTGTTCCTCATTATAGACAACTATCATTCAGATTGGTTCCATTGGCTCTGAAAAAACTGCCGGACAAAATTAGGTGGAAGAATAATAATAATAAAAAAAAGAAACAGAGGAAAAGCAATATGTCACCCGACATTGTCGATCGGGTGACATAATAATAACAAAGAAACGGAGGAAAAGCAATATGTCACCCGACATTGTCGATCGGGTGACATAACTAGAATTGCCATTGCAAGCAATAGCGGATGTCACCCTTCCCCCATTGTCACTAAGTGGTAGCCATTTCAAAACAACTTAACAGTGAATGCAGTTGCAATATATCTTTCTGTAAATTTTCAGTACAATAAGAGCATTGTCAAAAGTTTCACATTTCTGCTGTTTCCATGGCAACGGCAACCATTTTGAAAATTTCAAAGTCAAAAGTCTCCTCTATACATGCCAGTTGACAATAATATAAAGTTTGATTAAGTTTGGAGCATTTTGAAAATATTAGACATTTCTGCAGTTTCCATGGCAACGGTGGCCATTTTGGAAATTCCAACTCCAAAAGTCTCATGCAGACTTGACAGTCAACAATCATACTAAGTTTCAATACTTTTTGAGCATTTTGAAATTTTTGAAATTTTTGACATTTTGGCTGGTTTCTATGGTAACACAGACCATTCCAAATTTCTAATGACAGATTCCACATTGGTACATGGGAGGGAACATACCATAAGAGTTTCAATGGATTTGACCTACCATTTTAAGGAAGTAAATGTCACTTTTAAAGGTTTTTAAAGCGTTTTGACCATTTTTGCCTTGTTTCCATGGTAACACAAGATATTTTGGAAATTCCAACGCCAAATTTCACATCTACCAAAGTTGCTCATCGTTATGCTAAAGTTTCAAAAAATTTGGAGCATTTTGATATTTTTGAAATTTTTGGTGTAGTATCCATGGCAACATAGTAGTTCCAATGAATGCCAAAAATCATCCAAAAGAAGTATATAGTGGGCACCTACATTGTATCAAAATATAATGATTCTGAGTTTAAGCATCTCCAAATTATTCACCAAAACCCAAAAATTGAATTTTTCACATTTGTTCCGTTTCCATGGTAACGGCAGCCATTTTTAATGGTCTTATGACCTACTGCAACCCGGAATTTTGTGTTCCTCATTATAGTCAACTATCATTAAGATTGGTTCCATTATCTCCAAGAAAACTGCCGGACAAAATCATTGGAAGAATAATAATAATAATAGTAAAGAAACAGAGGAAAAGCAATATGTCACCCGACATTGTCGATCGGGTGACATAATAACTAGATTTGTTATTGCTAGCAATAACGGATGGCACCCTTCCCCCATTGCCAGGTGAGCGGCAGCCATTTTGAAAATTCCAAAGTCAAATAGTGCATCTACAGATGTCTAGTAACATTTTTGCAAAGTTTCAATAAGTTTGAAGCGTTTTGAAATTTTGGATAATTTTGCTGTTTCCATGGTTACGGCGGCCATTTTGAAAATTCCAACTTCAAAATGCAACTCTGCTTATGCTAGTTACTATTCCTGTAAAGTTTCATCCAGTTTGAAGCATATTCATTTTTTTTTAAATGTTTGACCTTTTTGCATTGTTTCCATGGTAACAACAGCTATTTAGGAAATTCCAACTCCAAATGCCACATCTTCTTATGTTGCTCATCATTACTGTGAAGTTTCATGAAATTTGGAGCACTTTGAGTTTTTTGGAATTTTTGGTTTAGTTTCCATGGCAACAGAGTAGTTCCAATAAGAGCCAAAATCATCCAAAACCTGTATATAGTGGGCACCTACATTGTATCAAAATATAATGATTCTGAGTTAAATTATATCCAAACAGTTCACCGAAACCAAAAACTGGATTTTTTCACATTTGTTCTGTTTCCATGGAAACGGTAGCCATCTTGAACCATTCCTTGCTTCGTGCACAACTTGACATGGGGGTCCTTACTATAGTAGAGTTCCATCAACATTGGTCCATTGGATTTCGAGAAATCCCCTGGACAAAATGTGTTGCAAGAAAAATAATAATAATAAGAAGAAGAAAAAAAAGAAACGTAGAATAACAATACGTCACCCCAACTCCGTTGAGGGTGCCATAATAAAAAGAAAAAAAAGAAACGTAGAATAACAATATGTCACCCCAACTCCGTTGAGGGTGCCATAACTAGATTTGTAATTGCTAGCAATAACGGATGGCACCCTTCCCCCATTGCCAGGTGAGCGGCAGCCAGTTTGAAAATTCCAAAGTCAAATAGTGCATCTACAGATGTCTAGTAACATTTTTGCAAAGTTTCATTAAGTTTGAAGCATTTTGAAATTTTGGATATTTTTGCTGTTTCCATGGTAACGGCGGCCATTTTGAAAATTCCAAACTCAAAAGTCAAGTCTACATAAGCTAGGCAACATTTGTTATAAGTTTCAATAAATTTAAAGCATTTTGAAGTTTTTCATATTTTTGCTGTTTCCATGGTAACGTCGGCCATTTTGAATATTCCAAAGTCAAACCCCCGCTGCAATTTTTTCCCTCCATAATCATATACCATTTAATGTCTCTAGAATAAATTTAACATTGATGTTCTGGAATGTTCTGTGAAAATTCAAAGTTTTGACCTTTTTGCATTGTTTCCAAGGTAACAACAGATATTTTGAAAATTCCAAAGCGAAATTCCACATCTTCCAATGTTGCTCACCGTTACTGTGAAGTTTCATTAAGTTTTGAGCATTTTGATATTTTTGAAATTTTTGGTGTAGTTTCCATGGCAACATAGTAGTTCCAATGAGTGTCAAAATCATCCAACACCTGTATATAGTGGGCACCTACATTGTATTAAAATATAATGTTTCTGAGTTCAAGCATATCCAAACAGTTCACCAAAACAAAAAACAGGATTTTTTCACATTTGTTCTGTTTCCATGGAAACGGTAGCCATCTTGAACCATTCCATGCTTACTGCAACTCTGCACATGGGGGTCCTTACTATAGAAGAGTTCCATCAACATTGGTCCATTGGATTTCGAGAAATCACCTGGACAAAATTTGTTGCAAGAAGAAAAATAACTAGATTTGCCATTGCAAGCAATAGCGGATGGCACCCTTTCCCCATTGCCAGGCCAGCGGCAGCCATTCAGAAAATTTTTGCTGTTTCCATGGCAATGGCGGCCATTTTGAAAATTCGAAACTCAAAAGTTAAGTCTACATAAGCTAGGCAACATTTGTTATAAGTTTCATTAAATTTAAAGCATTTGGAAGTTTTTCATAATTTTGCTGTTCCCATGGTAACGGCGGCCTTTTTGAATATTCCAAAGTCAAACCCCCGCTGCAATTTTTGCCCTCCATAATCATATACCATTTAATGTCTCTAGAATAAATTTAACATTGATGTTCTGGAATGTTCTGTGAAAATTCAAAGTTTTGACCTTTTTGCATTGTTTCCAAGGTAACAACAGATATTTTGGAAATTATAACGCCAAATTCCACATCTTCCAATGTTGCTCATCGTTACTGTGAAGTTTTATGAAGTTTGGAGCATTTTGATATTTTTGAAATTTTTGGTGTAGTTTCCATGGCAACATAGTAGTTCCAATGAGTGCCAAAATCATCCAACACCTGTATATGGCCGGCACCTACATTGTATCAAAATATAATGTTTCTGAGTTTAAGCATATCAAAACAGTTCATCAAAACAAAAAACAGGATTTTTTCACATTTGTTTCGTTTCCATGGCAACGGCAGCCATCTTGATGGTGCCATACCACACTGCACTATAGAATGTGGTGGTCTACATTATGGTATAGTTCCATCAATATTGTTCAAGCCAATTCCGAGAAATAGAATGGACAAAAAAGTGTGGAAGAATAAAAATAACTAGAATTGCCATTGCAAGCAATAGCGGATGTCACCCTTCCCCCCATTGCCACTAAGCGGTAGCCATTTCAAAACAACTTAACAGTGAATGCAGATCTATGAATTGCGATATATCTTTCTGTAAATTTTCAGTACAATAAGAGCATTGTCAAAAAATTCACATTTCTCTGTTTCCATGGCAACGGCAGCCATTTTGAAAATTCCAAAGTCAAAAGTCTCATTTATACATGTCAGTTGACAATAATATTAAGTTTCATTAAGTTTGGAGCATTTTGAAAATATTTGACATTTCTGCAGTTTCCATGGCAACGGCGGCCATTTTGGAAATTCCAACTCCAAAAGTCTCATGCTTACTTGACAGTCAACAATCATATAAAGTTTCATTATTTTTTGAGCATTTTGAAATTTTTGATATTTTGGCTGGTTTCTATGGTAACACAGACCATTCCAAATTTCTAATGGCAGATACCACATTGGTACATGGGAGGGAACATACCATCAGAGTTTCAATGGATTTGACCTACCATTTTAAGGAAGTAAATGCCACTTTTAAGAATTTTCCATAGGGTCTAATGGTAAATGTGTATCCAGTTTCCATGGTAATAACCGCCATTTTGGAATTTATAAATATGGTCAACACATCTTGGCATGCCAGGCAACATTCCCATAAAGTTTCATCATGTTGGGTCTAATGATGAAAGATTGAATGGATTTTCAATTTTGATTTTTTTTTTCACATTTTTGCTGTTTCCATGGTAACGTCAGCCATTTTATAGTTCCAAAGTTGCACTGCAACTCTGAAGTCAGGGGTCCTTGTTATAGTGAACTATCATTAAGATTGGTTCTATTGGCTCTGAGAAAACTGCCGGACAAAAGAAGGTGGAAGAAAAATAATAACAAGTAATCCTGTGTTAGGATGCTAACACAAAAGTCACCAAAACGGACCCCAAATCGTTTGTTCTGCGGTATCAATGATGCCAAATTACCTATGTGTAAAGTTTCATTAAATCAAATGGATTTTGATATTTTAACATTTTTGCCGTTTCCATGGTTACGGTGGCCATTTTGGAAATTTTGATATCAAAATGTCCACATATGGTAGGCAACATTTGTTTTAAGTTTCATCAATTTTGAAGCATTTTGAAATTTTTGGACATTTTTGCTGTTTCCATGGCAACGGCGGTCATTTTGAAAATTCCAAACTCAAAAGTTTAGTCTACATACATTAGGCAACATTTGCTATAAGTTTCAATAATTTTGAAGCATTTTGAAGTTTTTCATATTTTTGCTGTTTCCATGGTAACGGGGGCCATTTTGAATATTCCAAAGTCCAACCCCCACTGTAATGTGTTCCCTCCATAATTATATACAATCATGTACCATTTAATGTCTCTAGAACTAATTTGACATTGATGTTCTGGAATGTTCCATAAAAATTCACCCCCCTAAAATTATGCCAAGGAGACCCCCTACTGAAATAAAATTAGTTCCAAGTTGAAGCTGACATGTGTCTCTAAATATTCATAAAAGAAAATATAATACCATCTACTCTATTTACAGCAGAAAATTGATGAAATGCAAAAAAAAATTGACCCCACCCATCTTTGAGCCCCCTAATTATGCCAAGATGACACCCTGGTATCATGGACATTGGGTTCTGCAACCCCCATGATGCAGACCTATACCCAGAATAAATATAAATTTTCCATCCTGTACTGCTTCCCAAAAAATGGTAGGACAGTTTAAGGGGTCAGAAAGAGAAGAATAAGAATAATAACTAGATTTGCCATTGCAAGCAATAGCGGATGGCACCCTTTCCCTATTGCCAGGCCAGTGGCAGCCATTTAGAAAATTTTTGCTGTTTCCATGGCAACGGCGGCCATTTTGAAAATTCGAAACCCAAAAGTTAAGTCTACATAAGCTAGGCAACATTTGTTATAAGTTTCATTAAATTTAAAGCATTTTGAAGTTTTTCATAATTTTGCTGTTCCCATGGTAACGGCGGCCATTTTGAATATTCCAAAGTCAAATCCCCGCTACAATGTTTTCCCTCCATAATCATATATACCATCATATACCATTTAATGTCCTTAGAATACATTTAACATTAATGTTCTGGAATGTTCTGGGAAAATTCAAAGTTTTGACCTTTTTGCATTGTTTTCATGGTAACAACAGATATTTTGGAAATTCCAACGCCCAATTCCACATCTTCCAATGTTGCTCATCGTTACTGTGAAGTTTCATTAAGTTTGGAACATTTTGAGATTTTGGAAATTTTTGGAGTAGTTTCCATGGCAACATAGTAGTTCCAATGAGTGCCAAAATCATCCAACACCTATATATAGTGGGTACCTACATTGTATCAAAATATAATGATTCTGAGTTCAAGCATATCCAAACAGTTCACCAAAACAAAACACTGGATTTTTTCACATTTGTTTCGTTTCCATGGCGACGGCAGCCATCTTGATGGTGTCATACCCCACTGCACTATAGAATGTGGTGGTCTACATTATGGTATAGTTCCATCAATATTGTTCAAGCCAATTCCGAGAAAATGAATGGACAAAAAAGTGTGGAAGAATAAAAATAATAACTAGATTTGTAATTGCTAGCAATAACGGATGGCACCCTTCCCCTATTGCCAGGTGAGCGGCGGCCATTTAGAAAATTTCAAACTCAAAAGTCAAGTCTACATAAGCTAGGCAACATTTGTTATAAGTTTCCTTAAATTTGAAGCATTTTGAAGTTTTTCATATTTTTGCTGTTTCCATGGTAACGGCGGCCATTTTGAATGTTCCAAAGTCAAACCCATGCTGCATTTTTTGCCCTCCATAATAATATACCATTTAATGTATCTAGACTAAATTTAACATTGATGTTCTGGAATGTTCTGTGAAAATTCAAAGTTTTGACCTTTTTGCATTGTTTCTAAGGTAACAACAGATATTTTGGAAATTCCAACGCCAAATTCCACATCTTCCAATGTTGCTCATCGTTACTGTGAAGTTTCCTTAAGTTTGGAGCATTTTGAGAATTTCGAAATTTTTGGTGTAGTTTCCATGGCAACATAGTAGTTCCAATGATCACCAAAATCATCCAACACCTGTATATAGTGGGCACCTACATTGTATTAAAATATAATGATTCTGAGATAAAGCATATCCAAACAGTTCACCAAAACAAAAAACTGGATTTTTTCACATTTGTTCTGTTTCCATGGTAACGGTAGCCATCTTGAACCATTCCATGCTTCCTGCAACTCTGCACCTGGGGTTCCTGACTATAGTAGAGTTCCATCAACATTGGTGCATTGGATTTCGACAAATCACCTGGACAAAATTTGTTGCAAGAAAAATAATAATAACTAGATTTGTAATTGCTAGCAATAACGGATGGCACCCTCGTCCCCCTATTGCCAGGCGAGCGGCAGCCATTTTGAAAATTTCAAAGTCAAAGAACGCTTTCAGACATGTTTATCAACATTGTTGTAAAATTTCATCTCGTTTGGAGCATTTTGAAATTTTTGAAATTTTTGCTGTTTCCATGGTAACAGTTACTATTTCCAAAATTCCAAAGACAGGTGCCACTTTGGGACATGCCACGTAATATATCAATGAAGTTTTAATAGATTTAATCTTATATTCCTTTAGAAAATACAGCTTTAATGTATTTTCCCATTGGGCCAATGTTAAACTTTCACCTTGTTTCTATGACAATGGCGGCCATTTTGGAATTTCTAAATATTGTCAGTATATCAGGGCATACCAAGGAACATTTCCATAAAGTTTCATCTAGTTGGGTCTTACAATGAAAGAGTTGGAATTTTGATTTTTTTTTACATTTTTACCGTTTCCATGGAAACGGGGGCCATCTTGGACCATTCCATAGCAAGATGCACAACTTCACATGGGGGTCCTTATTATAGTAGAGTTCCATCATCATTGACCCATTAGATTCTGAGAACTAGCGTGGACAAAAAGTGTGGAAGAAGATTAATAAAAATAATAAGAAAAAAAAGAAACGTAGAATAACAATACGTCACCCCAACTCCGTTGAGGGTGCCATAATAACTAGAATTGCCATTGCAAGCAATAGTGGATGTCACCCTTCCCCTATTGCCACTAAGCGGCAGCCATTTGAAAACAATTTAACAGTGAATGCAGATCAACGCATTGCGATAAATCTTTCTGTAAATTTTCAGTACATTTTGAGCATTCTCAAAAGTTTCACATTTCTTCTGTTTCCATGGCAACGGCAGCCATTTTGAAAATTCCAAAGTCAAAAGTCTCATCTATACATGCCAGTTAACAATAATATTTAGTTTCATTAAGTTTGGAGCATTTTGAAAATATTTGACATTTTTGCAGTTTCCATGGCAACAGTGGCCATTTTGGAAATTCCAACTTCAAAATTCTCATGCAGACTTGACGGTCAACAAATATATTAAGTTTCATCAATTTTGGAGCATTTTGAAATTTTTGAAATTTTTGACATTTTGCCTGGTTTCTATGGTAACACAGACCATTCCAAATTTCTAATGGCAGATACTCCATTGGTACATGGGAGGGAACATACCATCAGAGTTTCAATGGATTTGACCTACCATTTTAAGGAAGTAAATGCCACTTTTATAGGTTTTTTAAAGCGTTTTGACCATTTTTGCCTTGTTTCCATGGTAACACAAGACATTTTCGAAATTCCAATGCCAAATTGCACATCTTCCAATGTTGCTCATCATTACTGTGAAGTTTTATTAAATTTGGAGCATTTTGATATTTTTGAAATTTTTGGTGTAGTATCCATGGCAACATAGTAGTTCCAATGAATGCCAAAAATCATCCAAAACAAGTATATAGTGGGCACCTTCATTGTATCAAAATATAATGATTCTAAGTTAAAGCATCTCCAAATAATTCCCCAAAACCAAAAAGTGGAATTTTTCCCATTTGTTCCGTTTCCATGGTAACGGCAGCCATTTTTTATGTTCTTAAGACCTACTGCAACCCGAAATTTTGTGTTCCTCATTATAGTTGACTATCACTAAGATTGGTTCCATTGCCTTCAAAAAATCTGCCGGACAAAAATCATTGGAAGAATAAGAATAATAACTAGATTTGCCATTGCAAGCAATAGCGGATGGCACCCTTCCCCCGTTGCCAGGCGAGCAGCAGCCATTTACAAAATTTTTGCTGTTTCCATGGCAACGGCGGCCATTTTGAAAATTCCAAACTCAAAAGTCAAGTCAACATAAGCTAGGCAACATTTATTACAAGTTTCATTAAATTTAAAGCATTTTCAAGTTTTTCATATTTTTGCTGTTCCCATGGTAACGGCGGCCATTTTGAATATTCCAAAGTCAAACCGCCGCTGCAATTTTTTTCCTCCATTATCATGTACCATGTAATGTCTCTAGAATAAATTTAACATTGATGTTCTGGAATGTTCTATGAAAATTCAAAGTTTTGACCTTTTTGCATTGTTTCCATGGTAACAACAGATATTTTGGAAATTCCAACGCCAAATTCCACATCTTCCAATGTTGCTCATCGTTACTGTGAAGTTTCATTAAGTTTTGAGCGTTTTGATATTTTGGAAATTTTTGATGTAGTTTCCATGGCAACATAGTAGTTCCAATGAGTGTCAAAATCATCCAATACCTGTATATAGTGGGCACCTACATTGTATTAAAAAATAATGATTCTGAGTTTAAGCATAACCAAACAGTTCACCAAAACAAAAAACTGGATTTTTTCACATTTGTTCAGTTTCCATGGTAACGGCGGCCATTTTTTACCATTCCAATGTCTCTTGCACAACTTAACATGGCGGTTCATATTATGGTACAGTTCCATCAACATTGGTCTGACCAATTCTGAGAAATAGCATGGACAAAATGTGTGGAAGAATAAAAATAATAACTAGATTTGTAATTGCTAGCAATAACGGATGGCACCCTCGTCCCCCTATTGCCAGGTGAGCGGCAGCCATTTTGAAAATTTCAAAGTCAAAGAACGCTTTCAGACATGTTTATCAACATTGTTGTAAAATTTCATCTCGTTTGTAGCATTTTGAAATTTTTGAAATTTTTGCTGTTTCCATGGTAACAGTTACTATTTCCAAAATTCCAAAGACAGGTGCCACTTTGGGACATGCCACGTAATATATCAATAAAGTTTTAATAGATTTAATCTTATATTCCTTTAGAAAATACAGCTTTAATGTATTTTCCCATTTGGCCAATGTTAAACTTTCGCCTTGTTTCTATGACAATGGCGGCCATTTTGGAATTTCTAAATATTGTCGGTATATCAGGGCATACCAAGGAACATTTCCATGAAGTTTCATCTAGTTGGGTCTTACAATGAAAGAGTTGGAATTTTGATTTTTTTTTACATTTTTACCGTTTCCATGGAAACGGGGGCCATCTTGGACCATTCCATAGCAAGATGCACAACTTCACATGGGGGTCCTTATTATAGTAGAGTTCCATCATCATTGACCCATTATATTCTGAGAACTAGCGTGGACAAAAAGTGTGGAAGAAGATTAATAAAAATAATAAGAAAAAAAAAGAAACGTAGAATAACAATACGTCACCCCAACTCCGTTGAGGGTGCCATAATAATAATAAAAAGAAAAAAAAGAAACGTAGAATAACAATATGTCACCCCAACTCCGTTGAGGGTGCCATAATAACAAAGAAACGGAGGAAAAACAATATGTCACCCGACATTGTCGATCGGGTGACATAATAAGAAAAAAAAAGAAACGTAGAATAACAATACGTCACCCCAACTCCGTTGAGGGTGCCATAACTAGAATTGCCATTGCAAGCAATAGCGGATGTCACCCTGGTTCCCCAATTGCCACTAAACGACAGCCATTTCGAAATGTTCCATCAGTAAATGTAGATATATCCATAACAAAAGATCTTTCTTTCAGTTTTCATAGCTTTATGTACGTTTTTCACTTCTTAACAATTGTGCCGTTTCCATGGCAACGGCGGCCATTTTGAAAATTCCAAACTCAAAGGTCAAGTCTACACTAGCTAGGCAACATTTGTTTTAAGTTTCATTAAATTTGAAGCATTTTGGAGTTTTTCATATTTTTGCTGTGTCCATGGTAACGGCTGCCATTTTGAAAATTCCAAAGTCTAACTTCTTCTGCAAATTGATCTCTCCATAATTATATACCATCATATATCATTTAATGTCTCTATAATAAATTTAACACTTATGTTCTGGAATGTTCCATGAAAAATTCACCCCCCTCAAATTATGTCTAGAGACCCCCCAGTTGAAAAAAAAATGTACCATGTTGCAGTGTGCATGAGTCTCTTAAAATCATAGAAGTTTCATATCAATTGGAACACATTTCTATTTTTCACATTTTTGCTGTTTCCATGGCAATGGCAGCCATTTTTTTAATTCCAAGGTAAGGTGCAAAACTGCACATGGTGATTAACATTATGTTATAGTTCCATCAACATTGGTCCATTCAATTCTGAGAACTAAGCCGGACAAAAAGTGTGGAATAAAAATAATAAGAAAAAAAGAATCGTACAATAACAATATGTCACCCGACCTCCGTCAGGGTGACATAATAATAATAATAAGAAAAAAAGAAACGAACAATAACAATATGTCACCCCAACTCCGTTGAGGGTGCCATAACTAGAATTGCCATTGCAAGCAATAGCGGATGTCACCCTTCCCCCCATTGCCACTAAGCGGCAGCCATTTCAAAATGGTTTAACAGTGAATGCACATATATGCATGGCAATATATCTTTCTGTAAATTTTCAGTACATTGAGAGCATTCTAAAAAATTTAACAATTCTGCTGTTTCCATGGCAACGGCAGCCATTTTGAAAATTTTGAAGTCAAAAGTCTCATCTTTACTTGCCAGTTAACAATAATATCAAGTTTCATTCAGTTCAAAGCATTTAGAGAATTTTTGACTTTTTTGCAGTTTCCATGGCAACGGTTGCCATTTTGGAAATTCCAAAGTGAAAAGTCTCATCCAGACTTGCCAGTCAACAATCATATTAAGTTTCATCAATTTATGAGCATTTTGAAATTTTTGAAATATTTGGTCCTGTATCCATGGTAACAGAAGAGTTCCAATGATTGTCAAAATCATTCAAAAGCTGTATATAGTGGACAACTATATTGTGTAAAAATTTGATGATTTCACGTTATAGCATACCAAAATTATTTACCAAACCCTGAGGTTTTTAGAGCATTTTGACACTTATGGACTGTTTCCATGGTAACCGCAGACATTTTGGAAATTCCAACGCCAAATTACGCATCTACCAAAGTTGCTCATCGTTACTATGAAGTTTCAAAAAATTTGGAGCATTTTGAAATTTTTGAAATTTTTGGGGTAGTTTCCATGGCAACATAGTGGTTCCAATGATTGCCAATATCATCCAAAACCAATATATGGCTGGCACCTACATTGTGATAAAATATGATGATTCTGAGTTTAAGCATCTCTAAATTATTCACAAAACCAAAAACTGGAATTTTTCACAATTGTTCCGTTTCCATGGAAACGGCAGCCATTTTTTATGGTCTTAGACCCTACTGCAACCCGAAATTTTGTGTTCCTCCTTATAGTGAATTATCAATAAGATTGGTTCCATTTTACACCAAAAAACCTGTCGGACAAAAAAAAGGTGGAAGAATAATAATAACTAGAATTGCCATTGCAAGCAATAGCGGATGTCACCCTTCCCCCATTGTCACTAAGTGGTAGCCATTTCAAAACAACTTAACAGTGAATGCAGTTGCAATATATCTTTCTGTAAATTTTCAGTACAATAAGAGCATTGTCAAAAGTTTCACATTTCTGCTGTTTCCATGGCAACGGCAACCATTTTGAAAATTTCAAAGTCAAAAGTCTCATCTATACATGCCAGTTGACAATAATATAAAGTTTGATTAAGTTTGGAGCATTTTGAAAATATTAGACATTTCTGCAGTTTCCATGGCAACGGTGGCCATTTTGGAAATTCCAACTCCAAAAGTCTCATGCAGACTTGACAGTCAACAATCATACTAAGTTTCAATACTTTTTGAGCATTTTGAAATTTTTGAAATTTTTGACATTTTGGCTGGTTTCTATGGTAACACAGACCATTCCAAATTTCTAATGACAGATTCCACATTGGTACATGGGAGGGAACATACCATAAGAGTTTCAATGGATTTGACCTACCATTTTAAGGAAGTAAATGTCACTTTTAAAGGTTTTTAAAGCGTTTTGACCATTTTTGCCTTGTTTCCATGGTAACACAAGATATTTTGGAAATTCCAACGCCAAATTTCACATCTACCAAAGTTGCTCATCGTTATGCTAAAGTTTCAAAAAATTTGGAGCATTTTGATATTTTTGAAATTTTTGGTGTAGTATCCATGGCAACATAGTAGTTCCAATGAATGCCAAAAATCATCCAAAAGAAGTATATAGTGGGCACCTACATTGTATCAAAATATAATGATTCTGAGTTTAAGCATCTCCAAATTATTCACCAAAACCCAAAAATTGAATTTTTCACATTTGTTCCGTTTCCATGGTAACGGCAGCCATTTTTAATGGTCTTATGACCTACTGCAACCCGGAATTTTGTGTTCCTCATTATAGTCAACTATCATTAAGATTGGTTCCATTATCTCCAAGAAAACTGCCGGACAAAATCATTGGAAGAATAATAATAATAATAGTAAAGAAACAGAGGAAAAGCAATATGTCACCCGACATTGTCGATCGGGTGACATAATCACAAAGAAACATAAGAAAAGCAATATGTCACCCGACATTGTCGATCGGGTGACATGATAATAAGAAACGATACAAAAACAATAAGTCGCCAAAAACTCCGTTTTGGTGACTTAATAAGAATAGTGAAAAAGAAACATTGTCGATCGGGTGACATAATAATATGAAAAAAAGAAACGAACAATAACAATATGTCACCCCAACTCCGTTGAGGGTGCCATAATAATAAGAAAAAAAAGAAACGTAGAATAACAATATGTCACCCCAACTCCGTTGAGGGTGCCATAACTAGATTTGCCATTGCAAGCAATAGCGGATGGCACCCTTTCCCCATTGCCAGGCCAGCGGCAGCCATTCAGAAAATTTTTGCTGTTTCCATGGCAACGGCGGCCATTTTGAAAATTCGAAACTCAAAAGTTAAGTCTACATAAGCTAGGCAACATTTGTTATAAGTTTCATTAAATTTCAAGCATTTTGAAGTTTTTCATAATTTTGCTGTTCCCATGGTAACGGCGGCCATTTTGAATATTCCAAAGTCAAACCCCCGCTGCAATTTTTTCCCTCCATAATTATAAAAACGATCATATACCATTTAATGTCTCTAGAATAAATTTAACATTGATGTTCTGGAATGTTCTGTGAAAATTCAAAGTTTTGACCTTTTTGCATTGTTTCCATGGTAAAAAAGATATTTTGGAAATTCCAACGGCAAATTCCACATCTTCCAATGTTGCTTATCGTTACTGTGAAGTTTCATTAAGTTTTGAACATTTGAATATTTTTGAAATTTTTGGTGCAGTTTCCATGGCAACATAGTTCCTATGAGTACCAAAATCATCCAACACCTGTATATAGTGGGCACCTACATTGTATTAAAATATAATGATTCTGAGTTTAAGCATATCCAAACAGTTCACCAAAAGAAAAAACTGGATTTTTTCACATTTGTTCTGTTTCCATGGAAACGGTAGCCATCTTGAACCATTCCATGCTTACTGCAACTCTGCACGTGGGGGTCCTTACTATAATAGAGTTCCATCAACATTGGTCCATTGGATTTCGAGAAATCACCTGGACAAAATTTGTTGCAAGAAAAAAAATAATAATAAGAAAAAAAAGAAACGTAGAATAACAATACGTCACCCCAACTCCGTTGAGGGTGCCATAATAAGAAAAAAAAGAAACGTAGAATAACAATATGTCACCCCAACTCCGTTGAGGGTGCCATAACTAGATTTGCCATTGCAAGCAATAGTGGATGGCACCCTTCCCACATTGCCTGGTGAGCAGCAGCCATTTTGAAAATTCCAAAGTCAAAGAGCACATCTCCAGATGTCTATTAACATTGTAGTAAAATTTCATGAGTTTTGGAGAATTTTCAAATTTTTGAATTTTTTGCTATTTCCATGGTAACGGGTGTCATTTCCAAAATTCCAAAGACAGGTGCCACTTTGGGACATACCATGTTACATATCTATAAAGTTGTAGGAGGTTTGATCCAATATTCTAGAAGAAAATGCAGCTTCGGTGTGTTTTCCCATAGGGCCAATGTTAAACTTTCGCCCTGTTTCCATGACAATGGTGGCCATTTTGGAATTTCCTAATATTGTCACAACATCTAGGCATACCAAGGAACATTACCATTAAGTTTCATCCACAAGGGTCTTATAATAAAAGATTTCAAATTTTGATTTTTTTTTCACATTTTATCAGTTTCCATGACAACAGCCGCCATCTTGAATATGCCATACCCCGATTGCAAATCTGCACATGCTGGGTAACATTATGGTACAGTCCCATGACCATTGGTTCATACAGTTCCAAGATATAAGCTGGACAAAAAAAGTGGAAGAAAAATAAAAATAAGAAAAAAAGAAACGTAGAATAACAATACGTCACCCCAACTCTGTTGAGGGTGCCATAATAATAAGACAAAAAGAAACGAACAATAACAATATGTCACCCCAACTCCGTTGAGGGTGCCATAATAATAAGAAAAAAAGAAACGAACAATAACAATATGTCACCCCAACTCCGTTGAGGGTGCCATAATAAGAAAAAAAAGAAACGTAGAATAACAATATGTCACCCCAACTCCGTTGAGGGTGCCATAATAATAAAAATAATAAGAACTGAGCAAAAACAATAAGTCTCCAAACTTTGTTTGGGAGACTTAATTAAAATGATACATATACATAGATATCATACATTTATCTTTTTCTCCTTCACTCATAGACCGCTTTGTTGTGTCTTTAGATATAAGTATGAACCATAACTGAATTACCAATTAATAAATCATTTTAAGAGAATTTATATAAGTTTGCAGAAATTTCTATGAAAAAATAAATAACTAAATACTAACAGTAACTTTTTCAATTATTGTTAAGAAAGTTATTTTTACACAAGAATTTGTAATGGAATTATGAAGTGCTACTGACCACGGAGCCCTCAGGTGAATGTATAATTCAGGATTTGAAAAAACTCTATAAATCAAATGAAAAATGAACCAGGAGTCACACAACATTCCCATGACTGTTCTGTGTATTGTGGAGGATGTTATATTGGATTTTTCGCCATATATATATATAGTCAGCAGGGTTTAAGAACATCAGTTGTTCGACCTGTTAGTCAAATGCGTTTTGTTTAAATATACTTTTTCACCTTTTTGGTCTTTTGGAAATTGTTGTTTGTGCTGTATTTAGACCCTTCTACAAGGAAATTTGTTTTACATGCACACGTATAAAAATTGCGGTTTTTATCCAACCTAATCATAGGTTTGAACGTAGTTTTCAATTTAGACTCATTTATATATATATAAAACTAGAACACACCCGTGATATCGCGGGTCCGTGACTGAATTAAAGTATATAACTATGCGCAAGCCTTATCTTAGTATTAGTACTGTTATCTGATAAAGTCATGCCGATTATAAGATACACAATTTTCTCTGCTTTCAAATCTTTCTGTTTGAACCCGTCGAACTGGAACTTATCAATTATTTGGAAAACAAAAGGTCCTGGATTATTGGTAATATTAATTATTTGGAAAACATAAGGTCCTGGAATGGAGTATTTTTTAATCAACAGCATTGTCTTATATTAGTTATAAATAAAGTTGAATTCTTTGATTCGCTGTTTTACGTCATGCCCGCTAACAAATTGAAACTTATTTTTAGTCCAGATTTTTAGTATTCGTATTGCTATGCTATCTTAGAAAGTCTTACGGATTAAAATACTACAATAGGTAACAATTTGACAATTTAGTAGTGTCAACCCTGTGATTATGACCCGTGTATATAGCATATTAATTCTGAATACACCGTTTGGTGGTGCGCCTGTCAGATGCAGAACGTACAGATCAGGTAATAGGTAACAGGTGATTATACTATTGGAATCGGTATCGGACTCGACCCGGAACTTCCTAATTATTGGCAATATTAATTACGTGGAAAACAAAAGGGCCTGGAATGGTGTAATTTTAAATCTACACCTTTGTACTATATTAGTTGTATATAAAGTTGAATTCTTTGATTCGTCGTTTTTACGTGATGACGGCTGACAAATTGGACCTCGTAATTTTAGTATTATAGATGACTGAATTAATAGTCAACGATCAATATTACAGGGCGATGGATGATGTAATATGATTCTGTACACTACTCAATATAATATATAACAAGTCAAAAAGGGTACAACATCACCATTAAATAACTATAAAAATGAACAAATATTAGATATTTCGGATAACAGATATCCTTCTTCAATAATAGCACAAAGTCAAATGAATCATGTAAATATATTCAAACTGAGAAACTTTTTCTAAATCTTGAAGTTTATACAATTTAAGCGAACATCACAGACGCTGATACAATTTTAAAATTCCCAAACACGGCGCAAAAATTACAAAGATATGCCAAATGATTTTCGATGTGAACTGGCAAAACTCTAAATTTCCAAAGGTTGTGACAAGATGTTATAACTGCATCGATGGCAGACCTCAAACAAAACAAGAGGGTCTCAAGAGCCTGAATCGCTCACCTGGTAAACAATGCCTTCGGACATGTTTTTTGACGAAATAGAAAATAAAACACAAACTTTATACACCCTACTGATCATTCAAATGAAGTTTGGTGAATTTGGTTGAGTAGTTTTAGAGGAGAAGATTTTTTAGCAAATATGATGAACAAATTGTGAAAAATTGTCATTAAAGGACAATAACCCCTTAAGGGGTCAATTGACAATTTTGGTCATATTAACTTATTTGTAGATCGTACTTTGCTGATCATTTTTGCTGTTTACAGTTTATCTTTATCTATAATAATATTCAAGATAATGACCAAAAACTGCAAAATTTCTTTAAAATTACCAATTAAGTGGCAGCAACCCAACAATGGGTTGTTTGATTCATCTGAAAATTTCAGGGCTAATAGATCTTGACCTAAAGAACATTTTTACCCCCATGTCAGATTTGCTTTAGTTTTTGAGATATAAGCCAAAAACTGCATTTGACCCCTATGCTCTATTTTAAGTAATGGCGGCCATGTTTTTTGACGGATCAAAAATCGAAGCACAAACTTTGTGCAGGATAATCTAAGGAACAATCATGCTAAGTTTCATCCAAATCCATTCAGTAGTTTCAGAGGAGAAGATGTTTGGAAAATTGTTAACGACGACATACGACGACGACGGACGCCAAGTGATGAGAAAAGCTCACATTGCCTTTTAGGAAAGGTGAGCTAAAAACTGCAAAATTTCCTTAAAATTACCAATTCAGGGGCAGCAACCTAGCAACGTGTCGTCCGATCCATCTGAATATTTCAGGGCAGATAGATTTTGACCTGAAAAACAATTCAACCACAGTCAGATTTGATCTTAATGCTTTGGTTTTTGACATTTTACCCCTATGTTCTACTTTTAGCCGTGGCAGCCATCTTGTTTGGATGACCGGGTCACCGGACACATTTTTAAAACTAGATACCCACAAGATGATTGTGGCCAAGTTTAGATTAATTTGGCCCAGTAGTTTCAGAGGAGAAGATTTTTGTAAAAGAATACTAAGATTTACGAAAAATGGTTAAAAATTGACTATAAAGGGCAATAACTCCTAAAGGGGTCAACTGACCATTTCGGTCATGTTGACTTATTTGTAAATCTAACTTTGCTGAACATTACTGCTGTTTACAGTTTATCTCTATCTATAATAATATTCAAGATAATAACCAAAACAGCAAAATTTCCTTAAAATTACCATTTCAGGGACAGCAACCCAACAATTTCCAATTCATCTGAAAATTTCAGGTCAAATAGATCTTGACCTGATAAACAATTTAAACCCATGTCAGATTTGCTCTAAATGCTTTGGTTTTTGAGTTATAAGCCAAAAACTGCATTTTACCCCTATGTTCTATTTTTAGCCATGGCGGCCATTTTGGTTGGTTGGCCAGGTCACCGGACACAATTTTAAAACTAGATACCCCAATGATGGTTGTGGCCAAGTTTAGTTCAATTTGGCCCAGTAGATTTAGAGGAGAAGATTTTTGTAAAAGATAACTAAGATTTATGAAAAATGGTTAAAAATTGACTATAAAGGGCAATAACTCCTAAAGGGGTCAACTGAACATTTCAGTCATGTTGGCTTATTTTTAGGTCTTATTTTGCTGAACATTTTTGTTGTTTACAGTTTATCTCTGCCCATAATAATATTCATGATAATAACCAAAAACAGCAAAATTTCCTTAAAATTTCCAATTTAGGGGCAGCAACCCAACAACGGGTTGTCCGATTCATTTGAAAATTTCAGGGCAGATAGATCTTGACCTGATAATTAATTTTACTACATGTCAGATTTGCTCTAAATGCTTTGGTTTTTGAGTTATAAGCCAAAAACTGCATTTGACCCCTATGTTCTATTTTTAGCAATGGCGACCATGTTTGTTGATAGATCAAAACTTCGGATACAATTTATAAACTAGATACCCTAAGGAACATTCAGTTAAAGTTTGGAAGTATTTGGCCTAGTAGTTTCAGAGGAGAAGATTCTTGAAATAGTTTACGACGACAGAGATGACGACAGACGACGACGGACGCCAAGTGATGGCATAAGCTCACTTGGACCTTCGAGCCATGTGAGCTAAAAATCAAAAATGTCCTAACAGATCCAAGTTGGTATAATATTTAAAATTTGACAACGCCAGGGTAATTGCAACAGAAACTACATATTTAAGCCTCCCAAACGAATAGCATTCTAATAATGATTAGAAAAATAAGTTTTATCTAATGAGGTAAAATAATTGAAAGTGGCTACGTACTTATACATCCATCCCGAATGAATGGAGGCCTGTAATTTAAACTGGTATTTAAAAAAAAATCGAACTGTAAAGCCAGTATTAAAGCCGGAGTTACTGGAAGCAAATTATATCAAATATTTTCACTTTGCCTGTAAAAACGCTTAAACCTGCTGCATTTATCATGTTTATATGCATCTGTAAGCTGGTACATTTTGTTCAGTCCTTGTCATTTGTTGATGTGGTTCATAAGTGTTTCTCAATTCTCCATCTCTTGGCCTCCATCGTCGTCCGTTGTCATCGTAAACTATTTCAAAAATCTTCTCTGAAACTTCTGGGCCAAATACATTCAAACTTTAACTTAATGTTCCTTAGGGTTTCTAGTTTATAAATTGTATCCAAAGTTTTGATCTGATTCCATTGACAATCTTGCCGCCATGGCTAAAAATAGAACATAGGGGTAAAATGCAGTCTTTGGTTTTTATCTCAAAAACTAAAGTTATTAAAGAAAATCTGACATGGAGTAAAATTGTTCAATTGGTCAAGATCTATCAGCCCTGATATTTTCAGACGAATTGAACAACCCATTGTTGGGTTGCTGCCACTTAATTGGTATAGTTTTAAGGAAATTTTACATAATTTGTTCAACAAGTTTGCTAAGATTTACAAATCTTCTCCTCTGAAATATAGGTGAGCGGTTCAGGCTCTTGAGAGCCTCTTGTTTATATAGATTAGACTGTTGGTTTTCCTGCTTGAATTGTTTTATACTAGTCAATTTAGACCCTTTATAGCTGGCTGTTTTGTATGAACTAAGGCTCTTTGTTGAAGGACATACTTTGTTCTTTAATTGTTTACTTTTTATACATTGTGACTTGAATAATAGTTGTCTCATTGGCATTCATACATTTCGTGTAGCTCAGTGGTTGTCCTTGGTTTATATCTGGTATTCAAAAATTGTACTGTTATACATGTAAATTTAGCCGTTAAATTTTGTCAATTGAATTGTATCCCATTTCTTGTAAGGTTATTTTATATGGGTTTTCGCAATTGCTGAATGATTTATGGTCGTATATTATTGGTTCCATTATCCTCAATGCAATCTCCTTATTTTTATATATTCTGCCGAAAATAGAGGGTTAGTAAAATCCATAGGAGATGAGGCCGAAGATCGAGTCCCCTATGGATTGTACTAAATCTCTATGGATTTGTAGGGCTTCAGTAGTGAACTGTATTGATTGCATGCTAAACTTTTTCTGCTGCGTTTTGTAGAAAAACAATGAACTACAACAACATAAATAGATGACGTCACCATTAATAGTAGACGTGAACCCCCCTATGAAATCTACTGAACCAAAGGGGGTCACCACATGACAGCTTTTAACCAATCACAGCGTGATAATTAACCTGCGGTGCAATGAAAAGTTTAATTGTAAGACTGTAATTTATATGGACATATGTAACATGCAAGATTCTTCAAGAACATGTATGTATGAGTGACACCTAGCATACCCAGTGACAGCAAAACGATCATACTTTCCTTTTGTCAATTGAATTCATTAATCATTCCTCTATTTCATCTGATGAAAATGTCACATTTAACTAATTTTAGATTGGTGCATCAATCCAAGGAGTTGATGAAACCATTCAAAGAATTGACACCACCACCAATGCAATAGGTAGAACAGTTCAGAGAAATGAAACTGCTGTAAATAGAATAGACCAGACTGTCACAGGAACTAATACAGCAGTAATGGAAATACAAGCTACCATGGAGGTAAATTGTTAAAGAAAAATCTTAAGAAATTACTATATTTCTTTTTTTGTTGTTATTTTTGTTGTCTGATGACCTGCTTCATGGCTAACTTTTGTTTTTATATTCTATACTATGTTATCTTTGTTGTCTGATTACCTGCTTCATGACTAACTTTAGTTTTTATATTCTATACTATGCAAATTAATCATCCTTCATAAAAAACCTCATTGGTGTAAAAAAAAAATTGTAACAATGAAGTTAAGTTCTTCTCTTACAACAACTCACATTGTATAAAACTTATGAACTAATCAATTTGATTAAAGGCAACAGTAGTATACCGCTGTTAGAAATTCATAAATCGGTAGAGAAAAAACAAAAACAAATCCGGGTTCCAAACTAAAACTGAAGGGAAACATATTAAATATAAGAGAACTACGATACAACAGAAACACCACATTAAAATGTAACACACTTAGAAACAAACTATAATATAACAATGGCCGTTTTCCTGACTTGGTACAGGGCATTTTAAGCAAAAATGGTTGGTTGAACCTTGTTTTGTGGCATGCCAAACCTCCTGCTTTAATGGCAATGTTAATTATAACATTAAAATGACAACATTACATGACAGGACTACAATAAATAAATGGGAGAAAATATAGGACAGAGAAACAAACGAATAATAGCCAACAATAGGTATCAGGTTTAAAATTGAATACGTCAGACATGTGATTGGTCCACACAAGACTTACCAGAGACAGTCAGATGAAACAAGAGGCTCTCAAGAGCCTGAATCGCTCACCTTAATTCTTTTGGTTAAATCTCTCATCAATGATTATTTTGGCTTTTCAATTTATTTAAATGTTTTTTGGATCGTCCTATTTTCTTCAAAAGCCAAAAAAAATAATCATTTTCTCCTATGTTCTATTTTAGCCATAGGAGCTATGTTTCTTGACATACAAGAAAATAAAATATAAAATTTATACTAGATACTCTGAAACTCATTTAGCCTAAGTTTGGCTGAAATTGATACAGCAGTTTCAAAGGAGAAGATTGTAAAGTTAGTCAACATGATGAACAAATTGTGAAAAAAGTCTTAAAAGGGCAATAACTCCTTAAGGGGTCAATTGACAATTTTGGTCAAATTGACTTAATTGAAGATCTTACTTTGCTGAACATTATTGCTGTTTACAGATTATTTCTATCTATAATTATATTCAAGATAATAAACAAAAACAGCAAAATTTCCTTAAAATTATCAATTCAGGGGCAGCAACCCAACAACAGGTTGTCTGATTCATCTGAAAATTTCAGGGCAGATAGATCTTGACCTGATAAACAATATTACCCCATGTCAGATTGCTCTAAATGCTTTGGTTTTTGAGTTATAAGCCAAAAACTGCATTTGACCCCTATGTTCTATTTTTAGCAATGGCGACCATGTTTGTTAGTAGATCATAACTTCGGATACAATTTATAAATAAGATACCCTAAGGAACATTCAGTTAAAGTTTGAAAGTATTTGGCCCAGTAGTTTCAGAGGAGAAGATTCTTGAAATAGTTTACGACGACAGACGACGGACGACGACGGACGCCAAGTGATGGCATAAGCTCACTTGTCCCTTCGGGACAGGTGAGCTAAAAAGTTTGAAAACCAAAACAAGCACAAAGATGAAGATCACTGAGGACCAAAAGTTCCAAAAAGTTGTGACCAATGCGGCCAGGGTTATCCGCCTGGGACAAGAACATCCTTATTATTAAGAATAATTCATACTGCTACAAACAGAAAATTTTATAAAATTACTATTCAATAAATATACATGATAACACTGAAGTGGTGACTAGCTACAGAATAAAAACGAATACATTACAAAAATACACAGCCATGTTAGCCAAAGCCAGTGCAACACCCAAAGTGACGTCACATTTAAATATCTAAAACGAGTTCGGAAATTTAAACATGACATTATACATTTAAGAAAAAACTTAAGTTGAAGGTTGTTCCACTACTTGTATGTTTCAAATACAGTTTGTTTCAAATACAAACAAAATCTTTTTAAACAGATCTATTTTGAGGTAGGCAAAGTTTTTTTTTAATTTTTTTTTTTTATCTTATTACATTATTCAAACATTAAAGGATTTAAGAAAGACAATATAGTGGCAGACTCTAAAGTAACAATATGTCAACTGTGGATTTTACAGTAAATAAGAAGCCACTGAGTTTGTTTTCTTCAATTTTTTTAAATTTTGTGCTGAGCATTATGGGATTTAACAATTGTTTTGAAGGAATATTAATGGAAACTGAATGGAAAAGTTCACACATAATTTACCACTAGAAAAAAATGTGTTTGATTCTAGAATCGCCACTGCCTCCTCGAATGTATTTCTATTTCTTGTGGCGACATATATAGCATGCACAGTGAAAATCTTTTATGGTAAATGCATGAACTTTTTTTACCAATGCAAGTATCTTCCTTTTCAATTGAGGGTGCAATCAACAGTTTTTTCCATGATGTCATATTATGAGGGACCATGCATAAGTGACCCTTAGTGGTGGACTGATAAATAAAGATACTTGTATAAAACTAGATATCACTGTAATCAGAATGTTCTCTAGTTTATAATGAAATAACTAGCTATAGAGGCTCTAAAAAAACCTTGGTCTATGTGCATATTGAACAAAGGACACAGATGGATTCATGACAAAATTGTGCTTTAGTGATGGTGATGTCTTTGTAGATCTTACTTTACTGAACATTCTTTCTGCTTACAATTATCTCTATCTATAATGAACTTGGCCAAGTAGTGACAGTGGAAAATATTTTGTAAAAATTTACAAAAATGTACAAAAATAAAAAAAATAAATAAAAAAATTGACTAGAAAGGGCAATAACTCCTTAAGGGGTCAACTGACCATTTTGATAATGTAACTTTATTTGTAGATCTTACTTTCCTGTATATTATTGCTGTTTACAGTTTATCTCTATCTTTAATAATATTCAAGATAATAACCAAAAACGGCAAAATTTCCTTAAAATTACTAATTCAGGGGCATCAAACCAACAACGTTACGGGTTCTGCGATTCATCTGAAAATTTCTGGGCAGATAAATCTCGACCTGACAAACAATTTTACCCCTTTTACCCCATGTGATCTAAATGCTTTGGTTTCAGAGTTATAAGCCAAAATGTAGGACCAGAAAACATAATGCCCCTCTACTATTGTAGGTGGGGCATAAAAACTGAAATCAGTTCATGTGCACACCCATTAAGACATGATCCATGCACATTTTAGATAATCAAAACGGTATGAAATTTATAGGTTTTTACCTGGCCTTTCAAAAATATCTTGTTTC
The DNA here is from genome assembly GCA_037788925.1 of Mytilus galloprovincialis. Lineage (NCBI taxonomy): Eukaryota > Metazoa > Mollusca > Bivalvia > Mytilida > Mytilidae > Mytilus > Mytilus galloprovincialis. The sequence continues at coordinate 8,491,593 of CM075336.1, read as the reverse complement.
AGTGTACACTCCTGCTTTTAAAACAGCTACAGTGGCTGAAAATAAGTTTTCAATTTTCACTGCCAAAAAAACAGGATGTTTACAGTGTTGTCTCCCCTTAAAACATGTATATTTAATATAATTTAAAAAAATCATTTTAATCATTCAACCTAATTTAATTGAAAGCTAATTAACTTTTTTTACAATCAAATACAAAAAACATGATATTTTTTCACCAATTTAGTAATTAAACAGGGGTTTCCCTCCATGGTTATTTTTAGTCGGGGGAATTACCCCTAGTTTGTTTTTTATACGAAACTGTTTATAGCACCCTGATATATCTCCTGTTTACTTTTCACAGGAATTATTACATTATGCAAAGAGAGGAATAACATGTCGATGTTCTATAGACAAGTGTCAACAACAAGGTATTTATTTTAATTTCTATGTTTTATGGACAATTATCTCCAATGAATATGCAATATTGATATGATGGTCACCTGAATGGAGAGGTCCTAAATTTCTGGGGTTTTTTATTTTAAAAAATAACACTTATTTATTAAAATTCTGGTGAAAATTATTAAACAATTATTTTTTTCTCATAATTTTTTTGGCAGCTAATTTTTTATACTTTTATACCAAATATCTAATTTTTTTTTATTCTTTTGTGCTCATTCATCTCTTTCCATTATTTTGGGGGTCTATATTTTCTATTCTGTCTACTTAAATCCAGATCCTTAGATATGGATAAAATTCAATCACATAGCAATCCAACAACAGCAATAAATGAAATACTTCTTAAGGGCACACACTACAGTTACAGGGGAGGTAATGACGTTGCTAACGTTAAATGTTATTTTCGTGGCGTCAAACCGTGACATATTGGAAAAAGATGCATTTTTCGACTGATTTTTATACGACTGCAAAAATTGAAAACCTTTTTGGTTGTATATTGGTATCACGTTGGCGTCGTCGTCGTCCGTCATCGTCGTCCGAAGACTTTTGGTTTTCGCACTATAACTTTTGGTATAAGTGAATAGAAATCTATGAAATTTAAACACAAGGTTTATGACCATACAAGGAAGGTTGGGATTTATTTTGGAAGTTTTGGTTCCAACAGTTTGGGAATTAGGGGCCAAAAAGGGCCCAAATAAACATTTTCTTGGTTTTCGCACTATAACTTTAGTTTAAGTAAATAGAAATCTATGAAATTTTGACACAAGGTTTATGACCACTAAAGGAAGGTTGAGATTGATTTTGGGAGTTGAGGTCCCAACAGTTCAAGGAATTAGGGGACAAAAAAGGGCCCAAATAAGCATTATCCTTGGTTTTCGCACAATAACTTTAGTATAAGTGAATAGAAATCAATGAAATATTAACACAAGATATATGAACACAAAAGGAAGGTTGGGATTGATTTTGGGAGTTGAGGTCCCAACAGTTTAGGAATAAGGTACCCAAAGGGTCCAAAATTAAACTTTGTTTGAATTCATCAAAAATTTAATAATTGGGGTTCTTTGATATGCTGAATCTAACTGTGTATGTAGATTCTTAATTTTTGGTCCCATTTTCAAATTGGTCTACATTAAGATCCAAAGAGTCCAAAATTAAACTCCAAAGAGTCCAAAATTAAACTAACTTTGATTTTAACAAAAATTGAATTCTTGGGGTTCTTTGATATGCTGAATCTAAACATGAACTTAGATTTTTTGTTATTGGCCCAGTTTTCAAGTTGGTCTAAAATTAAACTTTGTTTGACATCAACAAAAATTGAATTCTTGGGGTTCTTTGATATGCAGAATCTAAACCATGTATTTAGATTTTGGATATTGGACTATAATAGGTAATGTCCAATTTAAAATTTAAAGTTTTTAAGTTTAAGTTCTTAGACCACATTCATTATGTGTCAGAAACCTGTGTTGTGTCAATTATTTAATCACAATCCAAATTCAGAGCTGTATCAAGCTTGAATGTTGTGTCCATACTTGCCCAAATGTTCAGGGTTTGAACTCTGCGGTCGTATAAAGCTGTGCCCTGCAGAGCATCTGGTTATCATTCAAAATGATTAATTTGAAAACAAGTGCACAGACCCCTATTTTTTAAAACAACAATTTGTTTCATTTCGCAGGGAGATTATGTGGACCAAATTTTATAAAACTGTAAATAGTGCAATTTTTTTTAATTTTGATAAATATACAGCAAAAAATAACGTTTTTTTCTCAATTCATGACCATTTGATAAATATGAGTTATTTCTGTCAGAATAAAAAATGCAGAAATTTTTAGGATTCTGTTTAAATAGAGAAATTACAAATTATTTAACAAAAAAGAATTTGTGTTTATCTTTTAAAACAAAAAAGTTGTCTTTCTTTCGAAAAGAAAAATATGGCCACAAATCTGAATTTTGAGCAAATAAACAAAATTTCAACCTCATCTAACTCAATAAGTAGCAAAATTTCATCAAACTGTAAATTTGGGATCATAACTGTATCATATGCCCTTAAAAGTGTCTTACCTGCTTACTGTAAAAGTATAATGACATATGTTAAAATATTTGAATGAATATTTATTAACATAGTTTGGTTGCTAAGTGGATCATGAAATCGACATGGTATCTGTTTATCACCTATTGAACTAGACAGCTATTTAAATAATAACCATGTGAATCAAGGGATACAGTTAAATTTGAGATATTTTGGCTTTAGTCATAATTTGATTGATTGTCACATAAATTGAACATATCAAATATAAAACACACTATAATAAGAAATTCACTAAAGAAAGAAATTATAAAATATGTAAAGTGATGTTTATAAAGTACAAGTAATTGATATGATTAAGCTACAAAATTGACCCTCGTGTAATTTATTTCCACTCAAAAAAGAATATCACTAATTTTATTATTAAAAGGGTACACAGCCAAAATTTCCTCATATGAATTTCACATGAATCTCACGTGAAATTCACATGAAAAATTTCACGTGAGTCTCACCTCAATCGAGCTTATACGTGAAACTCACGTGAAAACTTTCATGTGAATTTCACGTGAATTGAGAATCTGATGTGAAATTTTTCATATGAATTTCACGAAAAATTTTCAACAATTTCTTTTTATATTTTTCATGATTTTGATTAAATTTGAAAATTAATGTTATTTGAATTAATCTATTTTAAAAATTCATGTGAATTTCACATGAAAAAAAAATACGTGATTTTCACATGAAATTCACATGAGTTTCACATGAGAATCATGTGAAACTCACAAAAACTGATTTCACGTGAGTTTCACTTATAGGCTCGTTTGAGGTGAAATTGATGTGAATTTCACGTGAGATTCACATGAATTTATATTCACGTGAAATTGATTTGAGTGAAATTTGCCTGTGTAAAAGATAAATGTTTCTTCTACTTTAATATTATCAAAATTTAATTCATCTAAAAAAATATATAAATTGTAAGAACAAATCATACAATCAATTTTGTTTTATATAAGGCTACTCATCTGTTCATGGCACACAACTGAATCAGCATAGATCTACTATTTGTGTATTCATTTATAAAAAAAATGTTTCTGTTATTTTTAGTATCATACCTATATTGCAGTAAAAGAGAGCATAAAACCCTACACACTAGGACAGCCTATCTTCACACAACACCATGAGATATACCTGACATCAGTAGCTGGGAGAAGTGGATTATCAGATATAGTGATGATGGATGATGGTAGACTGGTGATGTGTGTATCTTTACAGTGTAGACTAGTGATCTGTAATACAGATGGATCACATGTAGACAGTATACATGTACAGGCTCAACCATGGTGTGTTACAGCAGTCAACAACTCTACAGTAGCTGTTCCACTGCGCGGTCATTACTGTATAGAGATGTATGACATACACAATAAACTCAAACTTAAATCAATATCAGTACAAGGAATGAGGTGTTGGAGTGACATAACAACTATAAACAACAAGTTAGTTGTAGGTGGTGACAAGAGACTACTGACCATAGATCATCAGACAGGAGAGGTGGTACAGACAATACAGATGGACTGTCATCCTGGCATTTTACATGGTTCTGGTGACAGAATATTCTACTGTGATTACTACATCAACAACAAGCTGTACTGGTACAGTTATACTGATGACAGACATCACACCTTAACATTACCATCAAAACTCAAGGGTATGACTACACTACAAGATGGCAGTCTGTATATGGTGTGTATGGATGGATCAATACAACATTTGTCATCTAATGGTAAACAGTATAAACCAGTGAAGACATTTCAATCCACTCCAGGTTGGCATTATCTATTTCATTATAATCTCATACAAAGAAAACTGGTATTCAGAGATAATAAACTTATTAAAATCTTCAATGAACTGTAATAAAATATATTAATAATTTTATTCTGATATTGAAGTATTTGTTAAACCCAATGATTATTATCACTATATTGATGTCAATTAAGTTAGATATGATATTTTTGAGTACATTTGTACATTGAAAAGGAATGTGAGGTGTTTAAAATGCCATGGTTATATTCATCACATCTTAACATTATCATCAACACCTGTCAAGTTAAACACATTACAAGATGGCAGTATTTTGTATGTAAGTGAACAGTCAGTTCTAAGGGAAAGCAATCAAATCAATTAGAACTATTGTCCATTGGACTTCAATATATTTGCTGAAAAAATCAATGTATGCATATGTTGATATATGATATATCCTTTATTTATCATAGGTTTAGCAATATCTTTTTATTACTTTTCATCGGAATCCTTCCCAAAAAAGTTCTTTTTTCCTACTGCAACTTTCAGAGATTTTGTTTGTATAAAATATTTTTCTCAAGTTTTGTGAGATATGATTAGGGACTTTTCATTTGAATTTTTGTCCGAGTTTGGTATTTTTATGATTTTATGTTTTACTTTTTACAGCAAACATAAATTTATTCCACAATATATTTTATTTTAACTTTTATAAAAAAGCATTCTATATACATGTATGCCAGTCCCAAGTAAGCAGCATATAATTATATTCATGTAATTCAGAGGTTGTCTTTTGTTGTTCTATATTATTTTCAATTTTGTTTTTATGATTTTGTACATAAATCAGTGCATCATATGTTTTCTCCTTTGAACAATTTTTTTTTAATGTTTTATAGCATATTATACCTTAATATAGGGTATTGGTTTTGTAAATTGTTCAAGGTTGTACAATGACCTTCTTGATTCTTATATATAGATCTACGTATAATGCATAACAACTGTGCAAAACTCATCCCAGTTCTACCATTTTTTTCTTCCCAGTTTTTGTTTTTTGTTTGCAAGACAGACAGACAGACAGACATATGGACAGAAGGATGAAAAACAGACAGATTGATTAATTGATTATTGGTTGCTTAACATTCAGAATCAAATACTTCATGCATGTTCAGGATGAGAACAAATTAACAGTCTTTTTACACAAAGCATCAGATTTAAACTCCCCATTCTGAAAGGCCAGGCTGCATACTTGTACACCCCGGCACAACCAGACGGATGCCCCTCTCTCTTGGTTGGGACACACCAAACATCAGATTTATACTCCCCATTCAGACAGACAGACAAAAAAAGTAAACACCTGACCTATTGCATCCTTGATGTACCAGGACTCTAATATGATACAGAAAATAAAACATCTATTTAAGATGCCTTGCTGACATTACCTTGCTGCTGAACTGGAAACCCATCTTTTCAATATTCCTTATAAATTTTCCTGTTTTCTGTATTCTACTGGTTACCTCTGCTATCATTAAAACTCCTCTGTAAATAAATAACATACCAATTAACACCACCATAACCTAATATATGGTCTGAAAATGTAATGTTACAATTAGATACTTGATTTATGAATTTGTACTTACAATGCAGTATGTATATTTGTTTCATGTGTGTAAATAAATTAATAAAAAAAACATCTGTATATTTCTTCAAATCATATGATTAATGATTATATCAGTTTAAAACAAAATCATATCACTGCTCTTTCAATGGAAACTTGTTTTTTTCCACAAGGGAAGTTATGACATGAAAGATAATATCATGCATTGTCATCATTTTAAGTCTATGCTGTGTAGAAGATATGATTCATTAAATCATCAAAAGCTCAGTCATGGGCTTATAGCTGTAAGACAACTGTCATGTTTATATAGATTCTGATAAAACAGATGCTCAAGGCTAAGTTTTTTTGTATAGTTCTGTTTTGTCACATTTTCACAAATACTTTTTTAGAGTTGATTGCATTCTGAATTTTAAAATAAATCATAACGAGAATATGTGCCAATAATACATAATATCCTATTCAACAATCACATATACATGTTCTGCAAAACAGAAAATCTGGGTCAAAAGCCTAACCTGGACTATAATATAAAAAAAAATATGTACAATTGTTCGAAGTTTCAGTTTGATGTGACCAAAACTTCATAGTTAAAAAAATGTTAGAATTTAAAACACAATACTAACAGATAGCACTTATAGGCAAACGGACAGAAAGTCACAGGACAAAAAGTCAAAAATAATTAGTTGACAACTTTTCTAATATATAAGAGAAAAATCTTGAAATATTTTGTTTTTTTTATATATAATTCATTTTTTAAGTTTAGGAAATTGTACATAAGCCTTGATAAATGCAAATTTATTCAGTTTTAATCAGGTAAATGATATATTTATTGGCACCATGAAGACATTTAAGTGGCTAGTTTGACATCTTGTTTTCATATTAAACAATTATTTGATCATTATTGATATTTATGAAATAAATTTTAATAAGAAAGTTGCTTTATATATTATTGTTCAAGAAAAAAAGATTATTTTTTTTCTTTTTGTCCGTGACGTTTTGTCTGTGACTTTTCACTTATCAACCCATAGAGAAAAAGTTATCTCCCCTATATATATGTCAAGATAAAATAATTAAATATCAAGCAAAATATATTCTATCTTTGTAAATATATTAAGATTCAGATTTTAAGATAAAATCACATTGATGCAACTGTCGTACAAGTGAGAGGTTTAGCGCTATAAAACCAGGTTCAATTCACCATTTTCTACATTTAAAACTGCCTGTATTAAGTCGGGAATATGATAGTTGTTGTCCATGCATTTGATTTGTTTTGTTCTTTAATTTTGCCATTTGGTTAGGGACTTTCCGATTTGATTTTCCTCGGATTTCAGTATTTTTGTGATTTTACTTTTTATTTCTAAATTGCATTATGTATCAAAATATGCAAAATAAAAGCACAGACTCACTGTTTTCTGCTAATCTACAATCATGACAATACAGAATGTAACACTATTTAGAGATTATTCAGTATTTGGATATTGATGTCTACATTATATGTTATTCAGGTCTCAGACAGGGTATATACTGTGACATTCCCGGCTTAGAGTTTATATCCCCTGAGCCGAAGGCGAAGGGGATATAAGCCCTAAGCCGGGAATGTCACAGTATATACCCTTTCTGAGACCTGAATTACACATATATTACGGATTACCCCTGACTTAATGTTATTTTCCAGTGCAGGTATTTGTTGACAACACATATATAAGTTGAAAAACCCAACCTGATATGTTCGGCATACGTGAAGGATTTTCTAATTTGCTGTGAACATAATTTTATCGTGTATGAAATAATTTATAATAACACTTTTAACATTACATTTAAGTATTAAAAGTGTAAATTGCGTGATTTTGTATCAAAAATGTATTATTGACTGAAGCACGTCATTAATTTCCCTCTGTGAGCCTTTGACAGTCGGATAGCTTTTGACTACGTCACATAGTAACCAGTGTGATGATAACGTTTTTGAGGTTCCAATTGGGGATAAAAACGTCGTATATAACCTGGCAGTTTCCTGAATATATACTGACATCTCTGTGTTGTTATCCAATCACAAACCTCGACACATTTGTAATCCGTAATATTAAATTATATATAGCCTTTCTTCAACACTCTGTTAGCTTCCGTCAAATAGTCTACCAAATTTGTCCCCATTAATGACAAACAAAACACAGCAATATCTAATGAGCTGCCTTGCAATGGAATCTGGAAAAACTAATGATGATTCCGTTGATATATATGTCAAAACTTAATTAAATACATAAGGACCTTTCCCTAAATGCTGGATTAGTGAAGTAAATTGTTGACAACAGAAGTGCATTAAGCTGTGGAACCAAAAAACAAAATATAAATACACATGTTTTATGTATAAATCTTTCGATACTAAACAATGAGTATTTAAACGAGTACAATGTATTACAAAAAAAGGATAACAGGATAGCATTTTTAAACAGGTAAAACCGTCTACACTCACTAACAAAGTAAAGTGTACATTTGAATTGTTTTCAAAATAGTTTCAATTAAGCAATAAGATATATAGGTTTGTATTGGTCTTTTTCTGTTTTTATATTTTTGTTAATTTCTTAAGTATTTTCAAAAGTATAGAATGCATGCATGTAAAGTTATAAATGGTTTAAAAATAAGTTTAATAGATAATTAAAGAAAAAATATCTTCCTTTATGTTTGTCAATATGAATAAATAAACATTGGACACATAAAACCAGAACCAACAGATACTTGTAAGATTAACATGGGTCAAGTATCCAAATCCCCAGTATTATTTTTAACTGGGTTTCTTAACCATCAACTAATTTGGTACCTTTTCAATAGTACACACTGTCAAATGTTCATTCAAAGCCACAAGATCAAAGGAGTGAACTTTGTTAGGTACATTTCTGGCTATCATAGCATCACCACCTCCAAAATCTCCTATAACTGCTGTACTGGCACTGAAAAAGAAAGGTGAACTTTGTTAGGTACATTTCTGGCTATCATAGCATCACCACCTCCAAAATCTCCTATAACCACTGTACTGGCACTGAAAAAGAAGGAAATGATCTTTCTTACAAAAATATGTGGTCTGTCACAGATTTTACACTTAAAAGGCTATATTGATAACTGTTTCAAGTATGGATAAAATCATTACCCATCATTTTGTAACTTGGATATCTTGATTTTGTGCTCTGATCTCCATAGTAATAATAGTGGAAAACATAGGTATTAATCAAGTCAGGAACCTGTTATTCAGTGGTTGTCGTTTGGCACTCCAGTTTCCACAAACCAATAAAAAATAACCACCACAATATTGCTAATACATGTAATAGGTTTGAAAATGATGTTTAATAACAACAATCAATAATCAAACTACAAAAGATGAGACAAGTATAGGTTTGATAGAAAGGGATGGCATCTCCAGAATTCCTGATAAAATATAACTCTCTTTCAGGTATCGCCAAAAATTTCATCATTTATTCCAGAGTTTGTATGTACATGATATAATGTAAATAAAAAATTCCCTCAAAAAAAGGCCCAATACTGAATGTCAGCAAAAATAAAAGATCAACCCAACTTCCTTAATAAATCAAAAAAGTCCTTCTGTGCCTCCTAATACAAAACTTACGCATATATATATGTGTATACATGTATTCAGTATTTACAAGAAAAAAGAGTAGACACTGACCCTGCTTTGATCTGTTTGATGATCAGATCTACTGGATTAGTTGGCCATTTGTTCACCTGGTTCGGGAAACCGTCATGGTAACAATTGAATGCTTCTGTATCTCCCATTGAACAACTGTACTGCTTCAGATCCTGTCTGGAGAAACAGCTGCTCATTAATAAACCTTAAATAAAGAGTTATTTCCCATTACTTCTGTATCACCCTTGAACAACTGTACTGCTTCAGATCCTGTCTGGGTATACAGCTGTTCATTAATAAACCTAAAATAAAGAGTTATCTCCCATTACTTCTGTATCACCCTTGAACCATTGTACTGCTTCAGATCCTGTCTGGGTATACAGCTGCTCATTAATAAACCTAAAATAAAGAGTTATCTCCCATTACTTCTGTATCACCTTTGAACAACTGTACTGCTTCAGATCCTGTCTGGGTATACAGCTGTTCATTAATAAACCTAATAAAAGAGTTATCTCCCATTACTTCTGTATCACGCTTGAACAACTGTACTGCTTCAGATCCTGTCTGGGTATACAGCTGTTTATTAATAAACCTAATAAAAGAGTTATCTCCCATTACTTCTGTATCCCCCTTGAACAACTGTACTGCTTCAGATCCTGTCTGGGTATACAGTTGCTCATTGATAAACCTAAAATAAAGAGTTATCTCCCATTACTTCTGTATCACCCTTGAACAACTGTACTGCTTCAGATCCTGTCTGGGTATACAGTTGCTCATTAATAAACCTAAAATAAAGAGTTATCTCCCATTACTTCTGTATCACCCTTGAACAACTGTACTGCTTCAGATCCTGTCTGGGTATACAGCTGTTCATTAAAAAACCTAATAAAAGAGTTATCTCCCATTACTTCTGTATCACCCTTGAACAACTGTACTGCTTCAGATCCTGTCTGGGTATACAGCTGTTCATTAATAAACCTAAAATAAAGAGTTATCTCCCATTATTTCTGTATCACCCTTGAACAATTGTACTGCTTCAGATCCTGTCTGGGTATACAGCTGCTCATTAATAAACCTAAAATAAAGAGTTATCTCCCATTACTTCTGTATCACCTTTGAACAACTGGATTGCTTCAGATCCTGTCAAGGTATACAGCTGTTCATTAATAAACCTAATAAAAGAGTTATCTCCCATTACTTCTGTATCACGCTTGAACAACTGTACTGCTTCAGATCCTGTCTGGGTATACAGCTGTTCATTATTAAACCTAATAAAAGAGTTATCTCCCATTACTTCTGTATCACCCTTGAACAACTGTACTGCTTCAGATCCTGTCTGGGTATACAGTTGCTCAATGATAAACCTAAAATAAAGAGTTATCTCCCATTACTTCTGTATCACCCTTGAACAACTGTACTGCTTCAGATCCTGTCTGGGTATACAGTTGCTCATTAATACACCTAAAATAAAGAGTTATCTCCCATTACTTCTGTATCACCCTTGAACAACTGTACTGCTTCAGATCCTGTCTGGGTATACAGCTGTTCATTAAAAAACCTAATAAAAGAGTTATCTCCCATTACTTCTGTATCACCCTTGAACAACTGTACTGCTTCAGATCCTGTCTGTGTATACAGCTGCTAATTAATAAACCCAAAATAAAGAGTTACCCATTATTTCTGTATCACCCTTGAATAATTGAACTGCTTCAGATCCTGTCTGGGTATACAGCTGTTCATTAATAAACCTTAAATAAAGAGTTAACTCCCATTACTTTGTAGTTTTTAAACCACTTTTAGCATTACATAGTCCAAAATGTAACCGATTGAATTCGTAAAATTCTAACGGACCTACCGTAAAAGCTGTTCTTTCCTTGTGATTTTCTTGTATCTCCACTCGGTGATACCCGCTCTTCATGTCTAAAACGGTATACAGAGATGATCCAGACAAAAAATCAAGTATTTCCTCTGTTCTTGGGAGTGCGTAGCAATCTTTTTTTGTCCTATCATTTAACAATCTGTAATCCGCACACATTCTTAGAACTCCATTTTTCTTCCTACAAAGAACAACATTTGACGCAAAAGGTGAATGAGACTTTCGTATTACCCCAGCAGCCAATAACTGTTCTAGATGAGTTCGTACTTCATCAATCATCGCAGGGGGTATCCTTCTGTATTTTTGTTTAAATGGAATTTCATTGTTCAAATTGATTTGATGTTGTACTCCTTTGTAATGACCAATGTCAGTTTCACCTTTTGAAAAAATATCCTCATATTCATTAATAAGGGTCTTAGTGCTAGATATTTGGCTATTTGTTAATTCAGGATTTTCAATAGAGAATTGATCTTTAAAAGGTTCAATGTTCTCATCTAAAGTTTGTTTTTGTGTATTTTCTTCTACTACCGGTTGTAATTCGCATAAAATTGCATTGGGCGGTACAGATACAGTTCTTGTTGTTATATTTGAAACATTTACTTTAATAATACCTGTGTCTTTAAAGTTGTATGTAATTACAGTTGGTGCAATGTCTAAATCATCTGTTAACATAGATTTTTGTGTTGTCTCTAGAACAGCACCTGTTGGTTGATACTCAGTCTCTTGGTTCAGGTGTCCCTTGATTGAAACGGAAGTGTTGGGCCTTATCAATATTCTTTGTTGTTCAGCACATTGAACTATGGCTAATCTGTTGTCTTCTTTCTTCAAAGTCTCTTTTCACGAATTGTCATACATCTAAATACCAAATACCAAGGTGTAAATAAAGCTGAATCTGGGAAGTATGTTTCACCAACCTTTTCTTTGAATGTATTCATAAATTCTGCCAAAATATTGGTTTCAAGTAGAATTGGTACTGTTTTACTGTATCTGCTTTCGGGAACAACTAAAAACAAACAATGCTGTACATGGTCAAGTGGTATACCTTTCACAGTCAAGTATGCTTCTAGTAGCCCTTTATATGGTAACACATTTCCGTCAGCACACTCAACATTTAAAATTCCTTCAACTGTAAATGAGACAAATGTTTACTATAAAACTCTTCATTTATTGTACTGACACAACTACCAGTGTCCAATAAAGCTTGTGTTTTAATTCCACAAATTGTAACTTCTGATTCATTACTTGACCCTACTAAATGTTTTTGTTCAAGGCGATTTTCTTCATTGTTGCCTACTACGCACCTTTCATAATAGGCAGACTTCAGTTTAAATATTGTCATGGGTTTCCTTTTGCACGACATTCCCATTGGCGGTGTCCCTGTTTTCCACATTTAAAACGGTTGCCAGGGAAAACGCGGTTGTTTACAAAACTTTGAATTTTTCGAAAAAATAAGGATTTTCTTATCCCAGGCATAGATTACCTTAGTCGTATTTGACACAACTTTTTGGAATTTTGGATCCTCAATGCTCTTCAACTTTGTACTTGTTTTATAAATATTTTGATTTGAGCGTCACTGATGAGTCTTATGTAGACGAAACGCGCGTCTGGCGTTCTAAATTACAATCCTGGTACCTTTGATAACTATTTTGTTGGTACTCTTGTCTACCGACATTTTGTCTATTCTGCACATCGTTATAACTCCTATTTGTTCGATTCATTAATCTACGTAGTGTTCGATATGGTGGTCTTCTATAATCAGAATACGGATTCTGAAATCTGGGTACAAACTGTTGTACATCTGTGACTGCATCTACAGAGTTTAATTCACCCGATTCTATCTTGCCTAAGCGGTTGTCTAAACTACTCATAGTTTGCGTTAAAGTTTTTACCATTCCTTTCAATTCTTGAAAGTCTGTTTTATTGTCACTTTCAACTTCACTTTTAATTATACTTGTTGTCGTTGTTTGTTTTGTGTTTTTTAAGTGATCTTGTTCAAGTTTTCTGATTTCCACTCTAAATTTATCAAAGTCATTCACAGTTTCAAATTTATGACCGGATATATCTTTCAAATCTTGTCTCATACCTGTCCAAAACATAGATCTAAGCATATCGTTGGTATCTGTAGGCTTTACAAGCTTTCGATCAACTGCTTGACTCAAAATATCTTCAAGGCGTCATGTGACTAACAAAACCAATCCAGTAAAAGTTGATAATTTTATTATTGGCACCAGACGTATTCAATATAATGAAATAAACGCCCTGGAAAACATAATAAATACAATTATAATAATCTGCCAATATCTGTATTAAAATTATGAATATAACATTCAACATATATAAACGCATTAACATACCACAATGCACAATAAAACAAACTATTTATATTTCTCATTTTTTCTTAATCTGTATGAATTATCAAACAAAAATAACTTTAACTTTACGAAAATGTTCTCGGAACTTTATCATTAAAAATACACCAAGTCGAATACTCCCGTGAATATGATCAATAAGTACATACGATCGATATTACTGTTATCACGTAATACACATGAAAGCTATTATATATAACTCCACAAAAATATACCTCCTCGTGCAATTATAATTTGCAAACATGTATCAAACTAAGTAAAACATAATTATCTTAGTATTCTCGACAAAAAGGTGTCGGCAATCCATACATACCATGCATTTCCTATTTAATTCTCAAAATATTTTGGTGTTTCAAATGTCGAACAATTTTATTTATCAAGCAGTTAGCAAATTATTGTTCAAATGTAATTTACAGAATAAAATTTTGCTTTCAAAATGAGTCGAGTAAATAATAAAAATAATTTAGTTGGTTAAAAATGCCTTAAAACATATTCGTGGAAGACTGTGGTTGATGTTAGAAAACATTTTGTTTAACATAGCCTATACAACCAACATTGCCTATATATACAACTACCATTGCCTATACAACCAACATTGCCAATATATACAACTACCATTGCCTATACAACCAACATTGCCTATATATACAACTACCATTGCCTATACAACTACCATTGCCTATATATACAACTACCATTGCCTATACAACTACCATTGCCTATATATACAACGTCCATTGCCTATACAACTACCATTGCCTATACAACTACCATTGCCTATATAACTAACCTTAACCTAGCAGATTTAAGTTGGTCCATCATTCTTTCACGTAAAGATACTGGAGGCTTATGTTTGTCTTTTCCCGACTTTTTCTCATCTTTCTCTGGGTTATGTTCATCTTTTTCGTTCTTGTCAACCTGATTACCAGTAGACTGGGAACCAGTCTCTGTTTTCCCTGTACTGCTAGAGTTATCCTTTGAACTGATACTTTCACTTAGAACTTTTTGTAGGGTTGATACCTTAAGGTAACTTTTTACTTGCTTTATCATCTCTGAAGTCAGTCTTATGAGCTTTAAACTTTTCAAAGTCACTTAATGTTTTTTTCTTCTTCTGGAACTGTTTTCACAGACTCCTCTGTCTTACTTAATTCTTTAACCTTTTTACTGCTTTGTGGAATTTTTGACGCATCATTTGACTTTTGTGAACTATTTTTCTTATGTAAATGTGATTTTATATCTTTAGATGATGTATTGGTTGTTTGTTCCGAATGAATTATTTCATCTTTTGACTTCTTGGAACTTTCCCCCTTAAATATTGTAATATTATCAGCACCCCTTTTTTGTTCCGAAAGAACTATGTTATCTTTTTACCTCTTCTTGGAACTTTTTCCCTTACTTATTTTAATATGATCAGCACCTGTTGTGTGTTCCGAATGAAATATTTCATCTTTTGGCTTCTTCTGTGAACTTTTTCCTTTACATGTTTTAATATGTTCAGAACAAGCACCTGTTGTTTGTTCAGCATGAACTGTTTTATCAGTTGAACTTAGGTTTTTGCTTTCCTCCTTTCATCCAAATGTATATATTTATTTTTCTGGTTTGAATTTTTTTTCTTTTTCTTTTTTTTTTATAGCTTCAATTTCATAAGTTTCTGAATTTGAATCATGTTTACCACTAGACATGCTAGACTGCTTAACATAATTGTTTTTTTCTTTCTTCATTTTTTTCATCCTTTTCTTTTTACCTTTTTCAATTTTTTCAGGACTTACTCTTTCAGCTTGATTTTCTAGATCATGTTTTTTTTCAGTGTTTTTGTTGTTTCACTTGGTTTCTGTTCTACGATATTCTTCCCATCATTTTTTTTTCTAATTTTTCTTCACTTTTTAATTGCTTGAGCTTTCCATGGTTTCATTGTAAAGTCTGAAAATACATTAAATGTACAAATGGACTTAGATATGAAAGTACATTAAATTAAAAATTAAAAACAACTCTTTTTGTAGTTACATTGTATGTAAGGCCTATAATCTTTCATAATTGCAACGGCCTAAACTCTTTAAACAATTAGGACACATCAGTTTGCGCCAAATCTTTTCAGAATACTAGTTCGAAGACCAATACTATAACATTTTTCATATATGTTTGGCAAAACTTAATAAGTCTAATAAAATTTTATTATTCCGGGTCATCAGACTAGTGTCTAATGGTGCAGACTGACACAATACAAATCCAGGATTTCAAGTGATAAAATTGAGAATGGAAATGTGAAATGTGTCAAAGTAACAACAACCCAACCAAAGAGCAGAAACAGCCGAAGGCCACCAATGGGTCTCGATACAGCGAAAAAATGTCATCTTTGAGAACAAGGCAATGAAGAAACATTTCAACATAAGTGAATCCCAAGGTAACTCCAAATGATTGGTTGACACTCTTTGACTAGATAATAATGTAGTCATCACAGAATGGTTAACTAACAATTTTGGTATGAGCATACTGTGCGGTTAACATGTTCAAGGCGTTGCTGTCTTCAAGGTTCTGATACATTTTTTAAGAATTAAGTGTTCTTGCTATACTGAGTTTTAATGTTTTCTGATTGTTTGTCCAATGATTGAAGTAAAACTGGAAAGGGTTGAGGTCATAAAAACAAGTTCAACCAACCCACATATTCATTCTCTTGTCTCAAGTCAGAATGTCTGCTGTCAGGTGCAATACATCTTCATGTTTTTTTTTTAATAATTATCAAGTGTATTGGTAGATTTTCTAATAACAAATCAATTTTTCAGATTCTTTTTACATGTAGTTTGAATAAAACAATGAGACACCAAAATGATCTATACTTTTAATAGTCAAAGGGAATTAACTCTATTTAAATTGACCATAAATGCTAAGTTCCTACATATTGGTATGAGACATTTTAAGAAGGCCATTTAGAAACTTCCAGAAACGTATTTTCACTGTATTAGATAGTCGTCTGTGACATTTTTAATGTTTATTGCATATTGCTGTTTAATTTATGTGAAACACCATTTTAAACAAATATTTCTTATTTTTGCTGCACCATTCTTCTTTCCATGCTTCTTTTTCATACTTGAATACACTGAAAACATCATTTTTCGTTTATGTATTTTCTGTAAAATAATGGCAAACGACTGACCATAATTAAGAACACCCTATTGGTCTGTGTTGCACACTATATTTACATGTAGTTATCTGGGTTTTTTTTGTCTGTTCCATATTTGACTTTATGCCAATTCTGATCCTTTCCAATATTATATGGTTTTGACTGTCCCCCTTGGAATCAACTAAAACTGCACACTTTTTTCTTGTGATGCATATTTAGAACATGGTACCTAGTAGTAAAATACAAAGCCTCCATGGTTCATTTGATATTTAAGCTCTTTACTTTTTGTAGGGTACCAGATGAAGTTGATGAAAATTGACATTATTCATTATCCATCAAGCAAATCCATAACACAAAAATAAACCACCCAAAAAAAAGATTACAATCATGGTAACAAATTTAATATTTCGAAACTAAACATTGTGTGACATTTCATGCATGTGACAACTAATTTTGTTTTAAACAGAAGGAAAGGAGTACCGGTGTTTAGCTTTTTTGGTAATAAAAATATGACAAAAATTAAAAATTGCATAGTGTAAATGTTTGCTCAACTGGAGTACACTAATACAACTGCATACCAAATACCATTGACTTATAATACTATTAAATGGTTCCTTTTAAACAAACCTAAACACAAACTAATACATGTAAACTAAGCAAAATTTCAAAGTCAATAAATCATAACTGTGGGGGCGTGGTAAAATAAATCCCCTGAAACTGTGATGAAATAAAAAACAATAAACTGTTATAACAGAGATATGTCTCGCTTTATTCCAATTTTGATAATGCAAATGATGAAATTAAAATAGCAACACTTTTAACATTTTTGCAAATAGTCAATGCATCATGTCTGAAGGTGCATGGCTAAAGAATTTACATGGAAATGAGATGTGCCAATGCCAATACAACTGCATACCAAATACCATCGACCTATCACTAGTGGTTTGACAAAAATAGATATAAATACAAACTAATACATGAAACTAAGCAAAAGTTAAATTTGTGAATATAATTTGTCGTTATCTACCTACGAAGATGTATCCTACAAGACATATGGATGGAAACTATAAAATCAACATTTCTTCATTTTCAATGCAAATCATGTAGGACAAAAAGGACCTTATTACCTCTTTGATTTAGCTGGTCAACAGCAGAGGTTTATTCCCCACCTTTCTATTATTTCATTTCTATTGAATGAACAGAAAAATATATATCCAAGCGTTTTATGCTCTTTACAAAAGACATTACCCACTAGACCTGCAAATATTACTAATGAGAATGCATCTGTTAATATGAAAACAACTTAATTGGTTATACTAGTATTTTACTAGCTCTTTAAAATATTTTGGGTACGTCTGAAGTATATATGGGTTGGTCATCTGTATTATTATTATCCATGTACTAACAGTTTGTTTGCCATTAAATATGTACACATAAATCCAGCAGCAATAACATAAAAAATATAAATAGAAATAATTGAATATAGAAATAAGAATGATAAGAACACATGGGTTAAAATGTGCTATTACTGTAATTTTATTTCAACGAAAGCACTTATTGTTCATAATAATATTGCATAAACCTTTAGTTAAATTTCATTTTTTTAAATAAAGCATTGATACACATCATTATACATGCAAAAATTTATAAGTGAAACTCTTCTTTTAAATTCCCCTTTTTTTTTGGTAGACACAGTTGATATGATTACAGCATTCTATAATAACAAGAACATATGCAACTGTTAACCTAACTAAATTATTAACTTGAATGATATAAAAAAGAAGATGTGGTATGATTGCCAATGAGACAACTGTCCACAAGAGACCAAAATGACACAGACATTAACAACTATAGGTCACCGTACAGCCTTCAAAAATGAACAAAGCTCATACCGCATAATCAAAACTATTTGCAGCTCATTCCCATAACATTACCATATTAAAAAAAACATGCATTGCACTTGTAACGGACTGAAATTAAACAAGTAGGTGCCATACACGAGACAT
Source organism: Mytilus galloprovincialis (assembly GCA_037788925.1). Lineage (NCBI taxonomy): Eukaryota > Metazoa > Mollusca > Bivalvia > Mytilida > Mytilidae > Mytilus > Mytilus galloprovincialis. The sequence goes on along the minus strand of CM075336.1, from coordinate 8,472,723 downwards.
TATATAACAAAATTAAAGTGTTGTATAGGAAATTGTATACAATACTTATCATACAAAATTGACAGAACAGTATTTTGAATAAAACCAAACTTAATTTCAATTGGAGTGCATAATTTGGAGCAGCTTAAGGAATGATCTTGGTGGTATAGCTCCAAAATGTAGTACATATTATGATCTTTGTCGTTCAAATCAATAACATTATTAAAAGATTAAAAGAATTCCTCGAAAAATTATAGACCAGCCGACTTTTATTTTAATCATATTAACATATTTATATCATATTTATATCGTCTTGTTATAACAAATATGTGACATTATCTTTTCTCGTATACACATGGGTCTAACTGTGTGTTAGGTGTTAGTTCTTCTGGTGTACCAATCTTCTTAAAGTCAGCCAGTATAAACGTTGCATTACTTGTGTCCTAAAAGAAACAAAAATATCACATCAATTATTAAATCATTATAGTTTGTACAGGTATTTATAAAACTGTGAGATGTGATGAAATGTGTACATAATATCATATAAGAATATTCTTTGATCACCTTGTCTGAGTTACTCTTGTATTTGGATCACGGTTTATTACTTTTGTCCATGTGCACCTTTTGTGCTGTTGCAATATAAAGTAAACATCATGATATCAATCAAGCAATCCTTCTGCATCACCAACGAGGAGGACTAAATAATGACTTTTTGAACCTTCGTTTAAAATATTTCTATCCATGTTTATTTGGTTGAGTTTGAAGGAACACAATACATTATGGTTTATATGGATATAGCATTAACTAGAAGACCAAATGTCATAGATATAGTAATAAGCAAATAATCTACCGGTTTTGGACAGGAAAGCACTTATTGTTCATAATAATATTGCATAAACCTTTAGTTAAATTTCATTTTTTTTAAATAAAGCATTAATGCTAGGGATGGCAACGAGTACTCGAGTACTCGGGTACTTGATCGAAAAACCTAGTACTCGAGTACAGTTTTAGTACTCGGATACTCGTTAGCCTGTTGTATATCTTGAAATATGTTCTCTTCACATTTCCACTCACTTTAGTTCCGTTGAAATATCACATTCGTAATACTAAATAAAACCAATTAAGAGCATAAATATGTTTATCATGAGGCTTCTTTTTGTTATAGAAGTACCAGCAAAGTTCTATTCTTCCGCGGGAATGTTTTCATGTGCACTACTTGTAACAAAAAAAAATGGAAAGTCAAACAGTCTTTTGTCTGAAATTATTGACCATATCATATTTCTAAACAAGAACAAAATCAGAGTGACCTACGATAAACCATACGCAACTGATTGGAGACATTTTTAACGGTGTTTGTACACAGATCAACACTTTCATGGATTAATAATTAACTCATTACAAGCCGTACAACTTATCTTTGTTTGTTAATCAAGACTTCTATGTTAACGGGATTGGTATGCGATTTATATTTAAATTAATCTAATTACACAGTATTTGAAATTTAACTATAATTGTTTAATTTAAAATTAAAAGATAGGCGAAAGTACGAGAGCGACATTCAAACTCAAAAGTCGAAAATAAACTGACAACGTCGTGGCTAAAAAAAAAAGAAAATCAGGAAAAACGTTGGGGCCAAATAAAACCAAACAATACAAAACAAGTATGACCATACAGCACGAAAAAGCACATGTAATTTGAAGTCTAATATTCTTGTTGACAAATTAACGGACAAGTCGTATCATAAAAAATACCAACTCCTCAATACAGGAACCCCTAGTTTCGTTACATATAGTCCCTAGTGTTGACAGTGGGTTACTTGCCAATATTTTTTATACCCCTTCCAAAAAATTTTTCTAGGCTTTATGCCTCAAATGGCAAGAAGGGGGAGGGGGTGAAATTACACTAAAAATATTTGGGTCCAGAATTTCGAAGGAAAGTAGTGATTTGGTCCAGTTGAAAAAGGTTAAAAAAAACAAACTAGCATTTCGGAAGCTGTCAAAAGATTTCAAGACGCCCTAAACATAAAATTGTCCATATTTTGAGTTAGAGCCGGTGAAGTTTTCTATAATTGTGATATAATTTGTTCCAAAAGTATTACAACACACTGTAAAAATTTCATGGAGAAAGCGCAGGTGGGATATTTTTAACTAGCATTTATGTTCTAAAAGAAATGCACTACGAAATTGTGGTCTCGGACCAGATTATACATATATTGTATACTGTGTCGGACTTTAAATTTCAACGGCGGTCGGTTATTCATTGTTAAATTGACACAAACAAAAAACAGAGGAGCAAGCTATGTTTGTAGTACGTTTGACTTATGTTTATGAAAGGAAATAACAAAAACACTGCATCCCACCTTATAATCTAATTTTTTTCAATAGACGTTTAAGATTCATCCGAGTACTCGCGAGTACTCGAGTATCTTGACCAAGTATCCGAGTATTTAGATCTTTTGACATCCCTAATTAATACACATCATTATACATGCAAAAATTTATAAGTGAAACTCTTCTTTTAAATTCCCCCTTTTTTTTGGTAGACACAGTTGATATGATTACAGCATTCTATAACAACAAGAACATATGCAACTGTTAAACTAACTAAATTATTAACTTTAATGATATAAAAAAGAAGATATGCTGTTGTTTTTTATTTGGTCGGTTTGTTGTCTCTTTGACACATTCCCCATTTCCATTCTCAATTTTATATATATTAGGTTTACATGTATATGCAGCAAATTGGATGTATTAGCTGGATCCAAATCCATTTTAATGTGGAACAGGGTTTAACAATATAAAAAAAATAGTATTAGTAGCTTTTCTCCAAGGGTTCATTTCAAGCCATAAGAAGCACTTCTTTTGGCCAACTTGAATCTGATTCCTTTTATTTTGTCTTATTTGGTAGATAAACCTTCCTTATTCCATGAAACAACAAGAATGTATTCATAGTACACAGATGCCCCACTCGCACTAAATTTAGAAAGATCATATCATAGGAAACATGTGTACTAAGTTTCAAGTTGATTGGACTTCAACTTCATAAAAAACTACCTTGACCAAAAACTTTAACCTGAAGCAGGACAAACGGACACACGGACAAATGAAGGGAAGGACGACTGTATGAACGAACGGACGCACAGACCAGTAAACATAATGCCCCTCTACTATCGTAGTTGGGGCATAAAAAATAGTACTTCCACACAAAGTGTAAATCATATCATATTCCATACTTAAAATGTTTTCCTTTCAAAATAAAGTGATTCCTGGATCTTAAAATAATTTCCATGTTAGAAGATACCAATAATTAATTTTCCATGGCCTCTAAAAATTTGGGTTATCTAAATTGTATATGTTTAACTTGCTTATCATTGTACTGATTTTACCCATAACAAAGTCTCTATCATATAAAATAACATTCATCTCTTATCTTATCTTATGTTACTTTTAATAGAAAAGGGGATTTCCAGTAGATTGCCTTGTTTTACAAACATTCACTGGATAAAATTAATTACCAGGTACAGAAAACATGATCACAATACATAAATAACATCTTTAATAAAAGACTTGGTGTCTTCCTATAATTAAATTACATTATATACCTAACAGCAGTTAACTTAATTTCACTGAACTATTTACTTTCACTTTCTACTATTTATGACATTTATTTGTGCTTCTGCTGATTATTCAAAATGGTGGTTTTTGATATGCACAAAACTTTTGTCTATTAAAACTAAAGAACCTTAGTGAGCGCACTCACATACCCCTCGTCCCCACATTGTCACTGGAGAAATAAAATAACTGTAGGAAAAAAAAAGATAAAAAATATGGTTCATAATTATCCTCTGAACCCACACAACTGAATTTCATGAAACTTTGTAGATAACAAGAACACACTATGTAAATGTGCATATCAACAGGAAATTTTTGATTCAGGTATTTTTCAAAGAGTTACGTCGCTTTGAACTCAATTGCCTCAATATACTACAGTTTGTCATGATCTTCGTTTTCTTGTTTGAACTGTTTTATAATGTTCATGTTTTGGGTTATAATAGCAGACTAGATTGTGTGAGTTTAACTCGTTATTGAAGGCAGCATTATTGATTATAATTGCTTACATGTACCACTGCACATCTCTTTATCATTTATATTTATTTGTTCTGGAATTTAGCTAGACCCATAGATCAAACTAATTGAATTAAATATGTCCAAACAATGTATTGGCATTTTTTGTCAACAAAAATCTTTGATCTTTTAATCTAATTAACTATTTTAAAGATTAAATTATCCTTGTTCCTAATTTCCATTTCATTTTATTTTATCTAAAAACTTTGTATTTTTTTTTCTTTTTTTATATTAAACATATTTTATTAACAATCACCTGTTACACCAACCCTCAGTTGCCCAGGGAAGCAACTAAGGGGGCCCTAATTTTTACAGTCTCATTTGTCGGGGAAAAAGCAAATGAGAAAAAAACTCCCACTTTAAATTATTAACATCAACCTTTATAAATATTATCTATCCTTGTACAAATGTATTCATTCTTGTCGTAAAGTTGTAATAGTGTTTGGTTGATTTTGTCAAGACTTTCTATATATTATATTCCATATTCAAAGGACATTATTTTTCTTATATGTATGTCTGACAATATTGAGAAAATTGGTTCATTTTTATAAATCTAAGATGAAAGCATAGCTATAGGGTTACCACTAATATATACTAAATTTGCATTTTCATTCTTAATTTGAACTCTTTCTTTGGACAGTACTCACGCATTTTAAATCATAGAAAAAAAGCAGCTGTTGTGGATGATGATCTTAAATGTTTGTTTCGTTTGATAGAACAAATCAGATTACTAGAAAAAACTGTTGTGATAACAAATATAACAAATTGCAAAAAACGGATCAATACTTATCAATACACAAATTTAATATCAATTACCAATTTCATTTCTGTGTAATTTCCAGGATGGACAGAGAAGACCGTAGACGTTACTTTGTGGTGGGATCTGTCATTATAGAAGTGGTCACACCAATACTACAACAACGTATAAAGGACGACCAAACATTCCGAGCCTTTGGTACTTTACAAGACTACCTTAATAACCAACAGATCAAACATATCCTATTCCATCTAAGACATAATAACGTTTGTTGTTGTAACGATACCAATAACTGTGTACATAGAGGATCCCTTCCATTGAATTACAGACAGTGGAATACCCTGTACAGTAAGACACCAACTTAACTGTTGTAACCTTACATCAAATGAATATAACACTATTCAGAACTTACGACAGTTGAAAAATAATTTTCTGAGTCACAACACTGAAGGTGCAATAACAACAGATGAGTACAAATCAGTATGGTCAGATCTGACAGCTTATGTTCTACAGCTTGATCAAACCAAGGAGGACCACTTAATAAGGATAGAGAACAGACCACTAGATGCAGCACTCTGTCATAAATATAATGCTATATTACTAGATATTCACCAAAAACTTGAGGAGGTTAGTTTTAAAAACATTTGCTCAATGAAAGTATAAGGTATCTTTTTTTTTTGGTCATCATCTTCTTTTATTAGATGCTCTTATTTTAAAAATGTGTCTTTTCATATAAATGGTGATGTCCTACTGACTACAGAGCCCTCAGGTGAATTTGTAATTCAGGATTTGAAAAAAAATCTATAAATCAAATGAACACCACATGAACCAGGAGTCAAACAACATTCCCATGACATGTTCTGTGTATTGTGGAGGATGTTATATTGGGTTTTTATCCATATATATATAAAACGTCTGAATAGTAGTCAACGATTTTCCCCACGAGGGCGCTGGATCGTTACGAGTAACGATACATGTACACAATAAATATATTATATTATTACAGTCTCTGTTTCTATTTCTTTATCTTACTCATCTCTAAAATAAATCTGTTGAATATATAATTTAAATTGCTTAATTTTTTGAGGGATGTAAAAGTACCAAGCCACGTTCAACTAGTTTACTTTAGTCAAAATTTATTATTATATTTTAACGGCCGTTTGTTTTAAACATCGCAGTCTCTAATGTAACTACACTACCTTTGTCCAATCTGAAATATTTACAAATTTAGACCGTTCAGTGCTGTTTATTTGGAATTCTTATTGTCGCAATCTTTCTTGTAACATCATAATTGTCGACACCGTAAAAGCTTTAGAATTGTGCTAGTTCATATCGCACATTATTATTTTTCTTTAAAGCATATATTTGAACTCTCTGATGTAATTAGTCATATAACCTATGTGGTGTTTAACAAATTTTTAGAATTGTGCAAGCGTCTTACCTGATGTTCGGTTTGACTTTTTTATTGTATAAATTTCAAGATTGTAACAGCTTAATCTAAGTAGACTGATAATTGATTCATTCAACATCACAATCATATATACCGATGAAGGATATCTGTTATCCGAAATATTTATAAATAATTACATTTATAGTTACCTTTTTTGTATTTGGAGTTGTTGTGTACACTTTTTTAGGCGTTTATATATATATATATATATATATATATATATATATATATATATATATATATATATATATATATATATCAAATCATTTTCACTCTCCCTGTAATAACCCTTAAACTTGCTTCATTTATCATGTTTATATCTGTCAGCTGGTACCTTTTGTCCAGTCCTTGTCATTTGTTGATGTGGTTCATAAGTTTTTCTCATTTCTAATTTTTTAGGTCACCAGGGCCAGGAGGGCCCCAAGTGAGCTTATGTCATCACTTTTTCGTAAACTATTTCAAAAATCTTCCCCTCTGAAACTACTGGGCCAAATACATTCAAACTTTAACTAAATGTTCCTTAGGGTTTCTAGTTGATAAATTGTATCCAAAGTTTTGATCCATTGACAATCTTGCCGCCATGGCTAAACATTGAACATAGGGATAAAATGCAGTTTTTGGTTTATATCTCAAAAACTAAAGCTATAAGAGCAAATCTGACATGGATAAAATTGTTCAATTGGTCAAGATCTATTAGCCCTGAAATTTTCAGACGAATCGAACAACCCATTGTTGGGTTGCTGCCACTTAATTGGTATAGTTTTAAGGAAATTTTGCAGTTTTTTGTTATTACCTTGAGTATTATTATAGATAGATATAAACTGTAAACAACAATAATTATGATAATGTTCAGCAAAGTAAGATCTACAAAGGAGTTAATATGACCAAAATTGTCAATTGACCCCTTAAGGTGTAATATCACCATTATTTTTCCCCTATTAGTCTTTGTTAAATTTGCACTTTTCAAAAAAATGTGTAGAATTTATCTTTGTTTCAAATAAAGAAATACTTGGCATGAGTAAAGTTTTATCCTGTCGAGTACTATAGAAAAAAACTCACATAACATTTCATTGCATATAAGAAAATAACCATCATTGGAAGTTAACCAATCAAATGTCTCCCCTTATTTAATCTGTGTACAAGGTTTAGTCACCATGTAACCTCAAGATTACAGAATTTTCTATAAAAATTCCAAATAAAAAATAATGGTGTTTTGAAATACCCAAAACATATGTTTATGACACAGAAATGTTTTTACTGCAATAAAATGTAGGATTAATTAACTACAACTGTCAAATTCAAGGGAATATTTTTTTAGACTACTTTCGTATACAACCGGATGTGACGTACCATGATTTGGTGGTATTACACCTTAAGGAGTTATTGCCCTTTTAAGACAATTTTACACAATTAGTTCATCAAGTTTGCTAAGATTTACAAATCTTCTCCTCTGAAATATAGGTGAGCGATTCAGGCTCTTGAGAGCCTCTTGTTTATATAGATTAGACTTGGTTTTCCTGCTTGAATTGTTTTACACTAGTCAATTTGGGGCCCTTTATAGCTGGCTGTTTTGTATGAACTAAGGCTCTGTGTTGAAGGACATACTTTGTTCTATAATTTTTTAACTTTTTATACATTGTGACTTGGATGGATAGTTGTCTCATTGGCATTCATACCACAATGTCTTGTAGCTCAGTGGTTGTCCTTGGTTTATATCTGGTTTTCAAAAGTTGTACTGTTATACATATAAATTTAGCCGTTAAATTTTGTCAATTGAATTGTATCCCATTTTTTGTAAGGACATTTTATATGGGTTTTCGCATTGATGAATGATTTATGATTGTATACAATTGGTTCCATTATCCTCATTGCAATCTCCTTATTTTTATATATTCTGCCGAAAAATAGAGGGTTAGTAAAATCCATAGGAGATGAGGCCGAAGATAGTGTCCCCGATGGATTGTTCTAAATCTCTATGGATTTGTAGGGTTTCAGCAGTGAACCGTATTTATCGCATGCAAGACTTTTTCTGCTGCGTTTTCTAGAAAAACAATGCAGTACAACAACATAAATAGATGACGTCACCATTAATACTAGACGTGAACACCCTATGAAAGTTACTGAACCAAAGGGAGTCACCACATGACAGCTTTTAACCAATCACAGCGTGATAATTAACCCACAGCGCAATGAAAAGTTTTCATTGTAAGACGGTAATTTATATGGACATATGTAACATGCAAGATTCTTCAAGAACATGTATGTATGAGTGTCACGTAGCATACCCAGTGACAGCAAAACGATCATACTTTCCTTTTGCCAATTGAATTCATTTGTCATTCCTCTATTTCATCTGATAAAAATGTCACATTTAACTTATTTTAGATTGGTGCATCAATCCAAGGAGTTGATGAAACCATTCAAAGAATTGACACAACCACCAATGCAATAGGTAGAACAGTTCAGAGAAATGAAACTGCTGTAAATAGAATAGACCAGACTGTCACAGGAACTAATACAGCAGTAATGGGAATACAAGCTACCATGGAGGTAAATTGTTAAAGAAAAATCTTTTGAAATTACGATATTGCTTTTTTGTTATCTTTGTTGTCTGATTACCTGCTATATGACTAACTTTTGTTTTTATATTCTATGCTATGCAAATTAATCATCCTTCATAAAAAAACTCATTGGTGTAAAAATTAATGGTAACAATGAAGTTACGTGCTTCTCGTACAACAACTCACATTGTATAAAACTTATCAATTTTAGTAAAACAATAATGTAAAAAAGTAATAATGTTATGTAACATGAACAAAATTTGCATATTTATTGCATGGCAAATAAAGGCAACAGTAGTATACCGCTGTTCGAAATTCATAAATCAATAGAGAAAAAAACAAATCCGGGTCACAAACTAAAACTGAGGGAAACGTATCAAATATAAGAGAACTGCGACACAACAGAAACACAACATTAAAATGTTACACACACAAGAACGAACTATAATATAACAATGGCCATTTTCCTGACTAGGTACAGGGCATTTTAAGAAACTAGAGGCTCCAAAGAGCAAGTGTCGCTCACCTTGGTATATGTGCATATTAAACAAAGGACACAGATATATTCATGATAATGTTTTGGTGATGGTGATGTGTTTGTAGATCTCACTTTACTGAACATTCTTGCTACTTACAATTTTCTCTATCTATAATAAACTTGGCTCTTTAGATACAGAGGAAAATATTTTGTGATAATTTACAAAAATTTACCAAATTAATTAAAATTGTTAAAAATTTACTATAAAGGGCAATCACACCTAAACGGGTCAACTGACCATTTTAGTCATGTCGACTTTTTTTAGATCTTACTTTGCTGAACATTATTGCTGTTTACAGTTTATCTCTATCTATAATATATTCAAGATAATAACCAAAAACAGCAAAATTTCATTAAAATTACCAATTCAAGGGCAGCAACCCAACAACTGGTTTTCCGATTCATTTGAAAATTTCAGGAAAGATAGATCTTGAGCTGATAAACAATTTAACCCCTGTCAGATTTGCTCTAAATGCTTCGGTTTCAGAGTTATAAGCCAAAATCTATATTTTACAACTATGTTTTATTTTTTAGCCATGGCGGCCATCTTGGTTGGTTGGCCGGGTCAATGGACACATTTTTTAAACTAGATACCCTAGTGATGATTGTGGCCACGTTTGGTTAAATTTGGCCCCGTCGTTTCAGAGGAGAAAATTTTTGTAAAAGTTAACGACGCCGGACGGCAAGTGATGGGAAAAGCTTAATTGGCCCTTTGGCACAATATTGCGCATCAGATTTGTAAGATCTTGACATTTGTTTGGTGTCAGAAACTCAAATTATGTCAAAAATTTGATTGCAATCCAAATTCAGAGCTGTATCAAGCTTAAATGTTGTGTCCATTATGGCATACTTGCCCCAACTGTTCAGGGTTCGACTTCTGCCGTCGTATAAAGCTGCGCCCAGTGGTGCAGCTGGTTTTCTACGACGTCATATTTTGAGGGACCATGCATAAGTGACCCCTATTGGTGGACTGATAAATAAAGATACTTGTATAATACTAGATATCACTGGAATCAGAATGTTCTCTAGTTTATAATGAAATAACTAGAAGCTCTAAAGAGCCTGTTTTGCTCACCTTGTTCTATGTGCATATTGAACAAAGGACACAGATGGATTCATTACAAAATTGTGCTTTAGTGATGGTGATGTGTTTGATGATCTTACTTTACTAAAAATTCTTTCTGCTTACAATTATCTCTATCTATAATGAACTTAGCCAAGGAGTGACAGTGAATAATATTTTGTAAAAATTTACAAAAATTTATGAAATTTCTTAAAAATTGACCATAAAGGGCAATAACTCCTAAAAGGGTCAACTGACCATTTTGATCATGTTCACTTTATTTGTAGATCTTACTTTCCTGTACATTATTACTGTTTACAGTTTATCTCTATCTGTAATAATATTAAAGATAATAACCAAAAACGGCAAAATTTCCTTAAAATTACGAATTCAGTCAGGGGCAGCAACCCAACAACGGGTTCTTCAATTCATCTGAAAATTTCTGAGCAGATAGATCTCGACCTGATAACATTTTACCCCTTCACCCCATTTGCTCTAAATGCTTTGGTTCCAGAGATATAAGCCAAAATGTGGCTGAAAATGATTTTTCAATTTTCACTGCCAAAAAACAGGAAGTTTACAGTGTTGTCTTCCCTTAAAAAATGTATATTTAATATAATTTTAAAAATAATTTCAATCATTCAACTTGTTTTAATTGAAAGCTAATTAGCTAATTTTTACAATCAAATACAAAAAACATGATACTTTTTCACTAATTAAGAAAATAAACAGGGGTTTCCCTCCATGGTTATTTTTAGTCGGGGAAATACCCTAGTTTTTTTTATACGAAACTGTGTATACCACCCTGATAAATCTCCTGTTTTCTTTTCACAGGAATTGTTATATTATGCAAAAAGAGGAATAACATGTCAATGTTCAATAGACAAGTGTCAACAACAAGGTATTTATTTTAATTTCTATGTTTTATGGACAGCTATCTCCAATGAATATGCAATATTGATATGATGGTCACCTGAATGGAGAGGTGCTAAACTTCTGGGTTAATTTATTTCAGAAAATAACACTTATTTATTAAAATTCTTGTGAAAATCATTAAACGATTATTTTTTTTCTCATAATTTTTTTCTCATAAATTTTTTGGCAGTTATTTTTTTTATACTTTTGAACCACAAATATCTTTTTTTTTATTCTTTTGTGCTCATTTATCTCTTTCCATTATTTTTGGGGCCTATATTCTGCCAACCCAAATCCAGATCCTTAGATATGGATAAAATTCAATCACATAGCAATCCAACAACAGCAATAAATGAAATACTTCTTAAAAGTGTCTCACTGTGAAAGTATAATGACATATATATAAACATTTTACTGTATATTTATTCACATAGTTTGGTTGCTAAGTGGGTCATGAAATCGACATGTTATCTGTTTATCACCTATTGAACTAGAGAGCTGTTTAGATAATAACCATTTGAATCAAGGGATACAGTTAAATTTGAGATATTTTGGCTTTAGTCATAATTTCATTGATTGGCACATAAATTGAACATCAAAAATAAAACACACTATAATAAGAAATTTACTAAAGAAAGAAATTTAAAAATATGTATATTGATGTTTATAAAGTACAAGTAATTGATATGATTAAGCTACAATTGACCCTTGTGTAATTTATTTCCATTCGAAAAAGAATATCACTGATAAATTTTTCTTTCTACTTTAATATTATCAAAAATTAATTCATCTAAAAAATATATAAATTGTAAGAAAAAATTAAACAATAAATTTTTTTTATGTAAGGCTACTCTTATGTTCATGGTACACAACTGAATTAGCATCTACTATTTGTGTTTTTAGTTAAGAGTTATTTATCTATATAAAAAAAAAATTGTTTCTGTTATTTATACAAAATGTAGTATCATACCTATATTGCAGTAAAACAAGTCAAAGAGAGCATAAAACCCTACACACTAGGACATTCTATCTTCACACAACACCATGAGATATACCTGACATCAGTAGTTGGTGACAGGAGAGATGTAACAGATATAATGATGATGGATGATGGTAGACTGGTGATATGTTTACCTTTACAGAGGAGACTACTGATCTGTAATACAGATGGATCAAAAGTAGACAGTATACCTGTACAGGGTCAACCATATCGTGTTGCAGCAGTCAACAACTCTACAGTAGCTGTTAAAATGTTAGTTAGTAAGTGTATAGAGATGTATGACATACACAACAAATTCAAACTTAAATCAATATCAGTACCTGGAATGTTGTGGAGGGAGAGTGGTATTACAACTATAAACAACAAGTTAGTTGTATGTGGTGAAGACAGACTCTGGGTCATAGATCATCAGACAGGAGGGGTGGTACAGACATTAAAGACTGACTGTACTACTGACAGGTTACATGGTTCTGATGACAGAATATTCTACTGTCATATCAACAACTACAACAACAAAAACAACCTGTACTGGTACAGTTATACTGATGACAGAAATCACACCCTAACGTTACCATCACAACCCATGAGGATGACAACATTACAAGATGGCAGTCTGTATGTGAGGTGTAGAGATGGATCAGTACAACATGTGTCAACTGATGGTAAACAGTATAAACCAGTGAAGACATTTCAATCCACTCCAGATTGGCATTATATGATTTATTATAATCTCATACAAAGAAAACTGGTGATCTTAGATAATGAACTTATTAAAATCTTCAATGAACTGTAATCATATATATCAATAATTTCATTCTTATATTGAAGTATTTGTTAAACGCAGTGATTATTATCGCTATACTGATGTCAATTAAGTTAGATATGATATTTTTGAGTACATTTGAATATTGAAAAAGAAATGTGAGGTGTGTGTCTACAATGCCATGGTTATATTGATCACATCACATCTTAACATTATCATCAACACCCATCAGGTTAATTACATTACAAGATTGCAGTATTTTGTATGTAAGTGAATAGTCCGTTCTGAGAGAAAGCAATAAAATCATCTAGAACTATTGTCCACTGGACTTCAATATATTTGCTGAAAAAAAATCTTAAAAATTCAATTTTTAAAAATTAATATTTTTTCCCCGATCTATGTTGATATATGATATATATCCTTTATATATCATCGGTTGAGCAATGTCTATTCATCATTTTTCATTGAAATCCTTCCCAAATATTTTCTTCTTTCCTTCTATAACTTACAGAGATTGTGTTTGCATAAAATATTTTTCTCAATTTTGTGAGATATGATTAGGGACTTTTCATTTTAATTTTTGTCACGAGTTTGGTATTTTTATGATTTTATGTATTATTTTTTACAGAAAACATAAATTTATTTCAAAATATATTTTATTTTAACTTTTATGAAAAAAAAGCATTCTATATACATGATATACATGTATGCCAGTCCCAAGTAAGCAGAATATAATTATATGCATGTAATTCAGAGGTTGTCTTTTGTTCTATATTATTTTCAATTTTTTTTTATGATTTTGTACATAAATCAGTGCATCATATGTTTTCTCCTTTGAATTTGTTTTTTCATGTTTTATAGCACATTATACCTTAATATAGGGTATTAGATAAAAGTATTTGCAAACTGTTCAAGGTTGTACAGTTACCTTCTTGATTCTTATAGATCTGCATATAAAGCATAACATCTGTGCAAAACTCATCCCAGTTCTACCTTTTTTTTTCTTTCCAGTTTTTGTTTTTTGATGCAAGACTGACAGACAGACATATGGACAAACAGACCGACAGACAGACATATGGACAGAAGGATGAAAAACTGACAGATTGATTAATTGATTATTGGTTGCTTAACATTCAGAATCAAATACTTCATGCATATTTAGGATGAGAACAAATTAACATTCTTTTTACACAAAGCATCAGATTTAAACTCCCCATTTTAAAAAGCCAGGCTGCATACGTGTACACCCTTGCACAAACAGACGGATGCCCCTCTCTCTTGGCTGGGACACACCAAACAGCCCATATATCTATTCCTTAATCACTTTTGGGGGTAGACAGACATAGAAATTAAAAATAAGAACTATTGTATTTTTTAAATGGAGCTCTATTATGATGCAGAAAACAAAACACTGACATTACCTTGCTGCTAAACTGGAAACCCATCTTTTCAATATTCCTTATAACTTTTCCTGTTTCTGTATCATACTGGTTACCTCTGCTATCATTAAAACTCCGCTGTAAATACAATAATATACCCATGAACACCTCCATAACCATATATATGGTCTGAAAATTTAATGTTACAATTAGATACTTGATTTATGAATTTGTATTTACAATGCCATATGTATATTTGTTTCATGTGTGTAAATTGATAAAAAAAAACATATGTATATTTCTTCAAATCATATTGGGAGGAATGTTTAAATCAGTTTAAAACAAAATCTTATTAAATGATATGAGTAAATAAGCACTAATACGGATAAATCAGCATGTTCATTACCGAAAACGTTTCACTGTCAATATAAATCAAGATTTGATACTACTCTTCGAACAGGGCCAATACAGAAAAAAGCGGGAAAAAAGCTGTATTGGCCCTGTATTGATCACGTTGTTTTAAAAGAAAAAAAGGGCCATACAGAAAAAGACGGGAAAAAAGCCGTATTGGCCCTGTATTGATTACAGTTTTTAGTTTTCTTATAATCATTTAATAAAAGTGTTATGAACTGGCTGTTTCTGTATTGGCACTGGTATAGATTCTCGGTCAGCTGTATTGGCCCTCGACCCTACGGGTCTCGAGGACAATACAGCAAACCTTGAATCTATACCAGTGCCAATACAGAAACAGCCAGTTATAATATTAACTTAAAATAAAGAGTTGTCTCCCATTACTTCTGTATCCCCCTTGAACACTTGTACTGCTTCAGATCCAGTCTGGGTATACAGCTGCTCATTAATAAACCTAAAATAAAGAGTTATCTCCCATTACTTCTGTATCTCCCTTTAACAACTGTACTGCTTCAGATCCTGTCTGGGTATACAGCTGTTCATTAGTAAATCTAAAATAAAGAGTTATCTCCAATTACTTCTGGAACCCCCGTTGAACAACTGTTCTGCTGCAGATCCTGTCTGGGCATACAGCTGTTGAATAATAAACCTAAAATAAAGAGGTATTTCCCATTTCTTCTGTATCTCCCTTGAACAACTGTTCTGCTTCAGATTCTGTCTGGGTATACAGCTGTTCATTAATAAACATAAAATAAATAGTTATCCCCCATTACTTCTGTATCACCCTTGAACAACTGTACTGCTTCAGATCATGTCTGGGAATACAGCTGTTCATTAATAAACTCAAAATAAAGAGTTATCTTCCATTACTTCTGTAGCCCCCTTGAACAACTGTTCTGCTTCAGATCCTGTCTGGGTATACAGCTGTTGAATAATAAACCTAAAATAAACAATTATTTCCCATTTCTTCTGTGTCACCCTTGAATAATTGTAGTGCTTCAGATCCTGTCTGGGTATACAGCTGTTCATTAATAAACCTAAAATAAAGAGTTATCTCCCATTACTTCTGTATCACCCTTGAACAACTGTACTGCTTCAGATCCTGTCTGGGTATTCAGCTGTTCATTAATAAACCCTAAAATAAAGAATTATCTCCCATTACTTCTATATCCCCCTTGAACAACTGTTCTGCTTCAGATCCTGTCTGGGTATACAGCTGGTCATTAATAAACCTAAAATAAAGAGTTATCTACCATTACTTCTGTAACTCCCTTGTACAACTGTTCTGCTTGCCTTCAGATCCTGTCTGGGTATACAGTTGTTCAATAATAAACCTAAAATAAAGATTTATTTCCATAACTTTGGAGTTTTTAAACCACTGATTACATACCATGCATTTTCTATTTAATTCTCAAAATATTATTTTCAGGATAAAATTTTGCTTCTAAAAACAGTCGAGTAAATAATAAAAACAAATTGAGTAGGTTAAAAAAAAGCCATCAACTAAAAATTCTTCAGAAGCAACTAGACCTCTATCCTGCCTTAAAACATATTTGTTGAAGACTGGGGTTGAGGTTGGAAGACATTTTGTTTAACATAGCCTATATAACTAACTTAAACCTAGCAGATTTCAGTTGGTCCATCATGCTTTCCCGTAAAGATACTGGAGGCTTATGTTTGTCTTTTCCTGACTTTTTCTAATCTTTCTCTGGGTTATGTTCATCTTTTTCGTTCTTGACCACTTGATTACCAGTAGACTGGTTCCCAGTCTCTGTTTTCCCTGTACTGTTAGAGTTATCCTTTGAATTGATACTTTCACCTAGAACTTTTTGTAGGGTTGATACTTTAAAAGGTAACTTTTTACTTGCTTTATCATCTCTGAAGTTATGCTTTTCAGTCTTATGAGCTTTAAACTTTTCAAAGTCACTTAGTGTTTTTTTTTCCTTCTAGAACTGTTTTCACAGACTTCTCTGTCTTGTTTAATTCTTTAACCTTTTTACTGCTTGTTTGAATTTTTGACACATCAATTGACTTTTGTGAACTTTTTTTTATGTAAATGTGATTTTATATCTTTAGACGATGTATTGGTTGTTTGTTCCGAATGAACTATTTCATCTTTTGACTTCTTGGAACTTTCCCCTTAAATATTGTAATATTATCAGCACCGCTTGTTTGTTCCGAATGAACTATTTCATCTTTTGACCTCTTTTTGGAACTTTTTGCTTTACTTATTTCAATGTGATCAGCACCACTTGTTTGTTCCGAATGAACTACACAAATGTAATTCATCTTTTGACTTCTTCTGTGAACTTTTTCCCTTACATATATTAGCAGCTTCAGCATTTGTTGTTTCTTCCGAATTAACTATTTCATTATTTGTCTTTTACTGTGAACGTTTTCCTTTCCATGTTTTAATATGTTCAGAACAAGCACCTGTAGTTTGTTCTGAATGAACTATTTCATCATTTGACTTCTATTGTGAACTTTTTCCTTTACATGTTTTAATATGTTCAGAACAAGCACCTGTTGCTTGTTCAGCATGAACTATTTCATCAGTTGAACTTAATGTTTTTGCGTTTTCCTTATTTCATCCAAATGTTTATACTTATTTTTCTTGTTTGAATTCTTTTTCTTTTTTCTTCTCTTTTTTGCTTCAATTTCAGAAGTTTCTGAATTTGAAACCTTTTCACCACCAGACTGTTCAACATCATTGTCATTTTCAGAATTTTCTTTCTTCATTTTTTTCATCCTTTTTTTTTTTACCTTTCTCAATTGTTTCAGGACTTACAGTATCAATCTCATTTTCTGGATCATGTTTCCTTTTCAATCTTTTCGTTGTTTCACTTGGTTTCTTTTCTACAATATACTTCCCTTAACTTTTAAATAGTTGCAGCTTTCCTAGCTTTGCTTCAGTTTTGAACTTTTTAGATTTAATATCTGTAATGCCATTATTTGTTTTATTATCCTCATCAATTTTACTTTGTTTTACTGGTTTACCTTCATCAACTTGTACAAGTTAAAGTTGAAGAGCATAGAGGACCAAAATTCCAAAAAGTTGTGCAAAATACGGCTTAGGTAATCTATGCCTGGGATAAGAAAATCCTTAGTTTTTCGAGAAATTCAAAGTTTGGTTAACAGGAAATTTATGGAAAAGACCAAATTATTGATATTCATGTCAAAACCGAAGTGTTGACTACTGGGCTGGTGATACCCGCGGGTAAACAAACAGTTAAATTGTTAAAAGGGGAACTTTGAAAAAACATATAATTAGGAAGGGACATGTAGCAAGTCTAACTGTGATGTTCACATATTCAAGGCGTTGCTGTCTGCAAGTTCTGTTAAAGACCTTTATTTTAGGAATTGAGTGTTTTTAATGTACTGAGTTTTAATGTTTTGTTTGTTTTTCCAATGATTGAGTTAAAACTGGAAAGTGTTGAGGTCATAAAAACAAGTTCAACCAACCCACATATTCATGCTCTTGTCTCAAGTCAGAATGTCTGCTGGCAGGTGCAATATATATCTTCATGTTTTTTTAGTAATTATCAAGTGTATTGGTAGATTTTCTAATAACAAATCAATTTTACAGATTTTTTTTACATGTAGTTTGAATAAAACAATGATACACGGAAATGATCTATACTATCAATAGTCAAAGGAAATAACCATATACAAATTGACAATATGCTAAGATCCTACATAATGGTATAAGACATTTTAAGAAAGTCATTTAGAAACTTCTAGATACGTATTTTCGCTATATTAGATAGTCTTCTGTGATATTTTTTTAATATTTATTGCATATTGCTATTCAATTAAAGTGAAACACCCTTTTAAACAAAGATTTCTTATTTTTTGTTGCACCATTCTTCTTGTTCATACTGTATTACCCTGAAAACATAATTTTCGTTTATGTATTTTCTGCAAAACAATGGTAAACAACTGACTATAATTAAGAAAACCCTATTGGTCTGTGTTCCACACTAAATATACATGTAGTTATCTGTTTTTTTTTTATATATGTCTGTTCCATATTTGACTTTATGCCAATGCTCATCCTTTCCAATATTGAATGGTTTTGACTGTCCCCCTTGGTATCAACTAAATCTGCACACTTTTTTCTTGTGATGCATATTTAGAACAGGGTACCTAGTAGTAAAATAACAAACCTCCATGGCATTTTTCATTATCCATAAAGCAAGTCCAGAACACAGAAAAACACCAACTAGAGGCTCTAAAGAGCCTGTGTCGCTCACCTTGGTCTATGTGCATATTAAACAAAGGACACAAATGGATTCATGACAAAATTGTATTTTGGTGATGGTGATGTGTTTGAAGTTCTTACTTTACTGAACATTCTTGCTTCTAACAATTATATCTGTAATGAACTTTGCCCATTAGGAACAGAGAAAAATATTTGGTAAAAATTTACATAAATTTACCAAATTAATGAAAATTGTTAAAAATTGACTATAAAGGGCAATAACTCCTTAAGGGGTCAATTGACCATTTAGGTCATGTGGACTTATTTGTAGATCTTACTTTGATGAACATTATCGCTGTTTACAGTTTATAGCTATCTATAATAGTATTCAAGATAATAACCAAAAACAGCAAAATTTCTTTAAAAATTACCAATTGGAGGGCAGCAACCCAACAACCGGTTGTCCAATTCATTTGAATATTTCAGGGCAGATATATATTGACTTGATTAACAATTTAACTCCTTGTCAGATTTCCTCTAAATGATTTGGGTTTCAGAGTTAAAAGCAAAAAACTACATTTTACCCCTGTTCTATTTTTAGCCGTGGTGGCCATCTTGGTTGGATGGCCAGGTCATCGGACACATTTTTCAAACAAGGTACCTCAAAGATGATTGTGGCCAAGTTTGAATTAATTTGGCCCAGTAGTTTCAGAAGAGAAGATTTTTGTAAAAGATAACTAAGATTTACGAAAAATGATTAAAAATTGACTATAAAGGGCAATAACTCCTTAAGGGGTCAACTGACCATTTCGGTCATGTTGACTTATTTGTAAATCTAACTTTGCTGAACATTATTCCTGTTTACAGTTTATCTCTATCTATAATAATATTCAAGATAATAACCAAAAACGGCAAAAATTTCATCAAAATTACCAATTCAGGGGCAGCAACCCAACAACAGGTTGACCGATTCATCTGAAAATTTCAGGGCAGAAAGATCTTGACCTGATAAACATTTTTACCCCACATCAGATTTCCTCTAAATGCTTTGGTTTTTGAGTTATAAGCCAAAAACTGCATTTTACCCCTATGTTCTATTTTTAGCCGTGGCGGCCATCTTGGTTGGTTGACCGGGTCACGCCACACATTTTTTAAACTAGATACCCCAAAGATGATTGTGGCCAAGTTTGGATTAATTTGGCCCAGTAGTTTCAGAGGAGAAGATTTTTGTAAAAGATCACTTATATTTATGAAAAATGGTTAAAAATTGACTATAAAGGGCAATAACTCCTAAAGGGGTCAACTGACCATTTCGGTCATGTTGACTTATTTGTAAATCTAACTTTGCCGAACATTATTGCTGTTTACAGTTTATCTCTATCTATAATAATATTCAAGATAATAACCAAAAACAGCAAAATTTCCTCAAAATAACCAATTCAGGGGCAGCAACCCAACAACGGGTTGACCGATTCATCTGAAAATTTCAGGGCAGATAGATCTTGACCTAATAAACATATTTACCCCATGTCAGATTTCCTATAAATGCTTTGGTTTTTGAGTTATAAGCCAAAAACTGCATTTTACCCCTATGTTCTATTTTTAGCCGTGGTGGCCATCTTGGTTGGTTGACCGGGTCACGCCACACATTTTTTAAACTAGATACCCCAAAGATGATTGTGGCCAAGTTTGGATTAATTTGGCCCAGTAGTTTCAGAGGAGAAGATTTTTGTAAAAGATTACTTATATTTATGAAAAATGGTTAAAAATTGACTATAAAGGGCAATAACTCCTAAAGGGGTCAACTGACCATTTCGGTCATGTTGACTTATTTGTAAATCTAACTTTGCCGAACATTATTGCTGTTTACAGTTTATCTCTATCTATAATAATATTCAAGATAATAACCAAAAACAGCAAAATTTCCTCAAAATGACCAATTCAGGAGCAGCAACCCAACAACGGGTTGACCGATTCATCTGAAAATTTCAGGGCAGATAGATCTTGACCTGATCAACATATTTACCACATGTCAGATTTCCTCTAAATGCTTTGGTTTTTGAGTTATAAGCCAAAAACTGCATTTTACCCCCATGTTCTATTTTTAGCCATGGCGGCCATCTTGGTTGGTTGGCCGGGTCACCGGACACATTTTTTAAACTAGATACCCCAATGATGATTGTGGCCAAGTTTGGTTTAATTTGGCCCAGTAGTTTCAGAGGAGAAGATTTTTGTAAAAGTTAACGACGACGGACGACGACGGACGCAGGACGACGACGGACGCAGGACGACGGACGCAAAGTGATGGGAAAAGCTCACTTGGCCCTTCGGGCCAGGTGAGCTAAAAAAAGGTTACAATCATGGTAACAAATTTAATATTTCGAAACTTAACTTTAATCCCACTCATTGTGTGACATTTTATGCATGTGACAACTAATCTTGTTTTCAAAAGAAGGAAAGGATACTGATGTATTAAAATTAAAAAGATATAGATTGCATGTTGGTGTAAATGTTGGCTCAACTGGCCAGTGATATTGTTGGCTTTTTTCAAAACTACCCCATCCCTTTTTTATTGGGAAAATATGCGTCATTTTTATCAAATTGGGAAATTTATAATAACCCATGAATTTGACTGGAACTTCAATTTGCAGACCCCCTTTCAAGAGGTAAACCCTTATTTGAAATAAGACCCCTTATTATCAGTGATGATACATATGTAGACCCTCAAATCTGCAAATACAGTCATTTTAGGCATGAACAAGAATGTGTCCAAAGTACACGGATGCCCCACTCGCACTATCATTTTCCATGTTCAATGGACCGTGAAATTGGATAAACAAGAATGTGTCCTCAGTACACGAATGCCCCACTCGCACTATCATTTTCTATGTTCAGTGGACCGTGAAATTGGGGTAAAATCTCTAATTTGGTATTAAAATTAGAAAGATCATATCATAGGGAACATGTGTACCAAGTTTGAAGTCGATTGGACTTCGACTTCATCAAAAACTACCTCGACCAAAAACTTTAACCTGAAGCGGGACAGACGGACGAACGAACGAACGGACGAACGAACGAACGGACGCACAGACCAGAAAACATAATGCCCCTCTACTATCGTAGGTGGGGCATAAAAATATAATTAGGCATTAAAATTAGAAAGATAATATCATAGGGAACATCTGTACTAAGTTTCAAGTTGATTGGACTTTAACTTCATCAAAAACTACCTTGACCAAAAACTTTAACCTGAACTTTGCACTATCATTTTTTATGTTCAGTGGACCATGAAATTGGGGTCAAAAGTTTAATTTGGCTTTAAAATTAGAAAGATCATATCATAAGGAACATGTGTACTAAGTTTCAAGTTGATTTGACTTCAACTTCATCAAAAACTACCTTGACCAAAAACTTTAACCTGAAGCGGGACAGACGGACGAACAGACGGACGGACGAACGGACGAACAGACACACAGACCAGAAAACATAATGCCCCTCTACTGTCGTAGGTGGGGCATAAAAATGTTTAAATAAGTGTTTTTCAGTTTCAATTCATGCAAAATAACTACTGAGACTGCACTGTGTGGGGAAAAATTGTCTTTTTGGGAATAATTTTAAGCCATTTTTTTTCCAAATTGGGATTTTTCTCCAGGGGAAAAAGCCTTTATTCTCCAGTAATTAAAGGCAAACAATATCACTGCTGGCGTATGCTAATACAACTGCATACTTGAAATACCACTGACTTTAGCTGGTCAACAACAGAGGTTTATTTCCTACCTTTCTATTTTGAATGAACAGAACAATATATTCAAGTGTTTTACAATGTTTTATGCTCTTTACAAAAGACATTACCCACTAGACCTGCAAGTATCACTAATAAGAATACATCTGTTAATAAGAAAACAATTTAATTGGTTATACTAGTATTTTAAACGCGCGTCTGGAGTATACTAAATTTATTCCTGGTATCTATGATGAGTTTATTTACTAGCTCTTTAAAATATTTTGGGTACATCTGAAGTATATTTTTCAGAAATATGGGTTGGTCACCTGCATTATTATTATCCATATTCTAACAGTTTGTTTGCCATTAAATATGTACACATAAATCCAGCAGCAATAACATAAAAATTATCAATAAAAATAATCTAATATAGAAATAAGAATGACAAAAACACATGGGTTAAAATGTGCTATTACTGTAATTTTATTTCGACAAAAGCACTTATTGTTCATAATAATATTGCATAAACCTTTAGTTAAATTCCATTATTTAAAAATAAAGCATTAATACACATCATTATACATGCACAAATTTATAGGTTAAACTCTTCTTTTAAATGCCCTGTTTTTTGGTAGACACAGTTGCTATCATTACAGCATTCTATAACAACAAGAACATATGCAGCTGTTAACCTAACTAAATTATTAGAAATAACATGCATTACACTTGTAACGGACTGATATAAGACAAGTAGGTGCCATACACGAGGCACCATATAACAAAATTATAGTGTTGTATAGAACATTGAATACAATACTTATCATACAAAATTGACAGAACAGTATTTTGAAATAAAACCAAGCTTAATTTCAATTGGAGTGCATAATTTGGAGCAGCTTAAGGAATGATCTTGGTGGTATAGCTCCAAAATGTAGTACATATTATGATCTTTGTCGTTCAAATCAATAACATTATTAAAAGATTAAAAGAATTCCTCAAAAAATTATAGACCAGCCGACTTTTATTTTAATCATATTAACATATTTATATCATATTTATATCATCTTGTTTTAACAAATATGAGACATTATCGCTATTTTGTGCATTTTTCTTTTGATCTTTTTTTGTGATAATTTTCATATCATGCTTCTCGCTTGAGATGGAAAAATTATCGCTAGAAACTAAGGAGGCCATGTGGCGTTGCTAACGAAATTGACATGAAATTGACAACGTCGTCATAGGTAAAATAGCGATAAACAGATTATCATTGGTCATCTCAACTCGATTGCTTTTCTCACTTTCGCTGTACCAGCTCAAGCGAGAAAATCAATCTCGTTGAGATGATCAACGATAATCTATAATTATCTTTTCTGGTAAACACATTGGTCTAACTGTATATTAGGCGTGACATTATCTTTTCTTGTATACACATTGGTCTAACTGTATATTAGGCGTGACATTATCTTTTCTTGTAAACACATGGGTCTAACTGTATGTTAGGTGTGACATTATCTTTTCTTGTATACACATGGGTCTAACTGTATGTTAGGTGTTAGTTCTTCTGGTGTACCAATCTTCTTAAAATCTGCCAGTATAAACATTGCATTGCTTGTGTCCTAAAATAAACACAAAAAACACATCAATTATTAAATCATTTTAGCTTGTACAGGTATTTATAAAACTAAGAGATGTGAAGAAATATGTACATATCATATAAGAATATCCTTTGATCACCTTGTCTTTGTGACTCTGGATCACAGTTTATTACCTTTGTCCATGTGCACCTTTTGTGCTGTTGCAATGTAAAGTAAACATCATGAAACCAATCAAGCAATCCTTATGCATCACCAACGAGGAAGACGAGATAATGACTTTTTGAACATTCATTTAAAATATTCCTATCCATGTCTTTTTGGTTGAGTGTGAAGGAACACAATACATTATGGTTTAATATGGATATAACATTAACTAGAAGACCAAATGTCATAGATATAGTATTAAGAAAATAATCTCCTGATTTTGGACAGGTATATATTAGGTTTACATGGTTTACATGTATATGCAGCAAATTGGATGTATTAGCTGGACCCAAATCCATTTTAATGTGGAACAGGGTTTTTCAATACAAAAAAAAAATTAGCAAGTAGCTTCTCTCTAAGGGTTCATTCTAAGCCATAAGAAGCACTTATTTTGGACAACTTGAATCTGATTTATTTGGTAAATAAACCTTCCACATTTAATGAAACAAAAAAAAAGTACTTCTCACATAAACGTGTCATATTATATATGAGAAATGTTTTCCTTTAAAAAGAAAGTAACTCCTGGATAATAAAATAATTTCCATGTTCGGGACATGGATAAATATACCAACAATTAATTTGCCATGGCCTAAAAATTTATTTGGGTTATCTAAATTGTTAATGTTTAACTTGCTTATTAGTGATTTTACACAAAATAAAGTTTTTATATCATAAATAACATTCATCTCTTATCTTATCTTATGTTATCTTATGTTACTTTTAATAGAAAAGGGGGTTTCCAGTAGATAACATTGTTTTACAATCATTCACTGGAAAATACTAATTACCAGGTACAGAAAATATGATCACAATACATAAATTACATCTTAAAAGATTGGTGTCTTCCAATAATTAAATTACATTATATACCTTACCGCAGTTAATTTAATTTCACTGAACTATTTACTTTCACTTTCTACTATTTATTTGTGCTTCTCCTGATTATTCAAAATGGTGGTTGTTGATATGTCAAAACTTTTGTCTATTAAAACTAAAGAACCTTAGTGAGCTCGCTCACATATCCCACGTCCCCACATAGTCACTGGAAAAATAAAATAACTGTAGGAAAAAAATTATAAGATAAAAAATATGGTTCATAATTATCCTCTGAAACCACACAACATAATTCCATGAAACTTTGTAGATAACAAGAACACACTATGTAGATGTGCATATTAACAGGAAATTTATGATTCAGGTATTTTTCAAAGAGTTACATCGCTTTGAACTCAATTGCCTCAATATACTACTGCAACAGTTTGTCAACTTCGTTTTCTTGTTTGAACTGTTTTATATTGTTCATGTTTAGGTTTATAATAGCGGACTAGATTGTGTGAGTTTAACTCGTTATTGAAGGCAGTATGGTTGATTATAACTGCTTACATGTACCACCGCACATCTCTTTATCATTTATATTTATTTGTTCTGGAATTTAACTAGAACCTCATATAAAACTAATTGAATTAAATATGTCCAAACCATGTATTGACATTTTTTGTCAACAAAAATCTTTGATTTTTTAATCTAATTAACTATTTTCAAGATTAAATTCTCCTTGCTTTTAATTTCCATTCCATATTTTATTTTATCTAAAAACTTTGTATTCATTCTTGTCGTAAAGTTGTTATAGCAGTTGGTTGATTTTGCTAAGACTTTCTATATATTATATTCCATATTCAAAGGACATCATTTTACTTATATGCTTGTCTGACAATATTGAGAAAATTTGTTAATTTTAAGAAATGGAAGATGAAAGCATAGCAGTCATTTAAATTGGTATAGAGTTACCACTAAAATATACTAAATTTGCATTTTCATTCTTAATTTGAACTCTTTGTTTGGACAGTACTCATGCATTTTAAATTATAGAAAAAAAAGCAACTGTTGTGGATGATGATCTTAAATGGTTGTTTTCTTGTTTGATAGAACAAATCAGATTACTAGAAAAAACTAACTTGTGATAACAAATATATAACATATTGCAAAAACCGATCAATACTTATCAATACACAAAGGAGTAGGTCCAGTAAGACCCGTTTTTGGCCCGAAAATATAGCAGTTTTACAAAATTGTTATAATGTAGAGTTTTAGTTCTTTATTAGACAGTAAAATGCTTCTGCTACATAAAGATGGACTGTTATTGACATTACAATACACATATATCCAGTACTAGCACCAGAAAGTCATGCTTAATTACTGAAATCTTCACAATTCTAGCATTTTAGTTAAATTTTAGACGGTTTTCGTGTAAAAGAACGTGGCCGCATTCGTGTTCATCCTTAATATTGAAATGTAAGTTGTATTTTGTGATAATACATAACATACATAAAGGTTGAAGATGAACACGGATGCTGCCACTTTCATTTTTGACAAAAACAACCTGAAAAGAGACATTTTTCGGGATATTTGGTAGATTTTTTATATATATTTGAGCTTGAATCGGATCGTTTTTAATGACTAAATCAGTTAAAATCTTTCACATAAACAAATTGATTCAAATGAATTAGACACTCAAGTGTTTACAAAGTGGTCAAAATCTTTCATCAGATGAATCTGAAATTTGAGGCCAAAATCAGTCCTTACCGGACCTACTCCTTTAATAATAATTAAGAATAATATTTCTGTGTAATTTTCAGGATGGACAGAGAGGACCGTAGACGTTACTTTGTGGTGGGATCTGTCATCATAGAAGTGGTCACACCAATACTACAACAACGTATAAAGGACGACCAAACATTCCGTGTGTTTGGCACTCTACAAGACTACCTCAACAACCCACAGATCAAACATATCCTATTCCATCTAAGGCATAACAATGTTTGGTGCTGTAATGATACCAATAACTGTGTACATAGTGGATCACTTCCACTGAACTACAGACAGTGGAATACCCTGTACAGTAAGACAACAGGTCCATGTCGCCACAACTGTCATTGTAAATACACAGCTAATCTTGTTCAGCTTGATGACCCTGACATCAGCTTGTGCTGTGTATTTTTACTCAACTGTTGTAACCTTACATCAAATGAATATAACACTATTCAGAACTTACGACAGATGAAAAATAATTTTCTGAGTCACAACACTGAAGGTGCAATAACAGCTGATGAGTACAAATCAGTATGGTCAGACCTGACAGCTTATGTTCTACAGCTTGATTATACCAAGGGAGACACCTTAATAAGGATAGAGAACAGACCGCTAGATGAAGCACTCTGTCATAAATATAATGCTATACTACTAGATATTCACCAAAAACTTGACGAGGTATGTTTTGAAAACATTGGCTCAATGAAAGTACAAGGTATCTTTTTTTATCTTCATCTTCTATTATTAGATGCTCTTATTTTAAAAAAAAATGTGTCTTTTCATATAAATGATGATGTGCTACTGACTACAGAGCCCTATATTTATAATTTATAATTCAGGATTTGAAAAAAACTCTATAAATCACTATATGGTAGAATAGAATAGAATAGAATCAAATGAAAACCACATGAACCAGGAATCATTCAACATTCCCATGACAATGTTCTGTGTATTGTGGAGAATGTTATAGGTTACAATACACCATTAGATTTTATGGGCGCAGCCATTTTATGAGCATAACATGGTATTCAGAATTAAAAGTATGGCAAATCCTGATTGGTCGATATGTTTGCCCCTTATTTTTTATTATTAGAGACTTGGTGTACTCTGCTTTATACAAAAGGCAAAATAAAAATTATTCCGTAGCCCTAAAGGCACTGAAATGACTTTTCAACGCTAGGAGAAGACACTTATTTTTAAGGGCAAAATTGATAGGCATGGGAGACAAAAATATGCTAAGAAAAGTAACGCGAATCTATATTTTTTGGTCCAAAAATATAGATTCGCGTTACTTTTCTTAGCATATTTTTGTCTCCCATGCCTATCAATTTTGCCCTTAAAAATATGTGTCTTCTCCTAGCGTTGAAAAGTCATTTCAGTGCCTTTAGGGCTACGGAATAATTTTTATGGGGCTGACCATAACTTTTCTTTGATTCTAGCAAGGTTTCGTTAAAAATATCAACTTTCTAAAGTCTGTATCTCGAAAAAGGCTACCATTGTCGCCTATGGGGAAAATAATTGTTTATTTCAATCTTAACAGCATCGACATTTCTTTATCATAGTGCTCAAAACGTGTCAAAAACAGTCATTTTACTTGACATTTGATGTGAAACCGTATTTTTTGGTGACAAATGAAATATTGATTATCTAGTTTTTAAGCTATAGTCTGTTTTATATTTGTATTGCGTTTAACCTTAGAAACAAGGATGGGCTCGACTTTTGACTTACTGTGGAACAAATATGTCATTTTCTGAAGTTCTGCTGATTTGTTCGAAAAGAGCAAGTACACGTCTGGAGTTTGTGGATATAAATCGATTTTTAAACATAACAATCTCGACCCAAGTGCTGTTATCGAAATTACCAAATTCAGCGAAAATGTACGGATATGATCCCCTTCGAACATTGAAATGTTCACACGAATAACAAACTAAAAGAAAAAGAATAAGAAGGCCATTTTGTAGTTAACAAACAGTTATTGATGTCAAAACACAAATATTTACACATATTCCATATTTTGAAATGCTATAGTCTGTTTCAAAAATATATTTTTATACGAAAATGGTTTTATTTAAAATTGTTGTTCAAAATTCACCGTAGTAGTTATATATTGGATTGTTTTTGGTATCAATATAATCAGTACTTGATGATATATAAAGAATCATTGAAGAAAGTGGGCATTATCTTCAGTCCCTTTGTAACAGTACCGCATTTACTCAACAAAACAGTTTTTTTTTCTTCACATTTTTCGACTGGGGTCACCTCCGATAAAAAATTGTGAAAATTCAGAGAGTAAAGCCAGAACGGTTTGAAGATGATTTATTTGTGGCATATATATTTGTGCATCTAACGCACTATTAATTGCACGATACAAGAAAGTATTAAATACCGTATAGGTTACAATACACAATTAGATTTTATGGGCGCAGCCATTTTATGAGCATAACATGGTATTCAGAATTAAGAGTATGGGGAATCCTGATTGGTCGATATGTGCCCGTTATTTTTTATTATTAGAGATTTCGTGCACTCTGCTTTATACAAAAGGCAAAATAAAAATTATTCCGTAGCCCTAAAGGCACCGAGATGACTTTTCAACGCTAGGACAAGACACATATTTTTAAGGGCAAAATTGATAGGCATGGGAGACAAAAATACGCTAAGAAAAGCAACGCGAACCTATATTTTTTGGACCAAAAAATACTGTCCTAATAACTTTTCTTTGATTCTAGCAAGGTTTCGTTAAAAAAATCAACTTTCTAAAGTCTGTATCTCGAAAAAGGCTACCATTGTCGCCTATGGGGAAATTAATTGTTTATTTCAATCTATATTGGATTTTCCACCATATATATATCAAATTATTTTCACTTCGCCTGTAAAAACCATTAAACCTGCTGCATTTATCATGTTATTATGCATCTGTAAGCTGGTACATTTGTACAGTCCTTGGCATTTGTTGATGTGGTTCATAAGTGTTCTCATTTCTCATTTTGTTTTAGGTCAACAGGGCCAGAAGGGCCCCATGTGAGCTTATGCAATCACATTGCGTCCATCATTGTCCATCCTCATCATAAACTATCTAAAAAATCTTCTCCTCTGAAATTACTGGGCCAAATACATTCAATCATTAACTAAATGTTCCTTAGGGTTTCAAGTTTATAAATTGTATCCAACATTTTAATCCATTGACAAACATAGTTATTTCATTGCAATCTCCTTATTTTTATATTCCGCTGAAAATAGAGGGTTAGTAAAATTCATAGGAGATAAGGCAGAAGATGGAGTCCTCTATGGATTTTACTAAATTTCTATGGATTTGTAGGGGTTCAGAAGTGAACTGTAAACAAAAATGATCGCATGCAAACCTTTTTTGCTGAGTTTTGTAGAAAAACAATGAAGTACGTCACCATTTATAGTAGAAGTGCCCCCCCCCCCTATATAATCTACTGATCAAAAGGGTGTCACCACATGACAGCTTTGAACCGATCACAATGTGATAATAAACCCGCAAAAAAAAATTTCATTGTAAGACTGTAATATATATGGACATATGTAACATGCAAGATTCTTCAAGAACATGTATGTATGAGTGACACCTAGCATACCCCTTGACAGCATAACAATCATACTTTCCTTTTGTCAATTGAATTCATTAATCAATCCTCTATTTCATCTGATAAAAATGTCACATTTAACTAATTTTAGATTGGTGCATCAATCCAAGGAGTTGATGAAACCATTCAAAGAATTGACACCACCACCAATGCAATAGGTAGAACAGTTCAGAGAAATGAAACTGCTGTAAATAGAATAGACCATACTGTCACAGGAACTAATATAGCAGTAATGGGAATACAAGCTACCATGGAGGTAAATTGATAAAGAAAAGTCTTTTAAAATTACTTTATTTCTTTTTGTTATCTTTGTTGTCTGATTTATGTAACCTGCTATATGACTAACTTTTGGTTTTTTTTATATTCTATACTATATTGTCTGATTACCTGCTTCATGACTAACTTTTGTTTTTTTTTATATTCTATACCGCATTTTTGCGCCTGTCCCAAGTCAGGAGCCTCTGGCCTTTGTTGGTCTTGTATTATTTTAATTTTAGTTTCTTGTGTACAATTTAGAAATTAGTATGGCGTTTATTATCACTGGACTAGTATATATTTGCTTAGGGGCCAGCTGAGGGACGCCTCCGGGTGCGGGAATTTCTCGCTACATTGAAGACCTGTTGGTGACCCTCTGCTGTTGTTTTTTATTTGGTCGGGTTGTTGTCTCTTTGACACATTCCCCATTTCCATTCTCAATTTTACTAGTATACAAATTAATCATCCTTTATGAAAAAACTCATTGGTGTAAAAACTAATGGTAACAATGAAGTTAAGTGCTTCTCTTACAACAACTCACAATGTATAAAACTTATGAACTTATCAGTTTTAGTAAAAAAATTAAAGTAATAATGTTAGGCTACATGAACAAAATGTGCATATTAATCTCATGGCAAATATAGGCAAGAGTAGTATACCGCTGTTCGAAATTCATAATTCAATAGAGAAAAAACAAATCCTGTTTACAAACTAAAACTAAGGGAAAATGTATCAAATATATGAGAACTACGACACAACAGAAACAAAACATTAAAATGTAACACACACAGAAACAAACTATAATATAACAACTGCCATTTTCCTGACTTGGTACAGGGCATTTTAAAAACACTAGAGGCGCTAAAGAGCCTGTGTCACTAACCTTGGTCTATGTGCATATTAAACAAAGGACATAGATGGATTTGTGACAAAACTGTGCTTTGGTGATGTGTTTGTAGATCTTACTTTACTGAACATTCGTGTAAGATTTTTGTAAAAGTTAACAACGACGGACGACGGACACCGGAGGCCAAGTATTGGGAAAAGATCACTTGGCCCTTTGGGCCAGGTGAGCTAGAAAATGGTGGGTTGAACCTTGTATTGTTCTTTAGGTGTCAATTGACCATTTTCGCACCACTTGCTCTAAATGCTTTGGTTTCAGAGATATAAGCCAAAATGTAGAACCAGAAAGCATAATGCCCCTCTTCTATTGTAGGTGGGGCATAAAAACTGAAATCAGGTCGTGTGAACACCCATTAAGACATGATCCATGCACATTTTATCTAATCAAAACTATGAAATTTATAGGTTTTTAAATGACCTTTTCAAAAAATCTTGTTTCAGTGTACACACTCCTGATTTTAAAACAGCTGCAGTGGCTGAAAATAAGTTTTTAATTTTCATGACCAAAAAACAGGATGTTTACAGTGTTGTCTCCCCTTAAAACATGTATATCTAATATTGTTTAGAAATATTTTCAATCAGTCAATCTGTTTCAATTGAAAGCTAATTAAATAATTTTTACAATCAAATACAAAAAATAATGACACTTTTTCACCAATTAAGTAAATAAACCGGGGTTTCCCACGATAGTTATTTTTAGTCAGGGAATTACCCCTAATTTTTTTTTATACAAAACTGTTTATAGCACCCTGATATATCTCCTGTTTACTTTTCACAGGAATTATTATTTTATGCAAAAAGAGGAATAGCATGTCAATGTTCTACTGACAAGTGTCAACCACAAGGTATTTACTTTAATTTCTATGTTTTATGGACAATTATCTCCAATGAATATGCAATATTGATATGATGGTCACCTGAATGGAGAAGTCCGAAATTTCTGGGGATTTTTATTTTAAAAAATAACACTTATTTATTAAAATTCTTGTGAAAATTATTAAACGATTATTCTTTTCTCATAATTTTTTGGCAGTTAATTTTATATACTTTTAAACCACAAATATCTAAACAAGAGTGCACACACAGAAATGTCTCGCCTTCTTTACTAATCATTGATATTATGTTGATACTCCTAAATCTAAAGCTTTATTACTACTGTCACATAGACTTAACATGAACCATGAAAATGAGGTCAAGGTCAGTTGAACCATATGCCAGGCAGACATGTACAGCTAACAATGCTTCCATACAACAAATATAGTTGACCTATTGCTTATAGTTTAAGAAAATAGACCAAAACACAAAAACTTAACACTGGGCAATGAACCTTGAAAACCAGGTCAAGGTCAAATAAAACCTGCATGACTGACATATAGATCATAAAATATTTCCATACACAAAATATAGTTGACCTATGACATATAGTATTAGATAAAAAGACCAAAAACTCAAAAACTTAACTTTGACCACTGAACCATGAAAATGAGGTCAAGGTCAGATGACATCTGCCCGCTAGACATGTACACCTTACAATCATTCCATACAACAAATATAGTAGACCTATTGCATAAAATATGAGAAAAACAGACCAAAACACAAAAACTTAACTATAATCACTGAACCATGAAAATGAGGTCAAGGTCAGATGACACCTGCCAGTTGGACATGTACACCTTACAGTCCTTCCATACACCGAATATACTAGACCTATTGCTTATAGTATCTGAGATATGGACTTGACCACCAAAACTTAACCTTGTTCACTGATCCATGAAATGAGGTTGAGGTCAAGTGAAAACTGTCTGACGGGCATGAGGACCTTGCAAAGTATGCACATACTAAATATAGTTATCCTATTACTTACAGTAAGAGAGAATTTAACATTGCAAAAAATCTGAACTTTTTTTTCAAGTGGTCACTGAACCATGAAAATGAGGTCAAGGACAATGGACATGTGACTGACGGAAACTTCGTAACATGAGGCATCTATATACAAAATATGAAGCATCCAGGTCTTCCACCTTCTAAAATATATAGCTTTTAAGAAGTGAGCTAACACCGCCGCCGCCGCCGTAGCCGCCTCCGCCACCGCCGGATCACTATCCCTATGTCGAGCTTTCTGCAACAAAAGTTGCAGGCTCGACAAAAATGTTATTCTTTTGTGCTCAATTATCTCTTTCCATTATTTTTGGGGCATATATTTTCTATTCTGTCCATCGAAATCTTGATCCTTAGATATGGATAAAATAGCAATTCAATAACACCAATAAATGAAATACTCCTTAAAAGTGTCTTACTGTGAAAGTATAGTGACATATGTTTTAACATTTTACTGTATATTTATTTACATAGTTTGGTTGCTAAGTGGATCATGAAATCAACATGTTATCTGTTTATCACATATTAAACTAGAAAGCTGTTTAAATAATAACCATTTGAATCAAGGGATACAGTTAAATTTGGGATGTTTTGGCTTTAGTCATAATTTAATTGATTGACACATAAATTGAACATATCAAAAATAAAACACACTATAATAAGAAATTCAATAAAGAAAGAAATAAAAAAAAATATGTATAGTGATGTTTATAAAGAACAAGTAATTGATATGATTAAGCTACAAAATTGACCCTCGTGTAATTTATTTCCACCCAAAAAAGAATATCAATAATTTTATTATTAAAAGGATAAAAGATAAATGTTTCTTCTACTTTTATATTATCAAACATTAATTAATCTAAAAAAAATATATAATTGTAAGAACAAATCATACAATTAATTTTTTTTTATGTAAGGCTATTCTTATGTCCATGGTACACAACTGAATCAGCATCTACTATTTGTGTTTTTATTTATTTATTTATTTATTGTATAGTATCATACCTATATTGCAGTAAAACAAGTCAAAGAGAGCATAAAACCCTACACACTAGGACAGTTTATCTTCTCACTACACCATGAAATAAACCTGATAACAGTAGTTGATGATGACAGTGTAACAGATATAGTGATGATGGATGATGGTAAACTGGTGATGTGTGAACCTCATCAGGATAGACTACTGATCTGTAATACAGATGGATCACAAGTAGACAGTATAGATGTACAGGGTATACCAAACAGTGTTACAGCAGTCAACAACTCTACAGTAGCTTTTACAATGTATGATAGACAGCGTATAGAGATGTATGACATACACAGTAAACTCAAACTTAAATCATTAACACCACCTGGAATGTTGTGGGGGTGTAGTGGCATTACAACTATTAACAACAAGTTAGTTGTATGTGGTGAGGACAGACTACGGGTCATAGATCATCAGACAGGAGAGGTGGTACAGTCAAAACCGACGAACTGTACTCCTGGCAGGTTACATGGTTCTGGTGACAGAATATTCTACTGTCATTACAACAACTACAACAACAACAACAAGCTGATCTGGTACAGTTATACTGATGACAGACATCACACCCTAACATTACCATCACAACCCATGAGGATGACTACATTACAAGATGGCAGTCTATATGTGACGTGTGGTGATGGATCAGTACAACATGTGTCATCTGATGGTAAACAGTATAAACCAGTGAAGACATTTCAATTCACTCCAGGTTGGCATTATATGATTCATTATAATCTCATACAAAGAAAACTGGTGATCTTAGACATGTTAGATAATAAACTTATTAAGATCTTCAATGAACTGTAATCAAATATTTCAATAACTATATTCTGATATTGAAGTATTTGTTAAACTCAATGATTATTATCACTATATTGATGTCAATTAAGTTATATATGATATTTTTGAGTACATTTGTACATTGAAAAGGAATGTGAGGTGTCTAAAATGCCATGGTTATACTGATGACATCACATCTTAACATTATCATTAACACCCGTCAAGTTAATCACATAACAAGATGGCAGTATTTTGTATGTAAGTGAACAGTCAGTTCTGAGGGAAAGCAATCAAATCAATTAGAACTATTGTCCATTGGACTTCAATATATTTGCTGAAAAAAATCTTAAATATTCATTTTTTTAAAATTAAATATTTTTTTCCTCGATGTATGCATATGTTGATATATTATGTCATTAATATATCATAGGTATAGCAATGTCTATTTATTATTTTTCATTGAAATCTTCCCAAAATGTTCATTTTTCCTACTGTAACTTACAGAGATTTTGTTTGTATAAAATATTTTTCTCACGTTTTGTGAGATATGACTAGGGACTTTTCATTTGAATTTTTGTCAGAGTTTGGTATTTTTATGATTTTATGTATTACTTTTTACAGAAAACATAAATTTATTCCAATTTTCATTGGGTATTTATCTCAAAATGTATGATATTTTGTTTATTGTGTAAGTAATTATTAATTTCTTTTTGTATGCAAAATCTTCATATACATGGAGGAAATAAAGATTCATTCATTATACATGTATGCCAGTCTCAAGTAAGCAGCATATAATTATATGAATGTAATTCAGAGGTTGTCTTTTGTTGTTCTACATTTATTTTCATTTTTTATTATAATTTTGTACATAAATCAGTGCATCATATGTTTTCTTCTTTGAACAATTTTTTTTTCATGTTTTATAGCATATTATACCTCAATATAGGGTATTGGTTTTGCAAATTGTTCAAGGTTGTACAGTAACCTTCTTGATTCTTATATATTGATCATAATGCATAACAACTGTGCAAAACTCATCCCAGTTCTACCTTCTTTTTTTTTCTTTCCAGTTTTTGTTTTATTGTTTGCAAGACCGACAGACAGACAGACAGACATATGGACAGAAGGATGAAAAACTGACAGATTGATTAATTGATTATTGGTTGCTTAACATTCAGAATCAAATACTTCGTGCATGTTCAGGATGAGAACAAATTAACACTCTTTTTACACAAAGCATCAGATTTAAACTCCCCATTCTGAAAGACCAGGCTGCATACTTGTACACCCTGCACAACCAGACGGATGCCCCTCTCTCTTGGTTGGGACACACCAAACAGCCCATATATTTATTCCTTAATCCCCTTTGGGGGTAGACAGACATAGAAATTAAAAATAAGAACTATTGTATTTTTCATATGGGGCTCTATTATGATGCAGAAAACAAAACACTGACATTACCTTGCTGCTAAACTGGAAACCCATCTTTTCAATATTCCTTATAAATTTCCCTGTTTTCTGTATTCTACTGGTTACCTCTGCTATCATTAAAACTCCACTGTAAATAAATAACATACCAATTAACACCACTATAACCTCATATGTGGTCTGAAAATGTAATGTTACAATTAGATAGTACTTGATCTACGAATTTGTATTTACAATGTCATGTGTATATTTGTTTCATGTGTGTAAATTAATAAAAATAACATATGTATATTTCTTCAAATCATATTGGGAGGAATGTTTATATTAGTTTAAAACAAAATCATATCACTGCTCTTTCAATGTAAAACTTTTATTCCCAAAAGGGAGGTTAGGACATGAAAGATAGTATCATGCATTGTCATCATTGTCATCATTGTCATCACTGTCATCATTGTCATCATTGTCAACATTGTCATCAGTGTCATCATTGTCGTCATTGTCTTCATTGTCATTATTGTCATCATTGTCATTATTGTCATCATTGTCCATTGTGACAGTTGTTGTCCATTTGTTTGATGTGTTTTATCCTTTTGATTTTGCCATTTGATTTGACTTTCCGATTGAATTATTGAATTTTCCTCGGAGTTCAGTATTTTTGTGATTTTACTTTTTATTGCTAAATTGCATTATGTATCAAAATATGCAAAATAAAAGTCGACTCATTGTGTTCTGCTAATCTACAATCATGACAATACAGAATGTATCACCATTTAGAGATTATTCAGTATTTGGATATTGATGTCTACATTAAATTATATATACCCTTTCTTCAACACTCTGTTAGCTTCTGTCAAATAGTCTACCAAATTTGTCCCCATTAATGACAAACAAAACACAGCAATATCCAATGAGCTGTCTTTCAATGGAATCTGGAAAAAATAATGATGCTTCCGTTGATAATGTGATTTAAATACACAAGGGACCTTTCCCTAGATGCTGGATTAGTGAAGTAAATCGTTGACAACAGAAGTGCATTAAGCTGTGGAACACAAAAAAATATATAAATACACATATTTTATGTATAAATCTTTTGATACTAAACTATAAGTATTTAAACGAGTACAATGTATTACAAAAACAATGTATAACAGGAAAGTTGAATATGTGTTTTCATGTAAGCATCTTTGTTTTCTTAATTTTTAGCATTTTTTAAACAGGTAACTAACTTACAAAGAAAAGTGTACATTGGAATTGTTTTCAAAATAGTTGCATTAAGCAATAACATATATATATAGGTTTGCATTGGTCTTTTTCTGTTTTTATATCTTTGTTAATAAAGTATTTTAAAAATAATTCCACCTTAATATGTAATAATGCTGTATTTTGATTGGATGAGAAACATGGTATTTTTCACCAATTTCTATATATTGAGATTTTCTTTTCTCTGCCGGGTTATTTGCCATTAGGGAATTCCATATGCTGGGGTATTTGCTAGCAAATACCATGGCAGATGGGAAATACCCTAGCATATACCATGGCAGATGGGGAATACCATGTCCAAAAATAACTCAATGAATTATTTCTATTCTAATATGACAAATTCATGGTCATTCTCAATATATGGTTCCAGATGAAATATTAAGTATAAAAAGCATCATTATTGAATTTGGACTGAATGGCGTAAAAATTTGGGGAATGACGTCATAAATAAAACTGAACGGAAACAAATTATCAACCAGTCACATAAAACTGGAATCCACTTGTATTACGCTTTACTGAAACTGATGAACAAAGTGTAGCAGTCAGCCGAGAACCAGCTTATTATCATAAAAAGGAAGATATATATACAGTGTATACAAAAATTATACATTCAAGTCGAAGTTTCATATGATACCTTGTTATAATAAACTTTCTGAGTCCACATTCGGTGGAATTAAACAATTGTATCATGCTTACAAGGGGTATTTGCCAAAAATACCGGATTCGAGGTAATCAAATTTCCCTCGCCTAACGGCTCTGAAAATTTGCACCTCTCAACTTTGGCAAATACCCCTTGTAAGCATGATATATTTGTATAGTATAGAATGCATGCATGTAAAGTTATAAATGGTTTAAAAATAAGTTTAATAAATAATTAAAGAAAAAACATCTTCCTTTATGTTTGTCAATATGAATAAATAAACATTGGACACAAATATATGAAACCAGAACCAACAGATACTTGTAAGATTAACATGGGTCAAGTATCCAAATCCCCAGTATTATTTTTAACTGGGTTTCTTTACCATCAACTAATCTGGTACCTTTTCAATATTACAAACTGTCACATGTTCATTCAAAGCCACAAGATCAAAGGAGTGTACTTTGTTAGGTACATTTCTGGCTATCTTAGCATCACCACACCCAAAATCTCCTATAACTGCTGTACTGGCACTGAAAAAGAAAGGTGAACTTTGTTAGGTACATTTCTGGCTATCTTAGCATCACCACACCCAAAATCTCCTATAACAGCTGTATTGGCACTAAAAAAGAAGGAAAGTATCTTCCTTACAAAAATATGTGGTCTGTCACAGATTTTACACTTAAAAGGATATAGATTGATAACTGTTTCAAGTATGGATAAAAACATACCCATCATTTTGTTACTTGGATATCTTGATTCTGTGCTCTGATCTCCATAGTAATAATAGTGGAAAACATAGGTATTAATCAAGTCAGAAACCTGTTATTCAGTGGTTGTTCTTTGGCACTCAAGTTTCCATAAACCAATAAAAAAATACCAATCACAATATTGCTAAGGCCAGGATTTTTTAATTTGTTGGTTTACGGATCCACCAACCCCATTTTGCCGATTTCCAGAATAAAAATAAAATTTACTTTTCATGCTTTTTTATTCCCCCGGACCCTAACAAATGCATTATCCCTGAAAAATAATTAAAATATTCTTCTTTTATGAAATGAAATGCATTAATCACTAACAAAATTGATAAAACTTTCTGTTGTGAAAAAGTAAAACTTCCAGTTTACGTTTCTAAAAATAGACAAATCAATAATAATTGACCTTGAAATTTCGTTTGCGCAAATAATTTTGCGGAACGAAACCTGTGTTAAAACCAATTACAAAAAAGTTTGTTTCCCTTATTTGCCATCAGTCTCATAGAAATAGACTTGTCCAAATGGACAGGTGGAAGACATCAAATTAAAGTACTGAATATTAACAAATCATTTGAAATATTTTCTTGTTTCACAGATAATAATAAAATATCGTCCATTTGATAGAAAATGGGAATGCACGACAACAAATTAACCAGATATTCTCGTTTTTCCAGTGGACGAGTCTATTAGTTTTTGACACGTGTATTGAAACTTATTTTCGTACAACGTTTTTACATTTTTGTTCTTTATCAGTTTTCGTGCTTGAAGATCATTATTCACCAAGTTCTCAGAAATTGATTAAGAGCTACGTGAATCTGTTTTGCTTGTTTGTGAAATGATGATTTAATGTCTGTGCACACACCCTTTTTTTATGGGAAATTATTAGACAATATCATGTGATGTTTATGACAGCTGAGCAATAATATTTCATCAAACTCAAATTTAAGAAATGATAACAAAATAACAAATGACAACATATTGTTAGAAAGGTGAAATATATATTTATTTTGCAGTTTTTTTTTCTTGAAATATATTTTTTTTCTTTTTTTTCTGACCGACCGACCCGACTTTTTCATGGGGAAAATTCAAAAACCAACAAATTAAAAAACCATGGCCTAATTGGTTTGAAAGTGATGTTTAATAACAACTATCAATTAACAAACAACAAAAGATGAGACAAGTATAGGTTTGATAGAAAGGGGTGTCATCTCCAGAATTCCTGAAAAAATATAACTCTCTTTCAGGTATCCACAAAAATTTCATCATTTATTCCAGAGTTTGTATGTACATGATATAATGTAAATAAAAAATTCCCACAATAAAATGCCCAATACTGAATGTCTGAAAAAATAAAAGATCAACCCTACTTCCTTAATAAATAAAAAAAAAGTCTGTGCCTTCTAATACAAAAATTATGCATATATATATATATATATATGTGCATACATGTATTCAGTATTTACAACTAAAAAGAGTAGACACTGACCCTGCTTTGATCTGTTTGATGATAAGATCTACTGGATTAGTTGGCCATTTGTTCACCTGGTTCTGGAAACCTTCATGGTAACAATTAAATGCTTCTGTATCTCCCTTGAACAACTGTACTGCTTCAGATCCTGTCTGGGTATACAGCTGTTCATTAATAAACCTAAAATAAAGAGTTATCTCCCATTACTTCTGTATCACCCTTGAACAACTGTACTGCTATAGATCCTGTCTGGGTATACAGCTGTTCATTAATAAATCTAAAATAAAGAGTTATCTCCCATTACTTATATATGGTGTTTAAACCACTGTGTAGATACCATGCATTTCCTTTTTAATTATTCTCAAAATATTTTGGTGTTTCAAATTTCTAACAATTAGACAATATACGTATAGTGTCTTGAAATATGAAATTTATTTGTATGAGGCTTAGAAACGGGAAAATGCGAGGTTTCCCCCTTGGGGTACCATTTTGGGGTATTTCCCTATGAGCGTAGTCTAGGTGGTAAGCATTAACAATTTAAGGAATTAGAAAGGGAAAATGAATTTAATTAATAACATTTGATAAACATGGTATATAAATTACCAATTTGAAGACATAACAGGTTTAAATTCATAAAAGTTTGACCGTTACTACACGTTGTCATGGTTGTGACATGACGTTGTAAGTAGGCGGGGCGTTATAGGTGAGTTGAGGTCATTGAAGTATAAAGCTAACGTTTATACGTATAGCTTTATCTGTATAGTAAAATAGCTGATTGCAGTATAACTTTATTTATCATGCAATTACAATTCAATGAATTAGCAAATTATTGTTCAAACGAAATTTACAGAATAAAGTTTTTCTTTTAAAATGAGTCGAGTATATAATATTATTTTTGTCTTTGGTTCTCCAAATTCTATGATGATAAAATTGTTTAACCAAAAAAATATCATGCGTACTATAGCTGTCATAATTGATTTTCTTTTTTGTTTTATTATATATTGTTTATGTTATATTATTAACATATCCATTATAACTAACATTGCCTATATAACTTACATTGCCTATATAAATACCATTGCTTATAAAAATACCATTGCCTATATAACTACCATTGCCTATATAAATACCATTGCCTATATAACTACCATTGCCTATATAACTACCATTGCCTATATAACTACCATCATTTTGACCATTGCCTATATAACTACCATCATTTTGCCCATTGCCTATATAACTACCATCATTTTGCCCATTGCCTATATAACTAACATTGTCTATACCACTACCATTGCCTACTTAACCAACATTGCCTATACAACTACCATTGCCTAAATAGCTCACCTAAACCTAGCAGATTTCAGTTGGTCCATCATTCTTTCACGTAAAGATACTGGAGGCTTATGTTTGTCTTTTCCTGACTTTTTCTCTTCTTTCTCTGGGCTGTGTTCATGTTTTTCTTTCTTGTCCACCTGATTACCAGTAGACTGGGAACCAGTCTCTATTTTCCCTGTACTGCTAGAGTTATCCTTTGAACTGATATTTTCACCTAGAACTTTTTGTAGGGTTGATACCTTAAAAGGTAACTTTTTACTTGCTTTATCATCTCTGAAGTTATGCTTATCAGTCTTATGAGCTTTAAACTTTTCAAAGTCACTTAATGTTTTTTTTCCTTCTGGAACTGTTTTCACAGACTCCTCTATCTTGCTTAATTCTTTAACCTTTTTACTGCTTTGTGGAATTTTTGACAAATCATTTGACTTTTGTGAACTATTTTTCTTATGTAAATGTGATTTTATATCTTTAGATGATGTATTGGTTGTTTGTTCTGAATGAACTATTTCATCTTTCGACTTCTTGGAACTTTTCCCCTTAAATATTGTAATATTATCAGTACCACTTGTTTGTTCTGAATGAACTATTTCATCTTTTGACTTCTTTTTGGAACTTTTTGCCTTACTAATTTTAATATTATTATCACCACTTGTTTGTTCCGAATGAACTAATTCATCTTTTGACTTCTTGAAGTTCTTCTGTGAACTTTTTGCCTTACATGTTTTAGAAGCTTCAGCATTTGTTGTTTGTTCAGAATTAAGTATTTCATCATTTGTCTTCTTCTGCGAACTATTTCCTTTACATGTTTTAATATGCTCAGAAAAGGCACCTGTTGTTTGTTCAGCATGAACTATTTCATCATTTGACTTCTTCTGTGAACTTTTACCTTTACATGTTTTAATATGTTCAGAACAAGCACCTGTTGTTTGTTTAGCATGAACTATTTCATCAGTTGAACTTAATATTTTTGCTTTCCTCATTTCATCCAAATGTTTATACTT
Organism: Mytilus galloprovincialis; assembly: GCA_037788925.1. Lineage (NCBI taxonomy): Eukaryota > Metazoa > Mollusca > Bivalvia > Mytilida > Mytilidae > Mytilus > Mytilus galloprovincialis. The sequence goes on along the minus strand of CM075336.1, from coordinate 8,429,126 downwards.
ATTTTTCTTGTTTGAATTCTTTTTCTTTTTTCTTCTTTTCTTTTTTGCTTCTATTTCAGAAGTTTCTGAATTTGAAACCTTTTCACCAACAGACTGTTCAACATCATTGTCATTTTCAGAATTTTCTTTCTTCATTTTTTTCCTCCTTTTCTTTTTATCTTTCTCATTTTTTTCAGAACTAACTGTATCAACTTGATTTTCTGGATCATGTTTCCTTTTCAATTTTTTGAGTGTTTCACTTGGTTTCTTTTCTACAATATTCTTCCCTTCACTTTTGAATTGTTCCAGCTTTCCTAGCTTTTTTTCAGTTTTCAACTTTTTAGATTTAATATCTGTAATGCCATTATTTATTTTATTATCCTCATCAATCTTCCTTTGTTTTACTGGTATACTTTCATCGACTTGTAATTTGATTTTCCTTTTTTTCTTTTTTACCTTCACTTCAGACAAAGAAGTAAGTTGATGCTGTAAAATAAAATGCTACAACAGTTCAATATTTGTCAGAAAAAATCAACAAATTCATAAATAAAACCATGATCATGATGATATATAATTTTCTTTAAGTTTATTTTCACCACTATGCATAGATTACTGTAAACAGAACAGTATGTGTTTACCATTTTTGAAAACATCAGTATTTCATATAAGATCATCCCATTTTCTACATGTATACAAGTAAACTGAATATGACAGTACATCAGCAATTATTTTGGGTATCAATTTTCATGGATTGCTGAAATCTAGCATAATTATTCGTGGATATTTGAATCCACATGCAGTATATTTAACTGAAAGGACAGCATTTTTTACACCTTTACCTTACCTTTTGAAATAAGTCATTTATTAAGGGACCTCCTGTAGAATCAAATAATTGTTTATTCAACTGCACTGCACTGCTATCCACCGTCCAATCTGATAAGTCAAAGTCCATTCTTTTAATCTAGGTGGAAGAAAACAAAATATTTGTTAATATGGTTAATTGTTTCTGAAAATACATGTATCTATCTGGTGTGACATATTTTTTAAAGCTTATAACTTTTGTTACTGAACACCATCATAATGGTCCTCTTAATACATCTATTGATTGATTTATTGATTGATTGGTGTATAATGCCACTTTCAACACTATTGTGCTATTATAATTATGTGGAGGTCATTTTTTATTGGTAAAGGAAACCAGTGCCTGGTGAAAACCATATTATATGCATCCAGTTATATACTTTTTTTCATGCAGAAATTTTTCAAAGAAAAAAAAGTCTGATTTCACACAGCCATGGATATGCATAACATGATAGAACCTTTTATCCTAATATTTACTAAAAATTTTAATATAACTTACTTAAGTTTGATATACTGTAGTTGTATAAAGGTGTATCAACATACCTTACTTAAGCTTGATATACTGTAGTTGTATAACAAGTGTATAATTCTCTACCAAAACATACCTTACTTAAGTTTGATATACTGTAGTTGTATAACAAGTGTATAATTCTCTACCAAAACATACCTTACTTACGTTTGATATACTGTAGTTGTATAACAAGTGTATAATTCTCTACCAAAACATACCTTACTTACGTTTGATATACTGTAGTTGTATAACAAGTGTATAATTCTCTACCAAAACATACCTTACTTACGTTTGATATACTGTAGTTGTATAACAAGTGTATAATTCTCTACCAAAACATACCTTACTTACGTTTGATATACTGTAGTTGTATAACAAGTGTATAATTCTCTACCAAAACATACCTTACTTACGTTTGATATACTGTAGTTGTATAACAAGTGTATAATTCTCTACCAAAACATACCTTACTTACGTTTGATATACTGTAGTTGTATAACAAGTGTATAATTCTCTACCAAAACATACCTTACTTACGTTTGATATACTGTAGTTGTATAACAAGTGTATAATTCTCTACCAAAACATACCTTACTTACGTTTGATATACTGTAGTTGTATAACAAGTGTATAATTCTCTACCAAAACATACCTTACTTACGTTTGATATACTGTAGTTGTATAACAAGTGTATAATTCTCTACCAAAACATACCTTACTTAAGTTTGATATACTGTAGTTGTATAACAAGTGTATAATTCTCTACCAAAACATACCTTACTTAAGTTTGATATACTGTAGTTGTATAACAAGTGTATAATTCTCTACCAAAACATACCTTACTTACGTTTGATATACTGTAGTTGTATAACAAGTGTATAATTCTCTACCAAAACATACCTTACTTACGTTTGATATACTGTAGTTGTATAACAAGTGTATAATTCTCTACCAAAACATACCTTACTTAAGTTTGATATACTGTAGTTGTATAACAAGTGTATAATTCTCTACCAAAACATACCTTACTTAAGTTTGATATACTGTAGTTGTATTACAAGTGTATAATTCTCTACCAAAACATACCTTACTTAAGTTTGATATACTGTAGTTGTATAACAAGTGTATAATTCTCTACCAAAACATACCTTACTTACGTTTGATATACTGTAGTTGTATTACAAGTGTATAATTCTCTACCAAAACATACCTTACTTAAGTTTGATATACTGTAGTTGTATAACAAGTGTATAATTCTCTACCAAAACATACCTTACTTACGTTTGATATACTGTAGTTGTATAACAAGTGTATAATTCTCTACCAAAACATACCTTACTTACGTTTGATATACTGTAGTTGTATAACAAGTGTATAATTCTCTACCAAAACATACCTTACTTAAGTTTGATATACTGTAGTTGTATAACAAGTGTATAATTCTCTACCAAAACATACCTTACTTAAGTTTGATATACTGTAGTTGTATAACAAGTGTATAATTCTCTACCAAAACATACCTTACTTACGTTTGATATACTGTAGTTGTATAACAAGTGTATAATTCTCTACCAAAACATACCTTACTTAAGTTTGATATACTGTAGTTGTATAACAAGTGTATAATTCTCTACCAAACACTAATTATGCTGATAAAACTTCAGTCCTAACCATCGAATAAACATACAAATAACCAAGACAATCAGGGTACTAGGCAACAACATCAAATAATAACAAATATCCGTTTCCATGGTTTCATTGTAAAGTCTGAAAATATATTAAATGTACAAATGAAAAACCTATGGGGGTATAAGGGAATCAGATTTGAAAAATACATTAAATTAATAGCAACTGTTTCTGTAGTCACATTGTATATAAGGTCTATAACCCATCTTTCAAAGTTACAAGGGCCTGAACTCTTTATACAATTAAGACACCAGTTTGCACCAAATCTTTTCAGACAACTAGTCTGAAGACCAATACTTCAACATTTTTCCTTTGTCAGTATGTGTTTGGCAAAAACTTAATAGTGCTTATAAATTTTTACTATTTGGGGTCATCAGACTAGACTGACACAATACAAATCCAGGATTTCAAGTGATAAAATTGAGAATGAAAATTGGGAATGGGTCAAAGTATCAACAACCTAACCAAAACAGCCAAAGGACTCCAATGTGTCTTTGATACATTGAAATAATGTCATCATGAAGAGCAAGGCAATGAAGAAACAGTTCAACATAAGTGAATCCGAAGGTAATTCAAAATGATTGGTTGACACTCATTGACATGAATGTAGTCATCACAGAATGGTTGACTAACAATTTTGGTAAGAGCATACTGTGTGGTTAACAAGTTCAAGGTGTTGCTGTCTGCAAGGTTCTGTTAAAGACCATTTTTCAAGAATGAGTGTCTTTACTGTACAGAGTTTTAATGTTTTCTGTTTAGGTGTCAACTTATCGAGTTAAAACTGGAAAGGAACAAGTTCTGCAACCTATCCACATATTCATGCTCTTGTCTCAAGTCAGAATGTCTGCTGGCAGGTATCATATATTTTCATATTTATTTTTTTGTAATTTATATCATGCCATTTTGGTAGATTTTCTTATAACAAATCAATTTTTCAGAAATGTTAAAAATACATGTAGTTTGAATAAAACAAGTAGACACAAACATTATCTATACTATTCATTAATAGACAAAGGGGAATAACTCTATTTCAAATGACAAACTGCAAAGTAATGGTATAAGAAGACCATTTAGAAACTTCTAGATAAGTATATTCACTATATTGGATAGTCTTCTGTGATTATTTCTTATGTTTACTGCATATTGCTGTTTTATTTATATGAAACACCCCCCTTTATTCAAAGATTACTTATTGGTGTTGCACCATTCTTCTTTGTCATACTGTAATACCTTGAAAACATCAATGTTTTATTTTGTATTCTCTTTAAAATAATGGTATACAACTGACCATTATAAAAATCACCCTCATTGTCTGTGTTGAACACTATATTTACGTGTAGTTTTATAATTGTCTGTTCCATATTTGATTTTATGCCAAATTTGTTCCTTTTCAACATTGAAAGGTTTCAACTGTCCCCTTGCCTTCCTTGGTATCAACTAGTACTGCCTACTTTTTTTTACTTTCGATGCATATCTAGATTATGGTGCCTAGTACCAAGCTTCCATGGTTCATCTGATATTTCAACCTGAAACTTTGTGTCAGGTACCAGATGAAATAAATGAAAACTGACATCTTGAATGGCATATATTCATACAGCAAGACCACAACACAAAAAAAAAATTACAATCATGGTAACAAATTCAACATTTGCAGTGGCAGATCCAGAAATTTTCATAAGTGGGGGCCAACCGACAGCCTAAGAGGGGACCAGAGGGGACCTGCTCCTGTCATGCTTTAGTGATTCTTTATTAATGAACCAAAATTTTTCACCAAAAGGGGAGGCAGGCCCCATGTCCCTCCCCCTAAATCAGTCTCTGATTTGAATTTTCACACTAAACTTTGATCCCTCTCATTGTGTGACATTCCATGCATGTGACAACTAATCTTGTTTTAAAAAGGAGGAAAGGGGTGTATAGCTTTCTTGGTAATAAAAATATGACTTTAATAATTAAAAAGATAAAGATTGCATGCAGGTGTAAATGATTAATCAAAATAAATGCTTTAAAAAAAGTCCTTGTTTTAATTAAAAAAAAGTGTTGGCATTTTTCATACAATTTACTCAATTAAAATTGTAATACATGATGTACATACATGAAATACATATAAATTACATGATTTGTGATTCCATTACAAAATGTATATCATTATCTTTGCTCTTTTTTTATTTTTTTATCGATAGTTATGTTTACTGAGTAACTATAAACCTTCAACTTCAGATCTGATCATCAAAAACATTAGTTATTGATATACTATCATATCTCTCTGTTCTTTTTTAAACTTTTACCATCAAAATTATTCGATGTTTGATTTTAGATACCAGTAATTTGTTTATCTTCTAACTTATCCAGATATTTCAGCATGTTCAGCAGAAGGAACTTAACTTGGACTTTCTCCTGAAAATAACTTGGTCAGAGCCTCAGAGGTTACTATTATACTGATTTCACCAAAATCCTTACATTTTTAGTATTTTACTGACATTTTTATTTTTAAGACATTTGACAGTTTGACCTTGACCTGGGTTCCTCTAAAACCAATTGTCATTGAAAATTCTGGGGTTAAAACATGTAAAACTAAGTCACAAGTAACCTTGTAATTATTTATTTATGAAAAAATCTTATAAAGTCTACTTGAATATCGACAGATTTAGTTTTATGACATTTATACATCTGTGGAATCAGAAATCTGACTTCTCCAAGTGTTTCCATTCCTACATTCCATTTTTCAGCTTTCCTCTGTATAAATGTCCGTGTTGATGTTTTGTGAAATGAATAAACCGAATTGTTTGCCATATCAAGCGCTATTTGCACAAATTTCATATCAATTCCTTCATTGTTTTTGGTTCCAAAAGGTGGATTCATTATAACTGTATCAAAACATTTATGAAATTTTCCCGAGATTGAACTGCAATCTTTAACACTTTCACTAGATTCACTTTCTACAGTAGAACTGCTGTGTTCACTTGTTAAATTTGTAACATCTAACTGAAGTAAATCAATGTTCTCCAAGTCTAATGTCTCAATATTTTCTTGACATAATTCTAATGCATCTTGATCTATATCTATTCCAAGGACATAACTGGCTCCTAAAAGTGCTGCCCCTATACCTAACACACCAGCCCCACATCCTAGGTCAGCTATCATCTTTCCTTCAATATCTCCATACTGTGATTGTATAAGATAAATTAATTCATGGGTTGTTGGAATATCTGTTGGGTATTGTTCTAATAGAATCTTAGGATCTCTAAACTCATTGTCGATGTGTGATAAAGCTTGGTGAAATTTACTAGGTTTCATACACGGAATATTCATTCTTGTTAATAGTTTTAAACTCTTCTGTCCGTCTTCACAATTGAGTTTTAAAACCTGGAAAGAAAGATGCAAACTTTATGTTTTATTTTTCCTTATTTAATCTAACATTTAAAATACATTTTTAAGAATTGCAACATTTTGATCAAAAACACAATAATTTGATTTGATTTTTTTTTTTTTTTTTTTTTTTATTAAATTAGTTGCATGCTATTCATATATTATTTTATGGGATATAAAATTTGATAAAGAATAATCTATGAAAACATAGCTTATAAATTGCAAATTAATCATTTGTTAATAGAACATTCCTCTAAAAAATACGACAAAATTCAATTGTGTAAATTTTCAGTAGTAGAAATAATACATATTATTTGCATCTTTCCAAAAAAAAATTAAGAATAACAAAACATTTACATTCCCACTGAGAATTTCAGTTAAACTGTGAATGTCATTACTTAAATATGTATATACTTCATTACTTAGTTCTGACAGGTACATGACAACTCATACTTGACCAACTGAACTATACCCTATTTTTACCAACTCGTACACATGCTTTATTTTATATTATTTGTATGCATAGTTGTTGTAACTTTCTTTTTTCGTATATCATTATATAGCAACATATAAATAAACAAGAATGTGTCCCCAGTACAAGGATGCCCTATCCGCACCAGTGTTCAACCCCAGGATTTTTCTAAGGCACAAAATTCAAGGGCGCGTAACTCTTTTTTATACTGAACTTTTGTGATCTGAATCAATCAGTCATAAATCATGACATGCAATATGAGTTATAATCTTTTGTGATGTGTGTTTAATAATGCAAAGTATTAATGAATTACAAGAATATATATGAAATAAATTGATTTAAACACAAAAGTTATTTATATTCAGTCCATTAAAGATGTCAAAATAAAAATATTCATCTCTGTACTCTCTACTCCTTCTAGGGATATTGTTTCAAGATAATGCTATTTTGTTGGACAGTCTGTTCCTCAACTTTGTCTTTATCCTCTTTAGGGGTTGAAAACCCCCTCTCACAATAACTTTTGCTTATACCCCCTTTAACATTTCTAAGCCATGAAAACTCAGTCAGCCACTTGTCACTGAAACCAGAAACATGGTGCTTGCTTTTATCACTTGCTAAAACTTTAGCTCGGTTGGGATTAGGGGAAGCAATAATATCTGCGTATACTGACAGCTGAGTGTAGACGGATCGGAGGTGTATTTCCCTTTTCATTAGAAGTCATTGGTCTGAAAAAATACTTCTACTTTCATCATCTGCCTTTTGCTTAGAATTCACCCCTTTGTTATTTGCAGAGAGCATGTTCATTCAGAATTAATAAAATCGAATATGGTTAATATTTGGTATACAACTTTTTAAAACAAAAATATTTTAATGAACAGCTGACCATTTTCCGTAGTTTGACATTTATTTACGCTTCCGTGTGCATTATTGTTAAAACCTATCTTTGGCAAGTAGATATAAACGAAACTTGGTTAAAGTTAAGACCATTCAAAGTATTTACTGGTGACATTATACAGAATTAAGCTGCGACGATTCCGATTTTTCATTTTCAATTAAAATAAATCACTTCTTGTTATCATTAATCAAAGTTTATTTTAATTTTTTCAACTACAAATACTCTTATTCATAACTTTCATCGTAAATATCTTTCGCAATGTGTATTCAAATTTATCACGTGTATTGAACACGCTCACTGGTCGTGTTTAAATAGATTCTTCTTCTCGACCAATGAAAAAATTCGTTATTTAATTAAATGGTCAAGTAATCACACACACAATGTGTAAATACAATGTATTTGCGATCTATTTCTTCAATTTCTGCACTAAAGTTTTTAAATTTTTAAATTTTCTTCTGAAAATATCTATTTTCTTGATGATCATTTACGCTATTACATGATAACAGAGTCCGATAAGGCTGAGATAAGGGTGGCTCAGGTAAAACTAATTATCAGATATTGTGTAACACTGACCGACCTCTCAGCGATGATCAGCAACTTGACAACCAACATTTACTATGAAAATGTGAAAATATACACACTGCGGGATCAAGTATCAAGGGACAGCGGCCAATTAAGACGCTGCGGGATTTACGAAAATATTATGAAGGCGCTGCGGCACCGCAGCGTCATATCGGCCTGGGGAGAACACTGCGCACTATCATTTTCTATGTTAAGTGGACTGTGAAAATGGGGGAAAATCTCTAATTTGGCATTAAAATTAGAAAGATCATATCATAGGGAATATGTGTACTAAGTTTCAAGTTGATTGGACTTCAACTTCATCAAAAACTACCACCACCCAAAACTTTAACCAAAACTTTAACCTGAAGGGGGACGGACGGACAAACGAACGAACAGACAGACACACAGACCAGAAAATGCTAATCATTATAATCATTAGTCCTTAGACTTTTTGATTATATGAAATTATGTGATGAACAGTTATCAAATGAAATTTGATTCAGATAAATTGAATGATTTAATGTATTGTTATTTTTATCTGTTATTGATTACAGTATCTAATAAAAATATATTATAAATCTTTTGCAATTTGCTTTATACATACAGTGCTTTCATTGCTTTATGGTTTCAAAAGGATTAGAAAGGCATTTATTATATATATAAAATATACGAAAAAAAGACATACAAAAAAGAAGATGTGGTATGATTGCCAATGAGACAACTGTCCATAAGAGACCAAAATGACACAGAAATTAACAACTATAGGTTACCATACGGCCTTTGACAATGAGCAAAGCCCATACAGTATAGTCAGCTAATAAAAGGCCCCAAAATGACAATTAAAAACAATTCAAAACTAACGGCCTTATTATATAAAAAAATGAATGAACAAGAATGTGTCCACAGTACACAGATGCCCCACTCGCACTATCATTTTCTATGTTTAGTGGACTGTGAAATTGGAATAAATTCTCTAATTTGGCATTAAAATTAGAATGATGTTATCATAGGGCACATGTATACTAAGTTTCAAGTTGATTGGACTTCAACTTCATCAAAAACTACCTTGACCAAAAACTTTAACCTGAAGCGGGACAGACGGACGGACGCACAGACGGACGGAGGCACAGACCAGAAAACATAATGCCCCTCTACTATCGTAGGTGGGGCATAAAAACAATATATGTAACATATCAACAAACAACGTGTCCATCGCAATATTCTGTAAAAATTATCATTTTCAAATATTCTATGGATCAGCACAATGTGACACTTGAGGATTTTTTTTTTAGATATAAATCCTATCAGTAGATCAACTACAAAATAATAAAAAATGAAGCATTATAATGTTAAAAAATATTGGGTACAACTCGGTAGAAGTACGAGTTGGTAGAGGTAAAAGTTGGTAAAAAAAGGGTACGAGTTGGTTGAGTACGAGTTTGCCGAAAGTACGAGTTGACATGTATCCATTCTGACTTATCAAGCTTCAACCTTAATAACCTGACAACCTATAGTAAATCCCTTCCAAATAAGTCTGTTTAAATGTTTGGATAGCTTTTGAGGCAAACATGGTGAATGCTGACATTTTTGGGCTTTGTAAAGAACATTTACTATAAAAGATTAGATGTGAAATACCTGAACGTATAAGATGTCTGCATGTTGTCTGTTGACGTATATTTTACTTATCAAAAGTAGTGTCTATTGAGTATGAGGGACACAGGTACAGTATTCGACAATCGATTGAATAGACAGTTTACAAAAATTACTATCTATTGTATAGTCAATTCAAATCAATTGACTACTGCTGTAGGATCAATCAATTGTTGTCGGTTTGTTACTATCATTTGTAGTCAATTCAGTGAATCTATTCAATCAACCCTTTATTGTTAAAGTTAATTGTATTCAATCGTAACGATCGATTAAGAGTTGATCATCTCAGTCAACTCTATCTTTTGTATTTCAAGGGTCACGATCGTATCGATCGTGTTCAATCGTTACGATCGATAAGGAGTTGATCAACTCAATCAACTCTATCTTTTGTATTTCAAGGGTCACGATCGTATCGATCGTGTTCAATCGTTACGATCGATTAAGAGTTGATCAACTCAATCAACTCTTTTTTTTTATTTCAAGGGTCACAATCGTATCGATCGTATTCAATCGTTACTATCGATTAAGAGTTGATCAACTCAATCAACTCTATCTTTTGTATTTCAAGGGTCACAATTGTATCGATCGTGTTCAATTGTTACGATCGATTAAGAGTTGATCAACTCAATCAACTCTATCTTTTGTATTTCAAGTGTCACGATCGTATCGATCGTGTTCAATCGTTACGATCGATTAAGAGTTGATCAACTCAATCAACTCTATCTTTTGTATTTCAAGGGTCACGATCGTATCGATCGTGTTCAATCGTTACGATCGATTAAGAGTTGATCAACTCAATCAACTCTATCTTTTGTATTTCAAGGGTCACGATCTTATCGATCGTGTTCAATCGTTACGATCGATTAAGAGTTGATCAACTCAGTCAACTCTATCTTTTGTATTTCAAGGGTCACGATCGTATCGATCGTGTTCAATCGTTACGATCTATTAAGAGTTGATCAACTCAATCAACTCAATCTTTTGTATGTCAAGGGTCACGATCGTATCGATCGTGTTCAATCGTTACGATCGATTAAGAGTTGATCAACTCCATCAACTCTATCCTTTGTATTTCAAGTGTCACGATCGTATCGATCGCGTTCAATCGTTACGATCGATTAAGAGTTGATCAACTCAATCAACTCTATCTTTTTTTATTTCAAGGGTCACAATCGTATCGATCGTATTCAATCATTACTATCAATTAAGAGTTGATCAACTCAATCAACTCTATCTTTTGTATTTCAAGGGTCACGATCGTATCGATCGTGTTCAATCGTTACGATCGATTAAGAGTTGATCAACTCAATCAACTCTATCTTTTGTATTTCAAGTGTCACGATCGTATCGATCGTGTTCAATCGTTACGATCGATTAAGAGTTAACCAACTCAATCAACTCTATCTTTTGTATTTCAAGGGTGACGATCGTATCGATCGTGTTCAATCTTAACGATCGATTAAGAGTCGATCAACTCAATCAACTCTATCATTTGTATTTATATAAATGTCACGATCGTATCAATCGTGTTCAATCGTTACAATCGATGAAGAGTTGATCAACTCAATCAACTCTATATTTTGTATTTCAAGGGTCACGATCGTATCGATCGTGTTCAATCGTTACGATCGATTAAGAGTTGATCAACTCAATCAACTCTATCTTTTATATTTCAAGGGTCACAATCGTATCGATCGTGTTCAATCGTTACGATCGATTAAGAGTTGATCAACTCAATCAACTCTATATGTATTTCAAGGATCACGTTAACGTCGTCACCGTAAAAAAATTGCAAAAGTAATATCAGCATTTCGCGGACTTAGCAAAAAGCTATCATATTTTCAACAGTATTGGTTTATAAATTATGTATTATAAATATATACGAAAACTTTTATAATATGCATATATCCGTTCATCCATCCGACATTAAATTATCTAAATAAATATAAGGTATTCATTGATTTAAAAACTGTAAAATTGTACGATTATAACATAAGAAAGTTATTTTTATTATCAAAATTTAATTTCATCTCTACTTTCCTTTTCTTAATACATAAAGAACTTTTATACCGGTTCCTTTTAAGTACTTAAAAACTAAATTCAGCTGTTAACCAGGGAAAAATAAATACTTTCAAAAACTAAAATAAAAACGTAGTTCTCATAAATGTCTTTGCATTTGACAAATATATGTAATAAATATGGTATTTTGTAGGACCTCTGCACTTGTACTAAAAATAAATCTCTGCATAGGGCTCACAAAAAAATAATAAGGTACTTAATAAATACATGTACTGTAACTTGATTTACTAAATAAATACATGTACTGTAACTTGATTTACTAAATAAATACATGTACTGTAACTTGATTTACTTAATAAATACATGTACTGTAATATTAACTTATTTTAAACTGGCGAATCCTGTGTCAAGATGGCGCCAAAAATTGCCGTTATTTTTTGCTTAACAGTGTGACGTAAAAAATCTCAACACAATTGAATAGCATGCGGGTAAATAGTGATAAAAACTTATAGTAGTAAAAATGATATGTATTATCACATGATAATTTAAATAATTTAATGTTGTCAACACTTAATATAATGTTGTGAGCACTTCATATAATGTTGTGACCACTTCATATAATGTTTTGACCACTTCATATAATATTGTGACCACTGCATATAATGTTTGGACCACTGCGTATAATGTTGTGAGCACTTAATATAATGTTGTGAGCACTTAATATTACGTTGTGAGCACTTAATATAATGTTGTGAGCACTGCTTAAAATGGTGTAAGCACTGCATATAATGTTGTGAGCACTGCATATAATGCTGATCATTAACATAAGGCAGTCAAGGCGTTCCATACTTGATAGCTTACAGTTCGGTGTGAGCCAATTTGTGTTGAAGTTCGTACTTTATCCTGTAATTGTTAACTTTATATATATACACATTGTTATTTTGATGGAGAGTTGTCTCAATGGCACTAATACCACATCTTCTTATTTATATGTATATATAAAAACTAACAAATCCTTGCAAAAAATACATACTCAGTATACTATTTGCAGTTATAATTATATGAAAACCGTTTTATAATTATATAATAGTTCTTGAATAACTGGTCATTATCGTTATATATGCACTGCCCACAGGACAGTGGTACTGACTAAGATAGTGATAATGACTGAGCCGAAGGCGAGGTCATTATCGCTGTCACAGTCAATACCACTATCCTACGGTTTCAGTATATGAATACTAAATCAAGTTCTCTATAATTTTATAATTTACCAAAACATATGGTAAACAATTCAACAACTTTAAAAATGTAATATTGAAAACAGGAACATGTTTTATTAAAGGGACATCTCTCTAAACAGAGAATCAACGCCCCACCGGTCATTAACAGAGAAACCACGCCCCAGCAGTCATTAACAGATGGAAACCACGCCCCAACGGTCATTAACAGACGGAAACCACGCCCCATCGGTCATTATCAAGTGAAAATCCGTTAACGACCGGTTTTCTGGTCCGTTTCGTTCTGTTAATGACCGATGGAATTTATTACTGAAGAATAATGAATGTCATGTGGTCCCTTTTTATCCAATAAGAGAAGCTTATTCTCAACCGATATGAAATAATATTTATTTCCACCTATGTTGTCGAATGCACAATTAAGTCTTTTTGGATTACGCTTCACCAAAGCCTTCCATTAGTAACGATCAAGTTGTTGCATTTCTTATTAAGTTGATTGAGTTGAAATTTGGTAATCAATTGTGATCAATAGTATCGATCGTTACGATCAAGTGTTTGTAATTTCGTATTGAGTTGATTTAGTTGATTTTTGGTAATCAATCGTGATCAATCGTATCGATCGTTACGATCGAGTCGTTGTATTTCGTATTGAGTTGATTGAGTTGGTTTTTGGTAATCAATCGTGATCAATCGTATCAATCGTTACGATCGAGTCGTTGTATTTCGTATTGAGTTGATTGAGTTGATTTTTGGTAATCAATCGTGATCAATCGTATCGATCGTAACGATCGAGTCGTTGTATTTCGTATTGAGTTAATTGAGTTGATTTTTGGTAATCAATCGTGATCAATCGTATCGATCGAGTCGTTGTATTTCGTATTTCGTATTGAGTTGATTTTTGGTAATCAATCGTGATCAATCGTATCGATCGTTATGACCGAGTCGCTGTATTTCGTATTGAGTTGATTGAGTTGATTTTTGGTAATCAATCGTATCGATCGTTACGATCGAGTTGTTGTATTTCGTATTGAGTTGATTGAGTTGATTTTTGGTAATCAATCGTGATCAATCGTATCGATCGTTACGATCGAGTCGTTGTATTTCGTATTGAGTTGGTTGAGTTGATTTTTGGTAATCAATCGTGATCAATCGTATCGATCGTTACGATCGAGTCGTTGTATTTCGTATTGAGTTGATTGAGTTGATTTTTGTTACGATCGAGTGTTTGTATTTAGTATTAAGTTAATTGAGTTGATTTTTGGTAATCAATCGTGATCAATCGTATCAATCGATGTTTTAAAGTCAATTGCTATTGTATCAATCGATTGTCGAATACTGTACCTTAATGGTATGAGGTCAGTTCAATATCATCATATGGTACCCTAGTCCAAATAATTATGACGTCTTGAAAGGCAATTATATTTTTTTCGTTGATGCCTTACATCATTACAGGAAGGCATCAAAGTAAAAATTTTAAATAGCCTTCCAAGACGTCCTAATTATTTGAACTAATGGTACATCAACATTAATTTAGTAATTACTTCAAAGTGGGTCTCATTGGGGTCTAAGCGTGACGCAGGATTGCTGATTTTTTGTAAGTGTGACACTTGAAAGTCATGGGAAATGAGGTCTAGCAGGACACGGGAAATTACAAAAAAATGAGAATTGCTTACTTACATAGTGTAAGTGGGATACGGAAATCCGACAAAACAGTAAGCAGGATACGGGAATCTGACAAAACAGTAAGCGGGATCCGGGATCAGAACCCCCCCCAAATGAGACCCCCTTCAAAGTGACAGGTGTGCTGACCTTTTTTTGAAGTTATTAGAAAACTTATACAATGCTATCACTAAAACGATTGTGACATGTTTACTTTGGATATACATGATATGCTATAAATCTACAAACAATAAGAATTCTTACTCCTATTTGGATTTGCGGGTGGAAGCGGTTTTTCTTCTCTTTTTTTTTAATGTCGAATGTCCGAAAAGGCTATCACTGAAACGATTGTGACATGCTTACTTTGGATATACATGATATGCTATAAATCTACAAACAATAAGAATTCTTACTCAATTTCAAGGAGATTTTCGCACGTGTGATGTTTACAACTGGATACCAGTCTGTAGTTTTTCCAAGAGCAATGTAAGATCAGAATCCCAAAATCCAGTTCGTGGTAGGAGTAATTTTAGTTTAGTAACGGACAAAACTTTCCGGATTTCACTTTTATCTTTGTACTTTAACAAACGTCACCACATATATACAACTAATTATACTGGCTATACTTCATATCGATTAACATTTAAAGATAAAAAGGTTTTGTTGAAAACTAAACTTTCTACAAAAGAGATGAAATCGACTTTTATTTCCAATTAAGGGTTTTTATGGACATGATTCGATGATTTGACATGACAATAACCGTTCATCACATCATGTTCAAGAATATTGGAAATTTCCAAGCGAGATAACCCAAGTTTTAAAAAAAATCATCATAATTTTAAGAAATTGACATAACCTCGGTTTTGAATGTATCTGTGTTATTTTATTGTTCATTTTTTTTTATCGAAATATATCATGGCCATTGACGGTATATCAAATTCATAAAAAAAAAACGTCATTTTGATACATTTTTTTGTATCAAATCTCTTAAAATTCGATAAAACTTTCAAAAACAATTACAACTTTGTATTTCTAAATAATGAAAGTGGGCAAAGCAGAAACTTTTATAACGTCAACCTTTCTATTATGTCGATTCATTTGTAAACTGTACACAAGACATCTGTCGAACGGAGGTTTGGAGTATGCATTTCAAAATGCAGTTGACAACAGAAATCATTGATTTAAAAAAGAAATTTCTTGATATTAGATTGTTTCATCATTTCTCAATCTTATCTGCTATGGAAAAATTAACTGCGACGAAAAATGGAATTGTTATGATTTTTTTAAAAGTCAAAGGTACAATAACCACTATAGAAACATAGAAGGAAAAGAAAAAATGTGTATGCTATTTTCAAATGGCCATTGACAACAGTATAAACGCTGACTTAATATTTTTTGTTTTTTTGAAGAATTATATTTGGAAATCCTTCTAAAAGTTCACTTGCTGTGGATTTTTTTTATCACATTTAAGGTAAAAAAGATATATTACAAATTATAACAGGGTATTTAGTGTTTCCTGTTTAAATCAATGATAACTATTTATACTATTTATCAATGACATATCACGGCGTGTCCTGATTAATGTAAAAAAATAAATGTCAATCATTCTTGTGTATGAAACAATTTGAGATGAAACATTAACATGATTAAGTTGAAACAAAGAAGGACAAAAGATACCAAAGTGACATTCAAATTCATTGAAGTCAAAAATTAACTGACAACGCAATGGCAAATTTAAATTAGAAAACTTAGACATGGGAACAGTATATCTGTTCCTGCTTAGACCAACAGACAATACACACTGATACAGCTGGGTACACACAAGACAACATAACAAACTAAAGACTGATCAACACGAACCCAACAAAGATTATGAGTGATCTTAGTTGCACCAGAAGGTTCTAAGCAGATCCTTCTCGGCATAAGGCACCTGTCGTGTTACTCATGTTAATACAAATCGGTAATAAGTCTAATTTGGTAGGTCACATTCGAGTAACATTAACGAAAGGGTGGATTTGCCGACTTCACCACTTGAAACATTAAAAAAAAAAGAGTGATCAGTTTTTATTATTTTAAAAGTTGTTTAAACACTTAAGATATTATAAAAGAAAAGACGAATATACCCCAACAGATATTCAAACTCGTGTGTCGATGACACAATTGATTACATTTCAAAGTGGGGGGTCAACAGTAGTTTTAATAATGATCTAAATTTGACAAACCAAGTTGACCATGTTGACTTTTGACTTCTGCCCATGCAAAGCATAACATGATCATAGCATCAATCTACAATGATCTAATTTAGAGGAGTAACGACATTAGCATGAATCTTCAATGATCTAATTTAGAGGGGTAACGACATTAGCATGAATCTACAATGATCTAATTTAGAGGAGTAACGACATTAGCATGAATCTACAATGATCTAATTTAGAGGAGTAACGACATTAGCATGAATCTACAATGATATAATTTAGAGGAGTAACGACATTAGCATGAATCTACAATGATCTAATTTAGAGGAGTAACGACATTAGCATGACGTTTAAAGTTTTCAGTTTGACGAAATGGTATCTGCACATGGTAACATATATGTAGAGTGACTTGTTCTTAATGTAGAGAAGTAATAAGAAATTTTTTTCTACATTTTCATGCATCTAAACACATGCAGTGTTTATTTTTAGACCAAAGATGACAAATATTTTAACATTCTTTGCATCTAAATAGTAACGGATATAAAATATGTCAAAAATGATAGAAAATAGTATTCTTTACATGAAACCATTAATAATCAGTTTTATTGTTTACTAAGTATTAATATAAGTTCACTGAATGTGTAGTACAATCAATAAGACTGAGTGTCATGATGATATCTATATCAGTCAAGTTGAAATTAAAGGTGTTTAACAAACTCCTAACATCACAATATCGATATTACAAACAAGTCTCGGGGGAAAAACATCTTTATAATAGTACTTTGAGATAATTATAATATAATAAGATGTAAACAGTATGGCTTTTTCAGCAACAACCTGAGACACCAATCATATAATGCCAATATCTTTGATTGTTAACGAGTTACGACATCAATAAATGTAGATATTAATCAGATTAGACGAGTATATGTTAAAAAAAGAAGAAAAGAGGCCCTTATGAAAACTTAAATAACAAAACAATTCAAAACAGAAAACCATCGGTCAGATCTATGCTAAAACAATAAACGTAAAAAAAAGCTATATAATAACAACAATCTATACAACACCATGCACCCGACTTCGGACAAACACATAAAGAATATGGTTTAATTAAACAGGTCTGTGAGCGCTCAAGGCTCCCTATCATTACCATGATTACATGGAAAATTGGTGTTACAGAACTCTTAAGGAACACAGCTCACTGTACAAGTACATCGGAAAGGACTTGGCTTGTCGGCTCTTTGAAATTGCCCAAAATATATTGCAATCGAAATCCTGTGAATATAATCTGTTTTATTGTATCTTGCAGTGTACCTTTGTATCCATCTTTATTTTTGTCCCATATTGAAAACTATCTGTTTTATACCTGGGATATGTTTGCATTGTTTAATCAATAAAATGTACATACATATACATACACATTTGTTTAATAGTTATGAAACATCTTTTTACTGCATAATTTACAAATTGCCACAGGACACAAAGATAACAAACAACATTATGTCGATTGTCAATGTACCCAAATATATAGCTGTCATTTGTTTTGATTGTAATTTTTTCTTTGTTTTTTTATGGAGATGACGAAGTTAATGCTAATTAATCAGCCGATTAATAACATAAAACTGTCTGAAAAACAAATGATTCATTGACATCATCATGATCATATAAAAACTTTCCTCACATATGAATACGTTGTTCACTTCAAAATATCAACATGAAGGCTTTATTTTTACTTTGTTCTTGTTTTGCCTTTTCTAATGCTTCTCTGTGGGATTTACTAACCAAAATAACGGGAACAAAAGGGCAATGCAGTACTGCTCCAAGCTTCAAAGATCCCTTGATTGGTAAGTATTGATTGTACACATGCAACTTGAAAGGTTGCTATGCTGAAAGTTATATATTTAAACGTGAAAAGTTGTAATGCTGAAAGTTATACATTTAAAACTATAACTTGCTTGGGTGGAACCTCGCGCTAAGAGTGCAGGATGATGCCGATAACGGACCGGATCAACTAACAGTAGTGGTGCATATGGAGCTTGCTGTTTAAATCCGACTCTGTATCTGTGTATATTAAATACAAAGATTGGTATTTGCATACCTCATTTACATACTATCGTTCTGAATGCGCATGTAATATTTGTCAATGGACACTGAACAGTTAAATATTATCAATACAATTAAGCTATATATATGTAGAAGATACTGTCGGAATTTCCTTGGTTTGCTGAAACTAGGCGACAGAGTAAATATATTTTTCGATGAAACTATACAGACCCAATATTGTGTAATTTAAATAGTATGTGTTAAGACCCATGTCTAGTGTTATCAAATCATCAAATCACAGATTTCATAATCGAAATGATTTTCATTGTGCCTACAAACCTTGTGTTCAACTTTGATAATCGAAATAACTGAAATGTTTTCGTTGTTCATAGCTATATGCCAAATTTGTGATAATCAAAATTTATGTTTTCTTGGTAGCTACATATTGAATACAGTGGCGGATCCAGGGGGGGGGGGGGGTTCCGGGGGTGCGCACCCCCCTTTATTTTTGCCGATCAATGCATTTGTATCGGGACATATGTTTTGCACCCCCCCTGCACCCCCCCTTTGCCCTGGGTTAGCACCCCCCCTTTCGAAAATTCCTGCATCCGCCCCTGTTGAATATGTAATAATCCAAAGCGTGTTTTTAATGTTACAGCTACAGATCCTATGTGTGAGGCCAAAGCAGATTTGGGAGACTGTACTTTCTATGATTGTTTC
The DNA here is from genome assembly GCA_037788925.1 of Mytilus galloprovincialis. Taxonomy (NCBI): domain Eukaryota; kingdom Metazoa; phylum Mollusca; class Bivalvia; order Mytilida; family Mytilidae; genus Mytilus; species Mytilus galloprovincialis. The sequence continues at coordinate 8,409,271 of CM075336.1, read as the reverse complement.
GAAGACAGATATTCCTGTGGACTATGTGGCTTTCCTAAAACATATGACCTATACAACTGTGAAAAAATGCATATGCCTTTGTATTTAGATAGTTTTACTCCACAGGTTAGTGAATATAATTAATTTACAATGTTAAAACTTTACTTTAAGAATACTTGGTTGTGTAAAATCAAACCAGGCTTAATAGGAAATTATTTGCTTATTCAATTCGTTTTGGCGTTAGATTATTTGAAATTTTCAGTTTTCTTTTTTCATGGATCCGAGTCTTATATAGAGACCATTTTAAGCGTACGGAAAATAATTATTTCAGTGTTTTAAGCAATTTCATCATCCGTGTATTCCTTTTATGGGCAATTAAAAGTCCTTATTTTCAATTAAGTGTCGATTTTTGTCATCATTTTTCGCAAAAGAAATTTGATCTCCTTTCCAATAACTGTCTGTTTATATTTTGACATCTTAAGATTTTTTTTAACCATATGCACTCTCGTTGTAAGTTAATATTTTTCATGGGATAATGGGATGACAGTCATAGGCGGATCCAGGGGGGGGGCCTGGGGGGCCCGGGCCCCCCCTTTCGTGGGAAAAATTTGGTTGATTATATAGGGAATCATTGAAGCATGACTGGAGCGCCCCCCCCCCCCCCCCCCCCTTTAGGAAAAGTTCTGGATCCGCCACTGACAGTTTTTCATAAGAAACATGATCTTTTGCGATAGATTTCAAATCAAACTTTAGATCGTTACTCGTGTCGGTTAGTATATGTCTTCTGCGCTAGATCACTATGGGTTACTGGGGTCTACATGTACTAAATGTATGTCAAAGTTTCCTTAAACACAAGTAATTCGTTTAATTTTCTCATGTTGTTAAAAACGATAAAATATTACTGATTTGAAGTTCTGTTGTAAAATCTGTAACATAAAATGTTGTATTTTAGGGACAGCAGTTTGTATTAGACGCTGGTAAGTGTCTGACACTGTTTATGAAATCTTTATACCGATTGGACAGACTAAGTTGTGATGTGGTCAAACATCAAATGGAAGAAAAAGTAACAGAATGTTTCATCAGCAGTGGTTTTTGTGATATTTTGATGGAGAACAGAAACGCATTGTGGTCCGTCTACAATGTTAAGAAAATCCTCAAAAATCCAAAGTGAGTATGCGTGCACGTGTCTTGTCGCGTGTTTGTTTCAAAATAAATGTTTATTTGCCTGTTAATTTCAAATTTACTGTATTGGAATTTTGTACACAAGTTACATTGGTTATGCACAATATGTTTTTTTTTTCTGAATGGACTGTTTGTGACATTAATGTACTAGCATGAGATCTGTTTTAGGTGTGGATTTAGGATTTTGAAAAAAAGAGGGACTTGTGAGACATTGTTTTGAATGGGAACTGGGAATAATTCTATGTATATTTATCATATATTGAGGTCCATGATGGGACTAAAATAAGTCTATAACTTTAAGAGTGTATTAAAAAAAAAAGTTACAATTCGATCAATTGTTATTGAAGCAGTTTTCAGTAAGATGAGCTAATGCTCTGTTCGCCTCTCGTTTCGTTTTTATAGTTGAGAAATTGTCCATTGTCCGTGAATGATGAAGATTCCATTATCCGTGAATGATGAACATGTTTTCTTTTTGTCTTTCTTTCCCATGCTATAAAATTGATGAACTTCACATTGTCCGTAAATGACGAAAAGATCTCTTCGCCTTTGGTTCCAATGATGTAGTCGAGCATCATATGTTCTGTTCGACTTTTATACTATAGTCCAGCAAATTTCATTGTCTGTGAATGAGTTATTTTTATGTGTATTTAACAGAATATCTTCTGTATACAGCTACTATAAAATAAGCTCTCAGGTAGTTATTACTCGGGATAATTATTGTTTATTTAGTATAAACTGAGTTGAATATTCTGTACTTTGTATGTGAGAAAAATCATTTCCAACGACACAAGATAAAAATAGATAACAACAAATGTAATGAGATTTTTTTTCTCTTCATTGAATACCTTTACTTTAAATGCTGGTGAATAATTAAAAGTGAGTGCTTCTTTTTGCAGTTTCACTGAGACTATTATAATGAATTATTTTTCTTTTACTAGAGTTGTCGGAGAAGTCATGGAAATTTCAAAGAACTGCAGTGAGCAGATTTCCACGTGGGCATTTGGACATCAAACTGATATTACCAAAACACAGACAAACATTAACTCTGGTTTATCTCAATTGATTAATGCATTTGGCAAGAAGTGAATATATCATTTTTAATTTAATTTCTTAGTAGTATTATTGTTTTTTTCCCCATTTTTCTAATAAAAATATAAAAGTGAAAAAAAAAATTCTTGAAACATGAACATGTTTTTTTTATAAATCAGTTGTTCGTCAAAACAAGAGTTGTTTCGTTGATGTAGGAAGTAAATATTAGTTTTATATCTATTATCTATAATCTCATACATAAAACCGTTAGTATATGCAAATAGAAAATAAGTGTTTAAGTTTATGGATGTCAACCAATTACGGTATGAAATTGAGTTCAAAACAAAAACTTATACAACTATTAGAATGGCATAGAAGCGTAGAATACCAACAGTCACTTTTCATGTGAAAAAATATAATTGGATTGACACCGACTAATCGAAACTAAATAATAATATTGTTAAAAAAACTACGAATTACGGTGTGTCTGTAATAACGAAGACCAAACCAATTTTTATGCAAAAAAAATATGTTCATTATTTTGCAACCATGCAAGGTATGAAATAAATTACCATTCACAATAAAAAAAAAAAGATGTTGCAAGAATCTTTGTTATAAAATGTATAATCATTCTCTTTGAAACTAATATATATATGTAAATTAAAAACTTTTATGGAGACAATTTGAAAACTTTATAAATTGTTGCCATTTAAATGTTAAAAAGTTTGGTTTGTGTGTATTAATATTTGTCTTTTGATGTATGAGTGTTAACCGTATATATGTGTATTTTGTTTGAGGGCCCAATGGAAATTAGAGTAGTTCTAATTAAGTTCCCCTCTTTAAATAAAGAATTTATTATGATTTTATATTATTGTTATACTTTGTTTTCATGAGATGAATTTGCCTCGGAAACATTATTATCAAATTGATTTTTCATGCAAATTCTTATCAAAATGAAATAATTTGTCGCAAGAACAAGCTTTTTCACCATTTTAAAATAGTTACCTGGTATTCATATCTTTTGTTATAAATTGTTCAATTCTCAGCACTTGAATTAAGATCAGCAAGACAAGATTTACAAATGCGTCAATAAGGTTGCAATCGTTTAACAACCTTTATTTGAGTTATCTATATACCCATTAATGACGATATTCAGCTAATATGGCCCAATGTGCCAAATCTAACCAAACTTGGTCACAATCGATATGGGGGTATTTTTTTTTTTTAAATGTGTCCAATGACTGTTCCTTCCAATAAACATGGGCACCATGGCTAAAAATATAACAGAGGGATACAATGCAAGTTTTGTCTATTATCTTGAAAACCGCTATGAATAGTGAACTCTAGCAGGGGCAAGACAAGATCAACAATTAAATAGCCATAATGACTGAAACCTTCATTCGACTCGTTATTGGATGTTTGCCATTAAATGATAATTGTTACGTATTTTTATGGATTTTTGCCTGTTATCTTGAAAACACTATGATGACTGAAATTGTAAGTTACATCTTTGTCATTGTTGAATATGCAGTTGAGCGACACAGGCTCTTTAGAAGATTGGAGCTGTTAATGTTCTCCTTGATAATATTTATGTACGTTTCGGCAATAAAGTTTATCGATATGTTGTAGGTTTTCCTATGGGCATCAATTGCGCCCCTTTATTCTCATTACTTCATTGTTCTTGTACTATTATAAATCACAGTTTATAACCCGGCAAACTCAGCACAGACACTTCTTCTTAAAGTGTCTAGCGATCCTTCCGATTTATTGAAGATTATTCGCCAGACGTCGACTATGAAATTTGTTTATAATTAACAAGGAAACTAGAAAAAAAAGAAACCAAATCAAACAACAAATAATTTATGTACATTTGAAAAAACAACATTTAAATAAAAGTTTTCTACTATATACATTTGATTACAATAATAACTAGTGATAGCAAATAGGGATGCGAGCAGATTCTGAGATCATACTCTTGTACTGCACGACACTATTTGTTGTTGCAGATAACTCCAGTCCATAACTGTACGTGGATAAAATTAATATTTATAACTGTCTTAAAAGATGTTTGTATTTGTCTAAATAAGTGTGGATAGCTTTGTCAGGTTCTATTGTCTAACTCATAAGGTAAAATGTAGGGACAGCAACAATTTTGAATATAGTTTTGTAAAAAAACAAAACAAGTCTGTACCTTAAACGCCTAATTTCAAGTTGGTATCAGTTTATCTGTCGCCATTTCAGTAACAGGTCGTGTGTTATGGAAGCGGTTGCTTGTGAAGTAGGCTGCACTTTTGTAATTTTTTTTCAATTTGTGAAATTTGATACGGATCCCAAATAGTTGAGCAGTAAATAAGCTTTTTCAAATGCTTAATATTTGACTACATGTGAGGCTATTCCAAGATTTATACGAATAAATCCAAGAGACTGGTGTACTTTTGATGTCATATTATCAATATGTTTATCTCAGTTTTAGTTTAATTGAAGAGTTAAATCGTAATATTTTGTAGAGTCAACTTTTTCGAGAGAGTGATTGTGTAATTTGTAAGAAAAGTCTAAGAGTTTTCGTGTTTGTATTACACTCATGAGAATGTGCATTTATCAGGGTGAATATGCATGAGCCAGCAAGTAAGACTGTTTTATAAATGTTACATCACACTGAGGTTTCTTAATTTAATATTAAGTCTACAATTAGACATCTTATTGTACATCGTGACCATGTCCTAAATATAGTAGGCCACTCAGTGTATAACAATACATTGTTTCAATCCACAGACACTTGTTTCAGAAAAAAATACTACATATCTTAATAAAACAATATGATAAAACAATATATATAGGAAAAACCAATTCTGAGACAAATGCCTGTGTTTCAATCCCGTATCTCAATAAAGTGCTAAGTAGCCCTCCCGGAGCACCTGAGATCACCCCTAGTTTTTGGTGGGGTTCGAGTTGCTTATTCTTTAGTTTTCTATGTTGTGTCATGTGTTCTATTGTTTGTCTGTTTGCCTTCTTTCATTTTTAGCCAGGCGCTGTCAGTTTATTTTCGATTTATGAGTTTGACTGTCCCTCTGATATATTTCGTCCCTCTTTTAGGGGTATATCTACCCCCTCTAAAAAATCTCATAGCCTTAATTATGTTTAGCAGCATTTATACATGAAAATTCCATAGTACTCCAAATAGAGGCACCATAGTCAATCGCAGACCATAGAATTGAATTGATGACAGAGTTTGTTATTTTGCAATCAAAATCTGCCATGATGAAGTACTTTTTAAGAGAAAGTGTATTTTATACAGCTGACTCGTAACTTGATAAGTTTATAATATAATGTTGTTTGCTTATTGTGTAATTGTAACGTTTTTAATATTATAGTGTTTTTAAATGGTAAGATATATTGATATCTGTTATAGATTTAATATAAAAGTATTTTCCTGTGTGTTTTACAGTCTCTCATCGCTCTTTTTACAGTGGCTCTTTTATGATGAATCTGTTAATATTTGATTGTGTTTTATATCAAAGGTTTCAGTTAAAGAGGTGCGACTCTAACAAATTATATGTTGTTGTATCAATCAATTGTCGAATACCATACCTGAATGAGTATTTCAAAGACAAAATTATACATACATGTGATATGATAAACTTGAAACAAATTGTCGCAAATGACCATATGAGATTTTCAGGTATATCGGCACCCTGATCAAAATGTGAGTCTTTTTAAAAAAAATTATTTACATTATAGTTTGTCTTTCTTTACCATTCTATATTTGAGTGTAATGCTGTTATCATTCCTGAATATTTTAGATGGCCCCAGTGGCGGATCCAGAATTTTTCATAAGTGGGGCCCATTGACTGACTAAGAGGGGGCCCGTTTCAGTCATGTTTCAGTGATTCCCTATATAATTGAAAATAATCCTTGTAAACTTTTAGGAAAATTATTTGATTCATTAGTAAGCCCCATATTGCTGTATTGTAGTGAGATTTGGGGTGTTTTTGATAATTCGGGAGACAATTCCATTTTGGAAAAATTCCATATGAAATTCATAAAAGAAATTCTAAGTGTTCATTGTAAAGCAATTAATGCTGCTTGTACATGTTGTAGAGCTGAACTTTGCAGGCTACCGTTGTGGTCAAAAATATCATTTTCTTGTATTAAGTTTTTTATCATATTTTAAGGTCTGAAAACACACTTGTATCCAAAGTTTTTCTGGCAACTGAAAAAAATAACCCCTGGACAAAGAAACTTTATTCTATTTTAAACAATCTAGGATTTTCAAACCTAGCTGGGGGAAACTTCTCTATTAAACAATATCTACCAAGTATTAAACAACGAGACGTGATTGATCAGTGCACACAGGATCAATTATCAAAAATTCATGATTCATCAAAACTAAAATTTTACCAACAATTTCATAATTCAAATCAGCGTAGTTCTTATGGTGATGTTCTAATTAAGTAAAAGATTAGAAAGGTCAAGAACGAAAGAAAATTATAGAAAATATTGTTGTTTGAAAAAAAAAAAATAGAAGAAAAATATATATAGATATATATATAGGAAATAAAATTGATCAGGAGTTGTCTCCCATAGACCTAGAACTATCCTAAAGATTTATGTAATTTCTCCAGGTCACAGTGGCACCCATAACAACTATGTTTTGTCAATAACTTGCCTTAAGTTGGTTTATATCAGGTTAATTAGTGTAAATGTGTATTCATGTGGTTTTTTTGTTTAAATGTACTTTAATCATTCTAATCATTTTCTGTGCTTTATTTTGTAATTCATTTGATTGTATAGCTCAAATTTTGTGCACCATGATTGGTTAATAAAATTATCTATCTATCTATCTCTGTGTAAAATTAGATTGAGTGCACACAATCTTGCTATTGAAAAAGGGCGATATTTAGGTTTATCCACCGATGGACGAGTTTGTAATGTATGTAAATCAGGTGAGGTAGAAGATGAAAATCACTTTTTACTGAAATGAGAAATTTTTTCCAACTATAGAATTAACTTTAAAAATATAATATTAAATATACTTCCTGCATGTTGTAGTGAAAATCAGCTAAATATTAATAGTTGCATTAATAGTAATTCTTTAAAAGTCCCGAAAGTGACTAGTTCTTACATATATAAATGTCTGGTGTATAGAAACGAGATTTTAGCTTCCTAATTATAACATATTTAACTACTAGTATGCTGTATTCATTGTTGTAATGCACTGAAATATGGGCCTTTGCCAATTATTGTAATTGTGTTTGTGCCAATAACATATTTGTATTGTAATGGTGGTCACTTTGTTTACTTGTCTATATTCTATTTATTTGGGGATATTGGTTAACTTTAGAATTACTTATAGTTCCGTAACTCTTTCTTCCGAGACCGGCCATGAAATTATCCTTGTCGGGACTTCCTGTTCTGGCACGTGCCCGGCCGGGCTCGTTGTCCATAGGAACTATAAGTATGACGTCACTCACCGGGTTCTGGGCAGTCTATACATTAAGGATTTGAAATGAGCAGACGCTCATACTTTGGCTTGCGAATATGGAACTTTATTTATACAAGTAGACTAGCCACCACCGTATATTTATTTATGTAAACTTATGTTCAACCATTTATATGTCTTTAGAATATAAACATCTTGTTTATATTTACGTAGTTTTACGTACTTTGTCAAATATCCCAGAACTTGGGTAGACAACGGGAAAACGACGCCAGTGGAAACTTCCACTCCCGTTACATTGGGGGCTCGTCCGGGATATTTGAGGACAATAACTTAAACACACATTTTGTTTGTACATTATTTCGGCGATATGGTCGGAATAAAAGGGATTTTTGTATCCCTAGGAGTCAAAATCGAACAGTTTATTGCTCGTCTGCTTGTCATTTCCGCTGTTTGTGCCGGTCCGACAATGACCAGTACTGCATGTAATATCGTTTTTTACAACAATACAATTAAAGGTGACTTACCTTCAGAAAATGAAATTAGAAATCCAGATTTTAAATTCCAAATTGGAGCACAAGGTGAACATTTTGTTCACGTTCCAGAGGAAATATGCTGGTCTTGCATAACAGCCGGACAGCAAATCTCATAATGGCGTCGATTTTATTATTCTGGTCACGTGATTTTCAGTTCAAAAAATGGCATTTTTTAGCAACGGCAATGACGCCACGAAATCGACGGCGTAAAGCTATTTTGTGTATTTAGCATGCTTAACCAAATACATCATTAAATACAGCAGGTTTCAAACTTTAACTACGTTATTCATTTAATAATGAAAAAATAGAATTTCCTTGATTATTTGATTGGGAAAGATGAAAAAACGTGCCGCGGCCGTGACACTTCTCGGTAAATAAATGTAAATTGAAATGACACACGGAATGGTAACGTATTTTCCTTTATAGGGATGATACCTCCTGATATTATGAACATGAAATGCCTATTGATACAAAAACTCGCCAGGTAAAACGGCATTGTGTCAATTCAACAGGCCCAAAACTAGCGACCGGCCAAAGGGAGATAACTCGAATGAAAAGTCGTTTAAGGGACAGCTGATCAGAAACGAAAGAAAATAACCATTTCGCTCAATTTTAGTAAGTGAAATAGTTCATTATGAGGTAAAATATCCAATAATTTATCAGTGTGCAAAGGAAAATGTGTAAATATGAAAAATACCTTGGATATTACAATTATTCATTGGAATGAGGGCACCTGTCAGGTATCAAGACCCAAACAGTGAGAGAAAGTATAATAGAATGTATGTCTGCTTTGGTAAATCACTATTTAATTACATATTGCATGAAAATATCTGATAATCATCTAGAAATCGGGGAAATTGCAAATATTATTACATATTCAGTTTAAAAAATATATTACTACAGCTTTAGAAGAAATATAAAAAAAAGTTTTCTATATGGTTATTTTTTTACATAAAGTGAGGGGTTTTGGACCAGTAAATTGTTAGAAAAAAAAATACTTGCCCAATTTGAAAGCTTTGGTGTTAAAATTCCATCATTAAAGGGGGGAATGTTGCAGAATATTCCCTGATTGCATGTGTATACCTCTATTTTGTCATATATATATACTTTGATGGAAATAATTATTTCATGGCATACTTTTTAGAAGAATCATAAATTATTATTCTTGAATACACATAAATTCTTCATTTTGATTCAGCATTCAGTGATGCAGAAACATATTGTTTCATATAGTAGATCTACATAAAAATATATTTTATAAAGATTATGGGTATAAAATGTACAATTTTGCTGTTATATATTCTATTCTAGAATAATGTTTTTAGAGAATTTCTGTTAAGACCCAATGTCAGTTATATCTGTGAACTTATTAAATGTTTATTTCCATTCTAAATATGTTTATCTATGCAAGTAATTATTTTAATATGTGAGGCCTATTAATGATGAACACTGAAATGTAACAACTTCTAGTCACTGGCAATAGGATATCATATATACCCTTGACAATTTTGATTAAAAATTGAATTAATCAAAGTACTCTATAAGAAGGCTTTACCAAAAATGTAATTTCTATGTGTTTGTAAGTAGCAATATTACAAAGTAATAAAAATTTAGAAAAAATAATAAATAATAAAAACAAAATCAGGGCTTTATTTCATTTTGTATTGAGACTGATTAAAAAAGTAAAATCTATTCCTGAAAAAAATAGATGTCATACACTGTGATGTCATAAAAATATTGCATTTTATATTGAACTTTGTTCTCTGCAGTGGTTTTTCATTCTAACTATATATTTAGATTTGGCCTGATAGTGACACTGTCATGTGTTTTGTTGTGTGCTGTCTCATTTTAGAAAAGGGGTTATATTGTAAAATATAAATTCTGAAATGTAGTAGTTTAAACTTTCTGTTTTTTTTAATCATTTGGCTTAGGAGATATTATATAAATCTAAGCATAGAATATGGATACCCATACAGTCCTCTTGGGTCATGTCTGTTTAACATTTAAGATAAAGTAAATTTTATATTTTTCTAGAATAAAGTAAAACTGAAAATAGCTTTCTTGCTAATTATATGTAATTCAGTGGGATAGTAATGCATGTACTCAAATTGAAAAAAAAACAATCACAACATTCAACAGCTTGAGCCATGGAGTGTGAAAAATAATTATATAATGAATATAACCTTTTTATATAATTCATCTAATATATAGTATAATATATATTGACATAATGTTCTCAAATAATATATACCATATGAGACATAGGATATATAACCATTTCTGGTAACATATATATATAGACTGAAATATGTGTAATAATGAAGAATTAAAAAAAAAATACCATGTTGACCTGATATATAAATCCTCATTCATCAAATGCAGGTGCATGCAGCTTAACAATTGTAAAAAAAGAATGAACTAGACCAAGTATTCATTAATAGAGATTAATTTACTAATAGGTAAACTGGATGCAGATTGAACAATCATCTATAGAACAATTATTGAATGACTGCTAGAACCTGGAAGATGAATAGGAACAAGCACAAGCAATATTATATTATGAAGTGATATCATCATCTTCATTCATTTGAAATTACATCTGAAAGCTACAAAATAAGGATCTGACTCTCTACAGGAACATATATATTAACTAGATATTAGATATACTGTTCCCAGCTCTCTACAAACTGTTTTCCTCTGTTATTTATCTATGATATATCTGATCTCAGAATGTTTACACTGGACATGTCATTCTTTCACTGATTCAGGACAAAACCTGACAAGTGTCACAATAATTTACACCTGGACTTCCCAAAAAATAATGAACTGCTAAAGGGATGTTATTGGGAGGTTTGTGTACATTTTATTACATGTTTAATGCGCTGAATTCATAACATTTGTGTGATTTATATGAAAGTAAAACAAATTTTGTTCATTTTTAGTATTTTTGTGTACTGGGGCATGAAAAAGGGAAATAAATTACACAAAAAATAACAGATTTTGTTCATTTCAAATGACATGTTGACTGTCTTTTCATTAGTGGCAAGTCTGTCATATTTCGGAGCTTTTTTAGTCAAGAGCAGAGCAGTTTCATCAAAAAGAGAAGGGAGTCCCCGCAGGGCCTTACCAATTTGTGATGTGTACTGGAATTGTGCTCGTGTGTAAACAAGGAAGGGTAACGTCATGTGACTACCCCAGTTCTGTTCTCCATGCTCCAGTTTATCAATATAAACTTATCATATTTATTTTTCCTAAGTAAAACGGGTTTGTGTCAATTCGTCCAGAGTTGAATATTTGTCAATGACAGTCGATGTTGAAAAATGGCGGTTCCGAAGGCTGAAAATAAATGACTTGAATTTCTGATTCAACGATGAAATTATTTGACTTCTCATATCTTTTAAATACTTGTTAAAATTATCATATTATGCATACCGCTCGTGATACGTTTAGTTTCTTATAATTTAACAAATTCACGATTTCCTGCCGGGTCGTCTTCCGCGGGGAATTATTTTTCTACGCAGCGACATCTGTTGACGACGTTCTCTTAAATTATCTCCACTTGATTCTCGAATAATAAATCCGGGTTTTTAACGGACAAATCAGGGATTTGCTGTCCGGCTGTAAGAGGAAAACAAACACAACATTTTTGTGTACACCACATCAAAATAAAATATTTAGCTGCATTTTATCGTGGTAGAAAGCTTATTATGGCTTTTCAATTTCCAGGAAGTCGGCGATTGTTTACGCCATGTTTACAATATGACGTCATATTTTCGACGTCAAAGCACCTGCCATCTAAGGAATGTTTGTATGGAGGAGGTACCAATGGGGAATACTCATTGTCGTTCTAACCATGAAAAAGTTGTTTAATTTGTTAGTTCTGTTTATTGGTTCGTATTCATATTTATTCTCATAAATGGATTTGGAAAATCAAATAATTTGTTTTGATTATACTTCAAATTGTTTTGGATTAAAAAGTACGTTTTGTACTTGCATTTCTGTCATGCAGTATTGTCTGCATATCTATGTCTTGTCAGTGTGGATGTTGTAACAATTATTTACCCTTCTTGCATGGAAAGGAGGGAATTAACAATTCTCAAAACTTCAAAGTTGTACCGTAAGTCATAGGCTATATGGTGTAGTCATGGAATATACTGGAAATTTGTCCGGTTTAAATCTTTTAATTTAAAAAAAGGGATTATAAAAGTACAGTTGTGTACTCGATTATATTTATATAACACCATCATGGTGTTTATTTTAACGTTGGTATTTGGAAATAAACTGAATTGTTTCAGTTTGGTGGGATTGTTACGTCAGTGGAGGAAAATAATACTGAATCTTTTCAGTTGCTAAGCAATGTGGCTTAGGTAAATGTAGAAATTGTGGATATAGCGAGGATTTGGATTAAAATGACATTTTTGTCATACAGCTGGAATAGGGTTGTCTTGTACGAGTTGTGACTAGAATAAAGATAATAGAAGAAAGTACACTCATTATCTTAGCTGTTGTTGGAAGCTGCTTTCGGTGGTGTATACAGAGGCAATTTTGGAAATACCTTAGGTGCTAGAATGGCGCGAGAATAGGTATATATTTTGCGTATACATTTTTATTGTAAACCTTAATTGGTTCACCATGGGTATGTTGTCCACATGGCTAAGAATATTGTTTGGGGATTACTGGAATACAAGGAATGATTTATTATTACAGTCCAATTGTTTTATATGACTTTCTAATTTTTGAATATATTTAATAAACAAACAATCAGTTTGTATGGATTTCAGTATAGAAATGTGTGTTTTATATGGTTAAAGTAATACCATGGGCTATATGCTTTCGGTGACCAATAAAATTACATATTGGGGCACCCGATCAAGTGGTGCAGTACTCGTGTATGATAGACTTTTAAAGACTCTTGGTGAGTCAGGATTTTATAAGAAGAATGTGCTTCTTAATTTATTCCAGTGTCTGACAGAATATAGGTGGTAAAACTGAAACTGTTTCAGTGCGTGGATAGCTGGCCACAATGAGGGAACATATTGGATTTTATATTGGCCTTTTTGCCGATAAGTTTAACGTAACTAAACCACATGGAATAATTATAAATGTTGGGGAACACTTACTTGGACTACTTTACAGATTTGGAAACTCTACTAGACGAATTTTACCTTATTTACCTACCTGGAACCTTGGACAAGATGTGTGCCTGGATGCTCCGCTCGAACTTTATAATTGGATTCCTTACTCAGTGATGATGTCTCGTGATGTATTTGTGACTTTTGAACATTTAGTGAATGACAATTGAATACCTTGAACTATTTTTCAAATTATTTATTGACATTCACAGTAAATTAATTGTTGTTGATAATTATATGTGTCTGTATTCTAAATTTTGGTAAGTATACCTCACCGATCTTTGGACTAATGTGTGGGCACATTATGTCTTAAGAGAGGGGGAGTGTAATGGTGGTCACTTTGTTTACTTGTCTATATTCTATTTATTTGGGGATATTGGTTAACTTTAGAATTACTTATAGTTCCGTAACTCTTTCTTCCGAGACCGGCCATGAAATTATCCTTGTCGGGACTTCCTGTTCTGGCACGTGCCCGGCCGGGCTCGTTGTCCATAGGAACTATAAGTATGACGTCACTCACCGGGTTCTGGGCAGTCTACATTAAGGATTTGAAATGAGCAGACGCTCATACTTTGGCTTGCGAATATGGAACTTTATTTATACAAGTACTAGACTAGCCACCACCGTATATTTATTTATGTAAACTTATGTTCAACCATTTATATGTCTTTAGAATATAAACATCTTGTTTATATTTACGTAGTTTTACGTACTTTGTCAAATATCCCAGAACTTGGGTAGACAACGGGAAAACGACGCCAGTGGAAACTTCCACTCCCGTTACAGTATTAATCAACCAACTTTTAAGATTAGTGTTGTAAAATAAATTACTTTTATCACGTTCTCACTGATAAAAAAATAATAGATTTGCAGCAGTAAAATCTAAAATAGTTCGTCTTTCGTTATATGGACTAAGGATCTAAAAAAGCTAAAAACACTTTCTTTTCTTTTCATTTATCAAATATTGGTCCGAGATGTCGTTGGTCCGAGTTGTCCAAATTCCGCATGTAACGACCATGCAAAGATGGCAGCCTCCACAAAAACATGAAAATTATAAAATAAGTGCATTGATATGGACGGGCAAGAAATAAAGCGATCAAAATATATGCGGGGAACAGCAGCTTATAAATTTCGAAACAGATTCGTATTCGGAGTTGTTGCTTTTGGCCTGGGATTAGGAGCTGTAATGAAGTAAGAAAATCAACCGTCACATCTAAAATTGCAAAAAAGATTTGATATCATATGATTGCCATTGCGATAACTTGAACTTTTCCAAAAGAGACCAAAATGACAAAGAAATTTTAAACAACTTAAGATCCCGGAAGTCCTTCAACAATGAAGAAAGCCCTAGGCCTAGCGTATACTCATCTTAAAAAAGCTGTACAGACCCCAACATGCCCAAAATAACAAATTAATAACATTATATCAAAATTTACTCTGAGTACGTACAAAATTGTGCATTTGGAAAAGTTTAAATAATCATGATGTCTAGGAACTTAGGAAGGTTATTTTAGATTTTTGCATTGACACCTTCTATGTCAATGTTGGATAAAAAAAAAGTCAAAATCGCAAAAATACCCACAGCAAATTGCATGCTTTTCTGGACTTCAATGTAAGCATGCCCTAGATAAATAAAATTCAAATATATTTTATGTTTTGGAAAATAAAAATGTAAGAACTTTTCTGGATTTACAAAATTTGGACAAATTATAAATACCTTAAATACATGTACAGTGTTTCCACTGCTCAGTTCAGGTTACATCATTAGTTGGATCCCCTCTCCATGACTGTTGCAGCGCTGTCCATGACAATCTCCAGGATGTACACGGACTGAGTTAATAATCCTCCACTAGGAACCAGCTACATGTACATTCTCTTCTCTCTTCTTCCATACCCAACCAGAAGCTTCCTCTACCTGTTTCCAAACTTTTCCAACCAAGCTTCTTCTTACTGGTCCAGTTAGTCCTAGGGACCCCAAGGCTCTCCAAAATGTTTGAGAAACAAAGTCTCTACAGCCAACCTTCACTGGGAAAGACCATGTCCTCCAATTCTTCTTTCTGGTCCAGTTAGTCCTAGGGACCCCAAGGCTCTCCAAAATGTTTGAGAAACAAAGTCTCTACAGCCCACCCCCACTGGAAAAGACTATGTCCTCCAATTCTTCTTGTTGATGTCTGTTACCAATTCCTGATACATCTACCTCCACTGGGAAAGACCATGTCCTCCAATTCTTCTTGTTGATGTCTGTTTCCAATTCCTGATACATGGCAAGCTTTCTCTTGTGGGCTTCTTCTAGTCTTGTTTTCCATGGCACTGTAAGCTCTACAAGAATGACCTGTCTGTTGATTCTGGACCACAGTACTATGTCTAGTCGGAGGGTTGTTGTTAAAATCTCTCTTTGGAAGGTGGTCTTTCTCCCAACTTTGGCTTGCAATTTTACTGGATTTTACAGAATTTTGAAAAATTAAAGAATTCTCTTCAGAAAAAATTATATATATATATATATATATGTTGTATACAAGTTGTAATGTTGTGCAAATTATAATTTGTACAGATTTTTTGTACAAATTATTAGTGTTTTATGAATTGCTTTATAACACAAATGGATGATGCAAACACAGTCTTTTGTTTGGCATATTAAATTCTTTAAATTCCTGTCATATTTCCACAACTACATGTACATGATACAGTCAAATACTGAGCATTCGATATGTATACACACACATTTTAAGAACACAAAAAGACTTTTTATGAATATGATTTTGGTATAAACAATGATATTAAAAGAGAAAAATAAAAGTAGAATTTATACCATTCTGTTATCCTTATTTCCAGTTTGACGACAAGGAGAATAGCATCAATTGTAAGGTTGAAGTATAAAATTTTAATTTAAGACATTAAACTGGTTCATTTAAGAAGATAAAACTTTTATCACCTGGTTCATAATGGTATGTGTCAAAAAACCTCTAACTTGTACAAGAACCCTGTACAAATAATAAATTGTACAAACAACATCTTGTACAGAACATATATATTAGTCTTGTATTATTTTAATTTTAGTTTCTTGTGTACAATTTGGAAATTAGTATGGGCGTTCATTATCACTGAACTAGTATATATTGTTTAGGGGCCAGTTGAAGGACGCCTCCGGGTGCGGGAATTTCTCGCTACATTGAAGACCCATTGGTGACCTTCTGCTGTTGTGTTTTTCTATGGTCGGGTACATTTTTGTAGTTGTCTCTTTGGCACATTCCCCATTTCCATTCTCAATTTTAATTTTTTATATATATATCATTGGCCACCTTTGACTGTTTTCTGTTCTTAAGTTGGGTTGTTGTCTCTTTGACACATTTCCCATTTTTATTCTCAATTTTACACTTGCTGTTTAAAAATTAAATATAACATTAATGCTGAAAGCTGATAAGCATGATAAGGATAACAACATACTTTCACAAAAATAGATAATAAAAACTGAAAACAACATGCTATATAAATTTCATGCATCTGAAGCCCTTTTCTGGATTCACCTTCATCATGGTCATCAGGAATGCTCAAAGCAGAAACAGAATAAAAATGACAAAAAATAGCCAAATCTAATCATAATAACATGTGCTCTAAATATATAAACTAAGTGTAATTTTCAAATCAGTATATCATTCTAAATGGCATCACAAAATTAAACATAAACTACATCATTTTTTTGTACTTCATTTACTTCAAAAAATGAATCTTCAAGCATAGTATTGGTATGACATGTATGAGCTGTCATCATGACCTTTTCATTTAGAAAATAATTGTGTAAACGGCTGGTTTGCATTTAATTTGGCAGCTTTTTTCATAATGTAGAGGGATAGTATCTAAAACTGTTTTCATTTTATTTACATCAAAAAAAGATTTGACAGTGGATTTACAATTGAAATATTTGCCATTCCGCTCGACCTTTAAAACATTTTTCGGAAAAACTACACGCTACATTTTTCACAGGGTAATTGTCTTATATCATCATCTCGTTTCTCACTCCCAGAGAATGGTAATAATTATGTTTATCCATTTCAGTTATTTTGTGGATGTAGAAAAATCTAGGCTGTTCGTTCAGATAAAGAAAAACCAGGAATGGAGAGATGAAACACTAAGAAGACAACAACAAATAAGTCAGTTAAAAGCTCTTGAGAAATCAAGGGATAAAAAAACAATCAAATCTGTCTAAAATCATACAGATATTGTGTTGATTAGTGAACAAACTTTTGACTTACATTTGACTCCCATATTTATAGAGATTGTAATGGATGATTATATGAATTGTTTTTGTTAGTTTATATATTGGAGTAGGTGTGGATGATAAAAAAACATTTAACACTTGTGTGTCTTACTTTTCTTGATATGTGAAATTTTGTTATTTTGTTATTTGAAAAAATAAAAATTAGCATACTATCAATCTTTTAACAATGAGTTCCTCTGGTGAAATTTCAAAAAGCCAGAAAACAAAACTTTCTCTTCAGAGGAAGGTTAACAAACCATGCACAGATCTTGTAGACATTATAAAACAGCCCTCTTTGAATGAAACATGTGAATTCAGATCTGTAGAAAAGATGCAAAAATTCTTTAGCAGTAGTGAATCTCAAAGTAAAGAAGATGGGATGAGAAAAGGAAAGTCAACTAGGAGAAATTTAATCAATAAAAATTCTGCCAAAGCCCCCAAAAATGAAAAATCTAAAAAGAAAGTTCAGATCAAAACTGAAATGTTAAAAGATACTGAGAGCTCTAATGCAGTGCTTTTAAATCAACCATCTTGTTCAACGTTAAATAACAAAGTTACAGAGGACTTGGAGGATACTGTAAAAATTGAAAATAAGATTGAGAAAACTAAAAACCAAAATGAGGCTGATGAATCAAATGTAATTGAGATAGATTGTGAAGAGGATGACAAACCAGGAAGTAAAGGGAAATGTTTGGCGTGTGGTAAAGACGACATAGATTCACAAGACATGGCTACTCATCTACAAACTTGTCTCAAATCAAGGTTTCAAAGAGGAAAAACTCAAGCAGGTACTTCATTAAATCTGCAAGTTCAACTTTAACCAATATGCATGTGCATATAAATGTTTGACCAATCACACAGGTACATATCTAGTGTAAAAACTTAGAGAGATGGGGAGGTTACACACAAACTAATAGTACACACATATGAAAATACTATAGTATTTGTACTAGTAGTTTTGGTGTATATTAAAAGTTGCTTATCAGAACAGAAAAAAAATATTCTTTTGAAGCAGTTTAAGCAGGCCACTTGTACACTAAATTATATCTATTTAGAAACTGAAACATATTAAAGGCTAGAATATAAAATTGAGAATGGAAATGGGGAATGTGCCAAAGAGACAACAACTGGACCAAAGAGCAGATAACAGCCAAAGGCCACCAATAGGTATTCAATGCTGCGTGAAAATCCTGCAAAAAATAGAAGCATGGTTGTATAAATGACTAAATCACTGGTGAAATGCTTTGGAAAAGCTGTATTGATGACAGTAGCTCAGACTCAAAAATTTATACACATACAAGTACACTTAAGGGTTTTTTTGCTTACATTTATTGTGTTGCTTAATTATATCATTCATCAATCCGTTAAAGAGACCATAAACTAGACTAATAGTAATGAGAAAATTTGTGTTTTTAAGTGAAATGAGATAATTTTTTGCATTAAAGAAAGTGAATCAATCAAGTCCCATTCACAACCCATTCTATGGAATAATCTAGGATTTTAAACAGAATAGCTGTTACAGAATGATTTGATATACTATTAAAGTAAATAATAATTTTGAATAGAAAATATTTATATATAGTTTTGTTATGTTGGTAATTCAGTGATGCTGGAAGGTCTTTATAATACATATTAATTTATCTTATTTGCTTTAAAGAATCAGAAGACAAGGTTGCTGAACAGGAAGTAAAACTAGCTGATCCTAAAGTAGAACAAGAGGAATGTTTCTTTTGTCAGATATGTCAGAAAGATTTGTCTAAGATGAACTCTAACAGACGCACCCAACATCTAAATAGGTGTATTGATAAGGTAAGGTATAACTACATTCATGGGGCAGGGTTTTGACTTGTTTAAGGAGATTAGTTGTAGGTCATATGATATTTAGAGGGTTTTTCAGGGGGCCCAGGCCACCCTTTTCTGGGAAAAAATGGTTGATTAGATAGGGAACCACTGAAGCATGACTAGAGAAGGCCCCCTCTTAGGCAGTTAGTGGACCCCCACTTGTGAAAAATTCTGGAGCTGCCACTGATATTTGATAGACAGCATTGATTATCTCCCAAAATACTTTCAAAATTTCAAACAAAATTACAGTTGAAGAAAAAAGTAATTGTAAAACAAGAGAATCACTATTTCTACATGAATACAGTCTGAATATATGGTAAATTGTATTTATTTGATATTGCAGGATGAAGAGGAACAGAATATAAAAGATTTAGAGAAAAAAGCTTTAGAACATGCTAAAACTGCAGTTCTAGATTGTCCTATGTGTGGTAAACCTTGTAAAACTGAAAATGTAAGTCTAATGTAAGAGTAAATAAGATGATGGATATTCATACATAATGAGATGAATATAATTTGGTGGTTTATATCCAGTGACAAATATTACATGCATATCAAGACTAAAAAACATGTATATGTGATTTAAATTTGAATCTGCTTTTTTTCTAGTCCTATTTTCCAACAAAAACAAAAATGAAGATTTGTCATAAATCTACAACAATTATATGGACTGTCAAATCACTCATTTTCAAAAACCAACAAAATTAGACAGCTTCACAAACAAAAATTTGTCTTGAGCATTTCTTTTGGAATGTTTTAATTATCCACTTTGGGTGTAGTAGTACACAAATTAACATGATCTGAAGATCCATCTCTGGTTTTAAATTTTCAATATTGGAGGGACAATTTCTGAATATGATTATGAAAAGACAATAGTATCAGGTGAACATAACTTTCTTTACATAAAAATCCAATTTAAGGGGGTTCGCAGATCTAAATCATTTATTTATATAGGATTTCTCAATATTTTTCTATAAATGAACTTTATCTTATAGTTAAGGTGGTACCTAACACACCTAACTAAAATTAATTTGGCTCGTTTAATTTTCTTAAAATTTTCACGAAGTATTTACTTTGACCCTTTGACACAAATATAAAAATTTCCAAAAATTTGAACCAACCGTTTAATCAGAAAAATTACACTGGTTATATAGCAGTTATACAAATACACATATTTTGATCATTGAGTAGCTTAATATTCCCATATGAACACAACGTCATTAAAACGTTCTGCTGATTTTACAAAGTTATCTCCCTGTAGTGTTAGGTACCACCTTAATAGAAAAATAAAATAGAAAAGTGGGGTCACTGTTCATTTGCGCTCACAATCTGCCTTCGAAAGAAGCATACATTTTTGTAAATGTGGTTTTTTTCTGTTGAAGTAATAGGAGAAATAAAGGTAATATCGAAAAATAAGAAAGAAATTTATTACAGAAATTGCTCAAATTTTACAATGATTTAGTTTAAGTACAGCTTATATGGAAATTATATTAAACTAGAGGCTCTTTAGAGCCTGTGTCGCTCACCTTGGTCTATGTGAATATTAAACAAAGGAAGCAGATGGATTCATGAAAAAATTGTGTTTTGGTGATGGTGATGTGTTTGTACATCTTACTTTACTGAACATTCTTGCTGCTTACAATTATCTCTATCTACTTGTATAATGAACTTGACCCAGTAGTTTCAGTGGAAAATGTTAGTAAAAATTTACAAATTTTATGAAAATTGTTAAAAATTGACTATAAAGGACAATAACTCCTTAGGGGGTCAATTGACCATTTCGGTCATGTTGACTTATTTGTATATCTTACTTTGCTGAACATTATTGCTGTTTACAGTTTATCTCTATCTATAATAATATTCCAGATAATAACCAAAAACGGCAAAATTTCCTTAAAATTACAAATTCAGGGGCAGCAACCCAACAACGGGTTGTCCGATTCATCTGAAGATTTCAGGACAGAAAGATCTTGACCTGATAAACAATTTTAGCCCTTGTCAGATTGCTCTAAATGCTTTGGTTTTTGAGTTATCAGCCAAAAACTGCATTTTACCCCTATGTTCTATTTTTAGCCATGGCGGCCATCTTGGTTGAATGGCCGAGTCACTGGACACATTTTTTTAAACTAATTACCCCAAAGATGATTGTGGCCAAGTTTGGATTAATTTGGCCCAGTAGTTTCAGAGGAGAAGATTTTTGTAAAAGATTACTAAAATTTACGAAAAATGGTTAAAAATTGACTATAAAGGGCAATAACTCCTAAAGGGGTCAACTGACCATTTCAGTCATGTTCACTTATTTGTAAATCTTACTTTGCTGAACATTACTGCTGTTTACAGTTAATCTCTATCTATAATAATATTCAAGATAATAACCAAAAATAGCAAAATTTCCTTAAAATTACCAATTCAGGGGCAGCAACCCAACAACGGGTTGTCTGATTCATCTGAAAATTTCAGAGCAGATAGTTCTTGACCAGATAAACAATTTTATCCCACGTCAGATTTGCTCTAAATGGTATGGTTTTTGAGTTATCAGCCAAAAACTGCATTTTACCCCTATGTTCTATTTTTAGCCGTGGTGGCCATCTTGGTTGGATGGTCGGATCACGGGACACATTTTTTAAACTAAATTCCCTAAAGATGATTGTGGCCAAGTTTTGATTAATTTGACCCAGTAGTTTCAGAAGAGAAGATTTTTGTAAAAGTTAACTATGCCGGACGTAAAGTGATGGGAAAAGCTCAACTGGCCCAAAGGGCCAGGTGAGCTAAAAATATAGGTCACCGATGAGTTAAAAAAAATATTTCAATTTTAAAGCCAAAAAATGGCATTTTTCCACCAAAGGGAGATAATTTGGAACTTTTTCAATGATGTATACATTTTAAAAACCATCTTGGGCCAACACGAATTGTTTGTTTTGAATGATTTTTGTACAATATAATAAGTAACAACTACAAAAGGTAACAAATAAAATTTGAAATGAAAAACAAATGTTTATTTTTTTTCTGAAATTTTTGTACCCTCGAGCCTCCTTAACGGCATATGATACAGTTACAGGGGAGATAATGACGTTGCTAACGTAAAATGTTATTTTCGCGACGTCAAACTGTGACATATCAGGAAAAGATGCATTTTTCGACTGATTTTTATCATTCAAACTGATTTAAGGGGGTTCGCGGGTCTAAATCATTTATATAGGATTTCTCTATATTTTTCTATAAATGAACTTTATCTTATGGTTACTAGAAAAAAAAAAGAAAAAAAGTGGGGTCACCGTTCATTTGCGCTCACAATCTACCTTCGAAAGAAGCATACATTTTTGCAAAGGTGGTTTTTTTCTGTTGAAGTAATAGGAGAAATAAAGGTAATATCGAAAAAAAAGAAAGAAATTTATTACAGAAATCGCTCAAATTTTACAATAATTTAGTTTAAGTACAGCTTATATGGAAATTATATTAAAAAACATATGTCACCGATGAGTTAAAAAAGATATTTCAATTTTAAAGCCAAAAAATGGCATTTTTCCACCAAAGGGAGATAATTTGGAACTTTTTCAATGCTGTATACATTTTAAAAGTCATCTTGGGCCAACACGAATTGTTTGTTTTTAATGATTTTTGTACCATATGATAAGTAACAACTACAAAAGGTAACAAATAAAATTTGAAATGAAAAAACAAATGTTTATATTTTTTCCAAAATTTTTAAACCCTCGAGCCTCCTTAATTTGAAAAAGAGTGCATGGACCCCTATTTTTTAAAAAGACATTTTGTTTCATTTTGCAGGGATATTATGTGGACCAAATTCTATAAAACTGTAAATAGTGCATTTTTTTTAATTTTGATAAATATACAGCAAAAAATTACGTTTTTTTCTCAATTCATGACCATTGATAAATATGAGTTATTTCTGAATAAAAAATGCATAATTTTTTAGAATACTTATAAAATACAGAAATTACAAACTATTTAACAAAAAACAATTTTTGTTTATCTTTAAAAACAAAAAAGCTGTGTCTTTCTTTTGAAAGTAAAAATACCGCCACAAATCCGAATTTTGAGCAAATTACAAAATTTCGACCTCATTTAACTCAAAAAGTAGCACATGAAGGTATATGTTTTATTACATATTTGATTTAATCAGGCAAAAAAACGCCTATATGGAAATTTTCATCAAACTGTAAATACGGGATCAAAACTGTATCATATGCCCTTAAAGTGTTTTGAATGATTTCATGATTAATTCTGTATATTTATTGTGTTTATCTCATGGGGACAATATTTTTCAACAGGCCAGGAAAGTACATGTAAAGAAATGTAGCCTGCAACTGAAAGTATCAACAGATCAGGTGTTAAAACTGATGAAGAAACAGGAGGAGGAACACCAGATGTTAATAGCAGCTGGTATCCTGCCCAAATCTACTATAAGGTAATAGCTCTATGAGGTAGATATTAACATGGACACTAGATATTAAAAGCAGTTTTTTAGATAGTATGTCTATGAAATTCATTTTTGCAATTTTAGTCAATAGATATAGAAAGATGTTGTGTGAGTGCCAATGAGACAACTCTCCATTCAAATAACAATTTAAAAAGGTAAACCATTATAGGTTAAAGTATGGCCTTCAACACAGAAACCTTGGCTCACACCAAACAACAAGCTATTAAGGGCCCTAAAATTACTAGTGTAAAACTATCCAAACGGGAAAACCAACGGTCTAATCTATATAAAAAAACTGAGAAACACGTATAAATTACATAAACAAACGACAACTACTGTTAAAACAATGCATTTTCAAAAAGAATACATTTAGCAAACATTTAGATAGAATGAAACAATTATCTTCTAGAGACCAAATGATATAGATGTAAGCAATTATATGCCTTCAACATGAGCAAAACCTATACTCAATACTAAGCTATAAAAGACCTGACATAAAAACAAGAAAACCAAAACCAATGACCTAAAATGTATGTAAAATACAAGTAACCAAAAATCAGATATGAGAGACAGCCAACTATGAAAACCAATGAACTCCTGACTTGAAGTTTACTCAGAAATAAATATATAAAGATGAGTATCAGGATGCAGTAGATTATTGTCTCATGAAAACCAACTGTGGATTGAGCAAAAAATGTATTTTTCATGAATTGTTGATTCCATGTTGCAATCAAATTTTGCATGTAATCTTAATTAAAGAATTAGACTGATGTGGAATAGTAATAAACAGATTAATTGATGACAAACTAATATTTTAAGATGTATAGATTCTTACACTGCAACAAGTGTATTACAATATTTCTACACTCGAGACAGTTCAATTTTATTATTTTAAGCGCGAGGTTTGCCAAGCTTTTTAAATAATTAAAATTTAAATGTCGAGATTGGAGAAATATTGTAATACGCTAGTTATAGTGTTGGAATCTGTTTCTCTAATGTTTTTAATCCTTCTTTTTCAAAGATTTTCAGAAACTTACATCTTTATATGAGACGTCATCAGGCATGGTCACCTTTTTTCATGAAGTCACAATAGAAAAAATCAGTAGAAAACAAAACATTTTGACCTCATACTCAAATTTCGACTAATCATTTGCCGGGAACAGATATTTCACTAGTGAGGAGAAATATTTTTCTCACACCGATCAAGAAATGTGAAAATAGCACAAAAATTAGAGAAATATTAATAACACATTGTATGTTGTATATTTCAGTAAGCTGAAAGGTAAAGAAAGATCAAGTTCAGTTTCAACTAAAACTAAAAAAACTTCAAAAGAGCCTAAAAGGTAAGATTTCCATATGATAGGATTAATGAGGAAAATATTTATTATTAGAAAGGATTGTTACAGAATTGATTTATTAGGGTGCCATAATTTTTGTTATTTCAATCTTTACACAGAGTGAATCAAATTGGTCGGAAAAACATAGGGGGTCACGGACCATTTAAGCTCAAAATGTTACTTTTAAAGAGGGATATGAAAGGGACCATTTTTTCAATGGAATGATAGGGAAAATAGAGGTGTTGACATATTTTTATCCGAATATCGAAAAAACTGTCTGTGACACTTGGTATAAAAAGCTGAAATATCACATGAAAGAATAAGCAATTAAAAAAATAGGTCACCGATAAGGAAAAAAATTTATTTTGCCTTAAAATCAAAAACTTTGGTGGGAAAATGATGAAATTGGTTGAAATGTCATTTTTAGCCTTTCACAGATGCACATAATAATGATAAAAAAAATTTAAGTGACAAAAATACAATAATTTAACATTTTTAATCAATCAAAAGATTAAAAAAAATAATAGTGAATTTACAACATAAAATTTTCTTGTACATGGTAATTTATGCATGGAATTATACTCAGTCAAATAGTCCCGATCCACCTTAACTTTGGCTTTTGTCAGCTATTATTATTCAGAACTCTATGTTTGATGTAAGATAAGTTAAACCATACATACTTCGCCAAAAGAAAATGCTTAACTGTATAATGTTGTTACTGCAATTGTAACAAATTCTTGAAGGAAGATGATAAATTAGATAAAGATTGCTAGTTTCTATTTAGCAGACTTGATACTGTCCCATTTTTGGTATCATTAAAAACATCCCAATAATTTTTTTAATAATTTATCTTATTTTAATATTTAGCATTCCCTTTTTTAGCCAGTTTGATGCAGACTTACAAATGGCCATGGCTATATCCATATCAGAAAGTAAACCTGTTGACAAACCTGAACCAAAGAAAAACAAGAAAAAGAAAGGGTTGGTACATAAATAACATTTTTAGGTTCAAAGCTATTTATGTGTACAGAAATTGTGTAAAAGTAAAGAACTGCAAGGCTGGGAAATATATCAATACCAAACTGTGTAAAACGAAAGTCTGCAAATTATGTAATTTAGGTGATATTCTTATTATTGTATAGACATCACAGGAATGAAAACATGTATGACTTTAAAAAAAATGTGTAAATAGATATTCATATTCATATTTTAAATTTTAAAGTGTTCAAATTTGATTGGATATACTTAGGTAGAATATTTCATAACTTCAATGGAATTTATGTACAATTTACCTGTTTTTTTCAACGACCTTTTCCAGACCGGGAGATCCGACGATGTTAGTAGCTATGACAAAGGAGGAGAAGAAAAGAAGATTGTCAATGAGAGTTACGAATATGTTAGTTCCTGAGGTACATAAGTTAAAGACTTGTATAGTGTACTGTATATTCAGAAATTAATGAAATTTTTAACTATTGCAACTCCTTTACCACTTGCAAGAATGGAAATTTAATTAATATGATTACAAAATGTTGATGAAGGGTTTGTGGAATTTGTAATTGCGAGTTTTAATTTTTGCAAACATCACAATAATTTCTCAATTTTCAGCATGTAGTTGCATGAGTAGTAAAATTGAGAATGGAAATGGGGGACATGTCAAAGAGATAACAACCGACGAAAAACATATAACAGCCAAAGGCCACCAATAGATCTTTAACACAGTGAGAAAATCGTGCAAGTGGGCCTCAGCTGGCCCCTAAATAAAAAATGTATACTAGTTTTGTGAAAATTGTCTGTATTCAAACATATGGACAGTTCAATTGTGGAGATTTAAAATTGAGAATGGAAATGGGGAAAGTATCAAAGAGACAACAACCCGACCAAAGAACAGAAAAAAGTTAAAGGCCGCAATGGGTCTTCGATACAGTGAAAAAATCATGCAACATGAGGCGTGCTACAGCTCACCCCTAAACAAAAAGATTTACTGGTTCATTGATAATAGATGTCATGCTAAACTCTGAAATATATAAAAGAAACTTAAATTAAAATTCATTACAAGACTAACAAAGGCCAAATGCTCCTGACTTGGGACAGGTGCACAAATGCAAGAGGGTAAAATACAACAATATATGTTTTAATGTATTACTCCACATTAATGTGTATCTTTATATAGGAAGAGGAATGTGGTGACATTGATTTAACACCAGAGTTTGCCAGGAGTGGTATAGAAGATAAATATCTTTCACAGACAGAACAGGTAGAAAGTAAAACATGTGCAATGTAACATTGTTCATGTTTTGTGTTAGATTTAGAGAAATAAGTCAAGCGATGTATACTCTTTTTAAATTCTGTTTTTAGTGTTAGATTTAGAGAAATAGGCCAAACAGTGTATACTCTTTTTAAATTTATATGGATCAGTTTAAGTGGAATTGTTACTTCATATTGATCTAATTCTTTCATGTAAGGGCTTTTATTTATTTAATATTGTGAATCAAAAAGTGTCATCAGTTGTGTCAATAACAACAAACAATTACAAATGTAAAATGAAGAATTCAGTCTTTGCATATCTAATTAAAAATTGTTCACACAGAAAGTCCAAGTGACATTGTGTTTTCAGCGCTATGATTTGAATTTATTCAGATGAAGATAAAAAAAAAGAAATGAGACAACAATCCAAAAGAAATCTTGAAACCAACATATAATTAAAAGCATTTATATTGCCACAGTTATGCAAGTATTTATATTGCCAGAGTCTACAATACCTATGAAATAATTTACCGAGCCTTTATATTACATTAACATATAGATATGACCATAGTTATTGGACCAGTTCTTTATTTAGAACAGGCACTAAAATATATTGTTTTTTTTCTAGGCCTAAACATTTTTAGCTAAAACCTCCTAAACAGTTTATATTGCTATAGGAATTTGCACATATACTAAAGGGAGACAACTTTGAAATATTTAATATAAGATACTATTTTTTAATTCCAGATACCAAGCTTATGGAACAAATGTAGTTTACAGTCAGAAAATAAAGAAAATTGGAAAAAAGAAACTTATTATGTTGATTGCTTAGTCCCTCCTTTAGAGGTCAGCAAGGTCAAAGCAGGTTCAAAGCTCAAAAGAATGTCTGATATTCCAGGCAGGGATACTTCATTTATACGACCAAAGACTCCAATAAAAACACCAGTTGTAAGGGTAAGATAGTGAATGATTTTATCAGCTGGGAAGATAATGAAATAAGATATTTTCCAAATAAAAAAGACAGAATAAACTTATGTTACCATTAGTAAACATAAAAATGAAAT
Source organism: Mytilus galloprovincialis (assembly GCA_037788925.1). Classification (NCBI taxonomy): domain Eukaryota; kingdom Metazoa; phylum Mollusca; class Bivalvia; order Mytilida; family Mytilidae; genus Mytilus; species Mytilus galloprovincialis. The sequence goes on along the minus strand of CM075336.1, from coordinate 8,380,796 downwards.
ATCAAAATGGGAAGAAAACCCTAAACAATTCTAAATTCATCAAAATAGCATGCATTCACTAGGAAAATGAAAAATAACACTTTATATATTTCATGCACAGTCTGCACCAAAAACTTTTTTAACTACTAGTCCGAAGACCAATATTCTGACAATTTTCTTATTGGTCCAAACAAAATTTTGCAAAAACTTACTAGTCTGAAAGAAATTTTACTAGTCTGGGGCATCGGACTAGTGGCTAACCGTGCAGACTGCATGCAACCAGAAGAGCTTTATGCACTGACTACTGAACTTATAATACTCGAAAAGACTAACACTCCACCAGCAATAGTAAAAAACTTGTTTAAGATTAAGAAAATAAACCAAAATAAATGTATTCTCAGATATTTTAAACATTAAAAGTATTCATGGTCAATTTTCACTGAAATTGTCAAGGGATAATATTCCTAAAATGCAAAAAAACAACGTTATTTAAGAAAATAAATAAATTTAAGTCTTAAAAAGTGTATTTATTAAATTGATGTCTATTTGCTGAAGTAGTTGATGGGTATTTTTTCAAACCTCCAGCGTCTGTATGGGTTTACGTGTTCACATATATTTCTCACTTTACATCTATGTTCAGTTCTTAGATATAAAAAAAATTTAGATTATTTCTTGGAGTGAAAGTCTGGTGTTGGAAAATATGTACTGACAAATTGATTTTGTTTTGTTTATACATTTGCACATTTAGAAGACAACTATATTGTATCTTTAAAAGCTCAAATTGCATCAATTGGTGATTTTAAGGTTGCAAAGAAAGTTAACTGGCGATGCGTCAAATCACCAATTGATGCTTTCATTAGCTTAAAATACAATATTGTTATATATCCATTCTAATAATACTGTCAGACCGAAAACAATGTCAAATCATATTCAAAACCCGTCATATGTTACCTGCGCTTGCATCTTAACATTATCCAATCAAAATAAATGTTTCAAACAGTGTTGCATTAGAAATTGCCTTTAAATGCTGAAATTATCTTCTTTAAGATATCAAGAAATAACACTATATCAGAATCTGGGGATACCCAAGAGGAAATGTTAGTGGCATCTACACAAACCGCTGTAGTACTGGCAGAGCTAGCAGCTGATTCTTCACAGTTATCTGTCCCTGATTTTGATTGTAGTGGGTTCTGTCCAGAACAGCCAATCAATATACAGGTAAATCAAGGACTATTACTGCACTGTTAAATAACTATCAATATAATGACAATGTCTCTGATTTTACTTGCATTATATACAAATATACATTGTCTTTTTGGGGATATTTCAAAAAATAAAAGTAATTGGAGAGCATGCAAAAATGTTCTAGATTTATACTTTTGAGCTCAATATGCTATAAAATTGAACTTAGTGATTTATCCTGTGTACTTAAAAAGCTGGTTTTGTTTTACCTACCTAACTTTTTTATGTTCAGCCAATGAACAAACATTTTTGATAATATTAGATAAACACAATTACCTGTCTTTTCCCCAGCCTATAAAGAATACAGACTTGTTAGGAGGTTTACAGAAATCTATGTTGTCCTTAGTAAACATTTCTAGCCATGCTGATGTACAGATCCATACAATAGGGGGAGATATAGTTTTCTGTCATAAAGTCATACTCAGCTGTAGATGTCCGAGCATTCTGAAGGTATGTACTGTAAAAGTGGGGTTACCAAATTTTCTACAAATATACCTATTGACAGCACATGGCAGTTTTAGTTTCAGCACTTATGGAAACATTTGGTTGGTCATAAATATTTCATGAAAACATTTTCTGCAAAGCCTAAGTAGACATGTGCTTTATTTGTAAATATATTGATTTATTTGTAAATAATCAATAGACTATATATAGCGGAGAAGTACTTGTTTGAGAACTTTAAAGAGAACCAAAGATATTCTGGTAGAAAGCAAACTTGAATTAGGTCAAATCTCTTTTACTATTGCTTAAAAAACAACTTAAAAACTTAACTGCTTTGTTGGGAGTTGGCAATGTTTTATTTATCAGTCTTGATTTATAATTACTTGAACATATACATTGTAATTACAGTATGAGGAAGGTGGCCATATTTACATGGAGGACATGGCCAGTGATGCTGTTATCAGTATAATGAAATATGTCTATGGTGGACTTGTATCTGTGACACAGAGCTGTTTGTCTGATGTTGTTAAGCTAGCTGAAAGGTATGCAATAGGTTATAATTGCGGCTAATGTGACAATAATAATTTTAACTCACAATTTTTTTCTTCTAAATATCTCAAAAATTAAAATAGCATTTTAGTCTGAAATGACAGAATCACAATATTGAATGGCTCCATTCAAACAGGAAAACCAGTGGAGAAATCTGTATAAGAAAAGAAAAAAACTTATGAACCACATTAACAAACAACAACCACTGAACATCAGGTTCCAGACTTACGACAGGCTCGATCAAATGCAGCTGATTTAAATGTTTTGATAGGTACCAACCATCACCCTTACCTAAAACAACAGTGTAACATCACACCATAGAAAGACGCACTATTAAATATCAATTAAAATGGTTTAACTTAATCAAAAGACATATAAACACAGGTGAACATACATAGAAGGAAATGTTCCATGACAAAATTTAAATAGAAAATCAATAAATAAGGTGTGAGATGTTAAACAATTTCAGAAAGAACCATTTCTTGAACAAAATGCCCCCAAAAACAATAATATACACAGGTAAATGAAAATAATTTTGTTGTAAGTTATACAATATACATCAGGTTCCTATATTTATGTAGACTTGCGTTTCAACTGTCCAAGACTCTATTGGTGAAATCTCATGCAGAAGTAGGAGTTTTTCTATGTGAAGCAGTATATCTATGTCTAAGAGAAGAAACAAAATAATTAAGTAAAATTAGAATAGTGACAAAACAATTGGACAGTGTCAGTATGATAGGTCGTAGGAAAATTGTTAATCTTTGGATATTTTAGGTTTAGATTACCAAGTGATCTTAGAAGTTAATGTACAGTTTTTACTTTGTATATTCAGGCTTTTTTATGAAATATGTTTTCTTCCTGTACCCAACTTTTCACTTATAAAAATTGATTACAAAAAAACAGTCTTATCAAAGCAGAAATAATGATAAAAATGATTTTATATAATTTACAGATTTAAGATAACAGAATTACAAGAAATTCTGAAAATGTTACATTCCAGTCCACGGTCAACAGAGGCTAATAGTCCTATAAAATCAGAGTCTGCTTCACCAAATAAAACATCTGTGGAGAGTTTGCTAAAACAGCTGTGGAGTGATTCTGATGATGAGGAAGAAGATGATGGTCAAGGTCACAGGAAGTCAGGAGAGGATTCTGGGATGGAACAAGAACTTGTCTGCTCCCAGAGTTCTAATAGCGAAAAACAGAAATCCCCTGTAATGTCAAGTCAAATTTCAGATGTAATTAAACATTCTCTTTTGAATCAGATTACTAGATATGAGAATAAAACAAGTATTGAAAATTTAGATACTGAATCAGCATTAAATTCATCTTTGAAATATATGCAGGAAAATTGTAATTATAGTCCCAGAAAATCAGAAGCTAAAAATGTTAAAAATACATCATTGATATTTGAAAATGATGAATTAGAAGTATATAGTAATGTGAGTTCTTCATTTGAGAAATCACCAGAGAAAAATCATCCTGTAAAACATTTGGAATTGGAATGTGAAAATTCTAAAAATAAAAGTCTAGAAAAAAGATCATTTAGTCCTCCAGTAATAGCAGATATTGATCAGGCATATTCACCAGAAATCCCTTTTATTCAGAGCTCTCAAAACATTACAGAGAAGTCAGATCTGAAGAAATCTCTTTCTGCAGTCTCTGATAATAGTCATGTGACTAAATACATACATAATGATTGTGTGAACTCTGAAGATTTACTAGAGGATTTACCTCTAATAGAAAGTCCACGAAAATCAAGACTTTCAAGGCAAACTAGAGAAAATACTATTAAAAATATTAATTCAAATATTCAAGGGAAAGATAGCAGGCAAGAACAGAAACATCTGAGTCAGAAAATAGATACAGAAGAAGCAAAAAGTTCAAATAAAACTAGCAACATTTTGAAGGAAAAAGTAAGAAAAAATAGCAATGACAAAAAAGATGATGGTAATAGTGGAACAGCAGCTCTTCCTAAGAACAAAAATGCTGCAACTGACAAAGACATTGCCCTAAAATATGGAAACAAAATCATTCTGCCTGATAAAAGTACAGATGTTAATAAAACTATGCATGATAGTTTTGATAACAGTAATGGAAGTTTAATTGTTGTTGATCCAGAGGATAGTAACTATAGTAACAATGAGTTGAAATTTGCCCTGACCAATGAGAATGATAGTTATTTCCCTCATGATCAAAGCTACAAAGACAAAGATAAGGGTTTAAATTCTAGTTTAAATATTTCTGGTGGTGATTTGTTTGCCAGTCCTTCTCCGACTATCCAGAGAACAAAAACATGCCATAGTAGACTGACGTTATCCCAGGAGGTGCTCGATGATCCAGGTGCGACTAGTTTTGCAATTACAAATTCAGATTTGGAAACAATAACGTCTCCTTCTTTTAGAAAATCCAAAAGAAAAACTACTGAAATGGAAACCCCGACAAAGAAATCTCCATTAACCAAAAAGATTAGAACCAACATGGAGGATAATGATGTTTCAATTATTGGAGATAATTTTGACCAATTATCTTCTCAGGAATCGGAATCCCCAAAATTTAAAGCAAGAGAGAAGAAATGGAAATTCAGTTCTAGGTCAAATTTTATGAAAAGTCAAGATATTACTTTTTCTGGTCCAGTTAAACCTAATGATATCTCAGAACATCATGAAGATTTATCGACTAAACAAGACTTAATTAGCAAATCCTCAGCACAGCATTCCATCACAGTAGAATTAACTAATACTACCGATAATTTGAATGATAGTGGATTTGAAATGAATTTAACCCAATCACAATACCATGGGGATATAGATGACAAGCACAAATCCTCTGATGAGAATGAAGATGAAGTGAGTCTTATCACCGGTGGAGAATCTGACATTGAGAGGAAGGATACTAATGTGACCTTGGAATATGATATGAATGTTGCCATAGAAACAGATGGTGTGTCATGTGACGATGTTTGGGAAGATTTTGATGATTGTGGTGGGGACGATTTTGATGGAATCATAGCATGTAAAACACCATGTAAGCCCGTCACTAATCAGGTATGGAGGGAAAAGTTATTTTTCATTAGTTGATCTTATAAACATAATAAATGTTGTTCAATGCAAAAATATACTGTAAATTTAGAAATTTTGAAGATGTTTTTTTTTATTATTGCTAAAATTGTAATGGGAAAGGTTTTGTAAAACATATTGAGTTTGATAGCATTATTTTTAAGTTACAATTTTTGAAAACACAACAACTAATCTTGCTTTTTATATTAAAAAAAATATTTTTTTTTATGCCAAAAATTTCTGAATTAAGAGTTTGAATAACCAGCTGTATAATAACTTGGAATCTGAATTGAAATAAGGTGATATGATATGATTGCCATTCATACAACTATCCATTTTAAGATCAAACAATCATAAAAAGAAACTAATAACTGGATAACAGATTTCTAGTTTGTGACAGGCACATAAAACATGTAGAACACTTAGAAGAGTAAAACATGCTTGTGTCAGAGCACTTTTGAATTTGTAACACATTTTCTGGCTGAATTTTTAATCAAGTCAAAGGTTTTTAAATTGAAATATCAGGTTTATTGGCAAATCTTAAAAAGAATTCTTGGCCCTATTCCGTTCATTTTAAAAAAAATGTTTGTCTTTTGCTGTTTTTTTGCATTTTACAATTGAAAATTATATTTCATAATTAGCATATGGAATATCTTAGTATTTCCAAAATATGTCAAAACAATAAACATGATAAAGAAAGACCTTTTAATTCTAGAAGTATGTTTATGGGTTGTAATTTAAAATTGCAACATAGTACAGTCCCTTTTATTTCTTATATCTGTATAAGTACATTCATGTTTGCGGATATAAAAATCCTATTGAAATCTTTTAAAACAGCAAAAGGAAAGTCTGCCAAGTGGGAATGCAATAGGAAATGAGAGTTCTGCCATGTCTGACAGAAACAAACATCAAGAAGACCATGATCAGAATAAACATTTTGAAGAGCCAGTTGATCAGCTGGAAGAGACAGAAAACCTGACTTTTTGTGATGAAAGTTTTGCAATTGATGAGAACACATCTACATCTACATCAATACAGGTACTTATCTATTGTTATTCGTATTATTCCATTTTAATTTGTTTAGTCATGTGCATGCTTGATCCAAGGGCACCAAACAACTATTTAGATTGTTAATGCTAAAGACAACACACACAAAATATATGTGTTTATGTATATTTATGCATAAAGTAACTGATGCAGAGTTTCCAGATTAAGAAAACAATGAACTGGAGAACACTTTCATGCTATAAAGTGAGTGTCTATGCAATTATATTGATTTTATTACCGTATACAGATATTTTTAATTTGTGATATTCAATTATTAGATTAAAAAGATATACTTTCAATTTCAAAAGAATATATGATTTTGATTTCTGAAAATCCTAATGTTATTTAATTTCAGCGCTCTTTCAAGACTCCAGTTATGAGTAAAGAAAGACAGAGAACTAAACAAACATGGAAGGAGCCTTCACCATTTACTCCTATGCCTAATTATGATGCAATGGCAACGCCTCATATAAAGGTAGGCTATTCCTACTCTAACTTGTATAATCCTACTAATTATCTTGACATTTATTGGTTTTTTAAATTTCTGAAGTCCCTATTTTCTCAAATGCATATAGGAGATTATTAAAATATAAAAACTAATTCTTTCATCTATTTGTTCAGGGCTATTCCAGTAAAATTTACCTAGGAGGGGCGGAACGCCGACGATATTTTTTTTCCATAGGTGGGGGGTTATCAACATAATTGTATTCTGGAGGGTGGTGGTCCCGATTTAAATTCATTTCTGTTGGTGGGGGGTTTCTGAATGATAGGTTAAACATATTGTTCCCCCTGTTATGAAGGAAGATTCTCCTGAAAAGGTCATCCGACTGCAAATAAAGTTGGCAGACCACTAATTTTAAGCGTCCGTTTGTGTTCTTGTCAAACCAGTGGTCCTGTGCCCCCTGCGCCTATAGCGCATATTGACAAGAAATGGCGCATACAGTGACAAATGTAAGCGCCCACGTGGCGCACGATACTTTTCACTTCGTTTCGAAACGTTTAGATATCGTCAAATGAATATTTTCCGATCGTGTTCCATGCCGCCATGTGTGTGTACACAACTGTGTAATGTTCCTCCAATAATAGGAGCACCTATATATTTTTGGGACGTCTCGGATGTTTACCTATGATAATAGAACCATGCGATTTCACGTCTCGGGTGTTTTCCTATTGTAATAATAAAACCATGCGGTCTAACTGATAACCCGAAAAACGTAATTAACCATCATTCATGATATATATTTTTTTTATAAACAACTTTAAATTTGTTAAATTTGGCTAGTACAGACAAGATTTAGCCCTTATAATAATCTCATTTAGTTTAGCTTGCTATTATTTCGATTGAAGAACCCCAAAGACTTTTTAGGAATATAGTTTTTGTCTCCATAAAAGATGCTTAACTGTCCTTGTCATTTTTTGGTCTTTGGCTCATTTTGACATTTTGTAAACATGACTTCTTCAGCGATTTGTTGTTTTGTTCTATGAATTAATGGTACTCTATACTGTTATTCTTGTCACCGTGATGAAGATATAATGATACAAGAAGTGCAGAGGAATTGCCTGAAATGTCCTCTGATACGGAACGTCTGGAATAAGTATGGTATCGACGAAGACCCAAATTTAATGTAAAAAAAACCAACATGAACATGAACAAGGCAACAGTACCAGTTTAAACATTGTAAATAAAGGTTAACTTAAATATTGTTGCGGTTGGAAGAAGTTATTGTATATTCATTGAAATTGAAATGGCAGAATTTGCTGTACTTAAATCTCTTTCCTTGCAAAGAATATGTCCTTAATAAGGTGAACTGGCCAATTCTTTGCAATTTTTGTCCCAAATAATATTTTATTGCATACAGTTTATAACAACTTCAAGTACCCTCTCCCTTGTATACCGTCTCCCCACAAAAAATATGTGTGGGTGACATCCAAACTATGCGGTCCATAAAAAAATATTTATATTTGGCACAGACAATTAGATTTTTATTGCGCATGTTGCGTGGGTGGTATTGAAGGAAAAAAATGGCCTAATTTTTGCGGAAAAATATGGCCTTGTTACACAGGAGAGTATATCATCTTCCTCAACATTTGCCTATTGAAAAAAAAAATGTATATAAGAAATACAAAAAATAAAAAAAGAATTACATTGTGCCTACCAAAAATATTTTATGGCTCAAACTAAACTCTGAAACATCAAATGGTTGGTGCCAACCAGTTTCCCCACCTGAAGAATATGTCGTACCTGAAAATGTTATTGACAGTTTTAAAAATAAAATGGGCCATAATTAAAATCGCACCCCCCTTTTTCGGTCACTGTGAGCTATTGCCGTCATGTTGCATCTGTCGTCTGCTGCTCCATAACATTGTTACATGTTTCATTTTATATTTTAATAGCAACATAGCTAGTATAAAAAAGAAGATGTGGTATGATTGCCATTGAGACCAGAGGCGGATTTAGGAGGGGCCAGGGCCTGGCCCTTTTTGGATGCACTGAAATAGATAAACCAACAAATTTTACATTTATTTGACAGGATGCAACATTTTTGTATACTTTAAAAAACTAGCTAACTTTTATTTTTTTTCTCTAGGTAGGGGGTCTTGGAAGAAAATACATGTTCTAGGTGGGGGTGTATTTTTTTAATCTTTTCCATAGGTGGGGGGTCAAAAAATAAGTGGCGTTCCACCCCCCCCTGGATAATTTTTACTGGAATAGCCCTCATGTAAATTAAGTTTTTATATTTTTAATTTTGAAAATTTTAATATTTAAAATTTTAACATAATGATTTTTAACTTGTAAATCTCTCACCAAAAATTTCACTTGCTTCACAGATTGTCACAATAATTGTATTGTAGATGCAATTTTTCAAATATACTGATATATCTGACTTGTTAAAAGTGAGAAATCACAAAAATACTGAATTCCGAATTTAAAAAAAAATTGAAAGTCATTAGTTTATCAATGTTGTTATAGAAAAAAGTACAAAACTATGGAGTAAAACCTGTGGGCAAGAAGAGAATGATAAAATTACTGAAGGATATCTACCATAAAACACATCAATGTAAGTATACTGTTTAACTAAGGATATCTACCATAAAACACATCAATGTTAGTATACTGTTTAACTAAGGATATCTACCATAAAACACATCAATGTAAGTATACTGTTTAACTAAGGATATCTACCATAAAACACATCAATGTAAGTATACTGTTTAACTAAGGATATCTACCACAAAACACATCAATGTAAGTATACTGCTTAACTAAAGGATATCTACCACAAAACACATCAATGTAAGTATACTGCTTAACTAAAGGATATCTACCATAAAACACATCAATGTAAGTATACTGTTTAACTAAGGATATCTACCATAAAACACATCAATGTAAGTATACTGCTTAACTAAGGATATCTACCACAAAACACATCAATGTAAGTATACTGCTTAACTAAAGGATATCTACCATAAAACACATCAATGTAAGTATACTGCTTAACTAAAGGATATCTACCATAAAACGCATCAATGTAAGTATACTATTTAACTAAGGATATCTACCATAAAACACGTCAATGTAAGTATACTGCTTAACTAAGGATATCTACCACAAAACACATCAATGTAAGTATACTGCTTAACTAAAGGATATCTACCATAAAACGCATCAATGTAAGTATACTATTTAACTAAGGATATCTACCATAAAACACGTCAATGTAAGTATACTGCTTAACTAAAGGATATCTACCACAAAACACATCAATGTAAGTATACTGCTTAACTAAAGGATATCTACCATAAAACGCATCAATGTAAGTATACTATTTAACTAAGGATATCTACCATAAAACGCATCAATGTAAGTATACTGCTTAACTAAGGATATCTACCACAAAACACATCAATGTTAGTATACTGTTTAACTAGTATCTACTACAAAACACGTCAATGTAAGTATACTGCTTAACTAGTATCTACCACAAAACACATCAATGTAAGTATACTGCTTAACTAAAGGATATCTACTATAAAACATGTCAATGTAAGTATACTGCTTAACTAAGGATATCTACCATAAAACACGTCAATGTAAGTATACTGCTTAACTAGTATCTACTACAAAACACGTCAATGTAAGTATACTGTTTAACTAAGGATATCTACCACAAAACACGTCAATGTAAGTATACTGCTTGACTAGTATCTACTACAAAACACGTCAATGTAAGTATACTGTTTAACTAAGGATATCTACCACAAAACACGTCAATGTAAGTATACTGTTTAACTAAGGATATCTACCACAAAACACGTCAATGTAAGTATACTGCTTAACTAGTATCTACTACAAAACACGTCAATGTAAGTATACTGTTTAACTAAGGATATCTACCACAAAACACGTCAATGTAAGTATACTGCTTAACTAAAGGATATCTACTATAAAACATGTCAATGTAAGTATACTGTTTAACTAAAGGATATCGACCACAAAACACGTCAATGTAAGTATACTGTTTAACTAAGGATATCTACCACAAAACACATCAATGTTAGTATACTGTTTAAATGTAAACAACATGAATATGATTGATCACTGTTTAAATTACTGCTATGTTTAAACGCACAAATGACTTTAATACATGTGTAAGAGTTTTCTCCCATATACCAGGGTTGCTTTCAATATCGTAGTGGCTACGTAGTGCTACATAGATTTTGACCTAGCTGCTATCAATATCTATGTAGAAGCTATAGGCTAGCTAGAAGTTCAATAGTCATAAATCTATGTAGCCGCTAAGATATTGAACGCAACCCAGGTCTACTGTAAACATAAAGGACATCTACCGTAAAACGCACCAATGTAAGAATACTCTAAAAAAAATATCTTCCACCAAACACATCATTATAGGTATAATGCTACAAAAAAGGATATCTACCACAAATACATTATAAAATTTATATTTATACGACACAATTTTTCTCTCTCTAAAAATCAAATTATTCAAAGTTCCCCTTGCAGATTATATAGGGATAACCCACAACAGTTTGATTAGAAATATCAAAATAATTATTATGTAGGTCCAATTTATGAAGTTTTATTGTAATAATTAGACGAAACAGACAGTGAATTTGAAGATGAGGTTGATGAAAATACAGATGTTAGAAAGGCTGACACTGATAATAATGTAGATGATAATGATGATGATGTCGACGAGGATGAATTAGAAGACAGTTTGAATGATAGCCAGGAATCACAAAACAGGTATATATATGATATTACCAGAACAAATTATATTGTTCTAATCTATATTGCTATCAATTTCTGTCATTCTCTGGATTTATTACCAATTTTCATGCCCCTGACAGAGTTGAAGGGACATTAAGATTTACCTTTGTTTGTCTCTCCATCCTTACATACATCCCAAAATTAGTTTCTGTTCTGTAACTTTAGTTTGCCTGTATCAAATGTTTTGAAACTTGTACACAAAGCTTATTACCAAAAATCAAAGATCAAGTTTGAATGGTGGTGTCAATTTTGCTGTTTTCTAGTTCTGTCCTGTTTTAACCTGATATGCTAAAGGGAGACACATTTTTCAATTTTATGCCTCATATACAATAGTAGAGGGTGTATTGTTTTTTTGGTCTGTGCAACCGTCTATTCCTCGGTTTGTCTGTCTGTCCCACTTAAGATTAAAGTTTTTGGTCAAGGTAGTTTTTGATCGAGTTAAATTCCAATCAACTTAAAACTTTGTACACGTTCTTGATTCTTCTAAAAACAATAAAATATACATATAATTTCCAATGTACTTATGAACTCAAATCATTAACTTTTTTTTCTAACTTTTTTTATTTTCCTGTATCTGTGCAGAAATCTCTTTCTTTCCTCCAGTCTTGTTTGTGGTGAGACTTTGAGTATTCCTAACAACAGGACCAACATGGGAAATGTTATGGTATTTCCATTTCTTTTTGAACATTAAAATGTAAGAATTAAAAAACAAATTATTGATACGGACTTCGTTCCCTTTTACAAGTATCGCCTGCCTCATATTATATAAGTGGCAATGACAGTTTATTCTCTGATAGTAATAAATATTTCTGATTTTGAAATAAGCATTTAAAATTTTAGGATGGCAATTAATATCTGGAAAGAACTATCAAATGTTTTATTAATATTTCAGTGATTTAGTAGAGGAGAGTATAATGGTTTGTACAGAAGAAGATACTCAACCTCTAAAGGTATTTTAGTATAGATAAAACATAGCTTAAAACATCCAACATATAAATTGATTTAATTCCTATTAACTTTCTCCCATGTACTTTTTTACATTAAAGAGGAATTTTAATTAATCTGTATGCTGTTGATTTATTACTTTTCATGAGTACTAATTTTCTTGGATTGAGGGAAAGTTGAATCTTCATGGATACTTGTTTTTGTAGTTTAGACAATTCTGTCTACACTCCTAGAGGGTATTAATATTTCTTTGAATGTTTAAATTTGCAATCCACCGTCACCCACACAATCCACGAAACATAATATCCCACAAATAATTATAAATTAGAATATTAAAAGAAAGATATTTATAGAAATTTTAAATCATTATATTATGAAGCAGCATCAGCAGTATGGTCTTTTCTGTCTGCCATTATTTTTGATAATGATGTGCAGGACAGTGTCAATATGGTATTATATGTTATTCAAATTTGATCTCATATTCCCTTTAAGTGTTTTTATCCCCTGAGGAGATGGTGCACCTACATGCAGGGACTTTGAACACTTATCTTATGTAAAGCTAGAATAAAAACTATAAAAAAGAGTGTTCTGATTTGACATAAACTGCTATGCTTATAGATTATCGTTTGTTATCTAAACAAGATTGATTTTCTTACATAGCCGAAATGGCGAAAATGAGAAAAGCAATTGAGTTGAGATGACCAATGATAATTTGTTTATCGCTATTTTACCTATGACAATGTGGTTAATTTCATTGAAAACCAGTATGTGCACCCTTAGTTTCTAGCGATAATTTTTCATATCACTCAACTCTGCTGAGAAAGGAAATTATCAGTCAGCAAGATCAAAGGAAAATTTCATAAAATAGCAATAATGATCTTTACTATTGTTCCCAGGGTATATGGACTCATATACTCTGTCAAAATAACCAGTTGCAGGAACCAGATATTAAATTCAAGCATAGCAATTGTTTTTATGTTTGTAGATTTAAAAGTTCACATAAATACACTTTTTACATACATGTATAATACATACACTCTGTGTTTCAGCCTGGGGAGAAGAGTTTAAATGACAAATTGATGCAATTTATCAGAAAACAACCTGACATACAAGTTAGAATACTTATGTATGAGGTAATTATTGTATTTATACCAACACTTACTGCACTGGGTAATTAAGTACCATTATATACATTCACTTTTGCAGCAGCACTTTTGGCTAAATCAGGAACTGAATTCTAATGAAACTCTCTAAGATCTTTTAATAGTTTCAAATTGTATTTTGCACCTTCTGTATTTTTTTGTTATTAGTTAAGGTAGCACTACAGTCAAAATTTTCTGACTCCAATCAACAGTCTTTAAAGATTAATTTCTACAAAACTACTCAATGGATTTTTTAAATCTTTAACTCATTTTAAAGCTGAAATATAACTCTTTCTTAATCTATATATAAATATATTTTTGGTTTGATTAATTTCAAAATATAGCTCATTAATTGCCCAAAAAGTGGTCTTCCAACTTGGATGAAAATGGCACATTCATGTCAAATGGTAGTAAAAATTTGTTTTCATCCCTTTAATCAACCATATACAATCAACAAAACCGTGTCTTAGATTTTTGATATATGCCTCATGTAAGAAGATATATTGATTTAACTGCTGGGTTCCAAACCTCATTTCACCTTTCATCTTTGAAGACCTATAAATTCATTTAGAAACAAATTATCCAAAAACTGGGACACTGTATTGTAGAAAATACACCCTTTAATCATATATATCAAAGTCAGGCCAAAGGGGGTAATCATTAAGTTTCTATTTTCATTTTTTCCTTACAATTCACATGAAAAATTGTTCTGAGAAATGACCTAAAAACTGAATTCCCCCCCTTAGAACCCCTATAAAGACAATATAAATACAAAAATTCCACTGGGAACACCCCAGGAGTGTTCTGATACCATTACTATATCAATAGAACCACACTTTGTGTCTTTGATGCTCTAATGCTGTAAATTTTGCATTATATGTGAACTGTCCAACACTTACTTGGCATTTGGCGGGAGTTTGACGTCACAGATTTGACCAACATCTGTGATGTAGTAATTAAATATAGACAAAGCTCCGCCTCTTTCCAGACAGTCTAAGATAAGAGAATAACATGATTGACCAGCTGCATATAATCAATGTTTAACATCATTATTCTCTATATATAAAGAATAACTTACATTTGAATTTAAAAAAAGAAATAAACTGTCTGAAATAAGCTAGAACATTAAAAGTGTGTATCAAAAAACATGTTCATAAAAAGATCAAGAGTTAGACCACACTCTTCTTGAAAATCCACCTTCCCACATGTTTTTTTAATTTAATGGAACTGAAAATTAGTTAAAATGCATAAAACTGTATTTAAATGAATAAGACCAAAGAGAAGACATTTATACAGACAGTCAGATGCTTTCAAAAATACTTTCCCACTCTTTTCCATAGTACCATATTAATTTTATTTCATTTTTTGTAGATTTTTTCCTTTAGATTTTTTCTTTTTCTTTGTTCACTTCCATGTTATATAAATTATTTTTGTTGCAAAACAATAAGATAAGACTACAATATTTATCTTGTAGTCAGGGATTAACAGCTGGACACTGGTATCAACAGATGATTGACATATTAGCCCCTCCCAAATGTCTATATATTTAGATTAATTACCATGTGCTTTTATTTACATAAGTTCATTATCAATTTACTCCCTGTTGTGATATGATAATGACTTTGGGATTTTTACAAACTGTGCAGAATAATTCTTACTTCAAAATTATGTGATAAAAAAAATATCTTCAAAAAATCATTGTTAGACTGTAGTGCTACCTTAAAACGGTTTTTATACGCCCTTTTACATGATGTGTTATGGTATACCATTGTCCATTCATCAGACTCTTGGAACCTAAACTTTTAAACTGCTGACAAGGTTTAATGAAACTATCGTAGATATGTGCTATATAATGTCATTTTGTCTCATACTTTATTTTTTTATTCAAATAATTTTCAGATCTGTAAAGGAAAAACAGAACAAAATTTAAAACAAGTCAAACAAAGCCTGATTAATGAACAAAACAATAAAAGAAAAATGAATTTGATATACAGTAACAAAAGACCACTACTAAAAAGTAAAATAACCGCAACAAAAAAAAGTCTGAGGAAAATGGAGAGTCTGTAATCAATGGCAAAATCAAAAGATCAGGGACATCAAAGGAATGGATAACAACAGTCATATTCCGGATTCTGTACAGGCCTTTTCCTTCTGGAGTAAACAACAACGTTAAACGATACTACAAGTTCATAACGTGTGACCTCACGTGTGTGGTAAAATTTGTTGATTGATGCACGTGGCTATTCTAGTAAATGAATTAATCTACAAAGCGAGAGCTCTTTCCATTTTCATCAGCTAAGAGTCGAATATAGCACTTTTTGAAAGGCTGCTTGGTGATATTTTTATTGTTAATGTGATTTTGTATGTTGAATGTTTTACGTAAAAAGATATACAATGTTTATTCTATTTTTAGCCCTTAGAGTTGGATGTATTGAAACAGAAAATTACTGAGGCAGAGATAAAGTGTTCTATGGAAAAGCTGAAAGAATTCTTAGATGATAAGGTTAGAAGATTAATTTAGAATTGACATTTTCATGAAGGTCATAAGATATCTAACTAGAGTGTTTCCTAAACTATTATACATGGAAATATGCAAGTTGTATTGAAATATAAGAACTCAAAATGATTTGTAAGTTCTTTTCTAAATCATAAGAATATAATTAAAATATAGAAAAGTTTGCTTAAGACATTATAGAAAAGTTTGCTTAAGACATGAATTATATGTACAACATGTCTTAAGAAAGGGATTAAGAAAAGATTTAGATATTTTATACTTTTGACCATCATGAAAGTATTTTATGATCAGGATGAATGTAGCTTGATTTTGTTTGTTGTCTTCTCATAGCACATGCAAAGTTTAGCTTCCATGCAAACATAAAATGAAGAGTTAACTATTTAATTGTCCAGATTCATAAATAGACAAATGCAGTTGGTTCTTGGAATAGATCAGTATTGAAAAATATACTGGTTACAGTGTTTGAATTAATCATGGTCTCTTCTGTAGAAATACATCTTTGCTTGATTTCAAAGGCTTTTAGAGATTGTGGGATATGAAAGTCTAACTGATTTTAAATGAAGTCACAGACATGTGCACTATTCAAGATTTCTATCCAGTGGTTTTCTGTTGTTCACAATTCAGTTTAAATCAAGGTATTAAAATTACCTGAAAAAAATGAAATGTAAAATAATTAATGTATTATAAATGTTGTTTCATCCATTTCAGTGTATTACCTTTACAATGAAGAACATGAGAAAGAGTCCAAGAAAGAAAAGACGAAGTCCAAAGAAAAAAAAGGCCACTGAAAACAGTCCAACTAAAAGAAAGGCCACTGAAAACAGTCCAACTAAAAGAAAGGCCACTGGAAACAGTCCAACTAAAAGTAGTCCTGTCAAAGGTCAAGGAAGAGGGAGAAGGAAACTGAATCCATCCTAACACTCTGGTGTCAACTTTGATATTATTTATATGGATGTATAGATATGACTAGTCAACAGTTACCTGACATTTTTGGTAGACTCTTTTATCTCATACTCAGTTGTAAATAATTGATGTTAATTTATGAGGATTTGTAAACTACAATGTAGATGTAGTTAGAGATTTTACAGATATTGACTTGATAAGCATTGTTGTATATGATTTACTGAAGTTATTTAACAATGAAATATCAAATCATAATGCCACTGGAATTCAAGTAACCAACAATCAATTAATCAATCAAATCTGAATAAATTGTGAAGAATGGATTTGTAGATGAGTGTTTGTTAATGGTTTAACATTTTCTGATATACTTTATGCTATTTTCTACTCGTTAACATGTATTCAAATTAACTTAAAATTTATTTTTCCATTTAAAAGTTTAAGGTATTTGTACATATATATTTGAATACAGGAAATGTATTTTGTTTTAAAAATAAAAAAAGAAATGATGATAAAAATTTAATTAAATAATATTTTTTTCTTGTTGAAACATTTTCAATACCTGTTTCTGGTAATAGTTATGTCAAACCGGGGAACAGTATATCTAACAGGAAATGAATCTCATAGGCTTTTCAGTATAAAATTGATAAAATCTTGGACTTAACGAGACTTCACAAGACTTATGGATTTTTGTAGCGTCTAACAGAACTGCTCCATAAATTAACCACATAACTCTAATTGTAAATGAATACAAGTTTTATCATAAAGTAGATATATTTTGTCACATAAGATTACCATGATAATACATTTGATATATTTGATGTGAAGTTATTTATAGTGTTTTGGGAATTTGGAAATCATCACAGCATTTTTTCATTACCCTGTATGCATTCTGTATCATCCTGTAATGCAATGAATGCAATTCTAACCAATTTGAATACAAGTTTGATACACTGGCATCACTATAAAACTAGTTTGAATGACATTTTATTGATATTATCAGAAATTATTAGGATAATAACAAGTCGGTATTTAACACATGTCCTTTCCGTATTGTATCTTTATTAACTATGACCTGACGATAAAATTGACTACAATTAGGTAGTGTCAAGTCCCATCAATATATATGTTCCTGGTCAAATTGTAGTATAGGAAAAGCTACACTTTCCTGTGCAGATTCTTCTTTCAATCCATATCAAAATCATCCAACATTTAAAAAAGGGAAAAAAATGCATCTATTAGATTTAAAAATATTTGAAAGAATTGATCTGACTTGCTAAAAAAAATGGCTGCATTTGGTTTCTAAATAAATACTGAAGTGAATGAACCAAACTTAACTTATACACATGTATTTAAATTTGTCTTAGATGTATACAGTTATCAACATCATGAAACTCTACAAACATTGAACATTAAAACAAATGATTTTGTTGTTTATGTGCTGAGATCAAACACCATAGCTACAGATATGATATATTTCATAATGTCCTTATTATTATGGACCTTTGCTGACACTAAAAATACTAACATTTAAGCTGTAAACCTCATAAGATTATATGATAGTCAATAGCTTAGATTACTTTATACTTTAACTACATTAAACAAAATTTTATTATTTCATAGTTATTTCACTGACAGACTGGGTAATATATATCCAGAACTCAATCCCTAGGTTATTGGTAGACAAAATTATGTTTTGTATAGATTAATCAAAAGTCCATGTGAAAGAACAGACCCATCTTATTGTAAGCTATATGATGATGTAAAGTTAGTTTTTATGCCATTTTCTGGGGTTGCTGTTTGTTTGATATACAAATTGAAACTTATTTTATTTTTATTGATGATATATTATATTTTGGGAGGTGAGTGAGAAAACACATGATGACATATTAGACTATTTATTTCATTGACAGAAAAATAATAAAATGTGTATTCAAATTTGTTTGTTTTATTTTCAGAAAATAATAAAAGATCAGAAAAAATCAGATATCTATTTCGTATGACTCCAAAGACTTTCAGCATTATTCTGAGCTAAAAAAATGGGAAATGTGTCAAAGAGACAACAACCCAAACCAAAGATAAGAATTCTATCACATTTAATGCTTCATCTTCTCCCAAAGTAGTGGAAAAGCCTCAACTTAATTATGTGTGAAACATAGTGAAATATGAAAGTCCTTTTTATAATGTCTATTGGGGAGTTCTGTTGAATGACAATTGTGTTCACACAAAACCTATTTTTGATCGTTGAATTTCATTTCTGGTAAAGTTACATGTGAGTTTATGTTGCATAGAGACTTTTGTATATTATAGAAAATCATTAATCCCAAGTATGCAAGAATAATACATTAGTATCCTCAATGTCAGTTTTTTATTGTGTCCAATTAAAATTGAAATCTCATGGTTCCAAAGTCATTGCTTGATATCAAATAGTTTTAAGTTACCCTAGCTTGCTCAAAGGACAACGTGAGCTGTTGTCAGTTATCCTCCAATTGATACAGACAATAACCATGATCTCTTCTAAAACCATGGCTATCAGATGCATCATGCAAATTTGATTGTTCATTTTTGAAAAATCTGTAAGGCTTAAAAAATTTTGAAAATTTCCTGTGTGAATGATACTCATTTGATGTTATTTTTTGCAAAGAAATTTTTAAAGAGAAAATCACATTTCCTTCTTTGAATGTGCTTTTCAAATTTTACTCCAATTTAGTGGGAATTATTTATGAAAGGTTTTCTACAATTGATGCTCATTTCTTCCTAATCGACAGGATGCAAAATATGAGTGATAGATGTAATCTTTCAATTAATGTGAACTTTATCCCATATTTAAAAATGGCATGGTTCATGATCTGTTGTGAGAAACCCCAACATCAATCTCATCTAAAATTGAAAAAAATACAAATGCACTATTCGTAATGTGAAGTATAATGATGTAACATTTTGCTCTATTCGTAGAGTAAACTGCATTTGCAAACAATCTAGTATGTAGAACTGGTATATTTAATCAAATCCACACAATGAATCTGATCTGATGCAAACATTGAGTTCATATGCATAAGATAATATATAAGACTCAGATCGACGTCCAGTCTGTAATCGACATCCATTCCTCAAATTGACGCCCAAATCTGACGTCACAATAAAATATATCTCCAAATCGGTATCTCATTTTATTCCAATCTAATCAACGTCCATTTTTTATCTTCTCTAATCGACGTCCAATTTATAGCTTCTATAATCAAAGTCCGTTGATTACACATAATACAAAATTGACCAGTACCGACAGTAGCAAAATCTTTAGACCTAATAAATAAATTATGTGTGACAAATAGGATCTATTTAAATAAAAATGTTTTTTTTTTTAAAGATTTATAACATACTAGACTATATATGTAAACAGGTTGTGATATATTTTTTTTAGCTCACCTGACCTGAAAGGTCACGTGAGCTTTTCTCATCACTTGGCGTCCGTTGCGTCCACCAATCGTTGTCCGTAAACTTTAAAAAAAATCTTCTCTGAAACTACTGGGCCAAATTTAACCAAACTTGGCCATAATCATCATTGGGGTATGTAGTTTAAAAATTGTGTGGCGTGACCTGGCCAACCAACGAAGATGGCCGCCATGGCTAAAATAGAACATAGGGGTAAAATGTAGATTTTGGCTTATAACTCTGAAACCAAAGCATTTAGAGCCAATCTGATATGGGGGTTAAATTGTCTATCAGGTCAAGACCTATCTGCCCTGAATTTTTCAGACAAATCGGACAACCCGTTTTTGGGTTGCTGCCTCAAAATTAGTAATTTGAAGGAAATTTTGCAGATTTTGGTTATTATCTTGAATATTATAGATAGGGATAAACTGTAAACAGCATTAATGTTCAGCAAAGTAAGATCTACAAATAAGTCAACATGAACAAAATGGTCAGTTGATCCCTTAAGAAGTTATTGCCCTTTATAGTCAATTTTTTACAATTTTCATAAATTTTTGTAAATTTTTGTAAATTTTTAGAAAATATTTTCCACTGTAATTATTTGGCCAAGTTCATTATAGATAGAGATAATTGTAGCAACAAGAATGTTCAGTAAATAAAGATCTAAAAACACATCACCGAAACACAATTTGTCATGAATTTATCTGTGTCCATGTTTTGATATGCACATAGACCAAGGTGAGCGACACAGGCTCTTGAGAGCCTCTAGTTTATTTTAGAGATTACATGAAAATAAGGAGATGTGGTATGACATGAATAATGTAAACAATTCAAATTAGAAAATTAACGGTCTGATTTATAAAAAAATCCGAAAAACTACACCCACGACAATCACCAGACTACAGGCACATACAGAATATGACTCAACAAAGAACAGTTGTGTAACAGCACAACATAAAACATCATGCCAATGTCTTACGTATATGTTTCCCTCCAGGTGTAAAAATCTGTTACATAGTCCAAATTATAATACTTACATGCATGTCATTTATTAACATGATTAGGAATGACACACTACTATGTGTCATCGATTCGGTAATTTTTTTTTCAAGAAAAACTTTTAAATGCATAACACCTATTTTGGATTGGAAAAATCTATATGGAAAGTATGCATAAATGTTTGAACCCTATAAAACATGTACATGTATAAGAGTAACCATTTAGGTCCAGTAATTTATCATTTATTGATATTGGATATCGATTAAGACTACTACAATCAATCGGGCGCTGTTTTGTCAATACATGCCGTCACATTGGACGTCGATTTGAGAAAGAGACGTCAGATTTGGACGTCGATTAGAGAAACGGCCGTCGATTTGAGGGACGGACGTCGATCTGAGTCTAACAAATATAACAAAAATACCAAACTCCAATGAAATTTCAGAACTTTAAGTTCTTACCAAAGTCAAAATCAAAAGCATTAACAAATTAAAAAAATGGAAACAAATGTCACACTCATGACTTTGTATAGATATTTCCTTGTGTAGAAAATGGCGGATTTAACCTAGTTTTATAGCTTGCTAAAATTCTCACTTGTGCTACAGTTGCATACAAAGGAAGGATGTATAAGTACCGAACCATGACGAAAGGATATTGCCAAAAAAGAAAAACAGTAAAGGTTAATAATTACAAAGACAAATAAAAGAAGACTATAACACGTAATCAAGATGATTAACAACGTCAATACCAATGATCACCAACAAGACCATCATGTATTAGTCCAATATATAGTTCTTAGAAAAGAATACAATTGTCGTTATTTCAATTTACTGTCATTGAAACAACGGCTATAGTCATTATAACTGACAAGATAGGTTCAGCACAGGTTATCCATGACTACACTAAATATTACACAATTTAGTCAATATTTTCTTTATTATTATTAAGTATAAAATAAATTGAGAATGGAAATGGAGAATGTGTCAAAGAGACAACAACCCGACCATAGAATAGACAACAGCATGTTTTCTCTTATTTGTGTGTTGTCCTTCAAATTTAATTTTGTGTGTTATCCTCCAAACTTAATTTTTGTATGTTGTCCTTCAAACTTGATTTTGTATGTTGTCCTTCAAACTTAATTATGTGTGTTGTCCTTCAAACTTAATTGTGTGTGTTGTCCTTCAAACTTAATTTTTGTATTTAGTCCTTCAAACTTGATTTTGTATGTTGTCCTTCAAACTTAATTGTGTGTGTTGTCCTCCAAACTTAATTTTTGTATGTTGTCCTTCAAACTTTAATTTTGTATGTTGTCCTTCAAACTTGATTTTGTATATTGACCTTCAAACTTAATTTTGTATGTTGTCCATCAAAATTGATTTTGTATGTTACCCTTCAACTTAATTGTGTGTGTTGTCCTTCAAACTTAATTTTGTATGTTGACCTTCAAACTTAATTTTGTATGTTGACCTTCAAACTTAATTGTGTGTGTTGTCCTTCAAACTTAATTTTGTATGTTGTCCTTCAAACTTAATTTGTATGCTGTCCTTCAAAGATATTGATGACATACATTGATATAGCTTTTAAATAACCAGGTTACATGAATCGAAACAGAAAATAAAATGTTCTGTTTACAAAAAATCTTGTTTCTCGTACTTTTTGGTTTACACTTGACCTTGATCTTATTTTTTTACTTGAAAACGACAAAAAATTAGCTATTCATTTAAAACATGTTTTTCTATGCCTGTACAGAAGGCCACTTTTGGTTCAAAGTACAACTCCCAATTTCCGAAATTTCCCACTGAATGTGACCCTTTTCTAGTGGTGCATTACTTACTGAACAGATCAAATGTTGATTCTTAATCGATCAAATTATGCTATTGGTTTATTGGTGAAATTTAAATCTCTATCTTTAATTCGTTAACCATCAGTTTTGGGATTATCTGAGTTAAATCGATGTTTTGACGAATTCGGTTTCGTTCTAAAGAACCGAGTAATGGTTATCTCCCAATCAAAATGATGGCGATTAGTTATGAACATCTATTTAATGCAAATATATTGACTCATTAATTTAATCAATATTTTATAAATATGCATGCGCTTCTCAAAAAGCGATGCATTTTTGGCTAACGGTTAGTACATTGTGTATGTGAATGAACATTGCTAAATTGTGTCTGCTTGAAATAGTTGTATGCTCAGCCCGACGATAGTATTGAGTATAACGTTATGGATCTTTTTGTGTAAGAGTAGATCCGTCCTTCCGTTTTTCTGTCCTGATTTAAGCAGACATTTTGGTTTGCGTTAGTTTAAAATTTTAAATGCTGGGACATGTAGTCTATGTTCACATCAATGTGATAAATTAGAACACCAGGGGCAGATTAAATTTAGATCAAGATAATTTTATTTCAGACTTAGAAAAAATTGAATTTTCTAAAATAATAGATCAAGATGATATAAATCAAGCATATTCAGATTTTGAAAAGGCTGTGGTAAATGTTTTAGACCAACATGCTCCATTGAAAAAAAGAAAACAATGTAAACAACCAGCACCATTTATGAACCAGGAGCTACGAAAAGCAGTATACAAAAAAAGACAACTGTACAACAGGTATAACAAACAAAAATCAGGTAATACCTGGGAACTCTATAGACAACAGAGAAATCTAGTCAATAAAATAAAGAAAAAATCCATTAAAACATATTTTTACGAACGCTGCATAGGCGGACCAAAAACATCTGATTTCTGGCCTACTATTAAACCTTTTATTACAAACAAAGGTAGCAACTTCACAAAAAATATCATTCTATGTGATGAAGAAAACATAATAAGTGATCAAAAGAAAGTAGCAGAACACTTCAATGACTTCTTTATAAATGTGGCTAAAGATATTGGCAACAACACACCTGCTAATAATAACCATCCAAGTGTTAAAAAAATACACGAAAACAAAACTGCCACACAACAACTAGAATTTAGTGCCATCTCAAATGAATTTGTAGATAAACAACTTAAAAAATTAAACATAAAAAAGGCAACAGGAATAGATGGCATATCAGTTAAGGTTCTAAAACTAGCACAACCAGTTATCACAAAACCAATAACTGAATTGATAAACAAGACTATTAAATCAGCCACTTTTCCAGACAAATTAAAAGAGGCACAAGTTGTACCATTGCATAAAAAGAACAATGTACTTGATGTGGGCAACTATAGACCAGTAAGTATACTTCCAGCAATTTCAAAATTTTTTGAACGAGCAATTTACAACCAGCTAGTTGAATACTTCAATACACACTTTCATCCATACTTATCTGCATTTCGACCAAAATATGGATGTCAAACTACTCTACTCAGGATTATAGAGGACTGGAAAATGGCACTTGATCAAAATAAGTTTATTGGCTCAATTCTAATGGATCTATCTAAGGCTTTCGATTGTCTCCCTCACGATCTTCTACTGCTTAAGCTTGAAGCATATGGTCTTTCAACTTCCTCATTAAAACTCATTAAAAATTACTTATCTAACAGGAAACAATGTGTTCGAGTTGGCTCTAGTCTGAGCAATTGGCAAAACATATACAAAGGAGTACCACAAGGTTCTATTCTAGGTCCTATACTGTTTAACATCTTCATTAATGACATATTTCACTTCACCACAAACAGTTCACTCTACAATTATGCTGATGACAACACATTATCTTATGCAAATAGAGATATAGACACCGTTATCTCCACACTTGAAAAAGACAGTTTGGCTCTAATAGAATGGTTTTCTTCCAATCAAATGAAGGCAAACCCTGAAAAATTTCAAGCTTTGGCAATTGGCAAAAAAAAACAATGGGCAAAAACATTACATTTGATCTAGCAGGTAACAAAATAAAATGTGAAAAAGAGGTCAAACTATTAGGCATCACCATTGACTTTGAACTAAATTTCAACACGCATATATCAAACATCTGCAAAAAAGCATCCAGACAACTAAATGTATTAAAAAGACTTGGCAAATACTTAAACAAACTTGGAAAATTAACAATATATCACTCCTTTATCATGTCAAACTTTAATTTCTGTTCATTGTCCTGGCATTTCTGCAGCGAGGCCAACACTAAAAAAATTGAAAAAGTACAAGAAAGAGCACTTCGCTTCATTTACCAGGATCACAACAGCACATATGAAGACTTACTTTTAAAATCAAAAATGCCATCACTTAAAGTAAGACGCCTAAGAACCATGGCAATAGAGGTCTTTAGAACACTCAATCATGAAAATCCAGTATACCTCCATGACCTTATAAATATTAAAAAAACAAAATATTCTTTCAGATACCAAAATTTAGCTGAAATACCAGACGTAAGAACAACAAGGTATGGCTTGAAATCTTTCAGATATTCTGCTGCCAAACTATGGAATGAGTTGCCAAACCACTTTAGAACTGAAACATCTTTTACCCAATTCAAGAGTCTAATAAACTCATGGAATGGCAACTCATGCCATTGCAATGCATGTGCATAGTTTTATATATTTTATGTTATAGCTTGAAATATAATAGTGCTGCTTCTTGTGAATGTTTGCTAAGCTTTTTATAATTTGTGAATGCTGTGCTTTAGTTTTTATGTTTGCTTTTAGTGCTTATGCATGTGTATAATATAGTATTTAATAGTGCAGCCTAAATGTGCATGAAATGTATGTTCTATGTCTTTTATGTTTTAATATTTGTATTGTGTATTATTGTTATGTAAATGTATGCGTTTGTCGGTTATAAAAGCTCAGAGAGCTTATGTTTATTTGTTATATGACATGCCGACTATAAATAAAGCTTTGAATTGAATTGAATTGAAGATCCAGGATTTTTGAAAAGGAGGCGGGCGTAATTAAATAAATGGATGAGATACCAGTGTCCGAAACAATGCGAAAAAAAATTGGACGATTTGATATAAAAAGAATCATATAAATCGTGAAAAAAACCCATAATACGTTTGAAAAATATATATGCTTAGTTAAGGTTTTATTCAGATTGTGTTCTTCGCTGAACACGTAAATGCATTGTGTATAAGTTTTGGGTTAAGATTGTTTATCATAAATTGGTGTTCCATCCGCTTTCAACTTACAATGTTTTTTTTTTTTAAATATATGAAGCATTACGGTTGTTACCTTATTTACATTAAACTAACAAAAGGGTTAACGTTATTGTACCTTGGCCAGTTGCAAAAATATTACAAGAAACTTAATTGTAATTTTTACATATGCCTTTGTAGTATCGTTTTGAAGTTTTCCAAAATCTTTGATTGTGCAATATTTTTCAGAAAATCTTGTTGACATAAAGATGTAATCAAGAACATCATCTTTGATAGCCGATGCCTATTTTAAATGACTGGAATACTATACTTGAATTTTAAATTATCACATTCAACCTATAAACTATATTTAAACTTTATTCTAAAAAGTCCGGGTTACAGATGAGTTATCACAATTAAACCTGAAACTGAAAATAAAAATAAAATTTTTGAGAAATTGCATTTATAGAACACTATATATTGTATTGCTTTGTCGATAAAGCATTTAAGTCGTTATAACGTTAAGAGAAAACTATCAGTACTTTTGTCCATTCTGAGTTCATTTGTTCAATTTCATTGAAATTTGCGTATATTATAAAACAGCATAGATGGATTCCAATCGTCATGATAGTGACAAATCGACAATAAAAAAGCCCGCAAGGTAAATATAATTATGTATGAGTAACTATTGATATTTTTTGCCGTACCTTTTTGTTTTTTGCTTTTGTATATAAACCTATTTCTAATAATAATTTATTCGGAATGCAGTTTTGAAAGTATAGCACTACAAAAAATAATATACTCAATTCATGACAACTTAATTTGGCTTTCCTGAGATTGCCTACGTGTACCAGATGAAGGTTATCGGAGATTTTAATACAGGTTGATGTTTTGTTTACAGAGAAAACATAAAAAGATTTCACCTGAACCATGTACATCTAAACACAGTAAGCATGACACGCACAGCGAGGACAGGACAACAAACAGTAATGTTTTCAATAAACGAGAGACAGACGTTCCAGTTGTGCTCAAAACAAAAAGTAAGTCGTTCTGTGTTGAAATAATAAACAAAATATTATCTGAAATTCCGATTAAGTTCTTTCAATTTTCGAACACTTGAACATGTGGTTCATAAGTTAAAGTTTTCTGTTTGTTATTGAACTGGAGGTTGATTTTGGTTTTCTATGTTATGTTCATTCACATCTTTTCTAAGTTCGAGGTGATTTAGATATAACCAGAAATTTACAAATAATGATTCACAACACATATATAATCAAATTTTAACAAATAAGCCTATAACAGTTCTACTTTTATTCGTTTAAAAAAATAAATAAACCAGGAATGGCCAACTTGTTTTAAAAAAAAAGCCGTATATTTATATGAAGTGTATAGTAATAATTTGAAGGTGACGAATCCTAACGGATTCCTAACGGCCATGCATATAACATTTATCCCACAGGACCTTTCGTTATTGGAACATACCACGTATTCCTAGCATTATCTTTTTTCAAAAGAGAAAATTGTCTATTCTTATACATCTCCTATTGTTCACAAAAAACATTTGTTGAAAAAGCGATACTGCAAGGTAATATTACTACACGTCAAAAGAGCGGTTTTTTGATGTTACGTAAAGTGACACCAATATCGTGCGTAACTTCCTTAATCTTTATCATAGTATACGTTAAGGTTTCAGTGCCTTTTGAAATTCTTTGATTATAACAAACACCATTTATTCGTATATTTACTGTTTTAACTATCATTGGATAGCATAAAGGACAATTTGAATTCCCCAATCTGTCATTGATGTTTTTTTATAGAAGTTTTGCAAATTACTATATTTTTTCGCTTTAGAAGAGAAAAGAAAGACAGACGAAACACCAATCGTTGTGTACTTTGATCTTGAAACAACAGGGTTAGGTATGTATCCTCTAGGATAAGAAAGATATTTGAATGAACTCTCTTTAACATTACAATACGGTATTTACAGGCTATATTATTTTATTTTATAAGCAGTTCAATGTTTCAATGAGTTTTGGATTTTCAAATATATTTGCCTCGAGTATCATTTGAGAGGCATTTATAGTCGACATACAACCATGACGATATGGATTAAAAATTACAGCACCCGTCTTCGAATATACAGGAATCTACTAAGCGACTTTGAAATATCATATTAGAGAAGCGTGAATAACCTTATATTTGATATTTTTTTTCGAAAAATTGACCATAGTTAAAAACATAAATAACTCTCCAAATGTAATACCTTTCGTTCTATCTATTCCAACTTACACAAAGTCACACTTTTGGTGATCATATGACATATAACTTGAGCAACATCTGAAGTAAGGTTATCGGATATCTCCACTTTACTGACGTCCTGTGTTTAAGTGCCAAGTTTATGAGTTTTGTGCCTTGCATAGAAGTAAGTATTTTAGAATTAGTTTATTGTAGTAAAACTTAGACTTCATAGGATATTCTTCCTTCATATTTTGAATTTAATACATATCTTCACAGTTTTATCTTTTTAATTTTATTTTCTGTGTATAGATATCAAGACCGAATCGTTGACCCAGATTGCTGCACAATTTGGTGACAAAAAGTTTAGTACCTACATAAAACCGAGGTGTCGGATTGGGAAATGGGCTTTGGAAAACACATACCTCAAATATGACAGCAAGTCATCAACCTTATATTATAGAGGACAAAATGTTTCCAGCAAGGAGCCACCTGAAGCCTTAAAGGATTTTATACACTTTTTAAAATCCTTCAGAAGACCAATAATTTTAGCTGCACACTTCTGTCACAAATTTGATGCGCAAATTTTGTATAAGCAGTTAATTGATTTCAAACTGTGGGAGCTTTTTTCTTCTGTTGTAACAGGTTTTGCGGACACTTGTGTGATGTTTCAAAATTTTAAACCAGCTCTCAGATGTCATAAGTTAGAGGCACTCGCTTCATTTTACTTGCCAGCGGAAAAGTTTTCACTTCATAATGCCGTTGATGATACGAGAATTTTGAAGTCACTTGTAGAAAAAAAAGGAAAAGAAGATATGCTACGGAATGACTGTTTCCAAACATGCCACCAAACTGAACTATACTTTCCCGAGTAAGGGCTAAGCTTTTTTGACAGCTTTTATACTAACTATTCAATATTTCAAAAGTGTAAATAGAACAAAAAGAGTCTTGAAATGAATCTTAACAATTTGGGTATGCTGTGTTTTTAATGTGGATAATTATCCTTGTTATCTTTGTCAAAAGGAGTTTACAATTCAAACTCCATGTATGAAGTTGCTTTTATCTTAATTTTAAAAGAGTTTGATGTTAATTGACCTTTTATGTTTTACAGTACACTTTCCTAAATATCTCTTCCACCAGAACGACAGTTCTTTTGTTTTAAAGTTCAAAGAGACAACCTGAACGAAATCAAGTTATGGAATAACCGTTTCACAAATGATATCGGATATGTTCCTTACGTCGTAACTACAATCCCTTTCCCTTTCATGAATGTGACCTACCGAATTAGACTATTTACCGGATTTGTAATCACATAAGCAACACGACGGGTGCCACATGTGGAGCAGGATCTGCTTACCCTTCCGGAGCACCTGAGATCACCCCTAGTTTTTGGTGGGGTTCGTGTTGTTTATTCTTTAGTTTTCTATGTTGTGTCATGTGTACTATTGTTTTTCTGTTTGTCTTTTTCATTTTTAGCCATGGCGTTGTCAGTTTGTTTTAGATTTATGACTGTCCCTTTGGTATCTTTTGTCCCTCTTTCAATGAAATGTGCATGTGCTTCAAAGCTTACAATTTAGTCCAAGTGTTATTAGCATGATGACAAACAATAATTTTGCCATTCTGAAAAAAGTCTATAAAGGCAACAGTAGTATACCGCTGTTCAAAACTCATAAATCCATGGACAAAAAACAAAATCGGGGTAACAAACTAAAACTAAGGGAAACGCATTAAATATAAGAGGAGAACAACGACACAACATTAAAATGTAACACACACAGAAACGGACTAAGCATTAAACAAAAGCCTATGAGAATAACAAATATAAAATCAAAACCAAATACAATTGGGATTTTGGGATAGATAAGTACCGTGACACGTCTTATAGTAATGTGAATTCACACTAA
Source organism: Mytilus galloprovincialis (assembly GCA_037788925.1). Lineage (NCBI taxonomy): Eukaryota > Metazoa > Mollusca > Bivalvia > Mytilida > Mytilidae > Mytilus > Mytilus galloprovincialis. The sequence goes on along the minus strand of CM075336.1, from coordinate 8,350,062 downwards.
AAAAAAAGAGAAAACAAACGACACAACGGAAACACAACGTTAAAATGTAACACACACAGAAACGAACTATAATATAACAATGGCCATATTCCTGACTTGGTACAGGACATTTTTAAAGGAAAAATGGTGGGTTGAACCTGACTTTGTGGCATGCCAAACCTCCCTCTTTTATGGCCATGTGAAATATAACATTAAAATGACAACACAACATTACAGGACTACAATATAAATAAATAGGAGAACATAATTGACAAAGAAACACACGAATAATAGCTTACAAAAGGCAACAAGTTTAAAATTTTCATACGCCAGAAGTGCATTTTGTCCACACAAGACTTACTAGTGACACCCAGATACAAAAGTTTGAAAGCTGAAACAAGTACAAAGTTGAACAGCATTGAGGACCAAAAGTTCAAAAAAGTTGTGCCAAAAACGGCCAGGGTTTTCTGTTAGGTACCAGAACATCCCTATTATTTAGAATAATTTATCCTTTTGCAAACAGTGAATTTTATAAAATGACTTTACAAAAGATATATGATAAAACTGAAGTATTAACTAATTACAGGAAACAAAAGAAATACACTACATAACCAGACGAAATGCTGCACATCCGAATAAGTTTAAACCTCAACGCCAAGTGACGTCATATTTGAAATTGTAAAAAATGACCAAAAAATTACGTCACATTTGAATTTGAAAAACAGATCATCAAAAAATAAAAAAATGACGTCACATTTGAATGAATAAGATAGAATAAGGATTGATTTAAGATTATATTTGAACTAAATATTGATATTACATTTAATAACAATGCACATTTCAATACTTATTTTAAAATAGCAAAAAGGTAGCAATTAACTATATAATATGTCCGGTTTGTTTTGAATCTAACTTCATACGTAAACCATTGTACAGATTTCGTTGAACAAAATGAAATCTGATTAATGAAGGCGGTGATTAATTTTCTTTACCATAACACATTAATATAGTAGAAAAGACGTGAACACATTTGACAAAATCCGATGAGAATTACATATATATCATTAAACATTTAAACTAAATACATGAATTTGGGATAGGTAAGTACCGTAACACGTCTTATAGTAATGCGAATTCACACTCTGCAAAACAGTGACAATTGGTAATAAGTCGCGTTTGGTAATTAAAGATTAGACGACGTAATGACAAACCACAATCTACCATGTGGTAAAAATGTCCGTAGCTAGTTTGGTCAAAGACAAATCGTATGGATCCACCAATTCGTGATGGTGTCTGTAAAATTTACGGAGTGTCAATTTTAATCTGTCCTCCTCATAACTTTGTTGGAGCAGTTTCTGCGTAAGGAGCACACTCCTGTATATGAAGTCCGTATAGTGTGAACAAGAACGCGAATAACGTATCAATTGTGATATGTAAACACCATACGAAGGGGCAGAGAGTATGTTACTGCTGAGAAATGGGAAATTGATAATTGGGAAGTTGAAATCGTCCCGTTTATCATAGATTTTCGTGTGAAGTAATCCAAAACTTTGTTTGTTACATGTGAGTTTAGGTTGCATAGATACATTTGTATATTCTAGAAAATCATTAATCCGAACTATACGGGAATAATACTTTGAGTATCCTCAATGTCAGTTTCTTATTGTGTCCAAATGTAATAAAAATCCCATTGTTCCTAAGTTATTGATTTATTTCAAATAGTTTTAAGTTTCCAGAGGCTGCTTGTTCAAAGGACAATGTGAGCTGTTGTCAGTTATCCTCCAATTGATGCAGAGAATAATTATGATCTTCTCTTCAACCATACTACCAGATACATCATATCAATTTGATTGTTCATTTTCAAAAATGTATAAGGCTTAGAATTATTGGAAAATTTCCCTCTGTGAATGATCCTCATTTGATGTCAAAAAAAAAAAGAAGAAATTTTTAAAAGAAAATCCCATTTCCTTCTTTGACAGTGCTTGTCGAATTTACCCAAATGTGGTTGGAATGATTGATGAGAGGTATTCTACAAAATATTAACGCTCATTTCTTCCGGGTTGGATGCAAAATATTAGTGCTAGAGGTAATCTTTTATTTAATGTGAATGTATCCCATATTTAAAAATGGCATGGTCTATGATCTGTTATGAGCAACTCCAACATCAATCTAATCCAAAATTGAAAATAGATAAATAAACTATTTGTCATATGAAGTATAATGATGTAACATTTTGCTCTATTCTTAGAGTAAACTGCATTTGCAAACACTCTAATATGTAGAATTGGTAAATTTAATCAAATCCACACAATGAGTCTGATCTGATGCAAACATGGAGATCATATGTATAAAGTAAAATAACAAAAATTCCAAACTCCAAGGAAATTTCAAAATGTTAAGTTCTTACCAAAGGCAAAATCAAAAGCTCCAACAAACCAGGCGGACTTAACCTAGTTTTATAGCTAGCTAGCTAAAACTCTCACGTGTGTGATAGATGCATATACTTCCGTTATATTGACAACAATCTTATAACAAAATTAACAGACATAAAAGGGTAAAAATATATAAAAAAAGGGGTACAGCAGTCAACATTGTGTTTTAATAAACATAATGACCTTAACAAAATGATACAATGGAAGGATGTATAAGTAACAAACCATGACCAAAGGATATTGCTAAATATGAACAAAACAGTAAAGGTTAATAATTACAAAAACAAATTAAAGAAGTCTATAACACATAATTAAGCTGATAAACAACGTCAGTACAAAGGATCATCAACAAGACCATCATGTATCTGTCCAATAGCCTTAAAAAAATGCGATTGTCGTTATTTTAATTTACTGTCATTGAAACAACAGCAATAGTCATTATAACGGACAAAATAAGTTCATCGCATGTTGTCCATGACTTCACTTAAAATTATACAATTTAGTCAATACTTTCCTTATTAACAATTGTGAACGAACATTTAGTATTCCCTTTTTCTTGATTTGTAGGTTGTCCTTCAAACTAAATTTTGTATGCTGTCCTTCAGAGATATTGATGACATACATTGATATAGCTTTAAAATAAACAGGTTACATGAATCGAAACAGAAAATAAAATACTCTGTTTACAAAAAAATCTTGTTTATGAACTATATCCTGTATATGTCATCATTACACAAAACTATAAAGAAAAACCTTTAAAACAAATAGTTGGTTATTTTGTTATACATTTATTCCATTTTTTGTTCTCGTATTTTTTGTTTAACGTTGACATTATTTTTTACTTCAAAACCACCAAAATGAGCTATTCATTTAAAACATGTTTTTCTTTGTCTGTGCAGAAGGCCACTTTTGGTTCAAAGTACAACTCCCGATTTCCGCAAGTTCCAACTGAATGTGATCCTCTCTAGTGGTGCATTACTTACTGAACAGATCAAGCGTTGATTCTAAATCGAATTATACTATATGAAATGATATGTGAAATGTAAATCTCTTTCTTTACGTCTGGCTTACTAAATTATAATCCTGGTACCTTTGATAACTATTCACACCACTGGGTCGATGCCACTGCTGGTGGACGTTTCGTCCCCTAGGGTATCACCAGCCCAATAGTCAACACTTCGGTGTTGACATGAATATCAATAATGTGGTCATTTTTATAAATTTCCTGTTTACAAAAATTGAATTTTTCGAAAAATAAGGATTTTCTTATCCCACGCAAAGATTTCCTTAGCCGTATTTGGCACAACTTTTTAGGAATTTTGGATCCTCAATGTTCTTCAACTTTGTACTTGTTTGGCTTTATAAATATTTTGATATGAGCGTCACTGATGAGTCTTATGAAGACGAAACGCTCGTCTGGCGTACTTAATTATAATCCTGGTACCTTTGATAACTATTTACACCACTAGGTCGATGCCACTGCCGGTGGACGTTTCGTCCTCGAGGGTATCACAAGCCCAGTAGTCAACACTTCGGTGTTGACACGAAAATCAATAACGTGGTCATTTTTATAAATTTGCTGTTTACAAAACTTTGAATTTTTCGAAAAACTAAGGATTTTCTTATCCAAGGCAAAGATTATCGTAGCCGTATTTGGCACAACTTTTTGGGAATTTTGGATCCTCAATGCTCTCCAACTTTGTACTTGTTTGGACAAAAAACAAAATCGGGGTAACAAACTAAAACCGAGGGAAACGCATTAAATATAAGAGGAGAACAACGACATAACACTGACACGTAACACACACAGAAACGGACCAAGCATCAGACAAAACACCACGAGAATAACAAATATAACATGAAAACCAAATACATGAATTTGGGATAGACAAGTACCGTGCCACGTCTTATCTCAATATCTCAAAAATAAGAGAAAACACAAACGACTCAACGTTAAAATGCAACACACACATAAACGAACAATACTATAACAATGGCCATCTTCCTGACTTGGTACAGGACACTTTTAAAGGGGAATAAAAGTGGTGGGTTGAACCTGGTTTTGTGGCATGCCAAACCTCGCACTTTAATGGCAAAGTTAAATATAACATTGAAATGACAACATAATATTACAGGACTACAATACAAATAAATAGGAGAACATATTAGACAAAGAAAAACATGATTAATAGATAACAAAAAGCATCAGGTTTAAAATTCAATACGCCAAAAACGCACCTTGTCCACACAGGACTTACAAGTGACGCCCAGATATAAAAGATCGAAAGTGAAAAAAGTACAAAGTTGTACAGCACTGGAGATCAAAAGTTGAAAAGGTTTCGCCAAATACGGCATTGTTTTTATGCCCGGGATAAGAACATTCTTATTATATAGAACAATTCATGCTATTGCAAACAGTAAATTTTATCAAATGAATATGAAAGAGATATACATAAAGAAACTGAAGTATTAACTAATTAAAGAAAACTAAACCCGAATACATAACGTCCAGATATAAAAGATCGAAAGTGAAAAAGGTACAAAGTTGTACAGCACTGAAGATCAAAAGTTGAAAAGGTTTTGCCAAATACGGCATTGTTTTTATGCCCGGGATAAGAACATCCTTATTATATAGAACAATTCATGCTAATGCAAACAGTAAATTTTAACAAATGAATATGAAAGAGATATACATAATGAAACTGAAGTATTAACTAATTACAGAAAACTAAACCCGAATACATAATGCTATAAAAGTTTAACACAGAATAGACACACCCGAATCAGTCCAGGCGTCAACGTAATTACAAAAATGTGACGTCACATACAATGGCGAAAAGGTACAAACGTTATGCCACATTTGAATTTATGAAATTTAGAAACAGAATGACGTCACATATGAAAAACTATCAAAGTGAGATAGAATTAGGATTGATTTAAGATTATATCAGAACTAAATACTGATAATTCATTTAAACAAAATGCATATTGCAATACTTATTAATAGCAATTAACTGTAATGTATATATGTCCAGTTTGTTATGAATCCAACTTCAAACGTAAATAAGTCTTATGAAGACGAAATGCGCGTCTGGCGTACTAAATTATAATCCTTGTACCTTTGATAACTCTTTAATTCGTTTGATAACTCTTTAATTCGTTAACCATCAGTTTTGGGATTATTTGACTTATATCGATGTTTTGATGAATTCGGTTTCATTTTAAAGTACCGAGTAATGGTTATCCCTCAATCAAAATGATGGCGTTTATGAACATCTATGTAATGCAAATATATTGACTCATTGATTTAATCAATATTTTTAAATGTGCATGAGCTTCATAAAAAGCGATACATGTTTGGCTAACTGTTAGTACATTGTGTATTTGAATAAACATTGCTAAATTGTGTCTGCTTGAGATATTTTAATGCTCAGCCCCACGACAGTATGGAGTATAAAGTTTTGGATCTTTTGTGTATCTGTAAATCCGTCCGTCCGTTTGTCTGTCCTTATTTAGGAAGACATTTGGATTTGCGTTAGTTTAAAATTTTGAATGCTAGAACATGTAGTCTTTGTTCACGTCAATGTGATAGAGTAGAAAAACAGGGGCAGATCCAGGATTTTTGAAAAGGAGGCAGGCGTAATTGCATAAATGGATGAGATACCACTGTGCGAAGCAATGCGAAAAATACAATTGGACGATTTGATACTAAAACATCATATAAATCTTGAAAAAATAAAATACGTTTGAAAAATATATATGTTAACTTAAGTTAAGGTTTTTATTCAGAGTGTGTTCTACGCTGAACACATAGATACATTGTGTAAAGGTTTTTAGTTAATATTGTTTATCATAAAATAGGTGTTCTATCCGCTTGCAACTAACAATGTTTTTTTTAATATATGAAAAATTACGGTTGTTACCTTATTTGTATTAAACTTACAAAACGGTTAACGTTTTTGTACCTTGGCCAGTTGCAAAAATTGACTAGAAACGTTTAACTCTAAATTTAACACATGCCTTTGTAGTATCGTTTTGAAGGTTTTCCGAAATCTTTATTTGTGCTTATACTTTTCAGAAAATCTAGTTAACATAAGCATGTAATCAAAAACAACATCTTTGATAACCGATGTCTATTTTAAATGACTGCAATACTATACTTCAATTTTAAATGATCAGAAGGTTACAATTGAGTTATCACAATCAAAACGGAAACTGAAAATAAAAATACATTTTTGAAAAATTGCGTTAATAGAAAACTATATATTGTATAGCTTTGTCAATAAATGATTAAAGTCATCATTACGATAATACGATATGTACGTTTTATTCATTCAGAGTACATCTGTTTAATTAAATTGCAATTTGCGTTTATATTTAAACAGATTAAACCGCATAGATAGATTCCAATCGTCATGATGGTGACAAATAGACAATCAAAAAAGCCCACAAGGTAAATATTATCATGTATGAGTAACTGTTCATATTTTTGCAGTATCTTTTTTTTATTTGGTTTTGTATATTTACGTTTATCTTATCATTTATTCAGAATGCAATGTTTTCCTTTGAAAATATAGCATTGAAAAATCATATATATTTCATGATAAATTCATTTGGGTACTCAAACTTTACAAATATTGCTGTATGTTTTTATTCTTCATTGGCTAGAGGTATCAGGGGAGGGTTGAGATCTTCCAAAATTGTTTAACCCCGGTGTATTTTTGCGTCTCTCCCAAGCCAGGAGTATCTGATCTTTGTAAGTCTTGTATTTTTAATTTTAGTTTAGTTCATTTATATGTTTTGAAATTTAGTACATGTATATTGTACATTTTTACTGAACTAGTGCCTATTTTTGTGTAGAGGCCAGCTGAAGCTCGCCTTCGGGTGCAAGATTTTCTCACTGTGTCGAAGACCTATTGGTGGCCTGCCGCTATGTTCTGCTCTTTGGTGGGGTTGTTGTCTCCTTGACACAGTCTCCATTTCCATTCTCTATTTTATTGCCTTGGTTTAATTAAATTGATTAAATTGTAATTGTTATATTATACATCAAATACCATATGGAGTATATGTGTCTACATTGATACGTTACTCTAGAGCTAGCTCAAAGTACGTTGATTTTGTTGAACGAGGAATACTGCTATCTCAAAAATTGCTAAGACAGGGCTATAAATCAATCAAATTAAGGTCATCACTCAAGAAATTTTACGGTCGCCATCATGAGCTGTTTGGCCATTATGACAAAAGTGTGTCAGAAATCATATCTGATATTCTTCCTCAGTCATGATAACCTTCCATCATTACCGAACTGAACAAAGAAATAACACGACGGGTGCCGTATACGGTGCAGGAAATGCTTACCCTTCCGGATCACCTGATTTCACTCCCAGTTTTGAGTGGAGTTCGTGTTGTTTCTTATTTATTATTTATAACTGTTGATGTAAATGTCCTTTGTTTTTGTGAGACTTTGCTTACTCCTTGGTTTTGATTGTTATTGTGTTACAAACCTGATTTTGAACTATATCAAACGTTAAGGAATAAGTCCTTTCATGTAAAGTTGTCATTTAAGTGTAATGTTTAACATTGCCATAAGAGCGCGAGTTTCGGCTAGCAGCAATACCAGGTTCAACCCACCATTTTCCCTAAAATGTCCTGTACCAAGCAAAATTAATTTCAGTTGTTATCTTATAGTTAGTTTCTGTGTGTGTAGCATTGTCGTTTTGGTTTTTTGTTGCACTTCAGGGTTTCTGTTGTTTCTGTTGTTTCATTGTTTTCCTTTTAAAGATGATGTGTTTACCTCAGTTTTAGCTTGTACCCGGATATGCTTTCTTTCAATCGATTTATGAGTTTCGATCAGCAATATACTACTATTGCCTTTAATTAACATATGAAGGTTATTAGTGATAACGATATATGTTAGTTGTTTTATTTACAGAGAAAACATAAAAAGCTTTCACCTGAAACTAGTCCATCTAAACGTAGTAAGAATGATATTCACAACGAGGACAAGAAAACAGACAGCGAGATTATTTATAAACGGGAGACAGACGTTCCAGTAGTGCCCAAAACAAAAAGTAAGTGGCGTCGTCGTCGTGGTCTGCGTCGTCCGAAGACATTTGGTTTCCGGACAATAACTTTAGTTTACTACTTTTGATCCATGTACGGGGGCTAATTTGTTTCTATGAGGTTTGAACCGTTTTTGTATTGGACTTTGAATAGATGAGAAAAGACTCAAACACTTTTTATACGATCGCAAAAAAAGTTTGCGGTCGTAAATTAGTATCACGTCGTTGTTGTCGTCTGCGTCGTCCGAAGACATTTGGTCTCCGGACAAAAACTTTCGTATAAGTAGATAGATATCTTTGAAATTTAAATACAAGCTTTATAACCACAAACGGATGGTTTGGATTGATTTTGGGGACTATGGTTCTGACAGTGAAGGAATTAGGGGTAAAAAAGGGCCCAAAAAACATTTTTCTGGTTTCTAGACAATAACTTGTCAAACTGTTTAGGAATAGGGGCAAACAGGGGAAAACAGGGGCTTCCTGGTTCATGGACAATTTAAAAGCAGTTTAAGGGAGGTCATTCATACACATTCAAAGTACTATGTTGTGTATGTTATATCTGGGCGTCACTGGTAAGTCTTGAAACCTGATGCCTTATGTTAGCTATTATTTATGTCTTTCTTTGTCTAATATGTTCTATTTATTTGTACTGTAGTCCTGTAATATTATGTTGTCATTTTGATGTTATATTTAACATTGCCATTAAAGTGCGAGGTTTTGGCATGCCACAAACCAGGTTCAACCCACTATTTTTTTCTTTAAAAATGTCCTGTACCAAGTCAGGAATATGGCTATTGTTATATTATAGTTCCTATCTGTGTGTGTTTCATTTAACCGTTGTGTCATTTGTTGTCTCTTATACTTGAGTGTAAATTCACATTACTATAAGACGTGACACGATACTTTTCTATCCCAAATTCATGTATTTGGTTTTGATGTTATGTTTGTTATTCTCATCGGATTTTGTCTAATGCTGAGTTCGTTTCTGTGTGTGTTACATTTTAATGTTGTGTCGTTGTTCTCCTCTTATATTTAATGCGTTTCCCTCAGTTTTAGTTTGTAACCCCGATTTTGGTTTTTGTCCATGGATTTACGAGTTTTGAACAGCGGTATACTACTGTTGCCTTTATTTGGATTATCTTCCTTACACTGCTTATAAATATGTATTTAAAATAAATGTCTTGTCTTGAAGTGATTAGATGTCAATTTATTTGTAGAACTTACTACTATAGAAATTTTAATTTTAGCCATAATTATGTATGTCATTTTCCATTTTAAGACTTTTATGATGTATTAAAATTTGTAATTATGGTTGCAAAATCTATTGAAAATTTTAAATGAGATGATGAAATTTTTTTTTGAAACAATTTGGGTAGGGTTAAAAAAAAAATTGGGGGGGAGGAGGGCAAATTCAGACTTGTATCAGGCGCGAATATTGTGTCAATTTTTGTCCCAAATGTTCAGGGTTGGCCCTCTGCGGTCGTAAATAGCTGCGATCAGCGCGACATTTGATTAAAACTAGAATACATTTTCTGCTACCAGTTTCATTTGACTCTAATTTGGGTAAACCTCATACATTGGTGTTTAAAATTGGCCAGTCTTGCATTCTTTTCGTTATTAATTATTCTATATAGTTGAGTCCAATTACTAACTGTGGCATTTTTGAGCGTGGATTAGAATGGCAAAGGATGTATGCGTAACAGGAGACGGTAACTCTGTCGACGTACCCGTGTTCATTAGTTGATCTCGAAGAAACTGGATTTAATATGTTTGAGATTGCTAATATATATTCATCATGAGAAAATTGTTATAATATAACCAAAGGTACAATGTAAACAGATCTTAAAGAATACAATTTTTGTTGAGTTATGTAGTTATTAATGATATTACTAGTATGCTTATGTCTTTAGGTAATTACTAAACACAAAATACTCGCCGTTTATTCTCAGTCAAGCAATTTTAAATTGCATATAATTTTCGGCATTGTATATGTTAGAATCTTCAATGTTTTTGAAGCCATATGATTTTAACATATACAGTGTATTCCTCTGTTAACTCGTTTTTGGTTATATTTGTATGATACAGGATAATTCAAACACCACTACCATGTATAATAGTCAGTTAATAATTTAATATAATTTTTCATAAAAGAAAAGAAAACCAAGAAAGACGAAACACCAATCGTTGTGTACTTTGACCTTGAAACAACAGGTGTAGGTATGTATTTTCTTACATTTTAAGATGCATTCTGATTAACACTGCCATTCGATATTTACCAAACGAGAATGAATGAATACTTTATTGCAAAAAGCATATATATGCTATAGCAACGAAAAACATATTTACAACATGACAAATGATAAACAGCAGAGATCAATACATATAGATCATTATAAGAAAGCAAATAACATTAAGTGACAATGCGTGATCTGATTGACCACACAGATTTTATGTAATTACACAATTTTTTAATATGTAAAACAGACTGTAATTTAAATAGATACTGTAATTCAGTAAGGTTTGGCCAAGAACAATAGAATTTTGGAAAATATATAGGCCTAATTGATCTATAGACAGGGCATACTAATAAAAAGTGGTATTCGTTTTCAACACAATGCACATTACAACATTTACATAAACGTAATTCTTTAACCGTGCCAGTATATCTTCCTGTTTCAATGTTCAGTTTTAGTGTACCACTTCGCCATTTAGTTTAAAAGTGTGAATTATAACAGCAATCTAAATAGTGTTCAAACCTAAATTCTAACTTTATATCCTGATAAATACTAAGTTTTTCGCTCTTTTCTTCATATGCTAACCAGCTTTGTATATACTGATCTTTAATTCTGTTCTTAATTCCATCAATAAATCCAATAGTTTGTACTTCTGATTGTTGATACCATATATAATTGAGACCACTTTCAAATAGTAAGTCACGTACATTAGAAGCCGAGTTTATCGAATGATAAAAGGATAAAAAGTTGTGAAATACAAAAGGCAAACATCATAGTAATACAATAAAGAAAAAAGAAGATAGTCTATAGAATGAACAACCAAATGATTCACTGAGCTCAAATGATACTGATGATGAACTATCTTGAAGAAATTTAAAAATAAGACAACCCAGTTCAATGACACTGACACTGAATATACGCACGTCAATAATTTCGAAGATGATAACAAAATATTACGGACGGTCGGATTGACCTACTGGATAACGATATGAAATTATTGAGCTCCTCTTCAATTATCAGCGTCACTGATGAGTCTTATGAAGACGAAACCCACGTCTTTGGATTTAAATTATAATCCTGGGACCTTTGATAACTATAAAACAAATCTACCAAACGACATTTTCATAATCCAGGAAAGGAAGTTAATCACACTTTATTTGAAAATTAAATTGGTATACATCACTTCAAAAGAAATATATTTCTTCCTACCTACTTCACACATTAAAAAATGACACCATTATTAGTTTACCTTTTGGGGAAAAAAAATTAATATAAGATGCAAGCATAGTGAACTTTAAGTGTCTAATTTAGTTAGGATGATTGAAAAACCCATATTTCATTGGATTATTATTAATATTTTGCTTTCTCTATGTTTATTGTAAATGGTTTTACTTTTTGTATTTTCTTTTATAGACGTCGTAAAAGAATCGTTGACCCAGAATGCAGCTCAATTTGACGACCAAACATTTAGTGTATATATAAGGCCTAGAGGTCCAATTGGACAGTGGGCTTTGGAAAACACCCATCTAAGTTATGACAGAAAATCATTAACCTTATACTATAAAGGTAAAAAGGTTACCAGTAAGGAGCCACAGGACGCATTGAAATATTTCGTGGACTTTTTGAAGTCTTTCAGCAGACCAATAATTTTAGCGGCACACTTCTGTCATCAATTTGATGCGCAGATTTTGTACAAGCAGTTAGTTGATCACCATCTTTGGGAAGACTTCTCGTCTATTGTAAATGGTTTTGCCGACACTTGTCTGATGTTTCAAAAACTCAAACCCTCTCTAAAATATCACAAGTTAGACGCAATTGCTTCAAAATTTTTACCAGACGAAAGATTTTTACTGCACAATGCCGTTGATGATACTAGAATTTTGAAGTCACTTGTAGAAAAACAAGGAAAAGTAGATATGTTGGGGAATGAATTTTTCCAAACGTGTCTTCAAACTAAGCAATACTTTCCAAAAGGCAGAGCCGTATTAAGGTTCAGGTGAATTGTTTTACAGTAAATATATCATCCAATACGCAATATTGATAAAATGGTATATATATATATAGTTGAACGCAAACCATCAAACAGATTTTTCTAGATAGATATAAGAGATGAACATGATATGGAACCAATGAGTTAAATAAATCAATTGCTTCGATTCGGAGAAGTGTCGACATTCTGCATACTGAAGCTCTGTGTTCTTTAACAGAATTTCAGTGTTCTAACATTCATTAATGTCTCTCCGATACTGTGGATTAGTTATAATTGTTGGATATCAATCTTCGTGTACTTCGTGGGTACAGGTGAACCACGAAGTTAACTGTTCGACGAACAACATATTTTCTATAGACTTGTATGCAGACTACGGCAAAACCACAAAATTGAATATCCACGAATATGTAGGTTTTTCTTAATACACGAACATTGGTAACCACGAAAATAAATTAATCCACAGTAGATCGATTATTCATATTAGCTTCAGTAACATATCTTGTATATTGTATTGGTATTTGACGATATTGAAATATTTGAGAAAATATATAAACTTTTTGTCTATAGGATATTTGTGTTTCCCTTTTTATGATTTTATGTTATACAATTTATATTTGTACTGATTTCCTCTTCTATGACCCTTTTTTCACCGAAAAAAAGAATAGAACTATGTAGAATGAACATAACGAACATTGCTATACTCTCTTTCAATTCAAATATATTATTATGAGATCCATATCTATGGATTTGTGCTTTTTTAATTCAGAAAATTTGTCTTCAACAATTACACATCAGTATTAATACCATTAATAAAATCTTCAATTACCACTTCTGGAACTCAATGAATTATAATTGCTGTGCATCACGGTTATTGCTCATCACTGATTGGTTGTTTATGATGCGGCTGAGATATTGCAGGTGGCACGGTAGTATTTCCTGGCCCATAGGGATAATGATAGCCTTTTTAGAATTTTCACCACTTTCTAACACTGCAAAAAAATCTACATTCACACTTAACTGAAGTACTTTCATTTTACTATTTAGAAATGAATTTGAATATGTATCATGACCGTTTACTTTTTTTGCTATTTTTAGAAACCTAAGGCCACTAGTAATTTTAGGTCTTTTATGGTGCAGTGAATACAAAATTTAAAAAAATTCTCAAAAATTCATTTTCATCTGTATGTAAAATTATTTCATATTTTTCTACACCTGATTCATCCCTCAGTTTGGGAAAGTATGTTCAGTTGATACTGTATTTTTTGTCCAATCACACTGTTTAGATACATTTACCTAAGTAGGGTACACAAAAGAGCAACCTAAATTCTGGAATGCAAATACTACCGTGCCACCTGCAACAGCTATTGGCATGAGAAAAAGAAATACAGACTTTTCTCGTCTCAGGATAAGACATCAAATGCCGGAAAATTAACTATGTGTATTTCAGTTCCGATCAACTGTCATTAATTCATGTTCGTTTTATTATAAATATTGCACACTGAAATTTAGCATTGAAAAATCAAATATTAATAAGTGGTTAGTAGCTTTCTTGATCTGCAATATGCACGATTTGTTTTGCTAAACAATGTACATTATAAATGTTTTTACAAAAATGCATTATCTGTATTTTATGACTTCTACAATCTAGGCACACCTCCAGAGTATAGTGTTCATTTATAAATGTTTTAATTTTCAAAACCAATTTCATTTTTTTAAGCATGGGTATATAACGTACACTTAACCCTAAACATGCTAAAGTTAAATCCATTTTATATCAGTAAATATCTGAGGGTACCACTTCTCAAATACTAAATCAACAACCACATGGACAAATATTACCTTAAATTTTGATAGAGCGAAGAGAAGTCAAACTTCTTTTCGATAATAGTCAAATTATTCAAAGCTCAGTTGGGGGGAAAACCTGTGGATCTTAGTAATCTACACCACCGTTTTCAACAGAAAACATACCTGAAGAGAGAAAAAAATCCACAAAGCATAATATAGAAAAACCAATAATTCAAGTACAATGTATACGAAACTATAAAAAAGAAAAACACTGATTCTCCAGAATAATTAAAATCTGCTAGAGACCCCTTGTTATTCCTAATGGAACCAAAATACAAAAGTTAATACTCTCTAGAAAATATCATCGAAATATACCTTTGTTCATAATTAGATGTTATATAGTTTTTGTGTAAGGCGATATTAAGATCTTAAAAATCTTTTTGAAGCTTGCCAGAGACGAAATATCACCACTCAATATGACACCCAAAAGAATAGTCTTCCCAACAGAAACTATCGGCCTTTGTGATCTAATCTGACATAAGATATAACATTGTTACACCCTGGATGCATTGCAATGATCAAAATAATATCCAGACTGGGATTTTTTACAACAAATATACTGACCCTGATTTTGTAAAAAATAAATAAAATCTGTTTAGCACTTCTAACAGTTTTGCCAACCCCTAAACAAATTTCAAACAGCGGTATACTACTGTTTAAAAATAAATTTGTTTATACAGAATTCATAGGAAAAACGTTTAATGATAAAAAAAAAAAAAGTCTATGCGAATGACAAAACTATCCTACGTAAAATCAAATGGCAGCACAATATTTTTTGCCCTTCCTACTATTAAATTCTCGATCCGCACCTCATTTCTGGTGTTCCCGTGCTCAGAACCATCCCCATATATGAGTGGTTGAGGATTTTTTGCATTGATATATGAATGGGATTTGTCACGTTCCAGCCGGACTCCGGTACCCATTTTTAACCGAAAACTGAAGTAACGCCCACCATGTGTTGAATAGATGCGGTTTTCCGAAAGGAAAAGTTCTTGACGTATACAAATATGCTGTTAAATTGCTGAGAGCAAAATTGT
Organism: Mytilus galloprovincialis; assembly: GCA_037788925.1. Classification (NCBI taxonomy): domain Eukaryota; kingdom Metazoa; phylum Mollusca; class Bivalvia; order Mytilida; family Mytilidae; genus Mytilus; species Mytilus galloprovincialis. The sequence goes on along the minus strand of CM075336.1, from coordinate 8,334,483 downwards.
ATTTGCCTGGCAGACATGCAAGACGACACGAGTCCAACGTCGTGAAGGACGATCGGTCCGAACTGACTTACCCCGATTTAAGCCTCCGAATAATAAACTACGCTGGTCATTACCCCTTTGTATTAAAAGAAGAAAATAAACTCATCAGAGATACCAGGATTAAATGTTGTATTTACACCAGACGCGCGTTTCGTCTACAACAGACTCATCAGTGACGCTCGAATCCAAAAAAGTTAAAAAGGCCAAATAAAGTACGAAGTTTCAGAGCATTGAGGACCAAAATTTCTAAAAGTTTTGCCAAATACAGCTAAGGTAATCCATTCCTGAGGTAGAAAAGCCTTAGTATTTCAAAAATTCAAAGTTTTGTAAACAGTTAATTTATAAATATGACCATATCAATGATAATTCATGTTAGCACAAGACGCAGAAGTGCTGACTACTGGGCTGGTGATAACCGCGGGGAATTAATTTCAACTCTTTTCATTTTGTAATATATATAAGGTGAAATTACATGAACAATAGAGATTAATGTTTACTAATACGAGTTTGGGTTCATGAGCAACACAGGCAGTATTAAAGGGCCATACCAAGTAAATTGAGTTTTATTAGTTATCAAAGGTACCAGGATTATAATTTAATACGCCAGACGCGCGCTTCGTCTACATAAGACACATCAGTGCCGCTCAGATCACAAAAGTTATAAAGCCAAAAAAATACAAAGTTGAAGAGCATTGAGGACTTTCCAGGTTGACGTTTGTTTTTGTAGCAGGTCAGTGTTTCTGTTGTTCTGTTGTTTTCCTCTTATAGGTGATTTTTTCCTATGGTTTGGTTTGTGACCTGGATTCATTTCAATTAAATAGACTCATGACTAATGAATAGCGGTATGTCTTATTTAGTGGTATTTTACCTGTGCCAGTGTTTCTGACGTACATATATATAAAAACAAGGATTATAAGGTTCATTGTTTGACATTGTACAAAACCACAAGTAAACAAAAATGATAGACGTATCTATAAATTAAGTTTCCTTTATCATTATAAACGTGATCATGGATGACTCTTGAAAAAAACAACACTTCCTGTTAACATCCTTAGGTATTTCATTTATCTATCTAAATAACTATTCCTTTTTTACGATTTATAACTTATAATTTAATTAAGATGACAGATGAAACTTTTGCTGGCAGTACTTTGCAAGACTTTAACAACGAATATCTTATGAAAATGATAGCACCAGTTGTGTTTCTTATAATTTGTTTATTACTGGGAGTATTTGGAAATTTAACTGTTTTATTCATCTACGGTCGAAAGTATTCCGCAAGTGTATACAGATCAATTATATGGAATTTGGCTCTTGCTGATCTGATGTTTTGTTTGTTTGGAATAACATTTGACATAGCTCGAATTTTTAATTATTATACATTTAAAATACAGTGGATATGTTCCATGTGTGTTAGTCTATTGGTATTGGGAATATTCTATTCATCACATTTGCTAATATTGTTGTCAGTGCATCGTTTTCGACAAGTTTGTATGTCTTTAGGATCACAGGTCACACAACAGACAGTAAAGTTCAAGATCATTGGCTGCTTTGTGACTGCAATAATTGTAACATCTCCAAAGCCTGCATTACAGTTCTATGAAGCAGTAAAATTTAGAAACAATATAACAGGACACACGTGCCCTATTTCATCATCGAATCCCTCCACCAATGCCGTCATCTATAGCTATTTTTCACTTGTTTTATTTTCATTTTACACTGTTATCCTATTTGTTATATATTTCGCCATTGGCAGAAGAATATATAAGCAGCATAAAGATAAACAGAGAAAAAGTGAAAGTGCTACTGAGGAAAAGATTTTCAGTAAAATGACAAAAATTACTTTGACTGTCTCCGTAATATTTGCGCTGAGTTATTTTCCAGTTTTTCTACTGCAGATTACTTTACAATCGATACACGAAGACCAGTTAAGCTCTGTTGAGATATCGTGTTTGCATATAGTTGAACGGTGTTATGTTATCAATCACGTAGCAAATCCTTTTATATACAGCGTTTTCGATAACCGTTTCAGAGGCCACTTTAAGAAGCTTTTGTCACTGAAGTTCAGGAAACCCGTAGAGACTAAGACCACTGTCTCCGCTACTTGCGATACATCAACATCTGCAGTTTTAGAAAGAACATTTTGAACTCGAAAAATAAATCCACATAATTCTACTTCTTTATACCACTTGAAGGATTACCAAAAACATTTAAGAATTTCAGAATCAATTCAACGCATGGTATTTGTATTCTAAAATATTAAATCAATTTACTTTGCACTTTTTAAATAAGATACAATTTATAACTAAAAATACTGAGAATCAATTTTAATTTTTAAAACAATATTTGTATGCATTTATGTTTTGGAAAAGTAACTACTAGTAATTTAAAAAAAAAAAAAGTTAACAGCGTACGTATTTCAAATCATTTAATCATTTTTTTAAATGAAAATTAACATCTTATATATGTTTTATGCGATTTCAAACATGATCTTTTCACTGTTTCACGCCGGTCATATATACTAATGCATCACAAACCTGTCCTAATTCCAAAGCCCCGTATGTCTTTGATAATTTCGGGGGGATTAATTTGTTCCTATGTGACTTTGATGATGATGACAATATGTTTTAAAGTTACCTCCAAAATATAAACAAACACTTCCAAGTTCTTTGTTGCTGAAATCCGTATGTTGTTCTGAAAATGTTGTTTTGTTTCGTTGTAGTTAGATTGCTGTCGCATTGATGTTAACTAAACATGTGTTTTTATAGTTCATTAACTAAAGTAAAATTCATCTGACAGTGCACATTAACTTTTTCAAATACAAAACGACCTTTTCTTTACAAACGACCTTTTCAGAATGACTTATTTCAAAATTAATTTTTCAGAAAATATTCATAAATAATTAATATAAAAAATACTTTCTGTGTTTAAATTAACATTTTAATTAACAGATTTTCTCAGTAGGTTTGGCTACTAACATTTATGAGAATATTCACTTCTGTTTTTAAACATATTTTGGCTCTGTTTCAGATCTTTTGTGATAAAGGTTTACGAAACGCGACATAATCGCTTACAGTTAATCTTCTATTTGAAAAACCTTTAATTTTCAAGCTATATTACTTCAGTTTATGGATTGAATTTTTTTTTTTAGCTTTATTTCATTTTTCATACAATTTGACCTTAATGAGGTCTAAATTAAAAAAATCAGACATTAGTCTTTTTAATAATAAGTCCCCGTTAATGTTGAGTTCTTAAGCTTAATCAATTCTTTATTATCGAAGCTCCCAAGGATTATGGATTTTAGAAATTACTGAACAAAAATATATGTATATATCCTGTACCTCTGACCTTGATATGAAATGTTAACAGTAAACAACGTTAAAAAAACCCGATAAAGGACGAACACTACTCGACAAAATAATCAATGCACATGTATATTTTATTTTCAAATATTTTTTTTATATATGTAGGACTCTAAAGTGCGATGGTACTCTAAAGTACGATGGTCACGCTAAAGTGCGATGGTCTACGCTAAAGTACGATGGTGTATCACGCTAAAGTGCGACGGCTGTTTGTTCGCTAAAGTACGATATGGTTTATCACGCTAAAGTACGATGGACCAAAAGGGTAATGTTAAAGGGCTAAAAACTTTATAGAACACGGATGTAATAAATAGTCTTTTTGCAAAAGCTACGGTATGATAAGGTTTTATAACATATGTGATAGGCTTTATAATTACCGGTAGGCTTAAGTGATTGTTTCTAAATTAAATTGAAATTCGGGTGTATCAAATATTGGATAATTGCTGAAGCTTGCCGCTCACACAGTCTATCACTAATGTGCATACATGTATCTCCCCTTAACGTCGTCATTGTAAATTACAAATACAAATCCTTTATTGTGAAACATTTATTTGTTTAAAACATTCTTTATTTAAATGAGAGAAATGCATTAATGTTCTCCGAGATTTCTTTTTTTTTCACAGCGAATACAAATACAGGTTGTATTTTCCTACAATGTACAAACTAATTTTTTAGCAGACAATTTATGATTTACGCATGAAAACATGTACTTTTTTTTTACCGACTTTAATTTTCAACAAAATCGACAATATTTTAACGGGGACCGGAAAGTAAACTGCTACATAAACAATTATTTTAATGTATCCGTCAGCTTCTAATAGAAACAGGATAAAGGATACTTATGCGTATACTTTTGTATCTGTATAGTAAGATAGTCGACTGCAGGACACAAGTCCTTCTTTCAGCACCCCCAAAAAACACATTTGCCTCAGCCGACAAAGCACGGTTATGTTTAAAATGAGTAAGTCATGGACATTTGGTTTAAAGTTGTTATCAAATATTTTACATTTATCTTTCGGCATGTTCATTTTTTGTTTGTATACTATAAAAGACTGTTCACGTCATAATCCATATTATACGTTTATTACGTCTATACTTTCGCGGACCATCGCACTTTAGCGTAACCATCGTACTTTAGCGTCCCCATCGCACTTTAGAGTCCTACATATATAGATAAAACCGTTGATTATCCCATTTAAATGGTTTTACACTAGTATTTTTTGGGCCCTATAATATACCTATAATGAACTACTTTTATAAATTGTGACTTGGATGGAGAGTTGTCTCATTGGCCCTCATACCACATCTTCTTATATCCAATTATGTCAATAGTTATTTTAAGAATTCGTTTTAATAGCAGATCAGTGATTGTTTCTATTACATTCATCTGCAAATGTTACAGAAATGGGAAGATTTGGAGCTTAACATCTGTGTATTGTGTATTAGACATCTGTCTATAATAAAAGCATGTGAACCAAACATCTTCTTCCGTGGATTCAAAACAGAAAACTAAACGTTGAGCATAACGATCCCAACCGAAAACAATATTGCAAGTGTATTTCACAGTGGTCAACCAATACATGATGGCGTAATTAATTTTTAGCCATGGCGTTATCAGTTTTGTTTTATCTTTAAGTTTGAATGTCCCTCTGGTATCGTTCATCCCTTTTAAAATTTCTCTTTTAAAATTTGCTAGAAGATTACTTCTAGTAAACCAATGAATTCTTGTTTTTGTGATTTTATTTTGTGGTTCATAAAAATTTCAATAAAAAAACCCTTGAACTGAACAAACATTATTTCATTATTTTATTTCTCTTCATAAATCATATACCCTACTTTTACAAAACTTCCCACACTCAGTTTACTAGTAGAAGTCGCGAACATCAGTTCATTGAAACGACTTTTGAATACATGGACCAAGTAATGTAGTAAACGGCTTTGATGAGGTAATTGTCATAAACACATTTTCTAAAAGTCACTAAGAAGAATATTTACAGACAGACATTTCATAATAAAACGTTCATACCAAATATATTTTCTAAATGTGATTAATACAAAACAAACACACGATTTGTTTCTTGCTCTCTAACTTTGTGTAATGGTCTTTCTAATAAATGATTTGTAGGTTGACCTCTGGTTCCATCCTGTTAATCGTTTACTGATTCACTGATATGTATCACATATCTTTTCATACTTGCATTTTTACCTTTGATGATTAGATTTTGTTAATGACTTATTATAGAAAACTACGACTGATATTGTTTCGGTAACGATGTGTATGCTATAATTTCTCTGACTTGTCTGTCAAAGCTCGCTAATTATTCTTTTGATGGATTATGGAAGTGTTTTTTTTTAAATTGTGTAACCAGTGGACTATGGACATATTGGTCAATTTATTATTAAAACAAATTAATTTTTGATTGCGATTTAATAGTATATACTACACGAGGAAATATTTGAATGAAAATATCCTTGGAAAAAAGAGGAAAATTAAATAAAAAACATCATAAATCGAAAAAAAATCACATGTTTATAAGACATTTGTTGGTAGACATCAGTATATATACATTAGATCTACGTGCATATATTTTCAATGGTGGTACTTAAAAAAAAATAATACGAAAAAACTGTTAAATGATTTTTTTTTAAATAATTGAAAAGAGCTAACATGATATGCCATCATTGTATTATCATTTTGTACACTCTGTATCTACAAACTGATATAAATAATATGATTCAAATTGTAAATTGAAAAAAAGATACACGAGTCAGCAGCCGATCAACACCGAGCACCAGAAGACATTGAGTCCAAAATACAATCTACAACATTAAACACGCGTTTAAAAATATGTTAGACTTTAAATAACCCATAATATATACAAAGAGCGAATGCATTAAAAATAAGTTATTAAAGACCTGCTATCAATGTAAAATTTCATTTCCTTCCCAAAATTTAATCTCGATTACATGAATGTTTAGGGGAAAATTGCAGGATGTTCAATAAAATCAGATCAGGAAAAAGCTATCAACTAAACAAAAGCACAAGTGGGAGCAAAACAATAATGAATATTAATTAACTTGGAATATTCATACCAATTGCACCAGACATTTCCTGTGCAATATCCTACGTATATTAGTTATTAATTCATAAAATTAATCCTTTTTGCATTATGTTATTTGGAGTTGGCAATTCATTGAAATGTCCAACGCAACTTTTGATGACAAAACGTTGCAAGACTTTAATGACGGCTTCATTCAGCAAAGGATTGGACCAGTCGTGTTTCTTGCAATTTGTTTGTTTTTTGGAGTACCTGGGAATGTAATTGTTCTTATTATCTACGGTCGAAGGTGTGTCAGGAATGTATACAGATCAATAATATGGAACTTAGCTTTGGCTGATCTGATTTTTTGTTCCTTTGGAATAACATTTGACATAGCTCGCATTTTCAAGTACTATTCATTTACAAAAAGGTGGATATGTTCCATGGGTGTCAGTATGTTGGTATTTGGAATGATTTATTCGTCTCACCTGCTAATTTTGCTTTCAGTTCATCGATTGAGACAAGTGTGTATGTCATTGAGACCACAGATGACACAACAGTCGGTAAAATACTGGATTATTGGTTGCTTTTTGGCTGCAATAATTTTTACATCTCCAAAGCCCGAATTACAGTTCCACGAACAGATAAACTTTAGAAATAACATAACTGGACATATTTGCCCTATTTCATCCTCCCAGCCGTCCAAATATGCCGTCATCTATAGTTATTTTTCACTTCTATTGTTTGCATTTTATGCCATTATCCTGGTCGTAATCTACCTGACCATTGGCATACGAATGTACATTCATTACCAAGATAGACGGAGGAAAAGTGTAAATACTATTGAAGAAAATATTTCCAGTAAAATGACCAAAATAACATTAACCGTATCCATAATTTTTACACTGAGTTATCTACCGGTGTTTTTGCTTCAGATCACGTTACCGTCGATACAAGCGGACAAATTAAACTATATCCAGAAAGCAATTTTGCGCATACTTGAACAGTGTTACGTCATTAACCACGTAGCTAATCCTTTTATTTACAGCATTTTCGATGAATCCTTTCGGAAAAACTTCATCCGGCTAGTATTATGTAAGTTCGTTAAACCAAAAAAGACGAAAACCAATGTTTCAGAATCTGCCGTAGCAGCATCATCTGTAGTGTTAGAGTCAATGATATAGCATAGCATTTCCCTTTTCGTATTATACTGCAGGTACAACTAATCAAAAAGCTTTGGGAATTAAAAAACTTATTCAAAGCATTGTACAAATATGGTTTGTTATGTATATGATTTGAGATTAGCAAGTTTAATCACAAATGTATTTTGTTTCAAAAATGTTGCATTTTGCAATAGAAAGACAACCAATTTGATTTTCAAATGTCTAATTTTGTATTATACTAGCATGTATTTATATCATTAAGAATAAATATTACATGAAAATATATATGAAAATTCTGGAATGCTTTCTTCATTGCACCTTCTAATTTTGAGCGTAATCAATTACCTATAAATCATGAATAATATTTGATTTAACTACATAATACACTTTGATATGCAATTTTCAACGTATTTTAATTGGAAAAATGTCTTTCAACCGGTTTTAGCTCAGTCACATGTTCATTATTCATTGTCACAACTAAGTGAATACCCATTTAAGTTTCTGTCATTACATTGTATCGATATCGTGTTTTACTCTAACCTTACATAATTGTGGTGCTGATGACTGGACTCTTATATAGATGTAAGGTCTATTCCTACTGTATTCATTTCACACAAATGTAAACAACAAACAAATTCAATGAAGCCTAGTTTGAGGATGAAAAATGAAGATAAAAAGTAAAATAACAAAAATACCATTCTCCAAGGAAAATTCAAAACAAAAAGTCCGTTTTTCAAATGCCAAAATTTAAATCTCAATCGCATCAAACGAGCAGGAAAATAACTGTCATATTTCTGACTTGGAATAAAATGGTGGCCATAACCTGGTATTATTTACCTCGCTAAACCTAAGACAGTCTCATAACCTTTATTTATATGCATGAGGGATACTACAAAAAATGTTCCATTAAGTTTAAATGTTATTCAGTTGCACAAAGCAAGTTTTAAAGTAGATATGGAGTATGGATTGATGAAATCATAGATCAAAAACATAACGCCATGATCACCTTTATAAAAACAATAAAAGAAACCCAACAGAAATAAAAGACAAAATACAAGTTCCCTTAGGAATACAAATATGCATATATCCTGTACCTTTTTGATATGAAAAGGAGGCAAAAGATTCCAGAAGAACTCATTGATCGAAAATAAACTGACATTGCATGGCTAAAAATGAAAACGACAAATAGACAAACAATAGTACACAAGAGACAACATAGAAATCTTAAGACTAAGCAACACGAACCCCACCATAAACTGGGGGGATCTCAGGTGCTCCGGAGGAGTCAAACAGGAAGAGTGTCTTAGTCTGATTTTATGATTACACTAAAAATGTTAAGTAAACCTTAAATAGAAAAGGAAAAACAAACATGACGAAAGGACGAAATAATCAATGTACATGTATATGTTAATTTGAATATTTATCTTCATAATTTCATTTAATAGCCGATCAGTGATTGCTTCTGTGACATTTATGTGCAAATTTTATAGAAATAGGACTGAGCTTCTGTCTATTATCAAAACATATGAACCCAACATCTTCTTCCGTGGATTCAAAACAGAAAACTAAACGTTAAGCATCACGATCCTTACAAAAACCATCATTGCAGGTGTAACTATCACGATTAATCACATTAATGTTGCATTTCTGTAAATAAAGGCAGCAGTAGTATACCGCTGTTCAATCTCATAAATCCATTGACAAAAAACAAAATCGGGGTAACAAACTAGAACTGAGGGAAATGCATTAAATATAAGAGGAGAACAACGACACAACACTACAATGTAACACACACAGAAACGGACCAAGCTTCAGACACATCCTACGAGAATAACAAATATAACATCAAAACCAAATACATGAATTTGAGATAGACAAGTACCGTGACACGTCTTATCGCAATTTGAATTTACACTAAAAAATAAGAGAAAACAAACGACGCAACGTTAAAATGTAACACACACAGAAACGAACTATAATATAACAATGGCCATATTCCTGACTTGTTACAGGAAATTTTTAAAGGAAAAAATGGTGGGTTGAACCTGGTTTTGTGGCATGCCAAACCTCCCTCTTTTATAGACATGTGAAATATAACATTAAAATGACAACTCAACACCACAGGACTACAATATAGATAAATTGGAGAACACAATTGACAAAGAAACACACGAACAACAGCCAACAAAAGGCAACAAGTTGAAAATTTTAATACGCCAGAAGTGCATTTTATCCACACAAGATCTACAAGTGACGCCCAGATACAAAAGTTTGAAAGCCGAAACAAGCACAAAGTGGAACAGCATCGAGGACCAAAAGATAAAAAAAGTTGTGCCAAAAACGGCCAGAGTTTTCTGTTAGTTACCAGAACATCCCTGTTATGTAGCTTAATTTATACTTTTGCAAACAGTAAATTTATAAAATGACTTTGTACATGAAGCTGTACATGATAAAACTGAAATATTAAAATATAGACAATGATCTTCATCTTCGTACTTTATTTGGCCCTATAAACATTTTCTGATTCGAGCGTCACTGATGAGTTTTTTGGAGACGAAACGCGCGTCTGACGTAAATATAAAATTTTAATCCTGGTATCTATGATGAGTTTTGTTTCCATAGGAACTCCCTTTGGAGCTAAAACTGAGACACTTTTACTTTCAAGTTTCGTGAAAAGTATATCCTGGAATAGAAATTTGATATGCACTACTATTCTTTTCAAAGGTCATAACATAGAGCTGTGCTGCATGTTTTCAATATTTATATGCCATGAACTTGTTACAGTTTAAACTTATACTAAAATTGTGTACTACCACTACCTTGATGTTTTGTCTAGTTCAGAGTTCATTATTTCACCGCAATAATATGTTTTTATGTTGGTAACAGTCCCCGGTTATGTCTCTATGAGATGAAACATTAAGATCATATCTTTGAAGCAGTATATCAATAAATCAAATTATCTTTGAATACTATATATCTCCCCAAAAGAGGCGTGGTTTGAGAAACAGCTGTATATACAAAGTGCAACATATACTTTTTTTTTTTTAACGTGGATAATATATTTTATTGCACAATTTACTTAGTGTACAGCATTGCACTAAGTATCCCTGATATATTAGTTATTAGGTATCCAGGGGGAATATCTAATAAAAGTAAATTGATGTTACATTACAATATTACAATATTTTAAATGATTTCATGTTTACCGGAGAATTTCACTTCCGTCCGATAGTGGTTTTTAATATTAGATAAATGTGCATTATATTTGCCATCATCATCTTTGTGATTTGGATAAATTTAATTCATAATACTTAGACAATTTGTCTAATTTGAAAGGTAAGTTGATCATAATTTTCGTGATGTTTTGAATCATAATCGAAGTTTTAACTTATTTGAAAACTGTGGTATTTTAGACTAAGATCATATATCTAAACTACCCAGGTAGACATGATTATACACAACATCAGAGTGTACAACACAAAGTTGTCAAAATCAAAATAAAGTAAATAGTAAAAGAAGAAGACAACAAAAAGTGTGTATTAAACAATATTGAATAATATATTTTCATTTTTTTTTAACATGTGTTAGATGTTAAAGTACATTATTGTCACCTGACATACTTAAGTCATGTGACTTAATACTTGGGTCATGTGACCCCAGGGATATTTATTATTATTTATGATCATTTATGTAGTTAAGGGTTTTTATGATCAATTTACTGTTGTTTTTTTTTAATTACATTATTGACTTCAACTATATATTTTATTTCTGCCTTGAATATTTTAAAGATATCTATTTTTGTTCTCTTTGAGTCAGAGATGTAATTTGATTTGTAGATACATGTAGAAAAAAATATTACAGTCAAAAGGAAGTTAATTTCATAGTAAGCTTCATCATTTATTTTATATCCTACTATAAGATTTTCCATATTAAAAATGCTTTCATTGAAACCTATAAATTTAAGAAGGTTCAATATTTTTGATATAAAATCACTGTTGTAACTGCAAGAAAAATAAAAATGTTCATAATCTTCTTTTATACTGCAATGATTACATTTATTATCTGTGAGTATTTTCCATTTTACTAATAAATCATTGCATGGAAGTATATAGTGAATTAATTTCCATCTAAACATTTTCAGTTTATTGTCAGGTAAGTAGTTAAAATGAAGTTGAAACAATTTTCTAGTTTGAAGTAAAGGTTTTTGGCAAACAATTTTTCCCTCATTATAACTCCTATAGGTTTGTCTGGTTTGTTTTCATTTATAATAATGTTATAAATTTGTATTGTACTCATTTTTCAATTAATTTCTTTATTAAGCATGATTTTTAGGCTATTTATAGTTTTATGAATATTAACTATAGTTTTAGTTGAAATATCTTGATTTATTATGGTAAGCCATTTATTTGGTATTGCTTTTTTAATGCAGGATATCTGCCTGATCCAATCTTGTTAATTTTTTAGTTTAGAAAGTATATATGTTTCTGAAATTTGACCTCTATCATCTATGATGTCATTTATGAAAAACAAATTGCTTTTTACCCACTCTTCAAAAAATAAACATTTTCCATTTAGTCTGATAAAATTATTTCCCCATATAAATTGTTTTCTTATTTGTAGAAAGTCATGTGGGTATGATGACTCACCTCCTTTAACACTAATCCAAGTTTTAATTAATTCTTGGTAAAATTCTGGAACACTTTTGAAAATTGTTTTATCTAGATCATTTATATTTTTTAGATTCATTAAAAATATGATCAAGTTTTTACCAAATTTATTTAAATAAAATCTTGGTATAACTGTCCAATTGTCCATTTCAGTATTAAATAATTTTGTTATCCAGCCTATGTGTATGGATTTTATAAAAATGTCAATGTCTATCATTTTAAGCCCCCCTTTTTTGTACTCTGTTGTAAGATTTGATCTTTTAATTTGATCTCTTTTACCATTCCATATAAAATTGTATATGAGGGTTTTAAATTTCTGTAGCGAATCTTTTGGTATTACAGTATTTGATGCTATATATGTTAATTTTGGTAGAATTAAGGATTTAATTACTACTATTCTCCCTAATATACTTAGTTTTCTTTTCTTCCAATTTGCTATTATTTTTTCACATTTCAATATTTGTTTTTCAATATTAAGATTTTGACATTCTGATTTATTGTGTCCAAAGTAAATTCCCAAACTTTTGATAAGTTTATTACTCCAATTGATATCTTCATATTTTTCTTTGCAGTGCTTTAATTTGCCAAGCCATATTCCTTCAGTTTTCGTTCTATTTAGTTTAAGGCAAGAGAAGTCACCAAATGTTTCAATTAAATTTAATGCAGCTGTAATGTCCTGTTTAGAATGTAGGAACAGAGTAGTATCGTCTGCTAGTTGACATATTTTAGGGTATTAGTGCTGCTTTCTAGCTTAATTTCTAGTCCTTTAATATTTTTATTTTCTCTAATTTTTATAGCCATTATTTCTACAGCAAGAACAAAAAGTAACGAAGACAGCGGACAGCCTTGTTTAATACCACGGAATGCTTTAAATCGACTTGAAACCCAGCCATTATTAGTTATACATCCCTTAAGTGCAACATATACTAACATGTATTCAAATAGAAAACAATCCAAAAACACTTTTTCTCAAAATTATTCTTATTTATCAGAACTATAGCCTTAAAGAAATCACTGCGTATACTCTCAATTTCCTTTCACAGTACATTTTATACCCCTATCCCTAGCTGTTTTAATTTATTTTAAAGAATTTGAAAACAAACTTAATCATTGCCAGCTAACCCTAGGTTTTCTGACATGAAATGTCTAAAACCTCTTTGAAACTATTCTGATAACAAATTGAAAATATTTCAGAATACTATAAATCAAATAACTAGTAGTTATTCATTCCAACATTCAAGATTATTGAAAAATTCTAATCCTGCCTTTATCTCCAGTCCACATCTTACTGTTTGCCTATTTGTTAATAAAAGTTCACGATTTCTGCCTCAAATGGTAAGTGTATAATTCTTTTCACAACAGTATCATCTCTTACCATATATCTAACATAATTTAGCTAATATATGAACTAGAAGCGTTTAAACAAAGCCATATTTGCAAAAGTTGTATGTATGAAGATACCAGTCTGGTGTATGAATTCATTAAAATTTTCATAGAAATTACTTCTTACATCTGATTTTTGCATAACTTCCAAGCACAGTTATTGTTTTCCATACAAAACACCTTTAAAATAATAAAATCCTAGCATTTACAAGTTAAATTATTTGTTTAATGACCCAGGGGGTTGGCATTTTTATCTGTTTTTTGCCCCTATGGCCTCATATTACCAAAATTATCCTCTGTTTCTATAGCAATGTTGAATATCTAGAACATATTGAGGACATAACACACTATTGTAAGTTTTATTGAGGTCTTTCTGTAACTCTTGCCGCGGTCACAAAAAGTACATGTAGATGCTACGGCTTATTCTAGGTTAACGACAGGACACAGACACCCAACCAATAATATTTAAGAAGGATCAATGAGTTTCATTGACAGCGAAATATAAATATAAGCACTTCTAAACAGTTTAAATTACAAATATGCCTATATTATGAATTTATTTTGATTTCAGGGCTCTAGGTAAACCATGCATACTGTAAACTGAATTTATGCTGTGTCATTATAGTTAAGCTTAATGATTTTCTCAATCTTCATGACTTATTTATAAAACTTCATAAATGATTAATTTCTTTAAAATCTCTGAAATAAATCAGATGTTGTGAAATTCTGTATGTTCTCTTTTTTAACCCTATATAGTGTTGTCATAATAGAGATTGAAGATGACCGGATTATGGCTACGACATGTGCACCATATTTAAGGCTATAAATTACAGAGATATGCCACTGTTGAACACCAGTCCATGATGGTGTAATTAAAACTGACGAGAAAATGACTACAACTTAACCATTTGAAATCCTTGTTTTTTTGTAATTGTACTTTGGTAGAAGGGCTCTTAAATTTTCAAGGAATAAAACAAGAATTATATATCTATGTTATTTCTCCTCATAAATGAGATACCTGGCTGTACAAAACTTCACACATTCAGAAAATTAGTTGATGTCGCGAACATTAGTTAAAGAAATCACATTAATAACACTTGGGCCGAGTAATGTAGTTAATGATTCAAAAAAAGAAATTACAATTCATATTATACAGAGCCTAGAAAATGTATTTTATATTTGCACATAGGAGCGATTATAAATTTGCCTTTTCCATTTAGCGAAAAAATAGACTACATTTCAGTATGGTACATTTTCCGCTTGATATTTGGCAGCCTCGAATAAATCAACATTTAAGCAATGTCTTTTCTCTCCTTTACTGACTCTCAGGATATTTTCTGATTGTTAGCAGAATTTCTGATGATAACACTAGTTTATAACTTCATCCTTAGGGACATGTAATTTCAACAAAAGATAATTGTTTAATACATCCGTTTTCATCACAAATTATTGTATATTTGTATCTTTAACATATTCCCTGGAAGCCGTGTTTTAATGACTATTTATTTTATACTGCCCTGGCAATTAAAAAATCAAAATTGAAATATTGACAGATAAGTTTTGGACATTGGTGTAGAAATAGCGAGGAATTTGGAAGAAGCTTTCTCTGACGAGCAACATTTTCTGTGCAAAATTAAGTGAGTAGTGTTCTTAGTTCTTGGTTCATAGTATTTTCTCTTTTTCTGTTTGCATTAAAAATGCATTATACACACTTCTTCATCTTAATGGTCAAAGGTAAAGAAATGAATATATTAATTTTAAATGACGAAAGGTATAACTATTATCGAGAAAATGATTTCTAATAAAATTTCAAATTCTACATTGGCATTCTCCATCATACATGCATGTATGTGAGTAGTTCTTCCATTTTTTTTTTACTACAAATGACGTAACACTCGATACAGAAAACATTTTAAGCTCTGCTTTTGGAACTGAATATCAAAATTGAATGCTTCTGAGTGAAAATTGCAGAAGGGAAATGGCGAATGATAAAATGATAATTGATGAATATACAAATTGTGTTTTGAATATTGAAACGAAATATCGAATATCCGATTAGAAACTCCAAAATAAGAATCAAAATTGTTTTTGGTTGAATCAGTTTTTCATATTTTCTTAATATCACCGAGTGTATTACCCGTCTCACTAAAAGCATTTCCATTTATTGCTGTTTTGTTGTAGTTAACTTTGTATACATTCTTTTGATACAAATTTGCAACGTTCACACACTCGTTTATCAATCGACCACAACATATTTATTGTCCATACACACCCGTATCTTCTTCAATAATTGGAAATCATGGTATTTGTTTGAGATGCAAATACATTCTGCTATTGTGGATAAGTGCAAGGAATGGATACCTGTAGATTTTAAACTATCAATCACATTTCTTATAAACCATCGCACAACAACGACATAAGAATCGCACTACAGCGTGACCATCTTTTTTAAGTCTCCCTAATCGCACTTCTAGGTCCTATATGTATTAGTTTATCAGAACTGACTATGAGTAATCTTTAAATTTGAAAATCGAAGAAGGAAAGTGGAAAACGAAACAGTTTTATTTCTAAAGTACTTAAGAAAAACATCAGGAAGTACCTTAAAAACAACAAGGTTACACCCTTAAGTTAACAAAACACTATTGTTAAGAAATAAAACAATAATGCAAATATAACTTAGAATTTTCCATATAGTTGTGCAATCAAAAAATATTTCCTTAAAACATACACAATTTTTCATTTATAAAACGAACTCATCTTATCTTAACTATATTTGTAACTTTAAAATATTCCCTGGAAGCCGTGTTTTAATGACTATTTGTATAAACCCTAGAAATATTTGTAATCCGGGCAACTTATAATTGTATTTGTAGGAACGATTGATCATATTTTCTTGTGTTGTATTGACTTACTGATAGTTCCGCTACAGTGTATTAAAGAGTTTGGGGCAACCTATATTTTTTACACCTTGACTGTCTCAACCTTGATTTTACATCAAATATCATAGGTAGAAGTAAATTTATTTTCTGCTGCCCTGGCAATTAAAAAAATTGAAATTGAAATATTGACAGATAAGTTTTGGACATTGGTGTAGAAATAGCGAGGAATTTGGAGGAAGCTCTCTCTAACGAGCAACATTTTCTGTGCAAAATTAAGCGAGTAGTGTTCTTAGTTCTTGGTTCATAGTATTTTCTCTTTTTCTGTTTGCATTAAAAATGCATTATACACACTTCTTCATCTTAATGGTCAAAGGTAAAGAAATGAATATATTAATTTTAAATGACGAAAGGTATAACTATTATTGAGAAAATGATTTCTAATAAAATTTCAAATTCTACATTGGCATTCTCCATCATACATGCATGTATGTGAGTAGTTCTTCCATTTTTTTTTACTACAAATGACGTAACACTCGATACAGAAAACATGTTAAGCTCTGCTTTAGGAACTGAATATCAAAATTGAATGCCTCTGAGTGAAAATTGCAGAAGGGAAATGGCGAATGATAAAATGATAATTGATGAATATACAAATTGTGTTTTGAATATTGAAACGAAATATCGAATGTCCGATTAGAAACTCCAAAATAAGAATCAAAATTGCGAGGTTCTTTAAGAAATGACTGTAATGTTTTTTCTGACTATTCGAAATAACATCAAAAATGGGGTGCACACTAAATAACCCGCGTTATTTCTTATAATTTAATTCTAAATTCCATTTCAAATCAGAGAAAACCCTGAAAAAACGTTGATGACGCCACGGTCAGGTGACTTTAGAGCCATGGCCATTTTCCCCTGGATTCTTTTGATTTTTTAAATTGATTTTGTTTAATTGTAATCACCCTTTATGCGCATAAGGTACCATATATACCACGTTACTTGTCAAGAGGCCAAATAATATCGAAAAAATTCAAATGGGATGTTGTTTTTCTCATTCTGCATACATGTATATCTGTTTTTGACTTGGCCTTTTAAGGTTTTATCGTCTAGAAGATAATATAAGATACTATATATTTTAACCGGAGAACATCTTACATCAGTTGGTCATAGAACACCTTGTGTTACTAACACATGCTATATGGCATTTTCTGGCATTTTAGCAAATCGGCCCTTTGTTGTGATACAGATGCAACAGCTTCTTGATGTTTTACCTTCCCTCACGATTTGTAGTGTAATTGATTTGTTCTGTGGTGTTGTCTTATTTTCTGATGACTTAGGTACCGGTGCAGGGACGGTGTCTAGTATCTACACAGTTAGTGAATTGGCGATAAAACTGATTGCTATTGACTGCATTTGTTACATATTATACCGTGTTAAAAATGGTTTCGAAAATTTGTTTGTGTTGTTTTGAAACTTGTATACAATGGCCTTATTTTATGTTATGTATATATTACATACACAACAGTTGGGATTTATTGCTATAGAATCAATTCTCGTGTTATTAGTTATGTACAGGCACCTACTTCAGTTTGATGGCAGTTATTCCTTGCATACATATGTTATAAATGAGTATGGACAGTCAAAGGAATGCACACAATAAGCGATACAGTCTTTTTTACTTTAATAAAATGGTTTATACTATATAGTCAAAATGAACCAGAATGAGTGTATGAATTAAGCAAACATCCGAAAAAATATGATAGAAACATTAAAATTTAATAAAACAACACAAAACATGCAAAACGACTGGGCGAGATTCGAACCATATCATGAAAACAATCTTTTATTTGTAGTTCTATGCTCTATTTATTGAGCCACCGCTATACTTGACCATAATGTTCTTAATAAGGAGCTATATAGGTACAATTTAGCGATGTAACAATTTTTTTTATTAAAAAGTTTTTTTTATATAATAAGGACACACTAAACCAATTTCATATTTTAGGGAAGAGGTAGTATAAATTGCCACAGTCACGAAAAACATAACTTTTTTTTGGTTTGAAATGTCCTTCTTGGGTGATTCCCTGTTTTTTCTACCTACAAACACACTAATTTCCGCATATTGGACTTTCATCCTTTTTGAGGGTTAAATTAAATATTTATCACACATATCATAATATATGTAAATCGAGATATTGATCAAAAAGCATTTTTTTTATAGTAAAATTTATTCTTGAAATTGGCCCTTCTGTGAAAAAAAACCACGACAAATTGGACCTACCTCTTATGTCTATGAGCTGATAAACAAAACATTGACAGCCAATCAGAAGACGTGTTACATCCAAAACTAAATAAGAAATGAATATTGAAAAATCAAACTGACTTTAAAAAAAAAGGAATAATAAGTATGGAAAAAGAAAACTGATATGGAATTATTTTTTTAAATGAGAAGTAATGTCTAATAGAAAAAGTAGATATATATGTGTAGAACCCTGAACCGTGATGGTACTCAGAATCGCGCTGGTCGCGATGAAGTGTGATGGTGGCATTGTGACGCTATCTTTTTGTTAGCTTCGCTGAAGTGAAAGGTAGTTAACAAACTATTTTTTCATGTTCAAATGTCGATAAAGAATTTGTTTTTGGTTGAATCAGTTTTTCATATTTTCTTAATATCACCGAGTGTATTACCCGTCTCACTAAAAGCATTTCCAGTTATTGCTGTATTGTTGTAGTTAACTTTGTATACATTCTTTTGATACAAATATGAAACGTTCACACACTCGTTTATCAATCGACCACAATATATTTATTGTCCATACACACCCGTATCATCTTCAATAACTGGAAAGCATGGTATTTGTTTGAGATGCAAATATATTCTGATATTGTGGATAAGTGCAAGGAATGGATACCTGTAGATTTTAAACTATCAATCACATTTCTTATAAACCATCGCACAACAACGACATAAGAATCGCACTACAGCGTGACCATCTTATTTAAGTCTCCCTAATCGCACTTCTAGGTCCTACATGTATTAGTTTATCAGAACTGACTATGAGTAATCTTTAAATTTGAATATCGAAGAAGGAAAGTGGAAAACGAAACAGTTTTATTTCTAAAGTACTTAAGAAAAACACCAGGAAGTACCTTAAAAACGACAAGGTTACACCCTTAAGTTAACAAAACACTATTGTTAAGAAATAAAACAATAATGCAAATATGACTTAGAATTTTCCATATAGTTGTGCAATCAAAAAATATTTCATTAAAACATACACAATTTTTCATTTATAAAACGAACCCATCTTATCATAACTATATTACTTGGAATTTGTAATAAATCAATATGACTAATGTAACTTTTGATAGCAAAACTTTGCAAGACTTTAGTCACGACTTCATTCAGAACAGGATAGCAACAGTTGTGTTTCTGATAATTTGTTTATTATTGGGAGTACCAGGAAATTTAACTGTTCTTATCATTTGTGGTTAAAAATATTCTACGAATGTTTGCAGATCAATCATATGGAACTTAGCTTTGGCTGATCTGATGTTTTGTTCATTTGGAATAACATTTGACATAGTTCGAATTATCAAGTATTATACATTTAAAACACGGTGGCTATGCTCCATGAGTGTAAGCATGCTTGTATTTGGAATTTTTTATTCGTCTCACCTGCTAATTTTGCTGTCAGTGCATCGATTTAGACAAGTGTGTATGCCTTTAAAGCCACATATGACCCAGAAATCGTTAAAATACTGGATAATTGGTTGTTTCTTTGCTTCAATAATTGTAACATCTCCAAAGCCTGCATTGCAGTTCCACGAACTAGTCAACACCAACATAACTGGACATATTTGCCCTATTTCATCCTCCAAGCCGTCCATCTTTGCTGTCATTTATAGTTATTTTGCACTACTATTGTTTGCATTATACGCTTTTTTTTTATATAGATCATCTACTTTGCCATTGGAATAAGAATGTATATACGGTACAAGGAAAGACAGAGAAATCGTGTAAATATTATTGAAGAAAATGTTTCTAGTAGAATGACTTACATTACATTAACCGTGTCCATTATATTTACTCTGAGTTATCTGCCGGTGTTTTTCCTCCAAATCACTTTACAGTCGATACAGGAAGACAGGTTACCCTCTGTTCAGACAGCCTTTATGCGCATAATTGAACAGTCTTATGTCCTTAATCACGTAGCCAATCCATTTATTTACAGCATTTTTGATGAACGCTTTCGAAAGAACTTTTGTCATTTAAGTTCTTTAAACCAGAAAAGAAAAACAATGTGTCAGTTCCTGATGTAACGGCAACGTCTTGTGTTTTAGATTCGACGATGTAGCGCTATTTCCCCTTGTATGCATTATACTAGCAGGAACAATTCAAAAACCTTTTGAAATGAAAACACTTATTTCCAAGTGTATTTATATCTCTCTAAAGTGATAAAAATATAATAGACTGAGAATAAAGGTATATCAAAAGGATTTTTTTAAATAATCATTTAATCAAAATGTACTTTCGAAACGAAAATTTATTTATTGCAGATATAAAAAGAATAGACCCAGACAAACTAATAATACACTTTATAAGTCTAATGTAGCAGATTTTCTTTAGTTGTGTAAACGTTCACCAGGGAACATCATGTCCTACAACTCCAAAACCAAGATTTATAAGTACACAAACAGGAAAAGAGATACAGGACACAAATGGATATAATCCGAATAGCCAAAAAATGAGAAAATGTTAACAGGGATCAAATACAGCATTAAAACAGCATTAAAACATTATTCATTGTCAAGAACGAAAACTGTGCCTGGTCTTAAAACTACACATCTAAACCTTTTTTTTATCAAACCAGCTGAAAGTATCATCAATTAAGTAAAGATCATATAGCTCAATTAATTTCTATTGTATCTAGTACTACACCCCATATAAAAATTCAGTCAGGGCAAAAAGTGAAATTCATATACTAGCAAGAACAAAATACAAATAACATTCATGAATACACAGAAAACAGTAGAAAACTTCAAAATACTAAAGAACGCTAAAAGTTAATGAAAAAAAGTTCCTACTTTTGATACGAATAAAAGCTGATCTATTTACAATTTTATTTTGTCATATTCATTATCATACTCCAACAAAAGTATATTCTGATATTAAGCATATATCATTTATACTCAAAACTATTTTTGTTTGGTTGTCCGAATCGTGTCAATTTGTTAATGATAGTGTGATTGTCTAGAGGGCGGAAGGTATAATAATCCTGACCGAAGATTGATATGATTGGTATTCGCTTCTTCTCGGACAAGCACTTAAATATATTCATTTAACAAATTGGAATGGAATAAGAGAATCGTTGACCTCTTTGCAATTACTTTTACTCGCCAAATGTTTATGAGCATGTCTAAAATCAGGAATGTCATAAGTAATTATGTGTCTTAGTATTTGATATTACTTTCATTTGGAGAATTTTTCGTAGAAATTTTGTCCATTTTCCATGATTTTATCGCTGTATTGAAAACCAATTGGCGAACTTGGGCTGTTTTTGTTCTTTGGTCGGATTGTTGTCTCTTTGACACATTCCCCGATACTTACTTAACTGCCAGCAGCCATGAATAGATAAACCTTTAAGTCATGTTTCTCTCCGTCTCTTCCTTATGCTTATATTTTTGAATTGTTCACATTTTAAAATGGTAATTATTCCATTCTTTAAAACACGAGCATTCAAAATGTTTGTCGAATAAATCATTTTTTCAAACGTACAAATTTAATACAACTTAAAGAATAAAAACCCTATTCCGGTTTAACATTTTTTGTACATGAATTAGGGCGTTAGTTTTTTCGTTTGAATTGTTTTACATTTGTGATTTCGAAGTCGGTTATAGCTGACTATGCGGTATCGGATTTACTCATGTTGAAGGCCGTTTTGTTACCTATATATGTTAATTTTATGTCATTTGGTCTTGTGGAAAGTTATCTCATCGACAATAGTATCACATCTTTTTTATATGTATATTTGTGATTATTTTAGAACTTGTATTTGCAGAATATATTGATTATGCTTTTAACCATAAATAGTTGTGTTTATTCCCTGAAAACAGACACAGAGCTATATTCTTTGCAATGTCAAATTCATCATGGATCTCTTTTTCCCCAAATCAGGAGTTCAATTAAGGAGGAAATTAAGAAATTTGTCTTACATTGTGCCTGCATGCGGAGATTATATCTCACGGTTGATATGATATTCCAGGACTTATCAAGATTTTCGTGACAGAGGGTTGCTGATAAGGGACTTTCCGTTTTGATTTTTTCTTGGAGTTCAGTATTTTTGTGATTTTACTTTTTGCTTGCTGTCCACAGGGAAGCTATCAAAAAAGTTGAAATCATGCCTTCGCAAATTTAGAGTCGCCATCACGAGTTGGTTGACCATTATGGTATATCCGTTTCACAGATGACAACGTTAACGTATATGTTCCAATTGTCATTACTACAATCCCGTTCTCTTCCCCCGAACATCTGGGATCATCTCTAGTTAAGGTGGAATTCTTGTGCTCAGTCTTAGGTTTATATGTTATGTTTTGTATATTTTTGATTGTATGTTTGTGTTGTTCGTTCTTTGCCAATGATTGTCAGTTTATTTTCGACTTATGAGTTCGAATAAAATTGAGAATGGAAATGGGGAATGTGTCAAAGAGACAACAACCCGCCCAAATAAAAAACAACAGCAGAGGGTTCCTTTGATATTATATTTTGACTCTTTTTTTCCCCATTTATTGTTTAAACCTATATTTATAAAGGAGTAGGTCTAGTAAGACCCCTTTTTGGCCCCGAAATTAAGCAGTTTCACAAAATTGTTAAAATGCAAACTTTTAGTTATTTATTAGAAAGTAGAATGCTTCTGCTGCGTAAATATGGGCAGTGTTTGACAATACAATGCACATATATCGGGAACTAGTATCATTAAGTCATGCTAAATTACTGAAGTCTTCACAATTTTAGCATTTTAGTTAGTTTAAGACGGTTTCTGTCTTTAATGAAAGTGGCCGCATTTTTGTTCATTCTTAATATTGAAATGTAAGTTGTATTTGATGATAATTTAATTTTGGATGTAAAAAGTAAAAACACAAAAATACTGAACTTAGAGGAAAATAAATTCGGAAAGTCCATAATCACATGGCTAAATCAAATAACAAAACGCATAAAAAACGAATGAACAAGAACTGTCATATTCCTGACTTGGTACAGGCATTTTCAAATGTAGAAAATGGTGGATCAAACCTGGTTTTATAGCGCTAACCCTCTCACTTGTAACTTGTCTTCTGATTGGCTGACGTCGTTTTGTTTATCATATAATAGACACAACTTTGTCATGTGACCATAACGTCATCAACGTTTTTTCATGAATTACGCCGGTTTAAAATGGAATTTGTAATTAAATTATAAGAAATAACTGTAATATATTTTTTTGTCTATTCGAAATAACAAACACAGCGGGGTGCACACTGTCAAATAACCCGCTACGCGAGTTATTCAGTGTGCACCACATTTTTTATGTTATTTCTTCATAGACAGAAAAAATATTACAGTCATTCCTTTAATAATACATAACACAAGTACACACCCGTGATATCGCGGGTCCGTGACTGAATTAAAGTATATAACTATGCCTAAGCCTTATTTTAGTAATTAGTATTGTCATCTGATAAAGTCATGTCGATTATAAGATACACAGTTTTCTCTGCTTTCAAATCTTTCTGTTTGAACCCCTCGACCTGGAACAAATCAATTATTGGTAATATTAATTATTTGGAAAACAAAAGGTCCTGGCTATTCAGGAATGGAGTATTATTTTTTAATCAACAGCATTGTCCTATATTAGTTATCTTAGAAAGTCTTGCTGATTGCTGAATAAAACTACAATAGGGAACAATTTGACAATGATTGAATTTAGTAGTGTCAGCCCTTTGATTATGACCCGTGTATATAGCAAAATCCTAAATACACCGTTTGGTGGTGCGCCTGTCAAATGCGGAACGTACAGATAAGGTAATAGCTAACAGGTGAATATACTATTGGTATCGGTATCGGTATCGGATTCGACCCGGAACTTGTTAATTATTGGCAATATTAATTATGTGGAAAACAAAAGGGTCTGGAGTGGTGTAATTTTTAATCTACACCATTGTCCTATATAAGTTATATATAGAGTTGAATTCTTTGATTTGTCGTTTTTACCCGTTGATGGCTGACAAATTGGACCTCGTAATTTTAGTATTATAGATATTTAAAGATTAGGGACGAACACGGATGCGGCCACTTTAATTTTTGACAAAAACCATCTGACAAGTGACATTTTTTTTGCATATTTGGTTTTTCACTTTTTTTAATGCTTGAATCGGAGCCTTATTAATGAAAAAATCAGTTAAATATTTGACATTAACCTATTGAATCAACTGAAATAGACACTTAAGTGTTTAAAAAGTGTCCAAAATCTTTCGTCAGATGAACCTGAAATTTGATGCCAAAATAGGCCCTTGCCGGACCTACCCCTTTATATCTATATAATGGTATCGAATTTGTATCAAAGGCGTTTTAGAAAAATTAATATTAAATTACTTCTTTGAAATTATAATGAATATTATATCATTATGATTAATTTCTTTAAAATTAACCTTAGATTTAATTTAGCAAGTGAGTTCAAACATAAAACTCGTGGTCATTTATATGTTCATGTTACATTTTATTTTGACGGTATACAACTGAATGAAGTTGATACAACGCTTTTTAGATCCATATATTTAAGTGGCTGTTCCTCTGAGGTTATCTGTAAAGAATAATATGGATTGAAATAAGCAGATTTGTCCTCGACACCTGACGAAGTAGATGATTCACAGCTACGTGTAGATCCTTTATATGTGTTACAATCTTCGTTTTGTTCGGGATCTTTAAACAATTCTTGTAGCAAATGTTGATGATTTGAAGTGAACCCTTCTTCCTCTGACGAAGAGTTAGGTAATTCGTCTGATTGTTTGTATGTAGATATATAGACGTGTGGATCGGTATCAGATACAATAGGTTGATATGGATTAAGATAGCTATTGTTCCCCATGGAAATAATACCATCGCTGTCTGAAGATTTGCTACTAGTGCTAAGACTGTTTGTTTGGTCAGGTTCAGACCCACCTGAATGATTTTGTTCACTTTGGTTAACAGTTAGTTCAAGCTCCATAGTTGATTCATCTATCGTTTCATAATGGTTCTCAATTCTGTCCACTGGAATAACGTTCATAACCATACTATCATTTGACAGTGGCTCGTTGGATCCTAAAGTTTGTCCAACAAACCTACTTCTTTTCCGACGAAAAAATACAATACATGCAATTAAACCGATGGCGCATCCACCTATACCAACTGAATATACTATCACTTCCCTTTTCGAGAGTCCTAAGGAAATTAATAAAAAAAATATTGGCTTTACATGGAACAGGGAACGGACTTAAAAAGTGGAAGGCAAAATATTCACAATGAGCTTTATCACCTAAAGAGTATAAAAACTGTTTATGGTAAACTTTGCATCAAATGATTCTCATCTTATTTATTCTAAATAACAAGATGTTGTCGATAAGAATTTATAAGGGGTTGATATTATAACACATTTCTGGTTGCTATGCCGCTGTGTTTGACATTTTTGCCTATTGTGTCTGTTTGTTTGTTCACACGGTGTTGTCAATATATGGTGGAATTTTATGCGACTGTCACAAGTGAGAGGTTCAGCTAGTTATAAAATTAGGTTTGATCTACCATTAGTTTTTTACATGAAAAATGCATGTACCAAGTCATAATTTTGACAGTTGTTATCCATTCGTTTGATGTGTTTCAGCTTTTGGTTTTAACGTTTGCTTAGAGACTTTCCATTTGGAATTTCCCTCGGAATTCGTTTTTTTTTTTATTTTACTTTTTGATATGAATAATGGCAAGCTCCTTTATACCGCAGTCCCACTAGGCCACGATAGCACTACGATCTGTGAAAACAAATGAATATTTTGACAATCGTATTGTGATCGTGCAGATCACGGCAAAGTCGTATCACGGTCGTGGTAAGGTCTTCAAGATCGTGATGAGCGTGGCCAACTTTGAACATGTTCAAAACAAGCGTGGTGTGATAGTGGCGAAATCAGGTCGTAGTAGAAGTGTAGTGAGAGCGCAGTTAGGTAGTGGTAAGATCGCAAAAGTCGTAATACCATCGTAGCGAGAGCGTAAGAAAAGCGTAATTTTTCTTTTGGAGAGACTGCGCTACGATCTCACAGCGACGTTATTAAGATCTCACTACGAACATCACGTTCTCACCACGACCCAACTACGCTTCCACTATCCTATATCACGTTTAAACCACGCTGTTCAAGACCACAGTACGATTCTGACACGCGCATGCTGTCCTTATCACGCTCTTTTTACGACCTGACTACGTTCATACTACGACCATCATGCTCATTGCTATTTCACATGAAATATATAAAAGCTCTCAAGGTTTTGTTTGTTTGTTTATATTTTGACCTCTTGTCCATACTTGACACATATGTGTCATCTCTGCTATCGTTCACTAAAACATCGTCATTTGAGCTTGATGGACCAGCAATAGGTGGTGGTACAGGGTTGATTGGGCGGTCCGATATCTCTGCTGGATCATGATTCGTTACTATCAGAGCTACCTCATCCTCAACATCTACCCATACCACCACGCCCAAGTTTTCTGGTAGATTTTTGTGGCATTACTTTGTTGTTTCCGAGAAATCTACGTATTAAACAGAAATAGAAGGAATGGAACAGTATTGATACGAAACACGATGTTGGCGTTATTGCTAAGAGCGTACATGTAGTGAGATCGGTATGAACGTACTTATAATCGTGGTAAGAACATGCTATAATCGCAGTAGAAGCGTGGTAAGATCGTGTTGCAATCTAATAACTCGTGGTATAGACGTAGTGCAAATTTGATGAGCGTAGTAGGATAATGATATTCGTAGAAAGAGCGTGGTGAGAATGTGGTATAATCGTAGCGGAATCGTTGTAGAAGCGTAATGAGGACGTATAGTTTCATCGTGAAAACAAAGAAAATTAACATTTTCATGCCGCTCATACCGCGACCTCACCACGATCTGAATAAATTTAAGAACGCGGTGAGCATGGTGCGATTGTGGTCTAGTGGGACTGGGGCTTTGCATTGACTATAATTTGCCTCATAATGTCAGTGAAATCGGCAGTAACGAGAATATTGCTTATTTCTTATCATTCTTGTACAACTTAGAATTCAAAAGTATATTCTCTGTAGTAAATACAATGATTTAATCAAAGCTGTGTTTTCTAAACCACATGAAATAAATGATAAGAAGACGTTACAAACTACATATACTATCATATATATGCTTGTTTTGAAAACATACTCATCCAAAACAAAACATATGTGTGTTTAATACAACTAATATCTTACCGAAAGGGAATACACCAATAGTAGATGACCCAACCTGTATGTCACTAGTTGGTCTAATAGTTTCAGTTGTATGGTATTTATATTTAGGTTGTGTGTTTAAGTCTGTAAAATGAAACAATTCCTACATTACATGTACATGTAGATTCATGTGAGCATGAGAAGAATAGACTTATAAACCCACTGAGCTTCAAGGTACAATAGATTGTATCAATGATCATATTCAAGTATTTTTTAAAAGATATTTTTCTAATGAGTATCATATTATCATAAGATCAAATGATTTATTGTTATGTTCTCGACTTTTTATATATAGTGAGGCGTATTTTCATTAAATACATATTGGATTTGATAAGTTTATCCATTTTTAACAAATTTATAATTTTTTTCATAATTTGTACTGCTTCACCATTGTCCTAGGTTTAGGGAAGATTAGGCGCCTGCTATAATGTCTAAGCCTACTACATTATGCATGTGCCGGTCCAAGTCAGAAGCCTGTAATTCAGTAGTTGTCGTTTTTTGCTATATATCATATTTGTATTTCGTTCATTATTTGTTTTTACATAACTCATTTCAGGTTCTTTTATAGCTAACCATGGGTAATGGGTTTCGGTCATTGATGGAGGCTGTGCGGTGGCCTATATAGTATTATTGTTACTTCTATATAATTATCTCTCAGGTGGAGAGTTGTCTATTATACCACATCTTATAATTTTTATAACACTTATAAATACTGAACTATTGTTAGAGTTTAGTGGTGACAGTTGATATCTAGTCGCAATTCATCTTCCTTGTAAATAAAATAAACACTATAAACCCCTCGCTCCAACTTATAGAATGATTTTATAAGTTAGCTTTCAGGTAATAAAAATATCTACCCAATATATGCTACTTCAGATTAAGATTTCTGTTCTTTTTTAAAATTATTTTTATAAATATTATACGTTTATAGAAGGATTCAAAATATCAACTGTATGTACTTGTCTGATTTTGCTGAACTTATTTACTATTATTATTATATATGAAGTTTTTTGCTATTAAACACGTTACAAAAAAATGACTATATGAATTTCGTATTTCTGACTTTTTTTCTAGATTTACCTTCACCCGAAACATGCGTAAATACGTTGAAATGAAAAAGCCTTATAAAATAGCCATTCCCGTGTAATTTTCCCTGGGTGAGTTAAAACCTTAATTTATTACAGTTGTAATATTTCAATATTCACACCATTTAAATTATTATTTAATCAGCTCATAACTTACTCCTAATTATACAAAAGTTTTTTTTATTTGGTTCATAACTAGTATAGACTCTTATGTTTATTAGATATTAATAATAGTATTCACATATACAAACCTGATCTAACAGTAGTTGTATCATCTTTCATTGCAACACATCCATGTGTATGATCACATCTGAAGAACATATAGTAAATTTTATTATAGTTGTATAATGAAATTATTAAATTCTGTAAATTATGAGTATTCTGGGAGAATGTAGAGATTTTTCTAGCTGATATTATATTGATTGCATGACCAACGATAAAGTAGTTTTGACGTTTGTTGCATTGAGGATAAACATTAGTATACTACTAGTATAGTACTGTTCTACTGACTAACGGTAAAGAAACGTCAATTAATTACAACTGTTGTTATTAATTTAAATCCTTAAGATATTACGGGTGTCTTTCGATATCTTGGAATGTAAATAACAAGGAACCTAAGGTCGCGATTTTCAACTAAAATCGCAACATTTGATGCAGGAATGCAAAACAAAACATAATGTGAATGTGCATTAAAAAGAACAAATGTATACGATGTTAACTTATAAATACTAATATTCGTACAAAGGTAGATTTTGTTTGCTTGATTCTAAATGATTTTCAAATTGACATTTCAAGGGAAGGTCACTCTCAAATTCTGCATTTTTGAAAGAATCTACATGAAAAGTTGCTAGTATGTATTATAGCTGGAAAAAAACACGTGTGGTGATCCTATCTATTCATTTGGTATTCTCAAAGCATTTCAAAACAGCTATCGTCTCGTTTTTTTATTTTACTATTGTTTCAATTAGTTAAGCTTTTTATCAGATAATGATGTTTTATCTATTATAATCCATACCATGTCATTTTGTCACAACCTGTAGCATGAGCATGTGCTCGGTGAAAAAAACAGACAAATATTTAATAAAGAAGCATACATCAAATTTAACGACCACGTCCATTGCTTACTTATTTTGTATTCTATTTAAATATGTTAAAATCAACCCATAAAGGATTGACATACGTTAAGTCCTATTACCAAATGTCTAGATTAACATCAACTCTGGTGTAAACTTGCGCGTTTGATGTCAGAATGTTAACGTCACAAAGGTAGATATATAAAATAATTTTGTCGTTCAAAGTATGTACAAATTATAATAGAACAATAACATAATAACGAGATGTTGATATTAGATGAGACAAAAACTCACAAATACAAACCAGTAAGAAAGGCCAGAGGAAAACAGACAGATTTGTCAATCTAAACCTTTCACCCGAATTTGGTGTTTATGGTATATGTTTTTTGTTGTAATTTATAACTAAATGATATTATATTCGGAGATTGAAAGGCTAACAGTTGATGAACAGCATATATGGACATCTACAATATTTTAGTTATTTTGATTTTGGTATCCTTGGGTTGCATTATCATAAAAGTATATCCCAGATCTCTATTTCAGATTTGAATAGCCGTTCTCGATGATATATCATTCTTCCTTTGCTTCGGTATTGACATTATATAAATGTTACATTTTGTCTTCAAATTTCCAGGGTTTAAAACGTTATAAGTGCTTTTATACCTTGTGGCAGTTGGCCTTTATCAATTTCGTTTATTCATGTGTCTATGTAATATATACTCTTTGTTACCCCCCGTCTCTCTCTCTCTCTCTGACCTCATAAATAAGACAAATATATATTTGAGAAATCAAATACCTCAATGTTCTCTCACATCTTTTTTCCATTAATTGTCTTTTGTAAGAGAATAATCATCAATATCAATACAGCATTTGTAAATTTTGTCTTTAAATATCCAAGGTTTATAACGTTATAAGTGCTTTTATACCTTGTGGCAGTTGGCCGTTATCAATTTCTTTTCTTTATGTGTCTATGTAATTTATACTCTGAAAAGTTTAGTCTTTCGTATTCTTAACATTTGGTCTCGTGCAAACATGGTGAAGGTTACATGTAGCTTGCAAAAAATCAAATCATGCGTTTTTCATTCAAATACAGTTTTTTCTTAACAAATCTTTAAATGGAATTACAAACCTTTCATTTACTGAACAAGTACACAAGTATACACATTTCCGTCCATATAATCCACTTTTACATTGCTGACAAGCCTCTCCAGATTCTGATATGTATCCGTCTTTGCATTCTACAAAGAGAAAAAAGGCGTTGCACACTGTTTAACTCAGATGATAATGTTCTATTTATTGAAAATTCATATGTATTTCTGTAATGACTAAAACTTTTAAATAGAAATCAAATATTTGTTTGCGGTTATAATGATAAAGATTAAAAGACAGTGTTGACTGCTGTTCCCCTTTAGTTGACATTAACATGCTAACATGACAGTTGTTATCCATTCGTTTGATTTGTTTCGACTTTTTATTATGCTATTTGATTGCGGACTTTCTGATTTCCCGGAGTTCGGTATGTTTGTGTTTTTTACTTTTTCAAATGATGTATGAAAAAGTTTGTAAATAAATGATTCAATAGATATTTGTTTTGGAAGTAAATAAGTAACGAGTATTCTTACCAACACAGGTTCCATTTATTTCTTCATGATTATCACAACAATATTTTGCGATATCCCCATTGCTAAAAGTTAATTGTAAAATTATTGACAAAATGAGGGAAGTACAATAAATACGATTTTCATTAAATTCTTTCTTTATAATAAAAAATCTTGGAAAGTCGCCAATCAAATGGCAAAATCAAACGCTAAAGCACATCAAACGAATGAATAACAATTTCTGACTTGGTACAGGGATGAAGAAAATGATGGATTAAACCTGGTTTTATAGCTAAACCTCTCACTTGTATGACAGTCGTATCTAATTCCATTATATTGACAATGGTCTGTTACCAAAACAAACAGACGTAATAGGTTAAAAATGTCTTAATCGATATAAATACAAACAAATATGTCAACAACAAAAAAAAGAAGCAAACAAGCATATAGACAAAACACACAAACATAAAATAAAAATACAAAAATTAACCATAACACAACAACGGGATGTATAATTAACAAATGTTACTCTCTTTTACACTCTCTGTCTCTCTCTCTATCTCGTTTATCTCTTCCTTAATCAATCAGACAAAACAATATTTTAGGAATCAAATACCTCAATCTTCTCGTACATCTTCGTCCATTAATTGTCTTTTGTAAGAGAATAATCATCAATATCAATACAGCATTTGTAAATTTAGTGTACATATTTTATTCTATGTTGATACGGAAACAATTTTAAAAGCAATGCATTTGTTTCTAATTTCCGGGAATAGATGATATATTCATTTCCGTTTTTCTTTAATAGGTACACTCAGTCTGCATGATAAAATAACGTATAATATTAACAAAAACAGATTTTGGATATGATGTAAATTAAGAAATAATTGTGTGCATTGATTATGGCAATTTTTGTAGAATGGACAAACAAGCGGGATTAAATAATGCAATTTCCTGAACATCTGCATGCAGATAGATTAGTGAAAAGTAAAATCACAAAAATACTGAACTTAGAAGAAATCAATTCGGAAAGTCCATAATCACATGGCAAAATCAAATAACAAAACGCATCAAAAACGAATGGACTTGAACTGTCATATTCCTGACTTGGTACAGGCATTTTCAAATGTAGAAAATGGTGGATTAAACCTGGTTCCATAGCGTCAACCCTCCCACCCCGACGACAAAAAATATATATATCGATTTGTATCAGATATCAGCATAAGAGCTGGTAATATTGATATACTCCAAGTTACATAATTTGAATTAATTAAATTCTAGCAAAAATACCGGAAAAGTAGATTTAATTCTTACACTTTTGATATTCGTTTTCAAGAAATAAAAAAAAATAACAAAGTACACTCAGAAGTAAAATTCATAAAAGAAAATCACAAATAAAGTTGCAAAATCAAAAAGTTTACTCAAACGAATGGATAACAACTGTCATATTCCTGGCTTGGAAGAATTTAGGTACTTATTTTACGTCAACGCATTTTTTTATTTTTATATTATTCATGTATATTCCTGTGTTTGACATGTATCAGCCTTCTACGTTATAAACGCAGCGGGTGTTTTAATTTATTTTTATACTTTTTATGTTATTCTGCATTTTTTAGTGTTTTTAAAGATTAGGTTGATATATTATATGTAATCCGTTTGTATAATTTCAGTATTAAAATGTATTGTTAAATTCGTTTCGTTTGTGTAAAATAGATCGAATATTTACTAAATTTAAAGACAAATATCAATCTATTTATATTAGAATAATACTTCCTTGTTAATGGAGCATGGTATGTTACCTTATTCTAAACTATTGACTATATATAACTATTGTTTTCATATGCATATCATAATCTATAACATAAAGTATAACATACTACTATTTTGCATTAAGTTTGAAATATATGATTATAGTATATCCATTGTCCCAATATCGATCAAAAGATTTGTGTTTAGATTAAAAGTTCAATGTTTTTTAGACCTCTTGATAAATTGTGAAATGGAGCATAATAACATAATCATATTTTCATTTTAAGCAACTAGCGATTTTAAACTCAAGATTTCAATGCCGAACACGATATTTGAGCTGGTAGACCTTATATATTGATCTATGGGTGAATGCAATACTCTTCAGATGCAATAATGTGGACTGTTCACCACTATTCTCCAATCTTAATCGCCAGTCTTGACCTACAAAGTTTTGCTTTCTTTATTCATACCATATTTCGTTGACTTATGCATGTCGATAAGATGTCATTCGTTGGAAACAAAACTGATTCCTATGACAATATAAAATTCATCGACAAACTATATTCTGTTTTTGGATGTACCATGCTAAGACACTTAGTGGCTACTTTCCCCATAGGTCTTTCAAAGCATGTTTAGTTTTTATTTCATTGAACTCATAGTATACTGTGAATCCTTATTTCAGTAGATATTGCCTAAATGCATGTCGAGAAAAGTTTATTTTAAGACACAATAAGAACTAGATAGTCTTCTTTACATCTACGTGTGAACATTAATTTAAAGTCTTTAGTTTATTGCGTTGTGTTTTGTTTGCAGTTGTCGGTATGTTGTTCTGTTAGCCATGGTGTTATCATTTTATTTTCAACTCTTTATCACGAAAGCATGTACTCTGAAATGAATATTTTACAGCTCTTCTTTCTATTCCTGTTGCCTAAATTTAACACTGCCTATGAGTTATCGTGCCCAACTTCGTCCCATTGGACATCTAGAGCTGAAGGATTATGTGCAATTAGACTGGCATTTCAGTATTATTGTTTATGGGATACCAATAACAAATCGTACACAGAATCATGTTCAGAAAAACCAGACGTTGCACCTAAAGGTAAGTTGTAACAACTAATTATACATATACAAACATTGTTATAATGCTATGCTCATTTATAAAACGCAAAAGATTACAGAATATCAACTGCTATAAAAATTACATCAGCAAAGGCATGTTTTGAAATGTTAATTTCTCAATCATATAAAGAAAGTTAGAAATGGTGTTTTATCCCCTCCATCATGTCCATGCAATATTAGCATTATACTCAATAGTTTTGTATATATAAAATTATATCCTGGTCTAATGTTTCGAATGTAGTGTAGCTACAAGTCACACATCTAATAAAAACATTTGGAGGTCAAGATGCAGACTTTTTTTATAAAGAAAACTGCCAGCACAACACGTCAAGCTTTCATATAGTCTTTTTTGTAATTTTTACGACATGATTATGGTTAGTAATGTGTATATTTTAATACATTTGAAAAATAAGATGATATGGTATGATTGCCAATGAGACAACTATCCACAAGACACCAACAAACATAATTGAAACAGTCAACAACTGAGGGTCATCGTACGGCCTTCGACGATTAACACAGCCCATACGGCATTAGAACAATCTTTAAAATCAGCAATGCACAAACTTTCATTTTAATAAGAGGTAGATACAGAAATAAACACACTTGTCTTAATCTAGTGTTTTTAGCAAAATGATTTAGGATTACTACCTGTATTCTTGGACAGCGAATGACAGTACCCAGTTTAAGTGTAATACTTTTGCTTGCATTTAGGAAGAAAATACATTGTCGAAGGATCACCAACATTTGTTCCATGTTCACTTGAACGATATCAACCCATAACATTTTACCGGAATACTAGCAGTCATTGCATCTTACTCAAATCTTTGTGCGCTGAAAAGGGGCAGACACTCTCAGGTCAGGGTTCGGCAGAAAATGACGTCAGATGTCGATGTGACTACAAACAAGGATATGATTACGTCATCAAACCAAAAGATATTTGTTATTGTAATCCTACACAGGAAGACTGTTCCTGCTATCTGAAACAATGTACAAATAACGAATATCTCTCACCTGGTATGTATAGCTTAAATGCAAACAATAAAGACTACTTCAAAGGTTTAAGATTGACGTGAAAATACTAAAAATTGATAAAAAAAAATGTGTTTTTCTGTACCTAGCAAAAACATTGTGAAAAACGTTGTTTTTATGTTATTATCTTTACAATTCAGTTTCCAGTTTTTACTGATGAGTCACTAACTTTTTGCTTCAAAGGCCAATAATTTCATCTTTATTATTCAAGTTAATGTTTTTGCTGAATCAAACTACCTGTTCTCTTTTTATACCAATCACATCATGAATTTAAACCTTAAAATATCCTTTTTATGTTAACTTTACTAAAAACGTGCAAATCCAAACTTTTGTAAAGCCAAATGTTTTTGGACACATGGGAACAATATAATCAAATGAGGGCTAAGTTAACGAATATATAAATAAGAAGAAGTGTTATGATTGCCAATAAGAGAAATATCCGCCAAAGTTCAAATGAACTAAATGAACCTATAGGCAATCTTACGGCCTTTGAGAAATGAGAAAACCCATACCGAGTAGCCGGATGTATAAGGTCCCAACATGAAAATATGAAACTATTCAATTGAAAGAAAACCAACGGTCTAATTTGAAACAAAACAATTTACGAAGAACAAATATGACAGACATGACTCAACAATAACCACCGAACTACTTGGGACAGGCTTATACATATGTGGCGGGGTTAAACAAGTTTGAGAATGTTCCACCCTCATTTTCCCTGGCACAGTGGTATTACAGCACAACATAAAAACAAATTATAAAAATCAGTTGAAAAAAGCGTAACCCAATAGATCGAAACAAAGCAACTGCATCGTAAAACTTATATATATTATTCCTTTAGAAATGGTACAGCCAAACTTGGAAAATATAACACATTCGTCATAAATATTACTTAATTTTTCATTTACCAAGTTTGCAAAATAATTGATTTCTACCTTTGCTTTTAAAAATAGATCATCAAATGTGAAATAAGAACGATGTTTGCAGATAATGCCATGATACTTATGTTTCGTTGTCTTTTATCAATAATAGTCATGAAATCCTTTGGGGAGGTGTGAGGTATGTTTCCTTGACCCATGATATTATAATTTAGACCTAGGGGATATGCTGTCTATAATTGTTTAAAACTGCAAATGTTACGGGATTGTTTTGTTTTTCAAAGATTTGATTGTAATTGTTGTTTCTGAACGGTTTGAAGTGGTTGAAACTTTTGGATTTCTTATGTCTTCTGAAGCGGTATAGATGTTATTGGGTTTGTTTAAAAATTCATGTCCATTGCCCTATTGAATTGAAACTGATTTAATTCATGTTACAAGGTATATTAGGCTTTGAGATTTTTAAGTTATAGCATATGAAAAGGAGATATAAAAGGTTCTTTTGTTCACTGACGACCAAACAGTATGTAATTTTCAACCATTGCACGGGAAAATTTGTGAGAATATCAACGTGCGTTTTTTAACGATCGTTCTGCAGAGGCATAGAGTCTTTTAACTCAATTGTGAAATGTTCTAAATGTACGTTGAAGGGAATTTCGATATGCAGCTATTAAAGCAATTTAAGGTCAAAACATTAAGGTCAACGTTAATAAGACAGCAATACTAAATTGTGAGGGGAGATGTTTGAATTTGTAGCGCCAAACACAGCCTGAAGAATTATAAATTATATTAAACAGAATTATAAGAATACTGCATAGTTAAAAAAAAACCCAAAAACCTATAAAACTTCATAAATCCGGTACTTGTGTCTTAAGGAAAATACCTGTGAACCTAAATATTGAAGTAGATATGTAATGTTTGCAGAGACAAGTACCTGTGTTAAATAATTACTTGTAATACAGTTTTTTTGTTGCTTTATTGTGTATTGCATCTTCTATGATATGCATTGAATTTTACAGATTTTCAATGTTTGCTAAAGGATTCATTTCCAGTCAAGTTTCAATGTGGCCAGACTAATGAATCACGGTTAGACATACTCTATATTGTAAAATTGTATTTTGAGGAAAGAACAATTCTATTTCAATATTGAAAATTTAGTTTATATATCATATTTTTAAAGAAATCATAGCTTGGTACATGTCCCATGGCTACATTTTAAGTTATCAATAGTATCATGTATGCATATATTAGTATGTTAAGTAACAAACATATAATTTATCTATACATTTACATTACTTTCATAGTATAAAATTTAAAAGGAAGCAGTATTTCATTGTCTTATTAATCAAGTATCTGAAACACGTTTTTCTTCTTGTTTTAGAGAGGAAAACAACACCACATTCCTTTCAAAGGATATATTGACAGGTATTTACAATCATATTTCTACTTTAAATAGTTCATAACTTGTTTCCATGAAAATGTGATAACTATATAGTCAAAAAAATATAAGAGGGACAAAGAGACAAGCTAATTGTTATGATAGAGCAGTAGTCCGCTTCTTTGAGTTATCATATGGAATAAATGAAATTATACACCTTCTGATTTTAAGTATTGCTAATTTTACTATAAAACTATCTCGGACTTCTAAAAGAGAAAAAAACCATCAACATGATTGTCATTTAAATCAGGAGTGAAGCTTTCCAAATTCTCTTATATTGTAAAAAATATTATTTATGGATCATATACAATTGTAACCAATTAGTGTGATGTAATGTCTTTTGTTCTTGTTTAATTGTAGATTCTGCAATGAGGACCGCAACTAATGGACAGACAGGGGGAATTGTTTTGATAGTTATCATTGCATTATTTATTGGAGGTAACTATTAATTATGACAGCTTATTTCATGTAATTCCAAAATAATTCACCATAATTTTCAAACTGTTGTTTCACTGTATGTAACTGTATGAGTTTTGCAACTTGTATATATAGCTACAAAATGTGTCATACTGATATTACAAGAAAAGCGTTCGTTGCAACGATATATAAACATGTACTTTTAACTAACGATATTAAAGCAGTAATAAAAAGGGTGACATATTAGATAATCAACAGAAGAATAATAAGCAATGACAAAAAGTTAGCAGAACACATAAAAAAAAAAAAAACTAAAAATATAAATTGAGTAAAAGTGTCATTCAGAAGGGTTAATGGGGCTTTAATTTATTCAATTTTTTCTTTACTGGAGAATATAAACAAATGAAACGAATAGAACATCGTTTTCCGTCAAACAATCTTTTGCACGAAAATCAAGTATTTGGATGAGATTTATAGGTCTTCACATTGTTCATGTCAATTAATACTTGCGACTACAATGAAATAAATATATATTTATTACATTGGTTTCACTGTATTATATCGATTTCCCAGTGAAATAAAAACCAATAATTTCACATATACGTGGTTATTTTCATTATAACGTTTGATCAATACAAATAGTCAAGTCGTAGAAAACGATATATTTCCTAACATCTTCTACAATAATTTCATAAAAAATGGGCATTTGCCAATGTAATAAAAAGAATAACTAATCAAAGAATTCAAATATCGAAAAATGTTCAACTCGTGACAGAAAAAACCCTGATAATTAAGTCATGCGCTACGCGCAACCGTGAATTGATGTCTTGTTCGGTCACTCGTAGAAATTTTTTCTCTATTTAAATTCTTTGATTAATTGATCTATAATTATTCACATGTCGTTATGGAGCCTAGATAATTACAAATGCATGCACTCCAAGGAAATATTAGAGACTAAATTCAAAAATCACAGGCAAAATTGAAAAAAGTCGATCGATAAAATATATGTATCATGTTCTTGACGTGTATGAGAATTTCGAACAGTATAACCATGCCATTTGTATTTAAGTCTACTCCAATTTCATTTCATAAAGCCCTTCTGGCAAATCATAAACTACACTTATTTTAAATTTATGTATAAACTATTGAAATTATGCAAAATTCGATTATCAGTGTACTCTTTTTTTTCAGTTGCCAAAATCATATACCATCGCTTCAGGGGTAGGTTTGTAAAATGTATATCAAAGTCAGATTATAAAATACTTATAGTCTTGCCAGAAGATAAAAAGAAAAAAAAAGTAAAATCACAAAAATACTGAACTCCGAAGAAAGTCCCTAATTCAATGGCAAAATCAAATGAGAAAACTCATCAATCGAATGGACAACAACTGACAAATTCCTAACACGAAACATGCTTTTCAAATGAAGAAAATGGTGGATTGAATTTGGTTTTATACCGCTAAACCTCTTACTTATATACCAGTAGCATCAAATTCCGTTATATTTACAACGATGCATGAAAAACTAGACATGATAGGTACAATTGTAACAATAGGGGTACATAGTCATCACCGTTATTGTATTCATTTTCTAGTACGTTCGTCGTTTATAACAGTAAAATTAAGGCACACCTCAATGTCACATATTTACTGATCTAATATATTTTTTTCCAGTTCGAGTAATATATAATGGAATTTCCTTAGAAAGACAAATCATTGGAAATTGGAGAGCACTTAAAGAAACAATAAATCCTGATGTAATGCTGGGATCACTTGTTAAGGAAGGAATGATCCAAACAGATCGTAATAATGATTTTAAAATAAAGTCAGCGAATAGTCAAAAGAATCACTACTTAATATGTCTACTTCAAAAATGTAGCGACCCAAGCAGTGTTAACAAATGTATAGGTATTTTACGAATGCAAGGATATTCATCTATAAAAGTATTAAAGAGATCAGTAATTAACCAAATTTGGAGAAAAAGAAGTAAGTAGTCTATGGGATGTTCGTTTTCCATTACAAATACCTCGTGCATGATCGTCTTTATTTACGATAATATACATGGGGCAAAAAGCCAAAGATAAAACTTCTATTTTATGTAACATTATGCACATTTGTTTTAAAGCTGTTTAAAATGAATTTAAATCTTAGTTCTGAGGTAGTGAACGATATATTCCAATTGCATTTTTATCAGATTATTTTTCAATTATACCCTGTGAGGTAATAATGAAAAAATGTTGAAAACAGGATATACATAAGATCCTACTCACCTCTCAAGGTTTCTCCAAAAGATTTGTTAAACTTTTATAGATTCATGAAACTTTTATAAATTCATGAAACTTTTATAGTTTATAATTCTACATTTATAATCTGGTTGACTGGTAGCGTCATAGTTTATATTTCATGTTTCATATGATGCCCATGCCCCCTTTCCACACCCAAATTATCAAACAAATTAATATAAAAACGCAAATACATTATACATTATGACAAACAGGTATCACACCTTCACTATGATAACTCATCGTAAGACGTCTTTAATAAAAATAAAAAAAACCCAACTAGTCATTTGTAACTACAACTAACTGACTAATTATACTCCTGTAGTGTGAACGTATATAAAAATCAATGATAACACATTTATTTAAAATATGGAGATGATTTAAGTAATAAGATGATTA
Organism: Mytilus galloprovincialis; assembly: GCA_037788925.1. NCBI lineage: Eukaryota > Metazoa > Mollusca > Bivalvia > Mytilida > Mytilidae > Mytilus > Mytilus galloprovincialis. Next base: position 8,293,361 of record CM075336.1, on the reverse strand, counting down.
TTTAAATGATGTATTAGATTTTTCAAAGCATGTTTGTTAATAGGGAAATCTGTTTCTATAACTTTGGATCATGCTTTTGCCACTTTATAGTAGAGGATATTATGTTTCTAAGAGTAACTACACTCTCATTGTTATCAAAATTTAAACATTTCATAAATAACCGTAACCGTATATTTAAAACCATACGTGAGGAGAACACCACCATCAAATATCAAAATTGAGAATGGAAATGGGGAATCAGCAGATATTTAGAATGAAAATAACAGTAATGAGGTGTTGATTCGAATATATAGTTTTAAGTAAACTTTTTGAACTAATTTATTTCACATCTTGTATTTATCAGATTTAGAAAAATGTCGTCAACAGCTGGCTAAATGTATTCCATCGTTACACGAATTTTTCAATCCAGACCAAGTTGTGGATTATTTCTTTGAACAATTTATATTCAATGTAAAAGATTTCAAAGATGTACTTAACTGTGAAGACTCAAGGACTATGACACAGTGTTTTATGGAGAAAGTAGGAAAGTCATTACATAAAGGCTCATTCGAATGCTTATTAAAAGTATTAAAAGATAATAAATTTGACATTTTGTTAGAAGAATTAAAAACAGATTTAGTTCCAGGTAATTTTAATTATTATGACTGTCATATACACATGATTGGAAAATAATTTAAACAAGATTAATGCAAATGAAATGTAAATCTTACGCAAAAATTCAAAATATGTATTTTTGTTCTCCAACACGTAATCTTTCTTTAGCATGACTTCGCAAACATGACACAGAACTTGCAGTGCAGAATTAGTATCCACAATTTGAATTTTTCATAAAGTTCACTCCTTTGTCAACTGTCAAATCTGATTTTGATGTACTTATCAAGAGACGAAAGCACCATTTTGCTTAAATATGTGATTGTAACTATACAAATGAGTGTACTTGCAAGCAAAGCTTTTCATTAGAGTGCAGCGAAACATAAGATCCAGGGTAAACTAATGTAAAAAACTGAAAAATGAAACGTTTGAAATTTGGACAAGTAGGTAGATCGAATTAAAAATTACATGTAATACATTTCATAAATAAATAAATTTGGTGTATTTACTGTTTTCTGATTGGTTAAAATCATTAGTTTTATTTTCAATTTTGATGGCGACACGCCCACTCTGACGTTGTGTATTCATACGCCAACATGTGTGTACGTTGTTATTGTTGATATAAATAATATAAAACGTTCTTAAAGCCTTATTTTTTATACAAATTTATTTATAATGAATGGCAATAATTTATTTTGATTTTATTGAACCATAAAACTAATTTTTGACTCTTCACATTTTACATAATCCGCTTCGCGGATTATTCAATGTGAAGAGTCAAAAATTAGTTTTATGGTTCAATAAATTCAAAATAGATAATAGCCATTCATTAAATGGAATTGATAGCGCAGCTAGTTCAAAAAGTGGCATCCCGTCATGTTACTTGAATATTTGTCACATAAACCAGTTGATGGGTGATTTTTATTAAATGTCAACGTTTTTAGTTATTAGGAAAACATATTGAGACAAATATTTGACAATCTCTAATATATGTGCCCATTACTCGGACGCACGTCTGTACAGTGTTAATGTCATTCGTAGAAAAGGATCAATGTAAATATAATATATCGACAACTGTCTTTAAATGAAAACATTGTGTCGTCCTCCATATGTCTTCTATTTTTTGTGTTGTTATTAATGACTCTTTTTGATAGTGAATTCTATATCGTTCGATATTTCATTTATTTCCATTACTGTAAGGCAACTAAGTATTCAATGTAAAGGTAAATGTAATAACTGTATTTTATTTTCAGCAATAGGTTGTTACTGTGAAGATGGAAGAATTTTTTCACAGTGTAAAGGTAATGTTTATGGTTAAAAAAAATATAGACGTCTGTGTTTGCAAGTTGAATATTTATCAATTAAAATGCAGATTCATACTTAAGTAGAGAATATTAGAAAGAACAATCGCCATATTTGTTAGCAAATGTTTGTAGTTTATTTTATACAAAAAAAAAAATAACATGTGTCCTGTGTTAAAATGTTTCATAGTCTTTTTTAAAGTGACGATCGATGCTTCTTGGTTTACATACTCTCTGCTATTTTAAATTTCAATTATCAGAATATTTTTTTTCATTTCGAATAGACCGTAAGAGAATTCTTGAATGTCGTCTTTTTTGCGCAAATTTTATGTAATATAGTTTGTGACTAGAATTTTATTGCTCTTGTCGATAACATTTATGAATAAAACAAATTTGCAGTATCACAACAAGATACATTCTTTATCATGCACATAGCTATAAAAGAGGGACGAAAGTTACAAAAGGGGCATTCAAACTCATCTCAGGTGTCTAGGCGGTCTTATAAGGATTGTTATGGTTACACTAAATCATAGAACTTATACGACTCTTTTTAAATATAGGTAAATATTAATACTAATGCTTACAAATGTCGATCATTCCATGAAGTAAGGTTGTGTTCATGCTTTGATGTGATTTACAATTCAGACCTAAAATACAAATGATAAAATAAGTAAGTTCTACAACACTAGTGCTTTATAGAATTGTTGTTTTTAGCAAATTAAAATAAAAAATGTTGTACTTGTTTCAGTTCCAGAGGACAACTATGAAGTACACATGACTTTATCGTCCACAAACTTAAATGATAAAATTGAATTCGAGTTACGGGATTCATCTTGTGATTGCCTTGTATGGTTAGTTAAAACATTTGCAATATACCCAATCACATCTTTCGTCTCCGGAAGCGCCACTTTCCGTTCATTATCGGATACCACACTCAAATCACTAAAAGAAGGATCTCAAAGCGGATGTTGGTCATATTTTCTAGAAACTCTTTTCAATATTGACTATTTGAGAAATTCTGAAGATAACGGAAATGACTTAATTGAAATGAATATTTTCCTGAACGGTGTGCACATAGATTGCGATAGAGGTATGTTATAACAAAACTAATGTATGGAATTGTATAATCATCTATACTACAAAGACCTGTTGTCAAGTTTGTACTATTCAAATATTTCACGTGGACTTATATATGAATAGACTGAAACAAAATTGTCTGAAAAGGACCCGACTCGAAGTAAAAACGATTTGTTTCTTTTTCTCGAAAAGCTTTGATAATAATTAAGTCAGAAATAATATGATCATTCAACATGCTGAACCTGTCTTAATGTTGCACTAAATCATTGTTCAGGCTATCATGCTTAGGTCATGTAAAATGCCTAGAACGAATAATTTAAATCCATTAACACATACAGTCAATATAGCAATTTCAGAATTCTTGTCATTTCAATATAAACAATGCAAATGTAGGACCAAATATCTGTTAAACACGACAGTCATTGCATGCCTAAGACTCTTTTCATTTTTTGTGAGCGTCATCCATATGTGTATAGAACATCTTTGATTGGAATACTCTCAGTATTAAGACAGCATTTATTTTACAGTTTTATGTCTCATGTTGGTTCTCCAAAAAACTGAAATGTTTAGTTGTTTACAAATGTGTATATTCATATTTTTAAAAAATTCATTTTACTCTAGAAATTCATTGGTTGCAGGTATCCTCTAGTTGTATATATTCTAATGTTTTAATTTTTTTACACGCATGTTTATCTTTTTTAGAAAGTTTAACGGGACAAAACCAAACCGAAGATGAATCGATTAATTTTTTCACAGCTAACAAACATTTTCTTGAATCGCATATTGACGTTAATGAACTTCTTAAGGCATTCAAAGAACAAGAACAGTATATTTTTCAAGATTGTGATGACATACCAGAAATAGACAAAAAGGCAGAAATGTTTGTTGTCTTGCTTGGGAGGAATTCAAACCTTACATGTAAATTTATTCGGATATTAAAGAAGCAACGGGAAAAAAACAAGAAAATATTGGATAGATTGCATACTTTTCAGAGAGTATTTAATTCAAGTAAGATTTTAAAATAAGGACGTTATAAATATTCATGTATGTTTATATTTAATGAAAAAAAAAAACATGAATGGATCAGTTAAATGCCTTCAAATATATTTTATACGAACAAACAAATAAACAAACAAATATTTTATTACAGTCTCACCTCTTTAAAACATTTGTTATACAACACAATATAATATTAACAATTTATAAAAGAGCCACTCTAAAAAGAGTGTATGAGAGACTGTCAAAACACAGATTAAAATACATTTATATTACATCTATTACATATATCAATATATCTTAGCATAAAACACCATACTATTAAAAACAATTATACAAAAGAAAACAAACAACATTATAAACACATATTACGAGTATAAAATACACTTTCTCTTAAAAAGTACTTCATGGCAGATTTAGTTTTTCAATCATATTGCAAAGTATAAAAATATAATGAAAGCAAAATAAATACATTCGATTAAAATAACTGTAATCTATTCTTAAAATATGGATGAACCGCCAGAAGCAAACCCAAAACAAGAACACTTATCCACTTCATTGATTGAGAACATTACCTTCATTGTAAAGTTAAATAAATGATATTTTCATTTGTTTTAGATACTGATAATTTGGCTGATAACATTATATACTATTTTCCTGAACTGGTTTGCATATCAGACGATTTCGATACTTTCCGAAATTATTTTGTTGAAGGAAATATTCTCTGCACAAAACTAGATAGTATTCTGGAACAACGTCACGAAAACAATCGACACAATATGGTAGCTTTTCTAATTGAAATTTTGAAGTCGAGAAGAAGAAATGTAATGCTGTCGTTGGTAGATTCTTTATTTATGTACGAACACAACATATTAGCAGAGAGATTACTTCAAAGACGAGAACACATTATTGAAGTGTCAGGTACAGAAGTTGGCAAATTCAACTGTTTTACTTCTAAAAGATAATTAAGATTAAATAATATGTTGAACTTATTTATATCAGACAAATCTTTAAATTGTTTTGAAATAGTGTGGAGTTTTAATAAACATGCAAAAGGGCCACTGTCCTAAAGAAACTCTAAGTAGTATATAAAGTATCAAACTATATCAGATATTCATTTATACAACTAGTTTTAACGTATGTTTTAAAAATATTACTGCAAATGATTAAACTATCCTTGATTTGTTTTATTTAACTACCATTTTACACCTATACTAAAAGTTTAAATACAAAGTTACCGTTATATGTCAATACCAATGAAACAATTTCCAGGAATTAACAAAATGATTAGAATTGTATGATGTCAAACTGAATTAGACCTTGTGCCTCGAAATGTTAGGCACAATTCGACAGGAACAAGAACATAAGACATATAGGATCTATCACATAGTTGACATTTGATTTTAGAAAACAAAATATATAATGATCATCCAATTCCTGACGGCAACAGCATAATTTGTTATAATTCCTTGAATAACCTTCATAGGCCGGGCGGTTGCCTATTAATACTTACACCCACTTCATTTGAACTTTGGTGGATAGTTTTCTCATTGTTTAAAATACCGCATTGCCTTGTTTTTTTCAATCGATATTCGTGTACTATCTTTGAGCTGATAGAAGATTTTTGATCATCATTTTAGATAAAGCTCCAGCTATATTGCCTCTCAGTAGTAGCAATTTGACGATACGAGCATTAATTACTGTTGCATTTATTGATAATCGCATTATTCAGAAATCGTTGAGTCGTTTCGCATTTCACTTAAATGAAATGTATATTATTAGTAGAACGTTTCGATATTAATGTACTATTCGTAAGGCTATGATTGACATTGTAATTCGATGAAAAAAATACACCTGTTTGACATCGAGGGTTGTGAACAATTTCTCATAATAGATGTTTAAAACTTCACTCATAATATAGAAAAGTAGATTGTATAATTTAAAAACATTAGGTGGGAATCCAACTAGAAGATTAAGTTAAATTTCATATTTCGTTTTTTAGAATCTAATAACAGAAGAAAAAGGAAAGACATTCTTCTTTTTCATATTTCATACCAATGACAAAATTACAAATTTATAGATTCAAGAATTTAATCTGATGTAATACTTTTTTTTTTAAATTCTGCATTGTTGGAGATTTTTGAATGAGTATGTGGAAAACGGGCGAAAGATACCAAAGGGAAAGTCAAACTCATAAATCTGAAACAAACCGACAATGCCATGGCTAAAAAACAAAAATACAAACATACGAATAATAATACACAAGACACAATATGAAAAGTATTCTGAATATTTAAAATAGTTTTTATTCATTTTCAGATTCAAATATATTAACGGAGTCTATGTGTAGTAAGAATGATTTATTGTTTTCTGGTAAATTTAAAGTTTGCTTTGTTGATGTGAGTTTTTCATTTTACGTATTTAATTTTTTGCTTAATTGTTGGAAATAACTATTAAATATATGAGTCGAAAACATAAGCTTTAAAGTTATTTGCTAATATTAAATTAATTCTTTGTTAATTGTTAAGTGTTAAGTAAAATTTTATTGAGAAGACGTTTTTAGATAGTATGTTTATACTACTGATTAAACTGCAAATAATGACGTCCATTTGGCAAATTTATCAAAAATTACATTGATTAAAAGAGGATGAAAGGTACTTTATGTTTATACATGAATTAATCAGCTTTAGAAAATTATTTTTATTTCAAATTACATCTGAACTTTTATTTGAAAATTAATCTTTTAATCATTTTTTTTATTTCAGTGAGTGGTGATGTTTGAAAAGTGCAGGAATCCTCTGAAATATTTTATCAAACTGAAATATTGACTATCAAATAGACAAAAGCAACCCACCTATAGACATTTGTAATAGTGTATCAAACAGAGATTGTTATCAAAACTACATATCGATCATTATATGTTTTCCCTTTTACTTTTAATGTTCGCATCAATCTATTCAGAAGGTTTAAGATATGGAACTTTAAATACCATGTTCAAATAAATAAAAAAGGGATTTAACATTCATAATATAATACTTGTGAAATTGTAATCTGTTTGACTACTTTGTTATAATAAACACTATGTTCAAAGTTGAAAACGTTATGCCTTCTCAATTAACAAAGAACTACAAAAAAATTAATATTGGAAAACAAACCACTTTAAAAAAACGTTTAAACAAAATTGGATATGACGGCAGGATGTCGATTCCCATGAGCAGATAAACAATTCCCTCTTCGACCCTCAAAACAACACTTAATGCGAAGGAAAATCTGCCCAATTAAAAAATAACCCACGGGGTTTAAATGTGTTATCTTGAAGGTTGATAATTTCCTTCTCCTCTAGTATTTAACCATTTTGTTTTTGCTTAGAGCGTCTTGTAAATTCCTCAACATTGTTTTTGTTTAAAAGAGAGATGTAAGATACCGAAGAGATATTCAAACTCATTATTTAAAAACCCTGACATGTCATGGCAAACAAAGAAAACCGACGAAAAGATAAACAACAGTCTATAAAATACAACACACACAACTAAAAACTGTGCAACCTCAACCTCAACAATATCGGTAGTGATCTCAAATGCTCCGGATAGAATAAGCAGAACCGGCTCCACATGTGACAATCGTCGTGTTTTTCATGTTCAAACCCATTCGATCATAAGTATCTTTCAGTAATGTCGCAGTCGAGGAAAAGAGACGGGATTGGGATAATAGCAACTGACAAATAGGGCGAAAGATACAAGAGGGACATTCAAACTCATAGATCGAAAATAAATTAACAACATTATGGCTAAAAGAGAAAAAGACAAACAGACAAATTATAGTACACAAGTAACAACATAGAGATACAAAGACTAAACACAACACGTGTTTTTCATGTTCAAACACATTCGATCATAAGTATATTGCAGTGATGTCGCAGTCGAGAAAAAAAGACGGGATTGTGATAATAACAACTGACAAATAGGGCGAAAGATACAAGAGGGACATTCAAACTCATAGATTGAAAATAAATTAACAACACCATGGCTAAAAGAGAAAAAGACAAACAGACAAATTTTAGTACACAAGTAACAACATAGAGATACAACAAATTCCACCAAAAAATGCAGGTCCCCTCAAGTATCCGGAAGGGTAACAAATCTTGCTCCACATGTGGCACCCGTCGTGTTGATTATAATTTAACAAACGGGGAATATATCCTTTTTCGGTAGGTCATATTCATAAATAGGAAACGGGATTGTAGTAACGACATAAGAAACTATCCGATATTATCTGTGAAACAGATATTCCATAACGGTCAACCAACTCGTGATGCCATCGGTAATTTACGAAGAGAAGATTACAACTTCACCATTTGTAACTCTTGGTTGCATAGCTTCCTTGCTGCAACCCTCTATCAAAAAAATCACGATAGGAAATACAAACCCGGAGTATCGTCACAATTGGGACATATATACTGTGTATACAGAAGCTGCAGGAATGTTGCTATATAGAAATGGAAAGTTCAGAATTGGAAGCTAAAATCATCTCTCATGTCGTAAAATTGTTTTTCAACCGACCCTCATTGTCAATTTTTATCTGTAAGTCAAGATATGAGACAGACTTAACTGTATTTGATGTATCCTTTATCTCTAGTTCTATGGGATATATGCGGTCAATATAGTCCCCAAATGTTGAATTATAAAGTGAGAGAACATTACCTCTATAGCGAAAAGTAAAGTTAAAAGATATAGCTAACTTCTTATCTTTCTTCCCAAAGAAGTTCCTATATGACTTAAGCCTCTAACGAGAGAGGTACCAGTCGACAAGAAGAGGGGCACTATTGGGTCCTATGGTAATGTCGAAAGTCTCTTAAAAAAGACGTCCTCCAAACGTGGCAACTAGGTTGTTAATCAAGAAATCAATCTTCTTGATAATGTCAGTTTCAAAAAACATTTTCTTTAAATCAGAGTGATTCTTTACAATGTCGGGTTTTCCCTCCCTAACATAAGTTACTTGTATCTATGTTGACCATTTCATTTTATGAAACAAATCAATATCAGCTATTTCAATTTGTCTTGGTGTATATTTTAAAATAATAATTTATTCTTCGATCCCTTAAACAAGATATATGTACATACGTTTGCTAAGGCAGGTTATTAACGAACTTAGAGGTACGTAAAGGACAACCATGCACTATTTTCCATGAACGCAATGAACAGACGGAAGGACAAACCACCAAACCACAACAAAATACATAAAAATAAACAAAAGCCTTAGGTTGAACAACATAACAATACCAAAATCAAAGGTTAACTCTCGTGTTTGCAGAACAGGTATATCTGTATCAGACAACAACTAGAATTTGTCAAATAGATGTCAAATACAAGTGGTTCCATTCAAAAATACTGTTTACGCGAGATCAGGTTTGAGGATATATCCGAGATAATTGATTGCGTGACATAGTTGATCTGGCTAGTCATAATAAAAACAAATTACTTCCAAAACTATTTTGAGAGATGACTTTAACTATCTAAAAGAAAAAAACTTCTATTAGAAGCCGACTTGAAAGCAACTAAGCCCTAGCAAAGAAAAGATTGCTAGTAACAAATACTCGTAGAAGTAGATTGGGGACATTTATAAAATTTAATCAGGTGAATCTGAAAAAAGGAAAATAACAAAAATACCGAACTCCAACGAAAATTATAAACAAAAAGTCCTCACAAATAAGAAATTCAAAAACTCAAACACAACAAAATAAACAAAAACAACTGTCATGATCCTGACTTGGTACACACATTTCCTTATGTCAGAAAATTGGATAATGGAAGGTAGCTGACACAAACAGTTTACAAAAAATAAATAAACAAGTATTTTTGTTGTTTAGGTAATCAGGATATAATGGAGATTTTTATTCGATATTCAGCATTTGAAGATAAACGAATTCATGTATATCAAAGTCAATGCTCTTAAACATTGTTAAACTTCGTATTTTAATTTGCCTTCGATGCAATCGACGACAATTATGAGTCTTTTGGTGTTGTCAGTTTATTTTAAATTTAGGAATTTGACTGTCCCTCTGGTATCTTTCGTCCCTCTTTTGAAGACAAAACCCAAATCTGGCGTCACATATGTGACCCTGGTAAACAATCAACATCATATATAAGATATACGTTTATTGATTCGCATCAATATAGACTGCCTCATTCGATTTTCTTTGTAAAGTATGATTATGTCTAGCCGTATGTGCAAAGGATGGATGAATATGTGTTCTTTGAAGACTGTCTACGAATAAGAGTATATGTCAGTACGGAAATGGTATGCATTTGTTGGAGCCTCGATTACATATGGTGGCATAACTCTTTACTTTGAGAGCACCATCACAACTTGCTTAGCAGTGATGCAATTACATTATTTGAAGTAATAGCTCCATAATAAACAATTTTTGTGACTTCCTGTTATTTGCTTTGCTATGTATAACCAATCTGTACATTTTAGTGTCAGCGACAGTTATTGTTTCATCTCGAAACTGATAAAAAACGAACGCACATGCCTTATATAATTTTTTTTCAATTTTCACGCCAACTAATTTTCTGTTTATATTAATAGTTTTTGAAGGCCTCATGGAAGATTAACATGTAATTGGTAAATGTGTTACCTTCGTAATTATTATTATAATTGTATGTAGAACAAGAAAAGCAAATATATTTTGAATTGAAAAAGACGATTGAATAAGATTCGTTTCGTTTTATTTCTAATCTGAAAAACAATATCAGATACAAATGAAAAGTTGCGTCACATGTGTTCATTTCCCTTCTTAATCGGATGTAGTTGAAGATTAGATATATAAGTAGCAGACCATTCAAGGTAATGAATTAACTGTTTTCTGCAAAATTTGATTCAATTTATTATACATGCAATTGTTATAGTACAAAACGGTATGCACGGTCTGTAACCTCCTGTTAATTGTGTTTTCAAAGAATACTGACAAACGTCACCATGGTCACAATTTCCAGTTCAGCTGAAGTCGTGCATTTTAGTTCAACATTGAATAACGCCGTTGTTTTACTCGTGTGTTTTTTATTAAAGTACTTTCATATTTGGTTGATTTTTATCCAGGAAGTTTAATACAATGTACATGTTAATATAAAGATTTAAAAAAAGGTTTGGAGAATCACACACAGTGAAAACCATAGTATTAGCATTATTAGTCTTACTTGCGTTTTAATAAATTGCTATTGATTCTTATTTGGTAGGAAAGAAAAAGTTTCTACTAATATTTTCTGTGATGATTAATTCTAGATAGTCATAATTATTTACACTAATGTGACATATGAAGGTAAACGTATCGTCTATCATATAACAGATGAATCTTTGAATAACATCTTTCCGATTTAAATAACCTAATCATATTGTGTAAAAAGTTAAAAATTCAAATAAAGGTAACAATTTATTTTGTTCTGATTTATTGCTTTGAGAGGACTCACTGGAGTTCAAATGTTGGAAGCCTCTTTTTAATATTCTGATTCTTTTCAGTGAGACTTTTTACACTTGTTGGTATACCAAAAATTATATGCTTAGAGTTGAATATGAAAATAGACACATTTATATTTTTTGTGTGTGTTTGTGCTATTCTGTAAATATTTGTTCATCAACATACACCTAGTCCTTCTCCTCTGTAATACAACTGAAAGTGATATGGCAATTAGTTATTCTTGAGTAAATCTCTTATTTCAAAGTCAAATTATCGTGCTGCTGTTCAATTTTATATCAGATAAAAGGATAAAAGAATGATTTTGATTCTATTATATGCTAAGGACTTGCAGTTTAAATTCCTCTGAGTTCAGTATTTTTGTAATTTTACTTGAATAACATAGCCATAAGTGCAACATACCGTATCCTAAGTTAAAAAATCAATCGCAATTTCCATTATAGACAATGACTGATACCAGGGAAATGGAGGAACCTCATGATGACACCTTAGGTTTGTCAATTTACAATTCATATTTTTCAAATTCTTTAATAAGTTCAATAAAAACTCGTTCAATTATTTTAGATGCCAAATTAAATATGGATAAATCAGACGAAACTCCAGGTTTTGCTGGCACTAACTATAAACTGTTTTTATTTGTGTATTAGGAAAATTATTTGAATTTCACATTCATAACGTATAAATTGAAAACAAGTTGTGAGAATGCAGTAAAATCTTAACAAATAGGTAAACATTTATGAACAGGTCATGGAAAGGTTCGTAAAAGGACATTAGAAAGTACAATTATTCAGGAAAGGAACCAATGCGCAGCTAGCAGTTCTTCAAGAACAAATGGAGCTGGTAATGAGTGTTCATGGCCTGGGAATGACAGAAAATCAACATCTACCTCCAACCAAATAGGAGGTGAAGAGACAAACACAGATCAAAGAAAAGGTAGTATATTTTGTAAACCTTTAACATTTAAAAGTTAAGAAATATAAATAATATGTATGCGGTTGTGTAGAGAAAATATGCTAGTTTTGTGTGGTTGTTTTTGTGTGTACGGGTGAATAAAAGAGAGGTAATCTAGCTAGGCGAAGATGAATAAGTTTAATTGAACGAACTATTTATCACTCAATTGAAACTTTGTTTCCTGCATAATTTGCATAATCAGGCAAGTTGACAATGAGTTAATCAACAGGATAAAAAACCTAAACATTGCTTATTGTAGTTTTATCCATGGGAGTCACCTATTCCCGATTGTGACATGTTTGAGTGTGTGTTTGCATAGCAGCGTCTTTAAAAAAAATATATTTGCCAATAACAATGCCTACCGAGATTGACAACCTGATCATACATAGTTTAAAAGTAACGAGATTTAATATGATTGACAATAAGACAATTCTCTATTACAGTCAACATGAAGTGAGTGTAAGCAACTATATGCCAAAATGTGACATTAAATAATGAACTTCTACCCATACCTTTTAGTCAGCTATATAAATCCCCGACTCATACCGCATCTTCTTATACCATTGACGAAATTAAACAATCTAAGAATAGAAGGCACAAGTTAAATAAAGAGGCTCTGAAAAGCCTGTTTTGCGCACTTGTATCTACTTCGGTTTTGAAAATCATGCAAAATAAGGTGAAAATCATAGTAAATAGTATCATATATCTTTATAATGATGTAGGTCAAGTTCAGTAGTCGGCTCTGTAGTTAAATTTAAAGCAGGTCATCCCTTTGTATTTAAATTAGTTTTCAAGTTGTGGCTATATGAAATTGTTTTCAATTTCCCATAGACTTATCTAGTAAGTCCCTATGTTATATTTTTAGCTATGGCGGTCATGTTGGTTGGATGGCTTGGTCATCGGATACATTTTGCAATTAAGATATCCTACTAAAAATTGGGGATTAGTTTCTATTTGGCACAGTAAATTATGTGGAAAAAACATTGTAAATGATTACAAAAATTTATACAAACATTGTGAAAAAAAAGACTTTCAACTCCTTACACTACAAACCATTAAAAGTCTGAAATGGCCTATATCTGTACTCGACTGTACTGATTTTTACTCGACCAGTCAGAATTGGTCTGAGATTTACTTGATAATACTCGACTGTAGTCTGAACCATACTTAACAGTCTGAATGTGTACTTGACCAGTACTTAAGCGTTTTATACGAGTCTGAACTGTACTCAACCTAGTCTGAACTGTACTCGACCTAGTCTGAACCATACTCGACCTAGTCTGAACCATACTCGACCTAGTCTGAACCATACTCGACCTAGTCTGAACCATACTCGACCAAGTTTTAACCAAACTAGACCTATTCTTTGTATCTATTAAATAAATTTTATCAATTTAGGAATTTTTTAAATGGAAATGAAATTTGAACAACAACTTGAAATTAAAAATGTATTCAATACAGTATTGAAATTAAAATTTCACAATAATCAATCATAATATAACTTCAACTCAATATTAATCAACACTTACATAATAATATATATCAACTTTTAAAATATAAATAAAACAAGCTGATCAAATAATCTAAAAAAAATTAATTGTGACTACTAGTAATATTTTCAATATTATTCAAATTTTATGAATATTTCGGAAGTGTTTTATGGTAACTGGACTATTTTCACCATTAACTTAAGCCTAGTATAGATTTATGTTGTCAGTTGACTTTAGTTTATAATGCAGTGAATGTTTTTTTTTTTATTAAGATATATATAAAATAGTATATAAAACAACTTAATAAATTTAAAAAAAAATTAGAGCTTAATTGTTTTGTTTTATTAAACCAAGAATTTAATATAATCATTATAATAGAATTCCCTAGCAATCCTTGATAACCTTTGTAAAAAAGGAAATGTATTCCAAAGTAACAGTAAATTGTTTTAAAAATTAATTCAAGTTTTTCTTTTGTCAAATTAACATGGCATACATAAAGCACTTTAATATGTTCTAATTAACTCAGTACAGGTGTGTTTTACAGGTAAAAAGAAAGCACTATTTTCATAAATTCGTGTATTATCTAGTACATACATGTATATTCGAAAGGCCTTGTTATTTAATATAAACAGGATGTTCCAATTTTAAATCAATGTTATTTAGAATTTAATACCTCTGACCAGGTGTGATCTTATTTATGAGTTTGCCCTAAGCAGAGGTTAAAACTTATATTTCACCACTAATCAGAAAAATAATTTTATTTATTTAATTAATTTTATCCCTTTTTGATATAAGTTATATATAATTTATTATTTTTTTTTTATCCTAAATATAATCAGAGATATATTTCTTTTATAAGGTTAAAATCTTTTATAAGTTTTGTTGGCTGTTGTTATATATGTCAGTTAAAAAGAAATTTATTTAAACAGTTAAAAAAGTAGAGGGTTTTCGGTCGAGTATGGTTCAGACTGGTCGAGTATTGTTCAGACCTTTGGTTAAGTATGGTTTAGACTGAAAAAATAGGTCGAGTTCATGTCAAGAATGGGTTAAGACTGTTTCAGACTGGTCGAGTAATAGTTCAGACTATGTTCAACGGCAAAGATAAGGGTCAAGTACGATTCAATACAATCAAGTATGGTTCAGACTGGGGTCGAGTAATGTCAAGTAAAAGTCAGACCAATTCAGACTGGTCGAGTAAAAATCAGTACAGTCGAGTACAGATATAGGCCATTTCAGACTTTAATGGTTTGTAGTGTTATGGGATCAATTGACACTTTTGATCATTTGACTTATTTGTAGATATTATTTTGCTAAACATTTGTGTGATGTTTACAGTTCATCTCTATCTATTTCAATATTCAAAATAATAACCCAAAGCTGCAAACTTCTTTAGAATTATAAATTCAGTGGCAGCGACCAAACAACAGATAGTCTGATGTGTCAGAAAATTTCAGGACATATAGATCAGGCCATGATGAACATTTTAAGCAGATCATACTTGCTTTAGTTTCAGAGATATAAACCCAAAACTGCATTTTGCTCTCATCTTTCGTTTTTACCCATGGTGGCCATCTTGGTTATGGGCGGGGTCACGGAAGCATTTTTAAACTAGATGCCCAGAGGATGATTAAGGTTCAGTTTGGTTTTATTTTGCCTAGAGGGGAAGACTTAAGTAAAAGTAAACGGACAACGACGACCGACGATGGACATCAAGTGATGAGAAAAGCTTTCTTTTAAACTTTTTGCTAGATAAGCTAAAAATATATCTCTTTAAGGATGTACTAAGGTGAGGTTTTGAAATTTGTGTCAAATGTTCGGACTCCTTGGTGTTTTTCCATACAATACAATGTAAAATATTTTGCCCCATAACACCCATTTATTTTTTCATATAAGACTTAATAGCTCATGAAAGGTAATTTACCAAAATTGACGAAGATTCTTAATTTTCTTTCTTTTGTTTTGAGACCTAATAATACCAATGCAAATATAAGGTAAAAGTCCGAGTCAGCCTTTTCCCGCCATATTTTAAATCTCAAATATCTCGAAAAGGAGGTCCATGACCTATCAATATTTTTAGCTTATTTTTATCCTTAATTGATGCTCTACCAGCTTATATTATCAATTTTAACTTCTTAATTTATTAATTTTCACCTAACCTCACCTAAGTACATCCTTAAGTATTTCTATGCTTTGAATTTCGAAAATCATAAATCGAGATTGTCAATGAATATTTATATAAGGAGGAGCGATTTGCTCTTACAAATATTGCGATTTCCTAATACAAAATCATTAATAGTTATCAAAGATACCAGGCTTATAATCTAATACGCCAGGCTAGCGTTTCGTTTACATACAACTCACCAGTGACGCTAAGATCAAAATATATCCAAGCACAATTTTCATATCAAATTGATATCATTTTTATCATTTCATATTTGCTAAAATAGCTACCGAATGGTCCTAAATTATTTTATGTCTACCTGTGCGAATTTCAAACGCGCAATTTTACACCAGTACTTAAAAACCTTCCATCCTTTATGGGTGGATTTTACATAGATAAATAAAATCGTATTATATAAGCAATATGAGGATGTTAATTTGATATTTGCCTTTTTTGTGCTTCTTCGTTACATTTGTTGTTTTTATAGTGATTAAGATAATAACACAATGTTGACTGCTGTACCCCTATTTTTGACATTTTTACCTATTGTGTCTGTTTGTTTTGATCACGCATCGTTGACAATATAATGGAATTTGATGCGACTGTCATACAAGTGAGAGGTTTAGGTAGCTATTAAACCAGGTTCAATCCACCATTTTCTACATAAGCAAATGCCTGTACCAAGTCCGGAATATGACAGTTGTTATTCATTTGTTTGATGTGTTTGAACTTTTGATTTTGACATTTGATTTGGGACTTTTTTTTTTGAATTTTCCTCGAGTTCACTTTTTTTTGTGTTTTTTCTTTTTCTTTTTATCCCAATGCGCTTCTGACACAAGAAAGATTTTGCTGTGCATGTTATTTGTACGCTCTTGTTTAACAGGAAAAAGATATACAGACTTATTAAGTAACTTTCTGTTTGTAGTCAAAGTAATTTGTTAAGATAGATATAGTTCTATTCAATTTCTCTCTTTGAACCACTTCTAATGTAATATACAAAAATCAATTAAAAGTGATTAAACAAGGCATAATTACGAAATATACTATTACTTGGTAAAATAAGTAAATTAAACATGGTCTGGACATAACTCGTTTTCTTGTTTCATACTTCTTCATATTTGATGTGGCCGTCCAACTGTTGTGAATCGACTATTACGAATATGTACGTGACTTCTATAGACTATACGTGCGTCTGGCGTACCAAATTATGAGTCTGGTAATTTGTTTTGGAATTTTTGCATCTACTTACTTTTTTATTTCAAAAACATCAAAATTGCATTTAAGTTCTTTCAATAAGCATAACATGTAGTGGAACTAGCATTAAAAATATATGATCAAACGGACTTTTCTCATCTCTCAGTGTGCCACGTACTGAACGTGTAAGCTGATTGTAATATATGCAGAAATAACCGATCAGCAGTCCCATGTTTCTGGTACCATATGTATCGTTAGTTACTGTTTACATGTTAAATTTGTTGTAATGATCATGCCCGTGTTTTAGATATTATTCAAAGGAAAGAGGAATGCCGGTCATGCAGACAAAAAATCATCAGAAATTGGAAAAATGTGAAGAAGTATGTGTATCCTGTTGACTTGCTTGAACAACTTTGTAAAAGAAATTTACTTAAACGAGAAAACTTTGAGGATCTTAATAGGATGGACAGGTCCCTAGCACTAGACAAAGTATTAACATCTAGTTACAGAAACATTTTCACAAAGAAACAGTTTGATATATTGAAAGCAGCTGTACAGGATGTAAATTCTGGTGCTAATATTGAATGGGATGCCAGCATTGATGACACCTGTACAGTGCCTTATGAAGATATCAACATTCCTGGTACGTTTTGACTGTTAATATGTCAGAGCTGTTGAAAGACAAAGTTTCGAGTTTTTAGTCGAACAATATGCTACCTTTTATTATTTTATTTTTAGGGAGCCCGTTTTAACTCTGTTTAATTATTTGTTTATTTGGAAAAAAATATATTAACATTAGGCAAGTAGTCAAGCATTGTCATGATTGTTAATAAATGAACGTGAATTTTTGAAAATATGTTCTGAATCTGACTACTAGTCCGATTATAAATAGGAGTATGACAGTTTGTTTGTCCAACATTTATAAAATACTCCAAACTCAAAATTCTATTTTATTTGTAGTTATATATATATATAAAAAAAACATTGTCAGAAAAAAATAAAAAAACGAAAATACTGAACTTCGAGGAAAATTCAAAACGGAAAGTCCCTAATTAAATGAAAAAATCAAAAGAACAAACACATCAAATGAATGGATAACAACTGTCATATTCCTGACTTGGTACAGGAACCCTAATTTCTGAAATGATTTCCTTGTTTTTGTTACAGAATATGTTGTCTCATCAAACGATGGATTCAAACGAACGTTAACACGAACTGTAAAGGGAAAGGTTGCAATCGACATCAAGGATGATTTTCTCGTTCACTCAATTATAACAATTGATGAACATGAAAAAGTATCCAACGATCTTAGAGAACGTACAGTGTCTGATACTTTTATACAGATGATTTTCGACAAATCTAATACGCGTTCATTAGATTGTATGGCACATAGTTTACAACAATTCAACGAGAAACAGAAAATAAAGCAAAGTAATATTAAGTCTCTGGTGGATATGTTACTTGGAACAAGCAAACCACCAGGTAAAGTGATAGTTAGCAGTATATGTTATTCGGAGTTACAAAGCAAAATGATTGATAAGATTGTATTATCAAATATTTCATACATTGACTAGTGTTAATACGGAAGTTAATTTCAACTCAGTAATTTGATTACAGAATAAACTATGCAGATTGTTTTGCATATTTCGAAATGAAAATATGACCGGTTATGTACATGTATACATGACAATCGCACGATAACTTCATTTTGTCTTTTGTGTTTGTCTTTCTATTTGATATAGTGATATACTTTTGTTGGTGACAATTAAATACCTTTCAAATTACAGACGTATCAGGTAAAAGAAGCTCAATAGAAATGGTAAAGTGCAGCTTTAATCAAACAATAGAAGGTGAGTAATAGCATTTATAAAAAGTAAAATCACAAAAATACTGAACTCAGGGGAAAATCAAATATGAAAGTCCATAATCACATGGCAAAATAAAATGACAAAACACATCAAAAACGAATGGACAACAACTGTCATATTCCTGACTTAGAACAGGCATTTTCAAATGGAGAAAATGGTGGATTAAACCTGGTTTTATAGCGCTAAACCTCTCACTTTGTACGACAGTCTCACCAAATTACGTTATATTTACGTTATCCTTCCTCTTGTAAAGTTTTTCTTACATCCTACAAAACAGAATAACTTGATATTTGGTCAGTAGCTTGACAGTCATGAGTGGTACTGCGTGAGCACTGTTTTGATTGGCCAGACATCTACTTTCTGTTTGCAGATACTTTGACATTAGAAAAAGCTTGAACGAGCATTTCAATATTAGTAACACTGAATTACTTCTAAACATAATGTCTTAATATTTAGTAAACATCCTAACAGTGGGTAGTTAGAAGGGTTTTATAAGTTGCCTTGCACCCACTTTCTGTTCGCCAATACTTTGATTTTTTTTCAATTTGACTTTATACATGAGCTTCTATGGAAGAGTAAAAAGAAGCTAGCATTATTATTAAACTTTGTGTCACACTATACAGAGGATTTTCTATTACTAACTAAAGAAATCAAAATTTGGTGACTATGTTGAACGTATCTATCCCATCGACCTGGAGGAAAAAAGGATACAACAGATATAGGAAAGTCTGCCTCACATCTTCTTTTACATCTAGCAATTGGCAATAATGGTCGATTGAAAACAAAACTTCACGATAAAAGCAATGACTTCAGCATCCCAATTGTGAACTTTTCATTTCTATTTAGCAACATTACAGCAGCACCTGCATATTGATTATGCAATTGATACGTTGTATCAGGTCTGGAATTTTGTAACATCATTTCTTTGATAGAGGATTGCTATTCCAAATGGTGAAGTTGAAATCATTCCTTCATAAATTTTACAGACGCCATCACGTGTTGGTTGACTTTTATGGAATATCTGTTTCAAAGATGACAACTGCTATGTTCCAATTATTGTACCCAAATACTGTCCATTTTTCATCGAATGTAACCTTCGGAACTTAATCACCTGGTCTGTACTGGCATGCGCAGCACGACGGATGCCACATATGGAGCAAGATCTGATTACCCTTCCTGAGCACATGGGATGTTTAGTGGGGTTTTGATTTCTATTTTTTCATACCGTTATTTGTCTTTTCGTCGGTTTCTTTTTATGCCAAGGCGTTGTCAGTATGTTTTCAACTTATTATATACAAATTAGATGTGGTTTGATTGCCAATGAGACAACTCCCCCCCCAAAAAGATCAAATAAAACAAAATCAACAACCATAGGTCACTGATCGGTCGTCAACATTTTGCAAAGCCTATACCTCATAGTCAGCTAATAAATTGCCCCGAAATAATAAATGTAAAATAATTCAAACAAGAAAACTAACAGCCTGATAAATGTTCAAAATAATTAACGAAAAACAAATATGATATACAGCAACAAACGACAACCACTGAATTACAGGCTCCTGTCTTGGGACAGGGACATACGGAATGTGGCGGGGTTAAACATGTTAGCGATCACCCACCCTTTATATCTTTTGTCTCTATCTTAAATGAATCTAAAATATATCATTACACTTTCCTCAAGTACAACTAAACAGAATGACTACAGTTCAGAGTTTGGCATTGACTACTCATCAATTTTTCATTGGATTTGGAATTGTTATATTCGAACGTCACTGATGTAGACGAAACTTATGTCTGGCGTACAAATATATAAGCCTAGAATCTTTGATAAGTTTTTTTAAAGTTGGCTTTTCTGATATGTCTTACCTACATCTTGTTTTCCCCTTGCGATACTTTAAATCACGAATGATGTGTGTGTGTGTTTAGCACGACAAGAAGTGCATTCTTAACTTGATAACCTCTGTTTTTTTCAGGAACTTAATTATGTAAATGTTTTTTTATGTTTTTAAATGCTAGACATAAACAATGTGCAGAAGGAGAAAATATATCAGTTTCAAATTATAAATGATAAATGAAATCGTGATTGAAGATATTTTATAAGGGTTCTATGAAGGCGAAGGATATTTTAGAAATTATTTTATTCTTTCAATATTATGTTTTTTTTTACGGTAACATATGAGTGTTTAGTGCTTTGGCTACGCATCGCATTTAAGACTGCATTTACGAGCGTCCTATCCACAAAAACGGCAACAAATTATAAACGGTTCTGTTGAAGGTTAACTCAGAAAAGCATTTCTAACTCACCAATTTTATATAGGGTTTTTTTATTTACCGAACAATAGTATGTAACCTTCGATATATATCTGTTTACAGCATCTGCTGATCTTATGGTAAAACTGAACCTTACTAATGACAATCAACAAGACCAGTCTACTTTCAATGATAAAGTTGTACAAAATGTTGAAAACATAACGCAAGACATGATGAAAGTTCTTCGCAGTTATCCAACAGGAGCAGACAAAGGATCTGTTATCATATTTTTGAAATCACTAGAAAAGGATCTTGCTAAAAGACTTCAGCGAAGTCTTATCGATGGCAGTTTCGTTGAATTGTTAGACAAATTGTTCAATGATAAGGCAATAAAAACATCATTGTCTAAAGGAAATTACAAGTTAGAAGTTACAATAGAACCTTACGAAGGAGCAGTATTCCAAGGTATGAGTACGTAGTAAAATTTACTAGTTATACAGCGAGAACTCTCATCATTGTTTATACCCATTATAAATTATACTTTGATGAAACCAATTCGTTTTTAATGATTTAAGTAACAAAAGTATAATTATACTTTGTTGGATAATTAAAGATTTGGTAATATAATTATGTTAAGGAAATGTCAAAATCGATATCAAATGAATGTAATTTGACTCACGAATAATTTTCTAGTTTCATTTATTTTAGATTTGATATTAAGCTAATAACAATACGTTTTTGATAAGATCTATGTACCGTTTATTCTTTTTTTATTGTACATTTATAGATGAATCTGAATGTTTGACTGAAAATGAAAAACGTCCATCGCCAAGCCTTATATCTGTTAACAGATCCTTTTTGATCGACCAGATAAATGTTATTGCATTAATGCAAGCTTTTGATAGTACCAACACAGAGACTATTGCGAAATTTGAAAAGGCTGGAATTTATAAAGCAACTGAAATCACAAAACAGTCGGAGATATTTCTTGATGTTGTTGAGAAAGAAGGGCTTCAAGAGACATTTTGTAATATTCTGCATGAAAAAGAAATGACATATGTTCTTAACAGACTTCAAACGTATCAGAAAGTGTGTTCTGCAGGTATTCATTTTCGTTTTGATATATAAACATCTGCAATTTAGTTTAGTCTTTCTTCGTTTCAAATTCACAATTACCGTGTAATTATACAATGTACTTTAAAAATACTAAATGTAAGGACTTGAATTTTGAGTGATGCTATGTTTTAATATCAATTACGTTTAAGTTGTTTTAGTCCAAAATTAAATAATAGATACCAAAAGTTACTGTAGAGACATGAGATAAAATTAAAAGGAACAGTTTATATGTCAAATGTTTTATTTTTTCAGATTATACCAATTTGCGGAAAAATATCATTCACAAATTTGAAAAACTTGTAAAGGATTTAGATATTGATGACATGAGGGAGGCATTTGTTGAAAGAAAAGTATTTGATATCCATACGTTTGATAGATTGGAAAAGCAATTTGAAGAAAACAGGGAACAAGCAACAGCAGCACTTCTCATTAAAATATTGAAAGCAGGACATGAAGCTGTAGTGACTTTGGTAGATGTTTTATACATGAACGCCATTGATTCATTGGCCAATGAGTTACTTGCGCCGTTTCCTTTGATACCTTTTGATGAAGAAGGTGAACCTTACATAATACTCAATTATATAACGCTGTAATTTAGAGATTATATATAACAAATGGGAATCAAGATAAAATAAAGCATTGAAGAACACATTCCTGATGATTAAATGTATCAGTGCTTTATGGTTGTAAATACGATTATTTTGTAATGATTTAAAATTCTATTTTTAACTCTATATAAAGAATACAGTTTATATAGTAAAAGAAAGGCAGAAAATACCAAACACCAAGGGAAAATTCAAAGCCAAAGACAAACTGACAACGCCATAGTAAATACAAAAACAAATACAACAGGACAACACCAGTCTGTAACACACAACAGTGGAAACAGAAAACAAAGCAAACCTAACCATACAAACAGCAAAAATAGTTATATATACATGTCAACATAAAATCTTTAAGAATATTCTTAGGAATTTTCGAACAAATAAAACTACCCGAAACTGGATTTTTTTTACATTTAACTTTATGTTTCCATATACGAAATTGAATTTGACCCTAACGTTTAGTAAGCTAAGATAATATTGAAAATACACACAAACGATTCTTAAAATAAAACTATGGGGAAAAGCATTTAAATGCCAGCAACATGCGTAATGTATATGATAATGAAACTGTAAGGAATAGCGTACTTCAATGTAGTATAAATAAAAAGAGATGCACAATTTATGTCGACCATACCACTATCATAAAATGCAATATAAATCAAAACACAACTACAGGTTAATTAAACCTTGATAATAAATATAATCGAAGAACGCTCGATTTGTTTTTTGAATCAAGATAAGTTTAGCTATCTCATTTACTTGCCCTGTATCACTATCTTATTATTTAGATCAATGAACAAAATACAGTGACTTATTTAACTTTTGTACCTTATTCTAACGTAATTCTGACCATAACTAAGTTCGCTACTATATAACAGTTACAACAATATCTAGAAATTTTCAAATTATTAATGAATCACATGTCATTCTATGGAAGCAAAATTCAATTTTATTACAATACGCTTGTGTAAATAAGATACAAATGTATAATAATCGTGATCAGTATTTACTTATGTTGGTCTGTATTCAAAATTCATTCTTCTATAGAATTTTACGTTATTTTCTTTAGATGCTGAAATGGAACTAAGAGAATCAGAAGGCTTGTTGTTTGAGGGAACTTTTCGAGTAATTGTAGAAAAAGGTATGACGAATAACCTTTGAAAGCTGTATATGTCTGAATAATTAGTTTATGCCAACGGTATAACGTTCTCTTGAAAAAAGAACCGTTGGTGATTTGTTGAACACAGACTGCATTCACATTGGGGACACCGGCTTTGGTACTGGCATTATTTTTGAATGATACATGCAATTGTAAACTGTCAGTAATAATCTATATCAATGCCATTGTTCGTAAAAAATTAAGATATCAAGATAACAACAATAAGTCTTCAACAAAGCGTGTTTGTCTGATTTGTGCATTCTTATAGGTTCTAAGGAGTCGAGACATTTTTGTATTTGTCTACGGAAGCGTATTAGCGCCACACAACTTTATTTTTATTATTATTTCCTATGTCTGTGTTATAACGCAAACCTATAACGCAAACATTTGTTTTATCTTATTTCTTATTTAAGATTCAGAGGATTAGCAGTTATTATTGTTGGGTTCGTGTTGCACAGTCTAGTTTTTTGTGGGTTTCGTGTTACACACTTTTAGTTTTCTGTGTTGTGTATGTGTGGACTGTCGTCGTTTTTTTAAAGTTTAATTGTCCCTTTGGTATCTCCCTCCCGTATAGTATCTTAGAATAAAGAACATTTTAAAAATGATATACATTAGCGTGGCTTCGGCTATTTGTTTTTATCGTTTTTTCTGTTAAATATATTTATGTCATAAATAATTACTTGCCGTAACTTTAGGGAGAAACTATTTTATTTCTATTTGGTTGAGGGGGATAATGTAAGTCCTATAATATAAGCCTTCTTGTGTTCAAATCGTCTTCGTTCGACGTTTTTTTTTTATCGAATATAAATGGAGGAGGCTGCATACATTAAAATTTATACTCCTGTGTTATTATTGCAAAGAAAAAGCTTGAATATTTAGAACTTATTTTTGACAAATAACGAGTAGAATAATAGATATAAGAAGATGTTGTATGAATGGCAATGAGACAACTCTCCATCCAAGTCATAATTTCTAAAATCTAATCATTTAATATGGGTCTTCAACACGGAGCCTTAGCTAGCACCTAATAGCAACCTATACTGGGCTCAAAAAATATATACATGATAATACATGTATATATATATTACAAATAACATTGAATAAAATGAAGTAATATTGAAGAATATAAAAAATCATCAACCCTGCTAAACCAGCTAAAATAGACAAATATAAAAAAAAATCCAAAGTAAGCTCTCGTTTGAGGATTGTGTGAAGTTGATTAGATTCAAACAAGCTACTCTTTGGCAATACATGTATAGAATGAAGATGTTTTATTAATACAATTATGTATTCTCCATTCAAATTTCTACTCAAGCATCTTAAAATACTTCACCATATATTTATTAATAATCCATTTTGAAGCAGAAAAATCATTTTGTCTATTTGACTTGGGAGTTTCACAATTTCAATTAAAATATGCCTATACTAAATCTATTTTCTTGTTAAATTATATACTTTTCTGATGCACAAATCATTCTTAATTTATGTACAATTGCACTTTAAGTATTTACTTATTGCATATTTATTATAAAGATTTGGCCTTGTATTTATGTTCTTTTCTTATTTACTAGTAAATCACAACCGAAATTAATGACAGACGGACAGAGATACAAAACTTGAATGAATAATTGAAATCAAGATGTTTGCGTTATAGGTTTGCGTTTTAACGCAAAGATAGCTGAAATAAAACTAAAAAAAATGTGTGGCGCTAATACGCTTCCGTATTTGTCTTTGTAATGTTTAGAGTTCTTTTTATCTTCATCACAAATAAAAACTTACAAATGCCAACATTATACACCTTCATTCACAATTTGTTTTATGGTATATTGACACATGAATACAACGTAATTTTACATGAACGACAAGGTGATAGCAGCACAACAATTCAAAGCAACCAAAAGTTGTCAATGCTCGGTCATCGACAATAAATAGATATAGACGCTATGCAAAATCTGCCATTAAAGAACCCAAATGACTCAACATCTGTACAATGTATCAAGGTACAAAACATATAAACCAACATCTGAAAGCAGCATTCTGACAAATTGCCTGTTTTAATCTCGATCAATAGCAGTATAAATATTAAACTAAAGAGCACACCTAATTCAACAATATCTAAATAGAATTTAATAGAAAAAGTAATAAAATACCAAGCGAGCAATCATAACCAATAGGTCAAAGACAATAAGCAAAAAAAAAAAACCCAATCATACTTATTTTAGGGCATTACAACAATTTTGAATAAAAATCCAAATTCACCAAAATAGTAAATGCACGTAGTTCATCTACATGTAGTACAATTTGATCGAACCTGTTGATACAATTGTATGCCGTACTTACAGATTGAAATGTTATCCATGATCGAAAGACATCCAGAACAAATTCTTACAAATTGATGCGACAGACATACGAATTATGCTTGTTTGTAAGAAAAGCTAACTGGTTAACTAAAGACTCGTCTTATTGGCATGAAACAAAACACAAACCTCAATATATACACAAAGCAACGATCTCAACTAAAAGTATGCTCAGTTATTGATTACTAATTCAAAGCCAATTAAAAAAAAATAATAATGTTTTTCAAGACTTTGTTTATTTTACTGATCTTTCTAAATATTTTTATTTAGATATAGATAAATGTGCTATGGACAAGAAAAGAGCAGTAGAGGAGACCTGTTCCAAATGTCTGAAATATGAGGAATTCTATGCGAATGAATTGTTGGAAAGAGAAAAAGCCAACACAAAACTCTATGACAAAATATTGGTTCAACAAGAATATAAACGATTCCTAAAGTACACAAAGAAAAAAAATATAGATATTTCAGAAGGTCTGTAGAATATAACACAAATATTAAGCATATTATCTTTGTCTATCTAGATAATTGCGAATGAATTTTGAGAGAGGAATATTGCTACTCATATTTGAAGTCAGGGCACACATGGGGTCCCACTTACCCTGCATTTGCATGCCAAAGTCAATATGTCGATTTTTCTTTTATTATTGTGTCTTTTTTTAATTTTTGACAAAGGTTGATACCGTAATCCCTATAGTAAACCAAACCCCGACAGCTCATTGACTATGTATATCATGTTCTTTCAGATAATGGTTTAATTTTATAGGTTTCTAAATACTTGTGTCCTGTAGTATCGTTTTGATAGGGTAGCTCGTACATAAAAGAACTATATAGAGAAGGACTAACCACTGAATCCGTGCATGCTTGCATTGGTTTTAGGAGTTTTGAATGACAAGCATGTTTTGTTGTTAAAAGGTACAATTTTAAACAATTCCTCAATAATCATAAATAATAAGGTTGAAAAAAAAAAGAATTATTGTTGTAACAATAAATTTAAACAGCTGTCAATTTATGTAGTAAATTATATTTATTCAATTAACAGAAAGATTTAATCCAACCATTCAGAAGGAAAGAGAACACTTTTATCGCCACTCAACAGCTGTAATTGATCTCAGTAAAGAAGCATTAGTGATGTTGTTGAAATATGAACTGTCCAAAAACGGTGTCAAATTTGTAGACTTTCTGGCAAAGAACCGACATCATTTTTATCACTGTGTTTATACATCTTGCTGTCGTTGCCAATATTACATACCAGAAACATTGAAAGACTTGCCTGTATCTGTTGAGCATTTGGAAATTATACTAAATAGCAAAGGCACAAAACTGAAAGAACATCGACATGGAGTCTTCCCACAGTTGTGTTGTTGCCCAATCAATAGCAATTTAACAATTGACCAGCTTGACTATGTGCTACTGAAACTTATGTTGACAAGTCTCCAATTACAATTTTATGTTCAACAAGCTGTTGATACAATTGAAACGTGCAGAAATGAATCATTTTACAAGGCTGATTCTGCAAGACTAGAATATGTTAAGTATCTAGAGTTTAAAACAGAATTTCAAGATGCTATCCTAACTGTGTGTCGTTATTGCAACACGGAGAAAGAAATTGTAGGAAAGATGAAGGCCATAATGTTGAGACCACTGGATATGACTTCCTTGTATAGACGTCAACAGAAGATTCTCGATGCAGTCGAGGAGGTATATGTTTGTCGATTATGAAATAAAACATGCCTATTATTAGTAAAAAAACAGAAGTTGAATATTTTCAAATATGTTGATTTTGTTTCCTCGAAATCTTCTTTGGCGACGATTAATGAAGAAGTCCTGCTGCTCCTCTCGGTTATTGCTATGGCAAAACACCAATATTGTGTCGGTCCTTTGCAAAGTTTTGCGGTCAAATCGGACCACCGCTTTTCAAGAAATCCGTTGTTAAATGTAAATTTACCGAAAATAACGCGTCAATCATATCATTTTTGTCAATAATGTTACGTTTTTTTTAAAAACACTTGCTTTATAAAGTTGTAATTCAAAATTGTTTAAAATGACACGAGGCATCAACTCCAGAACTTTTAAATATATATGTGAATCCAAGTATTCTCAACGGCATGGCATACATTCGCCGATTCTTTTTAAATGTTCCGGATCATATGAGTATTTGGACCATACGCGTATGGTCATGACCATATAGGTATATACTCATATGGTCAGACAGTACGCGTATGGTCGGCGTAATTAACAGGTTTATAATACTTAGCTCTCCATATAATCCTTGTAGTTGTCACGTCATTAAAAAGACACTACCAAAAGTCATTTTATTATGAGAGATCTACTAAAATTCAATAATAACAAGATTAACAAAATAAAATAAGCTATAATCACATTTTTTCCCATTACCGATATGTTATTACGAACGAATGAATGGCAAAATGTCGACCTGAGAAGATAACTACCAAAAATATATTAATAAACTGTTACACAAGAAGTCAACTCTTTTACTATTAAACTGACGTAAAAGTCGACAGGATAAAGATTCTAATAATTTGCTTACTTTTGAAACTTTATATAATTAGCATTATCAGTGCTCTTAGGTCCGAGACCACAATTATTTCGTAGGGCATTTCTTTTAGAAGATAAATGAAAATTAAAAAAATCCCACCTGCGCTTTCTCAATGAAATTTTTACAGTGTGTTGTACTACTTTTGGGACAAATTATATCAAAATTATAGATAACTTCATCGGCTCTAACTCAAAATATGGACAATTTTATGTTTAGGGCGTCTTGAAATCTTTTGACAGCTTCCGAAGTGCTAATTTTCAACCTTTTTCAGCTGGACCAAATCACTACTTTCCTTTAAAATTCTGAACTCAATTTTTTTTCAGTGTAATTTCACCCCCCTTCTTGCAATTTGAGGTACTAAACATGGAGAAATAAATTTGAAAGGGGTATAAAAATTAATGGCAAGTAACCCACTGTCAACACTAGGGCTATATTTGTGAACAAGGGACGACAATTGTGGTCTCGGACCAATATTCAGAATTTTTATACTTATACTTGTTTTTGTTTTAAAAAAATGAATGATGTCACCGACAAGGACCCTTGTTTCATTTTTAAAGTTGTCTGGTGATATGATGTACTTCAGTCTTGTTACGATATTTGAGATCTAGAGCTTTTTAAAAACACCGTAGACACATCGGAATGGCACAGGACCCAAGAAAAGCTATGGTACCGTGTGAAAGTAAATGTCACCCTATGCAAACATGCAAGAATACAATTAGCGATGAAAAATAACGTTGGCATCAATATTCAATGTTATTTGAATTGTAAATAATACAATTGCATGTAGCATTCATTGTTTTTTTATAAAGTTTTCTAATGCATATTATTGAAAAAATACCTATACGGTCAAAATACTCACATGGTCCGGCCCGTTAATAACCAAACGAGTATATACTCATATGGTCCGACCATACGCGTCCGGAACATAAACATTTCATCGTCAGTGTCAACATTAAAAAAATGCAAAAAACATCAAATATCATTATGACTTTGAAAACACCGTTGAAAATATACGAATCTTCTAAATAAATGACAAACTCAGATATACAAAGTTAACTAATTTTAATGTAAAGTTTCCTTTTACAAAATTTGACTTTTTCAGATAACAGATGAATTGATCCGAAAGCAAGTAGAAGACAAAGTGGGAGTGATTGAATTCAAATCATCACTTCCAGAAGAAGAGTGTAGACAATTTTGCGGAAAATATTTTGAACAAAAGAAAGATGAATTGATTTCTTTCCACCGTCAATTAGAAAAAGATAAACCTCGTTGGTGGGGTAAAAGATACTTTCATCGTAAAAGCAAGGGAGGACCTAGACAATCAACTAAAACATAGGAGAGCATTCATTCTGATGTTGATTTTTACTATTTGTGTAAAGAACAATTTACTAGACAATATATTTGATTAATGAATTTAAACGATATTTTGTTTAAACATTCAAATGAATTCAGGTATTGATTATTTATATTGTTATATACTGGGGCCTTATTTACACTCAATCTTAGACCATGTTCACATTGACTTAAACTCGGTGTTGTGTAAGTGTAACTCACACGTAAACTAAACACAATTACATCCCAGCTCCTTTGTTCTACCAGGGGTGATCTGAGTCGGATCATCCCTACCAGATCACCCCAGCTTGAGTTTCTTTGTTTTGAAACATTTTGGCGGGAATGCCTAATCCACAATAAAACTTAGATTTATTTAAAAAAGACACACTTTTAAAATTTATATAGAAAAATCAAGTCCATGCTGGTATTCGAACTCAAGACCTTTGGTATATCAACCCACGACACATATCCCTACACCAGGACGACCGGATACCAATTCTCAGTAATTTAACATACTTAAAGAAAGCAAGATATTTTCATAAGTGGGGAGAGTTGGCGGACCTTTATTCAGCGGGATTTTGACCCTTTTCATAAATAAGGCAAGTTGTCAGACTGATTGTTCAATGAGATTTTACCCTTTTTCATAAGTGGGGCAAGTTGGTAAACAAGAGTTGGCGATTTTTAAGAAAGTGGCGATTTAGTGTGGGCCGATTGGACAGTGGGGCGAGTTGACATGGTTTAATATTTCAGCATGGTGTTCGGGGGTCATAAAGGTATATATTATTGTGTGACGTTCTAACTAGATTTTCTGAATTGTAAATGTTTTTTTACTAATCTAAAACACATGGGATGTAAAAAAAGTTATCCCACTCGGACTTGGTGTGTCAGTGTTAGATCACCCTCTGGCCTCCGGCTATCGGGGTGATCTTACACTTACACACGGCGTCCTCATGGGATACCTATTACTTACGTTCCCATTGATAACCCTCAATGTTTACATGTAGTTTAAATCATATTTTGTCTACACGCAGTCGATAGTCAATGTAGGCCTTGTGTAGGTTAAGTATATACAAAACAAGGTGAATTTTACCAAGTATATTTAAGCAAGGAACAATTTTGAATAAATATATATGATATATATTTTTTTATAATTTTTTTTTACGTAGCTTTATTAACCCCTTATCAAGACTCAAAGCATCAGCATTGCCGAACACATAGTTCTTTGAAAAGATGTTTCCGAATCTACTGGACGTACACAGAAATATTTGTCACTGGTCTTTACTCAATCAACAGTTCACTCATAAATGCATTACTAAAAAAAGTGTGAGATAAATTTTATTGTTCGTCTAGTGTCTCAGATCCATTAAAATACACTTAGAAAAATAAAAAAACAACATTATCCCCTCCCTTTGCCAAATACTCCTTGGAGAAGAAATACCATTTGAAACAAACAGAAAAGATAGAAATGAAGTGATCATTAACATCTAAATCCTTTTTCTTCATCTGTAAGCAAGCTGCTGCAGCACCTGCAGCCTACGTTTTCCAATACGTAATCGAGACATCTTTACTATCTTCAAAATACTGCAAATCATCAAAATGGCTTTCATAAAGGAGCAACCACTTAACTTTCAAGGGGGAAGGAAGGGGGGGGGGGGGGTATTTTTTTTCTGTGTCCGAATTTTTTTTTGCGCGAACGTTTTCTTCACCTTTTTTAATACTAGCAATTACACAATTGTTTTAATATTTCACAGTATGATATATGGGGAAAATCTGGATTCAGAATATAATTTGTTATCATCTGTATGACCAGAATATTTGTTTTTATTATCTGTATGACCAGATTTTTTTTTTATCGAATTGGGAATCAGAAATTTTTTTAAGAAAAAATCCCCCTACTATTTTTTAAAGTCAAATGGTCGTTCCCTAACTGCCAGAAAAGTTGTTCGAAAAATTTGCATTCGGTTCTACGTGATGCACATTTTAATGACATATATGATATAGTTTATAGGTGTGAACAAATCTTATGTACAGGTAATTAAACAAGGTGCATGTATAGATGTGAACAAAATTAATGTGAAACCAGTGTACATTACATTTTATTATTTGTAAACATGTTTACTGTACATGGCGTTTGGTGTGAACACGGCCTTAGATAATTACATTGCATGTATGTTTCATTCTATATAATGCAGTTCATTTGTAACGATAATTTTCATTGGACGTTGACAATTAATTTGAAGGGTTAGATTCCACGTTCTACCAATCCGCAACTAAGAAAGCCGACATTTTGATTTCGATTTTTTGGGGAATGTAATTTCTTAAAAAAAAATCCAAGAAAGTCACACTTGTAGCCTGAAATTCTTATTTTGTCAATATTGAAACCATTCTGAAGTGTACGCAAAGTATAAATACGTCTAGGGTTGTAAAAGCGTTGACCCGCGCTTCAATCAAAATGTACTTCGGTTAACGCTTTTACATCCCAATAAATGACAACAAGAAGCATTCAATTCGTAAATGTATGAATGAAAAATACCATTTTTAACAAATTTTGGTTTCAAAATGTGCAAATTAAGCGTCGAATACAGCTAAGCCGTCTGTCTTCTACTATTCGATTATAAATAAAGCTTTTGAACTTAGATGTTTTTTAACTATTGTATTGGAATCAAATATGTCGGTTACTGAGGATTTTTTTTATCCCAGGCATAGATTACCTTAGCCGTATTTGGCACAACGTTTTGGGATTTTGGATCCTCAATGCTTTTCAACTTTGTACTTGTTTGGCTTTATAAATATTTTGATATGAGCGTCACTGATGAGTCTTATGAAGACGAAACGCGCGTCTGGCGTACTAAATTATAATCCTGGTACCTTTGATAACTATTTACTTATTATTAAGTATTCAGTGTAGTGTTGAATGACATGTTGTTTGTGTTTCTCTCTCTTTCTTTGACATTAGTGCATGTACATCATAAAAAAGGAAATATAGTATAATCGCCAATGAAGCATCTATCAACCAAAGCTCAAATGGAAGTTAAGTTCTGGGGATCCCTCAAACCTACAGAAAAACATTTGTACCATACGATGTTTTTCAACCTCCTCCTTTAAAAAAGCAACAGAAATTGAAACCGACGAACAAAAATACTGTCATTGTTGCTATGTAATCACTAAATCGTTTCTTAAGTTATATAAATATAAAGAGATGTGGTATAATTGCATATGAGGCAACTATATATTCACCAAAGTTCAAATGAAGTCGATGGTAGCATTTATATACAATCGTGCAACCTTTAACTGCGAGAAAAACCCATACCGCATTGTATGCTATGAAAGGACCCGGCTGAAAAATATAAAACAACTCAATTGAGAAAGCTAACTGCATAATTTATAACAAAAAATACCATTTACCAAAAACAAAACATGACAGACATTAATTAACATACGTACACATATGAGAGTACTCGCATTTACTGACGGCTAGTTCAAAAGCCAATAACAACCAATAAAAGATAATGTATCTAAGCATAAAATATCAATCAGTACATATCCAGCATTAAATGGATTTAGTGTGAAAACGTCATTAAAAATCGGAGTAAAACATGACCCTATGCAATGCCAAGGTAATGTATCGACATGTTGTAGAGCCACGAATGTTGCATATGTATATACACAAAAATATTAAGTTTGATTTTAATTAACTAGCAACAAGGTCATCTTTTTTTATAACATCATAAACAATACCCAAAGAGTATAATGTGTTGAATTAGTAACCTTTTAGAATACGTTTCTTTAAAGCATCTATAAATGTATCCGGATCGTATGTTTATTTGATTAAAAAACATTTCTAAACTCTAAACAGGTGTTTTGCGCTGTTGGTTTTCTGTCTTATCTACGCAAACAAAGGACCACATATACATTGTCTGTATTCGAATTTCTAAGATGACTGCCTTTGAAAAATTAACAATCTACATATGGCTGATCAACCTTTATATTTGAAAGCACAGAAATGTTTTAAATCAATCTTTGGCGAAACAAAAGATGAATTTATATTTGAAATTTCTTAGTTCGACTACTCATGATTTCACACTAAATTAAACGTCTTTTGTGATTTGAGTTGTTTATTGGTTTACAAGTCCTATCAGATGTGAACAGCTAGACTGACATGTTTTGTATGGCTTTGACCACTAGAAAATCACCAAGACTAACTAAGTATGTACATTATGACACATTGACTATTTTATCTTCCGTAAACCCTTCCAAAGCACCTTTAGTCACCCATTTTTTGGTGGGGTTTGCGTTGTTCGGTAATTAGTTGTTTTGTAGGGTATTATAAATTGTTTGTTTTTTGTCGTTGTCATTGGTGTGATCTGTTTTTGTTTTATTGTTTTGGGATGACCTTTAAGTAGTATCGGCTGCTTCTTTTTTTATTGAAGCAGATCCAAGGGCATAATATTTAAAAAAATAATTGTAATAAACTTAATTTATTTTACCTAAATAAAAACAAATTAAACGCTCCTATTTTTTTATCTAGTTTTCTTCTTTCTTGTTTAGAAAAACAGTTTTCATATTGCTCCACCTATTCTTCAAATACCGGGAAATTTAATAAAAGCAAAAGGAATTTCTAAATATCATTGATCAATATGATGATAATTGGTTGAGTTTTGTTTCCTTAACGTCCATAATATTTCATCATATTCAACCAAGAACATAATTATCAACAATTTATCAAATATGCAAGTTTTGTATAGTTTCGAGCCTGGGGATTACGACTGCAACTAGAAAATAATAGTGTGATCGATCGGGACAGAATATTTGCCTGCAGACAAGCCAAATACAGACCCCCTAAAAGCTTGTTGTTTTAGTTGTTCTTTTGACTGACTAGAACGAGACGTCGAACCCTTCTGGTCGGGACGTGATCTTGAATCTATAAATCCTGCATAAAAAGATAACAACCAACTTTAGCATTGGCTTACGTTTGTGAATGGTAAAAGTCCTAGGATGAGCATACAAGTATTTTTAAGCCCGAGTAAATCCTTTTTTAAAATGTTTTTGAAGTCTGTTGTGATTGAAAATTGCACTAAACCTGCAAAATTCACAGTAATCTGGTCTTTAAAATTAGTATCATAAAAATATATCAACCAATCTTAATAGTTTATAGTAGTTATCGTTTGCAGATAAATATCAAAATTTGTTCAATTTTAACAAAATTTTGAATATACTTTTAAATAAAATTGAAATTGGAAATGGAGAATATGTCAAAGAGACAACAACCCGACCAAAGAGAAAACATCAGCCGAAGGTCACCAATGGGTCTTTAACGAAGCGAGAAAATCACGTCTCGGAGGTGGTCCTCAACTGCCCCCAAATAAAATTGTGTATCAGTTCAGCGAAAATGTACGTCACACTAAACTATATAAATAAACCAAATTGAAAAAAAAACATACAAGACTAACAAAGGACAGGCGCTTATTAACTTTATTAAGCTTTCTAGAATATAGTTAAGTTCAATTAATTAGAATTGAAGACAAAATGGAGAATCCTAACTCCTATGCGTCACATTTCTTTTATTTTTTTGTTTATTCCATAAAGAAAATTTAATGTATATTACAAAGATGCATTAATACAGTTTGAGCTATATCCAAGAGCGTGTTAAATATGCCTATATAAAACATTCATATGCCATCTTTCGGCTATCATGTTTTAAAAAGTTTTATATTGTGTTTTAATGTAATAAGACATACACATGAATGACTTGCAGTTGAGAACTGATTAACAGGTGTTTACACATCCCACTTGTTTCTTCATGTATTAATTTTTTACAAAAAATAAACAGAAAGATTCATGGAAAACAATTTCTTAATGGCAATTACTTAAGTACTCTAGTATATGAGGTGTCATTTGGCAATTTGTTATTTTATCACTTATTTGTATGTCTTGCTTTGCTGAACATTTTTTGCCTTTAAAAGATTCGCACTATCTATCTTTTAGGTTCTATAAAAAACCTTTTAAAAATGTTAAAAATCATCTTTCATTTAAGAGATTAATTGACGATCTTGAAAAATATGGCAACGTGTTGATTTTTGTGGTATATGTTTATTCATATATTGGTTAGAACATAACAGATCAAACTGAAGTAGCCAGCAATTTGGCAGTCATACTAATGTTGTATTGATAAAATTGGTATTTGGTCATACCGGAAACCGGAAATATAGATCAGCTGACAGCGGGAACTTGACGATTTGAATCAGTTACATGCAAACCACCTCTGTGTCTAGACATATACTTAGAACTAGAGACTTGATTGATAACTTAGTTGGTTGGATACTCCCGACTAAAAGGTAACTCATGTATTAACACATTCACACATCCTCATTCATTCACAATTAGCCCATTTACAACATTGGTAGTGCGGGTGTGTGCGTGTATCCATACGTACATACATACTCGTTAATGTTGTGACCAAACATTAAAATTTTTCACTATTTTTAGTAAATACAAATTATCTTTCTAGTGAAAAGTATTTGTAATCGTGTTGCGTTCATTTGTATATATATATGTGCCGTTTTACACATATTTTGACCGCATATGGAACACTTGTTGAAGCATGCTCTGACAACAAGATACGTGTAGTTTGACGTATTTATTTTGAACATATAGAAAATATATTGTTGACGGATGCTCTGACATCGATATTTTTCTATTTTCAAATATTATTTTTTCGTGATTTTTGTTTGTCCTACGTGATTTTCGGTTTTCTTTGGTTACCATGGCTATGAATATCAACACCGCAACATATGATGATTTATTATTACTCGAGAACATTGGCAAATCGAGGGCAAACGCAATTTTACAGGATAGAAGTAAAAAGAAAATATTGTCAATACAAGATTTAAAATTGATACCTGATATACCTGAAAATGTATGGGACAAACTTGTTGATACAGGGAAAATTAATTTTGAACCGGAAGAAGGCTCGCTCAAATTTTACAAGAAAATCTCCGAGATAAAGACAAACAATTACAAAGTTTTAATGCTGCAATTGAAGAACAAGGGCATGAATTTAAGACGCAAATAACAGGTATAGAGGCACAGCATCAGAAGAACATAGCCGAAATACATACGCAACTTGAAGAAAAGCTGGTTAATATGCAGAATCAATTCAAAGACAACATGGAAAAAGAAAATGTATTTAGAGAAGAAAGGGAGCATCACTGGAATAAAAGAGAAAAGGGACTGGTTCAAAAGCATAAATTGGAATTAAAAATTAATCAGATGGCACCTTCAGGGATATATGGCAAAGACCCAACATTATCTGAAATTTAAGTATCTAGTAAAACAGCATTGCTTAAGCATCAGACAATTCCTATAAAAGAAGAGATTAAAGAGAATAAACTACCAACTGTCACTTAGAACCAGACAACTGAAGATAGATATGTTAAAAGTTCGATAGAAGGACCGTTAACACCAAAAATGTCCACATTTGATGGTAAAGCAGATTGGCGCCCATATTTCGCACAGTTTTGTCATATTGCCAAACGCTGTAAATGGTCAGAACAACAGAAGTTAGATAATCTAATTGTCTGCCTTCGTGATAAAGCACTCACATTCTACAGTTCAAGACCAGTAGAGATAAAGGATAACTTTCAAGTACTATGTAAGAAGATGAATGACAGATTCGGAAGGAAGGACTTACCGCACATCTTGAGGCGTCAATTGTAAGAAGCTATACAAGGATCAGACGAGTCACTGGAAGAGTTTGCAGATAGAATTCAGGAATTAGCCACAGATGGATACCCTGCGTCTCCAGATTATTTCATTCAGATTGTAGCTATAGATGCTTTTCTTAAAGGATGCGCCGAAAACAAGCAGCATTAGTAGCTATGGATAAAAATCCAAGTTCTTTAGATGAAGCCACGCAGTATATGAAAAGTGCAATTACAAATCAGAGGTTAATAATGGGAAGCAGAAAAACAACTGATATGAAGAGAGTGACATTTGAGGACCCTGCAGAATTAAAAGATTCAGAGGCTGTTATTAGAAGCTATATATAGGGAGAAGCCCCAGTCAGAGTCATCCAAAATGGACATCAGAGTTAAGAAAAATGAAGACGACATACAAGAAATGAAGAAGTCATTGTCACAGATACTAAACATTTTGAAAGGAAAAGACGAAAGGTCTAGATCTCCAATAGCTTTCAGGAAAAGCTCACCTGCACCAAGTCCAGATAGGAAAAGATTAGAGAATAGTACTTGTTTTGCATGTGGGAATCTTGGACATTTTGCTGCATCCTGTCCTAAAAGAAATTTTGACAGAAGTAGGTCACCATCACCCAGAGTAAGAAACACGGATGGTCATTAAAACTACAGCGGGTTGAAAATATAGGCCAATTGTCAACCTATCACAATTTAGAGAAAAGGCCTCCTGAACCTGTTGTTAAAAAGAAAGATGAGGATACACACAAGATTTATGAAGTCACTTTTTATGAGAAAAACGGCTCTAGTATTTGTCAGAAAAAATCTTTAATTTTACCAATTAAGATAGGCACTCCGCAGTATCACAGTTAATGCAGTAATTGGCACAGCAGCTCAAGTTTCAGTTTTGAATAGGACAGTTTTCGATAAAATGAATCCGAAACCAAGATTAATAGATTATGTTAATTTGAAAGGAATAACAAAAGACAGTCACATATTGGCTAGGGTAGCGAATAATATCCCTATAAAGATTGGAAAGACATTGTCTAATTGGAAAATGGTGATTGCTGATATTCCAGATACAGTACTTCTTGGAATAGATTTCCTTGAACATAACAAAGTAGTAATTGACTTGCAGAAAAATTCAATACATCTTAACAATGAATTTTTACCCCTGACATTGATTTAAGATGAAGAAAACACAGAAGTCAAGATATACAGAATTAAGCTGACTGAGAAGAGCATTGTTCCTCCCTTTTCAATGAGATATGTATCAATTGGAAGTGATTCAGAACCTGAATCAGATTTAGTAATTCATCGTCAGAAAGATTTAAAAGGATTAATAGCACCACATATTGTATGTAATAAAACTTCTCCTATAGCGTTACTGAGGAACCCTACAGAACGTCCAATTATGCTTAGAAAATATCACACTTTTGGCACAGGAGTAGAAGTAGAAGAGATCCTTGACGCACCACTTGAAGTTGATAGTATCAAAGTTAACAGATTAAAAACAGAAGACAAACAAAGCATCCAGAAGGAAGCAATTGAAGACTTAAATTTAAAGCTTCCGGAACATCTCAGACAACTATTTAAAAACTCAGTAAATAACTTAACAAGTAAGCAAGCTATGAAATTTGTTGAACTTTTAATTGAATTTCAAGACATATTCGCAAAAAACGATTTTGATTTGGGACTCTTCAATGGAGCAATAAAACATGAGATACAGACAGAAGGCCCTAAACCAGCAAAACAGAAGTTGAGAAGAACACCATTGAAATTTGAGAAAGAGGAACATGAACACATACAACAAATGTTGAAGAAGGGTATCATACAACCTTCAATATCTGAGCACACAGCTAGCCCAGTATTGGTTCGCAAGAAAGATGGTGGACTTCGCTACTGCATTGATTACATACCACTAAATCAGATCACAATTAAAGATGCATTTCCGATAGCAAATATATCAGATTGTTTAGATACATTGAGAGGGAGTACTTAAATGAGTTCACTAGACATGGCGGCAGGATATTGAAAGCTGGAGATAGCAGAGAAAGACAGATACAAGACTGTATTTATCACCAAATATGGTCTATTTGAACATGTAAGACTGAGTTTTTGTCTATTTAATGGTCCATCCACTTTCAGTCGAGTCATATAACTTGTCTTACAAGGTCTCACATGGATTGAGTGTCTCGCTTAATTGGACGACGTTATCATCTTAGGAAATGGTTTCGAGAAGCATCTAGAAAATATCAAGAAAGTACTGAGAAGATTCCAGCAATATAACTTGAAGCTTAAACCACAGAAATGCCATTTTTTTCAAACAGAATTAAAATTCCTGGGAAAGTTAGTCAGTGCAGATGGTGTCTCTGTGAATCCAGAAAATATTCAAGCTGTTTCAAGTTGGCCTATCCCCCCCCCCCCAAAAAAAAAAAGAGATTGAATCATTTATTGGATTTGCAAATTACCATAGAGACCACATAAAGAAATTTGCAGAGATGGCAATTCCTTTACACACGCTTACTGGATCGAAGGCAGAATTTCATTGGAATTCAGAACAACAGACAGCATTTGAAGACCTTAAGCTAGCATTAATTCAAGCAGCTACATTGAATTATCCAAATCCAGATGAGTTATTTATGTTAGATACAGACGCTTCTAATGTTTGTATTGGCGCAGAATTAACACAAATACAAGATGGACAGGAAAGGATCATTAGAGAAAATACTGTACCACAAGAAAGGAATTGTTAGCAATAGTGACATTTACAAGACAATTTAGACACTATCTTCTTGGTCGATCATTCATACTAAGAACAGATCACAGTAGTCTCACGTGGTTGCTTAATTTAAAAAATATTGAGGGACAGTTGGCTCAATGGATCGAAGAGTTATCTCAATATAACATCATTTTACAAAATAGACCAAGAAAAAAACATATAAACGCAGACGCCCTATCAAGAACACCTGATGAATCAGAGAACTGCTTCAACTACAAGGCTGGTATAGATATTGATTCCTTACCTTGTGGTGGATGCAAATTTTGTCGTCGTGCTCAAGAACAAAGTTAAACTTTTGAGGAGGATATAGATTATGTGACACCATTGGCTGTACGTAGAGTTAAGGCAATACCAGCCTTACCTGTATGGATAGGACAAATACCTAGAGAAGAAATAAAACAATGCCAGTTACAGGATCCAGACACGTCATTACTGCTGACATGGTTACAAGAAAATTACTCGCTTTCAAGAAATGAATTACAATTGTGTAGTCCAGCTGTTAAACAATTTTGGCAATGTCAGTCCCAACTAAGAATACAAGATGGTATTTTATACTACTGGTGGGAAGATCCAATATATCCAAAATTGTTATTAGTGGCTCCAAATGCACTACATAGAGAATATTTAGAGAATTGTCATAGTCGTAAGTTTTCAGGACATCTTGGACATGATAAGACTCTGGCAAGACTTAAAAACAAGTAGTTTGGCATCATATGAGAGAGGATTGATTGTTGTTCATTAAGACTTGAAAGATTTGCAGTATGCATAAAAAACCAAATATCAGACCAAAAGCTGAACTTGGGCAGCATTTATCAGGAGTACCTATGGGTAGAGTTCACATGGATTTACCTGTAACCAAACAGAAAAACGAATATGTACTCATGATTGTTGATCAACTCACCAAGTGGTTAGAATGTTTCCCAATTCCTGGTCAAACTGCAGAAATATACACCTGGAAAAAAGTATTGCAACACCAAATTGAAATTGAAATTAAAAAAACATTTTTTATATTTTTGTGATATAATTTGGTAAATAGAACTACTTAAACATTATTTAAGTATCACCTGAGTTTAATCAATAAATATCGACTCGGTAAGTTTTTATTCGCACATGCAGCTACTGTACCCGTAAACAGCAAAACAGATGTTTTCATCCTCATTGTTTTCAACACTTTTTAAAGAGCAATTCTCTGTAAGCATCAAAGTGACATGGAAATTGTATGTCACCAAATTTGATGAAATTTTGTATGCAGCCTCAATTACATGTACTAACATTGGAAATGGTCTTATTTTGGTTTTCTAGTATGTGGTTGCTATGGAAACCACACATTCATTATATCTGCTGCAAAAGGATGATCTACCATGTCAAAAGTGGGCCGACTTCATGAGTTTTGTATATGATAGTGTGGTAATATTTTCAAAATCCAACTTGGATTTTGAAAAACAACATATTAAAGGTTTCCCGTTTTGATGGTATATCAATAAAATTCAGTTTTTAAAATATGTAAAAATATGGACAAAAATAGCAAAAAATGAAGATTCTGAAAATCGAGATTTATAGCAGTTTTTAAAATTATTTTAAGCAAAAATGCAGGCATCAAGAAATAAATAGTATAGCTTCCCATTAACTTTTACCCCTTTTTTAAAATGTGTAAAAAAATTGGAGATGGTATATTTTTGGTAAAAAAAATATTTTCATTCAAAATTGGTTACCTTAGCAACAATTGATGAAAACGGTGCAATGACAAAATCATATTTGTCTGATGCAGGCCAATTATTTACTTCTTTTTATCATTAAATTATGTATCTCAATATGAGTGCAACTATTTCAATGACAATTTGCTGTTATTTTCCCATATAACTGTTGCTATGGTAAATTTTATGGTGATTTTTCATCATAAAATTGTTTTATAGTCCAGCAAAATTTTTTACATTTTTTTTTTTCAAATAGCAGTTTCCAGTTTTGTTTTCTTATTTAAAATTTTGCCTGTAATATATCTTTATGTTTAGTTTGACTGTTTTGTTATCATCAAATAGGTTCTCCAATATTAGGAGAAATAAAGATAACAGCTTAAAACAATTACACTCAAGCTCATTCCCCTCCCCTACCTTAATATTCTCCTGTCTTCTGCACAAACAATAAC
Organism: Mytilus galloprovincialis; assembly: GCA_037788925.1. Taxonomy (NCBI): domain Eukaryota; kingdom Metazoa; phylum Mollusca; class Bivalvia; order Mytilida; family Mytilidae; genus Mytilus; species Mytilus galloprovincialis. The sequence goes on along the minus strand of CM075336.1, from coordinate 8,250,272 downwards.
AATTGTTACAATGACAATTATGGTAACCACAAGTTATCCCTACAGACCCTAGATTATTTAATGATTGAGAATTTTAAAGCATGGTTTGCCATATTCATAGATATCATTCTGATGTAGAATGCACACCTTTTTATCATGACTTTGTAAGTAAAGAGGAAATTCATATTGTGTTGACTGAAAGTGGCATTATACCAACAGCGGAAAATTGTGGTGTATCGACAAGAACCTATGAAGTATGTGAGGGTCATTTCAAGCATCTACTTTCCCTTAATTTGAAAAGAAGTCGAAGAAGGCTGTGCTTACTTCCCAGTTTTATAAGCTCCCATCCTGATATAGACCACAGTATTGATCAGGATATCAATGCTAAAAGTAAAATGAAGAGAGTAGATAGGACCTTATCCATTGACCATATCAGAGTGATCCAAGACAAGTATGGAATTGTCCTTGCTGTCAACACTCGTAAGTTTAATGATATAATTTTGTATTGTCTAGGGCCTGAAAAATACAATGTATATATAATATATGAAATTCTGCTATCCTGACCAAGCAAAGGTCACATACAACTGTACCTTAATCCTTATATATTTTGGCAATTATCAATTCAGCACTATAAAGTCTGGATGCATTCATATTGTAACCTAATTGAAATATTATGGCGTTACTAACTTCCTTTTTCTGACTGCATTGGTCCTGTTATAAATTGTCCGGCAGCTGTATTAACCCTTGGCACCATATGTCCTGGGTAAATACAAAACTCCCTTATAAAATGTAATTATAAAAAAGAAGATGTGGTATGAGTGCAATGAAACAACTGTCCACAAGAGACCAAAATGACACAGACATTAACACTAGGTCACCGTACAGCCTTCAACAATGAGCAAAGCCCATAGCGCATAGTCAGCTACAGTCAGCTATAAAAGGCCCTGATATGACAATGTAAAACAATTAAAACGAGAAACCTTTTGGCCTTATTTATATATAAAAATGAATGAAAAACAAATATTTAACATCATTAACACATGAATAAATGACAACCACTGAGTTGCAGGCTCCTGACTTGGGACAGGCACATACATATATTATTTGGTTGGGATAAATATATTAGACGTATCCAACCCTTCTCTAACCTGGGACAGTGGTATAACACTACAACATAAGAACTATAAAAAAAAGTCTTAACTCATCAGATGGACACAAATACAAGTGGATGTGGTTGAGTACTTGTACATCCGGACAACAAAAAGACACTAAGAACAGATCTGAGAGTACTAGCAGTCATCTGACAGATACTTCAAAGCCACTAATAACTAATGAAAAAAAAAATGTATATAATGCCTATCTACTGTATACTTACCCTATTTTTTGGCATGTTAGCAGAAAAACAGATATATCATATTAGACTAAACAAATCGAGAATGAGAAAGGGTTCTGCAAAAAAAGGTAACTTTTGAATAGAGGTTCAATAAACATAGATATAAACTACATTGACATGAATACAAAGAAAATAACAGGACATGTCAACATTGGGATAGACCATACAACAATAAGAAAAACAAACCACTAATCACAATTTGTACACAGCATATATGGGAGTGAGCATTAAGACAGGTTTTTGCTGAAAAGAGGTGACAGTGACAGGTTTTACTGTATGTAGTTACTTTTATGTTTTCACTCTTTTTATAGCTGTTTTCTTTTTTTCAGCTATTTGCCTTAATTGTAGACTTAGAGTTTGCAAAATATCAACAGAGACATGTACCGATGTAAGCAGCAGTGTACAGACTTTTACTGCAAACCAATCAAAGGTATGCAAGTTTATTTAGGAAAAAATTGAACAACATTTCACATGTCGTAAAATATATGATTATACTCAAGTTAAGGCAAGCTTGGCATAACCAACTCTCAAACTTAAAGACAATGTCAAGATTAATAAAAGGAAGCTCCTGGTTGCCATTGTTGTTTTTTTCAATACTAATACCCTAACTAAAAGGGGGGTGTACATGTTTATATAGTGATCTGTTACTGTATTTGAGTCCTCAACAACTACAGCTATACCAGTAAATGAATCTCATTAAAACTTTTACAGAATATTATTTGGTTCCGAGTTATGTGTACTGCTATATCACTTCATGATCAGAATAATATTTAGGGTTTCCCTATAGCAAAACATGGTCTTCGACACATCCATTTTCCACAACTCCTAAACCAATGAATTTCTGGATTCCATGAAACTTTTAAGGAATTTTCATTACATAAAGTCTTTGTGCATCTCCTATTATCTTATTGTATTTGGTTTTAAAGAAAATCACCATTGTAGGTACCTCATCAAACTTTCACACAAAAAATCTTGTTTTATATATGCCATTAATTTTTGACAAAGCTGATTCAGCATAAATTTTTTTTCTTTCAGACAGTAGCAATGGAGTACTCCGAAGATGTAGTAGGAATTGACCTAACTGAAACTGTTGATCATGTTAATATTCTAGCATATATCATTGTAATACATGTATGTAGTACAGTGTATACCCTAATTTTTTTTATCAATAAGTATAAATGTAATGCTTTATAATTTGATTCAAAAGAGTCAAAAATTTATTTTATTGTTCAGTAAATTGAAAATAAATTATTGCAATTCATGATAGATAATTTTTTTATTAGAAATTGCTCAAATGCATCAAGTATTACTAATAGAATTTTTTTACCAATAAAAACGTGGGTGTGGCACCATTAAAGTTGACTACATTAAAAAAACAAGTAAAACTTTTAACCAATTAGAAGACAGCAAAATCACAAAATTTATTTATAAGTTTGTGTAAGAATTTCAAAATGTCTTCCAAGTAATGGATGCAGTTGTACTGGAGTTTTCACTTGATTTGGGAATTTTATTGACATTTTCATCTTTACAGTCAAGAGCAAAAAGAAAACAAGACGATGCTTATAGTCATCCAGAAATAGCTGAAGATGAGTTTCATTTTTCTGCATTTTCACAGGTAATATGATATTATCAACTACATGTATGACTATGTTTTCCAGTTTTATATTTAATGTTTACATTGTTACGAAATAATTCTTTCAGATTATGGTTTATATAAAAAAAGAAGATGTGGTATGATTGCCAATGAGACAACTATCCACAAAAGACCAAAATGACCGACATTAAAAACTATAGGGCATCGTACGGCGTTCAGCAATGAGCAAAGCCCATACTCCATAGTCAGGCATAAAAGGCCCCGATAAGACAATGTAAAACAATACAAGCAAGAAAACAAACAGCCTTTTTTATGAACGAAAAACAAATATAAACAAATGATAACCACGGATTTACAGGCTTCTGACTTGGTGCAGGCATGCTTGTTTTAACATGGGTAGGCATTATATTTGTTATAATTACACCTTATGTAAGAATCCTGGATTTTAATTGGTTGATAGCTAGTGTATTTTTCACCAATTTACTGTTTTCAAATGAATATCATTTATTTTAAACAGCGCTGGGGTATTTGCTAAAAAGGATATATGCGTATTTGCCAAAAAATACTCTCTCTGAATGAACGCTTGTAACGTCATGATCATCAATGCGCTTTTAAACATTAACATTTGATGTATTAATTATACAGATATATCATGTTCTTGAGGGGTATTTGCGTAAAATATCCCTCCTTAACATGATATATCTGTTTAATTTCTTTACACTGGGTATAAGTAAGGTCATCTTTGCTAGCCAATGGTTACGGTCCACTCCCGCTCTCTGAAGAGAGCGGGAGTGGATCTTACCCTTGGCAAGCGAATATGATAAATATAATGCATACCCGTGTTGAAATGAGCATGAAAGAAATGTTTTCTTTAGCTGAATGTGTTATTATATGACTGGAATTGTTTTATTTCAAGTCTAATTTTGATTGGTTTTTTTTCCATTGTGTAAAAGGCGTCCAAAGGGGCCAAAAGTCACACTTTTACATGCTAGGAATTCATATGTTCCATCCAACAAATGCCTGTGTCTAGTAAATTTTTATGTCAACATTTGCTCTAAATTCTTTTTTTTTTTCTTTCAGGAAACACAGATGAGTAGTCAAAATAACAGTCAAAGTAGTCAAAGAACCATTCATCAGATAGAAAGTTTGGAGAAATTAAATTAATTTCTACTTTGTGAGGGATTAGATACAATATCTATGCCAACAGGTCTATGGGTCTCATATTCCAGGAAAACACAGTTAAGTTATATGAAAAAAATAAGTGCATGCATCAGAGCAATTGTAATGACTATTTTTGAAGAGGATGTAGACATTATCTTGCAACAGTTAGCATCATATGATTCCAGTAATTATGAAAGCAGTACCACCAATACAAATGAAACTGATACAGAACTTTTAAGATCACTAGCAGATTCTTATTCAAAGGCAGAGTCATGGCAAATAAGAAGACAGATTTTGTCTGTCATTTCGGCACAATTAAATTATAATGAGACAGAGCAATTAATACCAGGCCTTTCAGAGTACAGATATTATGCAGCTAAGAAACATTCTAACAAAGAAGGATGTCGGATGCCACCCAAGAATAGAGAAGATACTCGAAATAGAATGGATCATGCAAAACTAGATTCCTTTTTGGACTTTATAACATCTTCTCATGTTATCAAGGACCTCCCTTTTGGAGAGAGAAAATTAAAGTTACAAGATGGTAAAAAAATCGAGACTCCCAATAAAAATAACCAAGTTGTTAAAGTTATGTGATTGACACCTTGTAATGGGTCCTCGACAACTCTAAACTGCAGCAAGATGACAGATTATCAGCATGAGAGAAGCAAGGATGTCGCTGTAACAACTGCAATCATTGTTGGTCATCACCATTCCACTATAAGTCGTTTTAAGAATAAAAAATGGCGCTAAACGATGTTAAAGATCTTCCGAGATAAAGAAGACCCCCTATACCATTCACTAGGGAAAATCAAGCATAATAAAGGTTGTTCATAAGGAAATCCATTGCATACAATACAATCCCAAAAAGAGAGTGGTGGGCATACAGAAGCCTTTTAACAAGAACTGTTCGAGATCGACTCATCGCTACTGGTTATCGTGCGATAAGACCATTTCGGAGACCTTTGCTAACGAACAGACACACAGTTTTCCGTATCCAATGTAGTGCAGAGCTCGCTTAAGTTGAAAATTAGCATCGTGGAGGAAGATTCATTGTTCCAATGGAATTCGGGTCATCTTCCTTAGACGGATCGTAGCCCAGATTTGAACCATATCGAGCATATATTGGACACTATTGGGCGGAAAGTGCGCGAAAGGACACCCCAGTTCAAACACATCATGAAATAAACAATGCACTTCATCAGAAATTGTTGCTGCTACATTAGCAACAAATTAGTGGATTTTTGGCAGAAATCAAAAGACGTTAAGATGCAGTTATCCGTTTGAATGGAGCCTGCGCACAAAGTACTATTCTTTTGGCGTATAACGACCAACCATGATGTGAACAGTCATCTGAAGATTATTTTGAAATGTCTGACATTGAAAAGTTCGACTACAGCCAAAGTTGTAAAATGCATTTTTTTGTACAAAAACACTTCATTGTGTTATTAAAATTGTGGTTATGTAAATCATTTTTTTTCAAACATTTTTTGTTCGTTTCAATGCCAATGTTATCATAAACTATGTTTCAATAATATTATACAAATATCTTATTATATATCATCCAACAAAAGAGGCTGATTTTTCAAATTTTGAAAAATCAAGGTGTTGCAATACTTTTTTCCATGTGTATAGTTGCCAAAGCAGCAGTTGATGGTTTTCTCTCCAGATTTGGGTGTCCGTTGGAAGTCCATACCGACCAAGGCAAGAATGTGGATGGTAATTGAATGTGGAACCCTTGTGAGCTATTAGAAATTTCTAAGACAAGAACCACAGCCTACCACCCGGCTTCTAATGGACAGGTAGAAAGGTATAATCGTACAGTTCTCCAAATAATTTAAATAAGAAACAATGTGAATGGGATGTGCACCTACAACAATTAGTAGGAGCCATCCGTGCTACAGAGAACAGACAAACAGGATTCACACCAAACGTTATGATGTTGGAACGTGAAGTTTCCCACCCGATAGATTTAATGTTAGGAACATCAAGAGATACTGCTAAAGATCCACCTGAGTATATTAAACAGTTAAAGGAAACATAACATGAAGTTCATGGATTGGCAAGAGTTAATTTACAGAGAGCCCAGAAAAGACAGAAGAAGGACTATGATTTAAAAACTAACAGAAGTATGATATTGGTGATATAGTACTTAAAATAAACTCTGCTACCAAAGTGGACCAGACCCCAAAGTTTAAACAACCCTGGAAAGGACCTTATATTGTCACAGAAGTAAAATCTCCAGTACTCTATAAGATACAAGACCGACTTAAGATGTGTTACTTCACAGAACTTCCCGTTTGGTTAAAAAGATTGAGGAACAATATTTTACATGACACTGACAGCAACGTACTAATAGAGAATGAAGATTCAGAAGATTTGGATGATATCTATGATATTTCTGGACTATTTACTAACCAAGATCCGATGTCGGATTCTCTGACATCGGAACCTGATATTAATTTGACACATGATTTACAGGATATCACTCTGGAGTCGGATACTCTGATCCCAGATCAGGGACATAGACCCGTTACCCAGAATATAGACGAATTGTTAGACCACTCTACTGACCTGGATCATACATTTATATATGATGTCAAATAAAATAACACAGAAACATCTACTGCTAGTAAGGGGAGACGGAGACGTCAGTTACCAGCATATCTTGCAGATTACGTGCAAGATTGGAAGTTAGAATAGACCATTCGCTGAAGTATATTAATAATGTATATATGTATAATAATTGGTTCATGGTTTTTAATATTATTTGTATTCACTGAATGTTGGTATTCATTGAATTTTTGCAGTATGGACGAAGACACAAACTTGGATTATGAAGACTACATCTCAGACAAAGATGAAACAGAAGCACAGAAGACTAGAGCAAAACATATTAATGGGACAACTTTGATAAAGAAACGAGGCCGTAGCTGTCCTTTGTGCAAAGGTAAATTCACACACCCAAGAAGGCACACTCTTCGTGCACATTTGCCATGGTATTTATACCCAAGTACAGCATGCTGGAGTTGCAAACTTCAATTTGGACAAGCAAGGTTTGTGAAAATACACATGATCGAAGTCCACTCCTCAGATGATGTTGGCTATAGGTATACAGAAGAACAGTATGAACAGAAGTGGGTTGAGTTAGTTAATGGCTACTTAAAGCAAATATCAAATGCATTTGGATTCAAAGAAGTTTCACAAGGTTGTGATTATGTAAACCAAAACAAAAAAATATAGGGATTCATGCCACCAATCCACCTTCATTGATGAAGACATTTCTCCCATTCTTTCTTTCAACCGTATAAACCATTTAGAACCGGATACAGCCTACATGAAACCATACCCAGCCGTCTCTCTATCTTCTCTTCTCCATTGGAAAGTACTTTCATTACTCACTTTTGATTCTGGTTACCTTGATATATCTACAGAACAACGTCTACAACTATACATACCTCCAGTTAAAATCGACTATGTGGATTCACATTTCCATTTGGAAAAATTAAGGAGGAGAGTCAGATCTTCTGACTTTCCGCAATTGAGGAATAAAAGTTAAATCAAATTAACAATTTGCACCGTTTCAAACATGAAATAAATGTAACTGCTTATATATAGACCATTATTAGCATTAATAAAATATGCATCTAGGACAATCCATCAGTGTTTTTTTTTTCTTTCTTTTCAGAGCCTTATTAACATGACAATGGTAGGATATGAATCATGTTTAAATGACTAAGGCTAATTTGAGGAGTGATCGGAGGGGTCCTGATTCCGAAATCCCGGGCTTAAAACCATGAAATCCCGAGATGCAGAATTTAAAGAAATGCATATCCCGAAATCCCGAAATTGAAAAATATATTCCCGGATCCCGTAAGAATCAAACCCCAAATCCCGAGCTTAAAAACAACCAATCCCGACGCCCCTAAAACGATCCTGCCTACTTCTAATCTCTACCTTACTTTAATGTTTGCCAAATCACTATTTTCCCTTTCAACAATAAATTTGTATGCCCCATTAATGGGCATTATGTTTTCTAGTCTGTACATCCGTTCGTTTGTTCGTCCGTCCGTCCGTGTCTGTCCCGCTTTAGGTTAAAGTTTTTGGTCGAGGTAGTTTTAGATGAAGTTGAGCATGTTTTTCTTATTTTAAAATATATGCAAGTGGTATGACCCCTTAATTAGTAAACATTTCAAAGAAAACAGTAGACAGAATCAGGGCCGACTTTTTATACAAACATACTAACATAGAAAGTCCCTGACAGAATACAGAGAGTCTCTATATATTAAAGTAGTATAATCGTAGTTTACATGTAGATAAACGCGAAAAATAATTGTCTTCTCAATGTACCAGTCGTAGCTTGAAGGATACCAACATGTTAAGGACAAGTATGGATCTGTGTGACCAACTTGTAAGGTGCATAATTGTACCAAGAGAACAAGTGTGAGTCTGTGTGACCAACTTGTAAAGTGCACCATTGTACCAGGAGGACAAGTTTGTTCCTGACCCAGGACAAATTTTTAATAGTACTAATTGGTACCAGTTGTATATATTTGAAGTAAAATAAGTGTAGATATTTTAACAGAGAACGGAATGAGCAGTTGTACACATTTTGGTTCATTGACGTTAATTTATGAATAACGATTATTTGTTTTATATTTTGTAAATAGAACATTCTGAATCCAGTATCAAACTGGTAACGGACTCATTCTAAAATAGAAATAGACACACTTACCCTGTTTACACGTTACAATGTAAAGGCATCTTAGTTCATGCATTACATTTTACATTTCTTCCCGAGGCATATGTTCCATTTATCGACATACTAATAGTTATAACGATGGATGGATGTTCAATGTATAATGTGAACTCCAACAGGAATTTATTTTAGAAGAAAACATGTCTATTTACTATCAATATGATTACTAGTATTTGAATTCTGATTTACACTAGGCATATACCCCTGAGTCGGATATTAACGTGCTTAGTCGCAACGAAACAGTCCTCAGAAAGTCATATCACGGGTATTTTTAATCTGAATTCGAGGTAACCATGAAATGTTGTCTTACATAGCTTACTGTTGTAGCGAAACATTTCAGCCAGATCTTCTAAAAATTATACATGATAGTAGTCATCCTGTAGTAATAATATTTGGACTATGGATGCTTTTTAAAAGTTTATTTTTTAAAATATTGTCTATTTATGCAAAGTGAGATTTGTCAATAGCGTATTATCCTTTTTTGCTGATCGAAAGCAGCGCTAGGCGGAATACAAAACACAAAAAAAGCAAAAAAGCAAAAAAGCAACAAAAAAAAAAGCCATAAAACATGTATTATTGTCTGTTAGAGCACTGCACTGTTGTCTATTAAAAGTTCTTGGAACATGGCGGGAAGTATAATTATAGTATCGAATGTGTTGTAAATTTTCAGTAAAAATACATAAACAATAACTCAATCCTTACAGATTTACATCGTGAATGAACAGTAAATTTTATATTTATGATCGATATATTCACTGTTTTTAAAAATACCATATATATGAGCAGTTAATCAGTTCCCTTAGGTGCTGAAAAAAGGTCATGTGGATTATAAAACGACTGGCTTTTCTTACTGGCAAATGAGGTTTTACTAGGATGTCAGGCTACCTCATGCACACTTAAAACGTCTAGCTATATCTAGACCATGTTTTTCCTCATAGTTGTTTTAACTTGTCGCATGTTCTTGGCTTAGTATGGTATACTAGTAAGTGATTGTTGTTGTCCTGTCCTTAAGTTTGTCAATAACTATTATGGATTTTATCGATCGTCTAACATATCGGATATTCAAATCATATAAAAAATAAGGATATGTGGTATGATCGACAACGAGACAACTATCCACCAAAGTGTAAATGAAGTGGACGAAAGAAATTATATGCAATCGTTCGGCCATGAGAAAAACCTATACCGTATAGTCGGCAAAAAAGCTCCGACATAACAAATTTTAATCAATTTAATTGAGAAAACTAACAAACTAGTTTAGTCCAAGAGAGTCGGGATATACCAATGTGTTATTCAAACTCATAAGTTGAAGACAAACAGGCAAAGTCTTGAAAAACAAGAATGTGTCCATATTACACGGATACCCTAATTGCACTGTAACGTGTAACCGGGCGATCAATGGATCCGTATCTGAATAAATCAGAACTTCAAGTATTCAACTCAATTGTGCACCACAACAAGTTGTCCTATTTAAAACAATTAACACACCCTTAAATGAATTCACAATGTCAAATATATAAGCTACACAATGCACATAAATTAAATTACAAGGTGAAGTTCCTCATTCACCATGTATTAACACAATGCTTTATTACAGAATAAATACACACAATGTCACTATGCAATCACTATGCAACATGTATTAAGCCTGATTATTCACAATGTCACTAATATATCACTATGCAACATGCATCAGACACTTTATTACACAATGTCACCAACGGATTACTATGCAACATGCATCAACTCATATCACACAAAACATATGAACACATTACCACATATATTCAACATCTGTTAACAATATCCACCAATTTGTAAGATCACCTTTTGAATGATCAATAAACCACAATAACACACTTGCACAATGCTTCAATGCAGAAGGAATGTATATGAACACAGCTCAACTCACACAATAATTATCACTATGAATCCGAACGAAATGAATATATTCCAAACTGGTAAGATTAAACACAGTGCACTTTCACTTATACACTTCCACAATATAACAATATAACAACTTGCAATACCAAGCAAGTATACACCTTGTATTTTCACTGTACAATAAGTTATAATTTATATCCTTTGAATCACTAACGCCACTCTACTTACCAGTTGGATAATTTATTCCTTGAAGTTTACCCTTCAATGGTCCACATAAAACTGACAAAGTTTCTCTGTCTTGAGATGGTTTATATACTACCACATGGAACGGTCCATTATACTTGAAAGGGGTGAAAATCAAGACATTACCAACTTTAGGGGTGTTTCAAGTAATAGATGATGCTCTAACTATGGAGAAACTTATATATATATATATGCATTTAGAAACACAATTAATAGGGAAAGACAACTGGTATTTTACATCAAAACAAATGAACTATGACCGATTTTCGTTACAGCACTATCATTTTCTATTTTAAGTGGACCGTGAAATTTAGATCAAAACTCCAACATGGTATTAGAATTAGAAAGATCTAATCATAGGAAACATGTGTACTAAGTTTCAAGTTGTTTGGATTTCATTAAAAACTACTTTGTCCAAAAACTTTAATCAAAAGCGGATCATATACGGACGAACAAACCGGAAAGAAATCAGAAACGACAAAAGACAAACACATTACACGTTACAAAACACAGTAAAGAAATGAAAAAACTGAGCAATACGAAGCCAATCAAAACATTTGGTTATCAGAGGTTATCAGAGGTGCCCCGGAAGGGAAGACAGTTCCTGCTTCACTGTGGTATACATTGTACTGATTATGTAAGCACAAATTTGGGAACTACCCGCTTTAAACGCACTTATTCCACTGATAAATATATCATTTATACAATTATAAAAGGTGACATAAAATGTCAACAAATTCTTTTCATTTTTCTTCTGTTATCAATATGAAATAGACATTTTTGAATTTTGTTAAATTTGAAATAACATTTATTTGTCCTACCATCAGATAATTTTTCAAGATGGTATGCGGCTTATATCTACAGGATCACAATGTATTTGAGAAAGTGAATCATTGCCTTTCACGAAATGAAGGTAATAGGAATTACAAATTGACTTTGAAAAGTAATAGACATATTTACACAAAAAAAAGAAAGAAAGTTATAGCAGGGTAAATTGCTAGCCGGTATATTCATTGGCATCACATCAACCTTAATATATTATATTAAACAAGTTAGGAAAGATGATACAATTTATAAAGATTTTTTTTAAAAATAATTGAAAAAGAGCAAAACTATTCACAAGAAGAAAGAGTTTTGGAAATCTCAACATAGTAGTAAATAAGTTAAAAGTTTAAATGAAATGCTATATATTGACGTGTGTGCAATGTATAACGGACATAATCAGCAATACTTTTTACACGTTGTAAAATATATTCTTATTCTTATATTTAATATTTAATGCTCGTTTGAATTGTTTTTTCTTCTCAGGAAACCTACATATACCAATACGGCATCGACCTGTATGTTTATCTGTAGCTGACACCATGCTTTCTTTTCCGTCATACGAAATTGGCAAAATAAGTATTCTTCATTTTTTGTGAGATGCTCGTTATCAATGACTTTACATGTACCTGTGTTATCCTCTTTAGTGGTATACGTTTCAATGTTAGCCGATCTTGATTGCGATTTCAAGACAATTTCGTATTGTGCAACTACTTCACCAACTTAAATCTTTTGACCCTTCTTAATTATCTAAAAACATTTTTTTTTAAATCATCTCCTATTACGGTATAGTATATCCAGAGACAGCTGCTGCACATTAACCTTAATTATAGTGGTGCTTTGTTATTCCTCCTACGATCGCCTCGACACAATGGCCTGTAATAATGGCTCCTTTTACAACTATCATATCTTGGGTCCATTGAATAATTATCCTATATTTCTTCTTTAACTTCTATCTAAAAGCATGTTGAATGATGTTAGATGCTGAATATATCCCCTACAAACAGAATCGTTGACACGCTAAAGGCTCTTTCCTTTTGAAGTAATTTTCAACATGTCGAATCAAGGAATCAACTGATGAAGAAAATATGTTTTGTATTTATGATGCGGATAACACATTATTCGGTATTCAAAAGCTTGCAGCTGCTAATCAAACTGTATACAAGTCACCAGTTTCTGAGTAGAAAGTCAGTGTAAGTCCGTATTTGAGTGATCTTGATGAAGATAACTGCTGAAAAGAGCGTTGGTTGCACGGAACATGCGGAATGTGTAATGTTAATTTTCATATACTAGCAATAGTTCCATTCCACAGCTGATAAACGTTTAGTTTCCGATAGAATCTCTATCTCAGTAGTCAGTGTTTATGGCATGACTTATGACATTTAAAACAAATCTTCTGGGTAAACCAATGTTGAACCAGGGTAATGTCAAAGAACGTCTTATCTTTTTTCTTAAACAATTTCGTCGGAAGATACTTAGACCTTCATTGACCTTGTTGTTTAATATTCCGTATCAACTTTCAAATGATACATGCTGGTCTAGAAGTACAGATTCTAGTTACTGACGTTGATTATCATCTTAATTACGTGTTCAAGTGTTCTTTTATTTGTCTTTGTCAATTATTACCAACACTGTTGAGTACATTTTTTGGTAATATTCTTTAGGCGTGGCTCGGTACTTAACATCCCGCCCATATGTTGTCTGGGAGTGTTTTAACTGGTTATAGTCTTTGATGCATGATTTTTGTATTGTTATTTGGTTTTGACTTCTAACTAGCTTTTAGTAACTGCGGATATGGTGATGGTTGGCGCCAGTTTATACGTTTAAACCCGCTGCATTTATATGCACCTGTCCTAAGTCAGGATCAAGTTGTTCAGTGGTTGCCGGTTGCTTGTGTGGTTCGCTGGTAGTGTTATTCTTATTCTTATTTTTTATAGAGATTAGACTGTTTGTTTTCCCGTTTGAATTGTTTACACTAGTCATTTTGATGCACTTTATAGTAGCTTGCTGTTCGATGTGAGCCAAGAATCCGTGTTAAGGCCGTACTTCAATGCGTAATTGTACATTGCTACCTCTGGGGCATAAATGAAACAGCATATAAGAGTCACTCATTTTCCTGACATCACTTGCTTCCAGTTACTCCGGCTTGATCTTACAGTTTACTAGGATAAATACCAAGACTTTTTCATTTGATAGGGATGCACAAGAACGCATTCACGTTCAATAATTTAACGTTATCCAATTCAAAAAAATCCTTATCATAATTAAACTGCTATTTTTTGGGGATGATAATTACGCTGCCTCTGTTTGACATTCTACCAGCTTACATCGATGAGTGCTGTTTATTTGGAATGTATTCACACGCAGTTGTTGTAACATCTTAACTGACGTCATTTTCGATTTTTGGAGTTGTGTCTGTGCATATCTCTTATTACTATTGTTATTTTAGGCATGTCTTTGGGTCGTTTTTTTTGAAATTTTAAAATTGTGTATTACATATGATGTTCGTTGAAACTGTTTCACTTTTTTTATTGTATAGAATTCAAGATTGTAGTTTAATAATGAAAATAGATTGATCTCATGAGCATTTTACATCGTGCTTATACTGCTGAAGGATATCCTTTCGAAAAAAATTCTAAGTAACTAACATTTGTTCATTTTATTGTTATTTTATGGTGATGTTGTACCGATTAAGACTTGTTATATATTATATTTTGTGGTATACTGTATCGTAATTATATGATGCATCGTAAGATTTATAATTGTTTTAATTTATTTTTGGCTTTTATTCAGTCATTTTAATTTATACTAAGATAATTATAAAAAAAATATATTTAAAGTACATAGAAAATTACCCCAAAGATGTTAGAGTAGATCTGATTCGTAATGTCCTCCCCGGCCGGGGCTGGAACCTGTGCTTTTGTTTATTTCTAATTTCTACGACAACACCGCCTAGAATTGCGCAGACACTTTATACAGGATGCTGATCCATTTTTAAAAGCATACTATCACTGTAAATTAATATATGTATTATGTCTGCCTATGTGTAGCGACAACTGCAAATTATACCTTATACATTGGATTTCTCATGATTAAAAAATACCAGACATTAGATTATGTATAAAGTCTTTATATATATGTAGGACTCTAAAGTGCGATGGTACTCTAAAGTGCGATGGTCACGCTAAAGTGCGATGGTCTACGATTAAGTACGATGGTGTATTACGCTAATGTGCGATGGTTGATTGTTTTGCTAAAGCACGATGGTATATCACGCTAACGTGCGATGAACCAAAAGGGTAAGATTATAGGGCTAAAAACGTGAAAAATCTGAAAATGCATGGATGTTTATTTTTTTAAAGCTAGTAATCTAAATTATAAATATGTGATAGGCTTTATAAATTACCGGTAGGCTGAAGTGATAGTTTCTGAATTTAGAAGACCAACCACGTGTTATTGCTAAAAAGGTAAATTAGGTTACACAAAAAAAAAAATAGATTTCGGGCGTATTAAATATTTGGATTATTGGTGTAACTTACCGTTCACACTGTCTTACAATAATGCGAATGAATTACCCCCCCCCCCCCCCCCCCACCACCCCATCCAGACCTAGCTTACAGTCGTTATTGTAAATTACTAATACAAAATTCGTTCATCATACTACTAGTTTTCGGAATGTATAACATTAATTACATACGCTTTAATTCAAAGGCGAGAGAAAGGAGCTGTTGTCCAAGTTTTCTACATTTTTGAAGCGAGAACAAATACAAGCTTTATATTCCTACTATTTACAAACGTGTAATTTAGCGGAAAGTCTATAATTTACGTCCTAAAACATGTACCTTTATTTTACAGACGTTTCTTTTCCATAAAATCCACAATATTTTACTCGCGGGGACCGCAAAGTAGTTTCAGAAACTGCAATTAGCAGATCTCTTATCTTCCAGTATGCACATTTATGGTTTGTATAAACGACTGTTAACGTCACAATCTAGACCACGCACTTCAGCGTGACCATCGTACTTAAGCGTCCCCATCGCACTTTAGAGTCCTACATATATATATATATATATATATAAGTCTGAAAATTACTCCAAACAGTGTTAGAGTTAGATTTTCTACTGACAATATATATATATACAACTCGTCTAAAAATCAACCCAACAATGTTAGATCTGTAAATTTACTCTCGCAAAATGTTTTTGTTCTTCCCTTACATGTTTATATCTAAGACAAAAATATTAGCTTTGACAATTAATATTTAATCTAAAACATGACAAAACTACATACTAAGCTTGAAAACATTTAAAAACTAAATCATGAAGAGTTACATTTTCACTCGTTGAAATTTTGTGAAAATTCAAATTGGCTTGATTTCTTTGTCTAAAAATCGGCAGTTACCAACAAAACAGCGACCTGTATTTCTATCCGTAGCTACTACCTTGAATTCTGTTTCGTCATACGAAATGGTCAGGACAAGAATGCTTTCCTTTCTGAATTGTGGAAGTTTAACATTGATGCTTCCTACTTTGGTGAAATGTTGCTCATCAATAACTGGATTAGGATCATCATCTTCAGTTGTGTAGACTTCAAGGTTTGCCCATTGTGATTTCGCCTTTAAAACGACTTCGTATTGTGTAACTACATCACCAATTTTAATCTTTTGACCTTTCTTGATTAAAGAGAAAAAAGATTTTTTTCCATCATTAGCACCCAATGATATACTACGACCAGAAACTGCTGTTGTACTAAGCCCTAGACCGTAATGATACTTTGTCATCCTGCCAACGATTGCCTCAACAAGATGCCCTGTGATAACAGCACCTTTCAAGACTATCATATCTGGTGTCAATGGAATTGTTATCCTGTATTCCTTCTCAAATTTCTCCTTGAAGGCACGTTGGACAAAGTCGGATGCAGCATATCCCCCTACCAACAAAATAGTCGACACTCCACGCGTTTCTTCCTTCTGAAGTAGCCCTTCTACATGTTTCATCATTGAATCGACTGATGATGAAAAGATTTTATTTATTAATGACGCCGATAACGTTATACTCTTCCTGTCCTTTTGTACGACCTTTTTATGGGAATCAGGTATCTCAATTTTCTTAAATAAGTTGTCTGATATCTTTAGTTTTAATTCGGAGTCGTACTTAACACCACGTTTTCGTTGTTCCACATTTTTTAATAATTCAAGGTAGTCATCAAAATCGTCTGCTTTGAACCTCCCCATAACACTCCAACCAATAACGTCCTTCAGGGTTTTGATTATCTGGTCATTGATATAGTTACCACCCCATGGTCCTCCAGTAGCGTTGTAAATTTCTCTAAGTTGTCCGGTCGGTAGTACTTCTGATACTGTTATGTCTATTGTACCTCCTAAAATAGGATGTCATCTTATATACTCTGTTTATGATAAGTACTCAATTTGGTTCAAACAAAACCAATATAACGTTGAGCCACATGTCACTAATGCCAGTAAATGAATTTTTTAAATCTCTGATATTAGCTTCTGATGCAGTAAAATGGGATGCGTTAATGTTATTTATTTGGCATTATGATGTGTTGTCAGTTACAAATCGTTGAACGGTTTGATTTCGAAGGGAAAATATTTTACAAATTTTGATTCAAACGAGTATTAGATCCTATTCCAAGTACTTATTGTAAGAAATGGTCTGGTATCATTAAAAAGAGGCGAAAGATAGAAGAGGGAAAAAGTAAAATCACAAACATCGTGTTGGGATTCGCTCTGATGACAAAAGGAATCTTTTGATATATTATGTTAGGTCACTAGCAAACTATGTAATTAATAATGTCTGATTATCAATTTGGGAATAACTGTATTGTATTTTAAGCTCCGACGGCATTAATTGGTGTTTTGGTGGTCTTAAATTAATTCTAGTGGCAACGCGTTAGCGGAGCTGTTAAACAGTTTTTGCGATCAGCAAATCACCAATTCATACCGTCGGAGCTAAAACTACAAATTTTATATCTCCGTTCTGATGAAACTGTAAGAAAACAATGTCAAATCGTACATTTAGAATATATGATATTTTCCGTTGATTTTGAAGGAATAGTAGTAAAAAACAATATTGTAACATGCACATATTTTTATAACAAAACTTTCGAAACTATCTTTTTACGTTTAAGATGTTGTGCTCTATGAAAACATATAATGTTAGAGCCTTTAAAGTTACAAATGGATATATGACGTGAAGAATTTAAACAAAGATTGAATAAAAATTAATAAGGTGGGAATTTACTATTGTTCTTCAAGGCAAATTAGCCGTACTTTTTTGTTAACAAAAGTAGATTAAATTATCTTACCGCCTAAATCCACCACCATGAAACGTGCGTTTTCATCAAATGCTTTAAGTTCAGTCGCATCGCCATGTTCCTTTTTATCTAAAGCAAGGTATTTACAATACATAGCAGCACCCTCTGGTTCCAAAGCCAATGTCAAGTTATCTTTTCCTATGCTTGCCTAAAAGTCATCAAAATTTAAGAATTAAATCAAAAGAAAGGTTTACGTTTTCATTGTTCCATACATGTTTCTGTTGTATAAGTACTGTGCCGAGCATTACTTTTGATAAGAAACTAAAACAATACAGTTTTTATCATTTCTATATACAAATATTTTCTATACTAAATTCTATTTAGGTTTTCCATGTTTAAACGAATATTTGACTTGTTAACATGTCACTTGTACTTTCCGTTTGTTTTTTAAAAGTTGCTTGAAAACACGTTGACGAAAAAAGTCGTATACTAAAGGTAAAGTTGAGTGGCACTATAGATAACGATAAATGTAAAATCCTAACACAACAACACAGTAGTTGCATTTTTTTTCAGATTTATTATAACGTTTTTTTTTAAATTAATTACACTTTAATTGTTAATTGTGTCAAAAAACAAAATTACCTTTTCAGAAGCTGCAATCATAAATTGTCTAGCTTGATCATTCCAGATAGCCGGGACCGTCAGTACCCAATGGATATCATCTTCATCTAGACCATTTATAGCTTGGCTTAATCGTTCCATAACCTTGTCTTTAATGTATTCTATGCAGAATGCAAACACAACCATGGCTTTCATTGTCTTACCTCCCATTTCCTTAATAACCATGTTGCTTTTCAGCTCCTAGATATATAAATAAAAGCAATAGTAGTATATCACTGTTCAATAGCTCACTTGTGAAACAAATCCCGTTCATACAACACAACTGAGGGAAAAGCATCACGTATAAGATGAAAACAACAGACTCACAGAAACACTGAACTGTTATGAAAACAGATCCCACATACACATAAACTGACAATTAGATAACAGCTGACGTATGTGCCTGCCCGACGTCAGGCGACTGTTGTTCAAGGGTTGTCGTTTGTTGATGTGCTACTTATTTGTTTTTCGTTAATCATTTGTACATAAATTAAATCACTAGTTTTCTCGTTTTAAATTGTTTTACAGTTGTAATTTCGGGGCCTTTTATAGCTGACTATGTGATAATGGCTTTGTTCATTGTTGAAGGCCGTACGGTGACCTATAGTTGTTAATTTTTGTGTCATTCGGTCTTTTGTCTCATTGGCAATCATACCACATCTTATTTTTTATATTTAGTATATGACACAGAGTTGCAAAGTCAACAAATGCGCCCTTAGCCTTTTTATTCACAATACATTTTACAGCAAGAAGAGCGGGAAAATGGGGTTACTGCAGGCCATGAAAGTATATTCAAAAGAGGAGATAAAGCGCAATTTTGAAATGACACGAGTCATTTCATTAACAATTCATTTTCCTTCATTGTTGCGTTGTTTTAATTTGTTTGTGTACGCCTTTTTGTTTTAATTAATACGATGTCAATATGGTAACTACAGGTAGTATTTGTTGAACATATATTGTTAATTGTACATGAAAAACCAAGTAAAGGTCTAAAAAGGATGTGTGTTGTGGTAATGATTCTTACTCGAGCTTTCTAAACAAGACTGAATTCAGTGAATTGTAATGACATGAATTGACCCTAATCTTTATTTTACTCGACTGAACAAGTTTATTACCCTATCCTGAACTTGGCGATAATGAAAAATCTGGACTAAAACTCTATCAGTCGTTCAGTCAATATGCTAATTTTATTCCCTCTGTTTTCAAGCAAATGAGAGAGAAAGAGGTGGGGTGAGTTTTCAAAACAAGTCCATCTGGACATAATTCAGTATAGTCCATTCCGCATTTATCTTTATGGCAGTAACATATATATACTTGACTAAATAATTTATCAAAAATAAATTCTTTGTGAAACTGATATTCACAATTGTTTTTAAAGCAAGATCTTAATCAATTGCATACAAATATTTGTTTTACTCTTTTATTGGGTATATATTACAGTTTGTTTTTAAAGATCTGGTATTATAAATATATTGTTTTCTGATAAGAAAAGAGTAGTTTGGATTGGGAATACGTGTGTAAGATGGTAGAGTTTTAGATTGTATGTGCTTTAAAATGTCAAGTATATACATTTGATTCACACTATTTTTTAACAGTTTGTTTCATAGAAATGTTATGGCCTGGCTTTGATTGCTGATAAAATTGATATTAACTCGAGATTTCGTGAAACACTTGTAAGATCCCTCAGTATCAAGCTATTTCTAAGGGGACTTATGTAAATTAGATATTCACTACAGTGCAGGAAGATTCATTTTTCTATTTGTTGTAAAATTCGAACGGGACATATAGAAGACCTATGATTATCTAGAATAACCACCTTTTTTTAATGTTATTCGGGGTACATTTTGTGTTTCCAAGTGAAGTACCAATACCTAATATATTTATCTGCAGAGACACCAACATATTTGTCATGGAGGTCATAGATAGGGGCTTTACAACCTGATGAAGCATGTATATCAAAGAACCTATTTTAGTTTTCTCATTCTGATTTATATGTACGACCTCACAGCCATAATGAAATTTGAAAAGATAATATCCGTTTTCTTTCTCGTTTGGCCCGTTGTCTGCCATAATCTGTAACTGAATCCATCAGTGTTTTTTTTTTTTATTAAAGTTGTGTCTTAAATTGATGGATCTTAACTCATGATTTTTTATGGTTTTTGGATAACTTTTTCGTAGAGAAGTGTTATTTACTAAGATTAGTCAACTAGTCAATTAGTCCCCCTCCCCAAATAATGTATTTTGTGTTAACTTTCAAAACGTTTTGTAATATTCTGAAAAGAATAATCATACTTCCGAATACCAGGTATGTAATATATATACATTGACCTGTAGGTATTGGTCAGTAAAAAGTTATGTTTAGAAAGAAATATTTTTGAGTTAAGAATTGTTAGATCCTTTTTCATCAGTAAACTCCTGTGTACAGTAAATTTATAATTAAATTTGTAAAAATATCATTTTGAAATATTTGTTATACGTAGCAATTCAATACACTTATTGCAATTAAATAGTTAAAACTTTCCAATTGTTAAAAGTAAAACAACAATGTATTTGGATAGAGTTATTAGTCACTTCGGTGTTGACATGAATATCAATTATATGGTCATTTATATGAGTATGAATTTTCCGAATGACTTAGAATTTTCTTATCCCAGGTATAGATTACCTTAGCCGTATTTGACACAACCTTTTTGGGATTTAGGGTTCTCAGTACTTTTCAAATTTGTACTCATTTGGTTTTATAATTAATTTGATCTGAGCGTCACTGATGAGTCTTATGTAGACGAAACGCGCGTCTGGTGTATTAAATTTTAAGCCTGGTACCTTTGTTAACTATTGAGCAATTATTCCACCTGCACTATATCATTGGTTTTTTTTTTCTTTCGAAGGTCACATGTGTAAAAAAAAATACGGTACTGACAGATTGAGAGATGTACGAATCTACCACCCTACGAATTTACACTCATACACAATTTTACAGTCAGGAATTAAACTCAATCTGTGCAGATATAATTAAATACTATATTGAAAGGAATTTACAATTTTATTGTAAGGGAAATCTATTTGTCAGCGAATACAAATCAAGTTTATCTAGCTATTCGACATTTCACGGTTAATTTACGGTTAATTTACAGAAAATTTAAAATCTAGGACAAAACAAAAGTGCTGGATGACAACAAAACCAAAAATTCTGCAAATATGGCGTTATAAAACTTAGGCAATCTA
This sequence comes from Mytilus galloprovincialis, assembly GCA_037788925.1. Classification (NCBI taxonomy): domain Eukaryota; kingdom Metazoa; phylum Mollusca; class Bivalvia; order Mytilida; family Mytilidae; genus Mytilus; species Mytilus galloprovincialis. Next base: position 8,228,276 of record CM075336.1, on the reverse strand, counting down.
TATAATAATCATATCTTGGCCAGAAAAAAACCAAATTGTTCAGAAGCTTAGACAAATAAACTGCTTTCTCTCAGTTGATATTTATAATATTTTTCTAAGTTTATGAATATCAACATCACATGTCAATTAACACAATGAAAATAGCCTTATGTTACAACTGTATTAAATTTGTATAATAAAATTGAGAATAGAAATGGGGAATATGATAAAGAGACAACATGACAAATAACAGCTGACGGATACCAATGGGTCTTAAATGCAGCGAGAAACATGAGGTGAACTTCAGCAAGTCCCTAAATAAAAATGTGTACTATTTCTGTGAAAATGAACGTCATACTTAACTCCAAAACATATAAATGAACTAAAATTAAACAAAACAAAGACCTGACTTGGGACAGGCGCAAAAATGCAGCAGAGTTAAACATGATTTGCACCCAGATGTTGATAAGACATAGTAAAAACAGAGGGACTTTCATTACAACATTTAATGTAAATGAACTCCAAAACATATAAATGAACTAAAATTAAACAAAACAAAGACCTGACTTGGGACAGGCGCAAAAATGCAGGAGAGTTAAACATGATTTGCACCCAGATGTTGATAAGACATAGTAAAAACAGAGGGACTTTCATTACAAACATTTAATGTAAATAAACTCATCATAGATACTAGGACTTAAATTTTATACTTACTTCAGACGCGCTTTTCGTCTACAAAAGACTCATCAGTATATGATCACTATATACTATTTGGAAAAAATTATTTTTTCTTTACATACATATGAATTAGTATACCTTTGACTTATACAGTTGCATTTTGAAGCGATTGAAATAGTACCAACGGTTTGCCTCGTCTCTTTCTGCTAAAGTTACATAATCCTCTTCTGCTTTTGCTCCAAATGAATGAAATCGTCCTTCAGGGGTTAACAGTAAGACTGTTGGGGTTTTGTACGAAAGAACATTTATGTCGTCTAGTGCGATTGTCTCTATCTTTAATGGATTGGTTTTGAAATCTTGAACTGTAGAAAAAGCACATCCAGAGTACGTAGTCCCAAAATCAATGGCTGCTACAGCTACAAATGGCCTAAAATATACAATATATTTTGCAAATGAATTTCTGAATATTTAAGTATTACTATGCCCGGTAAATATAGAAGTGCATATGCTAAATTTAGAGCAGGTGTTGCTCCGATTAAAATTGAAACTGGCAGATATGAAGGTATAGATGTAAATGAAAGGTTCTGTTTTAATTGTAGAAAAAATGATTTGAATATAATTGAAGATGAAAAACATGTTTTATTAGAATGCCCAGAATATGCAGATTTGCGAACGATATTTTTTAACAGTGTATGCAATATAGAAAGTAGTTTTAGTAAGGGACGACATCAAAAGATCAATGTAAGATAAAAAACTTAATTCAAATAGTTTGGGGGTGGGGGGGTTGAACGGCTGCAAAATTTGGTTGTCCGACATTGATTTTTACATATATCCATATGGGTCAATCAATTTTTCCCAAATTAAGTTAAGAGGGGGGTGGGGGGGTCAGTGAAAAAACTATGTGAATTAAGTTTTTTATCCTTCATTGAACTTTTGATGTCGTCCCTAATTTAAGTAATGAAGAAAAGTTTTTATTTATGTTTTATCATGATAGAGTTTGTTATTTTACTGCCAAAATCTGCCATGAAGTACTTTTTAAGAGAAAGTGTATTTTATACTCGTAATAAGTGTTTATAATGTTGTTTGTTTTCTTTTGTATAATTGTTTTTAACAGTATGGTGTTTTACGCTAAGATATATTGATATATGTAATAAATGTAATATAAATGTATTTTAATCTGTGTTTTTACAGTCTCTCATAACTCTTTTTAGAGTGGCTCTTTTATAAATTGTTAATATTATATTGTGTTGTATATCAAATGTTTTAAAGAGGTGAGACTCTAATAAATTATTTGTTTGTTTGTTTGTTTTGTCAGTATTGTAATTAAAGATTTGTACATGAATTTCAAAATTGGAACATCAAAAAATGTCTGTACACCAGTTACCAATAATAGGTAGGTTCCATTAGATGATCTGCTTTTATCAAGAATAATAAGTGACATAGAAGCGGTTAATCGCAATCAATTGACAAATTGAACCTTGCTTTGCGAAAAGGCAGCACATACTAAATTACAAATTTGACAAGTCAGAATTGGAAACAACTCCCTCATATGGCAATCAACTATGCCTTAATATTTCATTTTTATTACAAAACAAATATTCAAAAATAATATGAAGCCTTGGACTAATTAATTAATACATATCAGCTTCTTACTTCTATGGTGGCGTAATTTATTGTTTTATTATTGGCTTGTAATGAATGTGTAATTTTGTCCTATTGAATGATAAAACAAATATCTAGTTGAAATATGAGCAATGTAGCATCTGACAGAAAACGCCAATTAAAAAGGTATGTACAATGGTTTTGTTTCTCTGAAATTTATTATGTAACGTGGTGGTATTGGAAGTTTATGTTCAAATGTTTGTTTCTAAATTTCGATTTTGAGAGTCCCAACAAAGTTTTTTCCAGAATTGTAAAATGCAATCATTATACGAAACTATAAGCAGCACATACACTGATACACAAGAGTATTTGACATATTTTGTGGAAGCGACATATGCACATTTACCAAAATTGCGAAGTTAGACTTGATAGGTTTAAACACTGAATCAATCGATATTCACAAGCATTATCGCTAACATAATAGATATTTGATTATAAAAAAGGTGTGGTTTTATTATCATTGTGACAACTATTCAAAAGAGACAAAAAAGAACCACAGAAAATTAATAACTTTATATCAAAGTGCGACCTTCAACAACGAGAAAAGTCCATTTAGTATGCATAATGAATAATATTGAGGATAATTGTTAGACTTTTTGATAACAATATTTGTTAAGTAATATTTCGTCGCATATTTTGTCAAATATATTTTGATACGTCTATATAAGAAAAGAAGATGTGACATGTTTGCCAAAGAGACAATTCTCCACAAGAGACCAGATGACATAGATTTAACAACTATCGGTCACCGCACGGCCTTCAACAATGAGCAAAGCCTTATCGCATAGTAAGTAATAAAAGGGCCCGAAAAGACAAATGTGAAACATTTCAATAGTATCAAAAGTATCAAACGAGACAAACTATCGGCCTAATTTATGTACAAAAAAAGAACGGAAAACAAATATGTTTGTTTTTGACAAAAGCCGCAACTAATTCAATGATTTTGAATAGAAAAATAAAGAGCACGTTATAAAATCAATTTCTTTTCTGTATAAACTTGATAATAAATACTTATAGGTCGTCCCACTGTCTTTATCACTGCTCAGCTCTTAATATTATTCCGTATCACGGCTTTGTGACGTCAAACACGTTGATCCTGTCTTAATAACTTTGACCAGGACATACCAGCAACGTCATAATGTTTGAACCGACGTTGATAAGTCAACTACCGGTTGCTGGTTAAAATATCAGGTTCTCAACACAAAATGAAGGCTTTTTTTTACTAAAAGCATCATATTGTGACTCACAGCTGATATTTTACGATATCAACATGCAAACAACCTGATAATCGGTATCTACTAGATATCAGTATTAGATAGTATAATTATCATAACTTACTTTTTTGGTGTCTTAAATAAAGATGCAATATCTGTTTCTATCGCTCCACCATCTTCACTTACTGTTTCTAGTTCCGGAGCATAATCAAAATCAAATAAACATGGAGACATTCAAGGAACAATATATTATTAAATTTATTAAAAATAGTAAACTAAGGTAAATGTATATAGTAGCAATCAATTTTCAAATAAACACCTTTCATCCGAATAAATATGAATTTTAGAGTTACTGATGCAGGTAAATCCTGGTAAAACGCATTAGACGCATTAAATTCATTTGCTTTCTCCACAACAGCTTTTGTATAGCTAGCAATAATTCTTCAACTATATACATCTTTCGATACTATGATCTACTGTAGTTGCCAGGACACCAGAAAAATCACCAATAGATAAGTCAATAAAACTATTATTTTACTGTGCCAACTATGCTCCATCAATCCTTTTTACATTATTTTTCAATCCCCAAGGAATTTGTCAAAAATTGTCGGTTTGTGGAAAAGTTACTATACAGTATGATATAGATAAAATGTTCCATATCTTGAGGAATAGATAATGTACACTACAATGTTGGCGTGTTTGGTTGCATAACCTGCTATCATATCCTAGATTGTTTTTGTAATAACGATTCGATAATTGTGTTTTATTATCATTTATTTTGTTTACCTACTAATCAAGCATATAAGTGAAAATTATAAATGATACATAAATCGAATAAAATCAAGTAACATAATAACAACAGTTTTAGGAGAAACATGTATTCTTCAGGAAATTTGAATCAAACAAGGATTCTGACTTGCATTGGCTTTGGATGAGTATGAATCCGAATTCAAATTCTACTAGTAGATATTGAAATTTCAAATAGTTTTTGGATTAACAATTAGTGAAATCACAAAATCATTTAACTAACTCTTTTAGGGAGAATGATTAGTGACAAGAGAATGTATGGTGAAACTAAACAGTTTTTTTTAAATTCAACAATCTTATAAGTAATTAAACGAAAATAACTAGGCAAAATGTACGAAAAAAATCAGTACAAAAAAAGCACTCATCGCAATACTTTTGAGCATATTGAGCAAAACGAATCATAACAATGTCGCTAGTTAGGCAATTAAATGTTATCTTAAGGTGGTATTGATGTCTTCCGCCATTTTGTAAAAAACAAAGAATCTAAGGTCTAGATTTTCTAACAAGTTAGCAAAATTTGATACAGGAATGAAGATATTTAATGTGAATTTTCATTTAAAAGAACCAATTTATAAGAATATAACTTATTAACATTAGTATTTTAACAAGTGTTGGTAATTTTTTGTTGTTTTTAAATGTTTTTATATTGGCATTTTTAGGGGAGATAACTATAAAAGAGTACATTTTCTAAAGTATTCTACATAGAATTTTCCTATTTTGTATTATAGCCGGAAAAAACGTACGGTGGGTCTTTTGATTTTCCCGAAGCATAGTCTGAAAGCTATCTTTTCATAACTTATTTGACAATTCTATCATTTTGTTTAGTTTCTAATGAAAAAATAGTGTTTTTTTCCTGTATAATCCATAAAAAAATTGTCATTTTGTGACCACCAGTAGCTTGAGGAACTGCGCGGTGACCTATCATTTTTATCATATTTTTTAACATATATCAATAGATACTATGTTTTGGCAAAGTATGAACAAATTCAATCATTTTTATTTTAGATTCCCATACCACCTTAAGAGGAATTACGGACAACAAGATATGTATACTGAGAAGCAATTCCCTAAAACTATCAACCCTTTTTTTTATAGGCGAAGCACATGAGGTAATCAAGGTTAAGGGCTTTCTCGAATAATCTATGTAGATTGGCAATCAAAAATAAAATTATGTTTCAGCTATTTTATCAAAATTTGATATTTGCTATTAATCTTATTATTAACATAGAGAACAACATTGCCAGATTTAAATATTGACTTAGCCGTTATGACATTCATTATTCATAGTATATATGGAGGCAAATTAGGTTATACACATTTTGCAAGGACCGAAAACATTTTTACATCCTGTTGTTATAAACATAAAATGATAAGGTTTCTTACAAATTACTTTCAGTTAAATGTTTGGGATTACGGGATTTCAAAAGGTTGCTATGAGATCCAAAGTGTTTTTCCTCATTTTTAAAGTTTAACAAAATTGTTTTATATTGACAAAAAAAAATTATTTGGACTAAGTAACAACCTGAGGCAGAGTCGAATGATGTACAGGGTTCTTATTGCTGTTTAAATTCCCATATCTACGGATATGAACATAGATAACGAATAATTCTTTTTATTGTTTTATTGTAAAAAATAGTTTTATTGGAAATTTTACATTTTGTTACGGGGAATAGGGTTCTACCTTTGGTTGACCCTACATGTTAGCAAATTGAGAGACCGAGAAACTGGATTTAATCAAATTTTGCGGCAAATATTCTGATCGTCATGACAGACGGCGTGACGTCAACTTGGATCATTTGCTTAGCTATATTAGCAGTCCCGTTCAATGAAGAAGTTGCCGACAGGTGATGCATTTACCAAAAAATGCAAATGATCGGCATGATATTTCAAAATCGTCAGTGGATTATGTATTTGATAACAGACATCATAGATAATCTACATATTTCAATTTTACACTTGGAACAGCCATCAAACTAGGGACAACGAGGATGAGTTTCCCCGGACTTTATGAGTTGCAACGTCATGGTAAATGGATTACGACCACTCATGGCTATGTTACTAATAACGTACTATAAGGTATAATGTAAATTATGTTGATCAATTATAATAGTCAACAATCAAACGAAATATATAATAATATAATAAAATAATAATTCATACCAGTGTCGTCATTTTCTTGATCAATATTTCTTTGTAGTCTTTCTCCTGTGTCATAAAATCCCTGTTTATCAAAAAAAGATTATTCAATCATGTATAGTGAACTGTCTATCTTACTATTAATTTGCTTTTTAAGGACACGCCATCGAGAGTAATTCATGTATATAAGGACTATGACCATGAATTTGTCGACGGCTATGAACATGCTTTAATGCACTAAACAACATAAGAAACTATATGATGATGGACAACAGTAAAAACGTTCAATATTTCAGTTTCAACATGTATTGATATACATATTGTCTCATGCACTCATGTACATTTACTCCATATCCCTCCATAGTTTTATTGGGTATACGACAGACTAATGAACTGATTCTTACTAAAATTAAAAATCAGAAAGCTTCAGATAGTACAGCAAAATATTCTCTTCGTAACAACTGACAAATCCTTGACATTTTTCCCATTTCAATCTGTTTGGTTGCAGTAAAAGTATTAAACTATAGGCTTTTAAGAGCCTGTGTCGCTCACATTGAAATATGTGCATCTTAAACAAAGGACACAGATGGATTAATCAGAAAAATTATGTTTTGGGTAATGGTGATGTGTTTGCAGATCTTACTTTACTGAGCATTCTTGCTACTTACAATTTTCTCTATCTGTAATTAACTTAGCCCTCTAGTGTCAGAGAAAAATGTTTTGTAAAAATTTACAACAAATTACCAAATAAATGAACATTGGTCAAAATTGACTGTAAAGGGTAATAAAGGGGTCAACTGCTCATTTTGGTCATAGGTGTCTTACTTTGCTGAACATTATTGCTGTTTACACTGTTTATCTCTGTCTATAATAGTATTCAAGATAATTACCAAAAAAGGCAATCTTTCTATCAAAATTACCAATTCATGGACACCTACCAAACAACCGGTTCTCAGATTCATCTGAAAATTCCAGGGCAGATAGATCTTGACTTGATAAACAATTTAACCCTATGTCAGATTTTCTCTAAATGCTTTGGTTTCAGAGTAATAAGTCAATATCTACATTTTACCCCTATGTTCTCTTTTTAGAAATGACGGCCATGTTTGTTGGTTGGCCGGGTCACCAGTCACATTTTCTAAACTAGATACCAATGATGATTGTGGCCAAGTTAAATTTGGCCCAGTAGTTTCAGAAGAGAAGATTTTCGTAAAAGTAAACGATGACGGACGACGACGACGGGCGACGGACACCAAGTGTTGAGAAAAGCTCACTTGGCCCTGTGGGCCAGGTGTGCTTGAAAACAACAAGTGGATATTTGAGTGGTTTAAAAGTCATTTTCAGGTACTGAAATATGTTCCCTTCAAAACTCCCGAGATCGTTTACGTTGACAGTAAATAATAATCAAAATACAATATAGAATAACTTTTATGAAAAAATAACGCAAACTAAAAATCGTTTCCCATATCCCGACGACGAGTTGTTGGAAGAATATGGTACCTTGTTTACATTTAAAAAAAAAACTTGTTTGGGAAATCTCCAAATACGGGTCACGCATTCTGAGCATAACAAAACAATGAACATTCATTGTTATAAATATTTGGCATCTTCTTCTTATACAAAAATTCATAAAAAATGTTTTTATTTCAATTACCTTAAATATTTAATTTTCATATACCACGTCTGGTCTTTTAAGTACCAACATGAGACCTAGTCCCGAATATGTCTGTCTTTCTGAGTGTGAATTCGATTTGCTATATAGAGGATTTTTTTCTCAATCGATTTATGACTTTAATATTTCTTCATAGATATCGATGTACATAGGACATGCATATTCATAAGACGAAACACGCGTCTGGCGTACTAAATTATAATCCTGGTACCTTTGATAACTATTTACTCCACTGGATCGATGCCACTGCTGTTGGAAGTTTCGTCCCCGCAGGTATCACCAGCCCAGTAGTCAGCACTTCGGTGTTGACATGAATATCAGTTATATGGTCATTTTTATAATATTCCTGTTACAAAACGTTGATTTTTTCGTAATTTTAAAACATATAGTTTTTTTTATCCAAGGAACAGATAACCTTATCCGTATTAGGCGCAACCTTTTGGAATTTCAGGTCATCGATGCTCTTGAACTTTGTACTTGTGTGGCTTAATTACTATTTTAATCTGAGCGTACCTATTGTGTCTTATGTAGACGAAACGCGCGTCTGGCGAAATAACTATAATGATTCTTTGATAACTATTAACTCATAATAAAGGTGCCTTTATTTTGTTCAAAATTATAATGTTTAAACATTTTTGATATATTAAAATCATTGATTCACAGTTAATTGATATCACTGGTTTGATATACCTCTTCACAATATTTCTGAAAGCCATGTTATTAATATCAATCCGCAAAGCTAGAGAATAGGTTATTAGCCAACATGTTCAATATATAAAATGATATGGATTTCAGAAATAATTATATGATGTTGTTTATCAAACCAGTTGTGAATCGATAAAAATTATTAATGTCTACTTCAAAAAATGTAATCATTACAAATTTGCCAAATCTTTCGACATTGCACTTTCTATACGGACTCAATAGAAACAATTGAACACATATTTTGGACATGTCCAAAAGTCTTTGATGTTTGGGAAGAACTTAATAAATGGATATTTTCAAACGTCCAAATTGAACTACTACTTAATTTAGATATTGTCTTATTTGGGATATTAGAAAAAAACAGAAAAAAAATACATATGAAATCTCATAAAACTATTAACTAAATATTATACATACAAAACAAAAATGCAATGTGGACAAGTAAATAGTGTAGCCTTTAAAAATTATCTTAAAGAAAATTTGTTTATTAAAAAAATAATATTTTATAAAAATAAACCATTGCAAAGAGCGTACACCTGCTGGAACCCCTGGCTCCAACTAATAGAATGATTTATAAGCTAACTTTCACGTAATAAAAATATCTACCCAATCCATGCTACCTTAGATTTAGATTTTCTATTCTTTTTTAAAATTATTATTAATATTATTATATGTTTATAGAAGGATTCAAAATATTAACTTTATGTACTTGTCTCGATTTTGCTGATGTGCTATGAACTTATTTACTATAATTATATTATATATGAAGTTCTTTGCCAATAAACACATTACAAAAAAAAATAAAAATCTTTCGACATTTTTTTAACAAAATAAAGAATAAAGAAATGAAGGAATTTGACAATGTCATGATAAAGTTAAAGGGGCTATATTTTAGCTGTAACACATCTGTCATCGGTGACACAGATATACAATCAAGGTGAAATAATTTTTGAAATTAAAGACTTCAATTTTATATTGAATAGTCCTAAATACAAATGTTAACAACGGTCTGAGTATTGGAATTTTTAATCGTTTGCATGAAATAATTTAACTTACAGCACTATTTGTTTTCTTTAATTCTGTGGCAATCTGACCATTTCTGGGTCCATTGTAAAAATGAAATTAATCAACGTGTGGTTTCCGATGATCCAAGAAAATGATTGGATGAGTTGACAGGTTTTTAAATTGACAACCAAGTGGAATATAGTTATTACTTATCAAAGGTACCAGGATTATAATTGAGTACGTCAGACGCGCGTTTCGTCTACATAAGACTCATTAGTGACGCTTATATCAAAATATTTATAAAGCCAAACAAGTACGAAGTTGAAGAGCATTGAGGATCCAAAATTCCAAAAAGTTGCGCCAAATACGGCTAGGGTAATCTATTCCAGGGATAAGAAAATCCTTAGTTGTTCGAAAATTCAAAGTTTTATATGTTACTCGAAACTATTTTTGTATACCAAAATTTGATCGATAATCATTGGAGAAACATATTCTTATATGGCAACTCGTTGATTATCGGATTTATCCAATCTCGATAATCACATTATCAGTTTTAAAGTCCTCAACTTGGCTCTGATTTTAGAATTATATAATGTAACTATCTCGTTTGGATATATTCGATTGTCCCCTGGTATCAATGTAATAAACTTTGTTTATACTGTAATACATTCTGAGGAAACAGTTTTAACCCACAGTTTACCTTACCGTAACTAGCCTTTTGTTGTATCGAGAAATTTTATCAAGTCTTTTAATTAATATACATGTACATGCTATTAATTATTCTGAGTGAAGTCGGAGTGTGCTTGATTGTGCCATTTTATGACTGGTAATTACTCTTTACTGTCTAAATATGAAATTGAAACAAATAATACAAACTTAAAAACTCTTTCAATACCAATATCTGTTGTGCTTTTATCAAGTCTTGATATCTAAGCAATGCGTTTTTGTACATATGGTGTTGGTGGAGTCAGTGTTAGTTGTTCCTGTTATATTCCTATTTTTCTTAATGCCTGTTGTTTCATTAATGAGCACATCTTAGATACAACAGTTTGAATTAATACTGATTTGTGTATTCCAGTAGAATACACGAGTATTCCTTTTGGTTAAAATCCAATTTAAAGAAGGTATTTTCTCCTGGCAACGCACCTCGAGATACTCTTTTTTTTAGGTCCATGCTTTAATCTCAGTGTTTATACTTGAACCTTTTTTGTCAATTTATGAGATTTGAAAGTCGTTAAAATTATATCATCTAATAAGGACTTAGGTGTATAGTATGCCATAACATACCAATTACTGGGTTCTCATTTAACAACAAACATAACACATTCAAACACGTTATAATGATAAAATAATCTAAGAAACAATGGCTTGTTTTTTATTCTTTTATCTATATTTAAAGGATGATTTATTCAAATTTAAATCAACATTTTTTTATCAACCATCAGAATTGTTTTTCCCAATAGTAAAAGTCTAATTGCTTCAGGTTCACTGTGTGTCTTGGAAAGTAAAAAGCAATACATTGTACGAAAAGACGCACATACGATAAAAGTAGAAACACACGATATTGCCCACTTTTATACCTAAAAATGTGACAGTCACTGAGTCCGAATTCAATATTGACTGACTGGAAGTAAAGTGGATTGTATCATCACAACATAATAAAAAGTTAAACTTACTAAAACAATATACCTTACTAGCAATCTACATTAAGTAATGATAAAACGATTAAATTTGTTAAATTTTAACACAAAACGTGAAAAGTTCTATAAAATTATGTATACTGATTTGCGTGATAGGAAGACACCAATTCTAAAACCGCAATAAGGTCCTTATTGTTATTTTAACTCGAGTTGTGATCAATTTCTTTCTCAAGAAACCTACATGTACCAACGAAGCATTGCCCTGTGTTTTTATCTGTTGCTACCACCTTGAATTCTGTTTCGTCATACGATATTGTCAGGATAAGTATACTTTCTTTTTTAAATTGTGGAAGTTTGACACGGATACTTCCAATTTTTGTGAAATGTTCATTATCAATGATTGTCTTTGGGTTATCATCTTTTGACGTATACATTTCAAGATTGGCCCATCTTGATTTCGCTTTCAACACAATTTCGTATTGTGTAACTACTTCACCAACCGTGATCGTTTGTCCTTTTTTAATTAACGAGAAAAACATTTTTTCCTCATCTTCCACTATTGATATTCTATGACTAGACACTCCTGTTGAACTTAGACCTAGACCATAGTGATACTTTGCTACTCTTCCTACGATAGCCTCGACGCGATGACCTGTAATAACTGCACCTTTTAAAACTATCATGTCTGGGGTAAGTGGAATAATTATCCTATATTTCTTCTCAAACTTCTCTCGAAAAGCACTTTGAATAACTTTGGATGATGAATATCCTCCCACCAACAGAATAGTTGACACGCTACAAGCTTCCTCTCTTTGAAGTAGCTTTTCAATGTGTTTAATCATGGAATCGACGGACGTAGAAAATATCTTTTGCATAAATGATGCGGATAACGTAATACTCTTCTTCTTTACCTGCACGTACTGCTTGTATGAATCAGGTACCTGAATGTTTTGCAAATGTTCTTTGGGTATTGATACTGAATAGTCAGAGTCGTTGTCCATACCTCGTTTTATTTGTTCAATTTGCCTCAATACTTCAAGGTAATCATCATAATCTTCATCCTGAAATTTTCTAATCACCTCCCATCCAATTACTTCTTTCAGGGTTTTCATTATCTGGTCATTGATGTAGTTTCCACCCCATGGACCCCCAGTGGCATTATAGATTTCTCTAAGTTGTCCGGTTGATAAAACTTCTGACATTGTAATGTCAATTGTCCCTCCTGAAAAAGGTTCAAAAACTTTGTCAGAATATTATAAGTCGCCTAAATCGTAAATAAGTGTTCAACTATTAATGCTATAATGAAATGTTTACCGCTTGTCATGCATGATATCTGTTAAATATCAAAACCTGATTTACTTGTGTTTTTTTAATTTACTCAAATGGGATAACATATGTTTACCCAATCTTGTATTTATCGTTTTAAAATTGTGAAATTCGGGCTCCGTTCACATGACGGGAGATACCTAAATCAATTTATGAAAACAATTAATTGTCTTTCATCTCTTGAAACAACTTGCATTCAACATTTGGGGAGGGAAAAAATCAATTGCATTGAATTTGAGAAAAAGTATCTATTTAACGTATTTGCATATTTTTTTAGAAATTCCACACAGATGGACATGTTTTTCATTTATATTTTTTTACAGGAAAGACATAAACTCATCACTTTGTTTCTTTTTTCTATTCACATATATTTTCTGTTCTATTTTTCAAGCAAAACTTATTTACAAAGTGTGAACTCGAACTTTTACAAAGGGATTGATGGACTTGATCACAAATGTTAAAATTAGTAATTTATGTTTTTAAAAAGTTGAAGAATTGATAAATTTATTTTCGAATGCATAAAAGGTTTAACCTGTTAAAACAAAAGTATGTGCCTGCCCGTTGAGATGAAATCGCATGTCCTATTTTAATTCCTTTTTATGACAAATTATATTCCATTATATCTGTTGAATGTTTGATTTTTTGTTCTTTGTGTCTTTTTGTAATTATCTAGTTAGTCGATGTGACACTGTAATGACAAATTAAGGTGATTTATACCATGTGGATTATCAATTGTTTGATTTGTTTGTTAACATTATATTTGAAAATTGTCCAGACCTCTTTGCAGCTGAGGCAGGATTATGAACAAAACATTATCATTTTTAATTTCTTGGGAAGCTCTTTTGAATGTTAATTCTCATGTTTTACATCGAATGCATATTTTCCATTAATTTCCATTTATTTTTCAATAAAACGGTATTTGGTCACTTTTGAAAGTTATATTTACTTAATAATATAATGAACTGATTGTGCTTACAAATATATGTTGCTGAAAAAAAAAGTTTTTGCTGCACATGTTTTCTGTAATATTTTATAACAGATTGGATTAGCCTTGCATGTATGTTTCATTACTATGATGAAAAGAAAGAAAAAAACGTCGTATTTTACTTATAAATAAAGAAATTCATCACTTTATTTTAAGTCTTTTTTTTGTGTTAATTGTGTTCAAATTTAATTTCTAACCAAACTTAATTTAACAGTTTACCATGAACACCTCTTAGATTATGACATACGTCGATGACTCGAATATGATATTTGACAGGAAAATTGAGATTTTTATAATACATTTCAGTAATTTTTAATTTAATCACAACAACCAAATTAAAATGTATATGTCCTACCGCCTAAGTCAACCACCATAAATCGTGCATTTTCATCAAATGCTTTCAATTCCATTTCATCGCCATCTTTCTTTTTATCTATGGCAAGATATCTGCAAAACATCGCAGCACATTCTGGTTCTAAAGCCAATGTCAGGTTATCTTTTTCAATGCCTGCCTAGAATGAAATGATAAATTTCTTATTTTTTAATTAAATATGAAATGGCTTATCACCTTTCCATAGAAAAACCTTTGGTTTTGTTTTGATTATTATAACATCTTTCCATTTAAATGTGTGATTCTTATTTTCTATTCCTCCACCATTTTTTTCTTGAGAAAAATATTTAAATAGCATATGATATCGCTTAAATATTTAAAATAGAATGTCGAACGGTTTAACCAAGCACCTGTCCTATTTGAAATATTTATCTCTCACATCACTGTTTTACGTGTTATTGCTACTATTTCTCGTTTTTTTTGTATTATTTTCTTATTTGATTTCATTTCTGATATTTTTAGTTGTGAAGATATGTTTGATTTTACGTAATACTTTTATGATACATTTGTATTTCTTAATTTATCTAAACGGATTAAAGTTTTAATTGTTTCACTTGTTTTTTAGACATGTCGTTTAGGTATTTTATGGAAGTTATCAAATAAAATTTAGTGCACCATTTCCGAGGTGTCATTAGTATAACTGAGTTTCACATTCTTATTCTAATGAAAGTAGGTTATGATAGTTATGTGTTACTCTCGTAGACAATCATGTTAAAAGTCATATCTTGCAAACTATTGAAGCAAATGAAATTGTTGAATACTTTTGATTATTTTTACATATACTAATGTGGAAATATTTAAATCACGGAATGGTGGTCATCTTATTAAATGAAAGAGATAAAATAAACTTATTGTATTAATGTTAAAGTTGTTAATAATACAATGATTACGATTCAGAGTATGATTTCAAGGTAAGCTACTTAAGAAAACATGATCACGAGAGTAGAACATGATGCTCTAAAGATAAATGTGTTTCTATATATTTTTAGATGGCCCATATGTTCATCCTTATAATTCTACATGTAATAGTATGTTCATCCTAGTTATTAATCTGAATTACATAATGTTTAATGGTTGCGGTCGAATGTCATAAAGGTGAAAACATTTTGAAATAAACTAGCAAGAACACTTTCTTCTTGGCGACATGAAATAATTATTTATGAATTGTTTCATTTATTACATTTATCAATTTAACATTCAATATTTTCCTTTGAAAATATTTCAAGTTACCTTTACAGAAGCTTCAATCATAAATTGTCTGGCTTGCTCATTCCAGATTGCTGGAACAGTAACAACCCAATGGACATCGTCGTCTTCTAATCCATGTATAGATGCCTTCAATTTATCCAGTACCTGGTCTTTAATGAATTCTATACAGAATGCAAACACCAGCATAGCTTTCATTGGTTTACCTCCAACGTCCTTTAAAACCATGTTTCTTCTCAGTTCCTTAGAATAACAATTAAAAAACAATGTTAACAATCATCTTCAAATAAAAGATCAAACAAAAGCTTCGCGATGATTTACATTCAATATCTCACAGTTGACAAAATTCCTGGTCTTGCCTTAAAAATCCTGATTCCCTTGAAAGAATGATGACACAGAAACTGTCAAACAAAGAGTTCCAATTTGTAAAGTTGAAATTAGTCATTAGAAAATCATTGACGCCATCATGTTGTTTGATCGGATATATGTTACATTGATGACGACTAATATGTCCTTTTCAACATATGTTATCACCGGCTTTGTACTTAACAAGTTTGCAGGTATTTGAGGTGAGCAGAGTCTAATTATCCATCGAAAGCACCTGCGATCACCCAAGACTTTTTGTGGGGTTCTTGTTGCTCAGTTTTTAATTTTCTTTGTTGTGTCTTGTATACTGTGGTTTGTCTTTCGTCGTTTTCAATTTCTGGCATTGCGTTTTTAGCGTGTTTTCAACTTATGAGTGTCCCTTTCCCTTTGGTACAATTTGCCTCTCTATCAAGACAAGCAAGGAATTGGAATACCTAATTTAAACAGAAATCTAATAGAAATTGAATATAAATTGACAATTTCTTTTAAAAAAACAATAAGAATGAAAAAAAATTATTTGGAAATAATAATAATGCTGTATGC
Organism: Mytilus galloprovincialis; assembly: GCA_037788925.1. NCBI lineage: Eukaryota > Metazoa > Mollusca > Bivalvia > Mytilida > Mytilidae > Mytilus > Mytilus galloprovincialis. The sequence goes on along the minus strand of CM075336.1, from coordinate 8,211,961 downwards.
TTTCTAGAAAAAGTAGAACACTTTGATATTCAAAGATAAATTTTAAAACTTAAATCTCTGATTCTTGAAATATATTTGCAGTAGAGTCACAAAGCCTTCTTGGATAAAACTAGAATCTCTCAACAGTCTATGTGCATATTAAACAAACGACACACATTATAGACAAGAATAGAACTTCTTATATTTTTTATGATGGTGACTTGTTTGTAGATCTTACTTTACTGCACATTCTTCCCGTTTATAATTATCTTGATCTATAATGACTTGGCCCAGTAGTTTAAGAGTAAAAGATGTGTAAAAATTTACAAAGATTCGAAAATTTTCAAAAATTTACTTTAAACGGCAATAACTCCGGTAGGAGTCATTTGACAATTATGATCGTTTTGACTTATTTTTAGAGCTTACTGTTTACAATTTATCTCTTTCTATCATAATATTCTATATATTAACCAAAAACTGCTAAATTAGGGACAGCATCTCATCAAGCGGTGATTTGATGCGTCTGAAAAATTCATTGCAGATAGATCTTGACCTGATGATTTTTTTTCTCTCTGTGTTTTATATTTAGCTATGGTGGCTATCTTGGCTGATTAGCGGAGTTCATCGGATACATTTTTCAAACTAAATACCCAAAGAATGATATGGGCCGAGTTTGGGTTTATTTGACCCAGTAGTTTTAGAGGAGAATACTTTTCAAAGGTTAACGGACAAAGACGGACGTCTAGTGAAGATGAAAGCTCACTTGGCCTGTTTTGGCAAGGTGAGCAAAAATATGAAAACAACACGTAATAAATTTCATGCGTCCAAATGGCTTGTCCGGATTGACTTAAGAAAGGACAAAATACGAATCATTGTTTATAACAAACAGGAAACATGATTGTTTCAGAGTTAAGGTTGAAACGTATCTCCATAGATAATAATTCGAAAACCCTAATGTAATTGAATTATATATGCATTTAATGTAGAAACAACATGATGCTTTCGATTCAGCATGAGATCGTGTATGGGATGTAAGTTTGAGACACCTATTTTTGGTGTGCAAAAACAAGATATCGAATTTTGGTATTTACGATGATGCTGTTTATAGGGTCCAAAAACTTTAGATACGATTCGTGTAAACTGTTTGATTCTTTGAATAAACTTATTTTGAAATGTTTTCAATACAACACCGTTGTAAGAAAAAAAAATTCGTTGATTTTGATACTTTCATGGAATAGGACTCTATATATTCCAATAATATTTACCTATATTGCAGATACTTTGTGACGTCTTTTTTTCTAATTCAATGATACTTTATCTAAGCTCTAATCATTTAAATTGATTTTTATGGCCTACTATACAGTGTGGGTTTTGCTCATCAATGGAAGCTCTATGGTGACATATAATTGCTTACGTCCACGTTATATGAACCCGATCGCGTAGTTGTCCCATTGGCAATCATATTGTTTCTTTATATTATTAGTAGTATATATGACAAAGATTTAAGACATTTATCTACAAACATATTTTCGTGAATTTATGAATGATTGGATGACTTGTATGTGTCGTTTACATGTAAATGAAAGAAAAGAATTAGGTCTAATATCTTTTTTATTTTAAGTTCCAAATCTTTTTTTTAGCAGAAATTAAATTATCCTATAGATTCGATATTGATTTCAGACATTCTCATGTTACAATTGTTATTCTCATCTGATTTTGTCTAATGCTTAGTTCGTGTCTGTGTGTGTTACATTTTAATGTTGTGTCGTCATTCCCTCGGTTTTGGATGTGACCAAGATTTTTTTTTCTATCGTTTTATGAGTTTCGAACATCATTATACTACTGTTGCCTTTATTACAAAATACCTTGTTCTTGTATAGTTCCATTTTGAAGCGATTGAAGTAGTACCATTCGTTAGCTTCTTCCTTTCGCGCAAGAGTTACGTAATGACTTTCTGCCGTCGCCCCAAATGAATGAAACTTGCCTTCGGGAGTTAACAGTAGTACTGTAGGAGTTTTGAACGAAGATACATTTTTATGATCCAGTTGAAATGTATTTATCTGTAGTGGATTTGTTTTAAAATTTTGAACTGTTGAAAATGCACATCCAGAATAAGTAGTTCCAAAATCAATCGCTCCAACAGCTAGAAATGGTCTAAATGGTTTGAAAATAGAATACCATTTGCAATAATAATAATCAATGCATGAATAATATTTATATCTATATCGTTAATTATAATTACCGTATAACGGGTTATTTCCGAAGGTGTAAAGTTTCTTGCTTTTCATAAAATAGGTACACGAAATATTTTGGTGGTTATTTTTGGATTCAATATTTATCAAAGGTACCAGGATTATAATTTAGTACGCCAGACGCACGTTTCGCCTACATAATCAATGACGCTCATATCAAAACAGTTTTAAAAGCAAAAAAAAACAAGTACAAAGTTGAAGAGCATTGAGGATACAAAAATCCAAAAAATTGTGCCAAATACGGCTGAGGTAATCTATGCCTGGGATAAGAACACTTTTATCACCTTTGGATGTATACATTTAAATTTACGGAATTTATTCTGGCGATTGTGTTCTATCTGCGAAAATAATCGAAAATTTACATCCCATGAAAATAACCCGCTATAAGGTATGATCCAATAGTTGTTATTAAACTATAATGTTTAATCTTTAAATGCATATTCAACATGCAGGTGTTGCTTAAATGCACAAACACAATAAAGCAATATTTCCAAATGTAAATCCCGTTGTAGGATTTACACATTTATTTTAAACTGATTTTGCTATAATGAAAGGTTAATATAAATAATTCTTCACGAAAAACAAAACACTTCATCTGCCAAGAAGTCCAGGTTCATAGCTAAGCATGTGTTGTCCCGATTGAAGCCATGCAACGACCATTGAAAACTTTTTTGTGTATAAACAGGTTCGTAAAGAATTTAAGACGCTGAAGTAATAAAGACGGGATAGCCACATTGTATCGAAAGCGTGTATCTAAATTATGATATGTAAAGAAAAAAATAATGTTACTGCAGGTTTGCAGAATTTGTGTTTTATTTGTGTCTATATATTTATTGTTAACTGTACTTTGCACTTTAATTAGTTTTTCAACTTTTTTATTTGAGCGTTACTGATTGTTTTTGTAGACAATAAAACTGAGAATAGAAATGGGGAATATTAGACGCGCGTCGGTCGTACATAATTATTTCTAAATAAGGAAATGTCTGTATCAATTCAGGAAAATTACAGTTTTTTACCATTCGTTTGTTGTGTTTGAACTTTTCAGTTTCGGCTTTTCCTTCACTGTTGAGAGTCTAAGGTCTATTGACGAAAACGATTAGTCCATATAAAAGAATTGTATAATACGGGGTGCAATATACTACTTCGATCTTCACTGTTGAGATTTAAGGAGATAAAAAAAATATGCAGGAGATGAACAAATATGCAGGAGATAAAAGTAGACACAAAATCCTTTACTTACGTTGTGCGTGTCTGAAATAATGATGCGATATTTGTTTCTGCGACAGCAATAATACCATCGTCATCTTGTTGAGCCACGTCATCGATTTCTATATGAAGGTATAAAATATATAGCGCATGAACTTTAGTATTGATTAACTTAAACCAAGAACGGGAATTTATGAATCATTCACTGATTCGGAACAATAAATACCTGTACATACATGAATATGCCTAGTTTTAAATCTTCATAAGACAAAGACATATATGTGAATAAATAAACTGAAGGTGGCTGGTTGAAGTGAATATGTTTTATAGATTGACACCTTAATAGCATGAAAAAGATAGATATCTCCATGTTACAACAGGGAACAGCACTGTAATTTTTTTATCTACATTTTTGTCGTTTATTTATAATGAAGTTCATTGTTTTGAAAATACGTGCAGTGTTTGACGATATGTACACGAAAAGGTGTTCCTCGTTCCGCAGAATAATAATAAGAATTTGTTTTGACCAAGAATATAACTACTACTTCTACAACTTTGATCACTATGGTGGACGTCTGGTTCCAGATGTAATCACCAGACAAATAGTCAGCACTTTCAAAAAATTAGCTGTGTATAAAATGTAGGATTATTTGAAGCACCAAGGTTTGTCTACACCAGACATTGATTTCCTTAGTCTTATAACAGATGCATTTTGAGATTTTCAGTTTTTATAAGTTTAAATTTCGTGTTCGGTTTTGCGTTCTAAATGTTGTGATTCCAGCACCGCGTATGTGTCTGATCTAGACGAGACACTCGTTTGGCGTACCAAATAATAACCTTTTTTTCATTGATGAGTTGTTATACATTTGTTGCCACATCTGGGGAAGGTTTCGTCTATTGTGGGATTATCTGCCCAGGAGACATTCCTTATATGTTCACAAAAATATCATTATGTGATCAATTTCTGTCAATTAACTTATTTAGAAATGTTGAATTACTTGAAACACTAATGCTTGTATGGGTGCTCTTTACTTTATTTGACACAACTTTCCAGAACTTACGATTTTAATGACAATAGCTTTAAGACTGGTATCATTGATGAGTAACATTTGCAACAACACCGAACCCTCCTCCTCCTACTACTACAACTTTTACTATTGTTTCTACTTCATATAACAAAATGCATTTTACTTTTTACTGTTAACGGGTGTATTGCATTTATAATTATTTAAATCAATAATTAATGTATAAATCCTTTTTAATAAAAACATTGTTTTTTCTTATACCTTTGCGGTCGTTCTCTTGGTCCAAATCTGTTTCAATAAGCTGTCTTTCTCCGTTACCATAAAATCCCTGTACATAATAAAAATAAATATACACAAATAAAATCATTACCAAAGGTTCAAATATAACAATAAAGCTGTTTAAAAAAAGACAACTGTTTTTCTTAATTAAAATCAAACTCAGTGCACTTCCTCAGTTTGTTCTGAACCGTGTTTGATCCGAAGAAAAGAAAAAAATGTCTAAAAAGTCTCTCAATAAAAAAAGACGTTTTGGCAAGTAATTGTCCTCGCGGGCATTAAAAGCTTGGTTGTAAGTGTGTAAAGTGTTGTAGGATTAATTTTTGTAAAATATTTTCTAGAGAATTTCAGAAAAGGTAACAAAACTGCAGAGGGTTTTGCAGGGTGCCCGCCCCATCCCTTCTCTGAAAAGAAAACGGTTGATTTGATAGGGAATCATTGCAACATGACTTGTGCGTGGCCCCCTCTAAGGCAGTCAGCGGGCCCCTCTTATGAAAATTTCTGGATCCGTCACTGAAAAGTCATAGGTACTTGGAGACTGGACAATTATGTTAAGCCCTCCACCTTTTTTGAAAAGTCCGTTATCTTTTTGTTTTCTATCTAATTCCATGATTTCTGCGTTTCATGAACATACGTATATTATCAATAAAATATATTTTCTATTAACTATCATTTCCAAGTTGCTTCTTCACGGCGTTCACTGCTATATCATATACAGAGTCTCTATATATCATATAGAGTATAATCATAACGCGAAACTAATTGTCCTTTCCCCGTATACATGGTATAGTTGTGGAAATTATGATTAAAAGTTAAAAACCGGAAATCTAGCTTTTATATATAAATTCATACCTGTTGAAAGAAAGAAAGTCGATAACCAAAAGTCGGCCAGATGACGGAAACAATATCCGGATGCCTTTTTTACGTTTTTCTCCCACACAAAAAAACTGAATAATCATAAAAATGGATGACAAATGCAACTATGCATGGTACCCATAGGACATAGAGGCATTATGATTAATTTATTGCGGGGGGAAGAGAGCGACACACAAAATGAGTTCTTCTCGTTTAATAGTATAGATTTTGTATAAATATAAGGAGATGTGCATTTGGCATTGTGCAGATACAAAATTTCAATGTAACACTTCTATGCGCCTGGTGATATTGTTTCTTTGTTGTAAGTGTTTAGAATTATTAACAATTTACATAATAGATTGATAGGAAACTACCTAGCCCATATACTCTCACCACAAATGTCCACTTCATACAGATATATTTGTAAATTGAGAAATACGCATTTTAAGTTCATCACATAAGGTTTACAAGAAAGTTACCAGCGTAATACCATTTTAATAAATTGTGGCTGGCATCTTGTTATCCATTGTTTCATCGGTAATTTACAACTGTTACTAAACTATACTTGTGGGTCAAGGGATCAATAAATGGTCATAATATAACATTAAAAAAGTGTCATTATACTTATTTTACAAGGGTGTACCTTTTCCATTGCTCTAGAGTGATATGTTCATTTTAGGTCAAACGGTTAGAACAGTCTGAATACTAAGTAAATTCACAAAAAAACCTAAATCAAAGGAAATTCAAAACTGAAAGTGCCTTATCAAATGACAAAATCAAATTTTCAACTTCAAAAAAGTTGTTATAATGTTTTAGTAGTGGTGCCTTTTGTAAACAATTCCGTATAAGAAACATATCAAGTAATATTACATGAAACAATGGCAAAAGGCAAAATCACAAAAATACTGAACTCCGAGAAAAAATTTGCTTTTCGTAACACGTTTGCGGTAATTCTCTTTACAAATGATGATAAGTTTATTGTTCTATTGATTCTCTAAGAAAATGACACTGTAATACAATACCTTGAACATTCTGTTGTACAATTTGACCCTGACATCATTGATTGCCTCAACCCATTTATTTCTCTTTTCACTGGAATCAGCTTAATATAGAAAAAATACAATTAATTAATCCTTTATAAAGACGATGTAATCGCGCAGTCTAAGAGACATGTATTGTCGAAATGCGCATCTGGTGCAAGAAAATTGGTACCGTTAATTTTATTAATCCTTATTACGGTTTAGTTTGTCGGATACAAACGCACCACAAATAAATATTATAAATGTAATGTAGTGATACATGAAGTCACATATATCGAGTATTTTCAGACTAGCTACAAACTTTTTAGAATATAATAGGTTTATCCAATGTGTTGAATTAGAAAAAGGGTGAACGATAGGAGGAAAAAAACGAAATAACAGAATAAAGAAGTGCAACAAAAAAGCAAACCACAACGCAACATTCATAGAAACGAATTATTAGATAACAACTACCATATTTCTGACTTTGTAAAATACAGGATCTAATTTCCGAGACGTCGAGAAAATGCACTGTCGCGAATTGTCATTCAATTGTTATATTGGGAGGGTAAAACATAACAGTATTGCTAGTAACACCAACCACATAGAGAAAATTTTAAAACCAGTTGCATTTATTAGACTGTTGTTTGTCTTTTGGTCGTTTTTCGCCATAGCGTTGTCTTCAACAGAGAATTACAAAATCCTTTATGAATTATTGAACTGTTAAAATTAAAATATGTATGTATAATAATTAATAGTGTGTTACCAAAACAAATCAGTACTCAACGAATGCGTACATTTTGTGATTCCGATTAGTTTTGTTATGGTACATATTGTATACTTGAACATAAAATCTTAATTGTAAAAAACTGAACTATTTGTACCATACAAAACACTCTTGGGTAAGAAAATTAGCGAAATGTATTGAAGTGAATTCATAGAGTAAGGTTACCTACAATATGACGCTGTGTGTGGAATTCATTGTCATTAAATATTTGATTCCATTTCTTATTTTTTGTTATCTGTTATTGTTTGGGAACAAATATGTAAAAAAAAAACATACCTCTTAGACGGAAAACATTATTACTGGCTGATGTAACTGTGAAAGAAACTTTATCCTTCTTGATCATTGTATCTGAAAGCTTAAAATACATTTTCACGAATTATTGATAAACATTTGAAATGAAATCTACCATGAATAAAATATATGTTTACTTCCAGAAAACCATGCTACTACTTGACGTATTTCAAGTGCATTGGTTGTCTATATACACCTACGATAGAGTTGTGAACTGTGGGGTTTTTTAACGAAATTTTGCGTCTGCACTTTTGTTTGCAATTTTAATATGTAATAAATAATGTAACTTTATGTAATACATTAATGATAAAAGTGGACGATTCTTTATACATATATTCAAAATGCTGTTTTTTATTTTTATTTTTAGGCCTGGATAGACATGCATTATATAAAAACGTGCGGAATTAGAAAAACATTTGGAATTGTAATTGTTTCATAAGAATGCTCTGAAGTAAAACATTTGTTTTTAAAAAAATTATTTATTCTTAAATGTTCTCGATTTAAAAAAAAAAAGCATTTTACTTATACTTGTCATTTAAAATAAAATGTTTAAGCTCTAGTTTTTGAAGCTTATGATTAAAATCAATGGAACAATTGCTCTTCATATTTTCCAAAAATGTCTTATTTAGACGTCGCGAAAAATCAAATTCTAAAAACGTTCATCGGAAGGTACCAAGAACTTGTTGATAAATATTCCGTATCAACTTCACAAATAATATAGACGATGGTCTTGAAGTATAGATTTTGCATACTGACGTTATTTATCATCTTAATAACGTGTTATAGTATTCTTTTATTTGTCTTTATAAATATTACTTTTACTGTTAAGTCTGTTTTTGAGATATCCATTTGACGTGACTCTGTGCTTATGTATCCGATCATACTTTGAACGACAAAATTATTTTATTTATTAATATTACTTCTATTCATGTATCTTATCAGACTTCGAATGACAAAATTATTTTATTTATTAATACTACTTTTACTGTTAAGCCTTTTTTTACATACACATATACATTTGACGTGACTCTGTACGTATGTATCCCGTAATACTTTAAACCACACAATTATTTTATTTATTATTATTACTTTTACTGATAAGTCTGTTTTGTGTTATATATTTTACGTGACTCAGTATTTATGTATCACGTCATACTTTGAATGAAACAAATATTTGATGTCTACCTGTTTGAATTGCAAACGCGCAATTTTACACCAGAACTTAAAACCTTCCATCCTTTATGGTTGGATTTTACATATACACTTGGAAAAAAGTATTGCAACACCTTGATTTTTAAAAATTTGAAAAATCAGCCTCTTTTTTTGGATGAAATATAATAAAATATTTGTAAAATATTATTGAAACATAGTTTATGATAACATTGGCATTGAAACAAAAAAAAGTTTGAAAAAAAATGATTCATATAACCACAATTTTAATAACAAAATGAAGTGTTTTTTGTACAAAAAAATGCATATTTCAACTTTTTCTGTAGTCGAACTTTACAATGTCAGACATTTCAAAATTAATCTTCAGATGACTGTTCACATCATGGTTGATCGTTATACGCCAAAGAATTAGTATTTTGTGCGCAGCCTCCATTCAAACGGATAACGGCATCTAAACGTCTACTGATTCTTGCCAAAAATCGACTTATTTGTTGCTAAGGTAGCAGCAACCATTTCTGATAAAGGGCATTGTTTATTTCATGATGTGTTTGCACTGGGATGTCCTTTCGCGCACGTTCCGCCCAATAGTGTCCCATATATGCTCGATATGGTTCAAATCCGGGCTACGATCCGTTTAAGGAAGATGAACCGAATTCCATTGGAACAATGGATCTTCCTCCACAATGCTAATTTTCAACTTTAGCGAGCTCTGCACTACATTGGACACGGAAAACTGTGTGTCTGTTCGTAAGCAAATGTCTCCGAAATGGTCTTATCGCACGATAACCAGTAGCGATGAGTCGATCTCGAACATTTCTTGTTAAAAGGCTCCTGTATGCCCACCACTCTTTTTAGAATTGTATTGTATGCAATGGGTTTCCTTCTGACCAACCTTCATTATGCTTGATTTTCCCTAGCAAATGGTATAGGGGGTCTTCTTTATCTCGGAAGGTCTTTAAAATTGTTTATTGCGTGATTTTTATTCTCAAAACGACTTATAGTGGAATGGTGATGACCAAAAATACGTGCAGTTGTTTCAGCGACATCCCTGCTTCTCTCATGCTGATAATCTGCCATCTTGCTGCAGTTTAGAGTTGTCGAGGACCCATTACAAGGTGTCAATCACATTACTTCAAAAACTTGGTTATTTTAAGTGTTCAAAACAATGAGGATGAAAACATCTGTTTTGCTGTTTACGGGTACAGTAGCTGCATGTGCAGATAAAATCTTATCGAGTCGATATTTATTGATTAAACTCAGGTGATACTTAAATAATGTTTAAATAGTTCTATTTTACCAACTTATATCACAAAAAAATTAAAAAGTGTTTTTTTAATTTCAATTTCAATTTGGTGTTGCAATACTTTTTTCCATGTGTATAGATAAATAAAATCGTATCACATAAGCAAAATAAGGATGTTAAATTTGATGTATGCCTTTTGGGGCTTCTTCGTTACATTTGTTGTTTTATAGTGATTAAGACAATAACACAATGTTGACTGCTGTTCCCCTATTTTTGACATTTTTACCTATTGTGTCTGTTTGTTTTGTTCACTCATCGTTGGCAATATAATGGAATTTGATGCGACTGTCATACAAGTGAGAGGTTAAGTTAGCTATAAAACCAGGTTCAATCCACCATTTTCTACATCAGAAAATGTCTGTACCAAGTCAGGAATATGACAGTTTATATCCATTCGTTTGATGTGTTTGAACTTTTGATTTTTTTTTTAATTTGGACTTTCCTTTTTGAATTTTCCTCGGAGTTCAGAATTTTCGTGTTTTTACTTTTTTGCATTGTAGACAGACTTTACCAATAGACTCAGAAAAAAATAGTCCTTTTCTGATTATTGATTTAGTTAAAATATGTAAACAATAAATGTGTATCCGCAACTAAATAGTGTAACAGAAACAGTTGGGTTTTTTTTATTAGACGGAGTTCAAAAACGTGTCATATATATTCAATTATTGAATTATGAAAAGTAAATATAAAATAGAAATATGAAAATGAGTTAGTACAACTATAACGACAACATCTGAAACATTTACATAGGCATGTCGGTATCCTTTAACGTTCAAATATTTTTTTTATTATCTTTTTATTCTCGAACACATGATGCGTGATGGCGTTTGGTAATTTGTAATTAGTACTTCCACCGATTTGATATGCTTTCTTTAAGAAAGGAAGAAGGTTTTTTTAAGATTTACATTTAAGAGTTTACAGTTTGCATAAAAAAATCTAAACGTTACAGTAACATACGCAAAAAATTGTTTTACACCTAAAATACTTGTATCGTTTTTAAATGCAAATTACTTGAATCTTTATTTTCAGAATCCTTTTCTGTTTATGTTTTTAATGTCAAACACCTACTTAAAAGATCTTCGTGTCATGTGTGTAATGTACGAGTCATCAAAATATCTATTTTTCTTCTCATCAAGTCCTATTATGAGTCTATGACCTTTTGTTGCACTTAATGACAGATGCATGCACTGTTTTTCGTTTATTTATTTTCTCTCGATTATGTTAAATCTTACAATACATAAAATGAAAACACGTTTATGAAATATAAACTATTACTACGTACCAATAAAAGCATTTTCCCTTTTGGTTTCTGTGCTTCATCTTTGGGTTTCTCCTATTACAATAGAAATAACAAGAAGTCCGAATATTTAAAAAAAAAACAAAAAAAATCATCTCATAAAGGATAACATGCTTATAACTTTGTACGTATAGCATGTATAGATGATATCAATTACATAAATTAAACACTTGTCTTACACTTTCGGGTAAATTGTAAACTTTGATGCGCAAATTCAATTTTGCAAAATGTTTAAAAGTAGTACAGTACGAATAATGATTTTAACCGCCATCATATAACTAGTCGATCATCATCATTGATATATTTGAGTGATAATAATATGTTGTGTTTTAATTGAAAACTCAAGAGATTGATTGAAACAACGTGATGTATAACGTATTAAAATCCAATATTCAAGATTCTTAGCAGGATAACCACTACCATATCACCCTAGATTGAAATTCTTTGTTTTATATGCTTTCCTTTTTTTATAACATTTTGGCGGGAATGCCTAATCTACAATAAAACTTTTAAAACGGAAAAGACCTTATTTCAAAATCCATGTAGAAAACATCCAGTGCCTATGCAGTGATTCGAACTCAAGACCTTTGGCCTATAAACCTAAGACTGAAAAACGAACTCATTATTAAATTACTTTACTCGTAAGGGTATATACTATATAATGATATATAAAGTATATTATAAGGATTGTGTGTGGATCTAAACTAGATCTTATGAAGCGTAAAAGTTTCTTTAGCTAATCTAGAACAGCTGGGATGTAAAATAGTTATCCCGTTCGGACTTTGTCTCTCAGTCTAAGATCACCCTCATGCCTCCGCCCATCAGAAGGATCTTACACTCGCATACTCACGAGTACTTATCGAACGACATAAATTACACTGAAGAGACGTGTATTGTCGAAATGCGCATCTTGTGCAGGAAAATTGGTACCGTTAATGTAATTACACGTATAAACAGCTTTTTTAATGCATATTGTGTACTTTATATATTTTCGGTTTCACTCTCGACATTCATATATAAGATATGTATTATCATTTGATACCACACGCATTTAAATATTAAGAATGAACACAAGTGCAGCCACTTCCATTTTAGACAAAAAACGTGTTGAATTAGCATAAATGTTTAAATTGTGAAGTTATCAGTATTTTCGCATGAAATAAGGATGCTAGTACTCGATGCATGTTCATTGTACTATTAAAAACAGCCCATATTTATGTAATAAAAGCATTTTACTTTCAATCAATAACTTGATATGAGTTTTGAACAGCGGTATACTACTGTTGCCTTTATTGATATCAACAATTTAAGAATTATGTAAACACGCTATATTTGGGACCAATAAAAAAGGTCTTACCGGGACGACTCCTTCAAGGCCAAAAAAACATGGATTTGCTTTTAAGACGCGTGTGTTCAAATAGGATAATGTGTCTGGTGTTATATCTTGAGATATTGTTGCGTCAATAGTCAATCTGAGGGGGCTAATCTATTCCAGATAATTGTTTAAAAAAACCTTTGTACATAGCGTTATAACATTTCTATTCTGAGATATGTTTCAAAGGCAAAATAGAGTACGAAGTTGAAGAGAATTGAGGACCTAAAATTCCTAAAAGTTTTGCCAAATACAGCTAAGGTAATCTATTCCTGAGGTAGGGATGCCTTAGCTTTTCACAAATTCTAAGTTTTGTTAGCAGTTAACTTAAAATTATGAACATATCTATGATAACTCTCAAGTCAACACAGAAGTTCAGTCTACTGGACCGGTGATACCCTCGGGGAAATAAATCTCCACCAGCAGTGGCATCGTGCAAATAAACTCATCATATATACCAAGATTAAAATTTTATATTCACGCCAGACGCGCATTTCGTCTACAAAAGACTCATCTGTGACGCTCGAATCAAAAAAAATTTAAAAGGCCAAATAGAGTACGAAGTTTAAGAGAATTGAGGACCAAAAAATCCTAAAAGTGTTGCCAAATACAGCTAAGGTAATCTATTCCTGAGGAAGAAAAGCCTTAGTTTTTCAAAAATTCAAAGTTTTGTTAACAGTTAACTTAAAATTATGATCATATCAATGATAACTCAAGTCAACACAGAAGTGCGCTGACTTCTGGGCTGGTTATACCCTCCCTCGGGGAAATAAATATCCAGCAGCAGTGGCATCGACCCAGTGGTTGCGAATAAACTCATCGTAGATACCAGGATTAAAATTTTATATTTACGCCAGATGTTTACAAAAACAGTTAAGGTAAAAAGTAAAATCACACAAATACTGAACTTAGAGGAAAATCAATTCGGAAAGTCCATAATCACATGGCAAAATCAAATAACAAAACGCATCAAAAACGAATGGACAAGAATTATTATATTCCTGACTTGGTACAGACATTTTCAAATGTAGAAAATGGTGGATTAAACCTGGCCCCACAGCGCAAACCCTCTCACTCTAATGACAGCCCCATCAAAATTCGTTACATTTACATTGATGCGTTAACTAAACAGACACAATTGATAAAACAGTCAAAATATGGGTACATCAGTCATCATCGTATAACAATTTTAAAAGGAACAATTTAGCAGAACACAAAAACATCTACTATCTACAAACACTTTCATTGATTTGAGTCTAACGTCAGAAAATTGTATACGTCACATAGATTTGTCGTTCAATGTGCATACAAAACGTTTTTGGTATTTAGCTGTATTTTGCCTCCGAATGACCTTATATCACCTCCGAATAACCTTTTGACGTCACGCAACAATCACTTTTTAGTTGTGACGTCAAATGTTTTTGAATTATGAAACAAAGTTTACGGGAACTTGTGTGATGTTATGTAATGGCGGACAAATTTGCATACAAGTGTAAATACGTCTATACAAACACATTGCTGACGAGATGTATAAGTACCGAGCGACGTCAAACGGATATCACATAAAACCATTCAACAGTAAAAGTAATATTAGTAATAGAACAAAGACAAATGTAAGAACTATAAAACACGTTGTTAATTAAGATGATAAACAACATCAGTACGCAGAATCTATACATCAAGACCATCGTGTATTATTTGAGAAGTTGACACGGAATATTTATCAACAAGGTCTTTGACATACCCCTGGTTTATCAACTTTCTACTGAGACACTGATGACGTTTCACAAAGTCTGAGTAGGAGTTGCAAGCTCTTGAATATCGAATAAGTTGGGAAATATATATCCCATATTCAGGTGAAGTTGGTATATTGCTACTAAGGTGGGAGAAATTTATAATTTCAAAATTAAAATCGTCTCGTTTGTCATAGATTCTGGTACTGAGATGACTGTGTAAGTCAAATTCGAGATATAAGTTTAAAAATGAGGCGTAGGAATCTATTCCTGAGGTTGAATAACCAATAACACAGAAAATCAAACTACTAATTATAAAAAGAATTTCAGAGTAAATAAAACCAAAGACATTTTGTGATAGAAAAAAGAAATCTTAAATTTCAGAATACAAACGTTGACCTATCACAATTGCATAGAACTGAAAAGCCCAGTCATAGTCAAATGATAGGGGACAATATCATGATCTTAATAATCAAATCAATCATACATACGCTAAAGTAATTAAGATATCCATCATCCGCTAAAACAAACCACTGGGGTTTATAACCTTTCAGTAATGACAACCTTTTTTGCAGAAACCCGTCTTTCACCATCATACCTGTAAATAAATCATTCCATATCATTTAGAATTCTGACGATGTTGAATTTTTATCGCAGATTTTCGTAGATTTTTAAAAGTAATTCGCAATTATATCGGACATAAGTTACCCCTTTTAACTATGACCTTTGTAATTTCCGTATTGAAAAATAAAGGCAGTTCCACATTCTCTTATCGGACCATCCCCCAAGGGTGACTGGGGAATAGAAATATGGTCGCTTGGTCTTCTCCCGACCGGCAGTAAAACGCTTGCCGAAGTGGGGCGTCCGTTTGGCTGTGCGGGATGTATTAAGTTCGCGGTCACGTCCGGTCAGAAGGGGGACGTTAAATCCGATGCATCGTGTAAAGAGAGTCCCACACTCTTTGCACGTTAGGAACCCTTACAACAACTCTTTGAGGGCCCGTAGGTGGCCTGTTGAAAGGCAAAATTTCTGTCCCTATCCAATATACCCTCATTTTCCAGTGGCAGTCGAAATTTCTCCGACCATCATCCCTTATTGCCTCTATTATGACAAGACCTACCTATTGTATCTATTGTGAACTTATTCTCGTCCTGAATATGCATGAAATATTTGCCACTGGACGTTAAGCAACCAAAAATCAATCAATCTTATCGGACTATAGCAAAATTTATCATAAAGTTTCATGCAGACTATGAATGACAGGTCCATAATTTGAATTACTAAAAGGATAATTTTTGAAAGATGTACTGGGTGCTTCCCAGTGGCAATTGAAGAAGAAATAACTTGACACGACTTTGAATATTTTCTTTATAGTCCATTTTAACATTAAAACAAAATTAAAATTGACAAAAGACCAGTTTTTTTTTCAAAGATTGGAATAGAAATGGTAATTGGTACCTAAATGTTGAAAGATACTTGTATAATACCAATACCAATACCAAATTATTTATTAAAGTGACATGTGTTTTATAACAATATACAATATTTCAATAAGCAGTTGTAATTGCATGTATCAACACCCGGCCCTTTGGACCTATAAGTCACTTTAAACATTTATACATATAAAAAATAATAATCATTTTACAGCGGACAAAGTTAGAATTTAAGTTTGATTGTTCCTATACAAAAAGTTTTTTCTTTTATTAAATGCATAAATGTATATGTGACGAAATTATTTGGTGACAATTGCGCAGATACTCAAATGAAAGACATAATCATTACGTTTAAATTCGTTTAATACCTTAGTTTTTAGATTTTTCAGTTTGTACAAAATTCTTCCGTAAGTTTCAAAACTACACCAAGTGATTTATTGAATCGAATTTAAAAAATAAAATTGCATTTATAAATTATTCCAACCAATATTCATTTTTGTAATTGCATAATTGTCTGTGTGTTACTACTAATTCCTTGTCGACATTTTGTTAAACTTGAGGTTCTTTTGGCTGATCAACTCTGAGCAATTCGTATCTGGTGCAGTAAAATTGGTACTGTTTTCAATATAAACATTATTGTGTCTGTTCATGGGTTAGTCAATTTGTATCGGCAAGTTCGAAACTATTTAAACAATATTTAAAGTGCGTTATATTGATCAGATGTAGTACCTTCAGTAGTCTTTCGTTAGTATTTCAAGTAAGAAAAAATGTGTAGTTATTTCCCCAAAATTTGTATATACAGTTATATTTATGTAAAACTATGGTTCTTTGCAGAGTCTGTATATGTCTTTTATCATTATCTGTATAACAATTATTCTATATACATCAATTTATAACTGTACTTAGAATTATTATTGTTCTTTGAATAAGACGTCTTACCCGAGGTGATTATAAAAAGCAGGTCCTTGTTTCATCAATAACAATACAAATACTGTACAAAGTGGCAACACCTACCTTAAGTGATGGCTTACATCAAATATGTTAATGCCTTCCAATCAAATTGCAGAAGGGTTTTCAGAAAATATAAGACTGCGGGAGTGCTTTTCTAAAAATTCAAAAACAACAACATTAATAATGCCTATCTTGCAAATACTTTAATTTCGAAATATTCATAAAACTACATGCTCCATTAATCTTCGGGTTATCTTGGGTTGTAACTGAACGACATCTTTTGAATTAAGGGATTAATTTACGCATATGTATATACCTATATCCCTACATCAAGATTTGTCTTTCAGAACTTGAATAAACAACACGGACGATCCAATTCAACGCTTGTTATTCATATATTATCCGAATTAAAATGTAAACAACAGATTGTTAAAATATATAATTCATTTGATATTAGTCATTTGTTGTTGCCAATTTCAGTTTAACTGTATTACTTATTATTTTCCATCTTACACGGTCTTTACATGTTTCGACATAAATGAAGGCAACAGTAATTTAACGGGTGTTCAAAAGTCATAAATCGCTTGATTGAAAACAAATTCGGGTTACAAACCAAAACAAAGGGAAACACATCACATCCCATCTATATATAAGAGGAAAACAAGGGAACAACAGGAACACCGACGTGCAATGTGCTTTTTCTTTTTCTCTTTTAGAAGGTTCTGAATGAATTCTGCTTCATATGAGTACAAAACAAGTCGGTCAGAAGGCGTGAACCATAAGTACCCATTAGAATACCTGCTGTCTGTTGAAAATTAATATATTTTCGATTAAAAAGTCTAGCATTTTGATAATATATCATCTTCACAGTTATTTGCTCCATTTAAAAGATGAAATATAAGAAAACTTCATCAGTGCACAATTTAACGTTAAAATAATTAGTGTGAAGTTAATACAATATATCGCTTCATAAATGAACATTATACGTCCAAAATAAATAGTCGAAAACTTATCATAATACTTATGAGCAAGCACAATTTAGATAAGTAGGATATTTAAGAAAGCAAAAGTATGAAATCTAAGATATGCACACTATATTGGAAACAGTACTATGAACTATGAATGTCTGATGTACATAAAATTGAGAATGAAAATAGGGAATGTGTCACTTCATGCCGATTATATAATTTTAAAAACCTTATATTACAATAAACGTTGATTAATATTTAACTTTGAATCATTTAACAGTAAAGAGCATTCGGAAAACTCCTCTGTCGCAAATATCTGTATTTTCACGTTATGATATTTGACAGGTTTATTGGTCCTGTATATGTTTTTTGTCTAGTCTAGTATTCGTCTCGCCTATTATATTGGTCAGCCTAAATTTTTGTACAAAATATTAACATAAAAAATGAAATAATGTGCCAATAATGATAAACGATCGACAGATTTAAAATTTGACAACATTCATTTCAATAATTCAGAGTATACTGGATTTAATATTTCTCAAATCTCTATACAATACATGTGTATGTCGGCCTGTCAATCGCTACGAAGTCTAAACAAATTGACCAACTCATTCTCATTGAGATATGACAAGGTATAATTTTGAAAAACTAATTTAGATAAAACCACGGGGAGGGGGTCTTTTTCAATTTGACCTTACTGTATGGCGATATTCAATTACATTGAAAGACATCTAGAGATTGGTTTTAAATAAAGGTAAACTATTTTACAAAATAATCCATTGATCTGGTACCTTTATATTTCTAATCTGGACAACATTGTTTACGTACTTGATAATTAAGTAAATAGAATTGTATATGGACTATTTGTTTAATTAAATATTAAAATTAATAAGTTATAATAACCCAGTTCTAAACTGGCAGTCTAAACATCAGCCCTACAATGTAAGATCTGTAAATTCCCGCATATTTACAGATATAAAATTTTTAGGCTGATCTTAATAGACGAAATATACGGTGTACACACATTTTCGCACCTCGTGTTTGCGTTATAACATATATCTATAGTAAAGGATCCTACAAATTAATGTAAGATACAGTCACAGAAAATAATTATATTTATAAGTACGTCTGAGTCAGTGACAGCCCTACAACAGATGTTTCCATCGGATCGCCATCAATGATGGTGATACATGGCTGTGTACATAATGTATATACAACTCGTCTAAACATCAACCCAACAATGTTAGATCTGCAAATTTGCTTTCGCAAATTTTTGGTTTTTCCCTCGCCGGGATTCGAACCCATGCTACTGTGATATCGTGACACCAAATCGCCTGCACTGCAGCCGTCCCGCTAGACCACACGACCACCTGGGCTCTTAAAATAGAGCTTTCGCTGGCCGTGTGTTACCTTTCCACGTCAGTTTTAATCTAGCGGCGTACTGCAGTACATGATATATAAGGCATGAAGATGTTATTGTTACAGTTTTAGACGAGTTTCATCTGTTGTAGGGTTGTCACTGACTCAGACGTACTTATAAATATAATTATTTTCTGTGACTGTATCTTACATTAATTTGTAGGATCCTTTACTCTAGATAATTTAGCTGATCTGTAACAATAACATCTTCATGCCTTATATATCATGTACTGCAGTACGCCGCTAGATTAAAACTGACGTGGAAAGGTAACACACGGCCAGCGAAAGCTCTATTTTAAGAGCCCAGGTGGTCGTGTGGTCTAGCGGGACGGCTGCAGTGCAGGCGATTTGGTGTCACGATATCACAGTAGCATGGGTTCGAATCCCGGCGAGGGAAGAACCAAAAATTTGCGAAAGCAAATTTGCAGATCTAACATTGTTGGGTTGATGTTTAGACGAGTTGTATATACATTATGTACACAGCCATGTATCACCATCATTGATGGCGATCCGATGGATACATCTGTTGTAGGGTTGTCACTGACTCAGACGTACTTATAAATATAATTATTTTCTGTGACTGTATCTTACATTAATTTGTAGGATCCTTTACTATAGATAATTTAGCTGATCTGTAACAATAACATCTTCATGCCTTATATATCATGTACTGTAGTACGCCGCTAGATTAAAACTGACAAGGAAAGGTAACACACGGCCAGCGAAAGCTCTTTTTTTTAGAGCCCAGGTGGTCGTGTGGTCTTGCGGGACGGCTGCAGTGCAGGCGATTCGGTGTCACGATATCACAGTAGCATGGGTTCGAATCTCGGCGAGGGAAGAACCAAAAATTTGCGAAAGCAAATTTACAGATCTAACATTGTTGGGTCGATGTTTAGACGAGTTGTATATATATAATATATATATAACGCCTATAAAGTGTTCAAAACAACACCAATAATAGAAAAAGGAAACATTAAATGTTATGTGGACAAGTTCATTTATATACGAATTATCTATTTGATAATATTGCCAAATTTGTACTTGTATCTATTTTACCCTATACTATAATGATCATACTATATTGAAAATATGATGTATAATATGGTTCAATGAATCCAAATACTCTATGTGGGCTCTTTGATATTTACCTACCACTGGCTATTGGACAAACTACTTTTCATAATAATGGTTTTATCTGGTTTTAGCTAGTTGAACAGTTCACCTTTTTGACTATATACAGCACTTTTTAACTATATTGTCAATGCAGAATAAGTAACACCAAAGACAACATTACGAGCCGTAGCCAGCATTATAAGATCTGTCGTTGCCTTCCATTTTATATACTAGCCTAAAAAAAAAGAAACGATACCCAATTTTTTTTACATAACAATTTTTTTAACAAAACATTATATATTGTGATTAGTTATATATTCGAAAAGAGTCTGTAGGTGACTGCACTTTTGTTTTTTTGTAAAATAACGTCATTTAAGCGTATTTTTGAATTTTGAACGGATCATATATATGTCGTCCGAACACGGATTTTAAATTTTATGAGGGTGATAAAATATCCGGTCAACACAGGTAAACAAAAGGTGATTATGGGTGACATCCCAAAATCCCGGTTTCATTTGCCTCGTCTACGCCAAAATGAGTGTGATAGAGCAATAGGAATGGTACTATCCTGGCTCCCGGTACTACGTTTCAGGTATTAGCTATTAGCCATACTCTCACGAAGAATGATATAAGGGGCTGGTTTGGGTTCACGACGTCCAGTAGTATGAGCCATTATAAAACAGCGCCATTGAACTGCAAGTCTACGTTGGGCAAATACACGTTTGTATTGGAACCGTGTTAGGTGGAAAAACGCCAATTTTAGTGACGAGTTCAGATTTCGTTTACGTAGAAGTGATAGAAGAATGAGAGTGAACAGTAGCCAAAATGTACGTTATACAGACGCATGTGTGCATGAATGTGATCGCCTTGGCGGTGGTGGTGTGATGGGTTGGACAGGAATCAGGCATTGTGGACGCACTGACTTGAAATTCATAAACGGAAATCTTATAGGAGTTCTTTCTCCAATTGTACAACCATTCATTGCAAGGCATGGAAATCGGGAAACTTTCAAACAGAACAATGCTAGGTGCCATGCACGTGGCACGTGTATGCATATATTGGCTAAAATAACATTTACATTTTTCCATGACTATTTTTATCGCTAGATCTATCACTCATTGAACATTTACGGGATACACTTGACCACCGTGTACGTAGACGTCATCTGCCACCAGAGTCAGTCATCTAACTACGATCCGCCTTGGTGGAAGCGTGGAATAACATTCCCCAAGCATTTATTCGGCGTTTAATTGGATCAATGCGTCGGAGATTGACTGATGTTTTCAACGCAAGAGGTAGCCATACACGATATCTACTTTTCATCTTTTGGTTTTGACAACGACATCTTCAAACAGTCCGTCCATTAAGGAAAATGATTTGTTACCTGTTATCTTTGTTAAGTTTGTATGCTTTTATATTATTGTTCCATAACATACAAATCTTAAATTACATTCAATTTGTTGAAAAATAAAATAAATATTTTTGATAAAATCCGGGTATCACTTCTTTTTGTAGCTAGTATATTTAATAAAGTATATATATGAACGTTCTGCGTTCAATTCATCTGAGCCTTCTTCCACCTGGTCACAGTTATTATCTATTAATATTTCGAATAACAGTTATTCTTCATCAGTATTATTATGATGTAAAATGAATCATATCAATCTTAATTCTGATTAAACTATAACAATCTTGAAATTTATACAATAAAATGGTTTAAAACGAACATAGCAACGCTTCTAAAACTTCAAAAATGACGTAGGTTATATATATATTTGCATCAGAGACTGCAAAGATCTGCTTCAAATAAAAATAGTAATGTGCGATAGGAACTGGTACAATTATAAAATTTCAAGGGTGACGACTTCTAAGATGTAACAACAACGATTGCGTGGAAATACATTTATAATAAACAGCACTGACTTATCAAACTGGTATAATATTTCAAATTTGACAACGGTAGAGTAGTTAAACAGAGGGTTGCGTATTTAAACATCCCAATTAAATAGCAGTATGATAATGATTTTTTTTTAAAGTAATGATTGTTTACTATTTAGGTTGAATAATTTAACGTGACTGCGTTATTGTAAATCCCTCCGAAATTAATAGAACCCTGTAATTCAAACTGGTATAATTCACAAAATTTAGAGTTGACAAAGGTTATAACAAAACAAAAAGCAACAGAGACTTTGTAGTAATGTGTAAATATAATCCAAATGAAAAGGATTTCGTGAATTCGAGAAAACAGAATCCAAAATATCTGACATGTTCAAGACATTCGAAGTGTGCTTCACAGAGAGCAGAATGAGTTTCTAGGCCCAAAAAAATAGATTTGTAAAGCAAAATAAATATTTCATTTTAAAAACCTCTTTTTTTATTTTATAGTTAACTTAGTTGCCAGTACAAAACGGCAGTGAAATTAAGAAATTATACATTATTTGGTGTTCTGCATCTTTCCGTTTGGTTTACTCAATTGTATCGGGTGTATAGATAATGAACAGCTTGGTGATGTTATGATCTGTTCTAAAAGCCTTATAAATCAATTTAAAAAAAACACACATATCCGGTGTACCCACAAAAAGGGAAAATTCAGATCGACAAGATATTAATAAAAATAAAAATAAAAGACAAAAAATAGAACCAAATATCGGATAACAAAAACTTAGAACATTTTTTTGTTGTTTTTTTTTTTGTTGCTATATTTTCACATTAGAAGAAGGAGGCATTTTGTGTCACTGTGACACCTTGCTTTATTAACATGATTTTGAATAAGTTGGAGAAGTTAATCAACCAGAACCAAAACAATGTGCTGTTGTAAGTTGAAACATGTGTTCCCTTGCTTTGAGAAATTGATGTGCTAGAAAAGAAAGCTTTTGTTTATATTGATATACTCAGTTTCAAATAAAATCTTGATATTCTAACAGTCATGACTGTCTCTCCTCTTATGTTTGGTTGTGATTGTCTACTATTCTCTTTTTGTAGTTGTCTCTTGTTAAAAAAAAGAAATGTTGATGGATGTTCTATAAAAAAGAAGATGTGGTATTATTGACAATGAGACAAATATCCACAAAAGACCAAAATGACACAGACATTAACAACTATAGGTCACCGTACGGCCTTCAATAATGAGCACAGCCCATACCGCATAGTCAGCTATAATAGGCCCCGATAAGAAAATGTAAAACAATTCAAACGAAAAAACTAACGGCCTTATTTATGTAAAAAAAAATGAACGAAAAACAAATATGTAACACATAAACAAACGAAAACCACTGAATTACAGGCTCCTTACTTGGGACAGGCACATACATAAATAATGTGGCGGGTTTAAACATGTTAGCGGGATCCCAACTATCCCCCTAACCTGAGACAGTGGTATGACAGTACAACATAAGAACGAACTATAAAAATCAGTTGAAAAAGTCTTAACTCATCAGACGGACAAAAATACAAGTAGACGTGGCCGGGTACTTATACATCCCGACACAAAAAGACGCAATGAACCGATTTGAGAGTACTTGCAGTTATCTGACAGCTAGTTCAAAGCCACTAACAACTAATAAAAAAATCATGCATCTAACTTGAATAAAAAACTGGCCGTTGTTATTTCATAATTCAGATATCTTATTATTGTATTTGAAAACGTGCCAATAAGGATTAATTTACACCTGAGAACCATCACTACCCATCTTCCACCAACCTACAATTTAGCTGATTTCAATCTATATCCCTTTCTGATTTCAACCTAACCTAGAACTGATTTCAACCTCACTAAACCCGGTTTCAACATGTTATCAACGTCAATACAACGTTGAAACTGTAACGTTGATTCAACGTCTGGATCATTCAACGTCAATTCAACTTTCAAAACTGACTCAAGTTTCAACATTGTGACAACGTTGAAGTCTGACTTTGGATCAAAGTTAATACAACGTTTTGTGCCTGCTGGGACGCTTATTCATTTATTCAATTTGCTACCAATGTTTTTTATTTTCTTTTTAAAAAGTAGTTCGAATTCGCGACGGCGTCGTACTTTTTATTTAGTTTATATCATGGTATCTATGATGAGTTTATTGTAACACTATTATAGTCTATACACCAGAAATAGTTATCAAAGGTACCAGGGTTATAATTTAGTACGCCAGACGCGAGTTTTGTCTACATAAGACTCATCAGTGGCGATCATATCAAAATATTTATAAAGCCAAACAGGTACAAAGTTGAAGAGCATTGAGGATCCAAAATTCCAAAAAGTTGTGCCAAATACGGATCTATGCCTTGGATAAGAAAATCCTTAGTTTTTTTCGAATTTATTCAAAGTTTTGTAAACAGGAAATTTATAAAAAAAAAAAAAAATAGAGCAGACAGTCATTTGAATGAATGTTATTATTGCATCACAAAGTATTTAGGCGTTAAGATCTCCAATTTTAGATATTGTAAAAATTACTGTAATCCGGCGGCTACAAGCATATATCAGACGAATTGTGCACATCCTGTTACAAGCATGAAATTTGGCATAGACTTTCTTCAACTATTACTCTTTGATTTCAGATAAGAAGGCATTTGAAAAAAATGTCTCACTTCCGGTAAAATTCAAAATGGCGGACATCATACCTAAATCAGCCCAAGATCGAAGGCTAGTATGTGAATAGGTGTTATTATCATGCTACTATCATAATATTCAGTACAAACCTTTGTTTTTAACTACTTTTAGATATTATATATAGATAAGATGTCTTTAAAAACCCTACTTCCGGTAAAATCAAACATGGCAGACATTGTACTAAAATAAGCTTATTTTTTTAGGAAGGGTAATTGAAGTGTGTTTTAATGTATTGCTACTATCATTACATTATGCAGGAACCTTTCTTTAGTGCTTCTCATGGACACAATGTATAAGACGTATATCTTTAAAACCCTTACTTCAGGTAATAAAAAAAATGGTGGACATAGAAATATCGATTTATTATTTAAATATTCAACTTTTTTCAACATGTAAAGAAAATGTTGTTTTTTTTGAGCTGGTCATTAAACTTTTGGCTTTAAATTATCCCCAAAACCACTAATTCTATTCTGTTGTAAATGTTTAAATACAAAGTTGACACTTCCGGTAAAAAAATATGGCGTAAATTTCAAAGGTAAGTCCTCAATCCATATCTTTGATGTAGAGTTTTGGATAGATTGATTAAAACAAAATAAAATCACTAAATTAATTAAACATTTTAAAAATTACTTCTATTAAGCCAAAAAATACATGTTTATTCACAGTCACCACCACATGCACACAAGGCAGTGCACGGGGGACCCGATTTTCCCCATAACAACTATTGCGGCATCCTTTTTTACATCCACAATGTACAAACTTCTAACAAAAGGATGAGGCCTCAGAAAGAGTTTTTTTAAAAGGGACCTTCTTTGTCCCTTCACCATCCATTAGC
Organism: Mytilus galloprovincialis; assembly: GCA_037788925.1. Classification (NCBI taxonomy): domain Eukaryota; kingdom Metazoa; phylum Mollusca; class Bivalvia; order Mytilida; family Mytilidae; genus Mytilus; species Mytilus galloprovincialis. The sequence goes on along the minus strand of CM075336.1, from coordinate 8,186,074 downwards.
GCCTGGACTGGCTAGCATAAGAGCCAATTCAAAGCTCGTCCTCCTAAACACCCACTTGAGTTGATTGAACGTTTTACATGCTGAAAAAGACTAGACCAAGTTGAGGAAACAGCCTCAATTAGCCTCACCCTTTGTGCAAATAGTTATTTTCTTTCTTCGTTAACAATGTTAGTTTGTGCGATACTACAGTTAAACCATGGTGATTAAGGCTGATCAATCATCATTCTTTATGTTGAAATCACATCTTCAAATGCCATCAATGTCTCCCACGCAGTCTTTTTTCCTTTTCAAGCAAACAGAGAACCGTATCACAACCGGTAAAGGCAAAGATCACGATACGTGTTTGTGATCACGCATTGCCTAGTGCATTTGACAGACCATTGATAGATATTAATCCAAAGTGTTTTGCCTTCCCAAAGACAATCCATAGTTCGTCTACTTCTATGTCAGGGATTACCGAAACAGTAATGACAGCATCATCAGTAACGACTGGTCGAATCATGACTCGTCTAAGTTCCCGTTTCACAGCATCAGACACATGCACCATAATTTTTGTGTCAGTCTCTTAATGTGAACTTAGTGCTAAACTTGAAATACATCACGTGGTGTATAACACTGAACATCCTGAGCATTTGTTGCCACAACTACCATACTCATTCAAGCCTTCATTCACTCTTGTTACATTTTAAAGTTTTTTTTTTAAGTAAAGACATAATACTCAATCAGCAAACTCGTTAGGAAACACTTTGAAACTGTAACAACAGTGGATGTAGTCTCGGATGCGTACATATACTGGTAGTTTGAAGGCTGCTACGAGAAGCAAGAGCTACATTTAGGGGAAAGGGAATACACAGACGAATCCAGGGTCAAAACAAATTCCTCAAAATTGGCAAGTTTTCTGAGAGATGACGACAAAAAGAAAGAACTTTTTAATTTTCATTCACAGCAGCTTGCTCAATAAAATTTTGAGGAAAAGGCAGTTGTAACAACAAATGCTCAGGATGTTCAGTGTTATCCACCACTAATGTTTCAAGTTTAGCACCATGTTTACAAGATGAGACTGACAGTAGAATCAAGATGGATGTGTCTGATACAGTGAGTCACAAACTTAACTGAGTCATAACTCGAACAGTTGATACTGATGTCATTGCTGTTTCGCTATTCCATGAAAAAGGGGCAGACGAACTTTAGTTTGCATTTGGAAGTGGGGAAAGCTTTAGATACGTATCTATCCACCACCTTTCAAATGCACTAGGCATTGAGAGTTTACACTTTTGCTTGAAAAGGAGCTGTGTTGGTGACATAGATGAAGATGTGACTTTAACATTTAGAATGATGATTGACCAGTCAACATCAATAGATATGGATTTGATAATGTCATTGATAAAGCGATATGTCGGTTTGTTGTAACATCGAAAAAACTTATCATGTTGGGGTTAACAAAGCAAGAAAACATGTGTTTTTGGAAGAGGAAAGACTTATTGGGGCTATTCCCACGACTGGGTCTAGTCTTTTTCAGCATGCATAAAGCGTGCAAAGTACCATAGCGGAAGTGAATGAGTAACAATCTTGGAATTGATTCCTATGTTAACTAGTCCAGACGCTTATGAATGGCGAATGAACAAATATGATCCATGGGAACCCTTTTGAACAACTCTTTGTGATGCCTCTTCATCTTATCAGGAGGTTGTACATTATGGATGTAATAAAATCAACGGTACCAATTTTGTTGCACCAGATGCGCATTTCGACAAAATATGTCTCTTCAGTGATGCTCGTGGCGAAAATATTTGAAATCCAAAGCTTATATAAAAGATGAAGAGCTATAATCCAAAAGGTCCAAAAAGTATAGTCAAATTCGTGAAAGGAATCAGAGCTTTGCATATGTGGAAAATCAGCTCTCCGATTGTGAATAAACATGTATTTGCGGCCTTACAAGTATGCTGATTGGGTACTATGTCCTTACCTTAATAAAATACCTTGAAACTGTAACAAGAGTGGATGAATTCTTGGCTGCGTATGGTATTTGTAGCAACGAATGCTCAGGATATTCTATCTTATCCACCACATGATGTATTTCAAGCTAAGCACTTAGTTCACATTAAGAGGCAGGGCAGACACTAGAATCATAGTGCATGTTTCTTATGCAGTGAAACACGAACTTAAACGAGTCATGATTCGAACAGTCGTTACTGATGATGCTGTCATTCCTGTTTCGCTATTCCGTGACATAGGGGTAGACGAACTATGGATTGTGTTTAGGAATGCAAAACACTTTGGATTAATATCTATCAATGGCCGTTCAAATGAACTAGGCAATGAGTGATCACACACACTTATTGTTATCCATGCCTTTACAGGTTGTGATACGGTTCTCTGTTTGCTTGAAAAGGAAAAAAGACTGCGTAAGAGACATTGATGGCATTTGAAGATGTGACTTTAACATAAAGAATGATAATTAATCAGCCTAAATCACCGGGGTTTTACTGTAAGATCGCACAACCGATGGGGCTAACATGGTTAACGAAGTAAGAAAATAACTATTTGCACAAAGGGGAAGGCTAATTGAGGCTGTTTTCTCAACTTCGTCTAGTCTTATCCAGCATGTTAAACATGCAATAAACTCAGGCGGATGTTTAGGGGGATGAGCTTGGGATTGGCTCTTATGCAACCCAGTCCAGGCGCTAATGGATGGGGAAGGAACAAAGAAGATTCCTCTTAAAAAAACTCTTTCTGAGACCTCATCCTTTTGTTAGAAGTTTGTATATTGTGGATGTAAGAAAGAATGCCGCGGTCGTTGTTTATGGGGAAAATCGGGCCCCCCGTGCACTGCCTTGTGTGCATGTGGTGGTACCCGTGAATAAACATGTATTTCTGGCCGAATAGTAGTAATTTTTAAAATGTTTTAGTAATTTAGTGATTTTATTTTGTTTTAATCAATCTATCCAAAACACTACATCGAAGATATGGATTGAGGACTTACCTTTGAAATTTACGCCATTTTTTTACTGGAAGTGTCAACTTTGTATTTAAACATTTACAACAGAATAGAATTAGTGGTTTTTGGGATAACTTAAAGTCAAAAGTTTAATGACCACCACAAAAAACAACATTTTCTTTACGTGCTGAAAAAAGTTGAATATTTAAATAATAAATCGATATTGCTATGTCCGCTATTTTTTGATATTACTGGAAGTAAGGGTTTTAAAGATATACATCTTATACATTGTGTCCATGAGAAGCACTAAAGAAAGGTTCCTGCATAATGTAATGATAGTAGCATAGTAGGATTTTACCCGAAGTAGGGTTTTTAAAGACATCTATCTATGTTATATATCCAAAAGTAGTAAAAAAACAAAGGTTTGTAATCAAATATTATGATAGTAGCATGATGATAACACCTTTTCACATACTAGTCTTCGATATTGGGCTGATTTAAGTATGATGTCCGCCATTTTGTATTTTAACGGAAGTGAGACATTTTTTTCAAATGCCTCCCTATCTGAAATCAAAGAGTAATAGTTGAGGAAGGTCTACGTCAAATTTCATGCTTGTAGCAGGATGTGCACAATTTTTCACAAAGCCGCCGTACTACTATGCAATATATTTGTTTAGGTATTCATCACATTCGCACGAAACTATTCATTACCATTTTCAAAACTTTATTTTCTGTTCAATTTATGTTTGTAAACCACGGTAACAATCCCTCATTCAAACCAATAAAAACTTATAGCTGTCACTTCGAATATTGCAAGTCACAGACTTTTCAAACCAGTTCGCATGACCAAAAAAGGTCTCGATGGCGTCAACTTATGCAATATGTTTCATCATAAACTAGTTCAGTCGAAATACCTCCTTTTTTCAAAGATAAGCCTGTACCAATCATTTCTTATACATTGTTTATATACAAAAACAATTGCAACTATAAATTTCAATTACAAACACGTTTTGCAGGATCTCAATATTGACGACTTCAAGTCTAAACCTCCGGATTGCACTTGTGCTAGTTCCCAATTCACAAATAATCCGGCTGGCCACGTTATTACCGGTCACCTTAACATTCTCAATAACACTTCCCTTCAAACTGTGTTATCCAAAGGTCCGTAATATCGTGAGCCTATAAATTCCATCGATTGGAAATACAATTTCAAAATACTGATGAATTCGGTCGAGGATTATGCCAGGCAATGGGCGAAGCGCGAGAAGGAAGGCGTAGATACTCTTTCTGAATGGATTAAGGCTGTGAGGTCGTTGATTCAAATCAGAATTAAGAAACTGAATGGTTCTATCAATACCCATGTACGTCAATCTTTAAAGACCCAAATCTTGCTAAACACTTGTCTTACCTCCTCGACAAATATGTTGTTGTCCCCGCAGATATGACCACAAACTACATCGTTTTTTGTGTGTAAAATTCATTACAGAAACTGCTTGATAAATGAATTCAATAGGTATCGACAATTCACTTGACAACTCAACAGCACATAGCCATGGCGTTGTTTAATAGTTTATTTTCGATCTATAAGTTTGAATGTCCCGCTGGTATCTTTCGTCCCTCCTTTACCAAAGAGAAAATCCTTGATATTCATATGTATGTTCTTTGTTCCTTTGGAATTTCAACCAAAGACGAAGAATTGGATCTGCCGTCAATGTATTGGATACCTAAAGTAGATACGTGTCCTTACAAACAATGGTATATTGCTGGGTATTTCAAGTGCTCCACGAAATCTCTTTCTACATTAATAACGTCATTTTTAGCCATGGTGTTGTCAGTTTATTTTCTATTTATGATTTTGACTGTTCCTCTGGTATCTTTCGCCCCTCTTTTACAGACAATTCTTAATAGGGGAAATTCATTTGTGAGATCAACACCGTCACGGATTCAACAAAACAAGGTGATTTCAATTTGTTTGAGTTGAGCTTTTCTAAAGCCTCGGTCACACCTTACCGGATAGCTCGAACGGACGCCTAACAGATAACTTTTTTTCAATCCGTTCATGTCCGTTAGACGTCCGTTCTTATCCGTTAGGCGTCCGTCCATATCCGTTGCATGTCCGTTAAGCGTCCGTTTTATCCGTTGACGTCCGTTCTGTCCGGTGGAAAATTTTGAGCATGTTCAAAACTTTGAACGGACGTCCAACGGATAAAATGTCCGTTGAACGTCCGTTAGGCGTCCTTTTGCACGGTACTCGTCCGTTTTGTATACGTTACGTGTCCGTTATGCATCCTTTGGAGATCCGGTAGACCAATTCACCAACGGACGTCTACCGGACGCCTAACGGATAAAACGGATGTGAAAAGGACATTACCGGAAGGATAACGGATAAAACGGATGCCTACCGGATGTAAAACGGACAAATGCCAATTGAAATTTCGCTTTAGAAATGCCAATAATTGGTATGTCAGATTTTCTTGAGTGTCATGAATATTTATTATTCGTGATGGATCTTGGAGTAAGAGCACGTCTTCGCTACCAAACAGCTCTTATTCAGGCCAGACTCAACTTAAATGTAGCAAATATAAACCTTATAGCTGTCGAAAGGAGAAGAAGGAGAAGACAAAGGAGATGGTGGACACGACAATGGCTTAGTCCTGAAAGACGATGCAGTTTTGGTCTATATGACCAACTCACGACCGAACTTAGGCGGAAGGATCGGCAGTCCTTTGTACACTTCCTTCGAATGCCCACAGAGATGTTCGACGAGATATTGCAAGTTGGACCTCGCATAGCCAAGCAGAATACCTTTACAGAAATCCACTGGAACCAGGACTCAAGTTAGCAATTACACTTAGACACCTTGCTTCTGGAGCAAAATATCGTAGCATGCAGTACGGATGAAGAGTTCCGTATAACACATTATCCGTTTTCATACCAGAGGTACATAATATAAACAAATTCAGAAAATCAACTTAAACTCTAAAGACTGAATTACCACACTGCTTCTACCTTGATTTTTTTTAATCAGGGTAGCTCTATATTTGCACACATATCATGCTAAACAAGACGCAATACAAAATAAAATCAACTAAACCTGTTAACTAAAGTGACCCTCGTGTGTAAAGACGTAAAAAAGAATCGGATAAATTGTTCTATTTGTTTGGTACGTGTGACCTTGATACCTGTCCTACTGACCACACTTTCCCAGAAACAAATATTATAACATATATACATGTACTAGATACAATCATTTTAAGGTCACGTGTATGTGGTTTATTGCCTTTAATTTTCAGATGGTTTATTGCTTTTAATTTTCAGATGGTTTATTGCCTTAAATTTTTAAGTGGTTTATTGCCTTTAATTTTCAGATTATTTTGTTCATCCGTTTTATCCGTTACGCTTCCGTTAGGTGTCCGTTTTATCCGGTACTCGTCCGTTGGATGTACGTTCGACGTCCGTTCTGTCCGGTACGTATCCGTTTCACGTACGTTCAATGTCCGTTGTGTGTCCGTTAGGCATTCGTTACATGTCCGTTAGTAAACCAACGGACTCCCAACGGATAAAAATTTTGTCAACGGATAACTTTTTTTATCCGTTAGGCGTCCGTTCGAGCTATCCGGTAAGGTGTGACCGAGGCTTTACAGATATATAACGCATTTTTGACTATGTATATCTAGGCCTTTTTTCTGATCATTGTCTGAAACAGAAATTCAGCATAGCTTCCCGAGAAGTTAAGAAAGAAAAATACGATTTTAATTCCCCGCAACCAATTTTTTTGGTCAACACCTAGACTTTGCAGACATATTTTGAGAGAAAAAAAATAGATTAATCCATAATTGAGTGTATCAATATGTTTCTTATATACTCGAGAATGTTCACTTAAAAGCAAATTAGTTTTATTTATGCAAAAAACTACAAATTCAAAAAACCGTGCTTCACAAAAATGCCCATGGTAATCACATGACTTCCATTGTTGCTTTAAGAAATGGGGTCAAACCGGGCCCAGCTTTCTGACTGATATGACATACGAAAAAAAGTTATCAATTTTTATTTTTTTTATCTTATTTAGATTTTTTCTACTATCAATGCTTTTAAGCACAAATGTTGAATGTATACGTCATAATTAACCTACTAACGAAGTGTTATACTAGGGAGCAACCATTTAACATGTTTAAGTAATAACTTCAGGATCTGCTAACCCTTCCAGAGCACCTGAGATCACCCCTAGTTTTTTGGTGGGGTTCGTGTTGTTTGTTCTTTGGTTTTCTATGTTGTGTCGTGTGTGCTGTTGTTTGTTTGTCTTTTTCATTTTTAGCCATGACGTTGTCAGTTTGTTTTAGATTTATGAGTTTGACTGTCCCTTTGGTATCTTTCGTCCCTCTTTCAAAAGGGTGGTATTATTAGTTATCTCGATACATCTTTATTTTAGGGAAATTCAGGAAATTCTTGTGTTCTTTTGAATTTGTGGGGAATCAAAATGCTTAAATATTTATTTATTTTTCAATTTTTGTCCTCAAATTTTTTATTTTTTTTTATTATTTTTTACATTTAATTTTTTTACATTTTTTTATTCTTTATTTTTTGCCACACATTTTTTCCTTTATTTTGGCATAATTCTTATTTTTTTTATTTTTTGGCAAAATTTATCCCGGGGTGGGGTGTTACTTACACCTGGATAATTAACCTATCAGATTGCAGTATTTTTTCTGCATAATAAATAAGTTTTTTTTATCTGAGTCAGATTTGACTCCCCCCCCCCCCCCCTTTTCTGTTAAGTTGAATGGTCGTTTCCTTATATAAGACTATAATACTTAATTGTATTTAAATAGAACTATATAACACTGACATTTAAATAGGACTGTAACAAAGATTACTGAAAAAAAGTCGCATGAACACACTCACACATACGAGTAATCCGGCATTCAAACTTGTCTATGCTGCTTTCACGTGTTTCATAAGGCAAAAGTATCCTTCAAACTTGTAGTATTTACATTGTTGATATTTATCAGTTCAAGTTTGTTTACGTTAATAAGCTGTCGGTATTATAAACTGTATGCATCAACAGGATGCAGTGACGTGAGTTATGCCTTTATCTTTAGATTCCAACGATCTGTATTTTTCTACTTAATGATCATTAATGCTTGTTATAAAATCATGTGTATTGCTGTAAATTCTAGTTAGTTTTTATTAAACCATGTAACCATAAAGTTGTATGTTTATTCCAAGGTGCCTTGAGCGCGTACACTACAATTTGGCGAGGAGGAAAATGTATTTTTGTAAATGGATTTAGAATCCGGAAATTATTGTTAAGATATCTTATTCGGTGAATGTGATTACGAAATTATTATGGCAAAATTACTGGATTTACCAACTGTGCAATCTTTTGATTGTAACGGAGAACAATCTTCACTTCCACAAAGATGGACAAAATGGAAGAAAAGTTTTGAATATTATATGACCGCATCTGGTGTATCCGAGGGAGCACAGGAACGAGCCTTACTTTTACATTTAATTGGATAAGATGCACAAGATATTTTTGAGACATTTACCGAAACAGGAGATTCATTTGAAGATGCCGTGGCAAAGTTCGACCAATATTTTCTTCCGAAGAAAAATCAGCCGGTAGAAAGACACGTGTTTCGTAAATGTAAGCAGAACGAGAACGAGTCAATTGATAATTACGTAAGAAGACTTAAAAACTTAGCAAAAACTTGTGACTTTGAAATAATGCTTAACGATGCCATTCGGAACCACATGTGCTATTCAGCAAAATTAAGACGACGACTTTTGCGTGAAAAGGATTTGACACTTGAAAAAGTCCAAGACATAGCGAGAGCAATTGAAGCAGCACATCAGCATTCCGCACAATTTGATGAAGTTCACATAAACAGAGTTCAAGTTAAACGCGACTTTAATCCAGCGAGACATCAGAGACATGACTATAATAATCACTCTAAAAGAAAAGATATCGAGTGCCATCGATGTGGCCGTACGGGGCATATAGCTAGAGAATGTACAGTTGCCATGGATAAGACGTGTCACAAATGTAGCAAGAAGGGACACTTTGGAAAGAAATGCAAGAGCAAGAAGACAACAAAGGAACAAGGAACGTTTTACAAGAAGGAAAAAGTTAGATACATGGAAGAAGAAAGTTCCGACGATTCAGAAGAATATGTATTCGCGATTGATCGATCCTCCGAAAAAAAAAGGATTACTTTGAATAGGAGATGTTGTTATTCCATTTTTAGTTGATTCCGGAGCTCCGTGTAATATAATCAATAGTGAAATAATGAGCAAATTAAAGAAATGTGGTGTCAATAAAATTCCGATTCAGAAGCAGTTATATGCATACGGAGCTATTAATCCGTTAATGATCAATAGCAAGATTAGATCTGATATAACATGTGAGGAATCAAGAAAGTGTGTTAAAGCTGATTTCATGGTAAATGATGGTAATCATACACCCCTGCTGGGTCGTAGTACAGTAAGTGAATTAGGCATTTTATTGATCGGTCCATCTGTAAACATGATCAATACATAAGGTGATATAAGGTCACAGTATTCTGATTTATTTTGTGGATTAGGTAAATTAAAGGATTACCAATTGAAAATTTATATAGATAAAAATGTTAAACCAATTGCACAACCAACTAGAAGATTACCGTTTAATATTCGAAAATCTGTGGAAGAGAAATTATGTGAGTTAGAAGAAATGGATGTAATTGAGCATGTTGAAGGTCCGACAGAATGGGTGTCACCATTAGTAGTAGTTCCGAAACGTAACCCGGAAATTAGAATTTGTGTTGATATGAGGCGAGCTACTGAAGCCGTAAAACGTTCGAGACACCCAATTCTTACAGTTGATGAAATTTTACAAGAGCTAAATGGAGCTAAGGTTTATTCTAAAATTGATTTAAGGATGGGTTTTCATCAAGTAGAACTGGAACCTGAATCCAAAAATATAACAACTTTCACTACTCATGTGGGATTATTTCGTTATAAGCGATCATTAATGTTCGGAATATCGTGTGCACCAGAAATGTACCAACAATGCATAAAAATGGATATGGTCAAGCAGACATCAAGACGCGTTGGATGAACTGAAAAGATTGTAAGCAAGTGCAAAAACGCTAGCATATTATAATAGTAACGCAGAAACACACGTAATAGTAGATGCGAGCCCTGTAGGACTTGGAGCTATTTTGAGATAGAAACAAAGTGATGAGAACTTTAGACCTCTTACATTTGCAAGTAGAACACCGACCAATGTCGAACAACGATATTCCCAAACCGAGCGCGAAGCCCTTGCTGTCGTATGGGGATGTGATCGTTTTCATTTGTACTTATATGGGATGGAATTTATTTTAGTGACCGACCACAAACCGTTAGAGGTTATCTATTCCCCGAAATGTAAACCACCAGCTCGTATTGAAAGATGGGCGATGCGTTTACAGCCTTATACGTTTAAGGTTAAGTACAAACCAGGACCGGGAAATGCAGCAGACTGCCTTTTGAGATTGTCGCAAGTTCAAGATGAGACTACAGGTATAAATATTGCAGAGGAGTATGCTTATTTCGTAGCACAAAATGCAGTTCCGAACGCGATGACGTTTAAAATGATTAAAGATTCAGCACATTTGGATAAAGACATTAAACAGATTTTGAATGGAAAAATTTCAAAGTCAAACAATCTTTTTCGTTTCCGAGACGAATTATCAGTTGTTGATGGTGTACTATTAAAGGGATCACGAATCGTTATACAAACATTACATTTAGCACACGAGGGTCATCAAGGTATTGTAAAAACAAAACTAAGACTACGTGAAAAAGTATTGTGGCCAGGAATCGATCAAGATGCTGAAAATCTAGTAAAATCGCACAGAGCGTGTCAAGTCGTAGGACCCGTGCCGAAACAAGAACCTATTAAAAAACACAGTTGCCAGACGGACCGTGGCAAGACTTGTGTGCCGATCTTATGGGACCATTTCCAACAGGTGAATATGTGTTTGTCGTAGTGGATTATTACTCCAGGTGGCAAGAGGAAGCGATACTTAAATCAGTAACAACCGATAAAATTATCCGTTCGCTTGATATGATGTTTTCTCACCATGGAATTACAATATCTTTGAAAACGGACAATGGACCCCAATTCACATCAAAGGAATTTTATAATTATTTGAGCGAAAACGGTGTCAAACATAACAGAAGCACACCATATTGGCCTCAAGCCAATGTTGAAGTTGAACGACAAAACAGAACTTTACTAAAGCATTTCAAACAGCTAATGCCGAAAATCGAGACTGGAGAAAAGAAATTCTGAAATTTCTATTAGCCTACCCTCCGCATAGTACTACTGGAAAAAGTCCTGCAGAACTTCTATTCAATAGGAAAATTCGTACAAAACTACCCGAGATTAATGCGGAGAATGAAAAAGATGACTCAGATACGCGAAGAAAAAACTTTGAAATGAAAGAAAAGGGAAAAATATATGCCGATCAGAAAAGAAAAACGCGAGAATCAGACATTGACGTTGGAGATATAGTGTTACAAAAACAGACTAAAACCAACAAACTGTCAACATCATTCGAACATGATCCGTATTATGTTGTCAAGAGAGAAGGATCTCGTCTTATCTTACAGAACAATGAAGGAACCATTTCCCAAAGAAACAGTTCATTTGTTAAAAAGTTTAACGGGCAAATAAACGAAGAAGAAACTTTGGTGAACGAAAACATTGACACTAATATCGAGGACACAAATGAAAATGAACATACAAATCCAGAAGTTAACCTTCGTGAGGATTCATCTATACTGTGAAGACCAAAATGTAATCAAAAGTTACCAGAGCGTTTTAATGATTTTGTGATGAACCAAAACTGTTAATGTTCGCTATAGACTGTATATATTTAGTATAATCATGTAGGCTTTCATTAGATTATTTTCACACATTTCTTTAGATTAAATAAGTGTTTGTTTTGGGAAATTAATCTTTCAATAATATAATTATCAATCCAAGGAAAAGAGGAATGAAGTATTTACATTATTGATATTTATCAGTTCATTCAAGTTTGTTTACGTTATTAAATCAGCTGTCGGTACTATAAACTGTATGCATCACCGGATACAGTGACATGAGTTATTATCGACTAGCTCCTAGGTGGCAGAAACCAGTTATTTTACAATAAATCTTTAGAATTTCATGGATTTATGATTTTATTTTCTTGAAAATTCATTCAAGCTTATATACAAATAAAATGTATGGTTTCAAGGAACTAAGATGTGTGCGTGCTTATGTAAATATATAGAAAACCTTTAAATTTGGGTGTCTGTCCAGCATGGAGATTTTAAAATTTATAAATGCATTGCAAATAAGGCAAAAAATGTGATGCTATGATACTAATCTAATCCTCACCTGCAAAATCCTGCTAAAAGCCAACAAGAATTTTAGCCAAAATTCAAGAGAGAAAGGATATTCAGTGAAATAGAGCCTTGTCCGAACCTATCCTTACCATCAAAATCTCAAGATATTTTTGTTTACATAAAACTGAATTTTTCCCCCACTTTGATTGGATGCCGTCAAGTGAGGAGACCACAATTTTGACATCTGATTGGACCTATATGTGAAGGAAATCCCCAACCTGTGTATGCAACTACTTACTTGTGTAGTACACTAGCCTAGAATTTACATTCATTTATTTTTTCAGTCCACATGATGCAATTATATACCTCAATACTTAACTATAGCAAAATTTCTGCGTGGGACACATGTTCTGGTACACCAAAACTGGTACCTGCCACCCTAGATGTCGATATTAAGACTAGGAGTCGATATTAAGAATTGAACGATGGACAGTCAGTGCGTGAATTGTTCTTGCTACCTGATTGGAAGATACAACGAGACGTGAATAAACAAAGTATATTGATTGGTTAGGACAATCCAAACCTAGTAAATGTCCTTCGATCCCGTGGAGTATCGGATTTGTCCTCTCTATTTTAGCAATTAGATTTTGCCTGGTCATTAACCATGCATATTCATGATATTGGTCATGTTGGTACACAGGTTAATTTTTATCTATAAATAGTCGAATCTTCTGGAGTTTCGTAAACAACAACGTTAAACGATATACTACTTCATAACGTGTGACCTAACTTGTGAAGTAAAATTTGTTGATTGATGAACGTGGCTATTCTAGTAAATGAATTAATCTACAAAGCGAGAGCACTTTCCATTTTCATCAGCTAAGAGTCGACTAGCTCTTTTTGAAAGGCTAATGCTTGTGCCTTCATCTCAGTTTAGATTCCTACGATCTGTATTTCTACTTAATGATCTTTAATTATGTTAATGCTTGTTATAAAATCATGTGTAGTGCTGTAGATTCTAGTTAGTTTATATTAAACCATGTAACCATAAAGTTGTATGTTTATTCCAAGGTGTTTTGAGCGCGTACACTACAAAACTGGTATCTGAGTGTTTAAAAAAGGGGTCCGAGGTGTCTTAACATCAGTTCTTAGTTGTTTGGGTCCGAGTTGTCTTCGACCGATTTGTCGTTGGTTCGAGTTGTGATGAGCTATATAAAAACTTCACTAAAGATTTCTAAACTATTTTTTCAAATGTTTGGAAACTTTTGAAGTAATATATATATATATAAAAGGAAGACGTGGTATGATTGTCAATGAGACAACTGACTCTGTCCACAAGAGATCAAATTGACACAGACATTAACTGCCACTATAGGTCACTAGATTTGATAACAATGTAAATTATTCAAACGAGAAAACAAACTGCCTTATTTAAATTAAAAAAATGAACGAAAAACAAATATGTAACACAAAAACAAACGACAACCACTGAATTACAGGCTTGGGACAGGCACAAACATAAATAATGTGGCGGGGTTAAACTTGTTACCGGGATCCCAACCGGGGCCTCCCCTAACCTGTGACAGAGCTTTAACAGTACAACATTAATTATTGAACATAAAAACGAACTATAAAAATCAGTTGAAAAAGACGAAAAAGGCTTAACTCATCAGATGGACAAAAATACAAGGGATGGAAACAAGAATACAATATCACTGTGCATGACCATAACGGCCACTTCTGGCGGAAATGCATTTTTTGATTCAGAAAACAGTATGGGTTGTCTTTTTCTGTCCATCTAAAATAAATTATTGGTTCATTTGTTACGGATGAAACACACAAACATATACGAGGGTTTGGATAGGGGGGGGTCTGTTATTCTGTAAACATTTAATTTTAACCCCTTTTTCAGTCGCTAATCTTTAAAAAAATAACCCTTTTTTCTCTAATCTTCAAAAAATATAACCCCTTTTTTCTCTTATCTTCATTTATTTGCCCGTTTTCTCTAATTTTCATTATTTTAAGGGCATTATTCTTTAATCATTTAACCCCATCCAAACCCTCATATACAAATGGCACAAAAGTAAATCTGAGTCGACCGGGAAAAAAGGCCGAATTAACATCTAGCTCCTTATTTTACGACTTCTGGTTTATTTACACAGCCAATTCCCTACTTACCTTGCTCTTTGACGGGTATGTAATTATGAGATGGGTACCAGATAATTGGATTTAAAATTTACGGTAAAAAGTGACAAGTCACCAACAAACAGGTGGTTGTTATCAAAATAGACGCTTTGATTTGTAATTTCATAGACGATTTCGTTGCAAACACATGAAAATGCAGTCCGGGGAAGTTAAAGTAGCAGAAGATAGTGACTTCAAACGTTTCATTGAACTATGTATTGAAACTGAGGGATGGAAACAAGAATACAATAAACGGAACACATCTGTACATACAAAAATAAATGACGTTTCAGATTTTAAAATGTTCAAGGTAACAGAAATTCTAGAAAATGTTTTTAAGTTTATAAAATTATATGGATAAAAGCAAGGATTTGTATAGTTACAAATCCTTGGATAAAGCAGCAAATGGCTTTTTTTAATATGGGGACGAAGTCCCCTATTACAGTAGAAAATTCAATAAAAAAAAAAAAAAAAAAAAAATTGGGAAAATTTCCCGAATTTTTCATTGTACTAAGGGAGCTACCATTTGATTTTTATGGGGGGGCTAGGATGAAATTTGAAAAAAATAGGCAGGACAGGAGTTTTGAGTAAAAAAAAAGGCAGGATGAGACACTTTGCAAAAAAAAAAAGGCAGGATGACAATTTAGGTAAAAAAGTCAGGATAAACTAATAAAAAAAAAGGCAGGACCGAATAGAGTGAAAAATAAAAAGGCAGGACAGAGATTACAACTAAATAAAAATGCAGGACAAAATTTTTCATCCTAAATACATTGAAAACGCGGATTTTTTTTTGCCAATATGGCTAAAAATAACCTGTTTTCCTTACGTTTAGATTAAAAAACATCAGTATTGCTGGATCCTGGAAGCATTTTTTTTCAAAAAATTATTATCTGTATTTAAAGATATTTTTGTTATAAATCAAACTGGTAAGGTAAAAAAAAAAATAAAGCAAGATTAGAGATCGCAAGATATTTTTTTTTTTATACAGGATCTTGAATTTCAATTTTGTTGAAAGCTAAACAGACATGTGTATAACTACAACCAGGGACTTACAATACTAAAATTTACTTAGTATAGAAAGTCCCTGCTACAACGAATGGGAGTTTTTAACTACTCAGGCATTGACCATAATGTTCTCGTACGATCTGGTGACGCGTTTAAAAAAATGACAGCTGATTCAGCCGGTAACGAATTTTTAATATCATAAAAGATTCACAATACAAAGGGAACTTCCTCTGCTTCATTAAGCCCGTAAATAAATGTAAATAGTTAACATTTATTCAAAATTGTCGAAAGCAAAGTTTCATATGTGTTTGAATAACAGACGGACGGCTAAACTGAAATCCGCTTGAATTACGCTACACTCAAACTCTATGAACAAAGTGTAGCAGTCAGCTGATAACCAGCTTAACGGATGGCCACACAAAAAAAAAATAAAAAAATACTGAAACGGTTCACTTTCAATGAAAAATCCGGAAAATGACATATATCACGTATCATGATAACACTGTTAAAACTTAAACTTTTATTGTTTATAATATAAATTCAAGTTCTTCGTGTACATATTGTCAATATTTCATTTTAGTACTTCAAAAAAAAATTTGGTGTAGAAAATTCAGGGGAGGCACTTGCCTCATAGGCATTGCATCTTTGTTTACATTGAACATGACGTCATAACTTAGATAACGTCACAAGTAAAATCCCTAACAACAGAACCAAAATCGGAAACGTTACGGTATTTCCGCTTCTTTTTTTAACAAATATTTAAGTTACAAAAAAATTAATTTAAACAAACTTCGTCCCCATTCACAGGTAATGCCTGACTCATATTATACACCTTATCGCTAATCCAGGCTGACCCAGCCGCTTGAACTTTTGACCCATACAACAATCACTTTTCCATTGTGGCGTCAGATATTTTGTTTTATGACGTCAAAATTTTACAGGAACATGAGGAACCTGTGTGATATCCAGTAATGGCGGACAAATAGCGATAAGGTGTATTAGAACTGAATGAGATGTTGAATGTTAGTTATACATGTAGTATACTCAAATTTGTACCTTTTCTACAACTTTCAACATCTACATAGATCTACGACATGCATATGGCAAACTCGAAAAAGGGTACTTTGACCCATCACTCAAGTATAAAACACAAGATAGATGACTCATATGATTTTCGGTCTTCTCGTGCCGAAATGCCAATGTTGTATGTGCAGTGTTTTTACATTCTGGTTTCCACTTGGTCAACACATGCATGCTAAAGCCACTGCTATACCTACTACACATGCTAGATTTGAAAGCAACTTTAGGAAAAAACTATTACACATGGAATTCATGACCTATTGCCCCACACCTAATCACCCCACTTTCTGAAAAATCCCCCCACTTTTGTTTACCAACCAGTCAGCATGGTCAGGGGTGCTACCTAAACAAGTGATTTCAGAATCACTTCTTCAGGTGATTTTGGCTGTGAAATATTTTTAAAAAATCTATAAATAGACACAGACTTTTTAAAATCCCTGAAACAAGTAATTTGAAAAGATCTCTTCAATAAGTGTTTATAACTTTTTCTTGATATTTTTCTCACAAGCTAGATATTTTTATTAGTAAAATGACAATAATTGAAAAACATAACTACATGTATGTCATAGGCGGATCCAGGGGGGCCCTGGGGGCCCGGGCCCCCCCTTTCCTGGGAAAAATTTGGTTGATTATATAGGGAATCACTGAAGCATGACTCGAGCGCCCCCCCCCCCTTATGACAAGTTCTGGATCCGCCACTGTATGTACATCTAGAAATTGTCTTTTGCTTGATAAGCCTGTCAGTTTTTACAATTTATTGAAAATATGCATTTTCTGGAATAATTTGTAGATCAGGACATAACCTTTAAGTATATATCATTCTAACTCTAAAGAAAACCAATCAGGTTACCTAATATTGTTGACCTTTGTCTGATAGTCAGAGTACAAAAAATGTAGTTAATGAATATTTGATTACAGAAAAATTCCCAAGGATATTTTTAAAAGCTTTAGCGCACTTACTTACTGCCCAAGCACACTGGTGAAGTTAATATCCATAGAAAATAGGGTATCTGATCTATGTAGGAAAATTATAGAAAAGTTTGTGAAAATATGGAAAATCAATGAAATTAGCATTTGAAGATCAAAGGAAACACCAAAATCACTTAAATAGGTGATAACAGGGTTTCCCCTGGGTCAGTTATTTTTTTCGCCACCTCTTTCGCCAAAACAATATGTTTTTCGCCACTTTATTATTTTTTCGCCAGGTGACATAAATATATTTTTCGTTTAAAATGTACCTTTTTTCTACCCCGTCCCCCTTTTTCCCTTAAATAAGATGATTTTGCCCCATTGTGTTTATGATTATTCTCCCAAACTTATTTTAGAGTCTACATTGAAGAAGAAGAGGTTTTTACAACTAAACAAAAGCTTTTATCACATGAAATTGATCCCTCATTAAAGGCTCATTTCATATGTAGTCATTACATTGAAGGGCTACTCTCATTTGAGGGGCTGTTCCCAACCTTTTAGATAAATTTCTTCATAGCGACAGTTTTCTTTTCTTTACCATCGTTAATGAAAAAGCTGAGACGTAAAACTGCTTCAAACACGTGTGTCCCTCAACCAACTTAAAGGTAGTCTCCCTAATCAATTACCTATATTGAAGTCAAAGGATAATTTAAGTTTTAAATCGGAGATTTTTCATGCTTTTGAACATTTTTCGTCACAACAGCAGCTTTCTTTTCTAAACTATCTTTAAAAGGAGAGGAGACATCAAAAGTTAGCTCCAAAGTCGTGCGTCGCAAAGTCTTAAATAAATTCTTTATGTGACATTTAGCAGAAGCCATTTAACCATATCATTTTGTCAAACAATTCAATCAACACCTTTATTAATTACTCCTTTGTTGTCGATAGCTATAAAATGCAATCAGCTGATAATTGATTTTCTGTCCAAATCTTAATGAGGTCAAAGTGAATTCCGAGTATTGTCTGATTGGTTAAAGTCCGAGAAACTTGAAAAAAAGTAAATAAACAAGATGGAGGAAAATAAATCGTTTTATATATATTTCTTTTGCCAAATTCTTTCGCAAACGACGATTTTTTATCGCCACAATTATTATTTTTCGCAAATTGCGAAAATGGCGACCGCCAGCGGAAACCCTGGGTGATAACTGAATTTATCAAATCACTGAAATAGGTGATAATGAAATCACTTGTTTAAGTAGCACTTCTGACTGCCAACTCACCTCCTTATGAAAAAGGTTAAAATCCCATACATGTATGTCAAATTTAAATTAGATTGAAATAAACTTTGCTCTACATTCTTTGCAGTCTGTTTTATTCTAATCAAACTATATTTTGTACTATTAAATCTTTCCATTATTGAAAAATAATGTATTAAATCACTGGACTTTTCAAGATATATCAAAACAGGGGTTTCCCCACTTGGACAAACATTACACAACATTTTAGAGTGAAACCATATAAATTTTCATAGTTTATCAAATATTACAATGTACAAATGTAGTATGTAATGTATTTTTTTACACAAATTGACATAATTATCCAATTCTTGGTTTTATTTGTTTCATAGAATGAAGTCATAAATTTTAGGTGCACAGATATACAGGACTGCAATTTAATACAAGTTTTTATTCCTTTATTGTTTTGTACAAGCCTTTGCTTAACAAACTTTGAATGGGTCCATTTCAAACGGTTTGTCATAATTATGAATCACATTTCAACAAGGTTATTGCATGTACAAGAATTATATCTGTTTATGTAAATACATTTTGGTAGATAAAGACAACATATACAGATGTTTCAGCAGAAGTATTGTATGATGTACTCCATGATCCAGAGTATAGAAAAGTATGGGACCATTCTATGGTGGAGGGCTATGAGATTTGTTGTATAAACCCAAACAACGATATTGGCTATTATTCAAGTAAGTGAATATCTCAAAACAAAGTGTAAACATGATAAGTCAGGCCACTAGTCATCAGCTATCTCTTTTCAGGCCAGTGCCCTTTAGAGCCTACTGAGGGAACTTGTATTAGTTTTTGCTTGAACCCAGACACTAAACCACAAGTGCTTTGAAAAATCACTGGTGGATATATAGAAGCGATAATTTAAAATTACAGGTTCCATAACTTCCATCCCTGGTTAGATTGAAAGTATGAATTCAGATCTTCTAAAACATTATTGATTTTTTTAGGCACTTTTATAAACATATTAATTTCATTGGCAATCGTACCACTTCTCCAACCTTATATCATGATGTACATGTATAAAGCTTAAGACACTTACATTATAAGTTATCTACGTTCATATCAATATCTACGGATACGAATATGCCGAAGGGTGTACTGGGGTACTTCAGGGTGTTAAAATATCCATATCTACGGATATGAATGTAGATAACGAATTTATCCCCGGTCTTAGTCCAAATCAGGGGAGTTTTATTGAAATTCGGGTACAAACGTGTAATGTGAAAACAACGCTTTTTTCATTATCTAAAAAAGTTTTATTGAAATTTGGAAATTTTACATATTTTTTACGGGGTGTAGGGTACTACCTTTGGTAGAACCCTACAGTTGTAAAATATAAGACGTTTTTAATACGGAGACGGAGAAACTGGATTGAGTCAAATTTGGCGCTCAATGTTGTGAGCGTTACGCCATAGATGGTGTGACGTCAACGTGGGTCATTTGCATAGCTAGGTCAGTAGTCCCATTCCTTGAAAATGTGACAGTCAAGTGATGCATTTAATGAAATGAGTGTAAATGATCGGCATAATAGGACAAAATCGTTAATAAATTAAATATTTAATTACAAAAATCATGGATAATCTACAGAATTCAATATTTCACAAGGAGCAATCATGGAACTAAGGAAAACTTGCGTGAAGTTCCCCGGGATAATGGTTAGCAACGTCCGGGGATATGGGTTAGCAACACCCAGGGGCTATGGGTTTTTTAACAACGTGCGTTAACCAATCAAAATCCTAGATATATACTAAGCCGGGGATAAGTATTTATACTGCAACTAATTGTGTTTATTTCCTAGCTATATTTTGTATAATGTCAATTTCATCATGGAACACTTTCTCAACAATTAGGGGTTCATTAAGGGATGAAATTGAATTTGACAATTGTGTTATGATTTAATTACCTTTCAACATGATCAATGTATTAGTTTAAGTTGCAGTATAAACCATAAAAACAATATTAGTTCAATGTCATAAAAATGTAAACTTTTTTGTTTTTTTTCTTTCATTGACCTGATATTGTATATATGTTATTAGATATTATTTAATTGCATACATGTTTTATGAATCACATTAAAATGCACTCTACAGTCTAGCATGATTCAGGGATTATGATTTCCTATAAACAGATGAAGTTAAAAATTGAAGGAAGAAACTTTCATTGACTTTTTTTTCATGGTTATTTTTGGCAAGAGGCATGCAGGACATGCAGGAAGCAGATATAATATATTTTGGTGTAAAAAAAAAATTATGGGATTTGAAGACTTTGATATTGTGGCTTCACAGTAAAGTTAAATAAGGATACTTCATGACCATCAGATAATAAGAGACTTTCTAGTTTGACCAAACAGCCTACCAAGATGGCCGCCATGGCAAAAAATAGAACATAGGGGTAAAATGCAGTTTTTGGCTTATAACTCAAAAACTAAAGCATTTAGAGTAAATCTAACTGGGGTTAAATTGTTTTTTCAGGTCAAGATCTATCTTCCCTAAAACTTTCAGATTGATCGAACAACCCGTTGTTAGGTTGCTGCCCCTAAACTGATAATTTTAAGTAAATTTTGCCGTTTTTTGTTATTATCTTGAATATTATTATAGATAGAGATAAACTGTAAACAGCAATAATGTACTGCAAAATAAGACCTAAAAATAAGTCAACATGACCAAAATGGTCAATTGACCCCCCAAGGAGTTATTGTCTTAATATAGTCAATTTTAACTATTTTCATAAAAAAAAATATTTTTTACCAACATTTTCCACTGAAACTACAGGGCCAAGTTCATTATAGATAGAGATAATTGTAATCAGCAAGAATGTTCAGTAAAGTAAGATGTACAAACACATCACCATCACCAAAACACAATTTTGTCATGAATCCATCTGCGTCCTTTGTTTAATATTCACATAGACCAAGGTGAGCGACACAGGCTCTTTAGAGCATCTAGTTTTGTTTTATTTCGGTGAAATGCCGGCCATTCAATGGTTTTTGTTTTATTTCAGTGAAATGCAGGCCATTCAAGAGTCGTGATTTTGTAACACAAAGGTCATGGTTAGATATGGGAGCACAGTACTGTATTATAAATCACTCAGTAAACCATCAGGTAAAAGATATATCTGGAATACATATTCCCTTACAGGAAAAATTACTAAATTATCTTTCCTAATTCTTTTAATTGCATGTCTTTTTTTTTGGTAGTGACTTGAAATTTCAGTACTCACTTGTTTAAGTGATTTTGACATTCTGATGATTTTAGATAAAGTATTCATGAACTTTTTCAAAAATCCTTATAAAAACTTTTCCGAAAATTTCGAATTTGCATATAATACTGTGGATTCATTTATTTTCATGGGTATCAATTTTCGTGGATAGAGAGAAAAGGACGTTTCGTGGTATACGTAAATTCGTGGATCGCTGATTACAACAACAAAAAATAAGTTACGTAATTCGTGGATTTCTTTTTGATTTATGAGATCATATAACCTCCTTGGTTTGATCAATAATAAAACAAAACAAAAAAGAAGGAATTCGTTGAAAAAGTTTTGAATTGTCAAAATCCTCGCTTGGTCATTCTAGGTTAAAGTGTTCATTGATAACTTCGATTACAATAATGGACAGAGACAACTAATTATTTGTTTGTTTTACAATTTATAAATTCTTGTCTGAATTCTATAAGGCATTCAAAACTTTATGATTGAAAACTCATTTCCCTAATCACGATATAATAAACAGTGATATAAGTATAAGGTGTGAAAATAAGTGTTCCTGTCATAAACAATATTACATACGGGCACTATCCCCGTACTTAATCCTATTGATTTTTAGTCACTGGTAAACCAAACTATGACACGGTAATTAACAACTTGCAGTTATTTTCCATGAACAGTTTTAATCAATTTTAAAAAGTAAATTATCACTGATATTCGATATATTTATTATAGATTTAATCAAAATACTTGTATCTTCTTTCAATAAAAAACACGTGTTATGTTACAATGTTTATCGCTAGAGTCAACACTATACTAGAACTGCATAACATAACCGGAAATAAACATTCGACTCCATACACATTTCACGAGATTATTCTTCGTTGAATTCTTAAATTTGTGGTTCGCTGTGACCCACGAAACCCACGAAAATTGGTATACCACGAATAAAAATGAATCCACAGTAATTGACATATCTTATCATAGATATACATATCAATTTCAGTGTAGTGCTATGTATACGTTGTAGTTATCTCAGATAAAAATCTCCTTAGGGAATTTACCAGACCTCAAAGTCATAAAACTTTATTTCAAGTCAGTTTATTGCCTAGTTGACACATGCATTTAATTGGAATTTAATTAGAATCGAATGCGAATCAAATTCACTACTGTAAGAATGATAAAACTCAAGAATATGTTTTGATTTACAAACTGTTCCATCAAATTCTTATTAACTCAAGTAATATAGAAATATATACAAAAAATACATACAATTAAACAGATAATTCAATACATTTTAGTTGAATAGTCATTGTTTTTTTAACCCACAGTTATTTAGTTAGAGGAAAAGATTAAGACAAACGTTAAGAACACTTACATTAGCATGATAAACAACCACAGGGTACTGTACAGCCTTCAACAATGATCCAAGCTCTTACAATACATTAAGCTATAAAAGTATCAGGCATATCAAAATGAGAAAGCCAGTGGCTTGATTTATGCTTAAAATAACAACAAAAAACATAAGCTTTGAAAACCACAACATCCAAGATATATCGTATATATATATTAATATTTTATACAGTAGTTAATGATTCTTGACATTTTACTAATTCCTCCAAGGATCAAACTGCTTGAATGTGTATAGAAAGTGCCATTTAACTATATAAAACTGTTTTTATATTTTCAATCATAAGGGTTTACTGTCAATACAGTTATGTAACGGTAATTATGAAATACAACTTAAAATAAATTATACAAATTCAATATAAATAGATCCTAATTAATTGTAAATGAAATAAAGAACTAATAAGTTGTACTTTATATATTGATATAAACAATCATTGAATGGAAAGTATCATAACTAATATTTGTTGTTATTGTAGAAAGCCCTTCCAAAGAAAGGCTATATACGAGGTGTGTCATATTTAACAGGATATTTAGTTAGAAAGATGGAAGGAAACAAATGTCAGTTCACATATGTATCTCAGTCAGACCCTAAAGGTAAGGACACATGTCATTACACATGTGATAGTTATGGACAAATTGTAATTTACATATATAATTTACACAGGTGTCTCATATATTTATGTCAGCTTACTTTTTCTCTCTCAAAAGCTGAAGGTAGAGACATTTTTTAGTCAGATGCTAAAGGAGAAGACACCTGTCAGTTTATATATTTGTTTCAATCATAATCAAACACTCTATGAAGGAACACATAAAAAAAAAATGATGTGGTATGATTGCCAACGATACAACTGTCCACAAGTGACCAAAGGACACAGAAATTACAAACAATAAGTCACCATACTGCCTTTAGCAATGAGCAAAGTCCATACCACATAGTCTGCTATAAAATTCTTTGTAATGACAAATGTAAAATGTATCAGTTTACATGCGTGTCTCCAGCAAATACTTTAAACATTAAGGAGTTCCATTAAACATGCTAAAAAATATCTAAGTAATTAGAAAAGCCAGATATGCTCTTCCCTATTTAGCTCACTTTGCCGAAGGGCCAAGTGATCTTTTCTCATCTCTTGGCGTCCTTCCTCGTTGTCGTTTAACTTTTGCCATTTTGAACTTCTTCTAGAGAACCACTGGGGGACTTAGTTTAACATAGGACCCTATTGGAAATACATACAAATGTCTTCTTTTAGAGAACCTCTGAATGGAATGAAACCAAACATAGCATGAATGTTCCTTATGAGGTGCTGACCAAGTGTTGTTACTTTGTCACCCATCCAACATCCAAGATAGACCCTAGTGTGGGGACTTACTTTAACATAGAACCCTATGGGAAATGCATACAAATGTCTTCTTTTAGAAAACCACAGAATGGAATGCAATACTGTAAATTCAGAAATTATTGCGTGCATTTATTATTGCGATTTTGCCATTTTAGACTCAAATGCGATTTTAATTTTTACGATTTTGAGAAAAATCCTGTTTAATTCATATAAAATATTTCAAAATACGAGTTTAAATTATTGCGTTTACAACTCTGTCACATTTTTTGCAATAATAAAAATCTCGCAATAATTTCTGAATTTACAGTATTAAACCACATTTTTTTTTTTTTATATGATTTCAAAAAACCAAGTAGAGTCAGGTGAGCGATACAGGCTCTTGACAGTTTCTAGTTTGAGGTAACCATGGGGTTGCTCATTAAAAAATTCTTTGATATTGTAAATTTGTCTCAATTCCATGTACAACATTTCTCAATATGTTCCATTGTCTCACATATATATTTATACATACATCTAAAGAATGTCTTCTCTTAACAGGAAAGCTTCCAGCCTGGGCTGTCAACAAAGTTACACAGATAATGGCACCTAAGGTAAGTGTTAGTTATTCAGTTTGTCTTTATTATGATTAGATCACATGAATTTACTGATGTAGCGTGAACAAATATTAAAAATCCAACAAAATACCCATTAGCCTCAATCATAGGAAAATCAGGTCTGAAATATGTGTTTTCTCTCACAAATATTTTAAGTTATAAATAAAATGTTCAGTAAACAATAAGGAAAAGCAGTATATATGAAAGTGGCAGAATTATTTACTTGGGGTCTTTCTATCTTCATAGAAAATAAGTAGATATGATATGAATGCCAATTAGATGACTATCTACAAGAGTCATAATGAAGTTAAACCAAGCAACTTTAAGTTCTAGGTTGAATTATTTACTTGCTATATATGGTCAATACATACTTGAAAATGAATAGTTATATGTATTTGTTTATATTATAGGTCATAACAAGGATACACAAAGCATGTCTCAGTTACCAGAAGTGGAAATCTACTCATAACCCACACTTTAAACCATGGCTAAATCCTGAACAAATGACACTGCCAAGACTAAACATGGCTGACATTAAACCTCTATCAGAATTTAACTCTCGAGAATCATTAGACGATGAAAGCTGTATGAAAGAAAGTGATATAGGTGAAAATGACATCAGTGATGAAGATTCATCTGATTGATGATAGTTACATTAGTATACATGATTTTAGAATGTTGTAGGGTATCAAGGTGTTTAAACATAGATTACATCATTATGATAGTGGTCTCCCTTAGTTCAAGGGATGAAATAGTTGTCTCCCTTAGATTGATGTCAATAAATTCTTTTATTGTACCAGTTTAGGTCAAATGTTAATAGTTTTACATGGATATCTCGATATGGAATACCTCATATTGAATTGTATAGAAAGATTTGTATTAAAACTTTCTATAGATATTATGGTAATGACATCACGTTTTTATGCAAATGTTTTTGCAATTTTTGGAAGTTGTAAAATGTAATGACTTATAAAGTTGTGCAATAGGGAACTCTTATAAGATAATATCGCTAATAGTTATTTAATGATTGTGGAATGGACCTTTGGGCTTTCATTCATTATTTTGGTCCCTAAATTGTTGTTTTTTTATAACAATGTTTTAAGTAAACGATTATAATGTTTTCTTTCGAACCCGATATTTTAATTCTTTTTTATTCTTAGAAATTGTGATTTCTGTTTCTTCTTTGTCCCCCCCCTTTGTTCCCCCTAAAATGCAAAATTTCATCAAATAACATAATTTCAAACAGAGAGCTTATCATCTCAATAAACTTCATGTAAGTAGATGAATTGAATGAAAGATAAAATAACTGACCTACATTGTTTTATTTAACTGATTTTTAATTTGAAGGTTGGTTCTGACTTTTGATAGACCATAGAGTGGGGCGCTCATATTTGCCGTGGACACAATTTCGCCGTTTTATGATTTTGAGGTGTAAAAACTTCAAAGGATGGTTGAAATGGAAGAAATATGCCGTTAAATTATATTTTTATAACAAATATGATTATTTTGAAAATGAGACTAAATTTCGGCGCTTACAGCAAAGGACCGAAAACTGGACAACGCTTTTCAGCCAATTTCCTGAATGAAAAAAAACAATTTCAAAGAAGCATTCCTTAGTAATTCTTTGACTGATTGCCCTAAATTTCAGTGTTTTACACCTTTCAAATGTCTGCTATTCGTCTATAATGAAATTTATTTGATAAATATTGCCGTTTAAAGCTGCAGTTATTTGGTTTTAAATAGATATGTAAAAACGGCGAATATGTGTCCCCCGTTGACAAAAAATAGGAAATTTCATACACCCTTTAATCCAACTTTTCAGATGATTTTACTCAAAACAAACACGTTTTCAAGCTAAGAATATTTTGCATTTGAAGTTATCTTCATATAGAAATATCTGTATACTTCAAAAACATAAAGACCTAAACATGAAATGAAGAAAACATGGAAAGATATGGCGAAAATGATCACCCCACTCTACATATTGAGTTTATGTTGTTCAAAGTTTTTGAAATATGCCAGATTTGTTGATTACAGACATTATATTACATCTTTACATTAACAATGATGAAGTAGTTTCAAATTATTTTAAGATTTGTGATACTTCACTCTTTATCCATGAATTATTGATATCTTAAAGGTCACACAATTGTATTAAACTATACATATATTTTGATTACCTGTAAGTAGTATAAAAAAAATAGGGAGTTAAGATATATTACGTAATGCTAATAATCACAGGATTGCAACATTCATATCACAAATTTTACCGCTTCCAAACATTAAGTTTAAAACTAAATTGAAGATATAATGATAAAAACATGTATGATCATTTTTAAGTTATATTTGTAAATTAGATATCCCGTTATTGAAAGTATTTTAACATTTTCAAAAAATGTAAAACCTTGTATTCCCAAGATAGTGAATTATTTATTTTTATTACAAAGAAATCCAATATATATTCAATTGCTTTAATCTTTTAAACTTATTTTTGTAAATATAACAATCATTTTTTCACCAAATGTTACAATGTACCTGAAACTTAATCATTGTAAATAAGTGGATTTAGGTAAATATTTATGGAAATACTTGAATTAGAATATTGTTGACATGGTTGATAGGTATTACATCTCATAAACCTCTTGTCATTTTTATCCCTTTTAATAATGTTTATTTATTAATTGAAGGGTTTGTTATTTTTTTATATAAAGTATAAACATTAGTGACATCTTCTCACTGTCTTAGCTGAAAGGGACATACATTGAAACATGAATTTCAGGAATGTCTATTTTAAGTTGTTTTTAAATGGTATCACTCTTTATTTTTATATGATATTTGAAGCACTGAAATTTTGCAGAGAAAATAACCCAAAATTCCGTTATTTTACCTGTCTTGTCAATGTAAAAATTTAGATAATAATAGAAGTTTGTTTTTTTAAGAACTGGATATATATAAGTTGCTCAAGTTTAATGTTTTCTTATAAAAATAAAAAAAACTATCTCTATATAGATATAGGAAGATGTGGTGTGAGTGCCAATGATACAACTCTCCATACAAAAAACATATATTTGTGGGGTAAAGATTATTGTAATGGATGTCTGCAACTTAAGTCTGCTATATTACTAAATGTGTCAAGGTTGAATGTTATAGAAATAAACAACATATAGGGCAGCTGATTCTGATTCTATATATCAATAAGCAGTTAAAATAATTTTTTAGATGTTATTGATTTGAAATGCTAGCATTAAAGTAATGGTAGAAAGGGCTTCACAATGCATCATGGGTAGCTGGATCTTTATTGAAAACATTGAGAAAACCATTTATACATGACTATATATTGTTATGCTAATTTTACTAGCTTTTGTTTTACTGTTTACAATGTTATATCCATACATGTTGTGGTATGTAGTCACACTTATAAGAAGTGCTTAGCTATGCAAATATATATATATACTTTGACTTCGTGTTTTAGTTCTATTTACTACATCTACTTTATTGTTTTTTTTAATCAATCCTGGTATTTAGTTTTATTTATGTATACAGCTTTAGTTAGTATCCTTTTATTGTTATATCAGATCCATTTAAAAGTTTTTTCTATAATGTATTATTCTCATGTAACAAGTTTTTAAATATTATCATGAATAAAAAAGTATTAAGCAAAAAGTAAACAATGGTGGATGTCATTAAATAAGAAGTAAATTATGATTTGTCTCATTGACAGTAAAGCTTTGTTACCAGTTAAAAAAGTTGTTGTCTGAAACTTGAAAAAAATCATAATACTCTAGAGTTGTCTCCCATATGCTATGACAATATTTTTAAACATTTACTGTAAATTCAGATATTTCTTTAATTGATTGTTGTTTGAAAGATAACCAGCTTTATTCCAGATTTGACTTATTTATACAGATTTTCCAACAAACCTTCATTCAGATATTATTAGACAAATGGCTGTCTTTGTAAACATGGTACCTTAGATGTTTTTTGCAATTAATTTGCACACTGTTTTAATGAGTCTCAGCTATATAGGCATATCTAACTTTGTGGTTGTTTACATGTTTATTTTATTTCTGAAGTCTTGATCTTGAATTCCCTTATGTATAAGAATTGTGTATGCTGTCAATTTTTAATTAAAGCAAAGCTTTAATTTTGCTGCATATGAATTTTGATAAAACTCCTTTATTTTCTTGAATGATTATGTGCCACATAATTATTTGGTTGTATCATGAACCAAGTCAGTTGCTTATAAAAAAGGTAACGTAAAACAAAATGAGATTTTGTTTGTTGACAGCCAGAATTTTTGTTTTTCATAGGCATAAACAACAGATTGAGTGTCATATTTAATTTATGACATTACTTCTTTAAAACATTTTTATTATGCTGATATTTTATACAGAAAAAGGTTTCTCAAATACTCCTAAAGCATCATAATTACTTGTCATTTACAGAAAATATTGTTTTACATAAGGTTTTTTTTTCCGAGTTGATATTTGTCACTTATACATTTATATTACATGCTAATTATATATCATGTGCAATATTTGGTCATTTTGGCCTCAGATTTTAACATGGTTTGCTAGTAGCAATTTTATCACCTAGATGTATGGTATATATATTTATTTTCAAAAAGTGTTCATAGTTAAAAAAAATACAATTAACTATTGATTATATTCAGAGTCTAATATATATATATGTGTTATTGTTACTATGGAAGTTAAAAGGTGCTTTTTGTCATAAACTTTTGAAAATTAACCAACTTTTTAAGTTTTAAAGTAGATGGGTGTCTTTTTCTGATCATCCTTTCTGGACATGGTGCAAACTTCTTTTTTTTTTTTTGTTTAACAATATTTTACTAAGTTTCATTTAATATACAAAAGAAACATTTAAAACTTGAAATTGTAATATTGAACTATCAAAAAATCAAGTTTCATATGTCCCTAGTAAGGAAAAATTCAAGTTTCCCCTATAGAATCCATGAAAAGATAACTTTGATTTCCTTAATTATTTCAATGTTTTTACTTTCACCTAGAAGTTTATTACCAAAGTTTAAGAAAAATCTTTTGTTAAACATTTAGAGACCACACAACCTATATAAAATATTGCAAATGTTGAGCAATTTGATAAACTTCTGTTAATCTCAACCATTGTTTAATTTTTAAATTCATGATGCAAACTTTAGGGAAATTATTAAAAGTCTCAGAGTTATATGATTTACAGTATGTCTCTGAAATTGTTTTATGCCAAATACTGTAAATTCAGAAATTAATGCAAGGTTTTTATTATTGCGAAAAATGTGACTGAGTTGTAAAGCAATAATTTTAACTTGCATTTTGAAATATTTTATATGAATTTCACAGAATTTTTCTCAAAATCATAAAAATTAAAATCGCATTTAAGTCTAAAATGACAAATCGCAATAATAAATGCACGCAATAATTTCTGAATTTACAGTACATACTATTTAAAGAAAAATTAATACAACCACTATCTGTCTCATATAGATATCGAGTTATATTTAGCATCCCATGTTGTTCTACAAAAGGTTGTTATAGTTACACCAGTAATAACTTACACACCATAAGAAATTAAAAAAGATATCATATAGAAGCTTTATGTTGATGATTTGTTTTATGCATTTATATATTTATAAATAGGTATGGCAAATATGTTGATTGTTTTTAATGTTAAATGCATTGAAGTACACAAAATGTATTACAATATATTGTTTTTAATGCTTTGCATTATGTTAAACCTAATCTGAACTTTCATAGTTGAGAGAAATGTATTCAATTATGATAACATAGTTATTGTAATAAGCAGGATATATTTTTGATATTGAAAGTTAAACAATATAAACTTTCAAATGGAAATTTAAAATTTTCAACTTATAATAGTTATGCATTATGTTTCATTAAATACATTATTATAATTTTACTTGTTCCTAAGACATGTTCATATAAACATCAATTTCAGACACCTTCCTTATTGCCAAAATATGGGCATTTTGTTTCTGACATGCTATTAGAAAGATCTAAATACCTTCTTTATACTGCTTTTACTTCATGACATTTTGAGTAATTATTTTAAATTTATTTTTTTGAGTGGATGTGGGGGGAATTATCTTATCAGTTAGTTTATGTTTGCAAATGACATTTTGATGCCAAAATATCCAAATTATCATATTCCTAAATTTAGAAAGAATAGACAGTAGAATTTCTATTCATCCTAATCTTCAATTTTCTATTTTGCAAATGTCACTGTTCATATAATTTTTATTTTCAAATATTTATTGATTTTAAAATGCTTTGCTAGAGAAATGACATGTGTTATCAGCAAAGGTGAAGGTATTTTTTTCATATTGATTTTATATTATTGTTTTGTATGGTTAATTTGTCTGAATATATTTTTAATTGATGTAAAAAAAATAAAGATAGTTTTAAGTTTGTTTGATTTGGTATTTGGGATCAAAAGATAACTTATACATTCCATTATACAGTTTGAAAATAAATAAACCAATTATATATGTTTATTAATATTTGTAATGTTTTCATGCTTTCTAAAAATTCCTATGTTTTGGGTTTTTATCTAGTCCTCATTTGTCCTTAGTTTCTTTGAGATTTTATTCTTTATTTCACAATTTTGAAATTAATCAAATGGGCATTACCAAAAGTATGGAAAAAAAGTATTCGATATTTTAAATATTTTCAACAATTAAATTAAAAGAGGAACTATACTTATATATACATGTATTTTAATTGTAATTATAATTATATGTTGTATTACTACTATCATGCAACAAGGAAAACATCATGGCATAAACAAGCAGAATCTTTTAAATTTTATTCAGACAGGAAATAAGATGGAGGGGTATGATATTTGGCAGACTTGTGATAAAATTTGATTTTTGTAATCATGCAGCCCTTTAATATCATACTTTCTCCTTTAGAATATGTAATATTTGTTTTTCTATTGAAAAGAGTGTGTATAATTGTCTTTGGTCTTTTTGATTTTCCTACACACTTAAGTTTATGTAAATTTAGAGATTAGTTTTATGTAAGTTTAACATTAAGATATTAGTTTATGTTAATTTAACAGTTAGAGATTAGTTTATGCTTTAGTAAATCTAACATAGACATAATATATTTATAGGAGTATTATAGGACGCACTGAATTATACATACATTTTATGTTCGAATCTTATTTTCTTTGACTATGTTTATTTATTTGCTCAAGTATTTTGCTGGCTTTTAACAATCTTTTATTTCATTGAATTGACACATAGTCAATAAAATTGTTGACATTAAAATAGTTATTTATTTTATATGCATGTGCAACCAACTTATAGGAATATTTAAGTGAAGGGTGTACAGCAGTTTTCTCTCTATTCCCCCCCCCCTGAATCTAGTGTTGATGATAAAAAGAGGATTTGGGGTATACTTAAATGAGACAGAAATCCAACCACACACATGACAAAAACAAGTTTTCAACAATACACAGATGTCTTTACAAAATGTGGACTAGATTGACTTTTCAGGTACTCATGCTTCATCACACAGTTATAACTACTGGCTTGCTGTATCCCATAGAACATGGCATTAAACAGTCCATCAAAAGAGTCAACTTCTTAACCGCCCAAGTATACAAAATGCTAAATAGTGACCATAAAAGACCTTGAAACCTTACTATGTTCTCGTAAAAAATGAAAACTATTCACTGATGAGTTCTGTCCATTCAAAAGTTAATGTGTGCATTGACTACTGCCAATATTTTACCTTTTGCAAAAATATTATTAATATTTTTAATGCAAAAGCAGAGATTTTATAATTAAAAATATCAACAGAAAAATTTGTACTGTCACATGTTTCACATTAATCAAAACAGCATAAAAATGTCGGAATGCACATTTTACTGTTTGGTTAGGTTACTTTGATCAATGAACTCAAAAGGCACAAAAAATAGAATACATATAAAACTCTTACCTCAACTTCATTTCATGGATAAGTGATCAAGGTTAAAGTTACATGACTAGGTCGGTTTCTCAGATACTATTAGAAGAATGTCAACTATATGTAATGTATAGAATGATTGTAAGGGGTTCATATAGTTATCAAACGTACCAGGCTTATAATTTTATAAACCAGACACAGGTTTCGTCTACATAAGACTCATCAGTGACGCTCAGAAAAAAACAGTAATAAAGCTGAACAAGTACAAAGTTGAAGAGCATTGGGGATCTAAAAAGTTGTGCCAAAAACGGCTAAGGTAATCTGTCCCACATGTCAGTCTAGCCGGTTTCAGATGACTTTGACTTCATTTTCATGTTAGTTTTTTATGCCCCATTTATGGGCATTCTGTTTTCTGGTCTGTGCGTCCGTTTGTCCGTCCCGCTTCAGGTTTAAGTTTTTAGTCGAGGTAGTTTTTGATGAAGTTGAAGTCCAACCAACTTGAAACTTAGGAAACATGTTCTTATTGATATGATCTTTCTAAGTTTAATGTCAAATAAGAGATTTTACCCCATTTTCACGATCCACTGAACATAGAAAATGATAGTGCGGTTGGGGCATCCGTATACTTGGGACACATTCTTGTTCTGGTTTAATTTTGGTTCGTTTTCCAAATACTTATAACTATAGGTCAGCTATGTTTGGTGTATATGACAGATGTAAGGTTTACATATTTGTCTTACAGATATTGTATATCTGATCTTTATCTCATTTTCATAGATCATTGGTCAATGATAAGTTTTCTTAATTTTATCAGTTGATCAGATATGTTTAGCAAATAGTCAACCACATTTAGCATATGGAATGATTGTAATGTGTACATGTCTGTCTGGCCTGGTTCATCTAACCATGACCTCATTATCATAAAACATTGATTATGTAAAGGGTAGTAGATACTTGTAGTAAAATGTTCATGTCACAGACTTTCAACATACATGTAGTTTGTACATGCATCCTCAACATACTCAATGGAAGAAATTTAATTTGTGCAAGACACCATCAGTTTTTATCCTAGATTTGTATGATATTGTCTTTCAAGAGGAAGCATGAAAATCTGTCGATATTATAAATAACATTCTAATTAAAGCAGACACTTTCTGAAAGGATGCAAACATACCATAAACAAATATCTAAATGTTTTCTTTTGGTCAAATAGAGTTATTACTTGGGAAGGAAATTCTATAAAAGATGTTTACTAACTTTAACCGAGTTACATACATACTGATTGTTTCTGAAACTTTTACTTCAGTAAATGTACTTCGGCTTATGGTTATGCATCCACTTATTATTCATTGTTTTAGACAAAAACTGTTTATAATTGTATATACATTGTAAGATAAGAAAAGTTTATTAAATCTTACGATAGTTTGCATGTGTAAACAAACAAAACATGTTGTGATAAATATTTCAATTGACAGTTAAATGCACCCGTAAGTATTACCTGTAATGCATACACATATGTACAAGGAAGCTTAAACTTTGTAAAATGGCTGCCAAAAGTTCCTCGACGAAAGCACAAGTACACCAACAATGTAATATGTGCGAAGAAACTACAGAAGTAAAATTTAGATGCTTGGATTGTGAATATCTTTTATGTTTAAAGTGCCGTAAAATGCACGAGAAAGTGAAAGCACTACAGAAGCATAAAGTTGTTGATTTAAAAGACGAGACGGTAGTTTTTACAAAGTCGATCGTGGAAAAAACAAACAATTGTCATCTGCATAAAGATGAGACGTGCATTATGTACTGCAAAGATTGCGAACAATTGGTTTGTCCTTCGTGCATCATTGAAAATCACCAAAAACATACATTGGGAGATATGAAAGTTGTTCTTCAGAAAATAAACTTCATAGAAAAATATGGCACAGAAATTGACCAAAATATACTTCCGAACATTTCAAGGAAACTAGCTGTTTGTGAAGATCTGATAACGTTTCATACCAAAAAAGCTGAAACTACAAAATCTAAAATAAAAGATTGGTTAGGTTACTTTGCGAGAGCGGTTGAAAAAGCAGTGAAAAATCAAACTCAAGATTTTTACGAAGAAATTGACAAAAATGTCGATGAAATTAAGACAAGAATTTTACCGCAAGTAAGCACTTTGAATGAGATGAAAAAAGAAGTTCAAGAAATTCGAACAAAAATCGATACCCTTTCAAGCTGCAAAAATCTTTCCAAAACAGCTGATTTAGAAACAAGTATTAATAAACTATCCGAAAACCTTAACAAGGTAGGAACACAAGAAAGGACAAAATTCCTGGAATTTGTAGGAAAGGAATTTAAAACTTCCTTTATGCCTTTACTCGGGGAATTAAGATTAAGAGCTGTCTTTGAATTGAACCTTGTTGGTTCTATTGCAACAGCAGTGAACTCAATAGATAAAATCATATCATGTAATAATAATCAGATCTTAGTCAGAAATTGGGAATCTAGGAAAATGTGGAAATTCAAACTTGAGAACAAAAAAGCAATTGAGCTTGGAAATTGGGCTATGGATGTCAAAGATATAGCCGCTTTGAGATCAGGTGATATTTTGTTAATTCTGGCCGACAAAACGGAAGTGCGGCATATACCCTATCTTCGACAATTTGATGGCGATCATAATCAAAGTATCACCGACATTTCAGCGTTCTTCTTTGATACAACCCCACAAATACCGACTACGGTACATGTGACCCGTAAAAATAACGTAATCTTAAGTACTGTCGAACCTGGGCGAGACTGGCTACCAATGGATAGTCCGTGTAAAGTACAAATAATAGTACTGACAGAACAAGGACATATCATCTCACGCTTTGATTACGACAAGGATTTGTTCTGTTTTCCGAACAGAATCGCCTCCTTTGGTTCAGACATTTGTGTAGCAGATTCTATTTCCGACTACTCCGGTAGATTGGTAACACTGGACAGTACAGGGAAAGTCAGATGGACTTACGGAGACGAAGAACAAAATTCCGTCGTGATAGCCGATATGGTTTCTACGCCGCTTTCAAACATCATACTGTTTGACGCTTGTCAACGTGTCTTACGCGCTCTTGATTCTGAGGGAAGATTTTTAAACACATGGAGATTACAAGACTTTAGTGTTAACGATGCGTATGCAATGACGATGTCAAGTGATGAAAAATTATTGATCGGTTCTGGTCATACAGGAAAAAATTTACACGTTCTTGAATTGCGAGAATAAAACAGATATATTTAAGTTGATCGAAAAGTTCATTCATGTTAACAAAAACTTTGCAAGTACAAAATCTTGCTCGTCAATGTATATGAAGTCTTAAGTTTATTTAGAATGTGTTAATCCTTATATTCATTTCTTTACGCTGCAGTCACTCGTAAATATATGTTCTAGATTAAAATCTTTGGAGTTGTTGATAAATGAAATTTACCAATTATATATAACTTTTTATAAAACTGAAACCCGAAGTCTTCTAATTTAGAAACGTTTGTAATATGCGTTCATTTTATTTCTCACTATTCATGCGAAAACCTGTGTGTGATGGTTTCATGAACCTAATGGTAGTTTTACCAAAAATGTATATGAATTAGCAATTGAAAAACTCCCTGCTTTCGAAGATAACTACAACTTTGATTTATTGAATATACAAAAGAAAACAGTCAATATTAATTTGTTATCTCCTTAAAGTTTAATATTGGTTCAAGTTTATGATAAACTTTATATATAAATGTATATTCATATATTCACATGATTTATTATGCTCTGTATTGTTACTTAATGAAATAACTAAAAAGGTAACATTGTATAGCTATCTTATAATTATGAGGAAGTAATATTTAAAAGGTGAAGGTAGTATCCTTATGAAATAACAAATATCCATTTATTTGAAATCAAAAGATGTAGAGTGATTGTCAATGATAAAACTAATCACAATAGAACAAAGAACCCGGATGTCTATTTCTATTTTAGGTAACAACAACAAATGTTGAGCAGTAGAACTATTTTCTATGTTATATTCCCAACATGAAATTGAGAATGAAATTGTGATGAATGTGTCAAAGAGATAACAACCCGACTAAAGAGAAGAAAACAACTAAAGGCAACCAATGGGCTTCAACACAGCATAAAAATTCACTCACCCAGAGGTCGGCTTCAGAAATGTGAACTAGTTCAGTGAAAATTGACGTCACACTAAACTCTAACATAAACTAAAATAAAAAATTATACAAGATTAACAAAGACCAGATACTCTTGAATTGGGACAGACGCAAAAAAGCGGCGGGGTTAAACATGTTTTGTGAGATCTCAACCCTCAAAATGTATCTCTACCCAATGTAGAAAAACAAACACACGACAATACGCACAGTAAAATTCAGTTTAAAAGAAGTCCGAGTCCGATGTCAGAATGAGTAACAAAAGAAACTAGGCAAATTGACAATTATACATGAATTAATAAAGGACCACTAGTAGTTACTGAAATGAAGTCATTTAATATAACTGAAATATTTTATCTGCAATCATGTAAGCTTTAATATTAAGACCTGTTGAACTATAAACTACTTAAAGTATATGTGTATAGGCATATTGTACTTAAGGATATTATAATAGTTACGTCATTTCCGTAGTTAATATGGTTTCAGTGTTATGGTGGACTAAAATAGGCTAGAGCTTTGTTTCTGTTATACCAGCAGGGCTGAAAACTAAGGTTAAGATATTTCCATGGTTCTGTTATAATGTTTAATTAGAGCTCTCCGTAATTATGGTAATTGTACTACTATGATTTAGAGATTTCATTGTTGTATTATTATGTATTAAACTTTTTCCGTGATTATACTACTATGGATTAGAGCTTTTCGTAGTTAAACTACTAGGGATAATAGTCTTTCATGATTGTTCTATTATAGTTTAAGGTTTTCCTTGGATGCACTGCTATGGGATAGACCTTTCTGTAGTTGAACTACCGGTATTATGGGTAAGACCTTTCCGTGGTTGTACTATTATACTATTCTGGTTTACAGCTTTTTCTGGTTATACGTTCATGGTTAAAATCATTGTGTGGTTGTTCTATGATTACTTAAAGCTTCCTGTGGTGGTACTATAGTGGTTTTGAGATTGCCGTGGTTGAAACATCAAATTTAAGAGATCTCCGTGGTTGTTTTATTACAATAAAGAATTTTCATTGTTTGTACTATAGTGGATAGGAGTTTTCTGAAGTTGTATCATAATAGTTAAGGGCTTTATGATGTTGTACTTGTTTTTTTATCTTTCAGACCTTTAATAAGCTGTTATGTAATGGTTTGGAGCTTTCTGTGGTTGTACTATAAAAGAGGGACGATAGATACCAGAGGGACAGTCAAACTCATAAATCGAAAATAAACTGACAACGCCATGGCTAAAATTGAAAAAAAACCAGACAAACAATAGTACACATGACACAACATAGAAAACTAAAGAGTTAACGACACGAACCCCACCAAACACTCGGGGTGATCTCATGTGCTCCGGAAGGGTAAGCAGATCCTGCTCCACATGTGGCACCCGTCGTGTTGCTTATGTGATAACAAATCCGGTAAATAGTCTCATTCGGTGGGTCACATTCATGAAAGGGAAGGGGTTTGTAGTTACGACGTAAGGAACATATCCGATATCATTTGTGAAATGGTTATTCCATAACGGTCAAACTCGTGATGGCGTCCGTAAGATTTACGAAGTGATGATATCAACTTCACCATTTGGAACTCTTGGTTTAATAGCTTTCTTGTGAACAGCAACCCTCTATCAAGAAAATCATGATAGGAAATGCAAGCACGGGAGTATCGTATCAATTAGGAGATATATTCCCCGTATGCAGGTGTTGCTACTTAGAAATGAAAAGTTCACAATTGGAAAGCTGAAATCAAACCGTTTTGTCATAAAGTTTTGTTTTCAACCGACCCTTATTGTCTATTTCTAGATGTAAGTCAAGATATGAGACAGACTTAACTGTATCTGTAGTATCCTTTATCTCTAGTTCGATGGGATAGATGCGTTTCACATAGTCACCACATTTTTAATTATTTAGTGAAAAAACATCATCTAGATAGCGGAAAGGATATTGCTAACTTCTTATCTATCTTCCTAAAAAGTTCCTGCATGAAGTCAGCCTCATAGTGATAAAGAAACAAGTCGGCACGTAGAGGAGCTAAAAGGACTAAACCATGGCCAGATCTCACTAAATTTTACATTATTTGAAAGCTCTGAACCACAAAAATAAAACCACTATGATGTCTATACTATAAAAGTACTACTACACAAAGCTCTAAACCATAATAGAACACCCAGACAATGCTCAAAAACAATGGAGATCCTTAACCGATAATAGTACAACCATTTAAATCTCAAATACGTGAAGGTCTAAACAAACAAGTACAACTACGGTAAAACCGCGGAAAGGTCTAAACCTTTATGATAGAACCATGGAAAGAACTTAACAAAAATTTTCCAACCATAATAGAACAATCAAGGAAAGATTTAAACCATCATGAGAGAACCATGGAAAGAACTTTATAATATTATTAATAATGTTGTGTCATGTGTACTATTGTTTGTCTGTTTGTCTTTTTCATTTTTAGCCATGTCAGTTTATTTTCGATTTATGGGTTTGGCTGTCCCTTTGGTATCTTTCGTCCCTCCTTTATGTGGTTGTATTTGAATGGTATTAACTCTTTTTTTGTTGTTCTGTTATGTCTGAGAGCTTTCACTTAATAAACTTCAATTTTGCTCTCCATGGTTGCACTATTCTAGTTTAGAGCTTTCCTTATATTATGAGTTTTAATTGGTAAGAACTTTCCGTTAATTTTGACACTAATAATATTTCTGTAGAAAACTAAAGTATATCGGGTTACAGTTTCGCTTCGGGTTTTTTCCGCGAAATGTGCAAGTATAATTTTTGCTGTGCATTATGTGTGTCTACCGGAAAATACACGCGAAATTTGAATACGAAGTAATCAAAAATACAGAAAGTAAAAATTAAGTACTGTAAGATACCGGTACCTAAATATTACAATGATTAAAGTAACAAAATAGTACTAAAGTAAATTTCCAGTACAACATATTTTTAGTACAGAAATAGTTCCTATGCAAAAGTAGCTGTGTATAAAGTATACATCTATTTGAAAAATTACCACAATTAAAATAAAAACTAAATTTTATTCACAGAAAATGGTAGCTTATTTTAAATTCGGGGAAAATACGATATCGTAAAAATTGTTACTCTATGCTAAAAATAATTAACAAGATGTTATACGGAAACTGATAAAATTTCATCAGGCATTTTGTCACGAAATCTACGAAAACAGGAAACCGCAAAATGTGTCACATATAATGCAAATTAATATCTCTGATAAAGTTAACTAGAAAAAAAAACCTAGTTAAACATCTTATGTCAACCAAATGGTACAGCGAGAGGAAGGTTTACTTAGACGTGTTGGTATTTTCATGTTAAAGATATCCAACATATAGACAGGGTAGGTCGACTTTTAATCAACTTAATTTACATCTGGAATTTTTTTTTTTATCATTATTGAGTAAGGTCGATTGCTAGAATTTTATTGATCAAAGTAAATCACCGAGTATAAATTTTACTTTGAATTAATATTTGAATTAATATAATCTTATTCCGATAAAAATTTGAGTCTTGGAAAAAGGCAACATTTCTAAGGGTTTCCATTCAACGTTTCTGAATGGAATTATTCCAATTTTTAGTTTGACAACGTTGGTTGGCAAGAAACATATTTTTTTACATTTTCCTTCAATTTATCAAGTAACGTGTGTAAACTCATTGTTTAAATATTTGCATATAGTCATGATTTCCTGTATCTAACGATTATCTGAATATCTTTATAAATCGTTATAAATTTATCTGTGCGAAAGATTACGATGGATAAGTTAAGCGTTTCTTTGTTACAATAGGCCCCTGTTGTCAGTATTTTTGGTTTAAGCTTCTTGTGTCGCAAATAGTAGACATTGATTGCTAACTTTCAGGTTTCTTATCCACTGACTCAATCTTGAGCTCATTTTGTATAATTTTTCGCTCATTCATATTATTTAGTTTCTTAATTTGATGATAAATAATTAACTTTATTTGTGTATATAATTATATGCTAGCCTTTTTTGTTTTGTTAAAGTTTTTTAGTTGTTTTATGTTGAGGGAGACGAGGGGGTGCTCGTTTTGCGTTTCTGTGTCGAATATTTAAAATATTCTTCATTTCTAATCGCTATAGATATGTATATCTATAACCGCCATTCTGCATTTTTCTAGGACATCAAAATACCCGTTAATTTTCATTTCTAAAGTAGTATGTCAAAGAGAACAAATTTGAACACTGACGAACCAATGAGAGCAAACAAACTAGAATTGTGAACACATCATAACCCTGAACAATAAAATGGTAGACGACCTGTTGTACGAGAATTGAACTGTCTTTGGCGGAATGTACTGCATTCCCTTTACATTATTTTATCAGTTTTATAATTTATAATGTTTTTACCTTCATCTAACAATAGATATCAAATTCAACAGGCAGTGAACAATTCGAATGCCAATGATACCCCATTGATCCAGTTTAAAAACATTTTTATTTTTTTTCATAGTCAAAAACTACCAGATAACTTAATAACGTATATGGAAATTTATATAGAATAAGATTTTTTATGTGTAAAATAATAGTTTAATACACAAACTTTTTATTATCTCATTTCGCCAGGGTAATCAGATTTAATATTAAGTGTTGTAAGTCACAACAAACAATCTAGATCATTCAATATACATATAATTTAACGACATATTCACAGGTATACATATTACCAACAGTATTTTAATGGAGGGAGCACAAATGCCACAATTATGCCATATGTGTGAGGAAAATTCGGATATCAAGTTCAAATGCGTAGACTGTGCACTCCTGTTGTGTCCTAGGTGCCGGAAAC
Organism: Mytilus galloprovincialis; assembly: GCA_037788925.1. Lineage (NCBI taxonomy): Eukaryota > Metazoa > Mollusca > Bivalvia > Mytilida > Mytilidae > Mytilus > Mytilus galloprovincialis. The sequence goes on along the minus strand of CM075336.1, from coordinate 8,143,827 downwards.
TCCACGCCAAGGTCAAGACTCAGTATGTTCATCGAATTGTCGATCTTAAAGACAAAAGGCCAATATCAAGTGGTATCAAAACCAATCGTGTTATTCCAAATCGTTGTGAGTTCCACGATGACGAACATTACATTATGTATTGCAAAAGCTGTCAGCGACTCGTGTGTATTACTTGCATTCTAACCATGCATCAAAAACACGAGATGAGAGATATGAAACTAATAGATTCCGTCGAAAAAAAACAAAACTTAAAAAGTATGAGGAGAAAATTGACAAAATAATTCTTCCAAAAATATCTAGAAAATTTGATAGATGCGATGATTTGATGGAATTTCATACAAAGAAGTTCGACACAGCAAAATCTGAAATTCATGATTGGAATATTTACTTAAAGAATACTATTATAACATATTTGGATGACCAAGCGGAGACATTTTGTGAGAAGATAGACAAAAATATGGACGAAATAAAGCAAAACATTCTACCTCAATTTTCCAAACTAGACGACATAAAGACAAATATAGCAGGCGTACGTTCTGAAATTGATCGTGTAACAAATTCCAAAGATTTTACTAAGATGATTTATATTGAAAATAGCGTTGAGTCGTTTCTTAAGGCTGTAAATGCACAAAATATGAAAAAACGGACACACTTTTTTCAAATTTTCTGAGAGCAAACTAACAATTCCAAAACTCGGGGACCTGACATTTACGGCGGTGTTTGATTTACAATGTACTCAATCAATTGAAACCGGACTGTCGTGTATAGATAAAATGACGGCGTATACCAATGGTGAATTACTTGTTAGAAATTTGAAGTTGAAGAATCTTTGTTTATTGAAATCCGAAAATGACAAATTTATTGAATCGCAGAAGTGGAACTTCTATGTGAAAGACATATCCGTTTTGCAAACAGGTGAAATTATAGTGATTCTCTTTGATAAAACAGATTTGAGACTGGTGTCGAACAAATAACTTATGTCTTGTAAAGCCATAGATGATTGTACAACGATATTTTTTGATACAGCCCCACAGATACCAACAGCATTACATACTACACGGGATAACAAAGTTATTATAAGTACAGTTGAAGCAGGACGAGACTGGCTTCCAATGGATGACCCGTGTAAAGTGGAGATTTTAGTTATCACAGCAAAAAGCGAGGTTATTTTTCGGTTTCTGTTCAATAAAGATTTGTTTTGTTTTCCTAATAAAATTACATCGCTTGGAACAGACATATGTATTGCAGATTCCATTTCCGACTATTCTGGAAGATTAGTTACGCTTAACAATAAGGGAAAGGTGAAATGGATTTATGGAGATAACGAAACAAATTCTGTTATTATTGCAGATATGGTAGCCACCCCTCTGAACAATATCGTATTATTGGATCCTTGCCAGAGTGTGTTACGCGTTCTTGATTCAAATGGAGCTTTTCTGAATACATGGGGATTGCGAGACTTTAAAATAACTGATGCGTATGCTATGACTATATCAAATGATAATAAAATAATTATAGGATGCGGACATGAAAGAAGCAATTTACATATACTCGAGTTTAGGGAATAGAACAACTCACTTCAAATTCAAATAAATGTTAAGAAATATTTCAACAGATTTCCTTTAAAAGACAAGTACGAATTGGAACGGAGTTTAATGCAAAATCTTTATACAAATTTAAAAATTACCACAACAGATCAAGTGATCGAAATCAATATAGAATATCAGTCCAAAACTAAGCTCTTGGCATTTTAACATTTGTTAAAAATATCTAGCAATATTGGTGATACATATGTATAGAAGCATACACTTCACTATCATATTTATCCCGCTAAAAATGCAAAACAAACACAACTAACAACAAATCTACCAAAAGCCATATTTTGAAACTATAAATCTTATATTGATACGTCATTTTGTCATTTCTATTTAGTGCTTAGTATCGATCTGAGCAGTCTAGCCTTGTTTTAGATGACTTTCCCAGTTATGTAATACAATCAGCGGGGATAGTTATTTTCTCTGAAAAAGTTACTTTGCTACGTTCTTTGCATGCTTGAACTTAGCCAGGAGCATGCAGTATACTATCTGTATCTTGCTGTTTGGGACATTGTGTTTTTGGTAAAAGCTTCTAGTAATAATCACCCTGTTCGTTTTCAATAATGAATTATTTCACATCATAAAATGTCATCCCTTGGCCTTTTATATTTCTCTGTACTGTTAATATATTGCTCATTGTTCAAAGCCGTGAAGTGAAATGTAGTAGTTCTTGGTTTATTATTATGGTGGATCATTATCTTATACCAATTCTGTTATACTAATTTGAATAAGGTACATTTGAGACCAAAAGATCAAATGATTCCTTATGCTATCTCTTTTTGTCGTAGCAATGAATCAAAATGTTACCAGAAATACTGGAATTAATGACGTTATTAATAAAGCCACTTGAGGCGATTTGATTATTCGAAGTGTTAACTCGAAATGTTGTTATGTACTACAAATAACATAACGGTAAGAAACGTGTGAGACGCCGCTCTTTGTAAAATGTAAAATAACAAAAATACAGATAAAAAGTCAAAACGAAAAGTCCATAATCAGACGGCAACTAAAAATTTCAAACACATGAAACGAATGGATAACAACTGTCATATTCCTGACTTAGTACCGGCATTTTCTTATGTAAAAAATGGTTGATTAAAGATATGCTTCTAAACTCATGATTTGTTGAGACAGCCACATCGTTAATATGGTGAGTCCCCATATATATTCGCGATTTTCATCCAGTTTCGTCATGTATTTAAAAAAGATTTCAATAGTTGAAAAGTTGATACATGGATCTATAAAGGCAACAGTAGTATACCGCTGTTCAAAACTCATAAATCCATGGACAAAAAAAATCGGGGTAACAAACTTAAACTGAGGGAAACGCATTAAATATAAGAGGAGAACAACGACACAATAATTAGTGTAGATGCATATATTCATTTTGGTGTTATTTTTCATATTTGATAAAAAAAAAAAAAAAAAAAAAGAAGGGACCAGTTTTACATCCACATCATTTTATACTTACCAACGCATTTCATTCTGTTAAAGGTGTATTAGTCTCATTTAGATAAAGACGAACAGATGGTTGTGCTAGTGAGAGAGGCTATTATTAATGATTTTCTGATGTCGTTAAATTTTTGTTATCTGCTTTCAAAAGGTTGTTTCATAAAATATAACAGCTTTCATATACCCCAGTTACACATTATTAGAATGCTCTTTTAATGCTTTCAAGGGGTACTCGGGATTTAGAAAAGATTATTTGTTTAAGTGTTTAGAGATGATGGCGGTTGTTGTTTGGGTAGAAGCAGTTTTTTTGTGTTTTAAAGGGGTAATCAAAACATACATGTAGTACTAATTTTTCTCTAATTTTATCATATTTCCTCTATCAAATAAGAGCGCACATGCTGAAATGTCTCGTCTGCTTTAATGACCAATTTTATGCTGTTAGTTCCTTAATGAAAAACTTTACTACAAGTATCACAAAAACTTAACATGATCCAGGAAAATAAAACCCAGGTCAGATAAAGCAAACAGGAAATATATGTACAACACACAATCATTCCATAAACTATATATATTCCACCTATTGCTTATAGATTCTAAGAAACAAACTTAACCTTTAAGACTTTGACCAATGTACCATCAACATTGGGTCAATGCCATGCAGACATTTACACCTGACAATCAATCTATGCCTCAAATACAGTTGACATATTACTAATAGTATCTACAAAACAAACTTAACCATGTTAACGTAACATTGAAACGGGGTCAAGATAAGATGATATCTGCAAGACAGACATATATACAACTATAGTACATTCGTACATTCGCGCAAGATTGAAAAGACAGATGTTCAATGATTACAACTTGTTTAAACAAAAAAGTCGGATAAATTCTTCACATACTTTTTATAGGTCATAGCTGTTCGTCTTGATCTATGACTTTCCAGGAAATGATTAACTGTATAAGACATGTGAAAATTATTTCAAATTATACCGGAACATTGTACATATAGTTAACTCAAACTTTCATGTTGATGTGGGGTTTTTTTTCGTGTTAAAACAAGTTGAAGAAGTCATTATCCGTTTGTTAATTTCGACGACATGATGCGTGTTTTCCTGTTACTGATAGTGACTTTCTGACACCGAAATTAACCCTAAAGTTGCATATATCACCCTGTATAACCCCGATACAGATGAAACCGGACGTTGACGCGTTCGAATCGAACATACCGTGTAACACTGAGTTCAGACAGTAAGAAATTAATATATACTTTTAAAGAAAACTCGATATCTATTCTTCGGATATTTTTCTTTGCCATACTACTCATTGGTTACTAACATCTAAAAAGCTTTATATGAAAAAAAAAACAAAAAAAAACAAAAAAAAACAAAAAAGATAAAGCAGTTGGAATGCCAGCTAAGGCATTCGGCAAACTAAGTTCAACGAGCTCCTATGTCTGCTTTCGTCTATGCGAATTTGGACCAACATCAGCATTTGGAAGAGCCTCAAATTGTGAAAAGGAAGTCATTAATGTTTTAATGACTGTTCTATACTTTTTGAAACTTTATTTCCTCCGGAATATATTTATTAACGGTTTATTTCATCTGGAATAACGTTGAAAGTTCCAATTTTCAATAGAAACATATAATCCTATCAGATGTACGCTGGTAAAACACTGCAATTTTGGCTTTGGGTGACTGGTGATTTAAGTTCAACTACTTTTACTAATTTAACGGATAAACATTTACAATGAAATACAGAAAAAAGGGTCGCCGACATCATCTCGAATACCTTGACAAGAAAGTGATTTGTAATATCTAATCCCTCTACTTGTATTGTTTTTATTTCAGTTAATATACCAATGAGAGGATATGTTTGAATGTGATATACACATCAAGACATATCATGATAATGTGAAAATCATTTTTTTGTTTTGTATACACATCGGGAAGAAGTAATTCGTAGTAATTATACCTTTTAATATTTTTTCATTTCTAGTCAAGTTTTGTATTAAAATATTGGATACATGTATAAACCGCATAGCAAAACAAACTCCCAAAAAAATTCAAATCGGAAAGTTTTTTTTATCAAATGTCAAAATCAAACGCTCAAACACATCAAACGATTGAAAATGAGCTGTCATATTCATGACTATGTACCTACATTTCCTTATGTAGAAAATGGTGGCTTAATCTTGGTTTTATAGCTAGCTAAAACTTTCAATTGTATGACAGTCGTTAAAAATTCCATTATTTGTAACATATGTCGACTAAAAAAAGCTACTTTTAAATTATAACATAAAAATGTAAAGACCCAGCAACAAGAACAACACAGTGGATGATCACAGTTGGTATGCAAGGGTGGTCATATCCTGATCCATGTTTTGCCTTTGGAAAGCTTTATTGCTGAAAAAATATACAGAAAAAACTCAATCCCAAAGCAATAGTATTGACAACCCTCAAATCTTCCTATAAATCTATTAATATAATTGAATATGTTACGGAAGTAAACTTAAGAAAAAAAAATTAAACTATATAATCAATGCATTTAGTGACGTTAAAGCTGATATAAACATAAAATAAAAACCGTATTTTACAAATTGCATGCTTCCGCAGCGCTACTTGTGTCACTTAAGTCTCACTTAACATGTGTTTCCATGCTAAATATATATCAGTCAGTTAAAAGACATGTTAACTCAGAATTATCGTTTTGATTGCGAAGTAAACTAATAAATGTCTCGTACAGAACGAGTGTGGCAAATGCCATGAACACAGTGATTGAAAATTATTACATATCTGAAATCTAAATTAACGCACCCAACTCAAATTTTGACTGCAGTAAACGGTGATTTACTATTGGTAGCTAGGAGGCTGATATACTTTCGCGATACACAATTTAAACATACTATGATTGTACTGAAACACAATATATATTTGTGTCTTTCAAAAAACGAGTTTTGTTTCAATCCCAAATGAAACGTGGGGCAACCATGAAGACTTAAGACGGCAATTGTCAGCACATTGATACCAGAAAATAATATCCAAGACGAAAAAATATAAAGGAACTGAGGTACAAATGTAGGTCAGGGGGCTGGCATTTGTCCCTTCGACACACAAATTCACCAACATGTTTCATCTATTAGGATCCGTAGTTTAATCTTTAATTTGCAACAGATCTTTATAGACCTCAGTAGCCAATAGTGAAAAGTAAAATATTCTTCATGCTACAAAATTACTTTGGATCTTTAAATTGTTTTGGTCTGAGTCTTTGTAGACGAAACCTATACAAAATTTTAAGCCTGGTGTATAAGGTGAGTTAAACTTTGTTATTTGGTTTAATATATAACAAAATTAAAAAAAGAAGATTTGGTATGATTGCCAATGAAACAACTCTCCACAAGAGACCAAATGACACAGAAATTAACAACTTTAGATCACCATACGGCCTTCAACAATGATCAAATCCCAAATATTTTGTTTAACCAGGTTTTAAAAACAACTAATTCGTATGCTTAACAGGTTACCGAATTGCTCGAGCTATATCCAAATGTTTACCGTATTAAAATTGGCCAATTAGCATAAACCAGCTAATTCATTTTAGTCCGGCCGGTTGGTGCAGATATAGAGCAAAGTTGCACACTTGATGAGGAAAGCATGAAACTTTGCATAGTAGTTCTTGGTTATACACCCTTTGATTTCAGCTATGGACCAACTTTGAAAAATCCAATATGGCTGACATTTTCAAGATGGCGGAAAAACGGTTTAAATATCAAGATTGTCCTAAAGGTATTCTCTATAATTTCGGAAATTAAAGAAATGATTCTTTAAAAATGGACATCATGTTCTTGCATTTGTTATCAGTTAAGTTAAAAATATAAAAACAATAATTTGGTTATTTCTATAACACATACATTTGCAAATATAGCTGCATATACAAAAACAAATAGTGAAATTCAAAATGTTAATCAATATGTTAAATGTAAGTGTAATTGTTCTTTAAACGCTTTCAGTTTTAATGGTTGGAATGAAATAGGTTGAAACGAGTCGATTGAACGCTAATATAGGTCGGTTAAATGTGGTGAAATAGTAGGTAACTCATCTGAACTTTGAGGCAGTGACGAGTGCACCTTTTCTCGTGTCTCTTCAATGCCACGTCTTACGTCACGTTTTCCGTATCCACTACATTGTCAAATTATTCTATGTAATCAATAAGTGTACCTTTCTTCAGGCGGAAGAGACGATTGCCATAATTTAAAATGGTTAAGGTGTAACTATTTTCTTTTCCAACTACGTGCGAAACCAATTCGCAACTATTCAGCGAGCATGGTCAGCACTTTTATTAGTTTTAATGGTAACATTCATTTTTGAGTTTGGCGGAACTGTTATGCTTCGTTTTATGCAAACTTGCTGAGTTGAAATCTCGTTTCCACTGTTAACAAATGCAGCAATTATCACTTTATTGTTCAAGGTAAGTGTGGAAGTACTCAGTGTGATAAAAATATCTAGCCTATGTATAACATCGTCTGTTAATGGCTCTTTGCACACATCCCATTGTATGTTTACTCTATTAATGTCGAGAGTCGTGCTTTATAATCTTCAAAATAAAAACCTGTTAACCTAAACTGCGTAGCGTTACGTTCTCCAAATCTCCATTTTCTGCCGGAATTACTTATTCATTTACTAATGTTATCATTGCAGCAGTGTCCGCAATCATGCTAACATTCTGGTCATGTATATATAGTACCTCGTACTGCTAAGCTCTTTCAAATGGCTTGTCTGATGACACTATCGGGCGAGGCCGTGGGCCTCTGTTCGATTTTGTGATGAGGTGATGTTTCATGGCCAATAGACTTTGGAGTCGTGCGTTGGCCTACTGGCCCGATCATTTGATGTTTAAAGACTCCGTATTTGGGGGATTGCACTTTGATTTGATCGGTATCCTGGTGAAGGTGACCGTTGTCTGAAATAACCGGGATTTATGGAGTTTGTCCGTTGATATGCTAACCGTTGTCTTTAGGGACTATATGACCCTAGCATAGTGGGGGTTCTGCTGATCGATAGGAATTAAGCTTGAATGTATTTCTATCAAGCGATCTGTGGGCTTCGGCTCCAGTTCCTTGCACCAATATTTTCTTGCCATCGGGTATATTCTCTCTCCAATGAGGAGTCTGAGAAGAGCTGTTGCCACACTCTTTTTGTTTCCTCTGCCCTTTCCTTGATCATTCAGTGGAGTCAGCTTGCTGTTATTGGAATTCTGTTAGGAGCTCCAGGAGCTGACGAGGTTGTCATAATTGGAGTGATAAATGTGGGATTTGCCATTGACTCGACGGGCATGATACCGTAAGAAGGCACTGCATTCAGCATTGGAGAAACTTGATAGAATCCACTTGCAGCCAATTGTTTCTGTAATGGTGTGCTGCTCTGAACCAAATATTATTGACTCATAGTAGATGGTAAGTGTGCGTAAGAAGACACATAAGCCTTTTGATGGTATCCTTGATTAGTACTAGAGGTTTATAGTATGTTCTTTAATAGAGATTGTTGTTGAATAATCTAAACTGTCTCATGCTGCAGGTCCACGGGCCCTGACATAGGACTTTTGACTTAAGGTGATGGTTCATACGAACTACAATTGGGGAAAGACCCAAGGCATTGATTTTGTTGTGTACTTTTGGTAAACTTGCGTTGTACTGGCTAATGTCAAATTTTCGCTTAGATGATGTGTCCATTGCAGGAATTTTAACTTCTTCATTTCGATTGTCCACTAATTAACTAACAACAGATGCCAGTTGTTAGAAGATACCCTGCTTCTCGAATGCACTTTTAAATTGAACTGTGTCTCCTTCCCCAGTTGTTGTCAGCTTTGTCCATCCGTTTCACTACAACATTGAACATCTTATTGGTCTGACCATCAATTCCGCCAAGCAATTACTACTAGCCTTTGTTGTCTATCCTGTCTGCAGACTGCTGAAGTTGCTGATATATTGTTCCAATCTGTTCGTTATTAATATTCATTGCATCTTTCTGTTCTGCTTGAATCGTAATGAGACCAACACATATTTTATCAATTCGCGCTTCGCTCTGTTTTTTATTTCGATAAATCTCAGCTGTTCTTTGAGCATTAGATTTTCTGCAAAAAATTCTTGGAACAATTGTTAAAATTGTCATTTCTGAGCTGTCTTCTGTTAAAGCGTCTTTAGCTGTGGGTTTCCCTAAGTGATTCAGTATCTGCCATTTCAATGTTCTTGTCCTTGTTGTCCTCAATTCCTGCCATTTCATTGATATGTGTTTAAATGATTCTCAATTCACAGTATAGTATCTCAAATTGTAAAATATTGCGACCCAAGAAATAAGATAGGCACTGAGTAATATCTTAAGGCAGATAAATCCGAAATTACAGCTTTTATGTGTGACCCAAGACAACAAATGGTGCAGTTTTTAATGAAAGCTACTACTGCTGCTTTTTATGAAAGCTAATACTTTGCGTATGAAATGACAAGCAAGGAAAAATCAAAAAGGACAGAACTGGGACAGATACTAACTGACACTATACATCAATAAAATGCTTATATTCAGGTCACTTCTCAATAATGAATATTTGATTATTTTTCAAGGCGGCCATTTTTTAAAATAGCCGCCATTTTGTTTTTCAAAGATAGATCAAATAAAAATCTTGCTAGGTACACCAAGTCATTCAAATATGTTGATTTTTGTGCTTCCAGCATCAAATCCACTGTGGTTTGTGCAATACTTGAAAATATTTTAGAACGTTTGGCAGCCATCTTGAAATAAGCCGCCATATTGAATTTTGAGGGTGTTACCATAGCTTATATTGCTCAGTACACAAAAATGTACCATCATGGAAACATTGGTGCTTTCCTCATTATTTGAGCAATTTTTTCACCGATCGGCCGGACTAAACAACACTCACGGTGGGTATGGTTGTCCTGCGAGAGAACGTTCTGTGCTGGTGATTTGGTCCTGTCAGGTGCTGGTGGGTCCTGATTCTGTGCTGGTGGGTTTGTTTACATTGTATCAGAACGGCAATAAAACGACTGTTTTGTTGCTTAATTTTTCTCTGATGCGTCATAAGTACCATGCAAAGTATATTACAACAATATTATATTGCAAAAGTCGTGCAAGTTCGTTTAACGGAATTGTCCTGACGCTGTGCTGGTGATAAGAAAAACGGTCCTGGTTCTGTGCTCATATGTCCTGGTTCTGTGCCTTTATATTTTAGTTAAAAGTGGCATATATTCAAGATCATTGATGCTGTACTGTTATTGACTAATTAACTGTTGTCTGCTTTCTTGAAATTGACATTGTTGTGAATCTGTTTACTGTTATTACGAGAGAAAAAATAACCCTTTTTTTAAATTAACTGTAATCTTATTTATTGACCTGTTAATGGAACCCTTCTTGCCCCCTTTTAAGATAAGAAAATAAGTTTACGATTTTCGGGATTACGATCATTTTGCAAGATCACCAAAATACGTTGTAATTTATACAATACTTATATAAAGTAGATGATGTGGTATGTTTGTTGTCAATGGACAAATTTCCATAAGAAACCAAAGGAAGTATGTGTTAACAACCATACGTCATCGTACGACCTTCAACAATAACCCATAAAATAAAAATGAGCGTTTGAATCATATGTCTTTAGCAGCTTAAAAACATTTGTTTGCGAACAATTAAGTGCTGACTATAAGAATGACAATAGTATTGCGGGTTTGTTTGTTTGGGGTTTTTTTTTGGGGGGGGGGGATAAGTTAGAGCGAGGTTTTAAGCTTGGAATAGTTTCCCGTAAGATTTAAAAGTTGTATTTTAAAACAAAAATGTATCTTATAGCTATTAAGAATCACTTGCTGTATCTGTAAGATTTTTTCAACATATTTTTTTTGTCTGATCAGGTACTTTTTTTCGAGAGTTCGATAGAACACTAAAAAAAATCACTATTTTATGAAAGGGCAGACTAGAATATGTCAATTTCAAAATTTAAAATATCTCGTAGCTTCATACTACCAATTGAGTATAAAACAAGTATATAAGTTTAAAAAAGAAATTCTTAGATTAAACACCTACATTTAACTTTAAAAGGTCATAACAGTTTAAAACAATACAAATCTACACACACAAAAAACTGGCTTAATTTCAACTGGTTATCAACCCGAATCGCTATAAGATCATATATAAGCTCACATGTGTCAATGGGTCGTGTGAGGTTCATGTATTGTCTTGGCGTCCGCAATTACAAAAAGATCTTTTCTGAAATTACTTGACCAAATGTTACCAAATGATTTTTCAAGAGTGAATCTAGGAAAAACAATATTCATCAACAAACATGACCACTGTCTGTTAAAATGTATTCGAGTTTTTAGTTACAGCCGATTCCATTGAGTATGTTGGCAAATGTAATATCTTTGGTTAGCTTACTTGTTAGCTAAACCGTGAGGTCATTATTAGGTAAGGTAAACTACCCTCCTTTCGAAGTAGCCTGGTCCTACAGACAGAAAGATGTGTCATTTGTCGGACTAGTCTACTCTTAAAGTAGGGTAGTTTACATAACCTAACAATGACTTTTCTGTTCAGCAAGCAAGATAACCAAAGATATTCCCTTTGTCTACACACTAATTGAAATCGGCTTTAATATTGCAAAAGTTCAAGCAATTGGGGTAAAACTTACCGAGTAAACAAAATCAAAAGGCCAATGTCTATCTACCTTGCACATTTCAGAAAATTCAGATCAGATAACGAAACTGGGTCCAGCAACATTTATAAGCAATTTAAGATTTTGACCCTCACAGTTTCCATTCACCACAAATATTCTAGTTACAACGAATCATGTTAAATACAAAAATACCAGTTGCAGCCTTTTGTTTATCTATTAATATATGTATACGGATAAAGTTATGAAAGGCAGCAGGGTCACCAGGGTGAGGAGTCCATGTCATCTGAAATAAATGTTAAGCATAGATCTAGAAAGCGACAGCTAGATAATCATGACATTAAAAACACTCTCTTCTTTTCGACTTTTTTCGGACAAATAGACACATAAAATGAATTATATAGTATTGTGGAATTTTTAACTTGTGTTCAATTCATTGGTTACACCTTTTACTAGGATAACAATCCTGTCAAGTATGAGCTGGGTAAAATATTTCAGAAAAGAAGATGGAAATGTGAAGGTTTCCGTGCGTCAGGTGCAACAGCATACGAACAGCTAACATGCCTCGTCAAGGTGGAAGCTAAAAAGTCCACGAAAATTTAATTTAAAACCTTTATTCGTTCCAACAAAGTTATTGAGATTTTGTTGAGGATTTAACCATCTACGACAACAAGAATTTTTTTTTTAGAATTAACAGCTCTTCTATAAATATATGCAAAGCAAACCATTGATCAAATTGCTTGCTATGATTGTTTGGATGTTTGTAAATGACAGGTAAGTAGTCTGTTTACTATATACTAGAATTTGTTTGGACAATAAACATTAACTTCAATTCCTGTCAGTTTGTATTTGTCCAATCAAATCCCAGTATGTATTGAAACTCCGCCTACCTATTGTTTGAAAACATCCAAGCAAACATAGCAAGCAAGTCAATCAAAGTTTTTTTTTTGCATGCTTTTATAGAAGAGCTGTACTATATAATGCAAAGAAGCGTTTAAGTCTTTCGCCAAAAAATACTATCCATTTCTTTTTGTCCTATGTAAACTTCCATACCATTTCCTTCCATTCATGATCATTAAATTGAACTGTAAAACATTTCTTGGTACCTTCTTAATTCCTTAACAATAACTGTTGTGAGCACAAGATTCACTGCACACTTTTAAAGTTCTGCTTCATCAAACTTTAAAATGTGAACTTAAGTTTTGAACCTTTTTTAATCGACACGATTGGGATTTTTGTATATGAGAACATGGTTTATCTATTAGTTGAAAATGCGGCTTTGAACTAGCTTTCAGTACCTGCGAGCATTCGTTGTTCAATAATGTGTGTCTTTGTGTTATTATTTTATGTGATAAATTGTTGTGTTGGTACACCACTGTAACAATGAAGGAGGAAATGAGGAGGGTTGGTTGGGTGGAAGTGGGGAGGGGTATGCGGAGCGCTAACAAACATGTCTATGCGGCATGGGCTTTGACCATTGTTGAAGCATCAATGTAAGGGGCATTTAATATCTTAACAAAACTATTCTTATTTTAGATACTATATATTGTTATCTGATATTGGACGAAAGATGTTGCCCTTTTATGTAATTATGTAATACAAGTTACGATCATTTGAAAACACATATTAAACATCCAAATGGATGCACAAGAGCTAAAATAGGAGTCATAGATCCTATTGACAACAATTATCTGCCCAATTTTATTGATTTTGTAACATTTGTTTCAAATATGACCAGCTTCTTATCCAAAATCACCAGCACCGTATCAGGACCCACCAGCACAATGACAGGACCCACCAGCACAGTATCAGGACATGAATAAATTGAGAAAATGCTAAATTTTAATAAATTGCAATGTTTTTTCACAAAATAGTTTTGTCGTGTGGATTGCGGTATAGAAAGCGGACTCTATGAGCATTTTTGTTTTATTTTTTCAGTTCTCGATTTTCTGAAAATGAGCATTTTTGTGTTACGCTTACAGAAACAGTTTAGAGGGTCAACTTTTTAGTGGTTTACATATGAACCCATAAGAAACAAAATTGAAAAATCTCAACTGTTTTCTTCCATTTTTTATGAGTGAAAACGTCAAAAATCATCATTTTCGTCTTTGTTTACATTTTTTCATTGATCACCAGCACCCGTCAGGACCGAATCACCAGCACAGAACGTTCTCTCGCAGGACAACCATACCCACCGTGACACTGGTTGTATTAAGCGCAAACTTTTGTTCTTAGAATACATTTCGTGTACATTGAAATGGTTCAAGTTGAAAATGGTTGTACCGTTTATGCTATAAGAACTAACGAATAATGTAAAATTATGGATATGTAGTATGTTTGCCAATGAAACAGCAATCAACCTCAGTTCAAACGAAGTGAGTGCTTAGAAGGTATAGGTAAAAGAGGGACGAAAGATACCAAAGGGACAGTCAAACTCATAAATCTAAAACAAACTGACAACGCCATGACTAAAAATGAAAAAGACAAACAGACAAACAATAGTACATATGACACAACATAAAAAAACAAAACTAAAGAATAAACAACACGAACCCCACCAAAAACTAGGAGTGATCTCAGGTGCTCCGGAAGGGTAAGCAGATCCTGTTCCACATGTGGTTCCCGTCGTGTTGCTTATGTGATAACAAATCAGGTAAATAGTCTAATTCGGTAGGTCACATTCATGAACGGGAAGGGGATTGTTACGACGTAAGGAATATATCCGATAACCTTATCAATACAAACATTGTTCATATCATTTACTTCACTTTAATTATCAATTAATATTGGTGTTTCGGACCATATGAGTATTTGGACCATACGCGTATGGTCATGACCATATGTATATACTCATATGGTCCGACCATACGCGTATGGTCGGACCATATGAGTATAATACTCGTTTGGTTATCAACGGGCCGGACCATATGATGAGTATTTGGACCATATAGGTATTTTTTTTAAAATTTCATTATAAAAGTTTCATTAATATAAAAACTTTTTCTGAAAAAAACAATGCTGGTTAAATGACAATGCATTATTTTTATAATTCAAGTACTACGTAAAAATTAAATATAGATGCCATAGTTAGTTTTCATCGCTAATTACATTCTTGGGGGAAGGCTTGGTTGGCATTTACTTCCACAAGATATCATAGCTTTTTTCCATTTGCAAGTCTTGGTTGTGCACGATCCTTTTCATCTACTTCTTTTGCTTGCGAGTGAAAAGCTATCCTTTTTGTAGCTGCGTACAGTGATACAGAGGTCTTTAACCGTTCCGATATGTGTACGGTGTTTTAAAGCAGCTCAAGATCTCAAATATCGTAACATGACTGCAATACACCATATTCACAAGACATCTTAAATAAACTATATTACTTTCCAGTGACTTCTTGTGTAACGGTTCATTAAGACATATTTGGAGTTTAGGGTTTTAGTCGACATTCTGCCAGTCACTCGTAATAACAAATCGGTATATGACCATCGGTAATGACCATCGGTAATGACCATCGGTATAAAATGTGTTTATTATATTATAGTTTTGACAAGTAAGTTAAATTAACTATGTGAAACATGTAATTTTTATTTAGCTAATCTTTTTATTATAATATAATAATAAAATTACCTATATGAAGGCGTCTTTTTAATGAACGAGATATGAAGAGTTTAGAAGTATTGAAAGTGAACTGTAACAGAGTTTTAATTACCCCGACCATACGCGTACGGTCCGACCATATGAGTATATATCCATATGGTCATGACCATACGCTTATGGTCCAAATACTCATATGGTCCGGAAGATAGGCATGTTACTTTCACGTTTATTTGACTTTTTTGTTGGTCATCGTATTCCTACAGCATGTACAGTGTTGGGTTACTTTTTCGTCCCTTTTCAGTTCATGGATTTTAGCGTTCCTAATGAAAAACTACACAAAAAGGCCGTTTGGACACACAAAAATCAATGATAGGATATTTTCATTAAAATAAATTATTTGGTGTTATGCACGGACTGTGAACACGATTAAAGATTACTAGAAAACACCCGCGAAATCGCGGGCATATACAGCTTGTGAACTGTTGTAGAATGATTTTTTTGTAAAAGATATTACGTATGGAGAATTTCATAAAAGGTATCAAAAGCCTTATAAACATACCAATGGTAGGATATGAATCATGTATAAATTACTAAGACCGACTTAGACTTATTTGAGGGGTGGTCGGAGGGGTCCTGATCCCGAAATCCCGAGATGTAGAATTAAAGAAATTCATATCCCAAAATCCCGAAATCGAAAAATATATTCCCGGAATCCGTAAGGATTAATCCCCAAATTCCGAGCTTAAAAACACCCGATCCCGACGCCCCGAAAAAGGTCCTGCCTCCCTCTAATCTCTACCTTACTTTCATTTTTGCCAAATCACTATTTTCCCTTTTAACCATAAATGTGTATGCCCCATTTATGGGAATTATGTTTTCTAGTCTGTGCTTCCGTGCGTTCGTTCGTTCGTTCGGTCGTCTGTCCGTCTGTCCCGCTTCAGGTTAAAGTTTTTGGTCGAGGTAGTTTTAGATGAAGATGAGCATGTTTTACTTATTCATATATATGATATGAAAAACGCTCTGAATGGCTTATTTATTTTCCATTTTTTGTTATCTATCATACGATTGTTTGTACTTGTGTCACATGTTTTACTTATCTTAATATATATGCAACTGGCATGACCTCTTAGATAGTAAACGTTAACATTTCAAAGAAAACAGTAGACCGAATACAGAGAGTCTCTATATATTAAAGTAGTATAATCGTAGTTTACATGTAGATAAACGCGAAAAATAATTGTCCTCTATAAGGAGGTATAATAGTTGTGGTTCTTGCGATCTAAACACCATGATATTGAGAACGCTCTGATAGGTTTATTTATTTTTCATCTTTGTTATCTATCTTACGATTGGTTGTAGTTGTGCATGTTTTAAACCGGAAGTCTTATCTATGACTAAAATTCAGTCTGATGACGGAATCATATCCGGACTCCTTTTTTGTCGTTTTTCTCCCAAAATAACTCAATCATAAGAATGGATGACAAATGCGACTATGCATGTTACCTATAGGACACAGAGGCATGATGATTGATTTATTGTGGAAGGAAGAGAAGCGACACACAAAATGAGGTCTTCTCGTTTAATAGTATAGATTTATTGTGGAAGGAAGAGAAGCGACACACAAGATGAGGTCTTCTCGTTTAATAGTATAGATTTACTAAAAGAAAGAGAAGGCTCCAGAGAGTAACTCGATTGAAAAGTGACAAAACTGTGAAATCAAATAGTTTTTATTTGTCTTCTTTGAATCCACATATTTGGATTTGTTATGAACTATGTCACTAAGGATGTCGGTGATTTCTCATGTCACTATATGATGACACTAAGGATGTCGGTGATTTCTCATGTCATAATATGATGACACTAAGGATGTCGCTAATTTCTCATGTCACTATATGATGACACTAAGGATGTCGATGATTTCTCTTCCTGCAATGACTGCGATAAACACGAGTCGTTGTCTTTGTTTCAGAAGTACTTATAGGCACACTTGTTGTTAGTTCAGGCGTGGTTGTTGTTTGTTCAGTTGTGGTCGGTGTAGGAATTGGACATCCAGAACCTTTAGGGATGACGTCATTCGCACTACATGCTTTACCAGGTGAGGGGCACATTGAGGGTGTATCGCAGGATTGAGTCGGTGGGGGTGAGGCTGAAAACATATTCAAATTATTGATATTTCTGTAATGTGTTCATTAACTTTTTTGCCACAAGTAATTATGTCATCAATTCATGTGAACAGTATGAAATATTATGTTTTTTGGTTTTTTTAAAATATGTTACAAGTTTTGATCGAACTGAATATTTAATTACATTTCGATGAAGTTTGCATGCATAATAAAAATACACACTTACACATGCCACAGTTGCATTGGCAGACATCTACACGATACAATCATGTCCTTTGATGTTAAAACAATAAAGCTTTTTCAAAACTGTCAATGAAACTGGCGAATACACAAGGTGATGAGTTATTTTAGTTGGGTATTGTTTGGTCGTCTGAATTTATGAATTGAAACAGAAATGCCTAGATATACTTACAAGGTGATCCTGGAACTGCAAAGTAAAACAATGATCATTTTACAAAGATACAAAAATAACAAGATACCAGGAGTATCACTCAGTCAAACAATGATTATTATACAAAGATAACAGGATACATGTAGTATCGTTTAGCCAAACAATATACATTATACAAAGATACAAAGATAACAAGAGACCAGGAATATCACTCAGCCAAACAATGATCACAATACAAAGATACAAAGATAACAAGATACCAGGAATGTCACTCAGCCAAACAATGATCACAATACAAAGATACAAAGATAACAAGAGACCAGGAATATCACTCAGTCAAACACTGATCATTAAACAAAGATACAAAGATAACAAGATACCAGGAATGTCACTTAGCCAAACAATGATCACAATACAAAGATACAAAGATAACAAGACACCAGGAATATCACTCAGCCAAAAAATGATCATTATACAAAGATACAAAGGAAACAAAATACCAGGAATATCACTCAGCCAAAAAATGATCATTATACAAAGATACGAAAATAACAAGATACCAGGATTATTACTCAGCCGAACATTGATCATTATACAAAGATAACAAGATACCAGGATTATCATTCAGACAAACAATGATTATTATACAAAGATACAAAAATAACAAGATGCCAGGAGTATCACTCAGTCAAACAATGTTTATTATACAAAGATAACAAGATACAAGTAGTATCACTGAGCCAAACAATATACATTATACAAAGATACAAAGATAACAATAGACCAGGAATATCACTCAGCCAAACAATGATCATTATACAAAGATACAAGATAACAAGATACCAGGAATGTCACTCAGCCAAACAATGATCACAATACAAAGATACAAAGATAACAAGAGACCAGGAATATCACTCAGTCAAACACTGATCATTAAACAAAGATACAAAGATAACAAGATACCAGGAATGTCACTCAGCCAAACAATGATCACAATACAAAGATACAAAGATAACAAGACACCAGGAATATCACTCAGCCAAAAAATGATCATTATACAAAGATACAAAGGAAACAAAATACTAGGAATATCACTCAGCCAAAAAAATGATCATTATACAAAGATACAAAAATAACAAGATACCAGGATTATTACTCAACCGAACATTGATCATTATACAAAGATAACAAGATACCAGGATTATCATTCAGACAAACAATGATTATTATACAAAGATACAAAAATAACAAGATACCAGGAGTATCACTCAGTCAAACAATGTTTATTATACAAAGATAACAAGATACAAGTAGTATCACTTAGCCAAACAATATACATTATACAAAGATACAAAGATAACAAGAGACCAGGAATATCACTCAGCCAAACAATGATCATTATACAAAGATACAAAGATAACAAGAGACCAGGAATATCACTCAGCCAAACAACGATCATTATACAAAGATAACAAGATACCAGGTATATCACTCAGACAAACAATGATCATTATACAAAGATACAAGGATAACAAGATAACAAAATACAAGGAGTATCACTCAGCCAAAAATGTTCATTATACAAAGCTACAAAGATAACAAGATACAAGGATTATCACGCAGCCAAGCAATGAATATATAACAATGTTACAAAGATAACAATATACCAGGAGAATCACTCAGCCAAACAACGATCATGAAAAAAAGATACAAAGATAACAATATACAAGGAGTATCACTCAGCCAAACATTGATCATTATACAAAGATAACAAGACACCAGGAGTATCACTCAGCCAAACATTCATCATTATACAAAGATACAAATATAACACGACACCCGGATTATTACTCAGCCAAACAATGATCATTATACAAAGATACAAAGATAACAATATACCAGGAGTATCACTCAGCCAAACTAGATCATTATACAACGATACAAAGATAACAATATACCAGGAGTATCACTAAGCCAAACAATAATCATAATACAAAGATAGAAAGATAACAAAACACCAGGATAATTACTCAGCCAAACAATAATCATTATACAAAGATACTAAGATAACAAGACACCAGGATTATCTCTCAGTCAAACAATGATAATTTTACAAAGATACAAAGATAACAAGATACCACGATTATCATTCAGACAAACAATGATTATTATACAAAGATACAAAGATAACAAAATACCAGGCTTATCACTCAGCCAAACAATGATTATTATACAAAGATACAAAGGAAACAAAATACCAGGAGTATCACTCAGCCAAACAATGATTATTATAGAAAGATACAAAGATAACAAGATACCAGGAGTGATATGAGCTGGTGATCCTTTTCCGACTCTTCAAAATTCAAGAGTCTTTCCCAAATTTGAGTGAATTATACGGTCTTCAAAGTACCATTTCGATTCCTAACATCACTGAAGAGCCATTAATTTTCAAAAATATTGTGTTAGTTTTTTTCACCTTTTGTTTTGGGTAATTCATCCTTTCCACAAGTTTATTGTTTTCTGTTTGGTATTAAATATAATTAAAATTTTGTTAGATCTTGTGATTTGTTTATTTGGCAATGTCAGTCGACATCCGTTTTCGTCCTGCTAGTCAAATGCATTTTGTTAAAATATACTTTTTCACTTTCCTAGTCTGTTGGAAATGTTGTGAGTGTTGTATTTGAACCCCTCTACCTAGAAATTTGTTTTGGATTCACACGCGTACGTATAAAAAAAATATCCAACTCAATCATAGGTTTGAACGTTGTTTTAAATTTAGACTTGTTTATATATAAACACGACGGTTCCATTTGTTGAGCAGTATATGTGTAACTTTTCGGAGCACCTGATATCATTCAATGGTATGCTTTGTATTTTTCAGTCGTTAGTATTTCTATTTTGTGTGTAATGATTATATGTCTGTTTGTCTTTTCTTATTAACCATGGCGTTGTCAGTTTATTTTTGATTAATGAATTTGAATGTCTCTTTGGTATCATTCACGACTCTTTTTCAAGATATTATGTACACATCTATCCTGGATAAATCTTTTTAAAAGGAGAATCTAAAAATAGAAGTTCATAGTAGGTCTTAATTGAGAAGTTTGAAAGGAAATAATATATGATGCTAGTGCTTTACACTCATAAATAAAACCAGTTCGTTTAATGAAATAAATGAGGTATCAAAGTGTACTGAAAAGTTATATAAAACAAGCATTGATATTAGGTGTGTTCAGACTTAACATGCATCGCTTTGATTGATGTATCACATCACATTCTTATCTTCAACGGTATTGTTTATAAAACAAAAGAAATTTCAATATACAAAGGATGCATGCTATGTTGTGTTATAGAATGAGCAGATTTTAAATATATAATTCGTAAAACTGTCCTTACCTTTAGCTACCGCAGTGACAGTTGGCATTTTACAGACTTCACATATATCTGTAAATTCTCCCGTTTGGTTGGCAAACGTTTTGGCTTCGTCTAAACGATAAAGAACGTTTAGTTATGGAGTGCTAAATGCATTTATTATATACTTAGTAGTAAATACAGATAAATTGTATGTGTAATACAATCATTGACAAGCGTGCTGTATCAGCCACCCATAATGGTATCGATATCAGTACGGTTGCAAAGGTTTATCAAATCCCTAATCTGTATGACGTCATGTCAAACCTATAATCTTTATGACGTCATTTCAAACCTCCTTATCTGTATGACGTCATGTCACATAAAAAACATCTACTTTAGGTATATTTTATATAATAAAGTGTATATGATATGGCTTTTTCAATATCACACACCTTATCAACCCTCAACCATGTCTCGGGTTAATACGGATGCGATATTGAAAAAGCCATATGATATTCTCTATTTATATCATAGTTGTAATCTTGTTATTGCTGTCCAAACGAATATCATAGCTAGTTCGGGATTGATTGAAAGTAAAAGACCCCTGTTACTAGTTGAAGAGTAGACGTTAATTCCAGTTATTTTTGAATAATTGGGCTTGCGTCTTATTGACGTGGCCTCTTTAATTGTTATCCCTGTGGCGCAATAAAAAAAAACTCGAACGATGTATGTAAAAATGTACATTACGTCTTAACTGCTGATACTTGGTAGGTCGAATTACAAAAAAAGATATTTTGCCGTTATTGACAAAAACATGTATCGAATTGGGTTTGAATGTTTGTATTTATATCCTTAACAAATAAGACATGTTTAGAAATGCCAGAAACATTCTTACAAAGTGTACTGAGTTCATTAGAAAGTTACGACTTACCTCCTATTCCGAATGTAAACATTAAAGGAGCACCTTGGAGATTGTAAAAAATCGGATAACATGAGAAGTCCTCAGAACCCTGTAGTCTAAAAGTATAAATATCAATTTGATTCGCAGCTAAAGATCAATATACACCCATTTCTCTTCCGAAAGATCACTTGCATACCATTTCAATTGATATCATCATTGTGTAAAGGGGTATAATGCTCTTCAATGCTCTTTAACTTTGTACTTGTTTGGCTTTATAAATATTTTGATATGAGCGTCACTGATGAAACTTATGTAGACGAAACGCGCGTCTGGCGTACTAAATTATAATCCGGTTATTCAAATCATTTTTTTCCTTTCACTAGTTGACCGAAATATTTAAGTTTAAGTAACTCCCTTCCCTTAGGTGTTTTGTACTCCCTTAAGTGTTTTATAGTCACTTGAAATATTATTCTGTCGGTCGATCATGCAATTTAATACTCATACACATATTTTCTATTAAGTTTTTTTTTTCTAACATATCTATCCAAGTCATGAAGTGTTGATGACTTAAGTCCCGCACATAAGAAAATCTTCAATAACAAACATTATTCTCTCAAACAATGCATAGTGGTATCATCAGAGGGAAATATTCAATGACAAACATTATTCTCTCAAAAAATGCATAGTGGTATCATCAGACGGAAATATTCAATAACAAACATTATTCTCTCAAACAATACATATAGAATAATAGGTAGTTGAGTTTTTGATACTGACTATATCATGAGGAATATCTAGACGAGCCCGTTAGTGCGAGTTAAGATATTCAACATGATATAGTCAGTATCAAAAACTCAACTACCTATTATTCTGTTTATCGGTAATTATGACGTCAAGCAATGTTATGACGTCAAGCAATGTTATGACGTAACGCAATGTATTGCCTAATATTTTCAGTGTTACAGCCAGTACGTTGATACTCGAAAATATTAGGCAGTAAGATCAAAGGGAAAATATACGAATTACCGATAAATAGTGATATCATCTGAGGGAAATCTTCAATAACAAACATTATTCTCTCCAACAATACATAGTGACATCATCTTAGGAATATACTACTAAAGTAATGAGCATTAAGAAAAAACAATTATATTTTGAGGTTCCAATGATGATACACTAGATTCTGAATTCGACAAGTATTCTCTGTTCGACAGTTATTCCTAATTCGACAATTATTCTTAGTTCTACAATTGATATTTCCATATTGATGCTAGATTTCAAATTCTAAAACAACTACAATTATCAATGAAAAAGAGAGAAAAAAACAAGCCAAGATGAGAAAGCCAGTACTATGCACCAGGGAGAGATGTTTTATGATTCCAAAATCAATTTCCTAAATTTAAAACAACACATTTCAATGCAACGTTTCCATAGTTGTATGCAATTAAAAAAAACCTGGCTTAATGAATGGTGATATCCTCAGAAACTAACAATCAACTTGCCCCGGTATCGACACATTTGATGATTATTTTATTTTTTTTCTGTTTTCAGAATTTTCAGGATTGAGTAAGTCTTTTATTTATATTAAAGAACTGTAATTAATAACATACCGGACAACAAGGAAGCGTTCTGTTATTTGATGACACAGCCATGTCATTCCGACGTTAGTTGTATATGTTTGGCAATCAGTGTTAAACTGCCAATAATCAAGATGAGTACCAAACGTAGAAATTGAAAATGATTGGTTCGACCATGGACTTGGAAAGGTACATGGAAATTCCGTCACAGCTGAAATTAAGAAAGAATTATCAAACGCAATGTGAGTGTAAAGAAAGTATCTGAATACAAAATATTATGTGTATTATCTATCTTCACTAGGAACATAATCATGCTAATTGTAAGAATATGGACATCATATTATTGGATTCGGCAATAGACATTATCAAGAAAACTCCAACATAGCTGTATCCAAATGCAGTTTATTAGAGAAATAGGTGAAATAAAATATACAAACAAGGTAATCTTAATTTTACAGAATATTTTCGATCTTGTTTAATATGAAGTTAATAAAAGTGTTAATCCAACAACTCCAGATAACTTATATGATCCAAGTATAAAATTGTCTAATCTGTCAAATTTCGATTTCAGTATTAACAGCTAATACGAAAATCTTTAGATCACTCTAGAAGAAAAACTTTTGATGTTTATCTAAGCTTTCTATAAAATTCAATTCTACGTAGAAGTTAAAGGCAGAGTTTGGGGGTGGGAGGATTAAACCCGTTTCTTCGGATCCAAGTTTTTTTTTTATCGTATTAACATTTAAACAGCCCCTCTATATTTCCTTCTAAACCCATATTTTTCTAAACTAACATCAATACATTTTTGGCAATAATTGACCCGTCCTCGCCCTCAATTCCGAAAAACATTTTGTTTTGCTATCTTCTTCATTATAAACGTGTTTTAAAATTCTGTCATATCCCTTACACACCGTTCTGATGTAAAAAAAAATCAAAACATTCAAAACAATCAACAAGATTTTGAAACAAATATCGGAATTCTCAGTAACGTTTGACTTACACTAATAGCTAAATATTGTCTATTTATATTAATTTTATATAAAAATAAATTCAAAACGTTCAACATTTGTTTTTAGTTAAACACATTGTATTCAATACTGTTCTTTACCAGGAACGTACTCATGATAATAATTAGAATATGGATATTATAAGTTAAATGGTTCGCTACTGACCCCATACGGATCCATAGAGGGTTAGTAAAATCCATAGGGGGTGAGGCCGGAGGCTGAGTCCCCTATGAATTTTATTCACCCTCTATGGATCCGTAGGGGGTCAGTAGTTAACCGTATAACGAATTTATCGGACGCTGGACTTTTTCTGCGGCGTTTTGTTAAAAAATAAACAATGAAACACAACAACATTAATAGATGACGTCGCAATTAACGCGTCATGAACCCCATATGAAACTTACTAACCCCATACGGTCTCATAGGGGGTCACCACGTGACGGCATTTAACCAATCACAACGTGATAATTCATCTGTGGTCCGATAAAATGATATTGTATTCGGCAATAGACATGATAATGATAAGAATATGGAAATAATGATATTGTATTCGGCAATAGACATGATAATGATAAGAATATGGATATAATGATATTGTATTCGGTAACGGACCTGATAATAATAAGAATATGGACATAATGATATTGTATTCGGCAATAGACATGATAATGATAAGAATATAGATATAATGATATTGTATTCGGCAATAGACTTAATAATGATAAGAATATGGACATAATGATATTGTATTCGGCAACAGACATGATAATAAAAAGAATATGGATATAATGAAATTGTATTCAGCAATATACATGATGTTAATAAGAATATAGATATAATGATTTTGTATTCGGCAATAGACATGATGTAAATAAGAATATAGATATAATGATATTGTATTCGGCAATAGACATGACGTTAGTAAGAATATGGATATAAAGATTTTTTATTCGGCAATATACATGATAATGATAAGAAAAAAGTAAAATCACAAAAATATTGAACTCCGAGGAAATTTCAAAAAAAGGAAAGTCCCCAATTAAATGGCAAAATCAAAGTTCAAACACATCAAACGAATGGATAACAACTGTCATACTTCTGACTTGGTACAGGCATTTTCTTATGTAGAAAATGATGGATTGAACCTGGTTTTATAGCTAGCTTAATCTCTCACTTGTATGACAGTCGCATCAAATTCCATTATATTGTCAACGATGCGTGAACAATACAATATGGACATAATGATTTTGTATTCGGCAATAGACATGACAGTAATAAAAATATGGACATAAGGATATTGTATTCGGCAATAGACATGATGAAAAAAATCTCAACTCCAACAGAGCTGTATCCAAAAGCAGTTTGTCAGAGAAATTAACAAAATAGGTAAGAAAAGTATACATACAAATATGATCAGATAATAATTCTACTCTTAACCTTAATTGTACAGAATATTTTCAATATAGTATGATATTTAGTTATTAAAAGTGTTAATCCCACAACTCCAGATAACTTAAGTGTTCTATGTATAAAATTTTCAAATCTGTCAAATTTCAATTTCAGTATATGCAGCTATCCCGAAAACCATAAGAACACCGTACACAAAAAACTTCGAGAAAACATTTAAAAGGAGACTTCTAGAATACGAAATACAATTACAATATCCCGTTTCTTCGGATCGAGTTATTTGCATTTTGTTAACATTTAAACAGACCCTCTATATTTCCTTCTGAACCAACTCATATTATTTTCTAAACACCCATCAATTCATTTTTGTTCCGCAATGTCGAATACCACTTGTTACCCGAAGCATTAAGTGACACAATCTTCAATTCTGAAAAGTCCATTTAGATTTGTAATTTACTTTATTATAATTCTGTCACATCCTTTACTCACCGTTCTGATGTAAAAAAAAAATCAAAGCATTCAAAATAGTTTCAAAACAATCAACAACAAACAATTATTTTACCTGACAAATCTTAGTAACGTTTTACTTACACTGACTGCAAACTATAGGCTAGTTATATTAATTTTGTTTGAAAATAAATTCGAAACGTTCAACATTAGTTTTTAGTAAAACACATTATTTTAAGTGAAACCAAAGGGCACAAATGCTTTCAGTACCAACATTCTAATAAAATATTTGTATTTCTATTACTTTTTTTAACATACACGTCTAAATATAAACTACAAAAAAGGAAGAAAGAATATCAAAGTAATATGTTACATGCTGTTACTAATTATAAATACCTCCAACAGTTAAATAAACAAATATTCATGAAAAATGCAAGGTTTTTAAAATTCTATAATGTAATCAATCGCAGGAGGACCGCCTATATGATACTTGAAATTCCTTATAATATATTGTTCATTTGAATTATCATCAATGAAACAAAATTTTAAATATAACAAATTAGGATATGTTAGTAAAACAACAATTCTGAATGAAATGCTTATTAATCAATCAAACGCTAATGCTTGGACTGAATTGAACTTCAAAAAGCATTTGTTTTAAAAATAAATTTTAGATCTTAAATACTTCTTTTCCTGGCTGATAAAAACAAAATGAAATATAACAAAGAAAGCTTCAAAAACAGCTGTTCATGACTAAACATATCTGCGAACGATAAATTGTTATCTCTTTCTAACAGTAAAATGGAATTAAAAACCTGACAATCCAGTCAAACGCATATGAAAACACTTGCAAGAAAGTGCATTCCGCACAGGTGTACAGGTGTAGCCAATCGAAGGACACATATTAAAAATATAATTCTAGACATGAAAAGACAGTTCCTAATAAATAGATGATATCAAAGTACTGAAGTACTGAACATCGGATGACCGCAGGTTCTTGTGGATGGTCAAAAGCACATGTCACAGAAACAGATCACATCTCTATACCTGAAACTTGGGTTAATTTACAGAGATATTTTTTTCTGATACAAGTTCGTGCTTGGATGATGAATAAATGACAGGAAATTCAACCTCACCGTAATAACTATTATATTGTAGTGCAAGAAATCAGTATACCTTGGACTATTATACTTGTATAATAATAGTCGTAGTGGTTTGTTGTTATATATATTATTAATATTACGATTGCATGTATGTACCGATTATCAGGTTGTCTGCATGTTGATATCGTAAAATATCAGCTGCGAGACATAATATTAAGCTTTTTGTCGAGTAAGCGCAGCGAACGAGATCAAAAAGCCTTCATATTATGTCGAGCAGCTGATATTTTACAATATTAATATGCCGATAATCTGATAATCGATTTATCGGGCTGCATTTGCGTCTTTTGGAAGTATTGTCTTAGTTTCACCAGCAACCGGAAGTTGACTTGATAAGTTCGAGTCAAACTTATCAACGTCGGTTCAAACATTATGACGTCGCTGATATGTCCGGGTCAAAGTTATTAAGACGTCGCTGATATGTCCGGGTCAAAGTTATTAAGGCCAGGTCAACGTATTTGACGTCACAAACCCGTGATAAGGAGTTTTATTAAGAGCTGAGCAGATTGATATAGACAGTTGGACGACCGATAAATGTCATTTTCATCTAGTTGTATATATGATAATTCTATTCTACTATTATTATAGTGCAGTGCAAGTGCATGGTCGACACTCTTCTGTAAAAAAAATCAAAGCCTTAAAGGCTGTAAAAGCAATTGCTGCCATGTTAATGTTTTGGGGACTTTTATTTTTCATCTACATATATAATACCTGACAGGACATGGTTGTCTAGTGAAAAGCAAGAAGGTTTTGACTTTATATCAATAAAAGACTTAAGCAGGAAATCATTTTTAATATGTTTTATATTTCACAAGGAGACAACAAGTTTACCAGGCTAAAGTTGGGGGTAATTATGGACTATCCCCTGATAGTGTTTGTAACTGGGCAATACTTACTTTTATTTATTTAATTTTAACAGTTTTCATAATTAATTTAAATTAACCATTCAGTTAAAACATTTCACCTTTCGAGACGCTAATGTTGAAAAATGGGACAGAAATAAAATAACTTACAAGACATAAACATGTAAAAAATAAATATATATTTCAGCTTACTAAAAATATTTTCATAGTGTTACTTTGACATCATTTCTTAAAACTAAGTCCCACACATAATTGTTCATTTGATATGTGTCATCCTCATGCGGTACGAGAAGTTTTCATGTCGCTAAATAGTCTTCTTGTCGCTTAATTTATTCTTCTTGTCCGTTCTTGACGCTTCTTGTCGCTAAAAGTTCGTCTTGTCGTTATTAGTGAGACCGCTATTTTTAGATTACAGGTGGTCATTTACACTACACGTATAACCTGTGTAGTGATTTTTATTTTTCGATAAATTTATGAATGAACGATAATTTTATGAATGAACAAGAGCACCTGACCTCTTTCTGAAACACCACTTAAACATATAAAATCGTATTTATTAAGATATAATTCAGTCAAATTTTCACCACTAAATCAACAACTGAAATGATTCCATATTTTGTTGAAACATCGTACAACCGGAGAACAGAAATCTCAGGTATGAAAATGCACTTTTTTCACTGGTGTTGAAAACCCAAAACTAATTTGACTAGAATTTATGAATGACGGAAATTTAAGCGATAACAATACATCGGAGTGACCTCAAGGTCATCCTCTGTAAAAATTCATATCACTCAATCTTTTTTCAATGTCTCACAATTGTAGTCAATAACAAAATTTGCATTTATATGCTACATACAATCAAACTCAACATAAATTGCAGGATTAAATTTAGAATTTACAAAAAAAAGGCAAAATAAGGTAATAAGTTGAACACAATTAAGGACCAATAATTCCTAAAAGCTTTGTCAAAGACAGATCAGGTGATATATTCCTCAGGTAGATCAGCCTTAAGATTTTAAAAAAGTTTCAAAAAGTTTTGTCAAATAAAGCTTAGATAAAAAAAAAAAAAAAAAAAAAAGGAACGATAGATACTAAAGGAAGAGTCAAGTATGGCAAGCCGTTCTCGTCAAAACTATGTTTAAACCCTTTTTTCGAAAAAAATACACACTGAGTTTAAAAACCTAAAATAACACACTGAGAAATCGAAATTACACACTGAGATTTAAAAAAATACAGTGAGAATTCAAAATTACACACTGAGATTTAAAAAAATACACTGAGAATTCAAAATTACACACTGAGATTTTAAAAAGACACCCTGAGATGAAATAAATTGAAAAACACACACTGAGAATTGTTAATTACACACTGAGATTTCAAAAATACACACTGATATTAATATGCAAATTACTAATGAATATTTATGAGATGAATAATTCTCTGTGTAATTTTCAATTCTCATTGTGTGTTTTTCATTTTTGTAATCTCAGTGCGTCTTTATGAAATCTCAGTGTGTTTTTTTTTTTAATTCTCAGTGTGTAATTTTTAATTCTCAGTGTGTAATTGTAATTCTCAGTGTGTAAATTTTTCGAAAAAAGTTTAAACATAGTTTTGACGAGAATGGCTTGCCATAGTCAAGCTCATAGTTTTATCATTACCAGATAAAAAAAATCTTACCTGCAGAAACAGCAAAAAAGAAGAACGAAAAATAAATCATACTTTGACTGAGATTATTATCTGTTCTATACGACATGTGTCTCTCAAATCTCTCAATTAAACATACGATTTCTACTTGTTTGATGTAGTAATCACATTGTGCAGATGTGACGATCTACCAAGATGTTTACGACTTCCTACGCAATAAAGTATAAATGATGCGTAAATGTACTTTTGGGAGGTTTTATTTAATTTAATGTATGTGTCAAAAACCTATAATCAACTTCTGAAACTGAATACGGTATTTGTTGTCTAAGATTTGGTTGTCAATCACAATTGTAATTATTCACTTTGTGGAAAGAACGAACGTGAGATGTAAAATTCACATCTTTAAAAAAAATTAGATAAATCCACAAATACCCGAAACATTTGAGGTAAAACAATAGGTAAACATTTCAATGAAGGATATCGTAAGTTTAAAATTAAACCAGTTTGTGTTTTCAGAGACATCAGTGGTAGATAGTTGTTGAATCTGATTTGTATCAAAAGTAAAACGTATCAGTTCTTTCAATTGTAGTGTGTATTAGGATTGTTCATTTTAAAATACTTTGACCAGGCACATTCATGAGAGATAGTTTTGTCAAAAATCTTAACTTGCGCAGTTGAAATTGTCCCTTGATGGTTTTTTGACGTTTTGATTATGATTTATACAAACAATAACACAATAGAGTTTACAAACATGTATATAGCAAACTATATCATAAGATATTGAAGGAGTAGTTTATAAGATCAATTTATAGTCGTTGAATTTAGTATCATGTAAATACATTGCAGTTGTTATATACAAGAAGTACAAGTGATACAATACTCAAAACTCCCAAAAGATTAGCAGTATGATGAACAATTAACACATTAAGATAATACTCCTTAAGATATAATGTATTTTCATACATCATACTACTGTTGGTTCACATGTATTCATGCGTTAACAATTTTGGGAAATTTCGTTGTGAAAGATCAGCCACGAATTGATTTTTTTACGAAGGAGGCATTTTATACAGGTCTATACACAGACTCTGCTAAATCAACGAAATTAAATATTCAGGTAAGTTAATACCTTTCAAATTATTTTAACCCATTGAATGAAAGAAATTATACTAAGATAATCATAATTTGTATCTATAAATTGTGAATTATAATTTTTACGACTACGTGACAAGAAGTGACTGACAGAAATAAAATCAGGAAAAACGATACTATTTCATTGATTATGAGTTGCTCCTCCCCAATCCATATGCTACATCTTAGACAGCATATGTTATAGTCAGTCTTCTACTTTTATCTGGTTTAATATTTAATGTACTGAAACAATATCCATTTTTGTTATCAACATAACAATAGTAGCTACTGCATATATGTTCTTTTGTTTGTTGCTACATCGGGATTGTCGATGAATTCGCGTGTATTTAATTTTGAGAACGACCTGTTGGTGACCTTCTGCTGTTGTTTTTTTTTTTCTATGGTCGGGTTGTTGTCTCTTTGGCACATTCCCCATTTTCATTCTCAATTTTAAATAAAAACAAAGTTCATAAATATAAGAAAAATCAGTCAAGTATGGTTTTGGGCATTCCTCAATGTTCCTTGTTATCTTCGATTGTTTTGAATTGATCATTGATTTTGTTTAAACAATTTCACATTCAGGAAAGTTAATGTCCGATAAACATGAATGTACAGTCGTATTTTAAGATTAGGTGTAGTTCTGTTTGATAGGAACGCGAGCTGCAATTGGCGAAGGGATTTTGCAAAACTATTACAGTGGTTCAGCATCGTCAATTTGTTCTTTTCGATGATTGTAATACTGTGTATACTCCAATGGAGCCGCAATGTTTAATAACGTTTTTGAGATTCATATCATTAAACGTAAAGTAACATAAAAACCGATCTCATAGGAATATTCTTTACAGAAAGTCCCAGAGAAAATGATAAAATCAAAATCTCAAACGCATCGAATGAACGGATACCAACTTAGTACAGGCATATTTTTAATGTAGATAATTTTGGATTGAATCTGGTTTTATAGTTATTACATCACTTATAATCTCATGAAGGAGAGATACAAAAAAATCTTTTTTTTCAAAGAATAACATTAACGGTACCAATTAGTATGGGCCAAGTGGGCATTTGGACAATTGACGTCTTTTCAGTGATTCATGTGGCAAAAATGTAAAAAATCCCCAATCTAATAAAACTATAGAAGAGCTGATCAAAACAAAAAGAATCAAAGGTATAACTAACATCTCAATCATGATTATTCCTTTCTTCATTCCAGTGTCTTAGACATCAGTTGATGTTTGTGAAGATGTAAAATTGGCCAAGATGTGACATTAAAAATTATTACATACGCTGCAAATTTATTAATTATGAATAACACCTCTTCATTCCCTAGTCATCAGATGTTACAGTAAAGCTGTTACGTGTGTACTCTCACGTGTACTGTGTATATCTTACTGTGATAATGTCGTTATCCTTACCATCATTACCATAATAGATAATGAAATACATTTTTATAGATTTTAACATTAGCAAACATTCTTATGGTAATAAACTTAATCATATTATTAGTTTGACAAATTGATAATTTGTTATAGGTGTTTTGTTTGTATTCTTTTTTGCATGAAATAAATTTCTTTCATACATGGATACCCCATATCTTTCCTTTTCTATAGAAGTAAATATGAAAAGACCAGATCTAGCCAAAACATGGTCTTACCAAACAAAATCCAGACTTATGTGATAAAGAGGGACGAAATATACCAGAGGGACATCAAACTCATAAATCGAAAATGAACTGACAATGCCATGGTTAAAAATGAAAAAGACAAACTGTAATACTGTGTATACTCCAATGCAGCCGCAATGTTTAATAACGATTTTGAGATTCATATCATTAAACGTAAAGTAACATAAAAACCGATCTCCTAGGAATATTCTTTACAGAAAGTCCCAAAGAAAATGATAAAATCAAAATCTCAAACGCATCGAATGAACGGATACCAACTTAGTACAGGCATATTTTTAATGTAGATAATTTTGGATTGTATCTGGTTTTATAGTTATTACATCACTTATAATCTCATGAAGGAGAGATACAAAAAAATCTTTTTTTTTCAAAGAATAACATTAACGGTACCAATTAGTATGCGCCAAGTGGGCATTTGGACAATTGACGTCTTTTCAGTGATTCATGTGGCAAAAATGTAAAAAATCCCCAATCTAATAAAACTATAGAAGAGCTGATCAAAACAAAAAGAATCAAAGGTATAACTAACATCTCAATCATGATTTCCCTATAATAATTAAAGTGTTGTCAGCCCTAAACGATAGGTTTTCATCAAATCAACATATTTCAAATATGAAATTATGTTTATTATTTGTTATTTGTGTAGGTATGAAGATTTACCAAGAAGAACATTTATAAGTTAATGTTAACGATGCACGATCATTAATAATGCATAATAAAATTGAGAATAGATATGGGGAATGTGCCAAACAGACAACAACCCGACCATAGAAGAGACAACAGCAGAAGGTCACCAACAGGTCTTCAATGCAACGAGAAATTCTCGCACCCGGAGGCGTCCTTTAGCTGGCCCCTAAACAAATATAAACTGGTTCAGTGATAAAGAACACCATACTAAACTCCAAATTGTACACAAGAAACTAAAAGTTAAAATGATAAATATGGATACATTATTATTCGTGGAATACCAAATTTCGTTATTCCTTTCTTCATTCCAGTGTCTTAGACATCAGTTGATGTTTGTGAAGATGTAAAATTGGCCAAGATGTGACATTAAAAATTATTACATACGCTGCAAATTTATTAATTATGAATAACACCTCTTCATTCCCTAGTCAACAGATTTACAGTAAAGCTGTTACGTGTGTACTCTCACGTGTACTGTGTATATCTTACTGTGATAATGTCGTTATCCTTACCATCATTACCATAATAGATAATGAAATACAAATGTTATAGATTTTAACATTAGCAAACATTCTTATGGTAATAAACTTAATCATATCATTAGTTTGACAAATTGATAATTTGTTATAGGTGTTTTGTTTGTTTTCTTTTTTGCATGAAATAAATTTCTTTCATAAAATTGAGAAAGGAAATGGTGAATATGTCAAAGCGACAACCACCCGACCATAGAGCAAACAACAGCCGAAGGCAACCAATGGGTCTTCAATGTAGCGAGAATTCCCGCACCCGTAGGTGTCCTTCAGCTGGCCCCTAAAATATGCATAATAGTACAGTGATAATGGACGCCATACTAAACTCCGAACTATACACAAGAAACTAAAATTTAAAATCATACAAGACTAACAAAGGCCAGAGGCTCCTGACTTGGGACAGGCGCAAAATTGCGGCGGGGTTAAACATGTTTATGAGATCTCAATCCTCCCCCTATACCTCTAGCCAATGTAGAAAAGTAAAAGAATAACAATACGCACATTAAAATTCAGTTCAAGAGAAGTCCGAGTCCGATGTCAAAAGATGTAACAAAAGAAAATAAATAAAATGACAATAATACATAAATAACAGCAGACTACTAGCAGTTAACTGACATGCCAGCTCCAGACCTCAATTAAACTGATTGAAAGATTATGTCTTCATCATATGAATATCAGGTACAATCCCTCCCGTTAGGGGTTTAGTATCATACTATCATAAAATATATGAGAAGAACATAACCCGTGTCATGCCAACAACTGTTTTTTTAGAAATAAATGTGTTTAGTTCCGATGCAAAGACCCTATCAGTGAATCAATGTTAAAGCCAAAATATGCAATCTTTAATGACCTGACAACAGTATCGTAACTATATCCCCTTTTAATAAGTCTATTTAAAGGTTTTGTTAGTTTCTGAGGAGAATACTGACATTTTTGTGCTTTATAAAGAATATTTCCATAAAATTTTGGATGTGAAATACCTGAACGTATAAGATGTCTGCATGTTGAGTTATATTTACGAATTATTTCCTTATACCGGTGATAAAATTTAGTAAATGTTTTGACCAGTTTGTGATATCGAAAACCCTGGTGTAATAATTTTTCAGTAATACATAAATTTCTCTCGCTAAAATCTAATACATTGTTACATACACGAGCGAATCGTACAAGTTGAGATATATAAACATGGATACCCCGTATCTTTCCTTTTCTATAGAAATAAATATGAAAAGACCAGATCTAACCAAAACATGGTTTTACCAAACAAAATCCAGACTTATGTGATAAAGAGGGACGAAATATACCAGAGGGACATCAAACTTATCAATCGAAAATGAACTGACAATGCCATGGTTAAAAATGAAAAAGACAAACTGACAAACAATAGTACACATGACACAACATAGAAAACAATAGAATAAGCAACACGAATCCCACTAAATACTATAGGTCATCTCTGTTGTTCCACATGTGACACCCGTCGTTTTGCTTATGTAATAACAAATCCGGTAAATAGTCTTATTCGGTACGTCACATTAATGAAAGGGAAGGGGACTGTAGCTACGACGTTAGGAACAAATACAATATCCTGCCTGATATGTTTTTGAATTGAATTATTATCATAGAATTAACTACTTTATTGTTCAAGACAATCTTTGACTCAATATTTTTGCACATTTTAGGTATGTCATTATTTCAAGCGTTTCTTAAAAAGCCTAATCTTACAGGCCTTTTAAAATTTGATTAAAATTTACAAAATGTCTGTCTTAAGAAAATGCCTATAGTATTGTTTACTAATTTGATATGCATACATGCGCATCAACGGCTCTGGGTGAATGTGAACATGTCGGTACCACCCACAATGTTGTAGTTACAAAACACTTCATTTCATTATTATAAAATTAGAAATGTTATTTCCAATGCATTTTAACAATAAAATATAAAACACGAGAATACTCTTTTTACATCAATGATACCATAACAATATCAACTGTTTACAGTAAACAAGTATGGCGACCCGGGAAAATTTGAAGAAGCTATCCATCGACAATCTCCGCAAACTAGCTACATATCTGAATATAAACACCACTTTAGAAAAAAAGATGATCTCGTAGGCACATTATTGGTCCACAATGTCGCTGAAACTGGTTTAACTCCTCTTATAACCGTCTCTGAAGCTACAAACATAGGTCCAGGAGCTAGCGGGAATCTATCCCTGTTTCTGTCAGTACACTTTTCGCCTCTGCCACCTACTTTTTTTTTAGAGTACCCCAAAGCCATCCTTTGCCACAATATAAAGTTTTATGATCCTGAGACCAAGAGATAATGGTGGTAGTGTCAATAAATTCAAAGGACTTCACAGATCTGTGCATTTTGATGCATGGGATATCCATGAACATTTGTTTTCCAAGGATAAGATTAAAAAAAAAGAATTGAATATTTGATCTGTGGAAAAATGAAGTACCTTTCTCCTTCCATCATAAGCGTATGTGCATCTAATAAAAACAAAGAGATGTTGTGTCATTGCATATGTATGAGACTATCCAATTAAGATCAAATGAAGTGAAATTAATTAGAAATATATTGACAACTATAAGTTTTTCAAATTTGGGAAAACTCATACCGTTCAGTCAGCTATAAAAGGCCCCGACATGAAAAGATAAAAAACATGAGAAAACTAAAAAAAATTATGAGCGACATGAACTAACATCGACCACTGAAATACATACTCCCGACTTTGAACAGGTGCATTAAAATATGTGGTAGGATTTAGTCAGCCCCTTACCCAGGACATTGCTGCCTCGCATAAAGCAGATCTGACACATCTATAAGTTATTAAATCAACATATGGTGGATTTTAACCAATGTTATATGAATGAAAATTTAGTTTAAAATATAACAGATAAATGAGTTTTGTTTCTGTTGTGAATAGATCCATGCAATTTTTAAAATATAGCAATCTTGTCTCAAATTGATATAAATGTACATATATCCAATCAAAGAACTTTGAATAATAATTTAAAAACAACACAATATTAGATATGTCATGATATGATCTGTAATCTTATAATACTGTTGCTACTAAGAAAAACAAATACTTCAATTATATTTCTTACTTTTCTTACAGATTGATGAAGTAACATTTACATATTAATCTAATTTAAATGTTTCTGCCTGGCATCTATGAAGAAGCAGCGCTATCAAGTTAATGTGTGTGTTACTGTTTCACCTGACCAGAAAACTATAACAATTGATTTTGCCTATTGTCAGTGTCCTATTGAGTATGTGAAATTTATGTTATCATTTTTCCTTGTCGTAATGTGTCATACTTCTTAATTCTATAATAGGTTAGAAGACCTACTAACAGTAGATGGGATGCAATAAAAAAATATACATGCAGTTAGGCATTGGAATCTAGTTGCACCTGGAAAATGTGCACCGTATTATCCTACCTGTTCTCCTCCAGAAATGGACTTTAATTTATAATTGACTCCTTGAATCATTGAGACTGCTAAGCCTGTCTTTATAATAAATTATATGAATATACCAATATTAAGATTAATTCAAATTAACCAATAAACACTTTTTTAAGCTTAGCCCAGTCATGCAGTCATATTGGTGGATTACTGATTGCATTCTCAAACAGCCCCTCTAGTAAGCAGCAACAGGAGGATAAGAGCTGCTCATCATTGCCGTGCCGGTGGAAGGTCCCTAGAACAGTCAACCAGAAAGCTCAACCACTGAACTGTCTTGATTTATCAAGACAAAAGATAAACAACTATAAACCGGAAAAGATCACCACCAGTATAGCAACTTTTGACCCACAATGTTGTAGTTACAAAACACTTCATTTCATTATTATAAAATTAGAAATGTTGTTTCCAATGCATTTTAACAATAAAATATAAAACACGAGAATACTCTTTTTACATCAATGATACCATAACAATATCAACTGTTTACAGTAAACAAGTATGGCGACCCGGGAAAATTTGAAGAAGCTATCCATCGACAATCTCCGCAAACTAGCTACATATCTGAATATAAACACCACTTTAGAAAAAAAGATGATCTCGTAGGCACATTATTGGTCCACAATGTCGCTGAAACTGGTTTAACTCCTCTTATAACCGTCTCTGAAGCTACAAACATAGGTCCAGGAGCTAGCGGGAATCTATCCCTGTTTCTGTCAGTACACTTTTCGCCTCTGCCACCTACTTTTTTTTTTAGAGTACCCCAAAGCCATCCTTTGCCACAATATAAAGTTTTATGATACTGAGACCAAGAGATAATGGTGGTAGTGTCAATAAATTCAAAGGACTTCACAGATCTGTGCATTTTGATGCATGGGATATCCATGAACATTTGTTTTCCAAGGATAAGATTAAAAAAAAAGAATTGAATATTTGATCTGTGGAAAAATGAAGTACCTTTCTCCTTCCATCATAAGCGTATGTGCATCTAATAAAAACAAAGAGATGTTGTGTCATTGCATATGTATGAGACTATCCAATTAAGATCAAATGAAGTGAAATTAATTAGAAATATATTGACAACTATAAGTTTTTCAAATTTGGGAAAACTCATACCGTTCAGTCAGCTATAAAAGGCCCCGACATGAAAAGATAAAAAACATGAGAAAACTAAAAAAAATTATGAGCGACATGAACTAACATCGACCACTGAAATACATACTCCCGACTTTGAACAGGTGCATTAAAATATGTGGTAGGATTTAGTCACCCCCTTACCCAGGACATTGCTGCCTCGCATCAAGCAGATCTGACACATCTATAAGTTATTAAATCAACATATGGTGGATTTTAACCAATGTTATATGAATGAAAATTTAGTTTAAAATATAACAGATAAATGAGTTTTGTTTCTGTTGTGAATAGATCCATGCAATTTTTAAAATATAGCAATCTTGTCTCAAATTGATGTAAATGTACATATATCCAATCAAAGAACTTTGAATAATAATTTAAAAACAACACAATATTAGATATGTCATGATATGATCTGTAATCTTATAATACTGTTGCTACTAAGAAAAACAAATACTTCAATTATATTTCTTACTTTTCTTACAGATTGATGAAGTAACATTTACATATTAATCTAATTTAAATGTTTCTGCCTGGCATCTATGAAGAAGCAGCGCTATCAAGTTAATGTGTGTGTTACTGTTTCACCTGACCAGAAAACTATAACAATTGATTTTGCCTATTGTCAGTGTCCTATTGAGTATGTGAAATTTATGTTATCATTTTTCCTTGTCGTAATGTGTCATACTTCTTAATTCTATAATAGGTTAGAAGACCTACTAACAGTAGATGGGATGCAATAAAAAAATATACATGCAGTTAGGCATTGAAATCTAGTTGCACCTGGAAAATGTGTACCGTATTATCCTACCTGTTCTCCTCCAGAAATGGACTTTAATTTATAATTGACTCCTTGAATCATTGAGACTGCTAAGCCTGTCTTTATAATAAATTATATGAATATACTAATATTTAGATTAATTCAAATTAACCAATAAACACTTTTTTAAGCTTAGCCCAGTCATGCAGTCATATTGGTGGATTACTGATTGCATTCTCAAACAGCCCCTCTAGTAAGCAGCAACAGGAGGATAAGAGCTGCTCATCATTGCCGTGCCGGTGGAAGGTCCCTAGAACAGTCAACCAGAAGGCTCAACCACTGAATTGTCTTGATTTATCAAGACCAAAGATAAACAACTATAAACCGGAAAAGATCACCACCAGTATAGCAACTTTTGACCCACAGAACTCCTGATATCAATAGAGCACTAGATCATCTGACAGAGCTTAAATCAGTATTTCCCAACAGTGGTAAGGATGAGGCAATAAGACTTTGTTATAAAATTTTGAAAAGAAGCTGTTTACTTAATTTTGCAGACTATCAATTAAACCACTCAATTTTCGTTTTTAACAAATTAAATACAGACAACTTATTACATTTATATGTACACACTATGGGACTCTTTTTCTTTAATAAAGCAAGAAACACAGTATGAATGAGGTTTTAAAACTGTTTTAAACATAAATAGATGTATATATTAATAACAAAGTGTAAATGACTAGATCATAAAAGATTCTCATTCAATAATCATAATAAATTAGAATTTTTGACACACTACATGTACATACTAGTTTCAAACTTTTTAACTTTATTGTATCTATTCATAATTATTGTTAATTGTCAATTTTCATTTTGTACTTTTTCTCATCAATAGATTTGTAATTTTCACTCCAAAATGTAACAATCTTATAGAGCCGTAACAATTTTGTCTACATGTATAATTATGATAACACAATTTCTTATTTAAACAGAAAAAATAACCCATTTGCTGTGGCCTTCACATGTTATGTACCTACAATGTCATAACAACATGCAGGGCACAATATTGGAATAAAACAAGCAATATGGAGAGTTGTCTCATTGGCACCTACACCACATCTTCCTATATCTAAATAGATGAAAATATTGCACTTTTAACTATGACAAAAGAAGATAATCTACCAATTTATTTTAAATGTATGTGTAGCCTTTGGAACATCCCGGATATGGTCATAGAAGCAATGGTTGTTAAGGAGGTCGCTACAACAGAGTCTCCACTTCTGCTCGCTATGAAAAAAAATGGTGTTTACTTCAGACAATAGTAAGCGTTTTAAATAACAACAAAATCAAGTTATAAATAAGTCTAATTTTTAGGATTGAACAAAAAATATTCTTAAGGTATTATTTTTATCTATGGATTATCCCTCTTTGATCGTGATAAGCACCATTTATAAATTTCCAGCGTATAAAGTTTTTTTACACAATCATAATTCTGTTGGAATATTATGTTACTTTATTTCAAATTTTTATTTTCAGTTCCACCAATTGAGATAAGCATGGAATTAGTAACATTTATGGAAAAGGAAACTTCTGACCACAAACAAAACCAAATGTGGAAAGACCTTCACATAGGACGTAACAC
This sequence comes from Mytilus galloprovincialis, assembly GCA_037788925.1. Lineage (NCBI taxonomy): Eukaryota > Metazoa > Mollusca > Bivalvia > Mytilida > Mytilidae > Mytilus > Mytilus galloprovincialis. The sequence goes on along the minus strand of CM075336.1, from coordinate 8,102,610 downwards.
AAGCAGTATGTTTGGTGATGTTCTAAGATGGAATTCCTCACAAGAGTATCTGGTGAAACAGATTTTAGATAGAGGTAGCTTGGATAGGTACACTTCTACTTTCATTTTATTCATATTAAATAATGGAAATAAAATGCTTATCTGTACTTCATATAAGACAAAACTTAAATTTAAAAAAAAAACGAGAAAATAAAATATACTGTTTGATGCTGCATTTTCTAACAATGAAAGTGAGGTTAATGCTTTTATGTAAACACAGAAAGTCACTGATGCATGAACTATGTTTATGCTTTATTATTCTCTTATTTAGCATTGTTTTATAGTTTTTTTTAATGAGCCTTCAAGTTAAACATTCATGTACTATATTTTGTAGTTGAATCAATGAAATAGATAATTTACTGTAATTTATAGTTAACTGCATGTATTTACACTCAAAAGGAGTTGGCAAACACCACATAAGTATGTCATTTCGGGCTTAATACATACCTTAATGTACCAATCTTGTATTACAACTCCAGTTTCTGGTGCATGTCAAAACATGGAAGGATATAAAATAGTCCATTTGTTCTGAATTTTTTTCTGGACTCAATTTTTTTCTGTTCGATTATAGGTTTATGCTGACTTGAAACATATATATAGATTCCAAACAAATCTTGCAAGTTTTTTTGGGATATCAATCCAAGGAAAGTGGAAGGATATCATGTTTACTGGAAGTGGCGCGACCTATTAAAAACAGCAAACAGAAAGTAAAAAAAAAATGTTTTGACTTCAGGGTTACGTAACGTTTTATTCTTTGTGGCATGACCCCCTTTTTTTTCGATTAAATCACAATTTCACATTAGTACATACATGTATATGAAATGAACATGAATTTTTTTTTCTATGTAGCATTTTTTTTTTATTATTTTAAAAGATCAGCTGTTTTGCATGTAAGCCTATGGAGCAGTCTATTACAAGACTGCAACCTTAAGCTAATGAAATGTTTGTAACACTGATAAATTCTATAAATAAATCCTTTCATTACCATAGTATGATGCTACTGATAGGTAACATTAAATAGAGCCACAATTTACTTTTCCTTATTTGTATCTTATTCCTACAGGTATCATCAATTACTAAAGGTCAAGCTTTGGGGTGATGATATGGAGGACCGGGAAAGACAGTAATATATAACTTTCCAGAGATTTACAGTGTTATGCACTGGGCTCACCCTTACCTACATATGTGAAATTACTGATAGGAAGGTTTTAGACGGTACAAAAACTGGGTTACTAGAGATTAAATGTCCCTTTTCATGTTTTACATTTTAAACCTGAATGCTGCTGATTTTTATTTAGAATGGGGACAAACAGGACCACAATTGAAGAGAAATCAGAAGTGTTATGCCAAAGTGCTAGGAGAGATAGTAGTAATGGGTCTACCATGGTGTGATTTTGTTGTATGGACAAATGCTATCAAAAATAACATTTTTATTGAGGGAACCTGTTTTGATAAAGCTTTTTGTAATGATCATAATGATATGTTGCCAAAACTGCTTGATTTTTATATGCAATGTATTTATTCAAAAATTTGTGAATGAGATGAAATGTAATGTTCAAACTCTGATTAAATACTGTTTCTCAACAGTTAAACACATATTTATTATCAACAGCAAGCTCAAGGTTAAGTGTCACAAGGCCACTCAAAATTATTCACTTCTAACCTTTCAGCATTTCAAAATTTAGTTTGTAATATTATCATGTCAAAATTTAAGTATGATATTTTTAAATATTTTCATCACAAACATGATTTAAAGATTTAAAGATTTACAATTAATATATGTATTAAACATCACAATGCTCAGGTTAAAAATAATACCTATTTATGCTTTCAAAGTTCACATTCAGTTTAATACATGTTGATTTAAATCAGAAAAATAAATAATAATTTAATGTTAATTATTTAAAAAGTATTATTGTGCTATTGATGACATTTTTTTCTTGTTTTAAAGATTTTGCAGTATAATAGACTGAATTTTACTTGGCAAGATTTTAGAAGGTAAACAGGGGAAAAACCTTGAGATTTGTACAGCAGATTTGAATGAAAGATCATTGATATCATCTTGAACTAATAGAACATCTAGATTTGTCAACCACCAACATGTCTTGGTACTAAGTGGTGCAATTGACAATGGTAGGACTCCCTCTACAATATGGAAGTTTTTAACACGTTCAATACTTCTTTCAGCATGAAAGCAAAGTTGTGCTATTTCCTGTGTCTGAAATACTTCCGCTGTTGAAAATTGGTTCTTTATACCTCTGAATGGTGGAATATTATTAAAAGCGCACTGACGTTTTGCTACAAAAGCACTGATGGTAAATCCTTTATCAGCCATAACACTATCACCAAGCTCTAGTAGATCAAGAATACCACATTCACTTGTTAATTCACGGTCTGACACTCTTCCACCCCAACCTTCTAATACAAATTAAATAACGCCTGATGGGGTTATGCCAACTAGAAATATACAGCATTATGGTGTTTGTAGCTTGAATATGTTAAACTCTGGTTTAAAAGACTTGAAACTTTCTGAATAAAAATTTCAGTACAATCTATGAAGACTCTGGTAGACGGGTTTCGATCTCTTAAAGAATATGGCATTGTTCTAGTAATGATATCTCTAGGAGGAAAAACATTTAAAACTTCGAGTTCAGCATGAATAAGGTTAAGCCAGGTTGTAAAATAACTGAAATAAGAAGAAACAGAAATGGAAAATCTATCAGCTACATCCCTTATATACAACCCAAGACGAAGTCTATTCATCACAGCTAAAAACTGTTCAATGGGCTAAAGTCTGGAAATCGACTTCCTCACTCTATCTTTACTGGATTTATTTCCGTCTCCCTTCCAGTACTGCATTCTAGAACTCTTTGAACATAGGTGCCCCATCTTTGTAACCATCGGGGTACCGTCCGGTACCCGATCTGTGAAACTGTCAGGGTACCGCCCGGTAGCCCATCTTTAGAACCGTCAGGGTACTACCCGGTATCTTTAGAACCGCCTGGTACCCCATCTTTTGAACCGTCGGGGAACCGCCTGTAATTATGTATATAAGGGGATGCGAGAGAGATCAGAGTGTGGAGATTGTTAGTTAGAATTGTTTAGATGATACTGTGTTCTTGAAGAGAGTTATCAAAGGTATCAGAATTATAATTTAGTACACCAGACGCGCGTGTTATCTACATAAGACTCACCAGTAACGCTCATAACAAAATAGTTATAAAGCAAAACAAGTACAAAGTTGAAGAGCATTGAGGATCCATAATTCCAAAAAATTGTGCCAAATACGGCTAAGGTTATCTATTCCTTGGATAAGAAAATCCTTAGTTTTTCGAAAAATTCAAAGTTTTGTTAACAGAAAATTTATTAAAATGACCATGCATTTGATATTTATGTCAACACCAAAGTGCTGAATACTGGGCTGGTGATACCCTCGTAGACAAAACATCCACCAGCAGTGGCATCGACCCAGTGGTGTTAAAAGTTATCAACGGTACCAGATAAATGATAAGGATTATTGTTCAGCTGATTTATTATGTTAAACTGATATCGTATATCTAACAGATTACATAGTGATTTGAATTGAGACTTTGTGTTGTGATTTGTTTCCTTTGTGTCATTTGAACATGGATTTTATGTAATTGACGCTACCTCAAAATAAGACATCAACAAACAAGAATCCATAAAAAAAAAACCGGCAACGCTACAAAGATAGCCATACACAAAGTTTTATATATTTGTAATGAGGATAATTGTTGGAATATCAGTAAGATTTAAACTGTTTAGATACATGTTAGAATTTACGTTACAAGTTGTATTTTAGAAATGTTGGATTTTCCTCTGATTTCAGTATTTTTGTGATTTTACTTTTTATTATTAATGGAGATTGATAGAAATAGAACTGACTGTAATATTTATCCAATGGATTTTACGAACGTTGGAGAAGAGACTGTTTCGGGAGAACAAAACTTGAGGAAGCTTGTATTTACCAGGATCATTTTCACCATCTCAAGATTTCCAAGGAGTACCTGATTCCATTCCAAGAACACCATGATATACCAGAACCGAACAACGGACGGTCCCTAGGACCCCATTGCCGACGGTGCCGACGACAAACATTTGGGGTGGTTTCGACGGTAGCAGTAATTGAAAGGATGAATCTTTTATTTCGAGCACACCGTCAGATATAAACCAGAAACAACAAAATGCTATTCAGCCAGAACTGATCATAAATGGGACAAATTCGTTCTTAGATAGAATAGATTTGGTTTATCTTAAGTTTGATACTTGTGATCGGATGGTTTTCTAAAAATGAGGAAAAACGTATTTTTTTTAGGTAGAATTTGCCAATAAAGGTTTAAATGCTGTAAATATTAGCAATATTTACCATCAGAAATCTGTACAAAAAAACAATACCTGATTACTTCAAAAATAAAGCTACACCTGTTATTTCGTATACTTACACCAAGTCTATTGCATCCAAGATTTTCAACCACAAGAGGATTTGAGAGACCTTAACCTCAAAGATATGAAACCCAAGCGTCCGGATTGCTCATTTGCATCGTCACAATACAACTATAGTCCAGCTGGTCATGTTATTACTGGTGACCTTGGCATCGTTAACAATAAACAACTAAGACAATGTTAGCCAAGGGACCAAAATATAAAATTCCCCAGCCCATCAACTGCAAAAAGAACTTCAAGTTACTGATGGATGCAGTTGAGGAAGAAAATGGATGAAGCACCAACCAGACGAACCAGAACTAGACACTTTGTCTGAATGGATCAAAGCTATTCGATCATGCATTCAGAAGCGCATTCAAAAGTTAAGATGTTCTATGAGCACAAAAGTTACAAACCCTTTCAAGAATTCGGATTTTGTGGTGGCTTTATCTTCTTTGCATGACAAATATGTCGTTGTTCCAGCAGATAAAGCCTCTAATTATGTTGTCTTCATGTGTAAAAACTATTATTTGTAATGTCTCAAAACAGAGCTTGAAATGAATAGAACAACTGGTAATACTACATATTCCTTAACATTATTTACCAAGGACGAGATTTTACAAAATCACAAATCTGTCCTTCTTTCTTTTGGTACCAACATCAAAGAAAATTTACCATCATTATACTGGATACAAAAACTACACAAAACTCCATATAAAGACTATACATAGATGGATCGTCAAAATGTTCGACTAAACATCTTTCTAAAATACTGACTACTATTCTTCTACAGTTAAAGATGGGCTTCAAAAAAATTTGTGATGAGATATAGTCTACCAATGGTGTTAACCAGATGTTGACTCGCAAAAATTATAAAGATCTCTACTGCTTAATCTTCGATCACAATCTTTGCAATTTTGCAGCAACATAAAGTCTTTCGATTTTTTTACCCTTTACACTACTATTCCCCATACTCAGTTGAAAGTTCGACTCCACCATCTCATTAAACAGAGCTATTTCTATAACATGGAAACTGTAGATACACATTTCTTGTTTTGGGTAACAATAATTCATATTTTGTGAAGAACCACACTGAATTTACCAGAAAATTGTGCACCCTTACTAGCCGATTTGTTTTTGTACTCGTATGTAGCAGAATTTAGTCAAACCCTTCTATAAGACAAACAGAAAAAGCATCTTGCGAAATTCTTTAATTTCACTTTCCGATATATTGATGATGTCCTATCGCTGAATAACCCATATTTCAGCCAATACTTGCATTTCATATATCTCAGTGAACTTGAAATTAAAGATATAAGAACTGTTTCATAACTTGATCTTTTCCTTAATATTGAGATGGGAGACTTCACATGAAAATCTATGATAAACGGGACGATTGCAACTTCCCAATTATCAATTTCCCATTTCTCAGCAGTAACATACCGTCTGCCCCTTCGTGTGGTTTTTACATTTCAAATAATACGTTATTCTCGTGCATGTTCACACTATACGGACTTCATATACAGGAGTGTACTCCTAACGCAGAAACTGCTCCTACAAAGTTATATGGAGGACGGATAAAAAAATGATTCTCCGTAAAGAACAAGGTACGATAAGGCTTGTTTTTGGCCCCCCTATTTTCTTATTTTTCAAAATTCTGTTTTTGTAAGCTAATTTTTATGTTAACATATTCCCTAATGCTTGAAGTTTGTTAAGATGAACTTCAAAAACACCTATTTTAGCAACTGGGTGGGATGAGGGGGTACACTTTCTTTTAATTATTTAAATACTGTGTTTATTATTCACTTTTCAGGTGTTTTGTACAACAAATTGTTAGTTTTTAAGTGCCTGCGCCAACGTGACCGAGAGATTTTTTTATTCCAATGTCATAAGTACTTTTTTTGCTGTCTAAATTGACGTAATTTTCCCTGGGTCACGTAGGCGCACCCTATTGAATTTTTAGAACCAATGACCAAAAATCGTCAATTATCCTTCTTTTGGCGTTTTTGCTGCCCCTTTATCAGCCATTTTCTGAAATTAATGGTATTTAAGTTCAGCCAAACAAATTTCAAACCTAAGGGAATATTTTAACGCGATAAGTAGCATTACAAAACCGAATTTGAAAAATGAGAAAATATGGGGGCCAAAAACGAGCCTTATCGTACCTTGTCCTTTTACGGTTACCATCACGAATTGGTTGATCAATGTATACGATGTATCTTTGTCCAAACTAACTATGGACATTTTTATCACGTGTTAGATTGTGGTTTGTCATTGCGTCGTCTGGTCTGTTTTTTACCGAACTTTACTTATTCTCGAATGTGACTGTTTTGCTGAGTGTGAATTCGTATTGCTTTAAGACTAGCACTGTACCTTTCCATCCCAAATTAATTTGTTTGGGTTTTGATGTTGTGTTCGTTGTTGCCATCAGATTTTGTCAAATGTCTTAACGTTTGTAGATGTAAAATGTATTTTTTTATGTTGTATTCGTGTGTTGTGATGTGGATAACTACTCACCCAGTTTAGTTGGTAAATTTAATTTTGATCAACGAAATTTACACTATATATTTGGTTTGCAGTTTTGATCAGAAGAAACATCCACAAATCTAAATACTACAATTAATTATCTAATTATTACTTCAATTAAATATTAATTAGTATTATAATTTTCACTGTTATTAATTTAAGTTAGATAAGTCATACAAATCTTATCTTGAATTTCATCAAAATTCTTTCTTTATTTTTGGAACACGTTATAGAAATTTAAATGTGACGTCACTTTGGGTGTTGCATTGACTATGACTAACAGGGCTGTGATTTTGTAATGTATTCGTTTTCATTCTATAGCTAGTCACCATTTCAGTTTAATCATGTATATCTATTAAATAGTCATTTTATAAAAAAACAAACTTTTTGGAACTTTTGGTCCTAGACGATCTTCAACCTTGTAGTTGTTATGGCTTTCAAACTTTTTACATCTGAGCAAAGTTTTGTGTGGACGTAGCACGCGTCTGGCGTATAACAATATTTCTTAATCTGTTACCTTTTGCATGTTTTGATGGCTATTATTCGTTTGTTTCTCTGTCCTATTTTTTGTCCCATTTATCTGTTTATTTATTGTAACCCTGTCGTGAAATGTTGTCATTTTAATGTTATAATTAACACTGCCATTAAAGATGGAGGTTTGGCATGCCACAAAACCAGGTTCAACCCACCATTTTTTCATAGAATGACCTGTACCAAGTCAGGAAAATGGCCATTGTTACATAATAGTTCTTATCTGTGTGTGTTACATTTCGGTGTTGTGTCTCTGTTGTGTCGTAGTTTTCTTATATTTGATACGTTTCCCTCAGTTTTAGTTTGTAACCCGGATTTGTTTTGTCTATCGATTTATGAATTTTGAACAGCGGTATACTACTGTTGCCTTTATTTCTGTGACATTTCCTTTTCATGACATTGTTTGTTGGCTGTAGCAAAACGTTATAGTATCTATGATAACTCTACTGATAACATTTCTAGTTTCGGTAATTGTGAAGTTATTTATAGAGGAAACCTCGAGACGTTTGAAACACTTTGACAACCAGAACGAAGGCAGAGGAAGGCCAACCGATACCGTACGTAAGAAATTGACTTTCGAACAGAACATTCCACATATTACATGTATTAGGGACAATGCAAGGACTCTACCGATAAACTTATCATCACCTTTGTAAGTTAAGAGATCCGTAGTTCAGGTAAAGAGGACATTAAGTGGCAGTAACAATAATGTGCTAGCAGACTTTCTAAGTTACTTTGAAAACATTGCGAATCTAAATGGAATGAGGAGATAAAAAGGTTAATGTTCTTTACTACCTTGAGAGGATATCATGTTTGAATGTCCAAACATAACTCCATCTTATCTATTAAACTCTGCCATCGGATTTGGATATCTGAAGACAATCCGTGCACAAATGTTTCTTGGTATCCTCACAAGGTAGTAAAGAACACTAACCTTTTTATCTCTTCATTCCACGCATTAAGTTTCGCAATGATTTCAAAGTAACGTAGAAAGTCTGCTAGCACATCATTGTTACTACCTCTTAATGTCCTCTTTACCTGAACTACGGATCTTTTAACTTGCAAAGGTGATGATAAGTTTATCGGTAGAGTCCTTGCATTGTCTCTAATACATGTAATATGTGGAATGTTCTGGTCATACGCCATTTTCTTACGTACGGTATCGGTTGGCCTTCATTGTCTTAATTCTGGTTGTCAAAGTGTTTTAACTGTCTCGAGGTTTCCTCAATGAATAACTTCACAATTACCGAAACTAGAAATGTTATCAGTAGAGTAACAACAGAAAGTATACACATTTTGCTTCAGCCAACAAACAATGTCATGAAAAGGAAATGTCACAGAAATAAAGACAACAGTAGTATACCGCTGTTCAAAATTCATAAATCGATAGAAAAAACAAATCCAGGTGTGTCTGGTTCGCGTTTTACCCATTTTCTTGCATAGTCCTCAACTGCATCCATCAGTAATTTGAAGTTCTTTTTCCAGGGAAATCTATATTTTGGTCCCTTGGCTAACTATCTTAGTTGTTTCTTGTTAACGATGCCAAGGTCACTAGTAATAACACTACCAGCTGGACTATACATGTATTGTGACGATGCACATGAGCAATCCGGAGGCTTGGATTTCACATCTTTTAGGTTAAGGCCTCTCAAACCCTCTTGTGGTTGAAAATCTTGGATGCAATAGACTTCGTGTAAGTATAAGAAATAACAGGTGTAGCTTTATTTTTGAAGTAATCAGGTATGTTTTTTTGTACAGATTTCTGATGGTAAATATTGCTAATATTAACAGCATCTAAACTTTTATCGGCTAATTCTACCTTAAAAAAAATACGTTTTTCCTCATTTTGAGAAAACCATCTGATCACAAGTATCACACTTAAGATAAACCAAATCCATCTAAGAACGAATTTGTCCCATTTATGATCAGTTCTGGCTGAATAGCATTTTGTTGTCTCTGGTTTATATCTGACGGTGTGGTCGAAATAAAAGATTCATCCTTACAATTACTGCTACCGTCGAAACCATCTAATGGTTTGTTGTCGGCACCGTCGGCAATGGGGTCCTAGGGACCTTTCGGTGTTCAGTTCTGGTATCTCATGTTGTCCTTAAAATGGAATCAGGTACCCCTTGGAAATCTTGAGATGGTGAAAATGATCCTGGTGAATACGGGCTTTCTCAAGTTTTGTTCTCCTGAAATAGTCTCTTCTCCAACGTTCGTAAAATCCATTGGATAAATATAACAGTCAGTTCTATTTCTGTCCATCTCCATTAATAATAAAAAGTAAAATCACAAAAATACTGAACTCAAAGGAAAGTCCAAAATTTCTAAAACAAAACTTGTACTGTAAATTCTAACATGTATCTAAACAGTTTAAATCTCACTGATATTCCAATAATTATCCTCATTACGAATATATAAAACTTTGTGTATGGCTATCTGACCGCTACCGCCATTTGTAGCGTTGCCGGGTTTTTTTTATGGATTCTTGTTTGTTGAAGTCTTATTTTGAGGTAGTGTAAATTACAAAAAATCCATGTTCAAATGACACAAAGAAAACAAATCACAACACAAAGTCTCAATTCAAATCACTATGTAATCTGTTAAATATACGATATCAGTTTAACATAATAAATCAGCTGAACAATAATCCTTATCACTTATCTGGTACCGTTGATAACTTTTAACACCACTGGGTCGATGCCACTGCTGGTGGATGTTTCATCTCCGAGGGTATCACCAGCCCAGTAGTCAGCACTTTGGTGTTGACATAAATATCAATTGTGTGTTCATTTTTATAAATTTTCTGTTTACAAAACTTTAAATATTTCGAAAAACTAAGGATTTTCTTATCCAAGGAGTAGATAACCTTAGCCGTATTTGGCACATTTTTTTGGAATTTTGGAATCTCAATGCTCTTCAACTTTGAACTTGTTTTGCTTTATAACTATTTTGATATGAACGTCACTGGTGATTCTTATGTGGAAGAAAAGCTCGTCTGGAGTACTAAATTATAATCATAGTACCTTTGATAACTCTCGTCAAGAACACAATACCATCTAATCAATTTTAATTAACCATCTTCACACTCTGAGTTCTCTCGCGTCCCCTTCTATACATGATTAAAGGCGGTTCCCCGACGGTTCCAAAGAATGCGTACCAGGCGGTTCTAAAGATACCGGGTGGTACCCTGACGGTTTTAAAGATGGCCTACCAGGTGGTACCTTGACAGTTTCAAAGATCGGGTACCGTACGGTAACCCGACGGTTACAAAGATGGGGCACCCGGCGGTGAATTTAAATAATATAGATACCGTTCAAATAAATAAAAATACCGGGCGGTTCCCTATATAAATGTAATTCTCGGATGCTATTTGAACATTATGGGGAGAACACGGCTCGGCAACATAAATGTATTGATTATCATCTTCTGTTTGTGTTTTTCCTTCATCAATTCCATGTACTATTTCATAGTCAGTTTAAGGTAATATCTTGCATTTTTGTTTTGTAGCTGATTTTTTAAAGGTACACTTTCTTTTCAAGTTTTTGGTTGGTACTTTTGGTGATGAATATTAATTCGTTGAGGTGTGGTTGCTGTAGAAATAGGCATAGGTGTTTATTTTTTAAAGGATTGAAATGTGCATCTGTTAAGAGTATATCTACATTTGGAAAAGTTAAAACATTTTAGTAGGGTTGAAACCGACGCATAAAATATACAGAGACTGCGGTACCCAAATATTTAATTTACATCCAAATAATGTGGCAGCATTGTTTTATCATGGGTTATTATAATTCTATCTTCCTATAAAATCCCGCATGTATTATTAAAAAGATATGTTACATAATAATAAATTATACTATCAACCTTAAACTGCTACAGTAAGACATATGAAAAGGCCAGAATTTTTCATTAAACATTTGCATAAGACATTCGAAATTATTTGATTCTGTTTCAGTTACCTATGTACAAAGAGTTCTAGAATGCAGTACTGGAAGGGAGACGAAAATACATCCCGTAAAAAAAAATAGAGTGAGGATGTTGACTTCCAGACTTTAGCCCATTGATCCCTTTTAGCTGTGATGATGAGACTTCGTCTTGGATTGTATATAAGGAATGTAGCTGATAGATTTTCCATTTCTGTTTCTTCTTATTCTAGTTATTTTACAACCTGGCTCAACCTTATTCATTCTGAAATGGAAGTTATAATTTTTTTTTTTCACCTAGAGATAGCATTTATTACCAGAACAATGTCAAATTGTTTAAGAGATCGAAACCCGTCTACCAGAGTCTTCATAGATTCTCCTGATTTTTTAATTGAGAAAGGTTTAAGTATTTTAAACCAGAGTTTAACATATTCAAGCTACAAACACCATAATGCTCTAAAATGTCTAGTTGTCATCACCTCATCAGGCGTTATTTCATTTGTATCAGAAGGTTGGGTTGGAAGAGTATCAGACCGTCAATCAACAAGTGAATGTGGTATTCTTGATCTACTAGAGCTTGGCGATAGTGTTATGGCTGATAAAGGATTTACCATCAGTGATTTAGTAGCAAAACGTCAGTGAGCTTTGAATATTCCATCATTCAGAGGTATAAAGGACAAATTTTCAACAGTGGAAGTATTCCAGACACAGGAAATTGCACAACTTCGCATTCATGTTGAAAGAAGTATTGAACGTGATAAAAACTTCCATATTCAAGAACTTAGTACCAAGATATTTCAAACATGTTGTTGGTTAACAAATCTAGATGTTCTATTAGTTCAAAATGATATAAATGATCTATAATTCAAATCTGCTGTACAAATCTCAAGGTTTTTCCCTGTTTACGTTCTAAAATCTGGCCAAGTAAAATTCAGTCTATTAAACTGCAAAATCTTTAAACAAGAAAAAATTTCACATCATCAATAGTACAATAATATTTTTTAAATACTCAACATTTAATTATTATTTATTTTTCTGATTTAAATCAACATGTAGTAACTGAATGTAAACCTTGAAAGCATATAAAGGTATTATTTTTAACTTGAGCATTGTGATATTTAATACATGTATTAATTGTCAATCTTTAAATCATGTTGGTGATGAAATGCAAGAAATAAAATATCTAAAAATATCATACTTTTTTGACATGATAATATTACAAACTAAATTTTAAAATGCTGAAAGGTTGCGGCACTTAACCTTGAGCTTGCTGTTGATAATAAATATGTGTTTAACAAGCCTACAGTCAATGCATTTTTCAGTTCAATCTGACTAGCCAACAGTCAATGCATTTTTTAATTCAATCTGACGAGCCTACAGTCAATGCATTTTTCAATTCAATCTGACGAGCCAACAGTCAATGCATTTTTTAATTCAATCTGACAAGCCTACAGTCAATGCATTTTTTTAATTTATTCTGACAAGGCAACAGTCAATGCATTTTTAGTTCATTCTGACAAGCCTACAGTCAATGCATTGTTAAGTTCAATCTGACAAGCCTACAGTCAATGCATTTTTAGTTCAATCTGACGAGCCTACAGTCAATGCATTTTTTAGTTCATTCTGACAAGGCAACAGTCAATGCATTTTTAGGTCATTCTGTATTGTTATAATTTGGACTCATAAAGTTAATGCACTATAAAATAATCTCATATCCTCAAAAAATTTAAAGGTAAAATATTGGGTTTAAGTAAACAATAAAATGTTTAAATAACTTAAGATATACTTTGGTACGTCATTTTTACGATTATATACATGTATAAATATGGCCGACAACATTTCAAATGCGGAAGCACAAATGCCACAATTATGCCATATGTGTGAGGAAAATACGGATATTAAGTTCAAATGTTTAGATTGTGCATTCCTTCTGTGTTCGAGGTGTCGGAAACTGCACGAAAAGGTCAGAACAAAGTATGTTCATCAAATTATTGATCTGAGAGACAAGAGGGCAATATCAAAAGATTCCAAATCAATTCGTATTCATCAAGTTCGTTGTGAATTCCATGAGGACGAAAATTACATTATGTGTTGCCAAGAATGTCAGCAACTTGTTTGTGCTACTTGCATTTTAACAATGCATCAAAAGCACGAAATGGGAGATATGAAAATAATTATTTCTACTAAAGTATCGAAACTAAAACAGCATCAGGAAATAATTGACACAACAATTCTTCCAAATATTTCTAGAAACTATGCTAGATGCGACGACTTGATGGAATTTCATACAAAGAGGACCGACATAGCTAAGACAGGAATTCATGATTGGAAGACCTACTTAATAAATGCTGTTACAAAATTACTGGATCAACAAGCCGAGTTATTCTATGAACAAATAGACAAAAATATGGACGAAATAAAGCAAAACATTCTACCTGAACGTTCAGAACTAGATGATATGAAAAGAAATATCAATAAAATACGATCTGAAATTGAACGTGCAACCAATTCTCATGATCTTTCGCAAATGATTAATCTTGAAAGCAGCATAGAGTTGTTGCTTAAAAAAGTATATGCACAGAAGAAGAAAGAACGCACAAATTATTTCGAATTTTCTCAAAGAGAATTAAAAATTCTTAAACTCGGTGACTTGACATTAAAACCTGTGTTTGAATTACAATGTACTCAGTCATTTGATACCAGACTGTCGTGTATAGATAAAATGGCATCGTATAAACATGAAGAATTACTGGTAAGAAATTTGGAGTTGAAGAATCTTTGTTTATTGAAAATTGTCCATGATCAAATCATTGAAATACACAAGTGGAATATCGATGTGAAAGACATAACCGCTTTACAAACTGGCGAGATAATAGTCATTCTAGTTGATAAAACAGATTTGAGACTTTTGACGAAAAAACAACATCTGACTAGTACTATCATAAGTGATTGTACAGAGGTGTTCTTTGATACAGCCCCACAGATACCGACAGCACTACATACTACTCGTGAAAACAATGTTATAATAAGTACAGTTGAAACCGGAAGAGACTGGCTTCCAATGGACGAACCGTGCAAAGTAGAAATTATAGTTATAACAGCAGAACGAGAAGTTATTTCGCGTTTTATTTTCGATAAAGATTTGTTCTGTTTTCCAAATAAAATAACGTCGATCGGTACGGATATATGTATTGCAGATTCCATTTCCGATTATTCTGGAAGACTAGTAACGCTGGACAATAAAGGAAAGGTTAAATGGACATACGGAAATAATGAGACAAATTCCGTAATTATTGCAGATATGGTTTCCACGCCTTTGTACAATGTCGTTTTATTGGATCCATGCCAGAGTGTCTTGCAGGCTCTTGATTCTAAAGGCGCTTTTCTAAATACATGGAGATTGCTAGACTTTAATGTAACTAATCCGTATGCAATGACTATATCAACGGATGATAAAATACTTATTGGATGTGGACACACTGGAAACAATTTACACGTACTAGAATTTAGGGAATGAAAGAAGCAGTGTTTCAAAAATAAAATCAGGTTTCAAATAGAGCCGTTGAAACGCTAGCAAAACGCGCAAATGTTCTTATAAATATACATACAATATATCTAAAAACAACTCCTTGAGAAGTGCGTGTAATAACAAGATTCTTGTAATCCAAACTGTGGACTCTTTACAGAAATAGGATTATACCAAAAACAATTAAAATTCTCGAATACACTAGAGAATATCAGCTTAATGTGAATATCGATAAAAACTAACTATAAATTGTACCTACCTTTATGTAATATATTGTGCAAAATTACCTAAAAATGTTGCTGCCTATGTTTATATTTATAAATACATAACAATTTTCATACTTATCTCACCCATTTAAAAAGTATCTTTGCGTCCAAACCTCACTCAATATTGGAGCAGAAATATTGATAACACAAAACCAGTTGGATTTTTAAGAAACTTTTTAATATATTATCAATATCTGTCAATAACAAAGAGTAAATCATAACCGACAGTCTGATAATAATACAACAAAAGAATACAATCAAAGAGCTGATAGCTCTGAAGTGGAAGAAGGTGAATAAAAGGTAACTTGAATTACCATAAAAGCAGCCCCACTTGTTCCATTATCGTTAAAATGTATTTTTTTTCTTCAAACAAGAAAAGGTCATAAGTACATGGATTTCCCATCCGTACAATCATTTTCTATGTTCAGTTGACTATGAAAATTAGGTAAAATCTTTAATTTGGCAGTAATTAAGAAGATCATATCAAGAGGAACACATGTGTACTAAGTTTCAAGTTGATTGGATTTCAACTTCATCAAAAACTACCTCGACCATAAACTTTATAACCAGAAGCAGGACGGACGGACAGACTAGAAAACATATTGCCCATAAATGGAGCATAAAAATAGTAAGACTTGTTACATACCTGCCAACTTTTGAAAGTTCCCATATGGGTTTTTACTGCACAACAATTTTAAAGGTTACAATTTTTAGCGACGTATTTTGCAAGATCTGGATTGTCTAGAAAAAGTGTCATATTTGTATGATGAACTTACATGCCTTTTCCTTAAGTCTGTTTGCATGATTCTAGTTATATATTAAATCGGTAGAAAAAATATACATGACGCTAGCAGACCAGGGTTTATTTTCCAGATTAAGAATATTAGATGCTTGTTGAAATTTCCAATTTTGAATTATGCACAAAGATGGACCTTTAACAGGTTGGGAACAACACTCCAAATGAGGGTAACCTAACTGGAAGATCATCACAACCCACTGTAAAAAATGAACACAAAATAGAATTTTTCAATAAAATGCTGAAAATAGGCTTTAAAGTGTTAAAATGCATTGCAAAAAACAAATATTTCATTAAATAAATTTAAGTAGAATATTCCTATGATATTCCTTTTCATATTGGATACAAATTTTATTGAGTCTACTGCAGACACTTTGTAGTCAAAGTGTTTCAACTGAGGTACTACACAGGCGTCAAAAGGCGTCATTATGGAGTAAAGGGGGTGGCGTCAAAAAGCGTCATTATGGAGGAAAGGGTTAAGTACTGAATGGTCAAAACATCATGTTTTTTTATCGACATAAATTTTGTCATAAATGTAACCAAATGATGTAGAAATTGTGTTTTTTCTTCAAATTTCCATCAAATTGTAATGTTTATAGTTCCATTATTGCCTCTCTATTTGAATAAAATAAAATAATAAGAAGAATCTGTTTCTTGTTTTGTTTTTGACAAATGATTGTTCACTGCTAGCAAATGAATGATTATATTTATATATCTTATCTGTATATATTTTTGTTCATGTCTTCATCTCCTTATCATTTGTAAATGTATAGACAAATAAGAAAGATATAAGCTCCACATGTATATTTGCAACATCGTAAATTAATTACAAAAACAAAATTATGATATAAACTTCAATTTAATCCTTGAAAGGAGGTCTAGATTGCTAAAATAATTTATAAATTTTAATTTTTTTATTTGTCCAAAATCATTTAAATTCATTTAATCAACATCCTTTTATGATTATTTGATTAAAATATTAATCATTTATAGTCTTTTTACAATTTACATTTTTAAAAGCAAAATAACTGAAAACAGGATAAAACAAAGGGAAGTAACAAAAAAGTATTTCAATATTCCCAATACACATCGTTTTGATAACACAACGGCAGTTAGCCGGAGGTAAACATCGTTGATTACCAGTATGTTTGACACCCAAGCTGTCAAGTGAAGCCATATAATTATACATCTTCTTTGATGTTCAGGTAAAATTTAACACAGGTGTCAATTACACCGGCCCGTACAGTAGTAAGAAATGATCAAATATGGCGTCTGAAAAATTTCATACACGGGAGTTTTTTCTCCTAAACGGGAGGTTCACATGTATGTTACGAAGTGCATCTAATTCACATGACAAAGGAAAACCATGAATAAAGACAACACTTTATATATCCTTTTTATTTATATAAAAACAAAATCTTCTTGTCTGCAGGATTGCAAATTCGTAACTTCAAGGGCGAACTTGTAAACAGGGCGAGTTGTCCCGATACCAAATTCACGCATGCGTAATACAAATATCTACAGTTAAAACATCCTGTTACAAGTAAACAAATATCGTTCATGTGGATGAGATGGAATCTAATAATTTACATAAATAAAAGGGTCATATTTACGATAGTGATTGTTTTACAATCATAATTTACAAATTAAATGATTCAGATGCCTAATCATGTGTAAAAATCGGTGTCAGGAATCTAAGTTGTTTTGAAATTGTAATACACGAAATGAATGCGGCATACGGAGACTCAATGCCAATGGTCAGCCCCTTAAGTCTTCAGAAGACTTGACGTCTTCTTCCACTAAAAACCAAGACTGTGTCCTTAGTACCCCGATGCCCCACTCGCACTATCATTTTCTATGTTCAGTACTGTGGACTGTGAAATCGGGTCAAAACTCTAATTTTTTATTAAAATAAGAAAGATCATATTATAGGGAACATGTGCAAGTTTCAAGTTGATTGGACTTCAGCTTAAGCAAACACTTTAACCGGAATCGGGACAGACGGGCGGACGAACGGACGGATGAACGAACGCACAGAGTGAAAAACATAATAGCATACAATGGGAGGCAATGGTTTGTACTATATCTATGAGTAACAACTCAAATATAATGATATTATCTTTAAAGTCATAAGAAATCTCAAATTAAAAAAAAAATGCATATGTTTTTTATAACTCAATGGATAGTTTTCATAATAAAACTTATGTACATATACTTTTTTCTGGAGAAAATTCTTTAATTTGTTCATATTTAGAAGAAGTTTACTATATTTTAATTGCTTCCTAAAAGGAAGCAATTCCCCGACATATTTTCCGTATGCAAAGTGACCTCAGTGTGACCCATCTCGTAAAAATCCGGTGATCGCAATACGCATGGATGTCCTTAAAATAAACTAAATCTGATTGTACATGTTAAACATGTGCTCGATATCCATGTTTTTTGTTGACAAACAGGTGACAATCATTAAACTTCGTCTTCAAAACACGAACTTTAATTACCTGCCATATTTTCACAACACTGACTGATTGAGAAAAAAAAATGACGGTTATACGAAATCTATGCGAAAAAAATGATAAAATCGTGCACAGAAGACTAAGTTTATGATGTTTGTATGCATTGGTTCAAGAATTGGAATAACATTATTTTTTACCGGTCACTTGTTGATTATGACTTTAAACACCCTGAAGTGTCAGGTGTGATTGCTTCCCCTGATTATTATGGTGTGTACTACTTAGTATACTAGAACAGAAATTTTATTTCACCAATATTTACAGTTGTGCCATCTGTAAGTTCCAACTTATAGAGGTAAAAAATTTTAAGTTTTGATATTTTGAAATCATCCAAGTGTATCTGAAGTCCTAACTTTCTATCAAACAGAGGTAAAACCCCAGATTTTAAAATGTGTTAGGTAATCACTTTATGACTAGGGTATTTTACACACTGAATTTTGGTTTTGCAAAAAATTAAGCTAGCGCCAGTTTTTTGGCTGAGGAAGAAGGTTTTTATGACCAGAAAGTTAACTTAAACAGCTGACAATGGTCTAAATGATTTCCCTATTTAACTGGTTTAGAATTGTGGTTTTTATAGATCAATCCAAACAAAAATCCAATTGACATTGACGATATTTACTGAAGGGAAGGGGTTACTTTTATATTCTATTCGTATGTAAAAGTAAAGATAATTAATCACCCAGTTCATTTTGAAGTATTTAGTTTGGGGCAACTTAACGTATACAATTTATTTGTTTTATAGTTTTATTTATAAAAATTAATACCTAGATAGCTAGATAATACAATAAATTATCTGGTTCTAACACAATTCTAGATTAATTAAATTGTAATTGTTGTATTATACATTAAATGCCATAATTACAAACCTGATTTAGAACTATATCAAAATTATCAAAATTATTGTGATGTCACTTTTACTTGTGACGTCATTTTGTAGAATAGCGTTATTCTGTAGGTGGCAATGGTTATTTTGTACCGATTTATGTGCTTTCGTTTTTTGTTTTACGTGTTTGTTTTTATTCTGTGGTAAGTCCCCACTTCGATGTTGACATGGACATTAATTATATGGTCATTGTTTTTATAAATTTACTAAAGATTTTCTTATCCCTTGCATAGATAACCTTAGCCGTATTTGGAATCATTTTTTAGAATTTTGAGTCACCAATGATCTTCAACTTTGTACCTGTTTGGCTTTCTTTACTTTTGTTATCTGAGCGTCAATGGTGAGTCTTATGTAGCCGAAATTCACGTATTGTGTATTAAATTATCAGCCTGGTACATTTGATAACTATTAGCATGTTGAAATGTCCTATTGTAATGTTTATTTGTGTATTTATTTGTCCTGAAAGTCCTTGCATTTATTTGTACTGTAGTCCTGTTATGTAATGTTGTCATTTTAATGTTAACATTGCCATAAAAGAACGAGGTTTGGCGAGCCGAAAAACCAGGTTCAACCCACCATTTTTTTTTTAAATGTTCTGAACCAAGTCAGGAAAAAGGCCATTGTATGTTCGTTTCTGTTTGTGTTACATTTTAATGTTGTGTTTCTGTTGTCGTAGCACTCCTCTTATATTTGATGTGTTGCCCTTAGTTTTAATTTGTAACCCGGATTTGTTTTTTTCTCTCAATTGATTTATGAATTTCAAACAGCGGTTTAATACTGTTGCCTTTATTTATTTAAAGACAATTTAAATTTAAAAGTCAGTGTTCACATTAAATAGAAACCAGATGCTCAACAGGGCGCAGCTTTATACGACCTCAGAGGTTAAACCCTGAACAGTTGGGGCAAGTATGTTCACAACATTCAAGCTTGAAACAGCTACAGCTCTGAATTTGGATTGCGATTAAATAGTTGACACAGCAAAGGTTTCCGACACAGAATGAATGTGTTCTAATGAACTTAAAAAAATTTTTTTTTGCTTTTGAGCCATATACTATGCTGTTGAATATAAATCCCCTCTAAAAAAAATATTTGAAGGAAAAATCTTTATAATTTCTGAAATCTGAAACGAGAAAAATTTTATACCTCACCCCACCCCTCACTGATTGAAACCCCCATGGAGCAAGAACCCTAAAACTCAATTCAAGCCTTTCCTTTGTAGTAAGAAACCTTGTAATATAATTTCATAGAGATCCATACACTTAAACACAAGTTATTGTCTGTAAACTAGAAAAAATCTTTTTTTTGCCCTTTTCTGGCCCCTTATTCCTAAATGTTCAGGGATATTAACCCAAAACTGACATCAATCCTTCCCTTCATTATATGGAATCTTGTGGTACAATGTTAGAGAGATCCATACAGTTAAACATAAGTTATTGTCCAGAAACTTCAAAAATGCTTGTTTTTGGTCCCTTTTTGGCCCTTAATTCCTAGACTGTTTGCCCCATAACCCTTAAAATAAATCCCAACCTTCTACTTAATAGTATGAACATTGTGGTAAAATTTCAGAGTAATTGAAATACTTATGCACAACTTACTGTTCTGGAACTAGATAAATGTATGTTTTGGGCCCCTAATTCCTAAACGGATGGGCCTCAACCCCCAAAATCAATCCCAACCTTCCTTTTGTGGTTACAAACATTGTGTTAAAATTTTATAGATTTCTATTTATTTATACTAAAAGTTATTAACCAGAAACCATATGTCTTCGGACGATGCTGACGACGACGATGTGATACCAATATACGACCGCAAAAATTTTGCAGTCGTATAAAAACAACAATATATTTTCTTCATCAGTATTATCCCTAAGAATGGTTGGCAATTGGTAAATGGCTCAATCCATTTAATAGAAATGTCAAAATGATCATTCCAGCCAAATTGGGTAAAATTGATGAATTGATGTCAGATAAGAAATCTTTTTAAACTTTATAGACAAGGACAATGCCAAGTGAAAGTTTTGGATAACACCAACTAATAAGACTTTTTTTTAACAAAATGATATAATTTCAGCTTAAATAGTTTTTTATTCATGCATAAAATTTCAGCATAAAACATCTTGAATAACAATAAAATGTACACCCATTATACATAATGCTAACATATTGAATGTGTAAATAGCTATCAAAGGTACCAGGATTATAATTTAGTATGCCAGACGCTCGTTTCGTCTACACAAGACTCATCAGTGACTCTAGTTTGGCTGAATTAAACAATTCACAAATAATTCCAATATAAGCAATCTATATAAAAACCAGCTTTTATGTTCTCAATATTTCTTTTTTAAGATTTTAATGATTAAAACAAATTTCAGTTTAATTTACTCAATAAACAATGTATACTTTTGCCATTTTTTTTTAATATATGTATAAATATAAAATAATAATAAAAATGTATAACTATTATATAGAATAAAACCTCTATAAATGTTTTTCATGTCTTTCTCACTGTTTCTCATTTTTAATGTATATGACCTTGGAGAGGTCAGAAAAAAAATACCAAACATATTTTTAAACGTCAGAAAAGAAACTGATTTATATAATATTGGATTTTAAAGCCAAATCAGTATTAACCTAAAATATTTAACTATGACAAAATAATTTCCAAGGATTTTCCCAAATATAATAGTGAATCAAAAACGGCTACTGCTTATTGAAATTATTCATAGAAAAAGATCAAATGAAGTTTCTTAGATTTATTTTGGTTAATGCATAAAAATATATCAAAATAACTAAACATCTACGATTTTAAAGGTCAAAAACATGCTTTACAAATACATGAGGTTTTAAAAACAAATCAATAAGTAAAACTACATTTGACTTTATAGCTAAATGAGGTCATGGTTGGTTTTTAATTGCACTATAAAGATTATGTGACTATATTAATATATAAATATCTGTGTGGTTTGGATTTTTAAGTTCTATCTTTAAAATCAGTTGCATTACTAACAAATACAGTAAAAAAATAATCTCATTCCAGACAGGCCTTTAAATTTGGCTCATCTTTTTAAAAGGTATAATAAATATCCTGCTGTCATAAATATTTGAGTGTTTAAATTGAGACAAATTTCTATCAACTAGTCTATGATTGTGCATATATAACAAAAACTATCTTAATCCAAAAATGATAGCCATAAAAATGCCATTTTTATTAAGTGATCAGTTGAATAGTAAAATCCTAAAACTTCTATATTAATTGTAAATATATATGTAAAATATAAGTATATGTGACTTTTATCATATTAGTTAAGTTCAAGGACCATAATTCATGCTTGTTATAGTGTGTAAAATATCAGAACCTTTCCCAGTTTGCAACTAGTAGACATAAATTTACTATAATCAAAATAGTTGTATGAAATAATTGGTAATTATAACTGATCTAAAAAATATTCAAAACAAATGTTTGGTTCAGTTCTTTACTAAAAAAGACTATTCATTATCTGTCAACAACAAGGATCTGTTGACAATACCATCAGGACAAATTATTAGCACCATCCTTATTTAGTAATATCTACTAAAATGTTTACTAAAATACATAGGGACTTAACAGTAATCTCTTACTGAAATATTTATAACCACATCAACACAAAAATGCAAGTTACAAATCATATGATCTGAATGCAATAACATTTTTCAAATTACTACATCAATAATTTTAATTTCTGAAATTACAGTGCATCCTTTTTCAACCGTTAACATACAACTTAAAAATGAGGTATGAAATATTAATTTAGCACCAAATTTGTATATCAATATCAATGTATCAAAACAACATGTATCTACACATTTATCTACATATCAAATCAATGACATCAATAAATATTGCAAAATGCCCAGATGTAGGTACAATCTGTTCATATTTCAAAAACATAAATATGTTTTTTTTCTTATTGTTAAACAGAAAAGCTGTTATTGTATAAATAAAACTAATTGTCCTGTAATTGCATTCAAAATAATAACATCTGTGTATAAACCATTCATTTTTATATTCAAGATGTTCAAGTATAGTGAATGAAACAATTTTTTTTCTAATGTTGACAGGTTTTAGAGGTATATTTTTCTCAGCTTATAAGCATTATCACACTCACAACAAAAAGTGATCAATGTCTAATCAAAGTTTTAAGTTAATATGATAAAATCCTGATATTCTTTTAGGAAATATAAATGCTAAAATAAAAATTTGTAACACTCAGTAATAATATTGCTGTCTGTAACCATGATAACTCTATGAAAAGATTAAAACTTTCTATAAAAAATAAATGTCCTATTAAAACTCACAACAGTATAAATAATGCCATTAGTTAGTAAATACACTTAAAAATAAAAAAAATAAAACACAAAATCTAATCTGGACGGAGAAATGGTAAGAAATAAAATTTATGTTATATCCTATTTACAAGGATCATCATTGGGGTCAGCATTCTAACAACCAATACCTGGCCCTGTGACTGGTACAGCAAACAACCGGCCCTGTAGTATGCATACACATAATTAATATCCTATTTACAGGGATCATCATTTGGGTCAGCATTCTGACAACCAATACCTGGCCCTGTGACTGGTACGGCAAACAAACGGCCCTGTGGTATGCATACACATAATTTGTAAGTTCTAGGTCCTGGTGTGTTAGACACAGTTGGTTTTGGAATATGTTCCACATCAAGTCTTATACCGTTTGCAGCATCCAGTGTTAGACTACCATGCTATCAAAACAGAAAAATTTACAATGCAAAAATAAAACAGAAAAATATACACTGTTACAATTTATTACTGAAAAAAGATTCTCTGATAAGGTCATAAAATCTATTAAACAATTATTGACATTTTAAAATGAGGTTGATACAATGATTTAAGAAAATAGCATTGAAAAAAGAAGAAGATAATGAGAATGTTAATGGCGTACTAAGCATAAGTTTTTGACAATGTACAGTAAACAACTATTTAGAGGCAAATATTAGCTCTTCCAACCTGTCATGATTTTTCCCATGGAGAATATAATGCTTTATCAAAAAAGATTCCCTATGTTGTTAGCTAATGAGAAAAAAATATTTTTCATATTCATATAATAAATTTGTTTGATTCTTTAAGTTAATACGATGAGTATAGGTTGTTTTTTTTTTTTCGTGAGAATCTTGAAACTATTGTGATTCCAAGTCCTAGTCCATTGTTCTACCCTAGAACTTAGCCATTAGTAATTTGTCAATGAAAATATCTATGATATTTCATCAAGCTCTCTACCATTCTGTCACTTCATTTGATAGAAGCCAGTTAGCAATGATGAAGTTAAACCATAGATTTGTTGGTGTAATGATTATTGTGGAATCTATCATAAAGACTGACA
This sequence comes from Mytilus galloprovincialis, assembly GCA_037788925.1. NCBI lineage: Eukaryota > Metazoa > Mollusca > Bivalvia > Mytilida > Mytilidae > Mytilus > Mytilus galloprovincialis. The sequence goes on along the minus strand of CM075336.1, from coordinate 8,077,770 downwards.
CTTACTGTAGAGTACATGGAGATGTCATAACTATCTGTAAAAAATGTGATATTCTTATTTGTAGATGACATTTCAACACCCTCCCATCCTGTTAAGTTCAGATGACTACCAATGGATTCAAGTATCAGATCAGGAAAACCATTCAAACTGGTTATCTGCAAAATATGTTGTCAAGATACAATTGAAACTTAGGAACTTAATTATCCCTAAAATACAGAATTTCATCTTGTGTTTTAGATACAGAATTGCAATCAGCAAGTTAATCTAATATGTTAAATAAGAATTGACTGATTGTGAAAAGACAATGAAATTTTTTTTTTTTTATCAGCAAACAACAAAGGAGTAGGTCCGGTAAGGACCGATTTTGGCCTCAAATTTCAGGTTCATCTTACGAAAGATTTTGACCACTTTTTAAACACTTAAGTGTCTATTTCATTTGAATAAATTAGTTTATGTGAAAGATTTTAACTGATTTAGTCATTAAAAACGACTCGATTCAAGCCCAAATATGAAAAATCTACCAAATATGCCGTAAAATGTCACTTTTCAGATGGTTTTTGCCAAAAATGAAAGTGGCCGCATTCGTGTTCGTCCTCAACCTTTATACAGAGACGTGCAAAAAGTATTCGGTCACAATGGCGTCATGTTTACATTTCAAAACGAAAGTTGTAAAGTTCATGCTTGCACTGTAAATAAATCAACCAATGAAATACAACTAAAATAAAAACTTACCTCTAATACTTTGTTAAGTGTCCTTTTAGCCTGATTACATTTAATATCCTTTTCGGAATCGACTTGTATAAGCACTGAATATAGGCAGGGGAAATACTGACCCAAATACGGTGGATTTCTTGGAATAATTCATTTTTAGATTTAATCATCCCAGTACGTGTTTGAAGTTTTCTTTTTACATGTAACCAAACGTTTTCGATTATATTTAAGTCGGGGGACTGTGCAGGCCAGCTCATACCGGTTATTCCGTTCCGGGCTACAAACTCTTGGGTGGACCGTGCACGATGGACAGGGGCGTTGTCATCCTGGAATAAATAATTTCCTCCCGGAAAATGCCTAGCTATCACTGGCCACAAATGTTCATCAAGTATTTCTTGATATTTGACAGCATTAATATTGCCTTCTACAGGAGTAAGTGTACCGACGCCATTCCAGCAAATACAACCCCAAATCATGACTTGATATTTAGTTTGTGAAGTCCGCGGTTGCACAAGGTCCGGTCTCCACCCCTCGTCTCTTTTTCGCCATACGTACACACGTTCATCATGTCCAATCATGATTTTACTTTCATCAGAGAAAATAACCTTTTTCCAGTTGTTATTAACCGTCCATCTCCTTTTTTCTCTGCACCATGCAAGTCTTTTTTTCCGATTGACTTCCCGGATCACGATTTTTTTCTTATTTACACACCTGTGATACCCATGTTTATGTAAATGGTGCTGGATGGTACGTTTAGACACGGGAACACAATTTTCCTCATTAAACTTGTTTGTTATGTCACATAAAGAGCTCCTCCGACTTGTCTTTACAATGCGTTCAAGCTTGCGGTAGTCGCGTGGTTTTACAAACAATGGTCGGCCACTTCTGGGTTTATTCTCCACAGAACCCGTGTCTAAAAATTTTCGAACATTGTCAATAACTGTTGACTTGGGAATTCTAAGTATGTCAGCGATTTTTCGTCGAGAAAATCCATTCTGGAACATTTCCACAATCATGTTTTTGACATCTGTTGACAGTTCCTGACCTTTTCTACCCATCTTTGTTATTTTACTTGTTTTAACGAAACTACCATGGCAGACGACAACAAACGTCACATGACGGTAGCCCATGTGATGCACAACGCTAAAAGACTAGTACAGTAATACTCAGTGACGTGATTGACGTGGGGCAAGGCCATTTAAAAGTCGGTCACCTGTACAAACGTAAACACGACGCCATTGTGACCGAATACTTTTTGCACGTCTCTGTATATGTTCTGTATTATCATAAAATACAACTTACATTTCAATATAAAGGATGAACACGAATGCGGCCACTTTCATTTCAAACGAAAACCGCCTAATATTTAACTAAAATGCTAGAATTGTGAAGATTTCAGTAATTTAGCATGACTTAATGGTGCTAGTACCGGATATATGTGCATTGTATTGTCAAAAACAGCCCATATTTATGTAGCAGAAGCAATCTACTGTCCAACAAATAACTAAAAGTTTACATTTTAACAATTTTGTAAAACTGCTATATTTTGGGGCCAAAAAGGGGTCTTACTGGACCTACTCCTTTCTTCATTAAAGAACTGCAATTTTATATAAGAAACTGTTGAATATTCTTCAAAATAAGATTTATATAATTATATAAAAAAAAAAATGCATATTAGCTTTTATATGAAATAATGTTTGTAAAACAGAACAACATTTTAATACAACAATATTGAAAAAAGGAATATGAGCTTGCTTTCAGTTAATGAAATAGAATGGGTTTTTTTTTTCTCTCTGTACTTTGTGTATTTTTTTATCATCTATTACACAGTAAAGAATTAAATATTTTTCCTGTACTGACTTTCATTGTATGTTCTTTTGTGTATCTTCTTTTCTTCACTGGTATCCATTTAAACAGTGGTATCTGATAAAGAAGTGTGTCTAACCTAATGATGACCTGCTGATTTCTTTCAATAGTCTCATTGGTATGTACCAAACATTTCCTCTTAACCACTTTATTTCAAATCACTCTATGCTAAATGCAATTACAATTATCTGTGTGTTTGCAAAAAGACAGAAATTAAAGGTTTAAATTGGTTTCATTTTGTTGTATAAGTTTTCTACTTTCACTGCCAATGTTTATACTAGTTTGTTGATTTAATATTTATAATGGCAATCAATTAACCTTACATTGTTAGGATAAATTTCTGGAGAAATAAGATTTTTAATTTCACCATCTAATAGGAGATTTGAACTGTCTTTGGTGGTAAACATCTCTTTCCCCATCACAGAATCAATAATGGACATGGCTTCCACATTCTCAATAGATGTGGTCTTTGGACTAACAGTTACTGAAATTTAAAATACAATCATATTACAACATTAATTACATTAATTTGGTAAAAATTAACACACATGATGTAATAAATTTATATGGTCTACTTTATGTAGTTACCTGCTCAGCTCTTTCTAAAATTCACTTTTTAATAAAAATCAAATGGAAATAGCAGTAAAATATGCACTTTGAAATAAATCTTGTCTGGATGCAGGTTTTTAAAAAATAATACTAGTAAAAATAATTTGCATGCCTAAGCAAAGTGCTTTAAAAATGTTTATTTCAGGAATATGAGAAAGGTTTATGTGGAGGCACATAATTTTGAATAAACTGATGCCCGAAAAAAGCTATATGATGATGTTAAAACAACATTACCGTGATCTGCTTTTCAACTAAGTTTGAATAAAATACAGTTAGTTAAGACATTGAGAAATACATGTAGAGACATTGAGAAATACATGTACAGACGTTGAGAAATACTTGTAGAGACGTTGAGAAATACATGTAGAGACATTGAGAAATACTTGTAGAGACTTTGAGAAATACATGTACAGACGTTGAGAAATACATGTACAGACTTTGAGAAATACATGTACAGACGTTGAGAAATACATGTACAGACATTGAGAAATACTTGTAGAGACGTTGAGAAATACATGTAGAGACATTGAGAAATACTTGTAGAGACGTTGAGAAATACATGTACAGACGTTGAGAAATACATGTACAGACGTTGAGAAATACATGTAGAGACATTGAGAAATACATGTAGAGACATTGAGAAATACATGTACAGACGTTGAGAAATACATGTAGAGACGTTGAGAAATACATGTACAGACGTTGAGAAATACATGTACAGACATTGAGAAATACATGTACAGACATTGAGAAATACTTGTAGAGACGTTGAGAAATACATGTAGAGACGTTGAGAAATACATGTAGAGACATTGAGAAATACATGTACAGACGTTGAGAAATACATGTAGAGACATTGAGAAATACATGTAGAGACATTGAGAAATACATGTACAGACGTTGAGAAATACATGTAGAGACATTGAGAAATACTTGTAGAGACATTAAGAAATACATGTAGAGACAGGGTACTTATGTTAGTTTGCAAGAGTACAATAATTATTCGACAAAACATAGTCAGGCTTACATTTTGGATGCCGCAACCCAGATCCTTTGTCTGTTATAATAACCTGAAAATAAAAACAATGCTTTTTCAATTATCCATTGTAAGATGCAAGCATATGACTCCTGTCTGAAATATATTTAAACTTATTCTTAATGTTCATGATGTTCCCTTCTCGGAAATGGGTTTAAAATCATTCTATATATATATATGTAGGACTCAAATCTATGGCGGGTTCCAAATCTATGGCAGATTCCTAATTTATGGCAAATGTGACGTGACAAACGCCAAACAACTCAAATCTATGGCAGATTTTTGTTTTTTCCAAATCTATGGCAGATTTGGGGGAAAGAGTAACATATAACGTCACAATTGAATAACGCCGCCATATTACATCCTTGCCGCCATATTACATCCTTGCCGCCACTTACGATGGCGGAACCCATAGATTTGAACACTATTCAAGATGAAGGTATTTCCCTGACAACAATTTGTGGGTGGTTTCATCTGGGTGGTTTAAAGGAAGATGTCACCTATTATCCTGAAGAGGGACAAAATATGCAGTACCAGTCGAAGTCCGTGCTGAAAAAGGGTACCGCTGTTTTCAGTACCGCATATTTTAGAAAAGGAGTTTTAGCAGTGGTTTACTGTCTACGGCTGGCACAGTTTATAAAGTAAGCAGATACAAATTTGATTTAAATCATCATGATCCATCATCGAATAAAAAGATGTATTTACGATATCGCTGAAATAAATATTATTTGAAAATTCAAACTGTTCATTTTATTTGTTACTTTAATTTTTTACTTTTTGTTTTTATAAAAAGCGGCCTTTTTGTTTGTTAAAGGACTTATTAGTTGGTTTAATGAATGAGTTAAACAGGTACCATGCACAGATTAATAAATGTTTATTTTTAACAGAGCACAACATTTTAATCTTTAGTCTGTATTAAGGTATATGAATTTATCATTTCAATGATGATTTTGTTTTGGTTAACCATTATGGAATGTTTATTTAACAAATGTTTATAGACATGCTCCCGTTGTCGTAAATTTCAACTTGCTTAAGACAAGTCATTGGTCGAAAATGTACAGTACTGCATTGTTTTCTATTTGCACAAAATTTGCAATAGATTTGGAAACAAAATAAATTCGCCATAGATTAGGACATTACACAACTTGCCATAGATTAGGTTGTAAAAAATCTTGCCATAGATTTTGGATGACATGACGTCACATTTACCATAGATTAGGAATCTGCCATAGATTTGGAACCCACCATAGATTTGAGTCCTACATATATAAGTCTACAAATTATTATTATATCAGTAACTATTTTTGCTAATGTAAAGGGTAACCCTGTAATACATGTAATACCAAATCTTTACCTCTAAATAAGCAATTTTATAGGTAGGTTTGTAATGTCAAAGTGTACAACTTTAAGGCAAAAACCTTTTTTGAACTCCCCATAAGTTTTATTGGTATGCTAGCCTTAACATACCTGTGATACATATCATGCATTATACTTCACTGACTATAAATACATAATAAACTGTCCCCTTATTGTAACCACATTTAATGATAGTTTAAAAGGCTTAAAAAAATGAAAATAAAACAATATCATTTTATCTGCAGGTTAAAGTCATGAAATCTTATAACAAGAACATTTCATTTTATTGATAGAAATGTAACATTGTACCTTGGTTACATCAAACAAAAAAGTCAATGTAAATAATATTTGTTAGTGACTGGTGAAAAATAATGGTTGTTCAATTCTTTAACCAATGCATATATATCATAAACTTAATTTTCTGTGCACAATTTTAACATTTCTTATGCAAACATATAGTATAATCATGATAATCAATATAGGAAAGGTGTACTGACAAAAGAAGTCTCTAAACACATTAACTCCAAATGGAGCTTTCGTTAGTAGAAGCCATATTAACTATGTGTATCAGTGAGAGAAATGTAAAAGCATAAAAATATAGTATATATACCAATGATCATGATAATCATCTATTTTTTTATGTCTCTGGTTTCATATGACTTTAACTTTCAACTTGTCTCTAAAAAAAAACCCACCAAATTCCTTATACAATGTATACTTTACACATTATTAGCATAAATAATGACAATATATGTTAATGACTTACAGAGCTGTTGTTTCCTTCTATGTATAAATTTTTGTTAGCTCTACTTCCTATTCTTCCATTAAATATCTCAACGTTATCAAACACAGACTTTCCAATAAATCTTAAAAGATCATAATCTGGGATGTGTTCCATTGCATCTATTCCATGTTGTGGTGAAATCCTCATATAATAAATAACAGCTGTGGTCAACTAAAAAATTAAATTCAACCTTTTTTCAATATGTACATATAAAAGTATGCATCTTATAAAATTGCATGCATCACTGCATTGATACATATACCTGAACCTGTATACATGTATGCATGAAACCTTATCAGTGGTCATCCTAATGTTCTTTATTTTTCTTCATTTAAAAATTCTGTGTTGATGCTTTATATATTTAGTTTTTCTATAAATTTGCTGTTGTCTATAGACTAAAGAGCAATTTAGTGCTTGAAATAAAATGTGTATGTTTGTTTATCTTGGACAACTTGGTGATGATTCATAGACGTCTATTTATCATATAATTTTGTTTCTGGGTTCCTGTCTCAATTACCACAGTTGTTCTAGATCCGTATTACATGCAAATTAATGTCATTCTAAGTATTGTAAGCAATAACAAGTCTTACCAATGCATTTACTATAGCTACAATAAATAGTAAGGCAACTAAACAGTAAAGGAAATATCTCTTGCGTCCTCTTATTCCTGTCTTGTGTAAATACTGTTCATTAATGTTGATATAACCTGCTCTAAAGTTACTGTTATGTTCACGTGTTATCCTCCTCTTCAAGGCAGACTTCTGTCTCATAGACAAGTTAGCAGTGGTATCCCTCTGGAATACAAAAAACAATATTACATGTACAGTATGTATCACTATTTTTAGAAGACACTTTTGTCTCATTTACACTTTGGTATCTCTCGAGCTCTGAAAAGCAAGTTTTTTAAAGCAGATTTCTGTGTCTAATTCATAAGATTTCAAAAGTACTAAAAGTACTAGTCCTTGTATATTTTCATATTTGTCCTCAGAAAAACAAAGTATTGCCTAACAGTGTTGTCAATTAATTTTAAATAAAAAAAAAATAATAATAATATTGAATCTAAACAGGTTGAGAACAAACCCTCTATATGGTGTTTAAACTTATAAATTATCCCTCTATAGAGAGTGAAATTGAGAATGGAAATGGGGAATGTGTCAAAGAGACAACCCGACCACAGAACAGACAACAACAGAAGGTATTTTTGTTTAGAATGGATTTTAAGCAAACCAGGGCAGATTGGTATTTCTAGTTATATTGGCTATAATCTATAGCATTATATGCACATGATGTATCAATTATTGCACTTTTACTAAAAATTTGGATGCCCAGTTTTCTGCTAAAGTGACAGAACTTGCAATCTATTGTTTATGTATCTGAACACCTGATCAACAACAAAAGGGGCAGTTGACCTTTAAATTTCATGTTAAATCTAACAGTAGAAATTCTGTTCAGTAAGGCATTACTGAGTGGAAAATTAATTTCCGTTATCATCACAGCTTTCAATTAAATGGTGAACAATAGATTGTATATTAAGTCAGTTTAGCAGTACACTGGGCATGTGCATATCAAATTAAGTACATCAATTGGTGCATCAAATGTTGCATGTTACTGCCATAATAAGTAGATCAGACCTCTAAGTAGCTAATAAAAATGAAGTGGACAACTGGTCACCAGACATGAAGATTTAGTGGCACACTTAAAATTTCAGTGGCCAGGAAATAATTTCAGGTCGCCTACATTTTTTTCTAGCTGAACAACACTTGCTAATTAAATTTTTCGTTCTGAGTTTTTATATTGTCGAGTGTAGAAAATAGTTTGTATAAATCAACTGTAAAATAACCACATGATTTATTCAATTTTATGTTTTATATAATTACAATCTGTGACGTTCAGCTGTAGTCCGAAGGCCAGTCAAATTAAATCTCATCAGACTTTTGCAGAAGTAATGGTGATTGCCTCATAGGTCAAGTGAACATATGAAATCGTTTGCGAAATTGTAGCCGGTATTTTAGTGAATTTATGTCATGTATATCGTAGTGTTATGATATTGTAATTATTATGTTTATTTATGTTGGCCTAATTTGTGTTGTATGGCCTGATAGTTGTTTACCAAATAATCTTATAACTGTGCAGTTTAGGAATCACTGGAACAATCACAGAATGATTGGAACTTTCTAGAATGATCCTTATAAAAGATGCGTAATTTAAACTTCTACGTTATTCCAGAAACTTCCGTTGTAACTTTCCAGGATTTTCCACAATGTTCCATTATAGAGTGTTCTAGAATTTTCCATGACAACACTATATATACAGACACTAAAGTTAAACTCTGATAATTAAACTTGGACATAGACATTGATAGACATTAGTATTCACAGCATTTGGATTGACACTTTTATTCTAAAAACAACATCATACTGGATTGTGACATTAGTAGTGAACGTAATATTCAAATTGGATTCCGAAAGATTTCCGGATACAGATAAAGATAACAGATTGGACTCATATTTTGACAGTTAAGTTAACAGTAATATTTGTGTAATACCTTTTGTAAACTTTTGTATATTAAATGTTGTTAAATTTTACTATTGATTTGTGTCTTTTGTTGGCTACAATTTAAAGGCGATTTCTGGCCGTAACAGAAATTGGGGGCTCGTCCGGGAGAACGAAAATATCTTATTCAAAATTTATTCAATATTTTTATTATAACTAGCCAACAAAATTCTACAAAATGGCATTTGATGCCGGTAATTTTTTGAAAACGCCAGACCTGGAGAGTTTTGATAATTTAAAGAAAGAGGAATTAGTGTTGCTTGCTAAACATCTGAAATTAGATTTTAGAGTATCTATGAGAAAACAAATTATAAAAAATTTGGTTATAGACAAATTAGTGGACGCAGAAATTTTAGGTGAAGAGGCTCTTGATCTTAAGGTCGAAAACGTTGACGCCTTTAAATTAAAACAGCTTGAATTAGAACATAAACTAAAATTAAAAGAACTGGAAATGAAGGAGATGGAGAAAATAAAAGAACTTGAAATGAAGGAAAGATTGGAAATGGATAAAAAAGAAAAAGAAGATGAATTTAAATTAAAAGAACTTGAAATGAGGGAAAGACTAGAGATGGAGAAACTGAAAATTGAAATGGTCAAAGAAGAAAGCAACACTAAAGTCCAGCCGAAATCAGAATATTTTGATGCAGCAAAAAATATACGTTTGGTTCCTAAATTTTGTGAAAAAAACAGTCGATAGATATTTTCCACAGTTTGAGAAAATTGCTCGTAATTTGAATTGGCCAAAGCCGTATTGGACTACAATGCTACAAAGTGTTTTTGAGGGTAAAGCCGCTGAAATTTACTCTGCACTTCCATCAGAAAAAAGTTCCGATTATGACACTGTGAAACAGGAAGTTTTGAAAGCTTATGAGCTAGTACCAGAAGCATATAGACAGAAATTTAGATCTTATAAAAAGTTTGATTCGCAAACCTATGTGGAATTTGCTCGGGAAAAAGAAGATCTACTTGATAAATGGCTTACTTCAAAGAAAACAGATAACAATTTTAATAACCTAAGACAATTGATGTTATTAGAAGAGTTCAAACAATGTGTTCATTTAGACTTAAAAACACATTTAGACGACAAAACTGTTGGGACAATACATGATGCAGCTGTTATTTCAGATAATTATATTCTTTCACATAAAAGAAGTTTCAAGGGTCAAAATGTTAATACTTCCAGTGGATATTACAAAAATCAAAGCACTGAGCGTACTGATAGTAAGCCTGTTGCACAGAATAAGAGTCAGTCCAGTTATAATATGTCTAGTCCAAAATTTGATACTTTTGAGAAGAAGTCACTGATTTGTGCTTATTGTAAGAAAAATGGTCACCTGATGGCTGATTGTTTTAGACTCCAGAAGAAGAATGAACGAGATAATAAGCCGAAGTCCAGTGCGTGTACGACACCTTATATTACCAGTACGTTGGAATGTCCTGCGAGTCAGGCTTTTAAGTCCAGTTTTTGTGATTACATGGAGGAATATAAACCCTTTATGTCTGATGGGTTTATTTCTATTGTTGATGATACCACTCTTCAGCCTATTAAGATTTTACGGGACACTGGAGCTTCTCAGTCTTTATTGTTAGAAGGTGTGTTGCCTTTGTCCGAGAAGACTTCTGTTGGTGCCTCCGTTTTGTTACAAGGTGTAGAGTTAGGTTGTATAGATGTTCCTCTCCATCGTATTTATCTGAAGTCAGATTTGATAACTGGACCAGTTATTGTAGGTGTTCGTCCTAATCTCCCTGTAGAGGGTGTTACATTATTGCTAGGAAATGATCTAGCTAGGAACAAAGTGGTTGCTGAACCAATTGTTACCAGTGAACCAGTGGTGGATGTTAAATCACCTGAAGATGATGCTGAATTGTATCCAGCTTGTGTTGTTACTAGGGCGATGGCTAGAAAACAACAAAATGAGAATTTGCAAGAAGACAAGTTTGATTACATGGACCTTTCTGACACTTTTATAGCTGATATTGAAGATCCTGGTAACTCAGAAAAGGCTATTATAAAACCACCTAGTGTTAACAAAAAAGTTATTATGCCATGGCCAGATGTAAACAGCCATTCATTAGACCGAAATAATTTACTCGAAGAACAACATAAAGACCCTGAGGTTCTTCAGCTCAGCCAGAGGGCTCAACCACAGGAGGAAGCAGACAAAGTGGCCGAATGCTATTACCATCAGGACAGTATTTTAATGAGGAAGTGGAGGCCTCCTGATGCTACCCCAGAGGAAGAATGGAGAGTGCTATACCAAGTGGTGGTGCCTAAAGTTTATAGACAAGAAATTATTGGTCTTGCCCATGACACCCCCTTGGCTGGACACTTAGGTATAAGGAAGACTTGCCTTAAGATCTTGCAGCATTTTTACTGGCCTAAACTTAGAAATGATGTTGCAGAATACTGCAAATCATGTCATATATGCCAGGTTGTTGGTAAACCTAACCAGAAAATACCACCAGCACCACTTCTGCCTATTCCAGCCTTTGACGAACCTTTCAGCAGAGTTCTAATTGACTGCGTTGGACCTTTACCAAAGACCAAAACTGGAAATGCGTATTTATTGACAATCATGTGTACATCCACACGCTTTCCTGAGGCTATTCCGCTAAGAAATATCAAGACACCTACTATTGTCAAAGCTCTTATCAAATTTTTCACGTTAGTAGGACTTCCTAAGTCTATACAGTCCGACCAGGGATCAAATTTCATGTCAGGTCTATTTCAGCAAGTCGTGTACCAGTTAGGGATTGCTCAGTTTAGATCAAGTGCGTACCATCCAGAATCTCAAGGTGCCTTAGAACGTTTTCATCAAACATTGAAGAACATGATTAGAACTTTTTGTCTTCAATTTGACAGAGACTGGGATGATGGAGTTCACTTTCTACTTTTTGCGGTTCGAGAGGCTGTTCAAGAATCCCTTGGATTTAGTCTCTTTGAGTTGGTATTTGGTCATACTGTAAGGGGACCGTTAAAATTGATTAAGGAAAAGTGGCTTACTGAACATACTGACTTGAATCTTTTAGACTATGTATCTGGATTTAAATAAAAATTGTATACTGCTTGTCAAATTGCTCAGAAAAACTTAAAAAATGTACAGAACAAGATGAAAATATGGTATGATAAAGATGCCAGGGACAGAGTTTTTGAGCCTGGTGATAGCGTACTTGTATTTCTGCCTGTCCCTGGACATCCTTTACAGGCTAAATATTGTGGTCCTTATACAATAGAGAGTAAAATTAATGATTTGAATTATATTGTAAAAACTCCAGGTCGGCGCAAACAAAATAGAGTGTGTCATATTAATATGTTAAAACCATATTTTGAGCGTACTAATGTTCTATGTGATAGTAAACCAGTTGCCACTTTAGGCATGGTTAAATTTGAGAACAATCATGACAAACCAGATGTAATTGAACCAATTTTTAGTTGTAAAACTATGGAAGAGACAGTTAGATTGAAAAATTCAGAAATTTTGTCAAATTTAGATTCAAAACTTGCACATCTGTCTTTTGATCGTAGAGAAGAAATAAAAACTTTGGTATTTTCTTTTAAAAATCTTTTTCCAGATGTGCCAAACAAAACCACTGCTGTTTGTCATGATGTTGATGTAGGAGATGCTTCTCCAATTAAGCAACATCCTTACCGGCTCAATCCACTCAAACTTGAAGCTATGAGAAAAGAAATTAAATATATGCTTGACAATGATATTATTGAGCCGAGTAACAGTGAATGGAGCTCTCCTTGTCTCCTTGTGCCAAAACCAGATAAAACCTTTCGTTTCGTGACTGATTTCAGAAAAGTAAATTCAGTCTCAAAATCTGATTCCTATCCAATTCCAAGGATAGACGATTGTATTGATAACATTGGTCAAGCAAAATTTGTGAGCAAATTTGATTTGTTGAAAGGTTATTGGCAAGTTCCATTGACACAGAAAGCTCGTGAAATATCAGCTTTTGTTACACCAGATGGCTTATTTCAATATACTGTAATGCCATTTGGCATGAAAAGTGCTCCAGCTACATTTCAAAGAATGATCAATAATGTTATAAAAGATTTAGACTGTTGTTATGCTTATATTGATGATCTTATTGTATGTAGTGATAGCTGGGAACAGCATTTAACACATTTGTATGATACTTTTGATAGATTGTCACATTCAAATTTGACTGTTAATCTTGGTAAAAGTGAATTTTGTCAGGCCACTGTTGATTATTTAGGGCATACAGTTGGCCAAGGTCAAGTAAAACCTATTATGGCTAAAGTGGAAGCTATTTCCAAATTTCCACCTCCTACAAATAGAAAACAACTTATGAGATATTTAGGCATGATAGGATTTTACAGGAAATTCTGTTCAAATTTTGCTACTGTTGTTCAACCATTAACTCATCTTTTACGAAAAGATTCTAAATTTATCTGGAGTGAAAATTGTCAAAAAGCTTTTGAAAATAGCAAATCACTTTTAATTAATAGTCCAGTTCTGATTACTCCAGACTTTGAAAAACAATTTAAACTTGCCGTTGATGCAAGCGATGTAGGAATAGGAGCTGTTTTATATCAAGAGACAGATGATAATGTTGAAAAACCTATATCATATTTTTCTAAGAAATTAGATAAACATCAGAAAAATTATTCAACTATTGAAAAAGAGTGTTTTGCAATGTTGTCAGCACTTCAACATTTTGATGTATATTTGAATCCCACTGTATATCCTATTCTTGTTTATACTGATCATAATCCTCTCACCTTCATGCATAAAATGAGAAACAAGAATCAGAGGTTGACTAGGTGGAGTTTATTGTTACAGGAATATGATGTAATTGTAAAACATATTAAGGGTAAAGATAATGTAATAGCTGATGCTTTATCTAGAGCTTATTAAATCACTTTGTATATATTATGTATTTTTGTTCATATTATTCATGATAAGTTTTTGTTACACTAAAACTTCTTTTAAGGGGGGAGGTGTTATGATATTGTAATTATTATGTTTATTTATGTTGGCCTAATTTGTGTTGTATGGCCTGATAGTTGTTTACCAAATAATCTTATAACTGTGCAGTTTAGGAATCACTGGAACAATCACAGAATGATTGGAACTTTCTAGAATGATCCTTATAAAAGATGCGTAATTTAAACTTCTACGTTATTCCAGAAACTTCCGTTGTAACTTTCCAGGATTTTCCACAATGTTCCATTATAGAGTGTTCTAGAATTTTCCATGACAACACTATATATACAGACACTAAAGTTAAACTCTAATAATTAAACTTGGACATAGACATTGATAGACATTAGTATTCACAGCATTTGGATTGACACTTTTATTCTAAAAACAACATCATACTGGATTGTGACATTAGTAGTGAACGTAATATTCAAATTGGATTCCGAAAGATTTCCGGATACAGATAAAGATAACAGATTGGACTCATATTTTGACAGTTAAGTTAACAGTAATATTTGTGTAATACCTTTTGTAAACTTTTGTATATTAAATGTTGTTAAATTTTACTATTGATTTGTGTCTTTTGTTGGCTACAATTTAAAGGCGATTTCTGGCCGTAACAGTAGACTATGAGAACAATTGTTGCCTACCTTGTTTCATCTGTTTACTGACGAAATGGAGTACTAGGCTCAACCATGTTTTTCATTGAACACAATCTACAAATGCTAATGGGTTTCTTTATAACGGCACATAATAGTCAAAGTTGTGACTGAGAGCAAAATATGAAAATAGATGGATCTGTGCCATTTTCAGTCAATGCTTACAAATGACCTACAATTGCCTGCTGCAATAAAGTGCTGATAAGATCAAGCTTAAATCTACAAGGCGCTTGAAATACAGTAGAGGGCTGTAGAAAATGCCATACTGCCCTGTTTTGGTTTAAATCCAGTCTTAAAACAAATACCCTCTATAGAGAGATAATTTCATCCATCTATAGAAGGATTATACCTCTTTACAGGTATAAACACCAAGTAGGGGGTTTGTTCCCAACCTGCTAAATAGCAGCCTCCATTCAACAACTCTCATGCAGGGATTGAAGTTAAGATTTTGACAGCTTAAATTATGTAGCCAATACAAGTATATATAGTTCTATACAAGAAAGGCAAAAACTTTGGGAGCCCACACAAAATTTTAGGGGCCATTGGCGAGTGGGCCCATGCTAATTTTCAAACACTGTCATGACTCTAGCAATGCATGATCTGTTCCCTAGTAATGCCATGCTCACTCCAGGGACCACTGTAATTAAAATTACCTAAATTACCACTTAAGGGCAATTATTTGTAGAAGGTGTCGTCTGACAGTTTTGGTTAAAATGGACATACTGGCCAACTGGGACAAGAACTAAGCAAAATTGACATGTGTTGGTTACGTACACACAGGTCAGGAATAACTAATAAATAGTGGATTAAACTTCGATTCAGGTATTATCCACCATTTCACATACATGACATATGACTGGATACTACAAGTTTTATAAATATTTATATAGTTAGTGTCTGGTGAATTTTTTCTCAGTTGACTAGAAACAGAACCTTTCCCTCCTAACGAGCCCTTATTCAAACACTTAAACTGGATGACAGTTGATCAGAGAATAAAATATCACAAGTTTGTGATGACATTTAAATGCATTAATCAAAGAGCTGAATAGCTCTGAGGGGAAAGACGGCCCTTGTTTCTATTTCATTTTTTTTGGAGAGGGGGGGGTGGTATCGTTTGATAGTTTTCATATAAAGAATGAAAAAAAGAAAAAAGAACAGCTAGAAACATGTAGAAAGGTTGACAATATTGAAATCAATTGTTGTTTAATGTAATTTCGTTTCTTTAGTTTAGGATTCAATTTAGACCAATGGAAGAGATCTGCATCTTCTAAATCTAAACATTCAATTAAAGTTGATAGTTAATTATCTAAAATTCAACTAGTTGAATTTGGTCATTTAACAACAACTACAATATTTTTTGAAATCTTAATAGTGTACGACTGAACTGCAGGCTAGGGCCATTTTCCATTTTTTGTGACAGTACTCATAAGATTTTAATTTTTTTTCTTAAGAAAGTTAGGACTGAAAAATCTATTGTTTTAAATTTCCAGTGATAAAGTTCCCAGTTAAAACTCTCATCACACAGGTACAGGTACTAATAAAAAACAATATGATTAATGTAAACTGTGTGAAGCTTGTTTCCAAATACTACATTTTAAAATATTTGTAAAATTTCATGAATAAATAGGTTTAAACAACAAAATGCAACATTTGGAATTTATTTTCTTCTTGTTACCATTGCAATGATTATGTGGTTTAATTTAAGATTTAAATTATTTAATTAGCAAAACAGTGAAATTTATATTTTACACTTCAGTAATCACACTGGTTCAAACTAGATTTTCATTAGTATAAACTCTTGCATTAAATTTACTCACTATATTATTTCGCTCTTTTTATTGGATATAAACTTTTCCTTTGTTGTTAATTGTTTATTTATACTATTGCAAAGTGTTTTCTTTACATTTTTGAATTTGATATTACGTTGAAATTAATTTATTATATTGTAATTTGTATAGGAGTTTCTTACTCGACAATATTCCAGATGCTTCCTTATTTGCTCCGAGAGATGGGCTTCATTTAAATTTTGCTGGTACAGAACTTTTCAGAAAAAAGATAATCAATATTATTAAGCATCAGAGTATATAAATTGTAATGTGTTACAATTGTGTTTTTTATTTACTTCATACATGTATATTGTTTACTGTAATTATTCTTTTTTCTCTTTTCAGAGAACTTGCATCCTGAATATGATGCTGGTTTTCCTCTAACTACTCAAGATCTACATATATTTTGAGTTGGTTTGCTGTTTTGTCCTTTCATTATCTATACACATTTTGAAAGGATGGAGCTTATTTGAAGTGAGAAAAAAGAGTGATGATAGTATGTCTGGTTTTTATCATCATTATAACTGTTTTGATAGTTATTATTTTATCTTTAATTTTTTTTTGGCGGCCTTGCAGGCTTGGCGGATGTTTGCCAAAAAATTTGGTTATATATCTATGTTTATGTATTTTCATTTGTGTATTTAATTATTTATGATATATTGTATTTTGTAATATATTGAAAAAATATTTATATCAGGCAATACAAATTATACCTATTGACTTCCTTTTATTTCACCCACTTGATAATTGGTTTAATTTAAGATTTAAATTATTTAATTAGCAAAACAGTGAAATTTATATTTTACACTTCAGTAATCACACTGGTTCAAACTAGATTTTCATTAGTATAAACTCTTGCATTAAATTTACTCACTATATTATTTCGCTCTTTTTATTGGATATAAACTTTTCCTTTGTTGTTAATTGTTTATTTATACTATTGCAAAGTGTTTTCTTTACATTTTTGAATTTGATATTACGTTGAAATTACCCACCCTCCCTCCCTTGTTAAATTTTTTTTTTTTCTTTTATAAATTCATAGTGGCGGATGTTTGCCAAAAAATTTGGTTATATATCTATGTTTATGTATTTTCATTTGTGTATTTAATTATTTATGATATATTGTATTTTGTAATATATTGAAAAAATATTTATATCAGGCAATACAAATAATACCTATTGACTTCCTTTTATTTCACCCACTTGATAATTTGGTACACATAATTAAGTTTTAATCATTACAGCTTTTACATTAATGCTAGCAAGACAAATCTTTGTTTGGCTTTCTTGCTTTGTTTGTATCAATGTTTGCTCAAGCATGGCAATTTTCAGCTTGTATACATCATACTTAAATTTTATTGGACGTTATGTTTGAGGTTAAGGACACTAAATTTTAAAACATCACATGACAAATTCATAACATTTTATCAAGTTGTTGAATCAACACAAGGGTACATAATCACAGGTACTTGTTGCCTGTGTACATAATCCTTAAAATAGTGTATTGTTGTTGTTGACGTTGTTGGTAAATAGTCTATAATGGAAGAGTGTGATATATTTTTCGAAAGACATTTATATGTATGTCTTGAATTGTGGTTAAACAACCAATCTTTAAGAGGACATAAGACATGCATCAGTTTCTGGAAAGAACTTAAAATTACTTCAAAGGGATCCATTTCTTTCTTCAATTGTATCGACTGGTTCTGTAGTTATACTTCTTAAGCCTCGGTAATATATTAAAAACCAGAAACCAGTCACACTTAAATTAACACAATGCCGGCGGAAACGCGAAAAATACGTATAATTCTACATCTACAGCTTAGATCTTCTTAACTTCAATATGTTGACATTTTTAAATAAGGCACACACTAGGGGAACATTAAAAATTTAAACATATTTACAATAATTTCAAAAACATTTTTTTTACCTTTGTCTTGACTCCGTATGAGCCCCCCTTAAGGGCATACGATACAGTTTTGATCCTGTATTTACAAGTTCGTGAAAATTTGCATACAGGCCATTTTATACCTGATTAAGGAGGCTCGAGGGTATACAAATTTCAGAAAAAAATCAAACATTTGTTTTTCATTACAAATTTTATTCATTTCCTTTTGTAGTTGCTACTTTATCATATGGTACAAAAATCATTCAAAACAATCACTTCGTGTTGGCCCCAGATGACTTTCAAAATGTATACATCATTGAAAAAGTTCCAAATTATCTCCCTTTGGTGGAAAAATGCCATTTTTTGGCTCTAAAATTGAAATATTTTTTTTAACTTATCGGTGACCTATCTTTTTTAATATAATTTCCATATAAGTTGTACTTAAACTAAATTATTGTAAAATTTTAGCGATTTCTGTAATAAATTTCGCTTTTTTTATTTCGATATTACCTTTATTTCTCCTATTACTTCAACAGTAAAAAACCACCTTTACAAAAATGTATGCTTCTTTCGAAGGCAGATTGTGAGCGCAAATGAACGGTGACCCCATTTTTTTATTTTATTTTTCTATTAACTATAAGATAAAGTTCATTTATAGAAAAATATAGAGAAATCCTATATAAATGATTTAGAACCGCGAACCCCCTTAAATCAAATATGTAATAAAAAATATACCTTCATGTGCTACTTTTTGAGTAAAATGAGGTCGAAATTTTGTATATTTGCTCAAAATTCAGATTTGTGACCGTAATTTCTTTTTCGAAAGAAAGACATAACTTTTTTGTTATAAAAGATAAACACAAATTGTTTTTTGTTAAATAATCGGTAATATCTGTATTTTATAAGTATCCTAAAAAATTTATGCATTTTTTATTCAGAAATAACTCATATTTATCAAATGTTCATGAATTGAGGAAAATACGTCATTTTTTACTACATGTTTATCAAAATTTAAAAAAATCCTCTATTTACAGTTTTATAAAATTTGGGTCACATACTCTCCCTGCAAAATGAAACAAATTGCTGTTTTGAAAAATAGGGGTCCATGAACTCGTTTTCAAATTAAATCTGTTTGAATGATAAAAATCAGTCGAAAAATGCATCTTTTCCCGATATGTCACAGTTTGACGTCGCGAAAATAACATTTTACGTTAGCAACGTCATTACCTCCCCTGTAACTGTATCGTATGCCCTTAATTAGGAGCACCACCCGTGATGAGTTATGGCGTATAAAGTAGGCATGACATTTGGAGACTGTATCGGTACAGATTTATAATGTGAGCATTTGCCTACCCAATTCCCCCAGCCAGGCCTTGACGGGTCTTATTACCAGAAAGTTAACCTTCCCCAAACATAATACAATGCAATAAAATAATAAAAACATACTAAACCCACCGTGACACTCACCTAGAATAAGCATAGCATAAAGCATAAAAGATTTATTTAAAGTCGGTTATACATATAACAATACATCATTAGCTTTGTAGAGCTTTTATCCGACATACATATAAGACAAGCACAATACATAAAACACATAAAACATGCAAAATAAATAATGTTATCAAGCACAACAATTAATTAGCACAATTAAAGCATATAAGCAAACATAAAATGCAGATAAACTAACATTCATGCAATAGCAATTATAAAGCACTAAAAGTAATTTAAGCATTAAGAACACAGATAAAAAAACTAAAAAAAATAAGTAACGAATAAGGAATAAGTAACGAATAGGTAACGAATAAGGAATAAGGAATATGTAACGAATAAGGAATAAGGAATATGTAACGAATAAGGAATAAGGAATAAGAAACTTGGCGGCCAACTTGACGTCCATAAAGCAATATAGTTATTGCATAAAATAGAATAACCTTAATAGGTCACCACGGATGCCCCACAAATGCCTTGGCAAAATACGCTAAGGTAAAAACGAGGAATCGGTTAGGACAAAATGCATATCAAAACCGACACTGCCAAATGCCCTGCTGTACCAATGAAAGAGGCAAGTCGAAAATCCTACTGAAAAGGATCTCGGAAAGAAACTATCAATCTATTAGGCATGTTAGGGGAACAGCGGGAGCACATGTCTCAAACAAACCTGAAAATATCTGCAGAGGTTTTCCTCAACAAAAAAATAATGATCGAAAATAAAAGTATATAAACTACATCTATGGATGATAAAATGCATCCAAGAAAAAAATTTAGAAAACTAATTTGGATGATATTGATGGATTCTCTCTGCAAAAATTTCATGTCCTTTCTCATCGACATCCGCTTAAAAAAACTTTGTTTAAATGTGCATTTGATATTTGAATTATAAATATTTTGAATTAAAAACTTTTTTTGCATTTTTTTTTGTGTATGCAGATAAAAACATGATTTGATTTAAAAACATGATGTGATTTTGCACCACACTTTAAATGCTTCTATGTCTGGCTACAGACTTCTTTGATTGGTATGGCAAGGAATTCCACAACCTAATTGTTCTGGGAAAAATGAATATAAATGGTGTACGTGATATGTATATACGCCCCGTATGTTACAGTGATGATTTGTAAAATCCGTACATTTTCAGTGATTTTGTAAAATCCCTAAAATGTTTGGCCCCTAAACAAAAATGTATACTAGTTCCGAGTCAGTGATAATGGACGTCATACTAAACTCCGAAATATACACAAGAAACTAAAATTAAAAATCAAACACTGAATGCAAGAGGCTCCTGACTTGGGACAGGCGCAAAAATGCGGCGGGGTTAAACATGTTTTTGAGATTTCAACTCGATCTCCCCTTGTACCTCTAGCCAGTATAGAAAAAAACAAACGCACAGTAAAACAAGTATTATATGTAGCTGGTAGAATTCATTTCAAAAGAAGTCCAAGTGTCTGAATAGGTAACAAAAGAAACTAAGAAAAACGAAAAATAAAAAATTACCAAAGGATAACTAGCAGTTACTGGCATGCCAGTCTCCAGACCTCAATTAAACTGATTGAAAGATTAGGTCTTCATAATGTGAAACGCTAAAGAACAATCCCTCCCGTTAGAGGTTTAGTATCATACCATCATACCATCAGAAAATATATCAGAAACAAGAATGTTTCCCCAGTACACGGATGCCCCACTTGCACTATTATTTTACATGTTCAGTGGACCCTGAAAATGGGGTAAAATTATAATTTGGCATTAAAATTAGAAAGATCATATCAAAGGGAACATGAGCACAAAGTTTCAAGTTGATTGGACTTCAACTTCACCAAAAACTACCTTGACCAAAAACTTTAACCTGAAGCGGGACGGACGGACAAACGGACGAACGAACAAACGGACGCACACCCCAGAAAACATAATTCGTATCATGCCAACCACTGATTTTAGAATAAATATGTTTCCTATGCTAAGACCCTTAAGCCTATGATTGATTCAATATTAATACCAAAATATGCGATCCATCCAAGGTCCATCAAAAGGATATGTGTAACAGTCTTTCTGCGTGGTTCAAATTGTACCAGGTATAGTCCACCATCTAACGGAAACATGTTATGTCTCATTTATGGGCATTCTGGTCTGTGCGTCCGTCCATTCGTCCGTCCGTACCGCTTTGAGTTTATGTTTTTGGTCAAGGTAGTTTTAACCCCAATTCACGGTCCACTGAACATAGCAAATGATAGTGCGATTGGGCCATCTGTGTATTATGGACACATTCTTGTTAACTTAGTTTTTCGGGGTTTTTGTGTGAATCAGATCCATCGTTATACCAGTCAATGTTCACCATTGTAGATCTCACGAAAACACATTTTAAAAGAGCTTTCATTTTATAAATGTTAACAGGAGAGACAAAATATTGTACCACCTCTCAAAAAATGTTTCAAGATATTCCAAATTATCTGTTTAAGATATTGTATGAAATAATTTGTGTAATAATGACTATGTGGTATGTACTTTGCTCATTTTTGAAGGCAAACGCAAAAGATATAATTAATAAACTCTGTCCAAATACGTCTGTTTGCATGTAGCTTGCATTAGACTGAGACTACTATAACACATTTTATAGTAGTCTCAGCATAAAATAAGTTTGGTAACATGTAAATATTTTTTATCATATGGAATTCGTTTTTGTCCTGAAACATATTCAAACGTTTTCTTCTTATGGTAAAAAAAAATGAAAAAGAACCATAGAGTACCACCGACATTTCTGGTTACTTTTATAAAGCAAGGTCGGTACATCAAAAAGACTGCGCAAACAGCTTGTATTTTTACAAGAATTTCACTACCTAATGTATGTTTGCATTCCGGCTGGAACTCAGCTTGGGTGCTGTATTTTTATAGTGATCTCGGAGGATATAAAAAAAATTAAACATGATAAATAATGTAAAAAATGTAAAAACAGTATAGTTTATTAATTCAAAAGTTATAATAACCATTTATAAGTATCAGCATAATTCATATATATCATCTATATAAAAAAAAAACATGGTCGATACTTCTTCACAAAGTATGGCCGTTTCATCTTTTCGGGTAACGACCGATACATATTGACGTCGTGGCAGTATTGCCGTCACGTCCTGCATCGCATTAAGCGTGTGTTTTCGGTTTCTATGTTATTCATCGTTGTACTAAAAGAAAGAAAGTTGTTCTCAATTTAGGAACGGCTTAGTTTCTTTATCAGTTTGACATTTTCATCTCTCCATCTAGCTGTCAAACTTCTATGTTTCTTTCCTCAAACAAGAAAAATGCATCCAAGCTAGCTGACTAAGTAATAAAATAATCAGAAAAAAAACAGCTATCCATGGCCAAATCAGACGGAAATAAAATTTGAACTTTTACTCTGTTAACAACTTTATATGATTACATTCTTTTAAACTTAAGCAGACACTGGTATTTCTGGCTCAACAACACGGACAGAATTGACACTTTACAAATCTTATTGGAACAATAAGCTCTAATATACCCAAATACCAAATCATCTCTTAGCCTTGGATCTCTTGTTTACCAATTTCTCCATCAATTAAAAAATTGATCAAAACCTAACTTTCACCTTTGCCAATAGACATATCGACCGACTCAAACTCTGTTACCAAATATATAAAGCATCATCAAACGTTTTAGGATGCTTGAACAAGAAAAAATTACTCATTTCTTTGTCAAATTTACCAACCAAAAAGATCGATTAAATAAGATTCCAATTGCGGAAAAAAATCTGGATATGCACGATGGCAAAACAGTTTAAATCATTGTCCAAGATCAATCGGGTAATTGTAACTTTGCGCCTGGGAATGAGTAAGTACACGTAAATAGTGTGTCATTCTTCTCTTAAACTTATCATTAACTGACAAGCCATTTTAGTTGAATTCCAAATATTCCAAAAACTAACTGCCTCAAAATGAATAAAATAATCTTATAAATCAACTCGTGAACCATCAAAAGTACAAGGTTTCTGTTCTGTCCCAATTAAATTGAAAATCAAAATTTAAATAAATTTAGATAAAAGCATTCAAACCAAAACTGAGGGGTCAGATATCCTTGTCACGGCACCATTTGTAACAGGAGAGGGGTCCATGAGGACACCAATTATTGGATGTGTAGTGACTTTCTTTGTCCCTGTCCGATTCTCGGGATACCTGATATCAGATTTTGGCTGAATAGAGACACAAATCAAATAAAACTCAACAATGTATTAACAAATATACAACATTCAAATAAAACAATAAAATAAAATGAAAAGGCATAGTATGTCAATGCTTCTACAAGTGAATAAAAATAACTTGTACAAGTAGTACTCATGACTGCATGGTGCAGGTAATTCCAGCATAAGGAAGAATATTTGCAATTTTCCGTTTTGTAGTAGTGTACCAATAAAACATGAAAAGACTTACTGGAGATCATCTACACTGCTGTTCAGGTTGGAAATAGTGAGGAATACTTTGGCGGTTTGGGTTTTCTTGATGAAGATTGTCAGTGGATGCTCTTCAAATTGTTCAGAAAGAAAATTTAGCTTTTGTTTGTCAATGAGAACCACTGTTATTATCAGTGAAGTAAATAAATTTTCCTCTACACCCGGTCAAATCGGCACAGGGTATAGTCAATTCATCACATGGACAAATCGGAATCTGCTTAATTTGGCAACCGTGATTATCATATTTTGCAAGTAAACAACGGAAGACAGTTTTTGTCCATCTTCTTATTTTGAATATTTTTACTGGAGGTGTAAATTCTTTTTTTTTGAGATATAATAGAACGTCCAAAGGAAATACTTTATAAACAATACCATAATATCTGTTCCTATATTAAAACTTTTATTATAAAGGAATATTATTTTATGACAACTGCACATTGCTAATAAACATACACATGGGTGCCAACATTATTCATTTGATACAAGAAGCTGGGAATAGAGAACAAATAATTTAAATAACAATGATTAAATTTGTTTTATCCTCATCTAAAACATCGGTATGTTGTCTTCTATGTTTAATTTAAGTTTTGTCTTGGCTGCGAAAAAAAGTTGCTTAGACTTAGGGATTTCTGTCTTGCACCAGGGTAAATAGTTATCAAAGGTACAAGGATTATAATTTATAAACTGTGTATAAATCTTTATAAATCAGAAGTTAGTAGACCGTGGCCATCTTGCTTCATACCTTGAATGCAGATACCTTTATATGTTACAATGTTTCCACCTGTTATATGACCATTGTCCTTGACCTCATTTTCAAGGTTAAGTGACTGCTGAAAAAAGGTGTTTTGTCTCGTAAATTGCTCACTTATTATGAGTAGTTTGACAACTTCATTTGGTATATGGGTCCCTTGCAATGTCTACATGTTAATTAAGGGAGCTACCATTTGATTTTTATGGAGGGGCTAGGACGAAAAATTTTGTCCTGCATTTTTTTTTAGTTGTAATCTCTGTCCTGCCTTTTTATTTTTCACTCTATTCGGTCCTGCCTTTTTTTTTATAGTTTATCTTGACTTTTTTTTTACCTAAATCGTCATCCTGACTTTTTTTTTACTCAAAATTCCTGTCCTGCATATTTTTTTCAAATTTCATCCTAGCCCCCCCCCCCCCCCCCCCCCCCCCCCCCATAAAAATCAAATGGTATCTCCCTAAACCGACTCCATGTTCTGTGATGATGTGGTGTATTGAATGATTGTAAGGAGTACATATCTGTCAGTCTGGCAGGTTTCATCTCACCTTGACCTCATTTTCAGGGTTCTGTACAACAAAATCCAATGAAGTGATCTCAGTATACAAATATTAACACAAAAGAAATTAGATGATGACGAAAACAATACACAAATGAAAATATAACAAACTATGAACAAAAACAAAAATATAATACAAAATTGAGAATGGAAAAGGGAACTGTATCAAAGAGACAACAAACTTACCAAAGAGCAGAAAACAGCTAAATGCCACCATTGGGTCTTCAAAACAGTGAGAAAATCTGCAACCTGAGGAGGGCTTCAGCTGGCCTCTAGTCTAAACAAAATTCAATGAAATGGACATCACACTTAATACCTAAACATATTAATGAACTAAAATTTTCAAAAATCATGCAAGACGAACAAAGACAAACCAGAAGCTCCTGACATGAAACATATTTTGTAACATCTCAACACCACATCCCTGTATACCTCTCTCTAGCCAATGAAGAACAAACGAACACACAGCAATTCACACTGTAAATCTAAGCTAAAATGTCAGAGTCTGATGTCAGAATAGGTAACAAAAGAAACTAAGCAAAATGACAATGATACATATATAAACAAAGGACTACTAGCAGTTACTCACATGCCAGATCGATCCCAATTAAATGAACAAGGTTTCGATTTTGAATACCAATGGTAGTCTTTTTATTTCAACAAGAGCTTTATTACATATAAGCTTTTATTAACTGATTAATCAAAATAATCATATATTACAAATTTGAAATTAGAAGATAACATAGTAAGGTTATACAACACATCACACAAATTTTTTACACATACCCTCTGACTCATATAAAATAAACAAAAATAGCTTTGTTTTAGTGCAGATGGAAATAAGGCAAATATAACTATAAATTGTACAAATCAATAATAAATTCAACAACACATAAATAATTTAGAATTTATAATATATTTCCTCTTAAATAAAAATACAATGAAGGAAGACAAAACTCACAAATATCATCACCCCTAAGCACTTCCTATTTTATCAATCTTTATCCATTAACCATATCAACTATGATCTTTGTGGACCATAATCATGTTAATGGCATAAAATACAGTTTTGATTCCTCAGTATTTTTTTAGGATAAAAAAATTGCATTTACAAGCTATTTTCTTATAGTGAATTAAAATAGGTTATAATTATATACCTTCATGTGCTACTTTTAGAGATAAAAGGTCCAAACTATATACATTTACTCAAAATTTTCATTTCTATGACTTTTATATCAATTTGAAAGACATACCAAACTTTTTTGTTTCAAAAGAAAAACAGTTTTTGGATAAATGTTCATAATTTTAGAAGAAGAAAAACAACATTTTTAAACAAAATTTGTAAGGGTTCTGCAGAACCTAATATCTCGCCTACTTTTGCTGTTAATGGCAGGCTCAACAAAAATGAGGGAAAAAATCAACAAAAATATTCCTCTCCATATTTTATTTTGATTGTAAGAAGCTTCTGTCCAAGTTTGGTAAAAATCCAGAATAGTTTATGCATCTCATAAATGTTTAAAAAACTTCAACTGCAGACTGTATGTGATGTTCACTGAAGAAAAACTTATTTCATATATAAGTAAAATACAGATAAACAGGTACAAAATTTTAGCAAAATTCCTTCTAGATACTAGCTTTTGATCATAAACATGCTTCTGTCCAAGTTTAGAACAAATCCAGGATAGTTTCAAAAAGTAATTAAAATTTCAAAAACTTTAACTACAGAGTGATTATTTGTGGACGCCGCCTAAGCCGATCGAATGTAGGATCGCTATGTCAATGCTCTTCAACTTTGTACTTGTTTGGCTTTATAACTATTTTGATATGAGCGTCACTGATGAGTCTTATGTAGACGAAACGCGCGTCTGGCGTATTAAATTGTAATCCTGTTACATTTGATAACTATTGAAGTCAAATTTGAAGCCTGTGGTGCAATATATGATTTATAAGTTGACAAATCATTATCATTATTTGAAGTGAAACTGTATTTCAGAATAATAGTGCTCAAAAATAAATACTGCTATTCATACTTCATAGATTAAAACAAAAAAGACAATGAAAGAATATCTCATCAATTGGCACTTGTTTACCTTAAAAGGTTAATTTCTGTAATACACCTGGAGAAATAAACTAAGCTGAAAGGCATTGAAAATCTTTATGCATCAATTTTTACATTTAGCAGGAAATTATATAATTTCAAGGGGAATGCATTCATAACATTGTGTACAGGTAATTCATATTTAAGATATTTATATATATAACAAGATATTCTTCTTTAATAAAAACATTGTATTGACCTCCCGAATTTACCACTATCAAACTTTCTTTCAGACCAAGCAAGTTACTTTACTGCCTTAAAAACTTTCACTGCAAACTTTTTTATTCAATATACTAGTGATAATAATTATCTAAAAAAATTCTCAATGAACAAAAATTAAATAATAAATTTTTTCCTCAATTTTTACATTTTGACATTTTCCTGGTGTCTGCCAACTGCCCTATCTACTAATAACATTATCCGTTATATATCTTATACATGTTTAACTATATCACTGCAAAACAGCTATCATAATTGTAATTAGGCTAAAATGTGAGAAAGACCAATGAGGGTGGTAAAGGGTTATTTTGTGCAACGTGTTCAGCATTTTTATTTCATATTTTTTCATGTTTTGACATTTTATTTCTTGTTTTCTTGTGTTTGGTTCTACGTGCTTGCCTCCTGTTCTCCTTTCTTTATTCAGGCGCTTAGCTCCCTATACGCTAACACTCAGTTGCGTGCACATCGATTCGGCATGCAAAAAAAACAAAAATGGCAAAATAAAAATTTATAGATTGAATGTTAAAGGAAACACCTATGTTGTCACTTTTTTAATTGATGAAATATCATTAAATAACAGCATTTGGTTTCAAAATAAAAGTGTTATTGGAGATTATGACAAAATCGGACAGTAACTTGTACCTTTTACAAGATTTGAATTTGTAATACTCAGTCTAAGACATGTAGTTTTTGGAGCACATTTTACAGTGTACGGTTCATCAGTTTGGAATGAGATGTACCAATCGGCATTAGAATTATCAGAACCCTTCGATATCGTTGAAAATATGCCGAGGCAATGTGGTCGACAGACTACCAGAGCCAATCACCCTGCAAAACGTGACGCCAAAACAGTATTTGAAAGTCTCATTATTTTTTGCGTATGTTGAAAACAAATGTACGATCAACAATGAACGACGACAGTTATAAGCATTACTGCATATTCATCGGCATTTCAGTGTGAATATTGACAATTTAAGTAATAGAGAAGTTTGTTTCTGCCTAGACCCGAAGAGCAGATTTTGGACAATTTTGAGTAAATTCTGTATCACACAAATATATGTGTTGTTTATGTATTACTCAATTCAGAAGATTTATTAATAGTTTTACATTCATAATTTTTTCATAAGTCCTATCTACATATAGCTCCTCCTTTAACCGTCCTATGACCGAAAACCGGAAAAGAAAACATTTTTCTATATAAAAGGTTCCAAAAAGTTTTTCGCCTGGCTCCGCTCGGCGGTAGTTGCTTGCACATTGTTTCTGTTATTTCTGTGTTTCGTGTCCGTACTCTTAATTTCTTGTGCTTGTTCTGCATTTGATTAACCGGGACTAAATTCAAAGTCAGTCTGGAGATTGTTTTAAATTATGTGTTATCAGAATATTTAAAATTGCTATTACATTAATTAAAATGAAAAATATTTATCTTTCAAATCAGTTGCAACTAGCGGACGCTTAAAGGTGACTGCAGGGTCATCATATCCATTATATAATGACTAGATGATCTCCAAGAAGGGCTGATTAATAGATTAATTTACTTTTTACATTAAAATTTCCATTTTATTTCTCATGCTTCGTTTTTTCTGATTTTTATTTTCTGTGCAATGTTTTTGCGATTTTTATTTCACGTGTTTCCATGTTTAGGGCCCCCCTTTACCACCCTCACCAATAGGGACATATCATATTTTGAAATTATCATTTCCATTTTGACATTTCTTACTTCCATTATAACATTTTTCATTTACTTGATATTAACATAAAGATAAATAGGTAACAATATAATTTAAATGCTTAGTTACATATCAATGCCCTCAATGTTGCAACACTAATGTGGATAGCAGTGTACCCATTGATTCTTCAAATCACTACAAAATGGTAAGGAATAATATATAAAACAACAGTTCAATTCAGATAGGATCAGGTTATATATAGATCTTGCTATTAAGGGTGAGCCAAGGCTGAAGACTGTACTCTGACCAATAATGGTTTACTTTTACAAATAGTGACTTGGATGGAGAGTTGTCTCATTGACACTCATACCACATCTTCTTATATCTATTGAGGTAAACGATTCAAAGCAAACTATATAAAAACTGTTCCAAGGTACTGTGTAAATAGCCATCATTACTTTTACTCTGAACTTGCTATCAGTAACTATAAACATTGTTAAATAGAATTCAATTTTGTATTGTTTTACCGGTATATATTATTTTGTTTGTTTGTTGAAAATGTGTTAAGTAAACAAATGCAGCTGTCACCCATGACTTCAGAATAATTTCATTGTCCTAAAGGAAAATACCTTCAAAAATACAAATCATACATCCAATTCTTATAGAATTTGTATTAAAAAATCCAAATAATTTAAAAATTTGATTCACAAATTCAAAATATGCTGCTTATTCTAAAAACAATCCCAACACTTTTACTCATGTATCCCTAAACAAATTATCTCCCTTAGGTATCTTCTAGCTTCTATTTATATCCACTGATCCCATAAATTATCTCCCTTTGGTCTCTCCCAGTTTCTATTTATATCCACTGATCCCAGTCATTTCCCATAAATTATCTCCCTTTGTTCTCTCCAAGTTTCTATTTATATCCATCGATCCCATAAATTATCTCCCTTTGGTCTCTCCCAGTTTCTATTTATATCCACTGATCCCAGTCGTCATCATCATCTCCCATGTCAACACCTTCAAACAATCTGTTGAAACATTTACTGCCCATCTCACTAAAGTGTGAATACGGATTAGCTTTCGCCAGGAAGCCATTACAAATCCAACAGAAATGGGCTCGACATTTCATACACGTCATCTTGTTACAACCATCTATTTTCTGAGGAAAGAAAAGTTATTTATCTCATTTATTATTTTACAAGGGTCAGTTGTTCAAATTATCATTAATACCAACACTTGGTTAAACTTGACCAATCTTGTGATTAATTGTAATCAAGTGTGTTGGTCAGTTTGGTATTGAAATGAACCAGTGGATTACACTGTAATTACAGTAGAACATCTGTTATAGCTGTGCCTTAAAAAGAGAAAAAAATCCCCCGTTTTTTTTTTTCGTTTTTTGTTTGCCTTTACAACTAAGTCACACATCACTTAAATAAAGTAAGACAATCGTTCTGAACATAAATAAAAAATTTGTAACTGGACATTGAGCAACCAACAATCAATCAGTTAGACAACCAAAAGTGTATAGCCAAGCAAAGTTTGACATGGTCTTCCTCATTAGTCATTTTGTGAACATCATTTACAGAAGCTATTGATCTATTTGTTAATTTATTACCTGTATTTGTGCCCCACAGTGGGGACATTTTTTGGCAAAGCTGTCCAACCACTCATTACTAAACGATTCCTCTACAGCCTGTTGGATGGCAGCTTTACCATATTTCTTCTCTAAAAGTTTTCTTGTCGCCTCATCTCCATTCAACCATTCATCCTTCAATTTCCTTAATCCCTCTGTAATTTTGTTATGTTGAGAAAATTAATACAAAGCTAGTTTAAAGTAAGTGAAACACGCCGGTTTTATATGAATTTTTTGTATTTTATATATATATATCAATTTTTAACTACAAAAATAAATGTAAAATGTTGAAAAGGAATAAATGCAGATAGCAAATAACACGTTTTAATTAAAAATATCAATTTAATTTCTTTTTTCTGCACTTGTATGAACATAATGTCAGGACATTAATCCTTTAAGGTATTGTTTGTATAGGATATGGTCTCATGCACACACCCTTTATTTTTTTTCAAATCAAGCCATCACATTTCTCTTCAGTATGTTACCATGAGTTTAGACAAGAGTTTACTAAAATATTTAATAAACAGAAATTTACCAAATAAATTGATTCAACATGGTGATAATCTCAGACAATCATGTAAAGTTAACATGCTCAGATACATGTAGGACGTAAGAATAAAACAGACAGTTAATCTTCTAATGACCATAATACAAACCTGCTTTTATCCTACATGGTGACAATCCATGATAACTAAGTTTACAAAGTGTACAAAATACAAAACAACAGCTAGCACAAGAGGCCATGGACATCTCCTTGTCCATGATAACAGGCTGTTGACAGGAAGGTCGAGGGCAATAGGCTATGTCCAGCATAGTATCTAAACCAGTCTGTAGAAGGAGTTTATCATACTTGGCATATAATTCTGGTGGAACAAGTTCCTTAACCTGAAGTTAGAGTTTTTTGTTAGTAGTATGAACAAGACAGCTTCTAACTAACTCTCATTATTGTCTCCTTTATCTTCAAGGGGTTGATTTTATTCAAGTTATGTGTTTGGCATTTGATTGTAAATGTCAGCAAAGTTATTTGTGTCACTGGGTTGCTGTCTCATCACCATATATATATATTGCCTGGTCTGTTCCCATCCTATTGCCAGGTCATATGCTTTTTTATGAATGAGCTTCCTGACGTCATAGTACGTTGACGTGAGAATATAAACATTTTATGGGAAAATACATGCTTGTGAAACCGAAAAGCATCACATCCAGGAAAGGTAAACAAACGATGCTAAAATGTGTTATAAGCCATATTTTTTATTCATTTAAGACATATAAGTAAATTATCATTTATAATCATCCAAAACTATCTAAATACATTATTGTAATAGATTAAGCATGTCACTTATTTAGTTTGCTCCTTTCTTTTACTCCAATTCAATAGTGCTTTAATTTATGAGAACTGCAAATATTTGCCTCCAGTCAGAATGCTTTGATCCAAAAGAATTGCTGTATTTGTCCTATTAGAATCGAAATAATTCATGGGGCTTGAATATATCGGGATTTTACCACAGGTTGTAACTTTATGCAGACATTTAACCCCTCGCTACTGCTCAGGGTAAAATATTTTACATAAAGGGCCAACCCGTTGTAAATTCACAATATATTCAAGCCCCCATGAATGATTTCTTAGACCTCCCATGACTATGTTTACA
The DNA here is from genome assembly GCA_037788925.1 of Mytilus galloprovincialis. Taxonomy (NCBI): domain Eukaryota; kingdom Metazoa; phylum Mollusca; class Bivalvia; order Mytilida; family Mytilidae; genus Mytilus; species Mytilus galloprovincialis. Next base: position 8,045,007 of record CM075336.1, on the reverse strand, counting down.
TTTAAAAGCTGAAAGCTTGTGTATTGGACTGTCAAGGGTAATCAATAAATACATTCTACATATCGACATCTAAAAATAACTTGAAACATCCAACAAGGCAAAAGAGGTCTAACTGAAAAAATGTACTAGAATTACCAAATGTTTTTATTTTAATTTATAGAATACCACAAAGTTTGTGCTAACATGATCAACATGATTGGTGCTGCATGTGGAGCAGAATCTGTTAACCTTCTGAGATCACCCCAAGTTTTGGTGGGGTTCATATTTCTCAGTCTTTAGTTTCCTATTTGTGTTTGTTTGTACTTTTTCTTTTTCTTTTTTAGCCATGGCATTGTCAGTTTATTTTGACTTATGAGCTTGAAAGTTCCTATGATATCTTCCGCTTATCTTTTACATACAGATAGCTTTGACACATTATATTATATTTTTACCTGAGATTGGTGAGCTTGTGATTCACATTTGTCCTCAGGGCAGTACAAACCATTCACATTTCCTTCACCAATCTGAACTGTGAAGTATTCCTTCATACATTCCTTACAGTAAACATGATCACATTCATAAAAGTTAATACACTGTGACCCTGTTCTATCACAAAAACAAACTTTACATTCAAACAATGATCTGTCAAACTCAATCTGTTTAACCTGCTTGTCGTAATCAATAAGTGTTGCAAGGAGTCTATTTTGAGAGGCTATGTCCTGGATAGCTCTTGGATCATACTTTTCCGTTGATTGTTTCCTTTCTATGGATTGGGGCGTAGTTAAGTCTAATGTATCAGATAAGCCAAGAAATTCATAAGATTCATCCTGAAGAAAACTTGTCCATAAAAACACAACAACACACGGTTTATATTCTTCCCAAATTTCATCTAATCTTAGACATAATTTTGTAAGCTGAAAGAAAACTTAAATATCAGCATATCATTTTATTACTTTGTTCAGTTAATTATAAAGAGGTAGTTTTACAATTTTTAAATGTATACAACATTCCATATAAAAATGGAGAATCTATCAACATTACATAGACGATGGTCCGGCTTGCATATAACATTGTAAAGGGACATAACTCAAGAACAGTAAAAGTGACACTACCCAAATTTTTACTTGATGTGAGTTGTAATAAACATTATGTATAAGTTTTATAAAATTTGGTTGAGGCAAACATAAGTTAGAGAACAGAAATTCAGCATTAGTTCCATTTGTTTAAGAACATAAGTATAGAAAGGTAGAAGTGACTTCAACAAAATTAAAATTTGGTAAAAAGCTTTGTGTATAAGATTCATAACATTTGGTTGAGGCAAACTAAAAATTCAACAATTTTTATGTTTAAAAAAGGGAATAACTCTAGAAAAGTAAAAGTGATGTCACCTAAATTTTTACTTGAGCTGTGTTTTGTGGTGATGAGCATTGCTTGTAAGTTTTATAACATTTGGTGAAGGCAAATGTATGTTAGTAAACTAAAATCAAAAATTCAGCAAGATTTCCATTTGTAAAGGGACATAACTCTAAGAACAGTACAAGTGAAGGCACCAAAATTGAAACTTATCTATGTTTTGTAGTAATAAGCATTGTTTATTTTTAGTTTCATAGCAATTTGGTTGAGGCAGACTAAAGTTAGGGTCATGTAAATAAGGTCAAGGACAATAAACATGTGACAGACAGAAAGTTTGTAACATGTGGCATCTATATACAAAGTATTATGCATCTAAGTCTTCCACCTTCTAAAATATAAAGCTTTTAAGAAGTTAGCTGACGCCACCTTCGGATAACTATCCCTATGTTGAGCTTTCTGCAACAAAAGTTTCAGTCTCAACAAAAATGATAATAAACTAGGTTTAAAATACATGTACCATTAAATTCCTGCAATTAATCTGTATATCAGTACACAAATGTGCAAAAAAATAACTTAAAATATAAGTTTTGACCAATTATTGGGATACTCTTATTTCTGTTGTAAAGATTGTTTTAGTAATGAAAAGATTATATTCCTTAAAACCTATAAATACCTGTTTCCTATTCAACCATTTACACGACAGAGTAAACTGTGGTGGGGTTACTGAAGGGTAATCTTTTGGCAATTGGAAGTTAAGAGAAATAGGAGGCAGGTTCTTCACTACATGTTCTTCTATCTTATTATCTGAAAATATAATGTAAGTTATGTTAAGGACCCATTAAGTACAAAAGGAAAGTGTTTTAGTGACAGGAATATCGAAATAAGGAGATGAGATGTGGTATGATTGCCAATGAGACAACTATCCATCAAAGTTCAAATTTAGATGTGGCAATCATAGGCAACAGCCTTCGAAATGAGAGAAACCCATACTGTATATACGGCTGTAAAAAGCTCTAACATCAAAAGGAAGTTTAGAAAAATAGGAGGCAGGTACTTCCATACATGTACTGTTATCTGGAAATATATAAATGTAAGTTATGTTAAAGACCCATTAAATACAAAAGGAAAATGTTTTAGTGACTGGAATATTGAAATAATAGATGTGAAATAAAGTGATGTGGTATGATTGCCATTGCGGCAACTATCCACCAAAGTTCATATTAAGACATGTGTATGTAAGTGGATGTAAGCAATCATAGGCACCCATACAGCCTTCAACAATGAGAACCAGATGCTCCGCAGGGCGCAGCTATATACGACCGCATAGGTTGAACCCTGAACGGTTGGGGCAAGTATGGACACATCATTCAAGCTGGATTCAGCTCTAAATTTGGATTGTGATTAAATAGTTGACACAGCATAGGTTTTGGACACAGAATGAATGTGGTCTAATGAACTTAAAATATTTTTTTTGTCTTTGAGCAATCACTATGCTGTTGAATATTAATCCTCTCATAAAAATGTTTGAAGAAATTTTCTTTTTATTTATGAAATCTGAAATGAGAAAAATTAAACCCCCCCCCCCCTCCACCCCCACCATTTTTTTTTTTCACATCCCCCTTTCCCTTCTTTCAAAACTGATCTCAATTCATATTTCTAATGGAGTTTGCAACAATAACTACTCATTTAAACACATCATAAAATATTAAAATGTAACAAAAAGTGCTTGTTATCACTGAATGGTAAAGAATGTTTTAATTTATCAGTTGGTAGTAAAAGTGAATATACATTGTGCATTGTATAAAACAATAATTTAAGTTGATTCAACTATTATTCTGGACAAAGAAAGATAACTCCAATCAATTGAAAATTTCTTGCTATTGCACAATATTGTGCAATTAGATATTTCTTGCTATTGCACAATACTGTGCAATTGAAAATATTTGCTATTGCACAATACTGTGCAATTGAAGATTTCTTGCTATTGCACAATACTGTGCAATTGAACATTTTTTGCTATTGCACAATACTGTGCAATTGAAGATTTCTTGCTATTGCTGAATACTGTGCAATTGAAAATTTCTTGCTATTGCACAATACTTAATATAATAATTTTGGATCCTGATTTGAACCAACTTGAAAACTGGGCCCATAATCAAAAATCTAAGTACATGATTAAATTCAGCATATCAAAAAAGCCAAAGAATTCAATTTTTATTAAAATCAAACTTAGTTTAATTTTAGACCCTTTGGTATTTAATGTAGACCAATTTGAAAACGGGACTAAAAATTAAGAACCTACATACACAGTTAGATTTGGCATATCAAAGAACCCCAATTATTCAATTTTTGATGAAATCAAACAAAGTTTAATTTTGGACCCCGATTTGGACCAACTTAAAAACTGGGCCAATAATCAAAAATCTAAGTACATTTTTAGATTCAGCATATCAAAGAACCCCAAGGATTCAATTTTTGTTAAAATCAAACTAAGTTTAATTTTGGACCCTTTGGACCTTAATGTAGACCAATTGGAAAACGGGACCAAAAATAAGGAATCTACATACACAGTTAGATCCGGCATATCAAAGAACCCCAATTATTCAATTTTTGATGAAATCAAACAAAGTTAAATTTTGGACCCTTTGGGCCCCTTATTCCTAAAAACCTGTTGGGACCAAAACTCCCAAAATCAAACCCAACCTTCCTTTTATGGTCATAAACCTTGTGTTTAAATTTCAAAGATTTCTATTTACTTATACTAAAGTTATGGTGCCAAAACCAAGAATAATGCTTACTTGGGCCCCTTTTTTGGCCCCTAATTCCAGAACTGTTCAGACCTCAACTCCCAAAATCAAACCCAACCTTCCTTTTATGGTCATAAACCTTGTGTTTAAATTTCAAAGATTTCTATTTACTTATACTAAAGTTATGGTGCCAAAACCAAGAATAATGCTTACTTGGGCCCCTTTTTTGGCCCCTAATTCCAGAACTGTTCAGACCTCAACTCCCAAAATCAATCCCAACCTTCCTTTTGTGGTCATAAACCTTGTGTTTAAATTTCATTGATTTCTATTTACTTATTATACTAAAGTTATTGTGCGAAAACCAAGAATAATGCTTATTTGGGCCCATTTTTGGCCCCTAATTTCTAAACTGTTTGAATTAAAACTCCCAAAATCAATCCCAACCTTCCTTTTGTGGTCATAAACCTTGTGTCAAAATTTCATAGATTTCTATTTACTTAAACTAAAGTTATAGTGTGAAAACCAAGAAAATGCTTATTTGGGCCCTTTTTGGCCCCTAATTCCTAAAATTTTGGGACCAAAACTCCCAAAATCAATCCCAACCTTCCTTTCGTGGTTATAAACCTTGTGTTAAAATTTCATATATTTCTATTCACTTTTACTAAAGTTAGAGTGCGAAAACTAAAAGTATTCAGACGACGACGACGACGACGCAAGACGACGACGCCAACGTGATAGCAATATACGACGAAAAATTAAAATTTTTGCGGTCGTATAAAAACCTATATCCTATGATCCCTATCAAAAGCTCAAAAGGAAGTTGGAAAAATAGTAGGCAGATGTTTCAATACATGTATTTCTGTCTTGTTATCTGGAACCATGATATATATAAAAGTTTAGAACCAATAACATACAAGGAAAGTGTTAAGTTACTGGAAATGTAGAGAAAAAAGAAACTGGTTCTTTACTACAGACCTCACTACATGTTCTTCTGAATAAATCCTACCTTTAGACAGAGACTTTATACTAAAATTTTCCGGTATATGTGAACTGACTAGAAACTGTCCCCCAGGGTCTTCTGTATCATCTGACACTGACAGCACTGTTTCATCATATATACTGGTTAGTGCTAATAGTTCATCTTCTTGTTGTTCCTTGTCTGTCATTTCACTTCATGTACATGTATGTATAAAAGTTTCCGTTGGTTTTGAATATTATCAATTGCTCTGCAAAAGATGTAAACATTTTGTCATTATCAGTGATAATTTGGCATGTAAACATGGTAAATATTGAACATTTTTTTAAATGATGATTATGACACTGATTTCCCAAGATGAATATATAGAGACTGACTTTAGTTATGATGGGTAGTGGTGGATTCAGGGCTGAAAGCAAGATTTAAGGCATGTAGGGTATTTTGTCAGTGTAGCATTAAGTGTACATAGTTTTAATCACAATTTTGAAAAAATAATGCACCTCAAATTTATTTCCAAATATTTTTGTTTTTGTTAATATATATAAAGGCCACGCTGCGCAAACAGTAAATAATCTTCAGATCATTGAAGGACTACTGAAAACCTAGAGAAGAAGAAGAAGTGAACACCACAGATAATGCGGAGATAAAATTCAGCTTTAATAATATAATACAAAGTGAAAATACTACATGTGTATATGTCTTTGCATGAGCTATAGATCTGATGCGATAATACATGTACATGGTGTAAGTCCCTACAAGACAGTAGGAATGCCCTTTACAGTCAGGCGTCAAATGGTCATCTTCGGCTACAATTAGTGTCAAATTGGTTAAAATTATATCGTCAAAATATTCTCATCATGATTTGTCAGAGGGATCTGATAGTATCCACAATAATAGTCCAAATAATTAAGAAGTCTTGGAAGGCCATTTTTAATTTTTGATTTGACACCTTCCTGCGTCAATGTAAGGGGTAAAAAAAAATATATAATAACCTTTCAAGATCTCATAATTATTTGGACTACCACAATATTAACCTTTTTGTAATATATTTGAAAAGAATTGTTTAAATCATTGAATTACTTCATAGTCATGACAAAAGTGTACATGTTACCATCATGCACTAACAGTTTCCATTAACGTCATTTTGGCTGTTTTATTTTAGGGTACAACTTATTTGTCATGAACTTAATGAAGGTATATTTCTAAAATTTACGACTCGCCTATTTAAAGGTGAATGACCCCGTCTTCTAATTCTTTTCATTATGCCAATATATAAAGCACGTAGCCTCACAGGACGCAATTACGAATGATTTTTGAACTTTAATTATTTTTTTTCTTTGTAGAATACTTTCTTGAATTGTGTGTACCATAGAATTAAAGATGTATGAAGGGTCTTCAATTTTAATCATAACACACATTATTTTCTATTTACTTTGAAATACTTGAGTAAGATTTTCATGACCTGGTTTTATGGGTCTAGCAAGCCCAATATGGACGCAATTACGAACAGGACTATATTTATATATCTGGCAGAAGAAATCAATGACAACGATCTAAATTTATGAAACATATCTTAAACACATTTCCTAAGAAAATAAGAAGTGTAATATGGTAATTTACTTCAAATTCTTCAGATGTAGTTGCAGACAAAATTAGTGACAAAAAAAAATCTTTGAAAAGGAAATATTTCAGATGTTTTTGTTTTTATGCAAGTTATTTCATCTAAGAAGCACTGATTTCTCCTTTTAGTTAGTGAACCTGTGATTTTAATCTATACTAGAACACACCCGTGATATCGCGGGTCCGTGACTGTATTAAAGTATATAACTATGCCCAAGCCTTATTATAGTAAGTCATGCCAATTATAAGGTACATAGTTTTCTCTGCTTTCAAATCTTTCTGTTTGAACCTGTCGAACTGGAACTTATCAATTATTATTTGGATAACAAAAGGTCCTGAAATGGATATTTTTTAATCAACAGCATTGTTCTATGTTAGTTATAAATAAAGTTGAATTCTTTGATTCACTGTTTTATGTCATGCCCGCTAACAAATTGAAAACGGTTCCTATTTTTATCTATATCTACCTTATTTTTAGTCTAGATTTTAGTATTCGTATTGTTATCTTAGAAAGTCTTACTGATTAAAATACTACAATAGGTAACAATTTGACAATGATTGAATTTAGTAGTGTCAACCCTGTGATTATGATCCGTGTATATAGCATAATCCTAAATACACCGTTTGGTGGTGCACCTGTTAGATGCGGAACGTACAGATAAGGTAATAGGTAACAGGTGAATATACTATTGGTATCGGTATCAGACTCGACCCGGAACTTCTTAATTATTGGCAATATTAATTACGTGGAAAACAAAAGGGCCTGGAGTGGTGTAATTTTTAATCTACACCTTTGTACTATATTAGTTATATATAAAGCTGAATTCTTTGATTCGTCGTTTTTACGTGATGACGGCTGACAAATTGGACCTCGTAATTTTAGTATTATAGATTTTACCTTTACCTTTGGAGTTCTCTGGACTTTTCAATAAAAATTCTATTTTCTTCACAGCGTCACCAGAGTCAGAGAAAGCGTTCATTTTTGGATTATTTGGGCAAAATAAAGGGCATCATGCATATGAACGGATTGAGGAGATATTTTTCTATCTATATATAAGGTAACTCGAATAATTACAGCGCCCCCTTAAGTTACGGTCATTGTCCTCCAGAGGATAAATATATGTTTGAATTCAAAGATAAACAAAGAGAATCTATTGAAAATATACTACAGTTGAATGATACAGTTGTCATTTTACCAACAGGCTATGGTAAATCACGAATTTACTTCCAGTTAATGGAGTGATCAAAGTGATCGTAATATAACAACTGGATTATTCGGGTTATATATAAGGACAAAAGAAGGTAGTTTGCAATAGCTTGTGTGCTTTATTCATGTTATTTCCGAGAGAGGGAGTCAATATTTTGACATTTACGAAATTGAATTTTCATCGTCTGCAACTTTAACCAAGTGTGGATGAACCTTTTTTCATGAAAACACAAGTTATGTAGTGGGGTTTTTAATTAATAGAAACATTTATTAATTATCATGCATAAATATAATATCAGGGGGGCAAACATTAAAAATCGTTCGTAATTGTGTCCAGTCTTAATTGCGTCCGGTAAGGCTACAGTACCTTGTTTATTTGTTTTAACATTAAGGAATATTGGTGAAAGTAAAATCAGGGAACGATTTCTTACAGTTACACAATCGCTGTCAAAGTATAAGGAGCCAAAAAAGACTGGGGAGAAACACGAGATAATATGCTTGGATTTGATAAACTATCGAATGTTTCTCCTTTTGGTGGGAGCACCATAAGGCGTCAATCTGAAATCGTGCAAATGTCTCATTAGCGTAGGATCCAAAGGGTAAACGGAAAAAAAGTCACTGGAAAAAAAGTCACTGGAAAAAAGTCACAAAATCTCTAGGAAAAAAAGTCACAAGAAAAAAAGTCACAATATATATTTTAGTATAATTATTTATCAGAAGTATGTTGGAATGCACATGAAATATCCACTATTTGCATGCATGCAATAGATAACTAAACTTTTTGAATGCATAGAAAAAAGTCATTATATTCTTGTATCAGATTAATAATCTTAAGTCAGTGGTAAATTTTATTTTATTATATCTGACAAAATATATATCAACTAATAATAGTGTAAAAGAATATGTTCTTTTTATTCAAAACTGACTTTTTAATAAACAGGGAAAGCTAATTGTTTCCTTTTATTTAATAATGAGCACAAACTGTTTTTCATTAGTATGGCTTCCTACCAATACAGGTTACCGTAGTGAAAAGTCTTTAAAAAGGGAAATGTGCCACAAGAAGCCACTTAACGATATCAACAGTCCCTATCAATAATTGTTGTAAATACCAAACTATTACTAATGACAATGAGTTGTTTGTATAACACTCAATCTAAGGATTCCCATCTTAAAAAATCAAGATTATACACGTATAACATATATATTTAATAATTGTGATTTTTTTTCTTATTTTGACTCAAATAAAAGGAAAACTATGCGACTACTTCATACAAAATATATATTGTGACTTTTTTTCCTGTGACCCTTTTTCCTTGACTTTTTTCCGTGACTTTTTTCCGTGATTTTTTTTCCTGTGACTTTTTTTCCTACAATCGATACAAAGATACCTCCTTACCATATTTCTTTTTTTGAAAGAGTTATTTCTCACCCAGTAACATAACGGTCTATTGTTGTCAAAGGTTATTTGGGATAGAACAATGTTTTTAACATCCCCCCTCCCCTTTTTTTCTTTACAAAACCTATTTATTTTTCTTAATTTTAATTATCATCTTGTTTTTCTGCATTAGAAATATCTTGTCTGCATGTTTTGTGTTTTGTGTTTATGTTATTTTATATTCGGTCATTGCAATAAGACGTGTCACGGTACTTGTCTATCCCAAATTCATGTATTTGGTTTTGATGTTATATATATATGTTATATTTGTTATTCTCGTGGGATTTTGTCTATGTGTGTTACATTTTAGTGTTATGTCGTTGTTCTCCTCTTATATTTAATGCGTTTCCCTCGGTTTTAGTTTGTTATCCCGATTTTGTTTTTTGTCCATGGATTTATGAGTTTTGAACAGCGGTATACTACTGTTGCCTTTATTCATCTAAGCTCACAGTTTGCCTTCGAACTTGAGCAGCATGCATTTTTGTTAAGGTACTTTTTTTTGGTTGAACTAATAGGAGAAAAAAGGTTATATCGAAATAAAAAAAGAACTAAATTACAGAAATCGCTTAAATTTTACAACAGTTTAATTTAAGTACAGTTTATTTGAAAAAAAACTAATAAAATAATTTAGGTCACCGATGAGTTAAACAAGTTATTTCAATTTTAATGCAAACAAAATTGGCATTTTTTTTTTACCAAAGGTAGATAATTTGGAACTTTTTCAATGATATAAACATCTAAAAAGTCATCTGGGGCCAAAACGAATTGTTTTTTTTTGTGGCTGATTTTTGTACCATATCACAAAGCTACAACTAATAATGTAATAAATAAAATTTGTAATGAAAAAAAAAATGTTTCAAGTTTTGCTGAATTTTTTGTGCTCTCGAGCCTCCTTGAGAGCCTATGTTTGTAACCGAATCAAAATAAAACTTTCGTATTTGTATTCCAAGTTATATATCCACACCGGTGATAAAGTGTTATATGTCATTGACCAGTTAACTTTTACCTGTTACCTCTTGTAATTCCCTTCTCTATCTGGAGTTCGTCCAGTAACTTATTTCTCTATATTTTCAGCCAATTTCGTGCCACTATACAGTTAACAATTTTTATATTTACAACTTAGGTAGACCTCAGAACTTTTGATTTTTTTTTAATTTATTTTCAAGTACACATCAATTTCACGTGAATTTAAATTCATGTGAATCTCACAAAAAATCACTTGAATTTCGCCTCATACGAACGTATACGTGAAACTCACATAAAATCAGTTTATGTGAGTTTCACATGAACCTTATGTGAAACCACGTGAGTTCCACGTGAAAATCCCATGATTTTATTCCACTTGGAATTCACATGAATTTAAATAAAGTAATTCAAATAACCTCTAAATTTTCAAATTCAATTGAAATCATAAAAATTACCAATTTTTTTTTTTTTTGGAAAAGTTCAGGTGAAATTCATGTGAAAAATTTCCCGTGAGTATCATTTGAATGTCGATTCACGTTAAATTCACATGCAAATTTTCCCGTGTGTGCCATGTACATGAGCTCGTTTGAGGTGAATCTTATGTGAATCTCATGCGAGATTCGTGTGAAAATTATGTGAGCAATTTTTACCTGTGTAGAGCACTTCGTTTTTTGTGTAGAGAGTAGCATAGAGTTCTTTTTATTGATGCCACCAAAGTGATCTCAATTTTCTGTAAGACAGAGTGCCATTTAAAAGGACTAAAATACAAGACCCATGCCAAACACGTTATGAAGACAAACAACGTAACTTGGAAGAATTAATAGGTTAGAACCATAAGTGACGATACTTTCATAACATGAAGACGGTTTTAATAAACATCGTTTACAAAAATTAGAGTTACAGGTGTGTTTATCAACCGAAACTACAATAAGTATTTTAATGGTTATCAACACAACAGGTCTGTAGGGGAAATTGGAAAACGATTGACACTTCATCCAGGAAATATCTGAAAAGAACATATATACAAAAGAAAAATCTAAAGATAAACATGCACCATCATGGATTAAAAACCCCATTTAAATCCTGTTCAGAAGACGTAACAGGTCACTTGAAGACTAACAGCATGCACAGCCAATAAAAAAAGAAAATGTCAGATGATGATACGATTTGTAAATCTAAATCTCCTTTAATTACAAACAAATATTGAAACAAAGAAAAACAAAAAGACATATAGACAAAGAACATTATCAAAAACGAAAGACAAGAATACAAAAAATTACCATAGCACAATAACACAATAACGGGATGTATAAGCATACATGTGGATATTACATAATAACATTAACGGTACCAACTTTTCTGCACCAGATGCGCATTTCGACAATACACGTCTCTTCAGTGATGCTCGTGGCCAAAATATTTGAAATCCAAAGCTTATTATCCAAAAGTTCCAAAAAGTATAGCCAAATCCGTGAAAGTAATAATTTTTAACATTTTGTAACAGGAAATTTAATAACACAAAAAAATCCGTATTTTCATGGTAGTACCGGAGTAGTAAAATAGAACTCGTAATAAAGATGATAAACATTTACAACATCAGTACCTTGAATCTATATTTCAAGACCATCGTGTATTATTTGTAAAGTTGACATGGAATATTTATCAACAAGGGTTTACCATCTTCCAATGATCTTTTTTTTAGAAAAAGGCCGAGACTTTCAATGACATAACACTGGTTCATCAACTTTATGTTCATACGCTGGGTACATTTACAAGGTCTGAGTAGCAACTGCGAGCTCTACAATATCAAATGGGTTAAATGTAAATGTTAATGTAAATCCAATTTGATGGTGAAGTTGATAAATTGCTACTAAGGTGGGGAAATTGATAAATTCAAACTAAGAATCGTCTCATTTGTCACATACTCTGGTACTGAGATGACCCATTATGTTGAATTCGAGGTCTAAGTCTAAAATAGGAAATAGACGAAGCCTTGTCTGTTGTTTCTAGTTTTGGATGATATATATTAATGAAACCTAATAAAAGAAATGGATTGTTAATGGAAAGAACATCATCAATATATTTGAATGTGGAATTGAATTATCTGGCTTCTCTGATCTAAAAAATTACTAAAATAACTCTCAGAGGTAAAGTCCATCTTCTTTCTTTCATGGTATCGTAAACCATTCCAGTCGAGTTGAAAAACGCCAACATATGCCACTGTTTAAGAAAAAGTATAAATAATTTATAGAAATTACAGATTATTTTATGCCAATTTTGTACCAAGTCGTGAATGTGGCAGTTGTTATCAAATAGTCCGTTTCTATGTATGTCACGTTTGTTTTTGTTGCAGTTCAGTGTTTCTGTTGTTCCGTTGTTTTCCTCTTTAAGTTGATGTGTTTCCCACGAATAAAGTTAGTAACCCAGATCTGTTTTCTCTTTTGAACAGCGATATACTACTGTTGCCTTTATTTGCAACATACATTTTGCTCACAATTGATACATAATTTCGAAAAGAATGACATTCTCAAGAACAGACAATATGCTATCACGAAACACCAAAGCTGCGAAATCCAACTATTAAATGCCATTACGAGTAGTCATCGACAACCGACAACATGCATACACTTTTTTTCTAAATTTGAAAAACGCATTCGACACGGTTCCACACCATAAACTTGACTGCATTCTCTACAAATATGGCTTACTACAAGAAGTAAAATCACAAAAATACTGAACTCCGAGGAAAATTCAAAACGGAAAGTCTCTAATCAAATGGCACAATCAATGATAGAACGCATCAAACGAATGGACATCAACTGTCATATTCCTGACTTGGTACAGGCATTTTCAAATGTCGAAAATGGTGGATTGAACCTGGTTTTATAGCGATAAACATCTCACTTATATGACGGTCGCATCAAACAGGAAAGATTCATGTCTGAATAATACGTAGCATTGGGTAGTTGTAAACATGAGTATGTTTTGAGATTTATCTGAACTTGGGTCCCCAAGAAACAGGTCTCGGGCTTATCATATCTTTCCCCATTAACGACATAGCAAATTATGTAACATCGAAGATCAGGCTATTTGCAAACGACTGTGTGTGTTATTGACAAATAAACAGCAACAAGTACTGCGTAGATCTAGAGTTACAAAATGAAATAGATCCATGGGTTTAACTTAATATAATGACCATACTTTGCAAAACGGATACCACATACTTTAAGTACACATTGAAAGGCATATACTAACTAGGATTTTATTAAAATAAATCAAATAATGGGGATTGAGAATATGAAGCGATTTACGTTGGGAAATCATATCGATAAGATATACAACAAAACTTATAGAACACTTGTGTTCTCAAAACGAAATCTATTACAATATAACTACAGTGACGAACCATATATTAAATATGAATTTAATCCTAAAACAAATTTATTGTCTAGAACCACTATAAGACAGGCGGAAAGGCTGATTTTAGTTTGCAAATGCATACACCAACTAGCCGAACTATCAACAGAAAATTGACAAACAAAGGACATGCATATTTAATAAGTTCTCATAATCCCAGCTGAGACGGACACCTTAAAACTTCATACCAAACACTTTTAAAGATTGTAACTTTCTACCTCCTGATATTATCACTAAGATGCGATTCGAATCAGATAAGCTGTTCATAGAAATTGGAAGGGGTCCAAATTTGTAAGGAAGTTATTAACATCGACACACTTGCAATGTAGTAATGTCAAAAGACGTGACATTGTGCCCAATCCAGTTCAAAATCATGCAAATACCGAGTAATAGTTGTTCAACGAAAGAAGCCAATATCACAATAGTCAACAAAACGATTTTTGGCTGATGAGACAGATATAAATTACGGTTTACCAGTACCATTATCTGGCAATTGAATTATCATCAGATCAAAGATAGAAACTACCTATGAAAAAATACTCCAACCGAGGGACTAGGATTCATTATTGGAACTTGAGGAATTTTTACACAAGACATTTTAATACTGGCTTAAACATCGAGTGTTAGTGCGTCTACATCTGGAATATGCCGCTGCAGTATGTGATTCATATATTAAAAAAACCGCATAAACGGATAATTAAAATACCTCAATATGGTCAAAAGATTAGATTCCAGATTTGAAATATCTGCACAAAACCGAGAACTAGGGAAAGCGATAACATCATACAAAAGGTTGGATGGCATACTGGTATTATAAAGGTTGAAAATGATAGACTAACTTTATAAGACAACACCTGGTGAAAAACCAGTAAACATACCATTATATGTGTGGAGACCAGATTAAAAATTGGACCAACTCAACCAGATAATCCATAAAGAGATAATTTCAAGACCAAGACTTTACAGATGCGGTTAAGTGCAGCTATATACCATTCACCATCACTAACATGCACAACCGGTTCTCTGAAGCCTTCCAAGATACATTCCTGTTGTACTTCAAGGAGCGCGTACGGACACAACGGCAGTAAAAAGAACCGATCTGTTTTATTCTATTTATTTGCACTTGTAAATCTTGTAGATCAACAGTAAGTATAGAGGACCTATGTATAATATATCGTTAAGCCTTAACCAAATTTAAAGTCTTACACCACTGGAAGTTAGGAGGAAGACTTATTTTCCACAATACGAATACAGGGTGTGTTGGATTCCGCGTGTTCCTAAAGAGAAATCATGGAATCTAACCCGGCAACATAAAATCTTTTGTATATATATCAATCTATAGTGAGACTTAATCCTGAAAACCAAAGTTTATAGGATCAACATAAAAAAATATATACAATCTGGAAATGTCAGAAAGATGTGATGCCGGTTATGTATGTTATAATTGTTACACCGGCACCGTTACATCTATGATAAACAACTTTAATTGATACATCTTTTTTTATTTCCAAAAGAAACTGCCCTCGTTCCGTATTAGGCAAATTTAGTGATGTTATAACCTCATCAATATAGATATTTAACGAGAACAATGTTGAATAGCCCTCACTTGCTTAGTACCGCATAAAAATAAGGCTTACTTAAAGTTAATCAAAGACTCAGTGCCATTCCAGTTCTAATCCTAACAGATAATAGAAATGTGCCGTTGAAAAACGAAAGTTGTTTCTGGATGAAGTACTATTTTTTTAAAGTATTCATGTAAATCTATACAAAATGAAATTGAGAACAACTAAGCCCATATCTCAAGTTTAAAGGTCTTTTTAAGTTTATCAATATTATAATACAAGTTGTGTAAAATATTCAAATCTATTTATAGATACTTCAAAATGAAAAAGACAAACAGTTATCTTCCTTATACATTCCAATAATTTATTTAATTAATTTTGTTTTTCAGAATTTTGATGAGAGAATTAAAAAAACAAAATCCAGATTACCTTAATAAGCCCTCTTACCTGAAGATTAATTTTTGGGTTAATGTCCTTGTCTATTTATAGCGTTTGATTCTGGGTACACTAACCAATAACAATTTTTTAAGTTATTGACATCGTCGATATTAAACGTTTATAAATAGTTTCATCTCATCGCCTTTATTTTGTAGCATTTTAGTTCTCAAACCATATCTTCTAGGAGGTGTTCTCCAACCATATCTTCTAGTAAGTGTTCTCAAACTATATTTACTATAATGGATAAACACTTTCAAATATGAACTATTGCTGTACTGAGTGGGGGAAATGCTTATAAATAACTTATAATGACAATTTATGCAGTCACAAAAGAGGGCAGCAAGAATCATTTTTAATTCAGGTTTCGATATCTTTTCATATTTCATGTTTAAAAAGTTCGAATGTATTACAATGAATTTATAATAGAATTAGATATAGTATGACAGTAATGGTATATAAGATCATAGAAGTGCATATGAATAATCTTATTCTAGCACATGAACCTGTATCTGAACTGTTTTCAAGTTGTTCAGTTGTTAATAACTACTCATCATCTTCCAAAATGTTATATTTTTTTCAACGATTTTAAACTAAACAGGGGTAACAAAAAAATTTATATATTATCGAACCTTCATCTGTTGAATTCATTGTCTTTTGACTTTTTAAAAAGATGTAAATGTATTAATGCTTTTAGCTTTTCAAACAAAATGCCAAGCTTGTTTCTTTTCTTAGTTTTACATGTTTTAATGTAACAATTTTACTATACACAATCAAATAAGTATACTTTTTATTTGAAGTCAATACCATTTGCCTACCTGTACTATTATATATGTGATCGTGTGCATAGTGTGTTTTTACTTTATTTATTACCCTCTGTTTATGTATTATTATCTTTTTCAAAATGCGTTTTCGTAAGTGTAGATTTAAAGGTTTTGTTAACTGTGTAATCTTCTGAAAATGAATATTAAATTTACAATTTTAAGTTTTAAATTTTCTATTTATACATGTAAAAGCAGAGTTATAGTTCCTGAATCTCAAACTTTCAAATAAAGGTTTCTTTTAACTATAAAGAGTTGCTATTATAATAAATGTTTACTTTAAATTTGAATCAAAAAGTAATTAATTTCATATCAGCATACATTATTCCTTAAACGTTCAATGCAACCAGATGAGTGCAATGACAAGCTAACCTCAATACCACAGGAAGTAAAATCAATAGGATTTGATTACTATATATACTCCATAGTATACAGGACTACTGGTTAGGTCCGGAGTGATGGGTTACCCAATCAAATTCTTAATAGACCATCACACAATTTGACCGGCCGAAGTTTTTGCCCATTTCTTCCAATTATAGATCAAACTAACACTTACAGTTAATGCCTGGATCGGGCATTTTGTATCTTTGATTGTAATGAAAGAGAGATCCCAGTGGTAAATAATTGTTGACAAAGTATTACTGCCGATTGCCAATAATACACAATAAAACAAAAATTACTGCTGAAATATATTTTTGATACAAACTGGATAAAGAAGTTAGACAAAATGTCTGTGCAACTGTTGAAATGCTGTATTTTTAAGTTAGTAATTTGCTGATAAAATATCAATGTTAATGTTTGTGAAATATAAATATTCATTTCATTTATGAAACCAAATAAATGTGGTCATCAATAAGAATATTATTGATTATGATAAATATACTAACAATTATTTAACATAAATCAATCAATGGTTGTTAGAACTGAATTACAATCAATTTCATTTACTGGGAAGGAACATTTTAACAAGATTTTCTTTACATTTTTGTTTGGATTGCAGTATTATTTACTTAAAACTATATTCAGATTTGATTTGTATAGTATTTCATTGTAGTATTGAATAAACATGAAACAACAACTAGCCATATGCATTTAGATAAGTGTGACATGGTTAGTAGTAATACTACCAAAAGCAATCTTTATGAACAGTCTTCGTCATCTTTAAGAGGATAAGACGAGAAGTAAAGATTCTAAATAGTACGACTAAAGTAACCAGATGAAATATTTACCCTGACGATACCTGTTATAAGGCATTTGGTTACACGTCATTGTTAACCTTTTTACTCTTTAGTCATTAATGAGAAGTTGTCTCATTTGCCATCATTGGCAATCATATTACTTCTCGTTTCATATGTTTGGTTCAATATTGAAAATAGTTTGGTAATTGAAGATCAGCAGTAAACATGGTAAATGAGCAGAATATTTGATGAAGTAGGATTAGTTCCTTGTATTCTATTATAGTATTGTCTAATAAACAATCATCCTGTATTTGTTCTTTCCCTGACGATATGAAAACAATTCAAAAGCCTAATTAAATGTAGAAAAAAATGAGAAAAATGTGCCATATTCAGCTGAGAAAATCTATGCTCTGGAATGTAGTAAAACGTTAGTTTTTAGAGTAATTTAACATTTTCTAAACAGTAATTTTACAGAAAATTTAAATATCAATGACATTTTGTTGTCAAAATAAAAGTGCAGACTACTGAGCTTTTAATACATTCTGGGACGAAACGTTCGCCAGTAGCGTCGTTATCGCAGTGGTTGTAAAGCTAATAAAAGATACAAGGCTTTTAATTTGGTACATTATTGTAAAAGGGTTAATTGCAATTGAAATATATTTGATCAGACCAAATGCAAAAAAACTCTTTCCCCCAATATATTGTCATTATTATCAATTGTCCTAACTATAGTATAAGGCAGCATTAAGAGTAATGCTCTGAAACAAAAATTGCAACAACACAGTTGAGAGGAAAGAACAAATAACATCAGACTGTAATATAATGATAGTTTTCAACAAATATCCAATGAAACAGGCAATTATCATTGTTTACAATTTTCAATCAGTTCTAACAGAGTACCCAGCAAAAAGAATTAAAATCAGCAAACGTTCATTATCACGATTTGGAAGACCGATACCAATACGATTTGTTTGTTTCACAACTCACACACGACATGTTTTTGCGGTCTTAGATTCATAAATTAGAATCGTCTTATATTTATATTTAAAACAGGTTGTGACAATTTGACTGAGTGTGTATAAGAATGGAGAGTTATGTATGTTTACTAGGCAACGTTTATTGTTACCCCATCTGGTCTCACTCATCCCTTGGGTTTCACACAATTCCACCAGTTGTTGTTTTCAACCTTTATTTGTATATTCAAAATCGATAAATCAGAGATGAACAACGGTAAACTACTGTTGCCATTAAAAAGTAAATTAACAAAATACAGAACTCTGAGGAAAATTCGAAACAGAAAATCCGTAATCAAATGACAAATTTTAAAAGCTCAAACACAACAAACGAATGGAATACAACTATCATATTCCTCACTTGGTACATGCACTTTATTATGTAGATAAAACCTGGTTTATAACTAGATAAACCTTTCAGATGTATAACAATCGCATAACATTCTATAATATTGACAGCAATGTGTGAACAAAACAAACAGGCATAATAGTTAAGAATATCAAATATGGGGGTACAGCAGTCAATAAAAAAAACAAATATGTCAACAAAGTTGGATATTGACAAAGCACATGAGCAAAACTGAAATAAAAAATGGTCGGGGTTCACAGCTATAACAAATTTCATTACATAATTTAAAGACATATCTTCATATTCCTCGTATCACAATTGTTCATCAATTTAATACATCAAGATGATAATTATGTAGAAAACAAATTAAAGAATACTAAGAAGAGATACATTTGTATATTCAGTCTTTGAAGTATGTTACATATATGTTGGAATAATTGGGGCTTTTGAAGAACTGTTTTATATTGGCTATTTACAGTATTTGCATATCGACTGATGTGTCATATAGGTAAACATAAGAACTTTTGAGACGTTCCCTGAAAGACATCCTTGCATTATGTTAAAGTTGGTCTTTAGATTTTTTTAGTTATAAAAATGTTATTAAAAGAATACTTCAACCAAGGTACATATCATATTGTGTATGTTAAGATGTTAGATTATTTATGTTTGCCTGCTCTTATAATGTACTATATATTTGTAAAGCTGTGTTGCTTTTTTCAATAGAAATTTTTAATACAAACTATAAGATGTCTTTTTGTGTTGTTTTGTTTCAGCATTATCTAAGTTTACCGTCAAACTATTGATTATGCCTATGAACTCGAAATTATGTAAGATTTGCGACAAAGTATGCATTTAAAACGTTTTCAGATTTTTGATCCTCAATGCTCTTCTTTGTTGGTGTCTTTGTTAGATTAATTTGTATAAAAATAAGAAGATGTAGTATGATTGCCAATGAGACAACTCCAACTGATACAGAAATAAACCACTATAGCTCACCTTGTGGCCATTACCAATTGGTAAAACCCGTACCCCGTAGTCAGCTTTAAAAGGCCCTGGAATGACAAATGTAACACAAATTCAAAGAAGAAAACGGCCAAATAAATGAACGAAAAACAAATAGGATATACAAGAACTAACGACAACCACTGAATTACAGGTGCCTGACTAGGAACAGACACATGCAAAATGTGGCGTGGTTAAATTGGTTAGATGGCGCAAAACCTACATCTAACATGGGCCAGCGGTGTTAAAGCACAAAATTAGATCACTCTACATTACAAGAAACGAAATTCAAATTATTTACGCAGCAACAAATACCAACCACTCAATAATGGGCACTAGACAGGGACAGAAGATATAGGAAGAGACGTGGTTAAACTAATTTGAGGTCACCAACCCTACCATATCCTACGAAAGTAGTGTAACACCACATTTGAAAAAAAACCTGTAAAAATCAGTTGAAAATGGCTTTGCTCATCAGATAGATAGAAAAAAAGCAGACATACATCTAACAAAAACACAGAGGAGAAGTGGTAGGATACTTATACATCCCAACAACAAAAAGACAATAAGCACAGATACAAGAGTGACAGCTGCTTTAAAGTCAATAACAACTAATAAAAAAAATATACAAAACAGACATACATCTGACAATAACACAACGTAGAAGTAGTATGGTACTCATACATCTCCCAGCAACAAAAAGACAATAAGTTAAGATATAAAACAGAGTAACAGCTACTTTAAAGTCAATAACAACTAATAAAAAAATCATGCATCTAAACCGAAAATAAAAATTAGTATGCTAATATTGTCCTATAAACCTTCTATGTCTGTTTACATGACTGATCCAGTTTTGATAATATAAATGAACTTGGCCTTTTCATCATTTTTCATATGAGCGTTACTGATTAGTCTTTTGTTGACACAACATGCGTCTGGCGTACACAATTTCAAGCTTGGTATATATGATGAGTTTATTGTCCACTTTTCAGATAATTGCTTGTATCTTGAATAACACAGTGACCTTGAGATTTATGATTGTCTAAAAATAGAAGGACTCCTCTATGATTCAGTCTTTAACATCCATTTTGATCTTAACATGTCTAGCATACAATTGTTACATCTGGATACAATTCTATTGATTTTACAGAAATTATTACTGTAAATTCAAGACTGTTTAGTTGCACATTAGAATGTTTAGAACTTCATTTAAAATTGAGAATGGAAATGGGGAATGTGTCAAAGAGACAACAACCCGACCATGGAAAAGACAACAGCAGAAGGTCACCAACAGGTTTCAATGTAGCGAGAAATTCCAGCACCCGGAGGCGTCCTTCAGCTGGCCCCTAAAAAAATATATACTAGTTCAGTGATAATGAACGCCATACTAAACTCCAAACTGTACACAAGAAACTAAAACGCATAACATTTGTATGGTTAAGTAACATCTGAAAATAAATAAAACAGATCACAATTGACGGCAAGCTATGTATGAACTGATTATTCATTGTTCAGTTGTCTAAGACCTGTACAGACCAAAATTACCCTTTTATTTCAAAATTGATGTTTTAATGATGTTCTAATTTGTATGGTTAAGTAACATATGAAAATAAATAAAACAGATCACAATTGACGGCAAGCTATGTATGAACTGATTATTCATTGTTCATTTGTCTAAGACCTGTTCAGACCAAAATTACCCTTTTATTTCAAAATTGACGTTCTAATGAGAAAATGGGGGAAAAAACGACAGAAATCGACACAATATAAGTTTTTCGATCTAAGTTAGGAATCGGTTGACAAATACACTGTTTCTCTTGAAAAATACACAGAAACTTCCCGGTAACATGTTGTCGTGGTCTTGATTAAGATACAAGAATAGTCGCCTTATTGTAAGTTTACTTAATATGTACTATTCCGGACTGTGACCATTTGACTGAGTTTTAATGAAATAGCGGGCCTGCATGCAGAGCTAGATACACTTACTTTGTCTACGTATCCGGTCTCGTTTCACTTGGAGTAAATGCTTAAGTTTTTATCTTGATTTCTTTATTCCTAACTGATTCGTGAGATTCGATCCACAAAACATACTGTCTTCTTATACTTAATGCATCTGAGATTTGTTTTTAAAAAATCAAACTACAAACATGTGCATTTACTAGAAATCTGACATTTGTTTAAAAAATCATACTACATACATGTACATATACCTGTTCATTGTTTTCCTACTTATGTTTTAGTCGGGTATATGATTTCTGGAAGTCTTTAGAGGTCATCTCGACGGATAAGTTAATAAATTGCGCTTGTCTAAAATATATACGAAAGTCTGATACATTATAACATGTCCATGCGTTGTTGATTATTCTTTGGGATTTTGTGTAATTTAGATATACCTTTTAGAATGTTATAGCTTAAATAGGAGAATTTGGGTCACATGGATGAACAAGAATTTGATAACTCCTTATCACAAGTATTGCTTCAACAACATATCATCATCATAAGTGTATCAAATCAAGTGGTAGGAAACAATGTCTATTTTTTTTTTTGATGTAACCAAATTTTGCATGAGATACATATATGCAAAAATCATATGTCTATTTGTTCGGACACCCTGCTCATCTCACTAAAACCTCAATTTATAACATTGATGTAAATTCCTTCCTAAATTAAACAGTCTGAGAAATCATTAAACTGAACATTCTGATGAATTCTGCTGATTAAGTAAATTCAACGATATACACACCATAAAATTGAGAAAGGAAATGGAGAATGGGTCAAAGCGACAACAACTCGACCATAGAGCAGACAACAGCCGAAGGCCACCAACGGGTCTTCAATGTAGCGAGAAACTCCCGCACCCGGAGGCGTCCTTCAGCTGGCCCCTTAAAAATATGTATACTAGTTCAGTGATAATGGACGTCATACTAAACTCCGAATTATACACAAGAAACTAAAAATAAAAATCATACAAGACTAACAAAGGCCA
Organism: Mytilus galloprovincialis; assembly: GCA_037788925.1. Lineage (NCBI taxonomy): Eukaryota > Metazoa > Mollusca > Bivalvia > Mytilida > Mytilidae > Mytilus > Mytilus galloprovincialis. Next base: position 8,021,961 of record CM075336.1, on the reverse strand, counting down.
GAGGCTCCTGACTTGGGACAGGCGCAAAATTGCGGCGGGGTTAAACATGTTTATGAGATCTCAAACCTCCCCCTATACCTCTAGCCAATGTAGAAAAGTAAACGCATAACAATACGAACATTAAAATTCAGTTCAAGAGAAGTCCGAGTCCGATGTCAGAAGATGTAACAAAAGAAAATAAACAAAATGACAATAATACATATATAACAACAGACTACTAGCAGTTAACTGACACTATGTCTATCTGAGACTATTCATATATCACAAAGCACCACAAAAATTGATTGGAAGAAAGTGTGTTTTTTCAAATTTGTTTCATTTTCTAGTTGAATATACGACTGACTCCTATGACTTTGAGCTGAAATATTTATATCATGAAGGCTGTTAGTGCATACACTAAAAGCGTGTGTAATGTGAGTATTGTTGGGATTACAATTACCACAAGTGTTAAGTAGTTGAATTTTATTATTGTTTTAGTAATTTAAGATATGCAGAGTACATAGTATGCCAACCTAACTCAGTTACATTTTCATAATTCAGTAAATCATTAGTTTGACAGAGGCATCAACTTGGTCTTGATAATAAAGTTGTACTTAAACATTAATGTCTTCTGAATCTAAAATTTGCTGAGCAGTGAGTGTAATATTAGAATGAATAAAAAAAAATTATAGCATAATATTATAATCTAAAGTTTTGATAAGCATACAATCAACAGATTTATATGAAAGGATATATAGGTTCATATGAAAATAAGTAGCAGTATGTATCTTAATATAAGTATTTTACTAGATTTACCACAGATCAAGATATCAGTTTTTAAATCTGTTATTTTTATTTAAATAGGTTAACTTCTTATCATGGTAGCAATGGTAATTCTGATATTCATATTTCACAAAGTAGCTCACCCACCAAGCTAGCAGAGTGTAATCCTGTTTTGATATCTTACTTTCTCTCAATAGATTTAGGACTTTTGAACAGCGGTATACTAATTTTGCCTTTATTTGTCAGTTATGTCACCGATCAAGCTAGCACAGGCTCAGCGTAGTCCTGATATCCATATTTTACTAGGTACATGTATACCTCCGATCAAGCTAGCAGAGTGTAATCCTGATATCCAAATTTTATTGATATATCACCAATCAAGGTACATGTAGCAGTGTGCTATCCTGATATCCATATTTCACAAGGTATATCTATCATCCATCAAGGTAGCAGAGTGTAATTCTGATATCCATTTTTCACAAAGTATATCTATAATAATAATAAAAATAATCATATCTTTATTTAGATAGACTAACTCATTTTGATTACACCAATTTTCAATAAGGCTCTCTTAATACAATAATAATTACATTAAAAATAAACAATACATATTCAATAATAATAATAAATAGGGATTAAATACAATTTAAAAATACAATAAACAAGTAGGATATGGCATACCGATCAAGGTAGAGGAGTGTAATCCTGATATTTACATTTAGCTACTTATATCACCGACCAAGGTAGAGCTAGGAGTGTAATCCTGATATTTACATTTAACTAGTTACTAGAACACACCCGCGCAATCGCGGGCATTCAGAGCGTAGTTTAAAGTATGTAAAGTGTTGTTGGAAGAATTTTGTAAAATACAGAATGACTGGAGAATTTCAGCAAAAGTATCATAAGTTATAGGTTATTGGGGACAGGAAAATGTTTTTTTACCCTCCACCTTTATTTCCAAAGTTCCCAATTTTTGGTTTTCTATCAATTTCAATATGAACATACATTTAGTATGTTATGAACATTTATTTAAGTAAGGAGCCTGTAATTCAGTGGTTGTCGTTTGTTTATGTGTTACATATTTGTTTTTCGTTCATTTTTTGTACATAAATAAGGCCGCTAGTTTTCTCGTTTGCATTGTTTTACATTGTCATTTCGGGCCTTTAGAAGCTGAGTATGCGGTATGGGCTTTGCTCTTTGTTGAAGGCCGTACGGTGACCTATAGTTGTTAATATCTGTGTCATTTTGGTCTCTTGTGGAGAGTTGTCTTAACATGGCAATCATACCACATCTTCTTTTTTTTTATGTAATCAATGAATTTTGTAAAAGATTTAATGACTGGAGAATTTCAGAAAAAGTATCAAAAGTTCACCTGAATAATTTTAGCGCTTATCTGTATATTATGAACATTCATTACTATATAAATAAAGCGTATATATACTTTCAATTCTAAGTTTACTAATCTATCCATGGTGATCATTGATATAGTATACAGACCCTCTCTATGTAATAAACTCTGTGACCGCCGTGGATAGTAAACTTGAAAATGATAGCAGATAAAATTCTGAAAATACACTTTATTCGTAGTATATGTATGTTCAAAGTACACAGAAAAACGCAAACCGGAAGTCTAATCTGACTTAAAATTTCGTACAATGACGGGACAATATCCGGATGCATTTTTTCTCGTTTTTCTCCTAAAATAACTCAATCTGAATAATCATATGAATGGATGACAAATGCGACTATGCACTGTACCTATAGGACACAGAGGCGTGTTGAATAATTTATTCTGGAAAGAAGAGAAGCGACACCAAAAATTAGGTCTTCTCGTTTAATAGTATAGATATTACAGATCAAGGTAGAGGAGTGTAATCCTTATATTTACATTTAACTAGTTATATCACCGATCAACGTCGCAATGTGTAATTCTGTATATCACTCTTTATCAGTTCCATTGAATTGTTTTTATTAAGTTATGTAGGTATATGTAAAATGAGAATAAGTGCTAATGATCTTAGAATTGAGAAAGATAGATATAGTAAAAAATACATAGAGAGAACTCAACGTCTATGTCATCACTGCTTATCACATGGATCAAATTCTATTGAAGATGAGACCCATTTTACAGTAAATTGTCCATTATATGATGAACAGAGGAAATTATTATTTGATAAAGTTATCACTTTTTGTACTAATTTTAAACAACTACCTAATGATAAGAAATATTTCTGGCTGTTCACAAATGAGCATTTACCAACTCTCATGTGCCTAGGAAATTACATTATTAAAGGTTTAGAAATAAGATCCAGATGTAAACAAAATATATGAAATAATATAATATTTTATTGTTACAAGATTTGATATAATAGTTATATAAAACACATGTTGTGTTAGGCTCTGATCCTGTCCATAATGTTATAGTATGGTATTAGTTTTCTGTTTTGCTTTTTCCAATCATATTGTGTTGTAAAATGATGCCCTTTATGGGTTCTTGATTAGATTAATAAATTCTTATCTTATCTTAAATTCTTATCTCTTATGGTGATTTATATTGGTCTGCTCAAGGTAGTTTTTTTAAAACAAACAAAAAAAAAGTTAGATATATTGAGTCAATACATATTTTGGCTGATTAAATACGTGAACACCCTTATTATTGTCTAGGACACATGAGAATTTGTATTCATGATAGTTTCATCTTAATTGTTTTGAATTGAAGTAAAATATGCAGATTGCAGATATTAATACGATACTTATCTCACTTTGTTTTCGAAATAATCTTAAAGCTAAAAACAAGTGTTAGAATTTTCTTAATAATGTAGGGCGAATAATCTATAAAAGATACAACTTGTTGAGTATGTATTATATTGTCCTAAGTATTTAGTGTATTATATTTATTATTGTTAATCAATGATACATACGTTTTGTACGAGACATATGGATCTGAAATACTGTACTCTGTTTCGCATTTTGAGTTTGTCATGTCCTATATGCATGCTTTGATCATATTATGTTTACATATAGTGTAAATATAATGTCTCAGTCTGGTTCATCTAAAGTTATTAACAATTAAAAATTAAACTTATCTGAATCTAATTGATTTTGAAACATTTCGTACCTCTGCCATTTCGTACCCACATTTGCCGTTTCGTACCTAACATTTACCATTTTGTACCCACGATAATATCCATTTCGTACCGCATGGACGTAATGCATGTTAACTATTTCAAATCATATTTTTTTAAAGTTTTTCATGATTTTTATTTTTTTTAAATATAACATGAATAAAATTATGCATCAAGACGTAAAATTTATATAGACCGATGATTGGTTTGATTTAGCAGCAATTGACAACTTGAATAGTTATAAATACACTTTGTATGTTTGCTGGATTTGTCCTTAATTAATTGTTTAACTCTAGAAATATGAGGTTTATTAACCAACAAAGAAATAATTATATGCAACTGTTTTTATAGTTATTAACAGTATCAGATACGAAATAGCATACATCAGTTCACACCTTCCATGAGGTATGTAATGACATACAATTGTCATACAATTATCATATAAATCTTCCATGAGGTACGAAATGCTATACACATAAATCTTCCATGAGGTACAAAATGGCATACATATAAATTTTCCATGATGCACGAATTGCACAACAATGAAACATATATAAATCTTCCATTAGGTACGAAAAGACATGTATGTGAATCATCCCTGAGTACGAAATGGCATACATGTAAATCTTACATAAGGTACGATAAGGTATACATACATACCTTCTATTAGGTAAGAACAAATCTTCCATTTGGTCAGGGTACGAAATGGTTTTTGCAAGGTTACGAAATGGGGAGTACGAATTGGTTAGGGTACGAAATGACTATAACTCATAAAGACAGTACACATATCAAATATCATAACAAAAGTGTAATATTCTAAAAATACAAACAAAAACAGAGTTAATGTTCATAAGATTTCTTTTTCTCAATTAAACGGTATTCCTTAAAGCTGAAAAGTCTTAATTTGTTTATAAACTTATACGAGTTTAACAATGATATACATCGTCAATATTCTACTCTTCAAAGTGATATACAGAACGTCAAGTAAACTTTTCAATTGAAACAAGAAAAATTACATACCAAAGAAACTAAGCGCCGTACAATATGTTAGTTTATATTTGTATTTACATTCCTACAGTTTGTCAGGTCCGAATTGATGGGTTACCCTATCCCTTATAGACCATCATGCCACATGACCGACGCATATTTTTACTCTTAAGACTCAATATATTTTCTTTGTTTCTTATCATATGTGACACATTGACTATTAAATTTGTTTTTCGTAAATATACCAAAGTTTATTGCAACTTTGAAAAAAGTTACTAATACTGATTTCCAACAAAAATGAGATAATTCCTCTGTAATTTCATCCATTTGAAAAACACTTTAACTTAATTTCAAAACCTAGAACAAATACTTGATTGACTATTGTTCTCCGGTAAGACCGTATCTATTTAAAAGTTAATACACTTGGTCTATTGAAAGAGATTCTTTCAACATCATGTTTACAGGTATTCTTATGAAGTTTAGAAATCAAGCAATAATCTTTTGTTTTCTATTTTCTCTTTTGACAAACTGCTGGTAAACATATTTCTTATTTAGTTTATCCCCTAGAGTTTTAACATTAAAAAGTTTGTTTTTTTGTATCCTATGCGATTTTCTATCTTAGTTCTGTACAGAGTTGTGGTTCTTGATTTTTTAAGATCCAACTACAAATGTAATAGATTTCTTTTGATCCATAGTACTTAAGTCATAGATATTTACTTCACAAAAGGATTTAATATTGATTCATTAACTTTCAGCACACTGTAACACTAAAATATCATATACAAATGATATAGTAACAATAAAAGGTCAATAACAACACTATAGGAAGTAAAACGTATACCAGTTGTTTACTATATATACAGATCAGTTCAATAGAATGTTGGTTAGGTCCGGAGTGATGGGTTACCTAATCAAATTCTTAATAGACCATCACACAATTAGACCGGCTGATCTTTTTGACGATTTCAAGACGACCAATTGTTAAAGAGCATTTACATATATTATCCTAATAAACACAGCTGAATATACATGATATATGTATGGCTTCTTTTGCAAACTTTAGAGAAAATAGAGAATATTTATCCTGAATCAAATATGACCAAGGTTGTTTGGATTGAATTTTGATTAATCATTAATATGATTGAATACAATTGTCTGTAAACTATTTCTCAAATTAGTTATCTTGACTCTGTTTCACAATAAAACTACGATTAAGATTGATCGTAAGTCATGAACAATACAGTATACTTACGATAAATCTTATGTATGATGTGTTTGGACTTTTGATTTTTGATTTTCCTTTTTGAATTTTTCTCGGAGTTCAGTATTTTTGTGTTTTTACTTTTTTCTTAGTCGTAGTCTTATTTTAACCATTTTCCGTCATTCCTTTTTATTTTACCCAAAAAAAAGGGGAACAAACAGAGGAGTCATTACATTTCCAAAACAATCAGATGCATTTGAATAATGAAAAAAGGTGAAAATGACCATTGACATTGATATCAGTAATGATAATTCATTTTAAAAGAATCTCTTGAAAATCTATCCCACAATTACATGTGAAATCCATCCTAATTATAAGGAATATCAATATCTATCCAATAATTTGGTGCAAAATCTTTCTTACCTGAATACATATCAATGTTTAGTATTCAATTACCATATTTAAAAAAATCCTTAATTGACATATTTTTAATCCTCCATTCGTTATATCTTAACCAGAAACCAACTTCCTGACTGAAAGGGTATACTCAAACATTTATATTCTCGGCATAATACTGTTTTATCTTTGCACCTATTCAAATGGACAATCTTAACATAATGTAATTTTTTAACCACATTTTCTTGAACCAATTATTTTTTTCTTCTTGAATTGTGACCACAAAGCGCAACCTGTTATGTAAACAATATCAGGGATTCTATGTCTGGTTAAGGAGTCACATAACTTGTCAGAACCATGAGCCAAGGAAGATACTCCTAACCTATGTTTGCAATTGCCACAACTCAAAATCTATGAACAGTTAAGGTAGCACAATACAAAGATTTTATAACTCCAACTCCCAAGTTTTAAAATGCTGTAACTTTCTTAATAATGCTTGAAAATTTATAATAGTGGTAGTTTTGGATAGCTAACAGATTACTCTTTCAAATTAATGCAATGTTAGTATTATGCAACAATTATGTAACCAATTATAATGTTAACTGCGTCTAAAATATTTTTCGCCAAATTTCCACTTTCAAATGAAATTAGCTTCTGCATAGGTATCCCTAGAGGGTTGAATTTATTATATGTTGTTCCTATGGCCATTAGCTACAAAAGGGTGTCTCAGATTTCAGATAGAGTGTATAGAACAAATTTTACACCTAATTAAACATTATCTTCTTGTATGTGGTCAGGATGTTTACACTAATTAGAGATTTATGAGAGAATTGAATACCATAGAGACAATCTGAGACACCCTTTTGAAGCCCATGATGTGTTGATTAAGATTTCGTTAAAATTTTCTGTATAGTTAAAGATATGATAGAGCTAAATTCATTCAAGTGAACTTACCCAGATTTTGCCACTAATTAAATAATAATTGATTACATAATGATTGCATAATAAAAATATTGCATTCATTTAAAAGATTAATCTTTTATCTATCTATATATACCTCTTTTATTATTTTCTATGCTTTCATAAGAAAGTTACAGCATTTCAAAGGTTAGTGATTGGAAGTAAAACAATCTTTGTATTGTGCTACCTTAATTGCTCAAAAAAAAAAGCATTTCAAGACAGTTTGTCAATATGAAATACATGTGATCTACGGTTTTATACTTTACAGCAACATAGTACAATGTAGTACTAGAATCCATAAATTCCGTTATTAGATTGATTGATTTTTGATTCTGTTCACAAAAACCATACTCCGATTTTGATAACCACATGGCTAAATACCATATGAAGCTGTTGAACAAGAAGTACTGTCATGCTTTACATTCAACATTGCTTGTAAATAATGTGAAAGATGATACTCATAAACAAAAGCATACTACTAAAAAGAACCAATTAAGAATACCAAGTGTTTTTCTGCTTATCAGCTTCAGCTTAGATTTGAGATTGATAGACATTTTGCATTTTATCTTATATGTAATTTTCTTAATAAATAACATTAAGATTTCAGAAAAACATTGAGTTGCTTATTTGTTTTCTGCAGAACAAAGATAGATATATATTTTTTTTTTTGATGTCCTTGGGTAGTAGAAATATTTGCATGTATTTAATGAAGAGAACATCGTTGTCAATATAATAGATTTTTATGCGACTGTCATACACGTGAGAGGTTTAGCTACTTACGAAAATGCCTGTTCAAAGCGTAAGTCAGAAACATGAAAGTTGTTTTTTAGCTTTTGATTTTGCCATTTGATTAGGGAAATTCATCGGTGTTCAGTATGTGTTTAGTTTACTTTTTTATGTACAGGTATACTGTCAATGCGAATTCTCATTTAGCAAAACTATCACAATCGGGAATAAGTCACATTCAGTAATAAAAAGATCAGACGACATAATGACAAACCACATTCTAACACGTGGTAAAAATGTCCATAGTTAGTTTGGACAAAGATACATCGTATGGAGCAACCAATTCGTGATGGTTTTCGTAAAATTTACGGCGTGTCATTTTTAATCTGTCCTCCTCATAACTTCGTTGGAGCAGTTTCTGCGTTAAATTGTACATATATAATATATCAAACTGTTTATACTGCAATCAAGTTATTTTAAATATATGTAAAATAACACTTACATTGTAAGCCAAATATACAGATAAATGTAAGGTTGCAACAATTACTATATATTTAGAAAGAAATTCTTTTTGTATTATAAATCAAGCAATAACGAATATCTAAATTCAATATTAGATTTCAAACCTGTTACTTTACCCTATACCCTAGCTAACATACTTTGCAAATATTGGCCTCCGTCAACAGTTATCAAAGGTACCAGGATTATAATTTAGTACGCCAGACGCGCGTTTCGTCTACATAAGACTCATCAGTGACGCTCAAATCAAAAATATTTATGAACCCAAACTAGTACAAAGTTGAAGAGCATTGAGGATCCAAAATTCCAAAAAGTTGTGCCAAATACGGCTAAGGTAATCTATGCCAGGGAATAGAAAATCCTTAGTTTTTCAAAAAGTTCAAAGTTTTTTATACAGGAAATTTATAAAAATGACCAAATTATTGATATTCATGTCAACACCGAAGTGTTGACTACTGGGCTGGTGATACCCTCGGGGACGAAACGTCCACCAGCAGTGGCATCGACCCAGTGGTGTAAACAGTTATCAAAGGTACCAGGATTATAATTTAGTACGCCAGACACGCGTTTCGTCTACATAAGACTCATCAGTGACGCTCAAATCAAAAATATTTATAAACCCAAACTAGTACAAAGTTGAAGAGCATTGAGGATCCAAAATTCCAAAAAAGTTGTGCCAAATACGGCTAAGGTAATCTATGCCTGGGATAAGAAAATCCTTAGTTTTTCAAAACGTTCAAAGTTTTTTATACAGGAAATTTATAAAAATGACCACATTATTGATATTCATGTCAACACCGAAGTGTTGACTACTGGGCTGGTGATACCCTCGGGGACGAAACGTCCACCAGCAGTGGCATCGACCCAGTGGTGTAAACAGTTATCAAAGGTACCAGGATTATAATTTAGTACGCCAGACGCGCGTTTCGTCTACATAAGACTCATCAGTGACGCTCAAATCAAAAATATTTATAAACCCAAACTAGTACAAAGTTGAAGAGCATTGAGGATCCAAAATTCCAAAAAGTTGTGCCAAATACGGCTAAGGTAATCTATGCCTGGGATAAGAAAATCCTTAGTTTTTCAAAAAGTTCAAAGGTTTTTATACAGGAAACTGTTCCATGTTTGATGAAATTAATTTTCTCTATTACAGATAATTTATTATCTCTATTGAATGTATTCACAACATTTTACAGCTGGAACCATTAAAAGCTTGTAAATTGTATGTTGACCTTTCTATTTAAAAATTCTGTATATTGACCTGTCGATGGCATTTCTTGTCTTTTTGACTCGTTTTTGGGGCCTTCATATAAGCATATCCCACATATAATTATCTAGAGCTAAAGCTATAAAGTTATTGAGCTAATCCCTGTCAATCTAATTCTAAAATATTATGCACGTTCCACTGCCTGATTATAATTGCATCAACATTATTAATTTCATACACTAGTTTACATATTTATATCATTCTCATTTATTTGGTTTAAATTTTTTTTTAATTTTTGGCAATTTGAGTTTAAATTTCCTCACAAAATACCACTTCATATTAAACACGTAATAATTTTACCTTTTGTCACCAATGCATTAATATTCTTATAATAGTACTGGGTATTTCCACCCTTTGATCTATTTCTGAATAGAATCCAGTATTTTTCTATCTAAAACCCAATATTTACGAAGAACAAGTGAAACAGGTAAGAATACATTTATATTATTGATAACATGTGGCGCTAACTATATATTTTGTATTCTGAACAAAATCTAAGTTATTTCTTATACAATGTGAGAACCAAAGCCTTAAAGGTTGTAAAATCAAATACTGCCTAGTTAAATTTTCATTCTCTAAGCTCACCTAATAAAATTAATCCCGATGTGGTGAGAAGTACGGATTTTCAAGTGGAAAAGGGTACTATTTCAAGCTTTATCCATTGATTGTGTGAGAAATTTAGATGAAGTATAGCAAACAAGAGCTCAACACATAGCCAGTGTAATACCCAATGACATTCATATATATGTGTCTATCTGAAAGATTCATGTTGACTCAGGAACAAAGGTTCATAGATATAGGAAGATGTGGTGTGAGTGCCAATGAGACAAATCTCCATCCAAATAACAATTTAATAAAAGTAAACCATTATAGATCAATGTACGGCCTTTACCACGGAGCATTGGCTCTTGCATTTCTTACAAATTCCTGCTAACCTTCCAAAATGAGATTTTTTTATTAGATTATATTATTATTACCCTTAAAATAAATTATAATGAAAGTTTAATATCAATAGTGATGAATACAAAAGTCACAGTGACCTAGTTTTGATATGTATTAAACACTGCCTTCTTATTAGGCATCTGTATATAAATTCTTTAATTCTACTTCAGTTGTGTCCTTCACAAAGTTCTAATATCATATGAGTCAAGGTCAAGCTTAATTTTACAGTGCATCAGTAATGTTTTGGATAGTGTTGTCAAATCGTACACTTTTGCCTAACCGGTTACTCGTATAATCGTTCGACCGATTAACCGGTTAACCGGTAGTTTAAGTTAATGTTTGAAGGCCTTATCAAAAGTACCCTACACATCGATGTAAGAAGATGTGGTATGAGTGTCAATGTGACTACATTCCATCCAAGTCATAAATTTACGTTTTTATAATACGATGAATGGAAGTTTGGCCTTTGGTTTTATAAGGCTTGTCTGTGAAGATTTCTGTCGAAGTTTGACTTTTAAAATCAAATACACGATATCAATTATGGCGTTTGTACTAACTTCAAATTGAAAAAAAAACAAAACCGTCTTGATCTCGTAGAATTGAATATGTCTAAAACCGATGATTCTTCCATTTTGTCTTGTTGTCTCCTAAAATAATGTGAGGTGTTTCAATTGATTAATCCTGATATTCATACCATCAAGTATACATTGATTACATTCACTTTGGTTTGCTTTTTACAGTTTTTGATTTCGTATTTAGTTATGACAAAGACTTGCACGACGCACATTCAGATGTAGGTCTACACAATATAAGATCAAAAGTGAAATAATGAAGTAAATCGTAAAATTTAATCGTATCACTGAATAAAAATTATTGTTAAAAAAACATGAAACTAATTATGTTTCCTTAAGATCTTGCCCCGAGCTGAGAGACAAGTTTTGCTTAATTTTATATTTTTGGATTAACAATACCAATCAGTATACTGGACACTTGATCCGTCAAATTAATTACCACGACAACATTTTTTAAAGAAAACACAACTATTTAATGATTTCAATACACATTTATATGAAATCTATTTAAATTGAAAAAAGTCCGGTTTACCGGTTAGCTTTTTTGGTATTCGGTATTCGATCGTTCGAAGGGTTAACCGGTTAACCGGTTAACCGTTGACAACACTAGTTTTGGACAAAGGTCTTAAATATAAAAGGATTCAAGGCCAAGGTAGCTGATCTTGGCATGTGATACGTATAGATTATCGGATTTTCTACACATTGATATCGTAAAATATAAGCAGTGAGTCACAATGTGAACCTTTTTGGCAAGTGAGCGCAGCAAACGAGCTAAGTGTTTCATATTGTGTCGAGCGGCTGATATTTTACAATATCTATACGAAGTAAACCCGATTATCGGTTTATCGTTTTATTTTCCTCTTCCTAAGACCGTTTTACGCTTGACGAAAGCAAGCTTAATAAGGTCTCCTCTCGCATTGTGACGTCGCTGATAACTTTTCCTCTCACATTGTGACGTCGCTGATAATGCCTGGTCTCCTTTTGAAGTCTTGATACGAGAAATACGGAGCCACAGGGCAGGGCGATATAGACGTATGGACGATAAATCCATATACCAAGTTTGTTCAGCAGAAGATTTACAAAGTGTCTCTGAACTGAACTGTTTTACAAAGTATGATATAATGCCTATGTATACAATTGTTTTGCACTTGATCACAGCAGCCATAATAATTATTCACTTTACAATATATGATGTTTCAAAGAAATTTGACTCATTTACATTAATGTCATATTGCCAGTTTTCTTGTTCATTAATATATGGAAAGAAAAATGGTTATGGATTTGACATTATCACCTCTACCTCGATAAAACTATGTACATATACTGCAATCATTCATAGAAATATTTTAATTGTTAATCCTTTTATTAAAATTAATGGTGAAAATAAACATTTAAGATAGGAAGACCTGTTTTATCCAACTACTTTTTGCATTTTACTCAGTTATTTTCTTACAACACACTATTTTCAAAAAGATCAAAAACCAGAACGTAATCTATTGTAATCAAATATTTGTCTCATAAAGAAATAATCTTCAACTAATGATGGGTATGAAACAAAACATTTTAGGAGGGTCAGGTCTATTTTGGATTTTATCACTCATATTTCCTTAATATTATTAAAGTAATTTTCTATGTAATTATTTAATGTTTAAAACCTCTTACAAAAAGGTATATAATGCTCTTATTCTTTATTCAGATCAAGACTTTTACATTATGAAATGAATAATATAATACGTCATTTAATTCTAAAAATAGTAAAGAAGGGTTTCCATTCTTAAACAGGTATAAAATAGTAAAGGGTAATTCCATCCATAAACTTCCTTTTAGACAAAAAAATACCCTTTGTTTCCTCTCTGTTACTTACAATAACAACTTTAGGTTAGTAGGATGAAGTTGTACATACTGTGTTGATACATGTAATTCAAACACAATTATTATCCACAACTGCAAATAAAAGGTTGTAAACATTTCTGAAAGAAAATTGCTCAATGATGTATTGTATCTAAATATAACAAATTAATATTATCATTTACTACACACGTAAAACATTTACAGATTCATCCCTTTGCTGTCAACATTTTGCCAGTCTCCATATGTTATATGGTTATTCATATTCAATACCCTAAATACACTGATCAAAACATTTATTCCCCTTTTCATATTGTGTTACCCTATAACCATGATAACATTACGTAATTCATATTCTCTTTCTGTTCTTGCAATTTTGTGAACCTTTATAATACTTTTCATTTTCAATTAAACCTCCTCTTAATTTTGAGTTCCTTTATAGTACCCCTTTACTTTATATTATACCTTCACTTTCCTTTTTGTAACCGTTTAATACCCCCTTATTTGAAATTGTATCTCTTATTAAAATGTGTTCCTTTTAATGAAACATCACTTGCTCTGGTATCTTCTCCAAATTTTGCGTTCCCGTGTAAGACCCCATCAATTGATATCTTATCTCCTGTCATGTTTGTGTTCCAAGCCATGATGATATATCCCTACTTTTAAACATCTCAACTTAATTTTGTGTTCCCTTAATTATAATACCTCTCTCATTAAATCTGACATTTCTCAATTTTGTGTACCCTTATTATACCCCTTACTTGATATTATGGATCTTCTTATTTTTTGTTCCTTTATAATACTCCCTGCTTGGTAGTATAACTCCTCCAAAATTTGTTTTCCAAATTGATATTTTAACTGTTCCTTTCTAAGAAGCGTTATTTGTCATTTGTTGTCTGTCATAGAAGCGCCCCGATGTTATTTATTCTAATAAGTTTATATTGATATGCCCAATTTGTATTCTGCATTTGTTTCTTCGAGTTTGTTCATCACTATAGTGAAACTCAAAAACATCAAATGAATGAAAAACAACTGCCATATTGTTAACTTGGTACAGGTATTTCCTTGTTTAGGAAATTGTGGATTTTACCTGGTTTTATTACTACTTAAACTTCTAAATTGTATGACAGCTGCAGATAATTTCCTTACATTGACAACAATTTGTGATTAATCAAGCTTAACCTTGCAAGTACGCATATGTATGTTCAAGCCAAGGATTCATTATAGCAGGTATACAGATGCAATATATGTGCCATCGTTTTGTGAAGTGTCAATGACAGTGATTGATAACTGTAATAGATAAAGATTACATAAGATTACATAAGATGAAAATGGCTAAGTTCGGGTAAATTGGGAAAATACCATTAAGCAATTTCATAGATTATAATTTCAATCTTTCTGTGAAGTTTCAAGTTTCTATTTGTTTAGTTTTTCAATATTTTTTTTATTTTAACAGTCAGCATTATTGTTCTCCTTGCTGTTAAGCAAAATACTTAATATACATCATTCCTTCATTTATCCCTATTATATTGAGACTGAATATCCAGGGAGAATATCAAGTAACACTTATTTTATTTCATACATTGCCATTCTTATACAGTTCTTTTTTTTTATCACATGGCCATTGCCATCGTCATCGTCCGTTAACATTTCCAAAATACCTTGCCTGAAACTACTAAGCCAAAGGAGTAGGTCCGGTAAGAGCTTTTGGCCTCAAATATCAGTTCATCTGACGAAAGATTTTTGTTACTTTTTACACATTTAAGTGTCCATTTCATTTGGTTCAATTAATTCATGTCAAAGATTTTAACTGATTTAGGCATTAAAAGAGGGACGAAAGATACCTGAGGGACAGTCAAACTCATAAATCGAAAATAAACTGACAACGCCATGGCTATAATTGAAAAGGAGAAATAGACAAACAATAATACACATGACACAACATAGAAAACTAAAGAATAAACAACACGAACACCACCAAAAACTAGGGGTGATCTCAGGTGCTTCGGAATGGTAAGCAGATCCTGATCCACATGTGGCACCCGTCGTGATGCTTATGATATATCAAATCCGGTTAAAAGTCTAATTCGATTGGTCACATTTATGAAAGGGAAGGGGATTGTAGTTACAACGTAAGGAACATATCCGATATCATTTGTGAAACGGTTATTCCATAATGGTAAACCAACTCGTGATGACGTCCGTAAAATTTACGAAGAGATGATTTCAACTTCACCATTTGGAACTCTTGATTGAATAGCTTCCTTGAAAGCAACAACACTCTATCAAGAAAATCATGATAGGAAATGCAAGCACTGGAATATCGTATCAATTGGGAGATATATACACCGTATGCAGGTGTTGCTGGAATGTTCCTACTTAGAAATGGAAAGTTCACAATTGGAAAGCTGAAATCATCTCTTTTGTCGTAAAGTTTTGTTTTTCAATCGCCCCTTAATGTCAATTTCTAGATGGAAGTCAAGATATGAGGCCGAATTAACTGTATCTGTTGTATCCTTTATCTCTAGTTCAATGGGATAGATGCATTCGCTCCGATTCAAGCTCAAATATGAAAAATCTATCAAATATGCCAAAAATTTCACTTTTTATATAGTTTTTGTCAAAAGTGAAAGTGGCCGAACCCGTGATCATCCCCAACCTTTATATATGTTATGTATTATCATTAAATACAACTAACATTTCAATATTTCAATATTAAGAGTGAACAAAAATGCGACAACTTTCTGAACCTACTCCCGCCAAACTCAGAAACAATCATTATTGGGATATATATGGTTTTTTTTCAAATGTGTCTTATGACCCCGCTGGTCACAATAAGATGGGCGAATTGTCTAAAAATAAAACAAATGGGAAAATGCAAATTATGTCTATTATACAAATCCATCAGACACGTTCGATACACCCTACATCTAGGTATAGTACAGTCACCTTTTCACTATTATATCAACAACTGAAATGATCATAGAAACAACACAAGGTTAAAATAAGACTAGAAATTATACTGAACTCTTTCACACTGGTGTTTAGGTGATTTTGGTATGACATCATCGGATTGATTGTTGGTTCTGTTAAATTAAATGTTTACTCTAGTTTTCATACAATCAAAGGATAGAAAATAAAATAATGTGTTCAGTTTAAAAATTATTTTTTAACAGGATGGATCGAGATGATCGTGGACGTTATTTCATTATCGGTTCTGTTATGCTGGAGATCGTTACACCAGTGTTCAGGGAGAGGTTAGAGAGTGACTACAAAAGTAAAAGTTTAGGCTCTCTAAAGGATTTCATCAACAGTAAACCTGTTATACACATCCTATTTCATCTACGCCATAAAAATATAAAGTGTTGTACGGACAGTACCAACTGTAGAAACCGTGGTACCCTACCGTTAAATTACAGCCAATGGGATTTACTCTACACAAAGAATCCAGGACCACCTAAGCATCACTGTCACTGCTTGTATACAACCAATAATGTAAAATTAGATGATCTTGACATAACCTTGTCTAGTTTGATTTTACTGAATTGCTGCAGTCTCACACCAAATGAAGAGACATTAATAAAAAAAAACTTAGAAAATTTAAGAACAACTATCTTAGTCACAACACAAAAGGTACCATCACAGAAAAAGAGTTCCAAACACTGTGGAAGGACCTAAAAAGATATGTCCTTTTATTTGACCCCAGTAAACAAGATGACTTCATGAGGATATATAACAGACCATTGGACGACTCATTGTGCAACAAGTACTTTGTTTGTCTTCTGGACATTCACAAAAAGCTTGAAGAGGTAAACACAATGTATTCCTTATTTATTTTTAAGAACATATCAATATGAGACCTTAAACATGAGGCAAACGGATTAAGGTTTTTAATCAACTTTATAAACCATCTATAAATCGGTCGGTTCTTAATCTTAAATTAATATTTTTATGTTTGGTAGAGAATGGATAGAATATATATGTGTATAGATCGTCTCAAATCCGCAGAAGGCATCAACTATTTTAAGAAAACAATGTTTGTTCAATACTTGATATTAAATGTTTCAGAATTACATGCAGTCTGAAATGCGGGTCAAAACACTTGTGCACACAAATATTTAAACCTAGCAAGTAAAATTTCGCATCTGGTTAAACAAATGAAAATAAAAATGGAGTATAAAAATCGACCAAGATCATTTGAGATATGTCAGAAATACCCATATGCAGCATTCCCAATCCACGTTCTGATTATAAACAAATATTGCTGACCACACATGAAGTCATTCTGTTCAGTACTAGCTGTGACAAGTGTGACAGAAATATGTGGTGTGATTTGATGTACAGACGGGAAGGAATGTTGAACGGAATAAAGTTCCAATCCTAGATTGGAGATACAAATGTACAATAATAATGGAACACAGTTTGATAAGACTTGTAGTCATGTAACTCCTAACATTGCTTTTTTCTATATTTTTTTTTAGTTTCAGTCATAAAATATTTTCATTTAAATAGTCGAAAAATTTGCTAGATAAACATTTGATAATAACCCAATAAGTAAAGGATCCAAGGATTATTTACTCGCCTGGCATTAATGCACGTTATTGATACAATGCAACAATATATAATTCAGTTCAACTAAATCAGTGAGGATCAAAAGGTTTTACTTTGTATTTGTTTGACTTTTTTGGAATTTTGGGTCCTGAATGCTCTTCAACTTTGTACTTGTTTGGCATTATAACTGTTTTGATCTGAGCGTCACTGATGAGTCTTATGTAGACGAAACACGCGTCTGGTGAAAATTGCTACCCTGTCGTGAATGACCCAAATGTATAACTTCAGAACTCAATTGTGTGTTATAATGTACCATTTTGGTCTTATCGTATAAATCAAATTGTCTCAGAGGGGAACACAACTCCAATAAACATGATCGATTAAATAAAGGTAAAATACTGTCAACTACAGTTATACACTAGAATCAACTATGAGAGGTTCCATTAAAACAACGTAAGAGGAGATGCATTACCAAGGTGTTGTTTTACAATACTCCAAAATATTGGTCAAAGTCTCACCACTCCTGTAAAACTAATCAAATTGTTATAGTGTTACTAAATATTCACTACACATGATGGCAAACAATATAAGATATACTAAGAGCTTTCTTCCCATCGGACTTAGAGGAGTTGCCCTCACCAGGGGTTATTTTCATAATGCTTTCAGAAGAAGTAAGAGATTCAAAACTCAAATAAATGTTCTGATCAAAATGGTCAATTTCACTTGATGGAAAACAATGCTCCAAGTATATAAAGAGCTTATTGTCAAATAGTTTCTGGGAAGTTCTTTTCACAAAATAATATTAAAATTTTCAAATGGTCCTCGTACCAGAACTCATGCAGTGTAAATGCTGTTTCGACGAACATTCATGACTGGTAAGCCCAGATTGATTATTATTAACCTTACAACTTTGAAAAAAGTCTAACTTCGTCAGATGATAAGGGAACTGTATAGAAGACATGAAGCAAGTTCTAATAACCTCCGAAATATAACGCTATATACACCACTGGTGGCGCCACCAGATCGTACAATTTATGTCTCACATTCTGTGACTGTTGTTACAGGCGAGACAAAAATTACCAATTGTTTCACATTCTTCATGTCCGTGCCTTTTAAAGCCGACTATACGGTAACGGTTTTTTCATATTATTGAAAGCTTTACGGTTGCCTATAATTGCTTTAGTGGGTATTTGTCTCATTGGCAATTATGCCATATCTTCTTTAATGTATAAGGAACTTTTCACCAAACGGTCAAAACTATGTACATAATTCAATAACTTATAATTTTAGATAAGCGACAAGTTAGACCTAAATACTGCTGAAATTTTGACTGCAATGAATATCGACAACGGCCAAATAAAAGTGGAGTTATCTACAAAACTTGAGGTAATAATAAGAACTGAACTTATCGTCATGTTTCCGTCCCAAATCAGAAAACAAATTGACAGTTGTTGTATTTCATATCCTAATCTCTCATGATTTGAATGATTTGGTGTTTAGGTCAGATACTTGATTGTTTCCGTTTAATTTATTTAAAAGAGACAAAATACAAAAGTGTATAGATTTATTTAAAATTTATAGGGCTAGTGCAGCCCTATATTACATAATAATTCAAAATATTAGAGTACAGTATTTACATATCAACCAGCATTCAAAGACGTGTGATGAAGTACTATTAAACTCTTTCACAATAACTACATGTGTAAAACATGATTAAAAAAATAAAGTATATAGTCTGAAAACAGATTTACTAAGTATTACGCAGCAACATAGTGTATTGCAACTTGCAAGAAATCTTCAATCATTTAATCAAATATTTAAGTACAATCCAAATTCAGATCAAGCTTGAATACTGTGTCCATTTTTGCCCCTGCTGTTCAGGGCTTGGCCACTGTGGTTGTATCCAGCTGTTCTCAGAACGACCGTGTATTAGTTAATGATGTTGTTGTAAGACAGAAGAAATTATGAACTACAAAGAAGGCTGTGTCACATATATAAAAAATACAGTTATATACATGTAAAATTGATAAACTTTTCCTTACTATTAATGATTACAGGAGGTATTACCATATGTAAGATGTCAATCATCCAAAGAGAAAGCTGAGAGACAAGGTACGTTCATTTAGTTCATTTAAACTTATTTTTCTTCCCATCAGTATCATTTCAATACCTAAAGTAAAACAACAAGTGTATTAGCACGAACACTTCCTTGGTCAAAATATAATAACTAATTCATGTCTTGTTAAATTCATTTGAAAACACTTATCTGTTAAACAATTATATGAATGATAATACCTGATACACATATCAATTGTCACTTCATTACTCTTATGTTGATGCATGGAATAAAAGGAGACATGCTTATAAAAATATCTCTTTTTTAATCAGAACTTGTTTTGAATTGAATTGTTTATTATAGGTTTAACACAGAAACCTCCAACACAGCTTAACAAACTAGGACAGCCAAGCTTTACACTACATCATCAGATAGACCTGTCATCCGAGGTTAATGGTGGGTTTGTAGTATCAAATATAGTGATGATGGATGATGGTAGACTAGTGATGTGTTTTCCTATACATCATAGACTATTGATTTGTAATACAGATGGATCACAGGTAAACAGTATACCTGTACAATGTTTCCCGTTGTATGTTACAGCAGTAAACAACTATACAGTAGCTGTTACACTAGCTGGAAGTACGTGTATAGAGATGTATGACATAAACAATAAATTTAAAATTAAATCAATATCAATACCTGAAATGATGCGTAAAAGTGGAATTACAACTATAAACAACAAGTTAATTGTAGGTGGTTATCAAGAACTACTGATCATAGATCATCAGAAAGAAGAGGTGGTACAGAAAGTAACAACTGAATGTCATCCTTACAGGTTACATATATATGCATGGTTCTGATGATAGAATATTCTACTGTGATGACTACAACAAGAATCTGTACTGGTATAATTATACTGATGACATACAAAACACCTTAACATTACCATCAACACCTAGGAGTATGAATACACTACAAGATAGTAGTTTGTATGTCGTGTGCGAGGATGGATCAGTACAACATATGTCATCCGACGGTAAACATTTTAAACCTGTGAAGAAACTTCAAACTACTCCAGAATGTTATGAGATACACTATAATTTAACACAAAGGAAACTTTTGATCATACACAGCAAAACAAAAAATGTTACAGTCTTCACTGAGATATAATTACAATGTATAAGTTGATTACTAAGTGTCTTATATACATACATTACCTGTCATACTTAGTGATAGGTATATCTTTACTGTTTCTGTATGATAGAGAACGTGATAATGTGTGCTTACAAACTTGAAATTGAATTACTTCTGTAGCTTCTTGTACCTATGTTGGTATTGACCGTCACTCACTTGTGAGTCATACTGAGACTTGTACTTTGTTAAATAAATTCTATAGTATGTTATAGGATGTAAGTAGGCAGTGTGTGCTTAACGGATGTACATTATATAGCAATGAATCAGAAGGATGATGCTAACTTTTTCGTTGATAGACATGAGATTCAGTCAGGATTCTACTTCGTCAAAATTATCTCCCCATTACGCAAGTTCATTTTCACAATCATAGAAATGGAAGCCATTGTAGGGATGACGCGCTACCAATTTTGCTCTTGGAAACCGATAATTTTATCCATATTGCACCATTACGATCATTGTATGTCAGTTGTATTTTAAAAGACAAATGTACCAACTAGCTAATGAGCATCAGTTAATGATCTTGTCAGCATTGATTCAACTTAAAACTATTGTCTGATCGGTTGTCAGGTTGAATTTTCGAAAATTCATAAACATTTAACAAACATTCTAATTAAATATTTCGTGGAAGGGCAGACTAGGTTTTTTAAGTGTATGAAGACTACAAACCCTAGTTATCACACACAAAAAATTATAATTTTTCGAAGATATGCATTTTCATCATCCAACTTGAAAGACTGTCGTCAAGTACTTTCAGTAAAAAAAATAGCTATTCGAACACAACTTCTCTGTTTTTGTGACTCATTAGATAGGTATTTCACTTGACCCATATATTTAATCTTTTAGTACTGTGATTTTTTTGTATTATAAAGTCAACCTGTAGCTTTGATATATAAAAATAATAGAATCTGAAGCGAGACGATGTATGCAATATTCTTACTTTGTACGCTATCAAGACAAAATATTCAACTCAAACACGTCGTACCATAAAAAGGTGCACTCGATTTTCTCTTTTCGATACAATTGTTACCCATTTTTTAAAATTTTTTCTTAAGTCACATACTAGAAGGGCAGACACGAAAATTACTGAACTAATAGATTGATATGTTTTCCGTCCGTGATATTTTTTTTCAAAAAAATCGAAGGTTATGCATTTTCCTCATCCAACTTGAAAGATACTCATGTCGTCGACTTGATATCTAATTGTTCTGCTTAACTATGTACTAGATAAATTTAAAACTTATGCAAATGGTGTTTTTAAAATAAAACACTTCGTTATTGAGAAGAAAACTGTAATTTTGTTTGTTTCTATTAACTTTTAAAACTTGTGTCACTATAGTAAACAATACGGTAAACATTTATCGCCTTCTCTAACAAAGAGCTTTGATTCTTTTGTTCTATTTCAACCTGGTTTTCGACTGAGATTGATGTTGAATGATAAGGTGGGAGAAGAATTATTCCTGCTGAATATTTCACTGAAATTTCACTTTGTGTGACAATATTTCAATCAGTGCTTATTTCAAAGAAAGAGTTAATACCAAACATAAGTGAAATGAATTGACTCTTACAAGCTGCTGACATCATAATGATTTTAAATGTGTTCTACTAAAATTACTAAAGCAATTTTCTAAAAGTTGCATAGATTATCTTTATTTTGGTCAATTTGTGGGCCCTGCAAATGTAGTGTACAAGCAAGTTCCAATTATCTTATATGCCATCAATTGTTAACACCTCTCATAAAAATATGTATATGGTACTTGCAACATTTTTGCATGTGCTCAATATTTCTAACTCAAGAATATTATTAAATAATAAAAAATAATCATAAAACAGTCTGTGTAACTCATTATCACCAAGGTATGTGTCCGTCTTCATTAATGAACACTCTACAACGTTGCAGACTATATTAGAATTCATGACAAAAAATCTCTTTACCTTTTGTAGATCTTGTACTTCTGATCATTATTTTCATTAATAGTTTCCCTCCATCTTCTTAAGTTCTTGACCATAAACACACAAAAAAGTTAAATAAAGGCAACTGTAGTATTCCGCTGTTTAACAGTCATAAATCGATTGAGAGAAAACAAATCCGGGTTACAAACTGAAACGGACAGAAACACATCAAATTTAAGAGGAAAACAACAAAAGAACAGAAACATTGAGATGCATCAAAAAACTAATGACAATGCAACATACATAGAAACGAACTATAAGATAACAACTGTCACATTCCTGACTTTGTACAGGACATTTAAACAAAACATGTTGTGTGGCTACCCAAATCTCTTGCTTTATAGCAATGGTAAATATACCGCTTAAACTACAATTTTAAATGACAGGAATACAGTACAAATAAATGAAAGAACACTCAAGACAAAGAAAAACATAAATAAATAAAATAATAGTACATTTCGACATGTTAACCACAGAATACCAACGAATACCGAAAACAAATTAGGACAGTAAAATTTTGATATAAATGGAAAGAATAATTAGAAAAATTATTTAAAGTTGACAGACAACGACCAGTGACAATGAAGACAAAACTATGGATGGACACCACGATGATGAGATAAAAAGAAAAATTATCTGATGTTGGCCTTACCTTTAGATAAATTATACAATCAAACATCTAGTTAGTGAGCGCTTCTCAACAAACATGTATCCTTGACACACATGCTGGATCTATCAAGCCTTTGATTGGTTGTTCTCCTATAGCAGTCGTAGATCCTACCATTAAAATCATAAACATCAATTATGGGTAATATTGGCAAACACCAAGTTATTCAGAAGTTCCCCGACAGACCTCCTTGACAAACACGCTGGATCTGTCGAGCCTTAATTGTTTGTTTTCCTATTGCAGTTGCAGATTCTAACTTTAAAATCATAAACATAAATTATGACTAATATGGGCAAAACCCATTTTGTCGGAACTTTCCTGACAGACATCTTGCATATATGCTGAATCTATCAAGCCTTTGATTAGTTGTTCTCCTATAGCTGTTACCGATCCTCTCTTTACATTTCCAATATACTAAGACATTAGAAGTTAATATTTGAAATAGACACTGTAAATATTATATTTTGTTTTATATTAAATTATTAGTACAATTACGTGTGCAATATTTTTTTAGTGTTTTATGAACTATCAATCTAACATTTACTCTCAATTGATTCTACATGCATTAGCTGTTTTATACCCACCTAGATCAAATGGCCACACAAGATAACGAACAGACCATCATACTGGACAACACACTTTTCATTGAAATACAAAATGTATTTAGTCTGAGGACGTACCTACTTTATCAACACAAACTGATACCAGAAACACAGGATATGATAAGGTTGGGTTGCTTTCCCTAAAGGTTGAATACGGTAAAAAGATGTACAAATGCACTTATATAATTACCTTTCTATTAGAGGACACCCATTAATCTGATTCCTAGTCAATTTCATGCATATCAGAATAAGATAGAAAGACTATGTGTGCAAAGATAAGTATTTGCCTTACTTTAACCGATTATCTCCTTTAAGTAATGTTATCAATCATTTGCCTTTCCTATATAGAAAACGGAATTGTTTCAACATATTAAACTTACTTTATCAAAATAAGACAGAGCTGTAACATCAGCCAGCGGTGTTTGTAATGGTCCGACACACTGCTGCTCTGCAACAAGTAGAACCTGAACAAAAGTTGGTAATTGATGTGGTTGTCCTTATTGGCAAGTGAAAATATAAATAAACTTCCCACAACTCAAACTGAAGTTATTAGAACAACATAACAGTATTATATGGTCAACAACAAATGATGGCAAAACAAAATACCTACTCCAAGAGCTTTCTCTCAAATTGTCTCATTAGGATTGTGTTTACAAGCAGGTACTATTACACTATATTTACTTTTTAAATAGTCAACAAGAGTGCACACGCTGGAATGTCTCGCCTTCTATACTTATCATTGATATTATGTTGATAGTCCTAAGTATAAAGCTAAGCTTTATTACAACTGTCACATAAACTTAACATTAACCAATATAACTAAACAAAGACCAATGAACCTTAAAAAAGAGGTCCAGGTCAGATGAACCATGCCAGGCAGACAGGTACAGCTAACAATGCTTCTATACAACATATATAGTTGACACATTACTTATAGTTTAAGAAAAATAGACCAAAACACAAAACTTAACACTGTGCAATGAACCGTGAAAATGTGGTCACGGTTAAATAAAACCTGCTCGACTGACATAAAGATCATAAAATATTTCCATACACCAAATATAGTTGACCTATGGCATATAGTATTAGATAAAAAGACCAAAACTCAAAAACTTAACTTTGACCACTGAACCATGAAAATGATGTCAAGGTCACATGACATCTGCCCGCTAGACATGTACACTTAACAATCATTCCATACAACAAATATAGTAGACCTATTGCATATGGTATGAGAAAAACAGACCAAAACACAAAAATTTAACTATAACCACTGAACCATGAAAATGAGGTCAAGGTCAGATGACACCTGCCAGTTGAACATGTACACCTTACAGTCCTTCCATACACCGAATATACTAGCCCTATTGCTTATAGTATCTGAGATATGGACTTGACCACCAAAACTTAACCTTGTTTACTGATCCATGAAATCGAGGTCAAGTGAAAACTGTCTGACAGACACGAGGACCTTGCAAGGTACGCACATATCAAATATAGTTATCCTATTACTTATAATAAGAGAGAATTCAACATTACAAAAAATTTGAACTTTTTTTTCAAGTGGTCACTGAACCATGAAAATGAGGTCAAGGACATTGGACATGTGACTGACGGAAACTTCGTAACATGAAGCATCTATATACAAAGTATGAAGCATCCAGGTCTTCCACCTTCTAAAATATAAAGCTTTTAAGAAGTGAGCTAACGCCGCCGCCGTAGCCGCCGCCGCCGGATCACTATCCCTATGTCGAGCATTCTGCAACAAAAGTTGCAGGCTCGACAAAAACCCATCGCTGCCTGCAAATGATGGCATCTAAATGACGGTATATTCTGGTCAACTACATATGATTGCAAACAATCCTTCAAAATATGAGATTTCTGTAAACCGTTGTCAACGGAGTTGCGTTCAAAAGGTAGCATTGTCATAATACTCAAAGGATTTTCTGTAAAAGTCCAAAAACTTCTGACAAACGAATGCGATTAATGTTTCACAATATGTTCAACTACAAACAATGGCAAATAATTGTACCAAGTATGACAGTTTTTTGTAAATATGGTGTCAATGAACAAGTGTTTGCAAGATGGTATTGTCACAATACACTGAGAATTGCCAAGTCTAATAACTCCCGTGAAATGGTTGTGATCATTATGACGGTAAAACATGGTAAATGACACATAAACAAATAAAGGCAACAGTAGTATATCAATGTTCAAGACATAAATCGGTAAAGCAATCAAAGCGCGAAAGCGCTGTAAAGGCAGTTAATTACAGGTTGTGTGTATTTCTAGTCCAGTTATATCATTATCTTCCATAGAACAGAGGTGGTTTGTAGAATTTAAGATTTAGAGTTCTTTTGTACCTAGTTCACCTATATCTATAGTCTACTGTTTACAGTATATTTTCTGTGCCTCGCCATGAAATGCATTTTTAGCCATGGCCTTGTCAGTTTGCTTTAAATTTATGAGTTTGACTGTCCCTTATGTGTCTTTCGTCCCTCTTCTTTAGACATATAAGAACTTTTCCTTTTCAATATAAATAGACTATTTTTAATTATTGATTGTATACGCATATTCTATGACTCCCATAAAAAGAAGTTCACAAAGATTGACTAGTCTCTGTACTGTGTGTATAGCAAGAACATCAAGTAACATAATGGTAAATGTACATAGTAACACATCAACTTTTTTGATGACCATACCTGCCAACTGTCAGTATTTGCAGAGTATTTCCCCCATCGAGCTCGAGGCTCCCAAATGGAAATTTTGTAAGAGCAATTTTGTCGACTATTTTAAAGAAAACAATTCAACAATGGCAATGAGCTTGTTTATGCACGAAGAAGCCAAAAACCACATTAGAATATATTTGAAGGGAATCCATGACAAATCGCCCCATTAGCAAATAGCCCCACTTTTTCACTAACTCGCCCCACTTTAAAAAAAAACTGCCCCAACCTGGATAACCAAATCGGCCCACTTGTGAAATGTGTTATATCCCTTAATATTACTCCTGCCAACTTGCCCCAACTTATAGAAAACGATAATATCTAGATAAATATATTATTAACCAGGAAGAATTTACTAATGCCAACTCGCCCCACTCATGTAAAAAGATGTTATCCCGTTGCATATAAGTTAAATTCCGTTAATATTACTCCTGTCAAGTGGCCCCACCTAATGGAAATCAGTGAAATCTAGATAAATATATTATTAACCAGGATGAATTTAGTAATGCCAAATAAAGGCAACAGTAGTATACCGCTGTTCAAAACTCATAAATCCAGGGACAAAAAACAAAATCGGGGTAACAAACTAAAACCGAGGGAAACGCATTAAATATAAGAGGAAAACAACGACATAATACCGAAACGTAACACACACAGAAACGGACCAAGCATCAGACAAAACACCACGAGAATAACAAATATAACATGAAAACCAAATACATGAATTAGGGATAGACAAGTACCGTGCCACGCCTGATCTCAATATCTCAAAAATAAGAGAAAACACAAACGACTCCACGTTAAAATGCAACACACACAGAAACGAACAATAATATAACAATGGCCATCTTCCTGACTTGGTACAGGACACTTTTAAAGGGAATAAAAGTGGTGGGTTGAACCTGGTTTAGTGGCATGCCAAACCTCGCACTTTAATGGCAAAGTTAAATATAACATTGAAATGACAACATATTACAGGACTACAATACAAATAAATAGGAGAACATATTAGACAAAGAAAAACATGATTAATAGATAACAAAAAGCATCAGGTTTAAAATTCAATACGCCAAAAACGCGCCTTGTCCACACAGGACTTACAAGTGACGTCCAGATATAAAAGATCGAAAGAGAAAAAAGTACAAAGAAATTTAAGTTGTACAGCACTGGAGATAAAAAGTTGAAAAGGTTTCGCCAAATACAGCATTGTTTTTATGCCCGGGATAAGAACATTCTTATTATATAGAACAATTCATGCTATTGCAAACAGTAAATTTTATCAAATGAATATGAAAGAGATATACATAAAGAAACTGAAGTATTAACTAATTACAGAAAACTAAACCCGAATACATAACGCCCAGATATAAAAGATCGAAAGTGAAAAAGGCACAAAGCCGCACAGCACCGAAGACCAAAAGCTGAAAAGGTCTTGCCACTCTCCCCACTTATGGAAAAAGATGTTATCCCGTTGAATATAAGTTAAATTCCTTATATTGCATTATGATACAATTAACAGGTTTCTTTTCAATTGTTATGCAAATAACTAAGCTTCAAAACTTAGTTATTCTTCAATAATACATTTTTTTTTTAGAATTATAATTTCAGTATATCAATAATAGTAATTAAATAAATTTTCGGTTTGTTTGTATTCTGTGTAGATTAGTTTTCATTAAAGTGGTGCGAGTTTTTATTTTTAATTATATATATATATATATATTAATCTAAATATTACCGTTTTTTTATAAGTAGGGCGGGTTGGCAGGAGTAATATTTAACATGATTTAACCAATTTCACATGTGGGGCGATTTGATAAATCAGTTTGTGGCGGTTTTCTTAAAAGTGGGCGATTAGCCAGTGGGGCGACTTGTCCTGCTTCCATTTGAAGGCCCCCTTGAAGGTTTTGTATGACTATATGAACCATCTTTCACGTAAAACCCCCATGTGCATTTTGAAAAGTTGGCAGATATGTTTCTAACTCCAGGCAAAATCTACCGGTATGAATGAAAAAGAAGTTTTCAATTAAGGCTCTGTGGCCATAACAGCTGTCTCATTAGCATTTTAACCACTTCCCATATTTGCAATTAAAACAATAGAAGAAAATTATTCAACGCAAAAACAAAACTTACTTGTAAATATGAAATTCTCTTTACGGTATGAGTTTTTCTCATTGTTTGAGATTGTACAGTAGTACCTGTAACTGCTTATACCTATTTCTTATTCACTTTTGCTTGATAAACTCACTAAATATCATGTATATACATTGTACCACATCTCCTTATTTTTATATGCATTCCAATAACATGAACAATTGTAATTCAATTCTATATACCAAAGCAAAATGAACTGCACCACTTTCATTCACTAGTATGCATCTTTTGGCAAAATACAAGTTCTTAAATGACACAAGATATATTTATTGATAAAAAAAATAAAATTTAGTATACAACTCTTTAACAGGTATAAAAAAAAGCACAGCTGTGTCATAACTTGTGAAATCTGTGCTGAAAACATAGACATTGATGGTATTTGAGTAATTCCATATGTGAAGCTCAACATTAGCTCGTCAGTTGGTGGTGGACAGTTATAGTTCCTTTCTGCAGGCTAGGATGAATGACTTTTCAGGAAAACCAATTTCACAAATCAAAACTTTCCTCTAGATTTCTTCTACAATATTCATCCAGTTTAGTTCTTTTGGTTTAATTGGACACCGTCCTGATTTTTAATTTTGCAAACCATTCAGTCTCTTGCTTGCAAATGGTGCATGAAAATAGGATTGGTATGGCAGTAGACAAGTCTCTTTAAAGTGGGTTTGTGCCCTGAAAAAAAGTTTTATAACTTAAGTTTTTTTGAAACTTGTGCAACACACATACCTAAATAACTATAACATAGAAGAGAGCATCATTCGTGTCAATGTTTTGTTCCTGTTTACATTGTCATTGATATTTTTTCAGAAAGCCTGAGGCATAGCTCATGAATTCCTGTCATTACATCCTAAATTAACATAATTACTGCTAGAATAATTATCAGTATGATATACGTACACTATCATTGTACAGCCCAAGTCTTCAGTATATATCATTGTTGCATTCATTCACTCCTGTGTTCAGTCGTTCAAAAATATTTAAACATCAACAAATGAACTTTAATATTAAAGGACAAGAAAACACTAGAAAAGATACGTACATACAACCCGTGTTTAAGTGTATTTGAAAGAGAAAATATATCTGGTTAAACGATGTATAAAGGAGGAAAAAATTGCAGATATTGCATTACGATGCTTTCTACCTAATAGCACGTGGATATGTTTACATATTTAGACTTGACCCAGTATGACCCGTACCTTGTAGGTCACCGCCGTCGTTTAAACACTAGACTACAGTCGTGTATAAGACAATAAAATGCTTAAGCCTGTACTATTTGTGTGAAGTAAATGTGTTTTTTCTGTACATTTAAATTGTTTTACCTGATAGCAAGGACGTATATCTATCCGTTTCCTTCTCAATTCACTTTGTCAATTTCTTCGAGCTCCTTCAAAACATACGTATTACTGCGCCCGGAAGTGAAAAAAATATTAGAAATCCTCGTAAAATAATGCTATTTTCAATTTTGTGGAATCCATTTTGTTATATTTATTATATAAAGATAAAAAAAGTTACATTAATTATGAATTTGCATATCATTATACGGAACGTTTATGGACTATTTTTCCATAGCTGTAAGTCGGTCATTTTGGCGGGAAATCATGTACACATACACACGTAGATTGGCTGGTACCTGATCGTAATGTTACACATCAGATATATCAAATAGCTAATACCCGGAACGTAGTACCGGGAACCAGGATAATACGTAGACAACATACATAACTAATACCGAAATTGAAAACGCTTTACGGTTTCTCGTTTATAAACTGAATTCCGCTTTGAATTATAGAAGATGCAATATTAATCATGTTCAGTCGACTTTTCATTGTTATATCAACGTCTGAACTAATTAAAAAATCTTTAGATCTCAGATAACACTCGAAATTGACCCGACCTCTTTCCACACGGAATACAAATAATGATAGTTTGTAGTCAGGTTGACTGCTTATAATGCAAAATACACATTAATAACAAGTTCTATAAAACGAACAATACACACTGATCGTTTCTTTAGTCCCCAATGTAAATGAAAGAAACAAAAACCATATCATACCATAAAAAGAAGAGGAGAAATTCGAACATTTCCGGATCTTTTTCTGGCCAAAAGACCCCCTGCATAGATTGCGTATGAAAAGATTAACCTCATGACTTGAAAGTCAGGCCTTAAAGCACTGCCTTTAAAAACAAATCCGGGACACAAGCTAAAACCGCGGGAACATGTCAACTATAAAAGAAAAAGAGAAACACAGAGCTGCTACAAAAACCAAATGTCAACATACATAGAAACGGACTACTTGATAGCAACTGTCATATTTCTGACTTGGTAAACGACGTTTTAAGAAAACTGATGGGTTGATCCTGGTTTTATGGCTAGTCGAACCTCCCACTTATATGACATAATACCTATAAAATGACAACGTTACATGATAGGCATACCCAGACATTGAAATACATCAATACGTCAAATGTTTTGCAACTACTTAAGTTAAAGATATATAAGCCAAAATTTGAATTTTTTCCCCCAATGTACTTTTTAAGCAACAACTGCTGATGTAAAGTTTAGTAATATTTGGCCCAGAAGATGTTTTAAAGCGTTTACATTTTTTTTAGTTTAAAGCAATATTTGCACAGGAGTTATTTGATTTTTTAGTTTTGATTTAGAAAAATTAAAAACGAAGTGGTTAGAAAAAAACAAATGATTACAAATTGTCTACCTTTTGTTTTCAAGAAGTAATTTACATATTACTAACAAGACATGCTTATCGATTTCCTGAAGTTAAGGTAGTGTAGCACCATATTTTGGGGACAAATCAATTTGTCCTTTGGATATTAATAAGTTCTTGTAAACATCGAGAATTCGTGGTACCGTCTGGTTTGTTCACTTTTGGTGGACTGCACTCATTAAACATTAAGAACATTTCTGTAGGACATTGGTGTTCGAAAATAGAAGACGACAATCTGTTATCAAACTTTAAATAAACGCTAAGTTTTACTAATATGAAGGGCTACCGAAGGTTCAAGCACACTTTGAAAACTACAATAATGTGTACCTGTGGAAACGTGATGCGAATACTAGAAAATTCATGAAATCCAGAGAACTAAACAAAACTTTAAGACATGCAAAAATTTATTGACAGCATTTGCTCTATGAATCGTCATCGTATAATGTGCGCATACCTCAATTGATATCTTACGCTCTTGCATGTCGAGTCAGTTCAAACTTCATGAACAGAAGTTTACCGCAGACTACTTAAAACAGGCCACAGATTTCAAAGGGATATTCAAACTTATTATTCGACGAACAACATAATTACAAACAAGTTCTGGACGCCTTAAAGGTGTCAGACTCCCAATTAAAAATCCCCATCTGTTCAACTAAATTTTGCAATATTCACAGAATTTTAAATATTTTACCAAAACAATCAACTTCATAGAAACCAGGTATATCCCGATTTCTACATGTATCACCTTTATACATCCCAACTTTCAACCTACCTTTAAAGTCTTATAGAAAAACCTGACTTTGGGAATACAGGTAATACCGAAATAACTCCTGGTTTTAAAAATCTTAAATTAGTATACTATTGAGCACATTTATCCTGAATTCTCAATGTTAACTCATATATAAGTAAATTTTGGCCCAAAATGGTCTAAATATATTTCTCTCACCAAAAGTTTCATTTTTGAAAATTTGTTGGTTATAGTCTAGGTAAACATTACTTAGTGTCAGAGAATGGCTACTTTTATATTCGTTCTAAATTTGTGGGAGTAATTGTTGGTCTGACACAATCGTTTTCCTCCGATTAATAACCCAAAAGGAATAATCATAAGCGAGGATGACAAATGCAACTTTGCTTGGTACTTATAGGAAACAGAGGTATGATGATTTATGTATTGATGAAGGAAGAGAAGCGACACACACAATGAGATGTTTTTATTAGATAGTATAGATTATGTATTTCTCTTGAGTATTCTTGCTTTTATTTGCATTGTATTCCTGTCACATAATATTGTAGTTTTAGCGGTATTTTTGCCATATAAGCAGGTGGTTTTGCTAGCCTTTAAACCAGTATTAATTCAACATCTGTTCTTAAAATATTCTGAACCAAGTCAGGAGTATGACAGTTATCAAATAGTCCGTTTCTATGCATGTTTGGGTTTGTTTGAGTGGCAGTTCAGTGTTTCTGTTGTTCTGTTTTTTTCCTCCCTTTGTTGATGCGTTTCCCTCGATTTTGGTTTGTGACAATGTCTTCATTCACGATGACAGATGGACAACAAACAATAAGGGCAGATGTAAAATGAGGACAAACAAGACAATGTGACTTCAAATTAACGTAACTCTTAGGTTTCACTTTTGCATACTGATTTTCCAATTCTGCAGAAAACATTTAATTAAAACCAACAAGGGATTTCAGAAAATCAAAGTGCTTGTAAGCACTGAATGGTAAATATTGCTTCAATTTATTAAGGGGAAGTAAAATTAAATATTGCATTTTTTAAAGCATTTGTTGTAAATGATTTAACAGTCTGGACAAAGGAAGACAACTCCAATTTGTAAGATGAGTTTAACAATGACATCATATATATTACTGGAACAGATCTTGACCAGTGTAACATCATTTTGTGCCTTGAATGTCCAAGCATATATTCAATCGATAAATTTCTGGTAATTATCATTGGTAGGAAGTATAGAATGTTATGATCAATGCACTATATTTTGTGTATCAAAAAGGTAGTGATCAGCCTTGGAAGATTTAGATATCAAATCAGTCACATAGGGTTTTCATTGCATTTCATGCAATCTTTACCTAAAAACCGATGAGAAATGTTTACACTTAGGGAAGACATCAGAAAGTCAATGAAGGATAAAAAACTTAATTCAAATAGTTAAGGGGTGGGGGTTAAAAATGCTGCAAGTTTGGTTAAATGGACATCGATTTTATATACATCCTTATTGGTCAATCAATTTTTCCCAAATTAAGTTAAGAGGGGGTAGGGGGTCAGTGAAAAAACTATATGAATTAAGTTTTTTTATCCTACATTGAACTTTTGATGTTGTCCCTTAGTCAACTTTGACAAATATACAAGATTTGCTGCTAAATTATTACAAAGATAACACAATTCTAAATTTTATAAGTTTAATAAAATAATTATCAAAAATATACCCTAGAACAAAAGAATCTCAAATGTATCAATGAACACATTATTATAGATTTGCTAAGACTATTTTTTTTTTTTATCTCAATTGCTCTATTTATAGTTATCTATATCATGGTTTAGAGCATGTCCATGAATTACAGTACATATGAGACATACTTAGAATATTAGCAATATGGCAATGAATCACAATTGTTGTTATTTCTGGCTGTATATTCTATAATATTAACACATTGTGCCTGTAATATTTAATATACTGGGAATTCATGTTTAAAGTGAGGAACCACCTTTTATGAATACATTACTTGTGATAATGTTCTTTAAAAAACACTGATACAGATAGTTCCATATCAAGTAGGAAAAATCATGAAAAAGAAAAAAAGAAAATACTAGAACATTTTAACAAGAAACAAGACACATTTTAAAAATGGCACAAAGGTAGAATCAATACATCAATATTCAAAATAGTTATTTACTAACAATAAACTACATACCAAACTAAATGATTTTACAGTATTTGGTCAAATTCATCAAGGCAGAAAAATAAATTGAGATCTATTTTTTGAGATCATAGATATATATCATATATTCATCACATATCACATATTTTCTAATCATGATTATTCAAGAAAAAATGTATGGACAGATAGCCAGGATTTTGTTTCTTAAAGCCGAGAGTGAAAGTTTCTAATAATAGAAATGAGGAGTAACAGATACAAAATAGGTACCCCACACACAAACAAGATAATGGAATGATACATTCTATGATTTATAAAGAAAACAGCACAATATATTAGGTGCTCATTGGAATTGTTTGGTGAAGATTTTGAGAAAGTTTCATTAAGTTCTGATTAGGGTGAAAGATACATATGTCATTTCAAAGTTAAACATATGAGTATGATTATGTTTAAGCTACACAAAATTCCATGTAGCCGGTTAGGACCAGAATACAATGTGGAATATTTTCATATGGACAAACCAACTGTTCTAATTAATTGCAAACCAACAAGACTTTTTATAAAAGCTACAAAAAAATGTTGTTAAATCAACTTACTTTAGTAATAGAGAGGTATGAAAAAACATAATTTAATTTATGATTGAAACATTGCCTAGTCTCCTAAATGGCTTGATAAACCTGATATATATTAAAACACTGAAAAAGTGTAAATTACCATGCATCAGTGTTTTAAACACGAACATGTGATCATACAATGTATCTGTAAGATGACCTTGGATGTTAAATTGAATGTTTAGAATTGACATATATAATTTAAATCATATTGACCTATGTTTAATGAGAGGAAGCTGTTATACTATCTGAGAAACATTCAAACGCCACGTTATATTTTAGTTAGTTGCTTTGTCAGAAATAACTTTAATTACCCGTTTGTCATTTTTGTGCAAAAAAACCATTTCATGTCAATATGAAAATGTGTTCAAGTTAACTACATGTTGTTTAATTTCAAATTATTTTCTGAATTATGTACATGACGATAATCTATTGTTTTTTTTCAACATCTAATCTGAAATGTATGAAACAACTTCCTGAGGATGACATTGATTTTTTATAATACAAACTCCTTTTTAAATGCTATGTTATGTCTTTGTCACATTAATTGATGTTGTTTCTCTTCAACTTTTTCAAAACAACTTGTAAATTTTGCTGTTTTTGTAAAACAAAGCAAAAATACTAGAGTTAATTTCCCAAAACATATGGTATGCTTGGTGCTTCTTTTTCTCAAAACAATTTAATAAATACAAAACTTTAAACTTTTATGTAGATCAGTGTAATATTTAATAGTCAATGCAAAAGCTATTTTTGTTTATTGATGAATTGGATGAGTTTACTGTGCACTGATAATTCAGACCACCTTTACAACAATTATAATGAGATTCATTAAACCGTACAAATAACAATTTTTCTACACTATCATTGTCATTAATTCATTCAAATAAAAATGCTCATAAAAATCTACGTTAAACACAACCATAAATATCAAACTTGTTCAACACACCAGTCAAAAGCATTCTGGAACATTTTATACCATGGAGAAACATCTAATTTCTCCTTCATTCCAAAGGGCATCCAGGGGCACTGCCACGACAAGAAACATCGTTCAGGGTGAGGCATAATAGCTAAGTGACGACCATCCTCCGAACAGAGAGCAGCAATGCCATCTGGTGACCCATTAGGATTGAACGGATAAACAACAGTAGGATTTCCAGAATCATCGACGTATCGGACAGGAGCCAAGTTCATTCGTAACACATCATTTTGGATGTCTGGTGTTTTGAATATCATTTTACCTGTAAATCATACAAGAAATGGAATGATAGTTCAGTACTTCAGATAGTTCAAATTTAAATGTGTGAAATCGTTAATGCAATTTCTTTATTACAATCAATAATACTTATTAACAAATGCAATGTTGAACAATGTTAAACAAAAATAAAGCGACTAGAGCCTGATAAATTATGCTTAAAACAAAAAAGACAGCATATTAATATGTCAATTCCAAACCTAATATCAATGGTGTAGTAAAAGGCCTCTGTTAAATTATAGCCAATTAGGAATCAATCATTTAACGTCAATGCGGGTATTGTTTTGTTATCTGAATCAGTTTTTTGTTCATGCAAGACAAGAACATTTTATTTCAACACTATTATATTGAAGATGATAAGATTGTGACTTGGACATATCATCTTTACAACAGAATTTACAGGAGGATCCATTGCACCTACATACCAGAATTAATGGTCTACCATAAATACATCTGTCAATGGTCTAGAATTAATCTTTTATAAACGCTCTCAACATATTAGTTTAAA
Source organism: Mytilus galloprovincialis (assembly GCA_037788925.1). Classification (NCBI taxonomy): domain Eukaryota; kingdom Metazoa; phylum Mollusca; class Bivalvia; order Mytilida; family Mytilidae; genus Mytilus; species Mytilus galloprovincialis. Next base: position 7,984,773 of record CM075336.1, on the reverse strand, counting down.
ACATATGCTCTCAAATAACTTGATGTGCATGCAGACTGATGCAAAAACATAATATCATTAACATGTTTTCATAGAAGATCGTAAATTTTCAACATTGATACACCAAACTGAAAACTCTACATATAATTTTAGGTCCCTAAAATATTATCAAGGGAGTATATATATATATAATGTATTTAAGTCAAAGATATTACTTGACATTGTGGAATAGTCATTTTATTTTGTGTTCATCCTTGCAGATACCCCCTTTATACCCCCTCATTGTGATGCATAGCTGCTAGTACAACTAATTACAAACTGGATCATAAAACATATTTTGATACAAATTAAAATACTTAATGAATTCTACGGTGTTAATACAATTGTTAAATTACTGTGCAACTATAACTATGTATTTTAATCTCATAATTTTTAGAGGTTATACAAAGTTACCTACCTTCTCCGTGGGCACTCCACATACCAAACACTGTACCTTCCATACCACGGAACATAATAGATGGACTCGTTTGAACTCTCACAGTTACAAATCTACACTCAAATCTGCCAGACTCATTATGGTCTAAAAATACACCTTGCCCTACTCCACTAGACACATTCTCTGAAAAGAAATGATATTAAAGCTTGATTATTCATGATAAAATTAAATATGTCATCAAACAAACAGACTATTTACCAAACCATTCCTTCTAAAATACAGCTGGGTTGTAATGAATGCCTTCCAGATTTATACCCTCGGCTATCTAATCAAGAAGACACAGCAACACATGAAACAGACAATCTTTAGATACACCTTAACTCATTCTTAAAAATACATTTCTAATCTTCATCTTAAGCTACATTATCAAGTTTACTTTTATTCACTAGCATCAATTTCTGGTCCTAAATTGGTTCCTGATAATAAATTCATGATCTGTATCTTGAGCTACACAATCAGGTAGACCCTTTAGCTGGTATCTATTACATAATCCTATGCCAATTCCCTGAAAATACTTTTCTGATCTTCATTTTTCATTATTGCTTTCCAAATAAAGTACATCCTTTTAACTTGTCATCCATTTCAAAGTCCTAAACTGATTCCTAATAGATAACTTTCAGATCTTCATCTTGAGCTAAACAATCAAGTAAACCAATTAACTGGTATTCATTAGTCACTCCTTAACTGATTCCTAATAAATACCTTTCTGGTCTTCATCTTGAGCTACCCAATCAAGTAGACCCATTAACTGGCATCCATTACAAACTCCTAAACTGAAAGTGTCAGGGCGATTCCTGAACTTTAAAAACTGTTCTCTGATGTTCTGATTAAATAAAATTGATGCTGCCCAACCTACAATAAAATATAGCTTACTATCATTTTCACAAATACAGGTATTATAATGCACAATAATGTTTCTCTTGTCTCAGTTACAATGGGTGGTTTCTCATAACTCGATACTTAAACAAATGTTTTGCTATGTAACTAAGACAACAAAATGTGTGGCATTTGATATTGAAAGGTATTTTTCAGTACAAAATGAATTTGTTATTGTATTCAACTGCTTTCCCTACATGGTGACCTAAGCCTCCAGATATAGTTCTTTCTGATTATAAATTTGAACTAGCAGATTCTAATTCATGTCCTTAAAACAGACTAAGTATTGATAAAAGTTCCCTTGTTATCTTCAACACACTTAGAAAACCTGAAGTATTTTTCTTGATAAAAAGATGACATTTTAAAAATTATGCAATCAGAGTCAAAAGATTGCCTTTGATAGCTGTGTCTAACATTCAATTGGATGGAAAGTGTAATTTCTTAAAATGACCTTCCATTTGTTGATTTCAATAGCAAAGAATATAAACGATCAGCAGTTGTTTATGATAGCAGAATAACTGTTGTCAAGTATCATGAATAGCAGTAATTTATTTGAAGATGAATACAGGTATGCCTTATAGCATATTTCTGGCCTCAATTACAGACTAAGTGGTTTCAGAGTTCAAAGACAATAGAGACAGATGACAAAGGATTGCAAAAGATAAACTAATAGTATAACAGATTAGCTTATCTTTCCAATGAATAGAGGTAGTTCTTTCAAGCAATTTAACATTATTTTTATGTAAACATTATCTATCCTCCTCATATTAAGATGGTTACAAGATTACACAACCTTTTTAAAGTATGATTTTTAAATTACTCGTTGAACATATAATTGGAGTTGGAAACCTCAGACCATGAGGCATATATAAAAGATATGAATTCCTACACTTAAATTTACAATCCTTTGGTTATTTTAGGAAATTAAAAGAGATACTGATGTGTATTTCCATTTATGAGGGTAACACTAGTCATATTTTCAAAATTATAACTGAAATATGTTTTCTTTCCATACAAAACCTACCTTTAGCAGATCCACATACATCACCGTAGCTAAATCCACCAACAAAAACAACTCCTCTGAACTGATCAAGAGTTATCTTTCCTGAACACATATCCTGCATGTTGACATCCCAAACTTCAAAGCCTGCCATGTGTAATACAGCGGCCATTTCTCTGTCACTATTACTACCCTCCTCACGTAAAACTGCTACCTTGATCGGTGGTATACCTAGTAAAATATGGATATCATTATTACACACATTTACTACACTCCCGACGTAAAACTGCTACCTTGATCGGTGGTATACCTAGTAAAATATTATGGATATCATGATTACATCAAACCACTTTTAAAAGCAACATTATAATAACTGATAACATTTGAAAAACTGTCAAAGCAAACTTGAGTTGTAATTTGAAATAACTCACATTCAAGCATATAAATTTGGATTAATTTAAATGGAAAACTATAATTTAGCTTTTTTATCCCAATTGTCCATACTTATTCCTTATATTATAATAAAATGAAAATCATTTTTTCTAGAGGTTGTTGTGTAAACATGGGCAACTAACTCACAAACTGAATATCAAATCTTTCATAATGTTATGTAAAGTTTGTGTGTCACCAACCCAGCATCAGATTGAGAGATTTTATTTGTGGTAAAAATAATGAACCAATATCATTTAACACATGACATTTTGCTGAATTTTATTTCATTCTATTTTAAACATTTTTTCAAAGCTCTAATGGAATGCACAATTTTCTTTCTCATGCAATAGATTTGTAATAATATGCGCCTCTTGTTTTTCCCAATTTAATCTTTCTTTGGACCAAAGAATCACTTCATAACATGCATTTGTAATATACATGAATAGATTTTCAACAGCATGTTTACAAACATTAGTTTCAGCAACATGGTTTATCAAAGTGTAGAGTGTAGACCAAGGAAAAAATTACCTATTTATGGGTTTATTTTTCTCCCATAAGCAGGAAATTTATTGATTTTAAAACACAAATTTTGAGCTCAAATCAGTTTTTTTTGTATGGTTTGGTTTATTTTGTTTACAAACCTAATATTTTAAAACAGTACAAAACAGAGTTACTGTTCCTTATATTCCCTTTTCTCAATTTGTCTTTATAGTTCAAAGATGCAGAATATTTGTCTATTCATAGTTGTATACAAGTTAAACAATGGCTGACTCTGTCAATATAGAACTCTTCAAAGCAATATACAGAATATGAAGCAAATAAATCTAATAATAAGTGTAAATTCATACCACAGAGAAAATAAGTAGTACAAATCTGTAGACATATATATAATTCAGACACTATAATTTATAAGCTAGGTCCGAAGTGATGGATTATCCTGTGTTTTATATACACCATCACACCACACGACCGGTGTAATTTTTACTCTTTATATGAAGGGATTTCTTTTCTTACTACCATTTAAAATATTATCACTGTATATGTCCAACTATATATAAACATTTTGCTATAAATAGACAAATATTATTGCAATCTTTAAAGGGACAACATCAAAAGATCAATGTAAGATAAAAAACTTAATTCAAATAGTTTGGGGGTGGGGGTTGAACTGCTGCAAGATTTGGTTATCCGACATTGATTTTTACATATATCCATATGGGTCAATCAACTTTTCCCAAATTAAGTTAAGAGGGGGGTAGGGGGGTCAGTGAAAAAACTATGTGAATTAAGTTTTTTATCCTTCATTGAACTTTTGATGTCGTCCCTTAAGAATTTAATGTAAAGATTTCTAAAGATAGATATGTTTTCTCTCATCATCATTTCTTCATATATGTATATTCAAAACAAAAAATTAATCGATTTCAAAACATCAAAATCTGAATCAAAAACATGAATAATATATTGGTCTCAGGTTAGACCTTATTCATCTATTTATAGGATAGCTATTTCATACACTTGGTCTATTTATAGGTTAGGTTATTACACATGATCTATTTAAAGGGTTTGTTTACACAATGTTGTTACAGGTTTTCTACTAAAGTTTAGAGATGTTTTTTTTCTATTATTTGTTTATATAAAGTGTCTTAACAACTTTTATCATAGCAAAAGTACTTTTTATTCATATCATTATTTTACTTTTTTTCTCTGAACAGAGTTATTGCTCCTGAATCTTTGAGCTCCAGAATTAAAGATTTATTTTTGTACATAGTACTTAATTCATAGATTGTTTCTAAGCAAAAGGATTAAATATTGTTCCATTCACCATCAGCACACTTTAACACTAAAATATCACAAAATAATGATACAGTTGTAATGAAGAGTAAACAACAATACTACAGGAAGTAAAATATATATGATTTGTTGAGTATATATACAGATCAATACACTATACTGATGGTTAGGTCCGGAGTGATGGGTTACCCAATCAAATTCTTAATAGACCATTGCAAAATTAGACCAGCTGATCTTTTTTGACTATTTCAAGACAATGAAATTATAAAAACATTGCAGTGTTTGAAATATATTCTAGGGTATTTTGCATCTTCGAATTGAATGAGAGAATCTGAATTATAATAACCTTTCAGTCTGAATTATAATAACCTTTCATGAAAGTTGATTGAACTGAATTTTGATTACTAATTAAAATGAGTTGAACACTTAACCATAATTATAATTTCATCGTTCATCAAGCTACCTGTCACACCCATTCAAAATTAAATCTGTAGTTATATAATGCAAAATAACAAACATGATAAAGCAAATAGCCCCATGCAGTTAAATAAGTGTGAAAAGGTGAATTAGTAATAGTATCAAGAGACAACCTCTATTGTCTTACTCATCTCCAGGAATACACATGTAGGAGATATCATGAAGAGTACCTCTGAAGTGGAATGTATGTGGCATCTTATAACATCTTATTTCACTATTGGACACCTTTAATCAAACGTAACAGAACAACAACTTCACAGCTGATCTTTTATAACCATCTCTTATCTAGTCATTATTAAATTAAAAACTAATAAAACAAGAACATGTGTCGTGTCCAGAGGATTAAAAAGTTACATTTCCATGTTCAGTGTACTGCAAATATATATGTCAAAACCTCAATTTGACACATCGTAAAAAGAAAAATATCACTTTTTAGAGGTGTTTTAAGTGTCAAGTTGATTACACCATAATGTACAGTACTTTTAACCTGATATGGCTTAAATGAACTAACAGACTTAGGCAAGACCAGAAAACGTTAAAAAAAACTCCTATTGAAGGTGGTGTCTACTGTTTTCATGTTGAAGAGTCCAACCATGCAAAATCAGTTTAAGGTTTTAGTTCAAGATAGTTAATCATGTAATAAACTGTTTTTACAAGTTTAGTAAGGAGTGAAATCTATTATCTCCCCTTTAACCAAGATAGTGTTCACTGTGTTAAGATTCATGAATATCTGTCTAGCTGATTTGTAAATAAATTGCAGACAAATCCACAACTATCGGCTCACAAGAGCCTGTGTCCCTCACCTGTATTTACTGATACTTTTGAAATCATGTAAAACGAGGTTAAAATCAAAATTAATAGTCTTACATATTAGATATCTAAGATATTAACAAAAAACTGCAAAAGTTTCGTAAGGGGCAGCAACCCAACACGTGTTGTCGGATTTGTCTAAAAATTTTACAGCAGATAAATCTTAATCTGATAAATATTTTTGCTACCAATTAGATTTGCTCTAAATGCTTTAGTTTCAGAGATATGAACCAAAAACTGCATTTTACTGCTATGTTCTATTATTTACTATGTCACCTATGATGGTTGGAAGGCGGGGTCATCAGACATTTTTTTAAACATGATACCCTAAAAAGGATTATGACCAAGTATGGTTATATTTGTCTCAGTAGTTTCAGAGGGGAAGATTTTTGTGAAAGATTACAAAAATTTACGAAAAATTATAAAAAATTGACAATAAAGGGCAATAACTCCTTAACACTTTCGCTCCTGAATTAATTTTTTTCGCGGGATTTTGTGGCCGAGGTTTAATTCCTCGAGCTGATTCCCCGACCGGGTTTTATTTTGCAAGGTGGTATCGAAAAAAACGTGACTGCGGAAATCGTCGAATTCGAGCAAACGACAGTAAATTGATCATTCATAAGCCACGTGGGGAAAGAAAAGTTTTTTCTTCAAGGGGGGTTAATGTCATTTTGTTGATTGATTGCGATTTGAAGCCAAATTATTCTACTTTCCGGTTGAAAATGTGCGTACAGATTTTTTTCTACCTCGGTACTGATTAAATGCGCTTTAATTACGTTTGAAGCAATTTTACTTCCAACAAATGTCATGCAAAGTGATTTCAGTCGTATTACTTAAGTTCCTTATCCGTAAATGTATTCCAATCGATGTATTCCAGCCAAAAAATGCTTTAAGAAGTGTCTGTTATTTACGAGAAAAATTGCGACCGCCATATTGTTTACAGAAGAGAGACAACTCCAACAAATCCAGGAACATTAATCCTACTATAAATATAGGCAAGACTTTGGATTTGGAAACTAACAAAATCTGTGCAAAATTGCAAGCATAACTAAAACAAAAATATTTTATCAAGACAAATAATAAAATATTGCATTATATTATTATTCTCATCCCCATTTGGTTCAGCAAATTAATTAAATTTACACAAACCATTTGAATAAATAAAATTCAAATACATTTTGTATGTACTGTATGAGACAGATCTATATTTTTTTTTACTTGATGAATATTTATTGGTTTTTTTTATCTGTATCTTTTTTTCTGTGTGTATATGTGAATGTATTAAAAGACTGAATAAAATTCATAATAGTCCATGAGAAATAGTTTAATGTTGAAAATTTTTATCTTATAGGTTTTAAAATTTTGGCATCTTTTAAAAATTCATATATCTTTTTCCTGTTCATACTTTAAAGTTTCTGTTTTTAATTTTTTTTGCACTATAACTATTTTGCCAGTTCATATAATTTTTAACAAAAATATATGTTTAAAATGTAACATATATATATACATGTAAACTTACAAAATTTAAATAAATCCTCTAGCTTGAATGTCCACACTGGCCTGCCTGCATGAATTGATATCAGAAATAAGGATTGTTTATATGTGCTAAACGTTCAGGTTTTTTTTAAAACAACAAGTCAACAATTAAAACTTTAACAGATGTCCAAACAGCTTAAAAATAACAAAATTAACAAAACAGTTCTATCCACTTCCTTGGTCAGTTGTAACAATTTCTAACAGTGTGAAATTTGGTGACGCATTCAGGCAGGCACAGGTGTTTTCTACAATCATTACAGCCAAATTTTGTTTGTCTAACTGTCTCCTGAATTCCATTTTTTGTTCTCATATAACACAAATGGCATTTTGACTTTTTGTCAAACCTAGTTGGCATATGTCTTTGAACAAGCCTGTTTTCAAGTGGGACTTGTGATGGTCTACCCCTACGGACGTCAGATGAATAGCCGGCGACTAATCCTTTTGCAATATCTAAGGTGAAGTCAAGAAATGTCATTGAAGATGGATGATTATGGCTCATGATAAAAAGTTTAAAGGCATTAAACTTTGCCATTTCTAGAAGTACAAAGAAAACCCTCTTACTCCATTTGATAGTTTTATGATTGTAACAGTAATACTGGATATATTGGTCGGCACGGTCCACACCTCCCATATTACTTGTATAATCTGAAACCATTTTTGGACAAACAAAGTTTTGCCTAGAGAAAGTGCCTTCTGTATTTACAAGCCTCTGCACTTCAGATGTACTGTTGTCATGAATAGTTGACAAGACATTTACAACTTTTTTATCTTTCCATGCTGAAGCTACCAGACATCCTTTTTGGCGGAATTTCATATCCCCACGTTGATTTATGCCTTCTGGGCGTTTACAAATTATATCAACAGGTAGTCCCCTACGGTTTATTCTGACTGTTCCACATGCTGCTGTACCATAATTTTGAAATAAATCTTCAAAAAGCTCTGGGCTTGAAAAAAAATTATCAGTATATACATGGTACCCTTTACCCTCTAGCTGTGCTCCCTGTAGGCACCTTTTGACAACATTACTGGCGAGGTGTAATTGAGGAGTTGCACGTCTCCCTGGATATATGTCTATGAACTTGATGTAGCTACTTTGCGACTCAGCTAGCATCCACACCTTCACTCCCCATTTATGTGGCTTTGCTGGCATGTATTGTCTAAACTGAACTCGACCTTTAAACGGGATCATACACTCGTCTACAGTCACATTTCTTTTGGGGTTATACTCCTGGTTGAAGCAGGCATTAAAGTGATTTACTAATGGTTTGACCTTAAACAAGGGGTCGTAATTTTCAGCACCTGGTAATGGTTCTAACTCTGAGTTTGAAAAGTGGAGGTATCTCATTATCTGTGTGAATCTGTCACGACTCATGGTGTTAGGAAATACAGGTGTATGTAAAAAATGATCAGTCGACCAGTACATTTTAGTAGATGGTTTCCTATCAACACCCATTTGGAAACAGAGACCAAGGAAAGCATTCATCTCAGGAACTGTAGGTTTTACCCAGGCCATTTTATTCTGATTTGGGTGTTGCTCTTTCTGTTTAAGGGCATAGCGGTCAGCTTCATTTATCAAATTTTCAATGAGCATGTCGGTTAGGAAAAGCTTAAGAAAATCTGTAGGATCCTGGTCTTGTGGCATGATCCTAGTTGGCCCCGAGATTCCAGAGGGTGTGAACAGGTGAGGCATTCCTCGTTCGTGATATATAAAGTTTTCATGCCAACCATTCTGCAAAACATTACCAGCATCACCAGCAGGCCCAGGGTTATCATCATTGATCTCAATGTCTGAATCATCTGATTCTATGAAGCCATCACTGTCTGTGTCATCACCCAAACCCTGCTGAAGTAACTGATGTTGATACCTAGCTTCAGCTTCATCTATTTCACCTTGAGAAAAGCCTTCAAATTCGTCAGATTCATCAGACGACATTTTTGTAACCTTTTTTGACTGAACAAGTGACCCAACGGTGAAACAAGACTTACCTTTAATCACTTCTTTTTACTTAAATTAACAGATTAAAATAGCAGAAAACACTTCTACAGTGTCAGGTTACATGTCTAACTAAGTTTATAATTTTATTTTTACGTCTAACTAAACGAATTATAAGCGAAAACAAACTTTTTACCAGAGTGCATAAATTGTGTAATATTTTTCCGCCATGTTTGTTGACATATTTTCCATAACGATGTCTATTTCCAGTTCAATTTAAGGTCGTTAGAATTTTTGTATTTTTAGCACACAACAAAAGTAAATAAGAATTAAATTATAATGCAAAAATTCTCGAGATTTTTACCAATTCGTTGATATATGAAATGACCGTCGAGAACTATTTTTAACCAGCCTTATTTATGTTTGAAAATGTAATGTCACAGAGACAAATTTTACTACCGTACAAGCACCTGCTCGACATTTTAAGCATCTTTTCAACAAAACTACGATCCTTAGTTAAGACAAAAATAACCTGAAATTTGTATTTTTATATGAAAAATTTAATTTCACTCGTTGTTGCTTTGAATACTTACAATATTTTGATGAAAAAACGATTCAACGAGGAGTTTTTCGTTTCGCCATTTTGCAAATGGACTCGATATTTTATCAGGTTTTATTTTCAGTTTTTGCATTCGAAAAACAATATATCCTTTCAACCATTGTAAAAATCAAATTGTATAATAATATTTTAACTTAACTTACACCATGAGCCGAAACCTATGGTTAGAAATTGATATTTTTACCTTTGAAGTTGTCGTTCTAAAAATAGAATTTTAGGTATCCTTAAGGATAATTTCGCCCTCAGCTCCGTGGTGCCAAAAGGATAATTTCGGCTCGCGCTCCAGGGTGCCAAAAGGACAATTTCGGTACGAAAGGGTTAAGGGGTCGACTGACATTCAGTATAGAGTAACTGAAAATTCAAAACTTTGGACAAACATATCTTTGTAAATACTATAAACAATAAAATTGAGAATGGAAACGTGGAATGTGTCAAAAGGACAACAACCAACCAAAGAGCTTTGTATTGTAAATGTCTTAAAGTGAAGTGAGTTAATATACCAACACATACTTGGTGGTCTACCTCTGGGAACAAAACTGATGATTTCTGATTCAAATGGTATATGATAAGGAGGCTCTAGCCTCTCTTTCAATCCTTGCTGTTCCTGCTGTACACACTGATAGTCTGTTTGAAAACGCTCTAACTGGAAGCTGGTTTCTTCCCAAATATCTCTGAGAACTGTCATGTCTTCATGCAATACCTCCTGTTTGTTTACCGATATATTTATCTGAAATGTAGAAATATGTTACTATGTTGTGTCGTGTGTACTATTGTTTTTCTGTTTGTCTTTTTCATTTTTAGCCATGGAGTTGTCAGTTTGTTTTAGATTTATGAGTTTGACTGTCCCTTTGGTATCTTTCGTCCCTCTTTTACTGACATAAATATACACCTGGAAAAAAGTATTGCAACACCAAATTGAAATTGAATTAAAAAAAACACTCAATATTTTTTTGTGATATAATTTGGTAAAATAGAACTAGTTAAACATTATTTAAGTATCACCTGAGTTTAATCAATAAATAAGTTTTTATCTGCACATGCAGCTACTGTACCCGTAAACAGCAAAAAAGATGTTTTGATCCTCATTGTTTTCAGCACTTTAAATAACCAAGTTTTTAAAATTATGTGATTGATACCTTATAATGGGTCCTTGACAACTCTTAACTGCAGCAAGATGGCAGATTATCAGCATAAGAGAAGCAGGGATGTCGCTGTAACAACTGCACGCATTGTTGGTCATCACCATTCCACTGAAGTCGTTTTGAGAATAAAAATCAGGCAATAAACGCTGTGAAAGACCTTCCGAGATAATGAAGACCCCCTATACCATTTGTTAGAGAAAATCAAGCATAATGAAGGTTGGTCAGAAGGAAACCCATTGCATACAAGACAATCGTAAAATAAGAGTGGTGGCCATACAAGAGCCTTTTAACAAGAACTGTTCGAGATCAACTCATCGCTACTGGTTACCGTGCGATAATACCATTTCGGAGACCTTTGCTAACGAGCAGACTTACAGTTTTCCGTATCAAATGTAGTGCAGAGCTCGCTAAAGTTGGAAATTAGCATCGTGGAGGAAGATCCAATGTTCAAATGGAATTTGGTTCATCTTGCTTGGCCCGATCGTAGCCCGGCTTTGAACCATATTGAGCTTATATGGGACACTATTGGGCAGAAAGTGAGCGAAAGGACACCCCAGTTCAAACACAACATGAAATAAACAATTCCCTTCATCAGAAATGGTTGCTGCTACCTTAGCAACAAATTAGTCGATTTATGGCAGGAATCAGAAGACGTTAAGATGCGGTTATCCGTTTGAATGGAGGCTGCGCACAAAGTACTAATTCTTTGGCGTATAACGATCAACCATGATGTGAACAGTCATCTGAAGATTAATTTTGAAATGTCTGACATTGTAAAGTTCGACTACAGTGAAACTTGTCAAATGCGTTTTTTTGTACAAAAAACACTTCATTTTGTTATTGAAATTGTGGTTATATTAATCTTTTTTTTTTAAACATTTTTTTTTCGTTGCAATGCCAATGTTATCGTGAACTATGTTTCAATGATATTATACACATATTTTATTATATTCCATCAAAAAAAAGAGGCTGATTTTTCAAATTTTAAAAAATCAAGGTGTTGCAATACTTTTTTCCATGTGTATATTTACATTTACTAGAGGATATTAATTGATCATCATATTTCTTTTGTCTTCCTATAGGTTAACGTTTGAATCTATGTCCATCTATGTTCTTTCTCTATCTCTTATTTAACTCTATTTCATACCGTTTTCACCATCAAGCTGATTAAGAAATCAGATCTACAACTCTCAAAACATTATTTGGATTCATTGATTAATTGATGTTTAACGCCCCCACTTTCACATCTGTTGTATATCCAATGATGGTCAGATTTTATTGGTGGATGCAGCTGGAGTGCTAAGAAAAAAAACATTAGCCTTCTGTAAAAAAACTGACAATTTTAAAAATCGAGATGGAGCTTTGGTATTCTCTCAATACAAAAGGATTCATGGAAACTCTCGTCCTATTATAATATAACAGTAATTCTAATGCAATTATTTTGTATCAATGGTTCTGTTTGGATGACAGTTAGCGTAAAATTCTCTACCTTCTTGTCTGTAACTAAGGAAACATACATTTTGAATTGCTGAATGTATTGACATGTAATTTTTACAATAATAAGCCAAAAGACTCATATGTTGCATCTACAAATCTTTTTTTTATCAAATTTTATTACATTTTGAAGCAGCACAGAAGCCAGAAAACCCTGGTGTTAATGTTTGACGCCGGAAGCGTACCCATGATGTCACCAGTGTAGGGACCAAAGAAGACAACATCTTTTTGCAGAATTTTCTTTAATGAAGATTTTACACTGAAATAATGATTGAAATTTAATTAAGAACTTGTTTTGCATTAGAAAAGAGATAACGGTATTGTTTTGAAGCTTTGTGGACGTCCATCGGTAGTTTTACTGTCGCAAATACACGTTTACCTGTCTCTGTTAAGCATCTCCAGGTAAACAATTTGCGACAGTAAAACTACGGATGGGCATCCTTAAAGCTTCAAATACAATACAGTTATCTCTTAAATGTAACCAAGTGCTCTGCAGAGCGCAGCTTTATACAACCGCAGATGTCGAACCCTGAACAATTGGGCAAGTATTGACACAACATTCAAGCTTCATACAGCTCTGAAATTGAATTGTGATCAAATTTTTGACATAATATGAGTTTCTGACACAAAACAAATGTCAAGATCTTACAAATCTATTGGGCAATATTGTGCAATAAAAAATTTCTTCTTTAAACTTTTCAAAAATTTGGAATTGGGAGAAATTTGAAAAAAAATATTGATAACTACATGTACTACCAAGCCCCTTTTTTAGCAATTAGTCCAAAACCTGACATTCCTTCATACATAATTTACAAAAAGTGTAAGGGAGGTATATCTGAACATTGTATGTTAAATGTTTTTGAGTTCACTGCATTTAAACACAAGTTATTGTTTGCAAACTGCAAAAATGCTCATTTTGGGCACCCCTTTTGGCCCTTTATTACTTAACTATTGGGACCATAACCCCTTAAATCAATCCCAACCTTCCTTTAGTGGTATTGAACCTTCTGGTAAAAATTTATAGAGATCCATTCATTAAAACTTAAGTTATTGCCTGGAAACTAAATGCGTCTTCAGACGACAATGCAGATGACAGTAGCATTATACGACGCAAAATATTTTTTGCGGTCGTATAAAAATCACAAGAGTAACACAGTTAAGATCAACTATTAATCCACTTGCAACAAATCCCTGTCATTAATAAAATATAACTGTGACCAGGAGACCATGGCAGTTCACCAAATAGCTTATGTCAAATGTCTCACCATTAATTTATTTTTCAAAGTCTTAAAAACAAGGATTTTTCTAGTACTGACTACTAGGCTAATGAAACCTTTGGATACTATCAGGATTATGTACACAGTGGGTCACTGGGCTTATTTTCACGTTACCCATGTTGAAAATTGACAAAATTTGTATAGATTATGCATGGAAAACCCAATTTTCTGCAATAAAGTGTAATCTACACCATAGAATTTTGAGATAAAATATATGAAGATGGCTTTAATAGTATGCTTTCAGTTAAGAAAAAGAAACAATGGGGTCACCAGACCAGCTTTCTTGCTACATTATAAAACATGTAAATTCCTAACACTTTTTATTGGAAAAGTACCTTAATCTAAATTATCTGCTCTTGCATTTGAGTTGCCTCACCTTATGTTGCAAAGTTGGAAAAAAAAATTATCAAACAAAAGTTTTTTGTTTTTTTGTAAAATACAACTGTAAATATGATAAAACATGTCATTTTCTATATCGAAGTGGAAGTTCTCACACCTGAATTACCTGCTACTCCAAAATTTGCACATTCTATTAAAGATCTAGACCTTGTTTTCTGGTATTTCCAAATCCAAGATGGAGGAAGACACCCTATCTACCTTAAATCAGGTTCTTCATTTGAAGAGTCAATTCAAAACATTAACTTTCTATACTTACCTTTTTGGTATCTTTTGTGGAATGTCCAATAAAAAAACAAGGAATATTTACTGCAGAAAAGCCATCTAAAACTTCTTGTTCATTTTTCTTTGATACTTCAAATACAAAACCAAGTTCTTCAGCAAACAACAAATCAATGAATGGCACATCTGAAAAATAACAATAAAGCATATCATTTTATATTTTTTAACTTTCATTTGTTTTTCAATACTTTTTATTACCTAATACTGCTTTTTATTCAATTTAATTATTTAATCTTATAGAAACCATCATAAAAAAGTTATATTTTTAAAGAAAATGAAAAAAAATGGAAAATGCCATCTGTGCTTATTTGTTACAAATTTCATCTTCATATAAAACTTGGGACTATTAAACTAACTTTTATAATAGTCCCAGATTAAACCCATCAAATATAAAGCATTAGAAACATTCAATAATTTATTGTATAGAAGATCTTATTTAAAAGCTAATGGTATTTCTTGGCCACTTCATCATTGGAAAAGTATAGTTTCATATATATTTTAGTGTGAAAAACTTCATTTTATGAATATTCTGACGAGGAAATGCTGACAAAAAGCTTGTTTCTTGTATCCCTGAATTAAGCTGACATTAATGAGTTCAACCACACATTGATTTCTTTGTACATCGCTGCTATTAGTCAACAAGAGGCTGTCACAACGACAGCAAACCGGATTTATTAACATTTATTTGTGTCCTGGCAATATCACAAGAACCATTACTGATGAATGGTGAAAGTGAAAATCATCAATATCAAATTTGACCTCCATTTTGTCATCAGTATCAACATATTAAAATTTGAAAAGCTTAGATTGAATGGTTCATGCGTAAATACAACAACCTGAATGGAAACGCCATTTTACGATCTTTCAAGAACCATAACTCCTGAACGGTAAAAGTCAAAATCGTCATTATTGAACTTGACCTCTATTTTGTCATCAGTAACAACATATTAAAATTTGAAAAGCTTTGGTTGAATGGTTCATGAGAAAATGCACGGACACGACGGGAAAAACCATTTTTCAATCTTTCAAGAACCATAACTCCTGAACGGTAAAAGTCAAAATAGTCATTATTGAACTTGACCTCCATTTTGTCATCAGTAACAGCATGTTAAAATTTCGGAAGCTTTGGTAGAACAGTTCATGCATAAATGCACGGACACGACTGGAAACTCCATTTTTCAATCTTTCAAGAACCATAACTCCTGAACGGTAAAAGTCAAATTCGTCATTATTGAAGTTGACCTCCATTCTTTCATTAGTAACAACATATTAAAATTTGGGAAGCTTTGGTAGAACAGTTCATGCGTAAATGCACGGACAACTCCATTTTTCAATCTTTCAAGAACCATAACTCCTGAACGGTAAAAGTCAAAATCGCCATTATTGAACTTGACCTTCGTATAGTTGTCAGGAATAACATATTAAAATTTTAAAAGCTTTGGTTGAATGGTTCATGAGTTAATGCACGGACAACATTTGATTGCCGCCCGCCCGCCGTACATCCCCAAATCAATAACCGACATTTTTGTCACAAAAATCCGGTTAAACATCCCCAAATCAATAACTGACATTTTTGTCACAAAAATCCGGTTAAAAACTGAGAAGTGACAGGAACCATCCCCTAAACATGGTTGACACTCCTATTACTTTACAAAAAGAAGGACAAGAAGGCACTACAAAACGAGGAGCCATTGCAATTCAACATACATCCGCTACCTTTCAATAATGCTAAATGGTAATACTGACCTTCCACATTTATATCAGTAATGCAAACTTGTCTTACCAGAATCTCTACACATTTGCTAATTTATCTCCCAATATTACATGTAAGCTCCATCCTACTTTAATCATAGGCAATATCAATGTAAAATATATCATACCTGAATCACAAGAAATGTCGATGTCTAGTCCACAGTTACCAGCAAAGGACATCTCTAAAATACATGTTATTAATCCTCCATCACTTATATCATGACCAGAAACCAACTTCCTGTCTGAAATGGAATGGTAGAAGTGGATAACAATGATATTCCTGACTAATACAGTTTTGGTCTTTGCACCTTTTCAAATAATGATATTATTTAATTTCATAACAACCTCTTATGTAGTTGGGTCAAATTATTCTTGAAAGGGTCGAAAAGAACAATTCACTACAACAGGGGAGCTAACGACATGGATTACTCATGTAGATCTTGCACAGTATGTAGCAATTTTGTAAATGATTTTCCATTTATAAAATATTACCAGCAATACAACCAAAAACTATGTAATTAGGGAGTTCAAAATGTCTTCCATATTTTGCTATATGTTAGGAACCAAGGTGAAAGAAGCTAGAGAACTTCATATTCTATTATTTTAATGTAACTCAAAACCTACTTTTTTTATTTTCAAAAGAATAACATGTATTTATGTATGATAAATGTTTTGGAGTTTGACGTCCATTTTCACAATTTTATTCAGGGGCCAGCTGAGGACCACCTCAAGTTGTGCAGGAATTTCTTTCTGCGTTGAAGACCCCTTGGTGGCCTTTGCTGTTATCTGCTTTTTGGTCAGATTGGTGCCTCTTTGACATACTCCGTGTTTCCTTTTTGAAATTTTACTATACATACATATGTATGTTCTGTTTATAAACCTACCTTTGATAAGTTTCAGTGTGGTGCCTCTTTGACATATTCCGTGTTTCCTTTCTGAAATTTTACTATACATATGTATGTTCTGTTTATAACCCTACCTTTGATAAGTTTCTGTGTGAGATTGAAGGCACTAACAAACATATCGGGGTCATCTAGGTCTGGTGAGATGTTACCTAACTGACCATAACAATGAGCTAAGGAAGATCCTCCTAACCTATGTTTACCACAACTCAAATCTATGTACAGTAAACTCCCTACAACAAATAGATATTCATAACAAAATTTGACCTTAAGGCCAAAAATCATTTGAGCTGCAGAACAAGAAGCACTTCCATGATTTACATTCAAACACTGCTTGTATAATATGTAAACGGAAATCCTGATAAACTAAAGCATACTACATATACATTTTGTATATAAATAAGGCCGTTAGTTTTCTCGTTTGAATTGTTTTACATTGTCATTTCTGGGACTTTTATAACAGACTATGCGGTATGGGCTTTGCTCATTTTTGAAGGCCATAAGGTGACCTATAGTTTTTAATTTCTGTGTCCTTTTGGTCTCTTGTGGAGAGTTGTCTCATTGGCAATCATACCACATCTTCTTTTTTATATACACTAAACATTAAGAATCTTGTGTTTTTTCTGCTAACTGCTTCATCATGGATTTTTAATTTCTAAATATTTCCTATCATCATGCATATCATAGTATGTCATTATGGATAATGAACCTTGAATATACATTTAATAATGTGATACATGACTGAGAATACAAAGGTTTTCATTAAATGGTACAAGCAGGAAAGGAATGTAGTTTTCAATAAGTTTGATTGCAATCATTATCCTTCCATCATAGTATTTGGTATTTGAATGCCACCATGGCAATATATTTCATCTAAATTTTTGTAAGGGGACTAGTTTAAAGCATAGAAAGATTGGTAGAACCTACTTGAAACTGAGATGAAACAATATTTGAAGGATTTTTAGTTTTTCAAACTATGAAAACTAACCTTGACCATCTGAACATTTGAGATCTGGTGTAACAATGGCCGTTATATCTGGACATCCTGCATACACTGATATCACCAAAGTACCTGTAAATATACATAATACTTCTAATGCTGCAATTAATTCATTTTAGATATATGTAAAACAAACACTAGCGTTGTAACCCAAATATACAAAACATTTCAAATGGTGCAATTAATTCATTTTAGATAAATGTAAAATCACACCAGCATTACAACCCAAATATTCAAATAAGTATAAGATTACAACAATCACTTTATGTTAGCACATTTTTTTTTTTTTTGGTTTTGATAAAGAATTAAGATTCTACAAGTTTAATATTAATTTACCAACCAGGTGCTTTAACAGTTTCATCCCCCACCCTGGCAGCCATACTGAGTGAATCTTTGCCTCCATCAACAGCTATACCAAGTTTTTTCATGACATCACACATAGCTGTACAGGCATCCAGTAATGCTGCCCCTTCACCTGGTAACTTTGCTGGCCACATCCAGTTCCCACTACATTTCACATCCTACAATTATCAAATGGCTATAGTTCCTTTATTGTAATGTATCTATTTTTCAACCTATTCTATGTTTTTGATTCCTCATAAGTAAGATCACTACCTATGGTAATTTAAAACTAGGGGCCCTAAAGAGCCTGTGTCACTCATCTTGGTCTAGGTCCATATTCAAAATTGTAGACAAAAGTAAAAGTTTATAAAAAAAAAATAGTTTTGTAAATCTTATATTGCTGATCATTCAGTCTATTCAGTTTCTCTTTATCTTTTTTAGTTTTTGCTCAAAACACAAAAGCCGGTCAATAAAATAACTCATTTAACAGCAACCGCTCCTATAAAGAGTGCCAGTTTACTTACTATATCAGCAAAATTTGACTTGTAAGTACATCTTCCCTTGCTGATAATGAAAATGATAAAAATTGTCTATAAAGGGCAATTTCTCCTATAAGGAGTCATCGGATGAATTCCTCCATATTATCAGGTCGAATTCTTCATTTTGAGTATTTCTGCTTTATAATTCAGATTTTCTTTTCACATGCAAATTCAATATGGAAATATTGTCCTTCCATGAAAATAACCTGTCAAAGTTTGTCTGTGCATTAGTTAAAAACTTAAAGATTCATATTCTTAAAGGGGCACTAGCTACGAGGTATATGAAAAATCTAAAGTAAGATTTTTTTGGTTCAATCAATAATGAAAGTGACATAGTGAAATAATAATTTGCTTTTAGCAGCCAAAAGGGTTCAATTTTGTCAAATTAAGCCAAGAAACATTCACAATTAATTATTCACTTGCAAGTGAATAACTCGACCTCATTAAATCCGTATTCATGTGAACTTCAATTTAACCCCCTAGCTAGAGATCGAGAACGCATGCTTTGTACGAGTACTGGTTATTTAAAGAAAAAGAATGTCAACAATGAAAGTGAAACAAGAGTAAATCATTTGATAACTAATTCGATCCACATAAAATCATTCTAATACGGGTAAAAACAATGAGAATTACATATATTTTTAATCTATAAAATAAAATCAAACAGACCTATAAAAATCCAATTGCACATGTTGACCTAATCTATTCATATCTTTATTTATGTTTACATCACTTATGTGGTCATCTGAGGTCAAATCGATAGTTAATTAGATGGCGTCGAAACGAATCTACATGTTATCGATCCCATGCTCTGTAAACTGTTTATTTTAGACTTTTGATAGTTTGGGTAAATGTTTTACATTGTTATATATCAGATATAAGAATTTGAGTCAGATTGATGACCATGAATTTGACAGCTAGTGCCCCTTTAAAAAAGTAGGTATCTTTTTATAATTTTTTATACTAGAAAAAGGTCGTCTTGATTTTTGTACCTGTATTTGCTGTCTTCTTGATCTAGTCACATTAAATGTGTCAATCAGGATAAGGTCCTTTTAAATTTTCTTAGTTATAAATTCATTTCAAAAGTGCCAATCTTTGCAGCACATCTGTCGATTCTTTTGGATTTTCACCCCTGACTTTCACAGATCTAACTCCATTTATTTACAAACAAATAGCATGTTCAAGAGAGGTTTACAGACAGTTAATGCTTGTATTCCAGGAATTTCGTTTTAGCATATAGCAACATCTTAATCCAATGTCACACTAAGCTCCTATATATAGTCTTCTGTAATCATCATGTTTTCTTTTTAAGAAGGGAAATGATAACATTAAAGGGAAAATTCACGATTTTTTACTTATGGTTTAAATATGTTCATTATGACATAATATATATATTCACAAAGTTTTATCGCTATATGTGCAGTAATAAAGGAGAAATTCAATAATTAATGAAAAAATATCAACTACTTCCTGTAGGTCGTGACGTTTTCTCCTGATTTTTGCATGCCGGGATTTAAAATACAATCATTAAAAGTCTTGGTTTTTAATCATATTTTAACGTAATCGTAAGCGCGCCGATGACTTATGCTTTATCTAATAACCATCCGATAATAAGAAGATAAAACGCACAGACGTTCAATTGTACTCATTCGTGAGATAAATTATCTATGTTAAACGTATATATTCGAATTATTTTTGTAGACAACACAAAAAGTTATAAATTTATTTTTAATAAATGAATTTTCGGACTGATAAGGTGAACAAATTAAAGTACAATAATCTGTAAAGACAATATGTTGGTGTACTGTTATTGACCTTTTACTATCTCTGCTATGGCTAGGTTTATACGATGTGTGTATTCACGGTTCTGTGGCAATACTCGTAGATGGCTTGTTGAAAGGTAAATTGTTATTTGCACTTCAGTATTTAACCACGCCTCTAGGGCACACCTTGCCAGGTGTGACTGTCTACTCGGATCAGTGGTAGCATTTAATACACACATTAAAAATACATATTCAAGTTGGTGACAAATAAAAATTGGTCGCCGTGGAATTATTTAATTATATTTGGTGCTATTATTTATTTGAATTCAAATAAGTTAATTTACTAAGAAATACACAATTTTCGGTTAAAGACGGGAAACTTAATTCATATGTCAGAATGAAATGATATACAAGTCTTGTCCTTGATTTATGTCTCATAAAAAAGGGGGACTTAGAAATTAGAAATAGCTTTACTAAATCATTTTTATTTGTCTTTATTAGGCGAAAAAATGTACGAGAACACTTACATTTAGACTTTTGAAAGCCATGTATTAATTAATATATGAAACTATCTGAAGATAACTCTACCGAAGCGGAATATAATATGTACGAATAAAGAAAAAAATATTTTTGTAATGGAATCGAAAAATTACGAATAGATATTCTTTTCAAGTGTGATAAACGTCAACCAAATTTATTCATAATCGGGAACGTCCTTATTAAAATCTGAGACAACTATAATAATCGTCGTCTCCCAACGTATATATATACTTAAATAACTATTTGATCAACGATGTTTAAAATTAAAAGACAACGAATTTAATGTTATCTTTCCCTATTTTTGAATGTTATTATAAGTCTGTTCAACTTGCAAGAATACCCCTAAAGCGGACAAATATCCGACAAGCAGTTTATTCATTGAATATCAAGAAAGAAAATAAATCCCGAAATTGATACTCAATAGTTTTCCTAGAAAATATTCACATTCCTTGGGGATTATTAGTGTACGTCCAGTTGCATATATTTTACATGAATGTTGGAACAATTGTGATGATGACGAATTTTGTCCTTTATTCGAGAACAATTTAATTGATATATAAATCTGTGAGTTTACTATGTTCTTAACTTCGATGAACCAAAGCAAGTTATAAATTGACCTGTATTTAAATCAAATTGTTTCTTTTTTTTCTTCTTCTTCTTTTGGTATACAATAGTCTATCGAATTCGTTGATTACATACTGTTGGCATACGTGGACTATAGATATAGGAAGATGTGGTGTGAGTGCCAATGAGACAACTCTCCATACAAATAACAATTTAAAAAGTAAACCATTATAGGTTAAAGTACGGCCTTCAACACGGAGCCTTAGCTCACACCGAACAACAAGCTATAAAGGGCCCCAAAATTACTAGTGTAAAACCATTCAAACGGGAAAACCAACGGTCTAATCTATATTAACAAAACGAGAAACGAGAAACACGTATATATTACATAAACAAACGACAACTACTGTACATCAGATTCCTGACTTAGGACAGGTGCAAACATTTGCAGCGGGATTAAACGTTTTAATGGATCCAAACCTTCTCCCTTTTTCTGAAACAATAGCATAACATCACAACAAAGAAAAACATACGATAAAATATCAATTGGCAGACTTAACTCAATTAGTCTATTTACAAAACTTTTACCACAATTTACACAAAATGTATGTTTCTTTCTTATGTTCAATGTATACATGTATACATATTTTAAATAGCGCTACTGACTATAGTTCCGTAACTTTCTACCAGGCGTATGTATACACGAATCGTCGACAAGTGCGCACATTTTTTTAGATCAATAATTCTGGTATGTTCCAATCTGTCCTAAACTATTGACAACGAGTATATATTACATTTTCCCAAATTAACCCTTGGAAAAATATGTAAATAGATTTGTATTTCTTCAATTATTTTTTTTTGTATTATTTTTTTTTTTATAAATAATATTCTTTACACCAGAAATGTTATTTATAAACAAGCGTATGAGTTCAGTAATGACTAGTATATTATATCACTTTCGGACACGCAAGACAAAAATGTATATTATACATGCACCTGATAGTTCAAAATGGAAAGTTATAAGTAACGGTCGTGTACACTGATCAATACCTACAGAAGTGAAACGATGCATGAACTTGCAAGCCCGCCGGACAGGAAATCGATTGAATACCTGGACGTGTCACCTTACACCCCTTCCAATACCTTTGGGAGTAATACCTTTAGCCATGCTGGTGATCAGATGAGGGAAGATCCGAATTTATTTAAATAAAGTTTATTACTTGAAAGAATTATGAACGAATTAGATTTTCGAAAACAATTTCCACGGAACACTTATTTATCATTTTATGATTTGAACTTTGACTTTTTAACTAATTACAATATTATCAGTTTAAAAATAACAGACTATATGGTTATTTAAAAATATAAGACCATTTTCCGTATCAAGTTAGTCAGTCAGATAAAACAACCGTACGATTGACAAGATATCGACACGCAATTACGACTACATCGTTTACTGTAGTTTTGTTCCTTTGTGGTTTATTGACATATCGTGATTTTTCATCGGAGAAGGTGACAAGATGGCGGAGAGTAGAGAACTGATACTCAAAATTTAAAATCGATGGTGATCTCTTATTTAGCGGAATAAAACTTTAATATCTATAAATTTGAGCATTTTTATACAGAATGGACATAATATCAATTTTTGATTTTTTTGCGAAGTTTCCCTTTAAATGTATTCGTTTCGTTTTTAGTTTCAACTTATTTCTTTTTTCATTTATTTTGTCACTAGATTTTCTCACTTAATGTAATATTTCCTGATCATCAATACATGGAAAGTAATGAATTCTAATATAGTTAATATTCGCTGCTTACAACCCCAAAACAAGCAAATGCTGCAACAATTCAGAGCCTTCACAATGTTTTTTTTAAGTAAAATGAATGTAAAATGAAACATAGTAAAAATCAAAAAAGATCTTAACCTTTATTGTAATTAAAAGAAAACTTATATAATGAAACATCAATTTTAAGATATACTAGTATTTTGTACATTTGGATTTTATTTTATTTTCTTAAATTCATTAGATTATCTCCTGCTTAAAATTATATTAAAAGGGAGATAATGTTTTTTTTTCAAGCTAAGTTATTTAATTCTAAAAATAGTAATGGGGATTTCCATGTATAAAGTGTCGTCCATTTTTGGTAAACTGTTTTCCAGAAAGCAGATCTCTACAGGCTAACCAACAAAAACAAATTGATATGAGCAAAAGGTTAGTTAGATAATGATTTACTAAACTTTGTTGATAATTTGTAGCTATCAAAAAGAGAAAATATCATCTATAACAAAAGTGAAAGTAAAGAAGCTCTTCTGAAACAATTTGGTCAGTGATGTAATAAAATATTTAAATATAACTAATTCATATTAATGTCCTCTGAAGATACTTTCATACTCCAGAAACTCGGAGAATTATTGGAAAATTTATCCTCATATAGGAAAGTTTCCTTAAAAGATATATATATATAGAAATGCCCAGTGACCCCCCTTATATTGTTAAACACTGTGCTTGTTGTATTCTTGTACTTGTCTTAATAAATATTTTTTTGGTTTGGTTGTTTTTTTGTTTGTTTTTTTTTTTATAACATTGTGTCTTAATCATATTGAATCACTTGTAATCATTTGTATGTAATTAATGTTGATTGTTCTGCTCCTTGTGGGCGCTTTGATTAGCAATAAAATATATTTGAATTTATTATCATTAACTTTATTCAGATAAACTTAAGTTAACAGATATCTCTGATTCCTGACATTATTTCCCTTTCACCCTACAGAATAGGATTATAATAATCTTATACATATAATATCACAATGACCCAGACCGAAATATTCATTCTCTTCAGTGTTCCTCTTAATAATCTCTCTTCTCTCAATACTGTGTTTTCTTTAACTTTCCCCAAAGTTTATATTTCCTCCCTTGGCAATATTCAGTTCTTTTTTTTTTTTGCAATAGCAAGTCCCTCTAAAAAATTGCATTGCTATTCTGAATTCCACTCTAATAAGAATCTCTCCCATCTCAACATGACATTTCCATTTAATTTTCTCTTTCTTGATATTCTCATTCCTTACAAATTGTGAGAATATGATGTTCCACTATAGAATTTCTCTTACTTGATATTCTATCCTCTCAATATTTTGTTAGATTTTTTTTATCTTGTACAAGGCATTGCTGATATAAACCTATGATATATAAAGTTTCATAAACATTTGGGACAATATTAATGCAGGATGCACAAATAGGATAATAGGCATTACTTCAGTGCTGGTTCTGTTATATGTGTTAACACTAAAGATCGAGAATGTGAGTCAACTGACAATACAGTTTTTAATTCTTTTTGTTATATAAATAAAATGGACAGGAAGGACTGGAAGACATTTCGTAATAGTTAGTTCACTAGTTCTCATACAAAGGCTAGAAAATAATAGTATGTCTTAAGTTTTAAATGTATTTCTTAACAGGCTGGACACAGATGACCGTAGACGGTACTTTATAGTCGGTTCTGTTATACTAGAGATCGTTACACCAGTTTTCAGACAGAGGCTGGAGAAAGACTATAACAGTAAAGGATTAGGATGTCTACAAGATTTCATCAACAGTCAACCTGTCATACACATCCTTTTCCATCTACGTCACACCAAGACAAAGTGTTGTGTTGACACTACCAACTGTCGTAATAGAAAGAAACTACCATTAAACTACAGCCAATGGGATTTACTATACACAGAGATGCCAGGACCACCTAAGCATCACTGCCATTGCTTGTATACAGTAAATAATATAAAATTAGATGACTTTGACATCACCTTGGCTAGTTTGATTTTACTGAATTGCTGCAATCTGACACCTAATGAAGAGACACTGATAAAAGAACTAAGGGATTTTAAAAACAACTATCTTAGTCACAACACCAAAGGTGCCATAACTGAAAAAGAATATCAAACACTGTGGAATGACCTTAAGACACGTGTTCTTCAACTTGACCCCAGTAAACAAGATGACTTCATTAGGATACAGAACAGACCATTGGACGACTCACTGTGTAACAAGTACTTTGTTTGTCTTCTGGACATTCACAAAAAACTTGAAGAGGTAAGTAACATATATGTTATATACATACCAATCCATATCAGACTTTAAAAACATGCAACAATACATAATTAACAGTGTCCTGTGATGATTCATAGCTTGACTGATTTTGATCCTTTACGAACCTCATTCAGAGGCAAAATAATAGGTTACAATTTGCACCCTTAGTCATAATTTATATAGATCCATTATCTGGCATCCAAAAGTTATCCTGTATAAGCATATACAAGTTTTACAAGCAAATCATACATGTAGTCTCAAATATAAACATGCAATATAGTCTCACTCCTAGATTGGAACTATAATAACAATTTAACCAAATCTGATAAGTAATTGACACTACATTTTTTATGTTATTTTGAGTAGACAGAAAAAATATTACAGTCATTCCTTATAAATTAATTCTAAATTCCATGCTTAACCGGTGTAAATTATGAAAAACGTTGATGACGTCACGGTCACATGACAAAATTATGTCTATGAAATAATAAACAGAACACTTACAGCCAATCAGAAGACATGTTACATCCAAAATTTCACTTCACTCACAATGTTACGATAGATTTGCAATATCAAGGTCAAAGGTAAAGATTTTGAAACATAATATTAGACTACAATGATAAAAAAAGTTCTCCTGTATAGTGGTTAGATAAAATTGGAGACATTACAATCTTGCCAATTACATGAAGACAACCAATCTTTCTAAATATGAGAACTTTCAATCACAGTTGTTATTATTGTACTAAAAATATAGCATGAAAGTCAAACAAAGAAGAAAGCACTTTCAGAACAAGAAATGTCAATTTCTTGTGTTCTTCTTTAAGTCACAGTGTCCTTTATCCTATTCATCACAAAATCTATAATCTTCTCCCTTTTCATTTTTATCAAGCAAGGGTAACACAAACAAGAGGCTCTCAAGAGCCTGAATCGCTCACCTTAATTCTTTTGGTTAAATCTCTCATCAATGATTATTTTGGCTTTTCAATTTATTTAAATGTTTTTTGGATCGTCCTATTTTCTTCAAAAGCCAAAAAAAATAATCATTTTCTCCTATGTTCTATTTTAGCCATAGGAGCTATGTTTCTTGACATACAAGGAAATAAAATATAAAATTTCTACTAGATACTCTGAAACTCATTTAGCCTAAGTTTGGCTGAAATTGATACAGCAGTTTCAAAGGAGAAGATTTTTTAAAGTAAGTCAACATGATGAACAAATTGTGAAAAAAGTCTTTAAAGGGCAATAACTCCTTAAGTGGTCAATTGACAATTTTGTTCAATTTGACTTAATTGAAGATCTTACTTTGCTGAACATTATTGCTGTTTACAGTTTATTTCTATCTATAATTATATTCAAGATAATAAACAAAAACAGCAAAATTTCCTTAAAATTATCAATTCAGGGGCAGCAACCCAACAACAGGTTGTCCGATTCATTTGAAAATTTCAGGGCAGATAGATCTTGACCTGATAAACAATATAACCCAACGTCAGATTTGCTCTAAATGCTTTGGTTTTTGAGTTGTAAGCCAAAAACTGCATTTGACCCCTATGTTCTATTTTTAGCAATGGCGACCATGTTTGTTGATAGATTTTTAGCAATGGCGACCATGTTTGTTGATAGATCATAACTTCGGATACAATTTACAAACTAGATACCCTAATGAACATTCAGTTAAAGTTTGGAAGTATTATGCCCAGTAGTTTCAGAGGAGAAGATTTTTGTAAAAGATTACTAAGATTTACGAAAAATTGTTAAAAATTGACTATAAAGGGCAATAACTCCTAAAGGGGTCAACTGACCATTTCCGTCATGTTGACTTATTTGTAAATCTTACTTTGCTGAACATTATTGCTGTTTACAGTTTATCTCTATCTATAATAATATTCAAGATAATAACCAAAAACAGCAAAATTTCTTTAAAATTACCAATTCAGGGGCAGTAACCCAACAACAGGTTGACTGATTCATCTGAAAATTTCAGGGCAGATAGATCTTGACCTGATAAACAATATTATCCCATGTCAGATTTGCTCTAAATGCTTTGGTTTTTGAGTTATAAGCCAAAAACTGCATTTGACCCCTATGTTCTATTTTTAGCAATGGCGACCATGTTTGTTGATAGATCACAACTTCGGATACAATTTACAAACTAGATACCCTAAGGAACATTCAGTTAAAGTTTGGAAGTATTTGGCCCAGTAGTTTCAGAGGAGAAGATTTTTGTAAAAGATTACTAAGATTTACGAAAAATGGTTAAAAATTGACTATAAAGGGCAAGAACTCCTAAAGGAGTCAACTGACCATTTCCGTCATGTTGACTTATTTGTAAATCTTACTTTGCTGAACATTATTCCTGTTTACAGTTTAACTCTATCTATAATAATATTCAAGATAATAACCAAAAACAGCAAAATTTCCTTAAAAATTACCAATTCAGGGGCAGTAACCCAACAACAGGTTGACTGATTCATCTGAAAATTTCAGGGCAGATAGATCTTGACCTGATAAACAATATTATCCCATGTCAGATTTGCTCTAAATGCTTTGGTTTTTGAGTTATAAGCCAAAAACTGCATTTGACCCCTATGTTCTATTTTTAGCAATGGCGACCATGTTTGTTGATAGATCACAACTTCGGATACAATTTACAAACTAGATACCCTAAGGAACATTCAGTTAAAGTTTGGAAGTATTTGGCCCAGTAGTTTCAGAGGAGAAGATTTTTGTAAAAGATTACTAAGATTTACGAAAAATGGTTAAAAATTGACTATAAAGGGCAAGAACTCCTAAAGGGGTCAACTGACCATTTCCGTCATGTTGACTTATTTGTAAATCTTACTTTGCTGAACATTATTCCTGTTTACAGTTTAACTCTATCTATAATAATAACCTTCGGGACAGGTGAGCTAAAAACAAAGTGGAAACAATTTCTGCCTTTGAGTTCAGTAATTTTGTTATATCCTTTTTTAGTACATCATTTAATTATTTGTATAATTTTAGATAAGTGACAAATTATCAAGCACTGCTGATATCTTGACTGCAATGAATATCAACAACGGCCAATCAAATGTGGAGCTATTAACAAAACTGGAGGTAGGAACAAATACGGAACATATCTTTATGTGCTGTCACCAATTAAATCAATAGTGGACTGTTAGCTGTATCTTACTGTCTTTCATTATTTACATAAACAATGAACATATCTTTATGTGCCTATCTCAAGTCTTCGTTTGTCCTTAATCAGAACTCAACAAATGTGGTTGTTAGTCATATCTTAAAGTCATATGAAACTTCTACTAAAAAAAATGTTGCACATTTTTTTTACATAACTAAATGGGTAGTTTTTTGTTATCAAACTTTGGAACATATACTTTTTTCTTAAAAGAATTCTTTAATTTGTCAAAATCTAGAAGAAATTCATTTTTTTAAAATGTTGCATGGTTTTCAGACAACAAGTCCTCCAATTGTTTTCCTTATGAAAAAACCTCAGCTTAACCTTTCTTGTAAAATCCGGTTAGGGCAATACCCAAGTGTGAAGGGGGTAAAACATGGCAGAAAGAGAGTCAACAAACTGAAACATTAATACGTCATCAAATTAAATTATTTTTGTAGATAATATACACCTGCTTTCCTCAATATATATGCTTTTTTGTCAAGCCTTTGACTTTTGTCGAAAAAGTGAAACATAGTGATCCTACATTCCTTCAACGGCAGCATCCCCAATTATTCACTCTTGTGGTTATAGTTTTCTTAAACTATCCTAGATTTTTACCAAACTTGGACAGAAGCTTGTTTATGATCATAAAATAGTATCCAAAAGTAAGTTAAAAACAAATCTGTTTTTTCCGTATTTTTTTTCGTATAAATGGACTTATTTTTTTTGCCAGGAAACATTACTATCAGTCTGTGGTAAAAGTTTTTTTAAATTTTTTTTAAATAACTTTCTTAAACTATCCTGAGTTTGTACCAAACATGCACAGAAGCTTGTTTATGATGTAAAGCTAGTATCTAGAGGGAAATTTTGTTATAATTTTGTAGCTGTTTTACAGTATTTCACTTATAGATGGGCTTAGTTTTTCTTGAGTTAACATTACCTACAGTCTGCAGTTTTTAAAACATTTATTAGATTCATAAACTATCCTGGATTTTAACAAGTTTGGACAGAAGCTTCTTACAATCAAAAAAGATAGTATCGAGAGGAATATTTTTGATTTATTTGTTTCCTCATTTTTGTTGAGCCTGCGATTTACAGCAACAGTAGGCGAAACACTGGGTTCCGTGGAACCCTTACAAACTTTTGTTGTTGGTTTACAAAGCTGACAAATGGTAAAAAAAGATTAAAACACAGCAATTAGTTGGCAGTCATATTTTCACATCAACACTGACAGTGAAATATTTTTTTTTATGATTATACAATATTGATGCGTAAAAAATGATAAAATTGTGATACAAAAGACTACGTTTATGATATATACATGAATTAGATCAAGAATTAGATACACATTATTTTTCACCAGTTACTGGTTTCATATGGCGTTAATGCTTTCATGATTTTAATGATTTGGTGTTGGTGGCAAATCTTTGATTGTTTCTGTTTATTTATTTTTTAAAGACAAAATACAAAGCAACATGCAACATGCAACCAAAACAGCAAAACAGCTCAGCTAACCAACAAAAAGACATAAAAGATCACGAATGCACTGAGAGAGAAAAAATAAGAATATTATTACATTAAATTGAAATGACTGTCCATAATTTAAAATACATATTCATAAAGGTATAATACCACCCCTGATATTCCCCTATTACTCTTGTTAAATTTGCACTTTTCAAAAAACTGTGCAGAATTCACTTTGTTTCAAATAAAGAAATATTTGGCATGACTAAATTATTATCTTGTCCAGTACTATAGAAAAAAATTCACATAACATTTATTTGCATATTCAAAATAAACATCACAGGAATTTATAAACTTTTCCTTACTATTACAGAAGATATTACTGTATCTAAGATGTCAATCATCCAAAGATAATACTAACTTATTTTCCTTCTCATTCTGAATCATCTCAATACCTAAAGTAAAACAACCAGTGGATAAACAAAGAAAACATCATTATGAAATTGATAAACTTTTCCTTACTATTACAGGAAATATTACATTATGTAAGAAGGCAATCGTCCAAAGTGAAAACTGACAGACAAGGTATACTCAACAAGTATTTTTTAACTTTTTTCATTTGTTACTCAATTTATTCCAAACCATTGGATTTACAAATAAAGAAAACATCATTTTATTGTTTACTTATATCAATTAGAATTATTATTTCAAATCATTGTCAACTTAATTGAATGCAATATTTTTTGTCACTTCATTACCCACATTTAAAATGCATGGAATACAAAAAAAAAACATTCTATTGAAAAATATTCCTCTTTTGATTTAAAGTTGTTGTATATTTTATTGTATATTTCAGTGATTAAGCAGCAACATAAAATACAATCCTACAAACTAGGACAGCCTATCTTCACATTACATCATCAGATAAACCTGAGATCAGTATTTGGTGGTGACATGGGAGGATATGTAGTAACAAATATAGTGATGATGGATGATGGTAGACTGGTGAAATGTTTACCTTTAAAGAGGAGACTACTGATCTGTAATACAGATGGATCACAGGCAGACAGTATACCTGTACAGGGTGTACCATGGTGTGTTACAGCAGTCAGCAACTCTACAGTAGCTGTTACACTGTGTTATAGTGACCAAATAGATATGTATGACATACACAATAAACTCAAACTTAAATCTATATCACTACCTGGAAGGTGGAAGGGGAATGGCATAACAACTATAAACAACAAGTTAGTTGTAGGTGGTGTCAACATACTACTGATAACAGATCATCAGACAGGAGAGGTGGTACAGACAATACAGACTGACTGTGATCCCCAGAAGTTACATGGTTCTCTTGACAGAATATTCTACTGTGGTAACAACAAAAAGCTGTACTGGTACAGTTATACTGATGACCGACATCACACTCTAACATTACCATCACGTCCCATGAGTATGACTACACTACAAGATGGCAGTCTGTATGTGAGGTGTAGTGAAGGATCAGTACATCATGTGTCATCTGATGGTAAACAGTATAAACCAGTGAAGACACTTCAAACCACTTCAGATGGTAATGATGTACATTACAATCTCACACAAAGGAAACTAGTGACCATACAAAATGAACATGTTACTGTCTACAGTGAAATTTAACTAAATAAGTTGATTACTTTATGTCTTTACAAACAATATCTTGTATGATATAGAAAGTGATAGTGCTTGTTTACAGCACCTGAAATCCAAACACATCTGTAGATTTTTTTTAACATATTTTACATTTTTTGGATACAACCAATATCTAGGGATTATCATACGATTTGCACTTTGTTTAAATAATTAAAAATTGTGCTATAGGATGCTTGAAGGCAGTCTGTGCTTAACTGATGCACGTTATATGACAATTAAACTTAAGGGTTATAAAATCTATTATACTGACATGAGATTAATGTTAAAGGATAAAGTGGGTTAAGGGATTTTTTGTTGTTCTGCTGAATATGTCATTAAAATTTTCCAAAAGTTGCATAAATTTCAGCAAATTTTCACTCAGTTTTTGTAATTTTGTGCAATGCAAAGGAGTAAGTTTGGTAAGGGCCAAATATGGCCCAGATTATAAAGTTCAATGGTATAAACTAAAAAATGTTTTAAGTTGTTTTTAATACATGTGAAAAAGTTAAAAAGAACTAATTGTGTAAAACTTTTATTCTAAAGCGGTTTTTTTACATCCGAAATAGGTCAGATTAGGAGATTTTGATGAAATTTGACAAAATTGACCGGATTTCAACCTGGACTTTTTGTTGAAAAAAACAAGGATTACTGTTTGAGAAGTCATCGGTAGAACGCAAAAACGTTAATTTTTAACAAAAATGCTTATTTCCTTTCTAGTCATTGTATTAGCTATGATTTATTGTGATAATGTAAAATAAATACTAGTTTGAAATTTAAGCTAAAAATGAGGGCCATTTTAGGGCCTTATCGAATCTACTCCTCTAGTGTACCTGCAAGTTCCAATTATGTAATATACCTTAAATTTTTAACACCTTTTATGTAAATATTTATGTGGTTCTATCATGGCTCAATATTTCTAGCTCAAAAATATTATTAAATAATAATTAAATAAAGAGCTGCGCTTAAGGGCTGCGCTTAAGCGCATGATACGCCCGTTGCTCTAAAAGACGGGCGTATAAGTTATTGTCCCAAAATTGGAAAATCCCCCTTTTTTATGAATAAAGCCACATAAATCCAAAACTTAAAATCTGAAATTTATAAAAATTGAAAGGGAGCTTACATCAATAGATATAAACAATTCACCAAAGGTTCATGGACATTGGTGAAAGCCTTTTTGAGTTATTGTCCGAAGTGTTAAAAATCCCCCTTTTTTATGAATAAAGCTCCATAAATCCAAAACTTAAAATCTGAAATTTATAAAAATTGAAAGGGAGCTTACATCAATAGATATAAACAATTCACCAAAGTTTCATGGACATTGGTGAAAGCCTTTTTGAGTAATTGTCCGAAGTGTTAAAAATCCCCCTTTTTTATGAATAAAGCCCCATAAATCCAAAACTTAAAATCTGAAATAAAAAAAAACGAAAGGGAGCTTACATCAATAGATATAAACAATTCACTTAAGTTTCATGGAAATTGGTGAAAGCGTTTTTGAGTTATTGTCCGAAGTGTGGACGACGGACGGACGGACAGACGGACGGACAGACGGACAACGGTATACCATAATACCTCCCGTCTAAAAGACGGGCGTATAAAAATATTATTGAAGTGTTGCTCCTAATTACCAAGGTCTATGTCCACCTTCAACAATGAACAAAAAAGACAAAACCATGGAAGAAAACCACAATTGCTAAAAGGGTAAGGTCAGCTGAAAACAAATTATCTAAATTATCAAATGTTGACCTTACCTTCAGATCTGTTATACAGGCAAACACCAAATTAGTGAGGGCTTCCCCGACAGACATCCTCGCCATACACGCTGGATCTATCAAGCCTTTGATTGGTTGTTCTCCTATAGCAGTGGCCGATCCTACCTATAAAACAATAAACATTAATTATGTGATAAAAGTTCAGATTCAGGCTTTACAGAAATTCCATTTATCTAAAATATGATGTTTTAAAAGGATAAAATGTTTTTTAAGTTGCTGCAAAGATATAAATACATTTCCTTTATACTCAGCCTTGAGAAGTTAATGTATAAATTTGTATATAAGCATTGAAAATATCATATTTTGTTTTATATCAAATTATGAGTAGAATTGTGTGTGCCTTATTTATTATATCTATGTATAAACTGAGATGTATTTTCTTTAAAATTGTAATATGAAATACTAGATGTACTTTTTGTGTTGTTTAGCTGCTGTTTCTCCACGTCTGTGAATATTTACACAAAATATATGATTATTTTTATACAACCGCAAAAATTGAAAAAATTTTCGTCGTATATTGCTATCACGTTTGCGTCATCGTCTGTGGCGTCCGAATACTTTTAGTTTTTGCACTCTAACTTTAGTAAATGTGAATAGAAATCTATGAAATTCTAACACAAGGTTTATGACCACAAAAGGAAGGTTAGGATTGGTTTTGGGAGTTTTGGTCCCAACATTTTAGGAATTAGGGGCCAAAAAGGGCCCAAATAAGCATTTTCTTGGTTTTCGCACTATAACTTTAGTTTAAGTAAAAAGAAATCTATGAAATTTTGACATAAGGTTTATGACCACAAAAGAAAGGTTGGGATTGATTTTGGAAGTTTTGGTTCCAACAGTTTAGGAATTAGGGGCCAAAAAAGGGCCCAAATAAGCATTATTCTTGGTTTTCGCACAATAACTTAAGTATAAGTAAATAACACAAGGTTTATGACCATAAAAGGAAGGTTGGGATTGATTTTGGGAGTTTTGGTCCCAACAGTTTAGGAATAAGGGGCCCAAAGGGTCCAAAGTTAAACTTTGTTTGATTTCATTAAAAATTGTACAATTTTGTTCACAAATTGGAATTTTGTGAACGTAGTTACACTTACCTGATATCCTTACATTATGGATTATCTTTCCGGTATTTGGTCACATCTCGCTCAAAACGCTTGACTGATCAAGAATTCAAACCTCTCGGTGAATCAGTCCAAGCATGAGAACCCCTTCAGTATTCTCCGGCGAAATCCAAACAGATTGCCAAAAGAATTACTAATGGGGAGGAGGTGGGTAGTATATCAGGTAAGTGTAACTACGTTCACAAAATTCCAATTTGTGAACAAAATTGTACAATTTTAATATTACTTGTTACACTTACCTGATATCCTTACATTATGGATATCCATAGATTCTAAAGCAGTCCCAACTCAAGCGGTGGACTGTAATTCTTTTGTTCAAATAATGTACACTATATTACACTATATACAAAGTCTAAATGTTTGACTGTAAACACATTAAATAGATGTCTTTTTCATCTCACACACAAAGGTTTAAAAACTTGCATCGCATCTCGTCGGATATGAATAGTTCCAACACTGTACAAACTATATTACAAGTTAAAAACTGTACACATTTTTCTTCTTCTTTTTTTTTTTAATTTTATGTATTTTTCTTTTTTTTTTTTTTTTTTTTACTTCGATAAAACATGAGGGTCTATGTGACGTAAGTAAAATTTGGTGAATGTGGATTCCCTGCTCCAATCAGCAGCTTCCATGATGTTCTTCATTGATGCACCTTTATAAAGAGCCCAAGAAGGACCAATAGCTCTTGTCGAATGAGCTTTAACAGATTTCTTTTTGTCGTTATATGCCATCTGAATGGTACTCACAATCCATGATGAAATTGTTTGACTTGAAATTGGCTTATGTGGATTACTAATTGCTAAAAACAATTTACTATCTTGTCTGTTTTCACCACGAAAATTGTCAGTGCTCTTTAAATAGTAAGTTAATGCCCTTTTAGGGTCAAGAAGCTTTTCTGCCTCAAAGGCAGGTACAAAAATCTTAGCACCAAAATGTCCAGGACGGTCTTGTTTTGACAATCCTTCTCTAATAAAATAAACTCCTCTGCTATGTACAGATATATTTCCATCTCCCAAACGTAAGGCCTGTATATCACTGCAACGCCTGAAAATAGTGATAGCAATTAAAAATACAGTTTTCCATGTGATAAACTTGAGTTCAGCCTTTTTCATTGGTTCAAAAGGCTTTTTCTTTAACATCTCAAGTATTTTATCTAAATTCCATTCAGGAAGTAGTTTGACCCTGGGAGGCCTTGAATTGAAAACACCCTTCAATAAGCGAATAATGTATGGGTGTTGACCTACTGGTATTTTTTCGACTGGTGGTAAAACACTTGATAGCATAGATCTGTAGCCCCCAATCGTACTATACTGGAGACCACTGGTATACAGACTTGTAAGAAAATCTGCAGTTTCTGTTAAAGAGGCAGAATAGGGATCAATTTCCCTTTCACTACACCAGCCACAGAATTTTTTGAACTTACTAGAATAGTCTTTTTGAGTTCCTGTTCTCCAAGAAGCTGACATGAGTTGTCTAGTTTCTTTAGAAAAGCCTCTCTTTTTGAAAATTCTGTTGATAGAGGCCATGCAACCAGACTGAATATTTCTGGGCTTGGATGGTATATTTTTGTTCTTGGTTGATGTAGTAGATTTTTTTGAACTGGTATTTTTATGGGATAATCTGATATCATTTTTAGCAGTTCTGGGTACCAGTGTCTCCTCGGCCAATGAGGAGCTACTAGAATTAGCTGGCAATTGTACCGATTCATGTGTTGAAGCACTTTCGGTACTAGACAGATCGGAGGAAATGCATACCCGATTACATTGTCCCACGGTATGGACAGAGCATCTATTGCATATGCTTCCGGGTGTGGAAACCATGAACAAAATATTTTCACTTTGCGATTTTCCGCTGACGCAAACAAATCTATCATTGGTCTGCCTAACCTGACAAAAATTTGTTGAGCTACAGTCTCCTGAAGAGACCACTCTGTGTGTCTTATTTTTGTCCGTGATAGAAGATCTGCTAACACATTCGCTTTGCCTGCTATATGTGCTGCTTTTATCTGAATTTTGTGTTCTATTAGGAGTTTCAACAAATCCCAAGTTTTTTGACAAAGCTGAATTGATTTGGTGCCCCCCTGTTTGTTTATGTATTGTACAACAGTCGAGTTGTCGCATCGCAGAAGTACATTTTTCCCTTTCAACTGAGGAAGAAAATGTTGTATTGTTTTCAGTACAGCTTCTAACTCTAGACAATTGATATGTTGAGTTTTCTGTATATCTGACCAGGTCCCTTGGACTATCTGGGAATCCATGTGACCACCCCAACCGTTCGATGTAGAAGCATCTGTTGTTATGGTCACATGAGTTTCCCAGTGTTGTAAAGATCTGCCCTTTGTAATGTTGGCTGTATCTGACCACCAAATCAGATGAGATTTTAGATATTGTGTAATTGGAACATTCAGTTCCAGATTTTGAGAAGTGGGGCGCCAATGACTCAGCAAATAAATTTGAATTGGTCTCATATGAAGTCTTGCATAGGGAATCATCTCTATGCAAGAAGCCATAATTCCAAGTAGATGTAAAAAATCTCTGGCTGTTGCATGTTTTTTCAAGTTCATTACTTTGACTGTTTTTAGTAATTTCAACACTCTTTCTTGTGTTGGCATTACCATTCCTAAATCCAGATGGAATAATGCACCTATATATGTTATTTTCTGTGTTGGAGTTAAAGAGGATTTTTTTAGATTGATTATGAAACCCAACTTTACCAGAAGATTCAACACTATCTCTCGATCCTGGACTAACATGAGAGATGATTGATTTACTAGAAACCAGTCGTCCAGGTATACTACTAGTCTGATGCCTTGTGCTCGTAAATGTGCAGCTACTACCGATACTACTTTGGTAAAAACTCGAGGAGCTGATGTTGGACCAAACGGTAGAGCTGAAAATTGTAAGCAAGGGCTGTTTTTTACACAAAACCTCAGATACTGTCTGTGTTTTTGAAATACAGGGATATGCATATATGCGTCCTTTAGATCGAGAGATATTGCCCAATCCCCTTGTTTTACTACATTCAAAACTGTTGATAGAGAGTCCATTTTGAAGTGTTGTTTTCGGAGATACCTGTTGAGGGGTTTTAAATTTATAACGGGTCTCATGTCCCCTGTTTTTTTCGGAACTAGGAAAAATGTGCTGTAGAAACCGTTTAAAATGTCCGCCTGCGGAACATATTCTACAGCGCTTTTTTCCATAAGTTCTTTTACTTCTAAATGTAAAATTTCTAAATCTTTTGCAGGAACAGAAGTTATTTTTACTCCTGTTTTTGGAGGAAACTGTTGAAATTCCAGTTTGTAGCCCTCTTTTATAATTGATAAAACCCACTGATCGTTTGTTATTTTTGTCCATTCCTTTAGAAATAGGCTTAAACGACCCCCTACAGGTATCTCTGGAAGCAACATTTGCACATGAAAGTTGCTTACCTTGATCTGATAGTCATTTCTTTTGTTGCCCCTTGGCATGAAATGGGTTGTTAAAGCGACGAAAATTGTTCGCTGTACCAGAACTCTTGTCATCTTTATCTGGTCTTGTTACTGTACTAGTTCTTTGCACTGTACGCTGTGTATTAGACTTTGCACCTGTGAAAGTAGAACCTTGTGCATTGTCAAATTTTGGTTTCTTAGACCAATCATTCGAAAATTGATTGCCTGTAGCTTTCCTTTTCACTGAAAAAGTTTTATTCACATGTAATTCAGGCAGTAACTCTTTTAATTGTTTATTTTTGTCAACCCTGTCTTTAAGAGTTTGTTCCATATTGTCACCAATGACACCTGACTTTGTCAAAGGTAATGATACAAGTGGATGCTTAAGCTCTTTGATATCATTAAGACCTGTGTCCTCTAAAGTAGCTTTTCTACGAATTAAGTGGTGAAATGCACCAGCCCGTGCCACTTGGTCCAAAGATTTTGTAGACATTGCAAATATGTCTCTTACAAGTTGGATAGATTTGTCTAGATTAACTTCATTTTCTGACAAAGTATTTAACAAATTGCCCAAAGCTTGTTGGGTGTATGCTGTAGTAATTATCCCCATGCGTGCAGCTACCTGGCCTTGATACGCCAACTTTTCAAGGGATTTTAAACAAGGATTGTATAAATTGCTTTTCTGGCTTACTGAATAAGCTTTAGCACCATGTTTTTTCACTAATAAATCAGGCACCATATTATCTAGACTAGGTACTTCTAAAATATCACTAGTTTTCTCATGAACAGGAAAACTGTGTCTATATTCATCATTATAGGCTGTTAACCTTTCTGGATTTTT
The DNA here is from genome assembly GCA_037788925.1 of Mytilus galloprovincialis. Taxonomy (NCBI): domain Eukaryota; kingdom Metazoa; phylum Mollusca; class Bivalvia; order Mytilida; family Mytilidae; genus Mytilus; species Mytilus galloprovincialis. Next base: position 7,945,305 of record CM075336.1, on the reverse strand, counting down.
ACACCTCCAAGAACCAGATAAAATATCAATTTGACTTTTGTCAAGAATAAGACCTCCAGAGCTTGTCTCTTTTTTAGTCTTAACATCATCCCCAAATAAAGATTTTAAGTGATCATTATTGTTCTCATCTGAGTCACTTTCATTACCCTTCACATATTTACTGAATCTTGATGAAGATTTTTGAGGATTATCAGTTTCACTTTTTAAAGAAGACTCATCTTCTGATAGTAAACCTATGTCATGTCTTTCTCTATGGCCTGGTGCCAAAGATACAACATCATCATTTTCCCTTTCACGAACTGAATCTGTTGGAAAATGTTCATGGTTAGAATCCTCAACAAGTCTGTGCGCTCCTGAAGAGCCACTATCTTGTTCAGATTGATTCTGACAAGGTCTCTGCTCACCTGACGTGACAGTATCCTTGTTTATATTTATACCATCGTTTGAACTAAATAAATCAAAAAATTTATCAAACCTGGTTTCTATCTGTGAGAAACGGCTTTCCCATTTCTTATTCAGTTCCTCGACCTCGTCCTTTTTCTTGGACCTACGGGAACTGGTCTTTCTCGAGGCTTTTGGCTCCGCCATTTTATCCCGAGCATCCCCTGCCACTGATGATTTTGGACTGCTGGCAGTAGAAAATACCTCGTCTTCACTGAGCGTGTGATGAACGGTAGCTTCCGTCATCCTTGCACGCATACGAAAAACTTAATTTGCAAAAACTTGTGTCTTAGACACGTTAATTCTGACGAATAAAGAAACGTGACCGCTTTGGATTTCGCCGGAAAGAATACTGAAGGGGTTCTCATGCTTGGACTGATTCACCGAGAGGTTTGAATTCTTGATCAGTCAAGCGTTTTGAGCGAGATGTGACCAAATACCGGAAAGATAATCCATAATGTAAGGATATCAGGTAAGTGTAACAAGTAATATTAAAATTAAATAATTGGGGTTCTTTGATATGCCTAATCTAACTGTGTATGTAGATTTTTAATTTTTGGTCCCATTTTCAAATTGGTCTACATTAAGGTCCAAAGGGTCCAAAATTAAACTTACTTTGATTTTAATAAAAAATGATTCCTTGGGGTTCTTTGATATGCTGAATCTAAAAATGTACTTATACTTTTGATTATTGGTCCAGTTTTCAAGTTGGTCCAAATCGGGATCCAAAATTAAACTTTGTTAGATTTCATCAAAAATTGAATAATTGGGGTTCTTTGATATGCCAAATCTAACTGTGTATGTAGATTCTTAATTTTTGGTCCTGTTTCAAATTAGTCTACATTAAAGTCCAAAGGGTCCAAAATTAAACTTAGTTTGATTTTAACAAAAATTGAATTCTTGGGCTTCTTTGATATGCTGAATCTTATCATGTACTTAGATTTATGATTATGGGCCCAGTTTTCAAGTTGGTCCAAATCAGGATCCAAAATTATTATATTAAGTATTGTGCAATAGCAAGAAATTTTCAATTGCACAGTACTCAGCAATAGCAAGAAATCTTCAATTGCACAGTATTGTGCAATAACAAGAAATTTTCAATTGCACAGTATTGCGCAATAGCAAGAAATCTTCAATTGCACAGTATTGTGCAATAGCAAGTATTTTCAATTGCACAGTATTGCGCAATAGCAAGAAATATCTAATTGCACAATATTGTGCAATAGCAAGAAATTTCAATTGGAGTTATCTTTCTTTGTCCAGAATAGTAGTTGAATCAACTTAAATCATTGTTTTGTACAATATACAATGTATATTCACTTTTACTACCAACTGATAAATTAAAACAATCTTTACCATTCAGTGATAACAAGCACTTTTTTTACATTTTAATATTTTATGATATATTTAAATGAGTAGTTATTGTTGCAAACTCCATTAGAATTTGAATTGAGATCGGTTTTGGAATAAAGGAAAGGGGGATGTGAAAAAAAAATTGGGGGGGGGGGGGGGGGGGGTTTCAATTTTTCTCATTTCAGATTTCATAAATTAAAAGAAAATTTCTTCAAACATATGAGAGGATTAATATTCAACAGCATAGTGAATTGCTCAAAGGCAAAACAAAAATTTTAAGTTCATTAGACCACATTCATTCTGTGTCAGATACCTATGCTGTGTCAACTATTTAATCACAATCCAAATTTAGAGCTGAATCCAGCTTGAATGTTGTGTCCATACTTGCCCCAATAGTTCAGGGTTCAACCTCTGCGGTCGTATAAAGCTGCGCCCTGCGGAGCATCTGGTTTACATTTTAATATTTTATGATGTATTTAAATGAGTAGTTATTGTTAGGGGCCATTAGAAATTTGAATTGAGATCAGTTTTGGAATAAGGGAAAGGGGGATGTGAACAAAAATTTATTAATATTCAACAGCATAGTGAATTGCTCAAAGACAAAACAAAAATTTAAGTTCATTAGACCACATTCATTCTGTGTCAGAAACCTATGCTGTGTCAACTATTTAATCACAATCCAAATTTAGAGCTGAATCCAGCTTGAATGTTGTGTCCATACTTGCCCTAACCGTCCAGGGTTCAACATCTGCGGTCGTATAAAGCTGCGCCCTGCGGAGCATCTGGTTTTTTAATATTGCTGTTCATGATGAAGTGTCAATCAACACTGAACAACTGTAAATATTTTTCATAAGTTTACCTAAAAAAATATCTGAGACTACTTCCTTGTCCCTTACTTTCATGTCCATGTTTACATGAACATCTAGCTAGGTATTTAGTTGTATCTGTTGGCTAAGATATAACACCACTAATTCGGTCTCAGTCAGAAAGCAAAACCCAGAAAGTAGAACATATATAATACAAAAAAGTTCCTTCCCATGGATGTAACTCTCAAATTATGTAGAATATTTTAGCTAGATAACTGGTGATAATTGGAGAACACGTTTTGCCATATAATTTTGAATAATGAAAACATTGTAAAAGTTTTAAAAGGAGGGTACATTTTGCCTGTTTGTCAGATTTGAAGTACCTGTTCTGATACATTTGAAGTTCTAGGAACCAGTTCTTTCTAATATGTCATTAAAGGTATGATTTTTTTCAGTACACAACACACTTAGGTGTTGCTGTGACATGCAATGTTGTCACTTTATTTAAACATAAGAAAAAGAGGTGTGCCGACTTGAAATTGAGGAATTTAATATTAGAAGCAATGGGCCATGAATTTGTGGTGTACCAATTTTATTTTATTGAAGGATTTTGTTCTTGATTTGCAGGGTTTCTCCTGGGTCAATTTTTTTTTTTCGCCACTTCTTTTGCGAAAACAATATATTTTTTGCTATTTTATTATCTTTTTCGCCAAGTAACATATTCATATTTTATGTTTCAAATTTTCCTTCTTTCTAAACTCCCCCCCCCCCCAATATGCAATCAGCTGATTATCGATTTTCTGTCAAAATCTTAAAACAAGTCTAATGTGAATTCCGAGTATTGTCTGATCAGGTAAACTCAGAGAAACCCGAAACAAAATAAATAAACAAGATGGATGAAATTTAATTGTTACATATATATTTCTTTCGCCAAATTCTTACGCAAATGATGAATTTGAATGGCCACAATTATTATTTTTTTCGCAAAATGCAAAAATTGCGATCACTAGAGGAAACCCTGTTGATTTACATTTTGCTTTTTTGTGAGTGTGATAAGTATCCATATTATTAGATTATTAAAGTTTTGTAAATACCACGTCCTATATATGCTTTGTAGTATTGTTTTTTCTATCATATGTCAAATAAAATATAACAAGACAAATCCTTATTTCTTCAGTATTTTTAATGTCTATGAACTATCAATCTCATGTTACCCTCCATTGAATCAAGACATGATGAACTTACCTTATCAAAATAAGACAGTGCTGTAACAGCTACATCAGCCAGCGGTGTGTGTAGTGGTCCAACACACTGCTGCTGGGCAACTAGTCCAGTCACACATCTGTCTACCTGAAAATAAATTATTGATTGATTTTCGTTCACTTAATGTCCAGTGCTAAATATTCAAAGAATGTTCAGGATGAGAAAAATTTAACAATACATGTATATCAATTAAAGAACCTATAGTGAGCAAACATGCATGCCCAAGATCCAAATATCAAAGGAACATGATTGCTACAAAGCATTAATGAGAATGAAAATGTGTGTCACATTGTTTCATTGTGGGAAGATAGTCAAAATATGGAAAAATCCCATAACTTTAATAAGAGTTGTCAAATGAAAATGGTAGTGTAATTTGGTCAACTACATAAAATGGCAAACAATAGTATCGAATATAAGAGCTTTGTGTGTATCACAATACTAAAAAATAACAGTCTAAGTCTCATTAGTCCTGTCAAGTACATAGAAGAATCAAAATGGTCAGCAACATATAACCGCTCACAGTTCTACCTTTTATGAGAGCTTTCTATCAAATGGTTTCAAGGGAGTTGCATTTAAATGTGTCATTGTTACATATTTTTGTTTTAAATGGTTTAAGTCCAAAGATGATATAGTCAATAGCAGCATCTTCAGCAATTACAACCCATTACAATCACAAGCAAAAATTCAAATAGAGCAAAATTTACTATGAAATAGACATTCTTAATATAGATTCAAAAATTTCCCCAACAGGATGGACAATTCCAAGAAAAGAAATTCAATTGGTTCCAATAGGCTGTACAAATACACTATAAAGTTTAAAGGTTCAGAGTTTAAAACAATGGGAGAGGTTGATTACACAATATATGTAACTGAAATAAAAAGTGTTGCTGAAAACTTACCAAATTCTCTAAGGCTAATGGTAAAAAACAAATAGAAACAAAACACAGGTATACTTGTTTCTCCTCTGATTTGTCAATTATGCAAATTTGCAGAAAACTTATTACTGCAATCAATCCATTGAGTAGCTATAGTCTTCACTATTTTTTTTTTAAATAAATGTGTATTTTTTTCAGTGATACAGGGATCCAGGACAACTAAAAACAAAATAATATATCTAAGAAATCTCACAATTTTAAAAGCTTCTGATTTGTTTACAGACCATCAGATTTAGGCATCCTGCTTTACCAGAGTCGTCTCAGGTGAACATTGTAAGGGTTAGATATGCTATACCTGGTCACAGATTAAAAGCATTATACCAGTGTCAATGATAAATTGTAAACATGGTTAAGAAGCAAATGTTCACTATTTTAAGGATTTTTGACCAAACAAAAACATTAGACATTTACAAATTTTGAGTTTTCTCTCAAGTCAAAACTTTGGTAGAAAATCATAAATGTAGAGACCATGAAATCAGAAAGAAAAAAGCAACATGTGGAAGAAAGTATCCAAGATCTCAAGGTCAAATTCACCTAACCTTGTTTGTTAGGTAACATTTATTGGCCACTGTAGGTAAATGTAATACTCTATCAAGGGCATCTTTCAAGGTCACATTAACCTACCTTGTTTGTTCGGTAATGCTTACTGACCACTGAAGGTAAATGTAATACTCTATCAAGGGCATCTTTCAAGGTCAGATTAACCTAACTTGTTTGTTAGGTAACCCTTACTGGCCACTGAAGGTAAACGGAATACTCTATTAAGGGCATCTTTCAAGGTCAGATTAACCTACCTTGTTTGTTCGGTAATGCTTACTGGCCACTGATGGTAAATGTAATACTCTATCAAGGGCATCTTTCAAGGTCAGATTGACCTACCTTGTTTGTTAAGTAACGCTTACTGGCCACTAAAGGTAAGCGTAATACTCTATCAAGGGCATCTTTCATGGTCAGATTGATCTACCTTGTTTGTTAGGCAACGCTTATTGGCCACTGAAGGTAAACGTAATACTCTATCAAGGGCATCTTTCAAGGTCAGATTGACCTACCTTGTTTGTTAGGTAACGCTTACTGGCCACTGATGGTAAATGTAATACTCTATCAAGGGCATCTTTCAAGGTCAGATTAACCTACCTTGTTTGTTAGGTAACCCTTACTGACTACTGATGGTAAATGTTATACTCTATCAAGGGCATCTTTCAAGGTCAGATTGACCTACCTTGTTTGTTAGGTAACGCTTACTGACTACTGAAGGTAAACGTAATACTCTATCAAGGGCATCTTTCAAGGTCAGATTAACCTAACTTGTTTGTTAGGTAACCCTTACTGGCCACTGAAGGTAAACGGAATACTCTATTAAGGGCATCTTTCAAGGTCAGATTAACCTACCTTGTTTGTTTGGTAACCCTTACTGGCCACTGATGGTAAACAATATACTCTATCAAGGGCATCTTTCAAGGTCAGATTAACCTAACTTGTTTGTTAGGTAACCCTTACTGGCCACTGAAGGTAAACGGAATACTCTATTAAGGGCATCTTTCAAGGTCAGATTAACCTAACTTGTTTGTTCGGTAATGCTTACTGGCCACTGATGGTAAATGTAATACTCTATCAAGGGCATCTTTCAAGGTCAGATTGACCTACCTTGTTTGTTAGGTAACGCTTACTGGCCACTAAAGGTAAGCGTAATACTCTATCAAGGGCATCTTTCATGGTCAGATTGATCTACCTTGTTTGTTAGGCAACGCTTATTGGCCACTGAAGGTAAACGTAATACTCTATCAAGGGCATCTTTCAAGGTCAGATTGACCTACCTTGTTTGTTAGGTAACGCTTACTGGCCACTGATGGTAAATGTAATACTCTATCAAGGGCATCTTTCAAGGTCAGATTAACCTACCTTGTTTGTTAGGTAACGCTTACTGACTACTGATGGTAAATGTTATACTCTATCAACGGCATCTTTCAAGGTCAGATTGACCTACCTTGTTTGTTAGGTAACGCTTACTGACTACTGAAGGTAAACGTAATACTCTATCAAGGGCATCTTTCAAGGTCAGATTAACCTAACTTGTTTGTTAGGTAACCCTTACTGGCCACTGAAGGTAAACGGAATACTCTATTAAGGGCATCTTTCAAGGTCAGATTAACCTACCTTGTTTGTTTGGTAACCCTTACTGGCCACTGATGGTAAACAATATACTCTATCAAGGGCATCTTTCAAGGTCAGATTAACCTAACTTGTTTGTTAGGTAACCCTTACTGGCCACTGAAGGTAAACGGAATACTCTATTAAGGGCATCTTTCAAGGTCAGATTAACCTACCTTGTTTGTTCAGTAATGCTTACTGGCCACTGATGGTAAATGTAATACTCTATCAAGGGCATCTTTCAAGGTCAGATTGACCTACCTTGTTTGTTTGGTAACCCTTACTGGCCACTGATGGTAAACAATATACTCTATCAAGGGCATCTTTCAAGGTCAGATTAACCTACCTTGTTTGTTTGGTAACGCTTCCTGGCCACTGAAGGTAAACGTAATACTCTATCAAGGGCATCTTTCAAGGTCAGATTAACCTAACTTGTTTGTTAGGTAACCCTTACTGGCCACTGATGGTAAACGTAATACCCTATCAAGGACATCTTTCAAGGTCAGATTAACTTACCTTGTTTGTTAGGTAACGCTTATTGGCCACTGAAGGTAAATGTAATACTCTATCAAGGGCATCTTTCAAGGTCAGATTAACCTACCTTGTTTGTTAGGTAACGCTTATTGGCCACTGAAGGTAAATGTAATACTCTATCAAGGGCATCTTTCAAGGTCAGATTAACCTACCTTGTTTGTTAGGCAACACTTACTGGCCACTGATGGTAAACGTAATACTCTATCAAGGACATCTTTCAAGGTCAGATTAACTTACCTTGTTTGTTAGGTAACGCTTATTGTCCACTGAAGGTAAATGTAATACTCTATCAAGGGCATCTTTCAAGGTCAGATTAACCTACCTTGTTTGTTAGGTAACGCTTATTGGCCACTGAAGGTAAATGTAATACTCTATCAAGGGCATCTTTCAAGGTCAGATTAACCTACCTTGTTTGTTAGGCAACGCTTACTGGCCACTGATGGTAAACGTAATACTTTATCAAGGACATCTTTCAAGGTCAGATTGACCTACCTTGTTTGTTAGGTCACGCTTATTGGCCACTGATGGTAAACATAATACTCTATCAAGGGCATCTTTCAAGGTCAGATTAACCTACCTTGTTTGTTAGGTAACGCTTATTGGCCACTGATGGTAAACGTAATACTCTATCAAGGGCATCTTTCAAGGTCAGACTGACCTACCTTGTTTGTTAGGTAACGCTTACTGGCCACTGAAGGTAAATGTAATATTCTATCAAGGACATCTTTCAAGGTCAGATAAACCTACCTTGTTTGTTTGGTAACGCTTATTGGCCACTGAAGGTAAACGTTATACTCTATCAAGGGCATCTTTCAAGGTCAGATTAACTTACCTTGTTTGTTAGGTAACGCTTACTGGCCACTGATGGTAAATGTAATATTCTATCAAGGACATCTTTCAAGGTCAGATAAACCTACCTTGTTTGTTTGGTAACGCTTATTGGCCAATGAAGGTAAACGGAATACTCTATCAAGGGCATCTTTCAAGGTCAGATTAACCTACCTTGTTTGTTAGGTAACGCTTACTGACTACTGAAGGTAAATGTAATACTCTATCAAGGACATCTTTCAAGGTCAGATAAACCTACCTTGTTTGTTTGGTAATGCTTACTGGCCACTGAAGGTAAACGTTATACTCTATCAAGGGCATCTTTCAAGGTCAGATTAACTTACCTTGTTTGTTAGGTAACGCTTACTGGCCACTGAAGGTAAATGTAATACTCTATCAAGGGCATCTTTCAAGGTCAGATTAACCTACCTTGTTTGTTTGGTAACGCTCACTGGCCACTGATGCTAAATGTCATACTCTATCAAGGGCATCTTTCAAGGTCAGATTAACCTACCTTGTTTGTTAGGTAACGCTTACTGGCCACTGAAGTTAAACGTAATACTCTATCAAGGGCATCTTTCAAGGTCAGATTAACCTACCTTGTTTGTTACCGTAGATACTCGCTTATAAGTCGGAAGTTTGGGAGTAAAATTCAGAATCCAGAGAGGGGTACCGACTTATAAGCGAGATCCAGCGACCAGAGGAAAAATCCAAGCTTGAGAAAAGTGGTCAGGAGTGAATTTCCTGATCAAAACTACGTCGGTGATTGCCAAACCTACATAAATTCTTAAATTAAAAGTTTTTGTTGAAAATAAATGACTACAATACTGTCTTTATGTTTTATTTGTTCTCTGTTAACCCTTTTCTGCCAATTTGTGTTGAATTTCCGACTGTTTCCGGTTTGTGTATTGATTTTCATGGTCAAATGGTTTGTGCATAAACCCAAAAGAAATAGCCAAGAACCAAAAATGAAAACGAGATAACAATGTACCAACTATGTAAAAGGATGTATTCAGCGGAGTTATTGTGTCATTATTGTGATATCATGATATCAATTCAATACTTATAAATCATACAATAATCAAAAATAATTTTAATATTCATTCCCAAGATTAAAATATTATTCATTAAAATGTCTCAGGTAAACACAAAGATTACAAAATTGATTGGTAAGAGAATATAATCCATTGATAACCCCTAATTAAGAGACAAAGAGTTGTATTCACTAAAGGTGTGAAAAATATCAGTGATAGGTGAACAGATGACACTAATGAGTTGGGAGTTATTTTAATATAAAGTTGATTAGCTTCACTTAATTTTTTTAATCCTTTAATCATCACAATAAAATAAGAATTATGAAGTGTACATGCTATTTTAACACTGAGTTATGTGTGCTGTGAAAAATATTGATTGACTTAAAAAAATTTTCAGGTCATATTGGTTTATGTTCGCTTTTGTCAAACAATAGGTTATTAGTCATACCCTACAAAATCATTGATGCATTACGTAAACAACACATGGCTTATCTGTAATCAAACAGTGAACAAAACAACAGAAATAAATACATCTTTATTATTAACAGCTATATAAATTATCATAATCAACATCAATTAAATTCAAACCAAACAAACATTCATTCAGAAAATGAATATAATTCCTGAATTTGCATTTGTTTTACCGGCGTTCAGTAACTGTCAGCTGAAAAAAAAATGTCCAAATTTTGTCCGACTTATACGAGGGTCAAGACTAAATCCTCAGAATTTGGAGCTGAAAAGGGCATCCGACTTATAGTCGGATCGACTAATAGGCGAGTATCTACGGGTAGGTAACGCTTACTGGCCACTGAAGGTAAACGTAATACTCTATCAAGGGCATCTTTCAAGGTCAGATTAACCTACCTTGTTTGTTCGGTAATGCTTACTGGCCACTGATGGTAAATGTTATACTCTATCAAGGGCATCTTTCAAGGTCAGATTGACCTACCTTGTTTGTTCGGTAATGCTTACTGGCCACTGAAGGTAAATGTAATATTCTATCAAGGACATCTTTCAAGGTCAGATAAACCTACCTTGTTTGTTTGGTAACGCTTATTGGCCACTGAAGGTAAACGTTATACTCTATCAAGGGCATCTTTCAAGGTCAGATTAACTTACCTTGTTTGTTAGGTAACGCTTACTGGCCACTGAAGGTAAACGTAATACTCTATCAAGGGCATCTTTCAAGGTCAGATTCACCTCCAAAGTTAATGGCTTCAAATCAGGTTTACATCTTTCTAATATGAATTCCTGAAAGAAAATTATAAGGACCATGTAAAGTTACATTTCTAGTTATCAAACACCTGAATCCTGCCACTGGCTTACATTTATCACAAAACAAATAAAAATAGAATGTGTAAAAAACAGTTGTTCAAATCTTAATTAAACAAGTCAAAGAGCCATAACACTAAAACATTCTGAAAACTCGGATTTTTACTTTTGTTGGTAGAAAGTTTAGACTTCCTGTAAACTGTACATTTGCAAAATGATCAATAAATATAACAACTGAGACAAATGTAAAAGACTAGTGCAATGGAACTACTACAAAAATTGCTTTAGCAAACTTCCATATGCACTTTGAGATTACACACTTATAACAAAGTACAATCGCTTTGTAAGTACAACCAAACAAACACAAGACCATCTTTAAATAAATATAGCAAAAGCTATGTTTTTCTTTTTTTCAGAAGTTATTAGCATGTAGTAATAATGAGGCATGATATCAGCCATAATTTGGCCCCTGAAATTGACTGTTTTTTCCTGAAATGGCCATTTAATACAAACTAAATTTTGATAACATGATCTGAAAATGAGACTTTTTGGCAGTTACAGTTTTGCACTAAAATATTTTGAAGCCATAATTCAAATATACATGACAACCAGAATGTGTCTATACTCCCACTAGCATTTTCTATGTTCAGTGAACCGTGAAATTTGGATATAAACTCTAATTTGGCATTAAAATAAGAAAGATCATATTAAAGGTAACATGTGTACGAAGTTTCAAGTTGATTGGCTCTAAATTTCATTAAAAACTACCTTGACCATAATCTTAAACCTGAAGCGGGCCAGATGGACAAATGAATGGACACAAGAACAGACAGATGAACAAACAGACGCACAGACCAGAAAACATACTCCTCTACTATCATAGACCCTAACACACGTTTTATTTTACCTTTCTATGCATGTACCCTAACACATGTTTATTTTACCTTTCTATGCATAGACCCTAACACATGTTTTATTTTACCTTTCTATGCATGGACCCTAACACATGTTTATTTAACCTTTCTATGCATAGACCCTAACACATGTTTCTATTTTACCTTTCTATGCATGTACCCTAACACATGTTTTATTTTACCTTTCTATGCATAGACCCTAACACATGTTTTATTTTACCTTTCTAGGCATGGACCCTAACACATGTTTATTTTACCTTTCTATGCATAGACCCTAACACATGTTTTATTTTACCTTTCTAGACATGGACCCTAACACATGTTTTATTTTACCTTTCTAGGCATATACCCTAACACATGTTTATTTTACCTTTCTATGCATAGACCCTAACACATGTTATATTTTACCTTTCTAGGCATAGGCCCTAACACATGTTTATTTTACCTTTCTATGCATAGACCCTAACACATGTTTTATTTTACCTTTCTAGGCATGGACCCTAACACATGTTTTATCTTATCTTTCTAGGCATGGACCCTAACACATGTTTTATTTTACCTTTCTAGGCATGGACCCTAACACGTTTTATTTTACCTTTCTAGGCATGGACCCTAACTCATGTTCTATTTTACCTTTCTCGGCATGGACCCTAACACATGTTTTATTTTACCTTTCTAGGCATAGGCCCTAACACATGTTTATTTTACCTTTCTATGCATAGACCCTAACACATGTTTTATTTTACCTTTCTATGCATGGACCCTAACACATGTTTTATCTTATCTTTCTAGGCATGGACCCTAACACATGTTTTATTTTACCTTTCTAGGCATGGACCCTAACACATGTTTTATTTTACCTTTCTAGGCATGTACCCTAACACATGTTTTATTTTACCTTTCTAGGCATAGGCCCTAACACATGTTTATTTTACCTTTCTATGCATAGACCCTAACACATGTTTTATTTTACCTTTCTAGGCATGGACCCTAACATATGTTTTATTTTACCTTTCTAGACATGGACCCTAACACATGTTTTATTTTACCTTTCTAGGCATGGACCCTAACTCATGTTCTATTTTACCTTTCTAGGCATGGACCCTAACACATGTTTTATTTTACCTTTCTAGGCATGGACCCTAACACATATTTTATTTTACCTTTCTAGGCATGGACCCTAACACATGTTTTATTTTACCTTTCTATTTTCTAGGCATGGACCCTAACATATGTTTTATTTTACCTTTCTAAGCATGGACCCTAACACATGTTTTATTTTACCTTTCTAGACATGGACCCTAACACATGTTTTATTTTACCTTTCTAGGCATGGACCCTAACACATGTTACCTTTCTATGCATGGACCCTAACAAATGTTTTATTTTACCTTTCTAGACATGGACCCTAACACATGTTTTATCTTACTTTTCTAGGCATGGACCCTAACACATGTTACCTTTCTAGGCATGGACCCTAACACATGTTACCTTTCTAGGCATGGACCCTAACACATGTTCTATTTTGCCTTTCTAGGCATGGACCCTAACACATGTTTTAATTTACCTTTCTAGACATGGACCCTAACACATGTTTTATTTTACCTTTCTAGACATGGACCCTAACACTTGTTACCTTTCTAGGCATGGACCCTAACACATGTTTTATTTTACCTTTCTAGGCATGGACCCTAACACATGTTTTATTTTACCATTCTAGGCATGGACCCTAACACATGTTTTATCTTACCTATTTAGGCATGGACCCTAACACATGTTACCTTTCTAGGCATGGACCCTAACACATGTTCTATTTTACCTTTCTAGGCATGGACACTAACATATGTTTTATTTTACCATTTTAGGCATGGACCCTAACACATGTTTTATTTTTCCTTACTAGGCATGTACCCAAATGTTTTATTTTACCTTTCTGGGCATTGACCCTAACACGTTTTATTTTACCTTTCTGGGCATGGACCCTAACACATGTTTTATCTTATCTTTCTAGGCATGGACACAAACATATGTTTTATTTTACCTTTCTAGGCATGGACCCTAACACATGTTTATATTTTACCTTTCTAGGCATGGATCCTAACATATGTTTTATTTTACCTTTCTAGGCATGGACCCTAACACATGTTTTTTTTTACCTTTCTAGGCATGGACCCTAACACATGTTTTATTTTACCTTTCTAGGCATGGACCCTAACACATGTTTCATTTTACCTTTCTAGGCATGGACCCTAACACATGTTTTATTTTTACCTTTCTAGGCATGGACCCTAACACATGTTACCTTTCTAGGCATGGACCCTAACACATGTTTTAGTTTACCTTTCTAGGCATGGACCCTAACACATGTTTTATAATTTACCTTTCTAGACATGGACCCTAACACATGTTTTATTTTACCTTTCTAGGCATGGACCATAACACATGTTACCTTTCTAGGCATGGACCCTAACACATGTTTTATTTTACCTTTCTAGGCATGGACACTAACATATGTTTTATTTTACCATTCTAGGCATGGACCCTAACACATGTTTTATTTTACCTTTCTAGGCATGGACCCTAACACATGTTTTATTTTACCTTTCTAGGCATGGACCCTAACACATGTTTTATTTTACCTTTCTAGGCATGGACCCTAACACATGTTTATATTTTACCTTTCTAGGCATGGATCCTAACATATGTTTTATTTTACCTTTCTAGGCATGGACCCTAACACATGTTTTTTTTTACCTTTCTAGGCATGGACCCTAACACATGTTTTATTTTACCTTTCTAGGCATGGACCCTAACACATGTTTCATTTTACCTTTCTAGGCATGGACCCTAACACATGTTTTATTTTTACCTTTCTAGGCATGGACCCTAACACATGTTACCTTTCTAGGCATGGACCCTAACACATGTTTTAGTTTACCTTTCTAGGCATGGACCCTAACACATGTTTTATAATTTACCTTTCTAGACATGGACCCTAACACATGTTTTATTTTACCTTTCTAGGCATGGACCATAACACATGTTACCTTTCTAGGCATGGACCCTAACACATGTTTTATTTTACCTTTCTAGGCATGGACACTAACATATGTTTTATTTTACCATTCTAGGCATGGACCCTAACACATGTTACCTTTCTATGCATGGACCCTAACACATGTTTTATTTTACCTTTCTAGACATGGACCCTAACACATGTTTTATCTTACCTTTCTAGGCATGGACACTAACATATGTTTTATTTTACCATTCTAGGCATGGACCCTAACACATGTTTTATTTTTCCTTACTAGGAATGTACCCAAATGTTTTATTTTACCTTTCTGGGCATTGACCCTAACACGTTTAATTTACCTTTTTGGGCATGGACCCTAACACATGTTTTATCTTATCTTTCTAGGCATGGACACAAACATATGTTTTATTTTACCTTTCTAGGCATGGACCCTAACACATGTTTATATTTTACCTTTCTAGGCATGGATCCTAACATATGTTTTATTTTACCTTTCTAGGCATGGACCCTAACACATGTTTTTTTTTACCTTTCTAGGCATGGACCCTAACACATGTTTTATTTTACCTTTCTAGGCATGGACCCTAACACATGTTTTATTTTACCTTTCTAGGCATGGACCCTAACACATGTTTTATTTTACCTTTCTAGGCATGGACCCTAACACATGTTTTATTTTACCTTTCTAGACATGGACCCTAACACATGTTTTATTTTTCCTTTCTAGGCATGGACCATAACACATGTTACCTTTCTAGGCATGGACCCTAACACATGTTTTATTTTACCTTTCTAGGCATGGACCCTAACATATGTTTTATTTTACCTTTCTAAGCATGGACCCTAACACATTTTTTATTTTACCTTTCTAGACATGGACCCTAACACATGTTTTATTTTACCTTTCTAGGCATGGACCCTAACACATGTTTCATTTTACCTTTCTAGGCATGGACCCTAACACATGTTTTATTTTTACCTTTCTAGGCATGGACCCTAACACATGTTACCTTTCTAGGCATGGACCCTAACACATGTTTTAGTTTACCTTTCTAGGCATGGACCCTAACACATGTTTTATAATTTACCTTTCTAGACATGGACCTTAACACATGTTTTATTTTACCTTTCTAGGCATGGACCATAACACATGTTACCTTTCTAGGCATGGACCCTAACACATGTTTTATTTTACCTTTCTAGGCATGGACACTAACATATGTTTTATTTTACCATTCTAGGCATGGACCCTAACACATGTTTTATTTTACCTTTCTAGGCATGGACCCTAACACATGTTTTATTTTACCTTTCTAGGCATGCACCCTAACACATGTTTTATTTTACCTTTCTAGACATGGACCCTAACACATGTTTTATTTTTCCTTTCTAGGCATGGACCATAACACATGTTACCTTTCTAGGCATGGACCCTACCACATGTTTTATTTTACCTTTCTAGGCATGGACCCTAACATATGTTTTATTTTACCTTTCTAAGCATGGACCCTAACACATGTTTTATTTTACCTTTCTAGACATGGACCCCAACACATGTTTTATTTTACCTTTCTAGGCATGGACCCTAACACATGTTACCTTTCTATGCATGGACCCTAACACATGTTTTATTTTACCTTTCTAGACATGGACCCTAACACATGTTTTATCTTACTTTTCAAGGCATGGACCCTAACACATGTTACCTTTCTAGGCATGGACCCTAACACATGTTACCATTCTAGGCATGGACCCTAACACATGTTCTATTTTGCCTTTCTAGGCATGGACCCTAACACATGTTTTAATTTACCTTTCTAGACATGGACCCTAACACATGTTTTATTTTACCTTTCTAGACATGGACCCTAACACTTGTTACCTTTCTAGGCATGGACCCTAACACATGTTTTATTTTACCTTTCTAGGCATGGACCCTAACACATGTTTTATTTTACCATTCTATGCATGGACCCTAACACATGTTTTATCTTACCTTTCTAGGCATGGACCCTAACACATGTTACCTTTCTAAGCATGGACCCTAACACATGTTCTATTTTACCTTTCTAGGCATGGACACTAACATATGTTTTATTTTACCATTCTAGGCATGGACCCTAACACATGTTTTATTTTTCCTTACTAGGAATGTACCCAAATGTTTTATTTTACCTTTCTGGGCATTGACCCTAACACGTTTAATTTACCTTTTTGGGCATGGACCCTAACACATGTTTTATCTTATCTTTCTAGGCATGGACACAAACATATGTTTTATTTTACCTTTCTAGGCATGGACCCTAACACATGTTTATATTTTACCTTTCTAGGCATGGATCCTAACATATGTTTTATTTTACCTTTCTAGGCATGGACCCTAACACATGTTTTTTTTTACCTTTCTAGGCATGGACCCTAACACATGTTTTATTTTACCTTTCTAGGCATGGACCCTAACACATGTTTCATTTTACCTTTCTAGGCATGGACCCTAACACATGTTTTATTTTTACCTTTCTAGGCATGGACCCTAACACATGTTACCTTTCTAGGCATGGACCCTAACACATGTTTAAGTTTACCTTTCTAGGCATGGACCCTAACACATGTTTTATAATTTACCTTTCTAGACATGGACCCTAACACATGTTTTATTTTACCTTTCTAGGCATGGACCATAACACATGTTACCTTTCTAGGCATGGACCCTAACACATGTTTTATTTTACCTTTCTAGGCATGGACACTAACATATGTTTTATTTTACCATTCTAGGCATGGACCCTAACACATGTTTTATTTTACCTTTCTAGGCATGGACCCTAACACGTGTTTTATTTTACCTTTCTAGGCATGGACCCTAACACATGTTTTATTTTACCTTTCTAGGCATGGACCCTAACACATGTTTTATTTTACCTTTCTAGACATGGACCCTAACACATGTTTTATTTTTCCTTTCTAGGCATGGACCATAACACATGTTACCTTTCTAGGCATGGACCCTAACACATGTTTTATTTTACCTTTCTAGGCATGGACACTAACATAATTATGTTTTATTTTACCATTCTAGGCATGGACCCTAACACATGTTTTATTTTACCTTTCTAGGCATGGACCCTAACACATGTTCTATTTTACCTTTCTAGGCATGGACCCTAACACATGTTTTATTTTACCTTTCTAGACATGGACCCTAACACATGGTTTTTTTTCCTTTCTAGGCATGGACCATAACACATGTTACCTTTCTAGGCATGGACCCTAACACATGTTTTATTTTACCTTTCTAGGCATGGACACTAACATATGTTTTATTTTACCATACTAGGCATGGACCCTAACACATGTTTTATTGTACCTTTCTAGGCTTGGACCCTAACACATGTTACCTTTCTAGGCATGGACCCTAACACATGTTTTATTTTACCTTTCTAGGCATGGACCCTAATATATGTTTTATTTTACCTTTCTAGACATGGACCCTAAAACATGTTTTATTTTTCCTTTCTAGGCATGGACCATAACACATGTTACCCTTCTAGGCATGGACCCTAACACATGTTTTATTTTACCTTTCTAGGCATGGACACTAACATGTTTTATTTTACCATTCTAGGCATGGACCCTAACACATGTTTTATTTTACCTTTCTAGGCATGGACCCTAACACATGTTTTATCTTATCTTTCTAGGCATGGATCATAACACATGTTTTTTTTTACCTTTCTAGGCATGGACCCTAACACATGTTTTATTTTACCTTTCTAGGCATGGACCCTAACACATGTTTCATTTTACCTTTCTAGGCATGGACCCTAACACATGTTTTATTTTTACCTTTCTAGGCATGGACCCTAACATATGTTTTATTTTACCTTTCTAAGCATGGACCCTAACACATGTTTTATTTTACCTTTCTAGACATGGACCCTAACACATGTTTTATTTTACCTTTCTAGGCATGGACCCTAACACATGTTACCTTTCTATGCATGGACCCTAACACATGTTTTATTTTACCTTTCTAGACATGGACCCTAACACATGTTTTATCTTACTTTTCAAGGCATGGACCCTAACACATGTTACCTTTCTAGGCATGGACCCTAACACATGTTACCATTCTAGGCATGGACCCTAACACATGTTCTATTTTGCCTTTCTAGGCATGGACCCTAACACATGTTTTAATTTACCTTTCTAGACATGGACCCTAACACATGTTTTATTTTACCTTTCTAGACATGGACCCTAACACTTGTTACCTTTCTAGGCATGGACCCTAACACATGTTTTATTTTACCTTTCTAGGCATGGACCCTAACACATGTTTTATTTTACCATTCTATGCATGGACCCTAACACATGTTTTATCTTACCTTTCTAGGCATGGACCCTAACACATGTTACCTTTCTAGGCATGGACCCTAACACATGTTCTATTTTACCTTTCTAGGCATGGACACTAACATATGTTTTATTTTACCATTCTAGGCATGGACCCTAACACATGTTTTATTTTTCCTTACTAGGAATGTACCCAAATGTTTTATTTTACCTTTCTGGGCATTGACCCTAACACGTTTAATTTACCTTTTTGGGCATGGACCCTAACACATGTTTTATCTTATCTTTCTAGGCATGGACACAAACATATGTTTTATTTTACCTTTCTAGGCATGGACCCTAACACATGTTTATATTTTACCTTTCTAGGCATGGATCCTAACATATGTTTTATTTTACCTTTCTAGGCATGGACCCTAACACATGTTTTTTTTTACCTTTCTAGGCATGGACCCTAACACATGTTTTATTTTACCTTTCTAGGCATGGACCCTAACACATGTTTCATTTTACCTTTCTAGGCATGGACCCTAACACATGTTTTATTTTTACCTTTCTAGGCATGGACCCTAACACATGTTACCTTTCTAGGCATGGACCCTAACACATGTTTAAGTTTACCTTTCTAGGCATGGACCCTAACACATGTTTTATAATTTACCTTTCTAGACATGGACCCTAACACATGTTTTATTTTACCTTTCTAGGCATGGACCATAACACATGTTACCTTTCTAGGCATGGACCCTAACACATGTTTTATTTTACCTTTCTAGGCATGGACACTAACATATGTTTTATTTTACCATTCTAGGCATGGACCCTAACACATGTTTTATTTTACCTTTCTAGGCATGGACCCTAACACGTGTTTTATTTTACCTTTCTAGGCATGGACCCTAACACATGTTTTATTTTACCTTTCTAGGCATGGACCCTAACACATGTTTTATTTTACCTTTCTAGACATGGACCCTAACACATGTTTTATTTTTCCTTTCTAGGCATGGACCATAACACATGTTACCTTTCTAGGCATGGACCCTAACACATGTTTTATTTTACCTTTCTAGGCATGGACACTAACATAATTATGTTTTATTTTACCATTCTAGGCATGGACCCTAACACATGTTTTATTTTACCTTTCTAGGCATGGACCCTAACACATGTTCTATTTTACCTTTCTAGGCATGGACCCTAACACATGTTTTATTTTACCTTTCTAGACATGGACCCTAACACATGGTTTTTTTTCCTTTCTAGGCATGGACCATAACACATGTTACCTTTCTAGGCATGGACCCTAACACATGTTTTATTTTACCTTTCTAGGCATGGACACTAACATATGTTTTATTTTACCATACTAGGCATGGACCCTAACACATGTTTTATTGTACCTTTCTAGGCTTGGACCCTAACACATGTTACCTTTCTAGGCATGGACCCTAACACATGTTTTATTTTACCTTTCTAGGCATGGACCCTAATATATGTTTTATTTTACCTTTCTAGACATGGACCCTAAAACATGTTTTATTTTTCCTTTCTAGGCATGGACCATAACACATGTTACCTTTCTAGGCATGGACCCTAACACATGTTTTATTTTACCTTTCTAGGCATGGACACTAACATGTTTTATTTTACCATTCTAGGCATGGACCCTAACACATGTTTTATTTTACCTTTCTAGGCATGGACCCTAACACATGTTTTATCTTATCTTTCTAGGCATGGATCATAACACATGTTTTATTTTACCTTTCTAGGCATGAACCATAACACATGTTTTATTTTTCCTTTCTAGGCATGGACCCTAACACATGTTTTATCTTATCTTTCTAGGCATGGACCCTTACACATGTTTTATTTTACATTTCTAGGCATGGACCCTAACACATGTTTTATCTCATCTTTCTAGGCATGGACCATAACACATGTTTTATTTTTCCTTTCTAGGCATGGACCCTAACATATGTTTTATTTTACCATTCTAGGCATGGACCCTAACACATGTTTTATTTTACCTTTCTAGACATGGACCCTAACACATGTTTTATTTTACCCTTCTAGGCATGGACCCTAACATATGTTTTATTTTACCTTTCTAGGCATGGACCCTAACACATGTTTTATTTTACCTTTCTAGGCATTGACCCTAACACATGTTTTATTTTACCATTCTAGGCATGGACCCTAACACATGTTTTATCTTTTCTTTCTAGGCATGGACCATAGCACATGTTTTATTTTACCTTTCTAGGCATGGACCCTAACACATGTTCCAATTCTAGGTCTACAGGAAAAGGAAAATTCTTCTTTGTCCTTTTTTTGGCAGGGCTGCCATCTCCTTCTAACTGATGAAAATTTTCCACTTTAATCTACAAAATGGAAAGTCAATTATATATATATGTGTGTTGATGAGAATATTCATGATTAAAGTTGCTAGTTATAACACTATAATTTAATTTTGGTTGTAATGCTTTTTCAGAAAATAACCCATAATCTCAAATAAAGTATATCTTGTTCTTACATTCATTTTTAATAATATAATATGTCTGAAAGCTACTTTGAGAATTTCAAATCAATTAAACCCATTGTTTAAATAAAATGCTTCGCTGAGCGCAGCCTGAGATGACCGCAGAGGTTTAACCCTGAACAGTTGTGGCATATTTGGACACAATATTCAAGCTTGATTCTGTTTGAATTTGTATTTGTGATCAAATTTTTGACATAGTATAGGTTTCTGACACAAAATAAATGTCAAGATCTTACAAATCTATTGCATAATACTGTGCAATTAAAGATTCTTCTTGAAATTTAAAAAAAATTGAAATTTGAAAATTTTTTAAGAAAAAAATTTGAATCCCCCCTTGGAGCAATTACCCCCAAACTCGATCCTAGCCTTTTCTTGTAGCATGGAACCTTGTAGTACGATTTCAGAGAGATCCATATCCTTAAACACAAGTTATTGTCTGGAAACTAAAACCAGATGCTCCGCAGAGCACAGCTTTATACAACTGCAGAGGTCGAACCCTGAATAGTTGGGGCAAATATGGACACAACTTAATACAGATCTGAATTTGGATTGTGATCAAATAGTTGACACAGCAAAGGTTTTTGACACAAAATGAATGTGGTCTAATGAACTTAAAAAGCAATACACTATGCTGTTGAATATAAGTCCTATCAAAAAAAAATATTTGAAGAAAAATTCTTTTAATTTCTGAATCTGAAATGAGAAAAAAAAATTACCCCTCACCCTCCCCATTTTTTTTCACCTCCCCCAATCCCTTATTCCAAAAATAATCTCAATTCAAGTTAAAAGTTTACAACTTACAGTCATGGTTAAAATTAATATTAATTAACAGTAACTTCTAAAAATAAATTTACAGCTACACATCTCAAGACAATTATCACTTCCTTCAACATAATTTTCAAGCAGTGAAAGGGATGTAATCAAGCAATCAAACATATATATAACAGAATTCTATGTATTTTAATTGGAATTAGATTACCTCCTTATCACTGCTTTTAAATGTCTAAATTGTCCTTTTAACCAGAAAAACCCTTGTTTCACCCCTTTTTTGCCCATTATTGCTTAATGATTTGATCCATTACCCCTATAACCATCCATTTGTAGTATGGAAACTTGTGGTATAATTTCAGAGAGATTTATACACTTAAACACAAGTTATTGACTGGAAACTACAAAAATGTTTATTTTTTTTATTTTTTACATTTACATTTTACATTTATTACTAAATGTTCAAGGATATTAACCCAAAACTGACACTAAGCCTTCACTTCATTATATGGAACCTTGTGGTACAATGACAGAGTGATCCATACAGTTAAACATAAGTTATTGTCCTGAAACTTCAAAAATGCTTGTTTTTAGCCCCTTTTTTACCCTGAATTTCTAGACTGTTTGCCCCATAACCTTTAAAATAAATCCTAACCTTCTACTTAATTGTATGAACATTGTAGTACAATTTCAGAGTCATTGAAATACTCATACAGTGAAACCTGTCCAAACCGAACACCTATGGGACTTTACGTTTTGTTCGGTTTTCACAGGTGTTCGATTAAAGAGGTAAACAGAAGTCGACACCAAAATAATTTTGGCACTTACTTCGTGACAAGGCATGATAGGTGACACAACAGACGCAATTTATTTTCATGATGATTCAGATGTAAATGTAAAAATTTAGGTAGATGAAGATAGACATATTTTTCCTTTTTTTGATATGAATCAAACGCCCCTCCGTCAATCACAATCCTCGTGTAAAGGTATAAATCGTTCAATGATGTCCGACGTGGAGCGATTTTTCTTTTTCTAATTATTTTCTAATCCGTTTATTAAGTGACCAATTCAGATTCTCAGTCACTGTCAAAAGACAATTCCGTTGTTGAATCAATGTCGTCATTTTTAATAGTCTGTACACATGAGTTCTCGGACTAAACTGGACACCTGCTGATCGATACTTTGCCACAAGATAAGAGCGAAACAACAGCAGGGGTCCAGTTTATTCTCAGATTTAATCGTTGACAAATAGATAACGGAGCAGGAGCATTTGAATTATATATATAGGGCCTCTAAAGGGAATCTGGCAACCCGTAAATATAATTCGATAGTATTGCATGACTTCTTAATCCTGTGAAACGCTTTAAACTATTGTTTAATTAAACAGGTTAGCTACTAAAAGGCAGTTACCAATTTATGACCGTAAATATTTGAGTAACGAGCATTTAATTGATCTAAGGAAAAGTTCCATTCTTGTCCTTTTCTGCGATATTGCAGCTGACCAGTTGAACGTTTCTTTACAAACAAATCATTTGATCACTGAATACAAAGACACAAAAATTGCTAATTAGTTTGTAATAACAATTCACCAGTTCATTAAACCTCAAACACTCTCGGGGATACTCTGTCATCCTGTGTTTGCTTAATTAAATCATGCAAATAGTTGAAAATACTTTTTTGTTTTGATTGCTATCGATCGATTTTGACAGGTAATTTTTAGATACATATTTACTAACGAGCCGAGCCTTCAAAAAGCGTTCAGAATTCGGTGTTGACTGGGTTTGTTTTTTTCAGGTTAGATTAACATTAATTGATAGGGAAATTTTGTGGGACTTTGAGAATTGTTCATTTTAAACTGAAATTCGGTTTTATCAGGGTTTGGTTTACCCAGATTTCACTGTACACAACTTATTGCCCTGAAACAAGATAAATGTATGTTTTGGGCCCCTAATTCCTAAACCGATGGGACCTTAACCCCCCAAATCAATCCTAACCTTCCTTTCGTGGTAATAAACATTGTGTTAAAATTTTATTGATTTCTATTTACTTATACTAAAGTTATTATCCTGAAACCATCTGTATTCCGAAGACACTGACAATGAAGACGCTGAAGACGACGACGTAATACAAATATACGACCGCAAAAATTGTTTTTGGCCCATTATTCCCGCATAAATTGGCCAATTACCCCCAATTGTGGTACAATGTAAAAGAGTTCCATACACTTACACACAAGTTATAGTCTAGAAACTAGAAAAATGCTTGTTTTTTGCCCCTTTTGGGCCCCAAAACGGTTGGGACCATCATCCCCAAAATCAATCCCAACTTTCCTTTAGAGGTATTGAACCTTCTTAAAAAGTTTTCATGGAGATCCATTGACTTTAAACTAGTTATTATCCAGAAACCAATGTGTCTTTGGACAATAATGACGAAGCAGACAACGCAGACAACAACATCATTATACGATAAAAAAAAAATGTTTGCGGTTGTATAACAATCCTCTTTCTCCATCAACAGGTATTTTACTACTGTCAATGATTTTGAAAGGAATTTTGACTAAAATTATAGATAGGCTGATAGACATTTTTATTTAAAAGCATGACTTGGTATATATACATGAAATAAAATATATTACGATTTTAAACATATGCATTCAATTAACATGTAAATTTATACCAACTAGCCTTAAGGAGGCTCGCGGGTATAAAATTTTCAGAAAAAAAATTTAAACATTTATTTTTCATTACAAATTTCATTAATTACCTTTAGTAGTTGTTACTTTATCATATGATACAAAAATCATTCCAAAAAATCAATACGTGTTCGCCCCAGGTGACTTTTAATATGTAGATATCATTGAAAAAGCTCCAAATTATCTTCCTTTGGTGCAAAAATGCCATTTTTTGGCATTAAAATTGAAATATCTTTTTTAGCTCATCGGTGACCTATATTATTACTGATATTTCTCCCATTAGATCAACAGAAAAAAGGGACATTAACATAAATGTATGCTTCTTTCTAACTCAGATTGTGAGCGTAAATGAAGGGTGACCCCATTTTTATGGCCCCACAACAAAGTTGTCGGTGCCATATAGTTTTACCAATGTCCGATATTCCCAAATTCTGTTATTCCGTAATTCTGTCATTCTGTCATTCACAACAAACCATTATACAGAGTTTTTTTCTAAAAATCTTCAGATATTGGGCTGATTTTTGGTATGTAAGTTAACCATAATGAGTTACAGATCAAGTTTAAGTTTTGTTCTGCTTTGCTAATTTTTGACAAAATAACGGGCTTTGGACTTTGCACTGTCATTAATGTACAAACAATTATATGAAAAAATTCAAAATCTTATAAATCCTTATTATATCTGACACTTAATTCGTATTAGATACAATGTAGTTTCAATATATCAGTTGTGTTTAATATTAAATGAGAAAATAAAGATGAAAGTATCTAAATAATTTTTGGTTTGATAATGTAAGGGTTGTACATGGAAAAGTAGGAAGGAGTTGTCTCTCTTTGTGCGTATCCACATTATAAAGGGAGAAAAAAATAAGAATGTGCAGTAAAAGATAAACAAGAATGTGTCCCCAGTACATGGATACCCCATCTGCACTTTCATTTTCTATGTTCAATGGACCGTGAAATTGGGGTAAAATCTTTAATTTGGCATTAAAAATAGAAAGATCATGTCATAGGTAACATGTGTACTAAGTTTCAAGTTGATTGGACTTCAACTTCGTCTAAAACTACCTGGACCAAAAACTTTAACCTGAAGTGGGAGGGACAGACAGATGGACAGAGAGACGAACAAATGAACTAACGGACAGAGGCACAGACCAGAAAACATAATGCCCATAAATGGGGCATCAAAAGAATTAATCACCTAGAATTGACTAAATTCTGACAGTTGATATATATCATAATCATTTATCCCATTTACTGAGATAGCAAAATAATATGTAAACACTATAGCTTTTTTTTTCAAAAATGTAATTGGAAATGTTAATGCATACAATATAAATCATATATATTTTAGAATTCAGTACAATACTTCATACCTTGCCATCATCAGTTATCTTGCCAACAAAAGATACAGGACATCTCTCCCGTTAACCAATCTTTCTTAGTACATACCTTGCCATCACCAGTTATTTTTCCCACAAAAGATACAGGACATCTCTCCCATTAACCAATCTTTCTTAGTACATACCTTGCCATCACCAGTTATTTTTCCCACAAGAGATACAGGACATCTCTCCAGTTCACCAATCTTTCTTAGTACATACCTTGCCATCACCAGTTATTTTTCCCACAAAAGATACAGGACATCTCTCCCATTCACCAATCTTTCTTAGTACAAACCTTGCCATCACCAGTTATTTTTTCCACAGAAGATACAGGACATCTCTCCAGTTCACCAATCTTTCTTAGTACATACCTTGCCATCACCAGTTATTTTTCCCACAAAAGATACCGGACATCTCTCCCGTTAACCAATCTTTCTTAGTACATACCTTGCCATCACCAGTTATTTTTCCCACAAAAGATACAGGACATCTCTCCTTGTTCACCAATCTTTCTAAGTACATACCTTGCCATCACCAGTTATTTTTCCCACAAAAGATACAGGACATCTCTCCCGTTCACCAATCTTTCTTAGTACATCCTTATCCTCAGGTCTGACAAGGATAGCATTACTCTCCTGATATTCAGCACCCCATAATTCTAACAAACTTATTGTGGGATCACCTAACTGGAATTGGGAAGCTTTAATAATGGCACCAGCTGGCTCTACGATCTCTTTCAGAACATTACCTGTAAAACACAAATGGTCATTTATATAATTATAGAAATCATACAAAAAAAATCCTGAGAAAGACAATGTTTTTGATACACTGCCAGTCAAAATCAATGGATCGGTTACTGTGACAAGACAATGTTTTTTGATACACTGCCAGTCAAAATCAATGGATCGGTTACTGTTGTTTTTTGATACACTGCCAGTCAAAATCAATGGATCGGTTACTGTTGTTTTTTGATACACTGCCAGTCAAAATCAATGGATCGGTTACTGTGACAAGACAATGTTTTTTGATACTTTGATACACTGCCAGTCAAAATCAATGGATCGGTTACTGTTGTTTTTTGATACACTGCCAGTCAAAATCAATGGATCGGTTACTGTTGTTTTTTGATACACTGCCAGTCAAAATCAATGGATCGGTTACTGTTGTTTTTTGATACACTGCCAGTCAAAATCAATGGATCAGTTACTGTTGTTTTTTGATACACTGCCAGTCAAAATCAATGGATCAGTTACTGTTGTTTTTTGATACACTGCCAGTCAAAATCAATGGATCAGTTACTGTTGTTTTTTGATACACTGCCAGTCAAAATCAATGGATTGGTTACTGTTGTTTTTTGATACACTGCCAGTCAAAATCAATGGATCAGTTACTGTTGTTTTTTGATACACTGCCAGTCAAAATCAATGGATCGGTTACTGTGACAACTTGTGTGAACAAGAGTACTTGTAACATATGGCTTTATTTTTTCCTGATATTTGCAACTGTTTGGTTTTTTTCTGATATTTGCAACTGTTTGGGTTTTTTTCTGTTTTTAACTGTTTTGCAGTTGAAGTTCTTTCAGGTCCAATAATAAAGGTGTTATTTCCTGTGAGAACACACAGAAGGGTTGGCAGGTATGCAATACCTAACTTTTGTTGCATAGCTGATAGTATTCCTAAATAATATGAACGAGGTCCATCTTATCACCATTCTAATTTACAAAGAAAAACTTGATGAATATTTTTGCCATCTTTTTACTTCATACTAAATTATGGGCATTAACCATAATGTGCTAGTTCCAGAAAAACCATCATATTCTCAGAGTTCAGTGTTCTCCCCAGGATTTTGGGATAGCACCAGGGTAACGCGTGTCGAAATGATTTGTACAATATGTCGTGTCGCGTTGCATCGCTTATTTTTTCTTCTTGTTAGTTTTTGTGCCATTACCTTTTTGTTTTTTGTTTTGTTTACTGTGTTATGTAGACTTTGGGTAAAAAAAAATACTGGTAAAAAAAAGTAAATCAAACAGTTTGTATACTTTAATATCTTTTAAGAATAAATAACAGAAAGCACTTTTAGTCTCTAACTAGTCACTTTTTATACTTTGATCAAGCCAATTTTGTCCTTATACTTGTATACCGGTAGTTACACTACACATTCCCCATTTTTGTTAGATTACACCATAACAATTAACGTTAAACAAGATTAAATTTTAATGTAGAACCGTTAGTAAATTAAATACTATTTTCCATAGCTTTAGACATGATTCTTTTAGACATCAATAAAATTATTATTAAAATCATTATTGTGTTATTTCATGATGGACATGAAAAGTATACTTATTTATCTATGTGGACACTTGTGAAAGGTTGTCATGTCTAGCTGAGTTCCAATCATTGTAAATTTATTTTGTAAAAGTTAATCATTAAACTTCTTTAATACTCTTCAGCTATATATATGAAATGGATGTTTACAACAACATACAGCCCTAGCTCAGTCAGTAGATGTATATATATATGTGGTGGTGTTTAACGACCTTGACTGGCTATACAGCCCTCGCACGGTCGGCTCGGTGCCCGAAGGCGATTGGTGAGCGTTTGAATAATTTCTGCCGTGGGTCAGGAACAAGTAGTAAGGACGCCGAATGGAGGCCGCCATCTTGGTTTTGGTGAGTTGATTTTGGTTTGTTTACTATTTTGATGTTGGTTTACTTCACAACGGCTGCTTTCAGGGCCAGTTTGGTCAGCTTGGCAGCCCGCTAGCCTCGATGATGGAGTACTGGTAGATGATCTCGGACGTAGTTCGAAAGATGACAGGAAGCGTTATCAGGACCAAAGCCGTGAGGCAGTGAAATGAAGGTCGTATCACCCAACAACCTAGGATACAGCCCTCGGACGTTAATCGGCATAACACTCCCCATGATACAATGGTTTTGGAGTGCATGTTAACGCGAGTACGCCAACTACTACGTCTATCTGTACGGCATGGATTGGTTTCTGTCATCTTAAGTAGTAAGTCGTTGATATCTAACTGTAAACCCTCATCGAAGATAACGGGTAAAGGAGAGCTGGCCCAGCACGTCCTTTCAGCTGTAATGACTGAGACGTGACTAATGAAAAAATGAGTAGATGTATAAATGGATATACTACCTATTTAATATAATATGTTTGTGCTTTAATAAAAGTATGATTGTCAAAAATAATTTGCAATATATTTTTGTTGGTATATTCAAAGAAAGTTGTTATCCTTGAGGTAACATCCTTATATAATTTTGCATTCAATTTGTACTTTATTTCTATTTCAATTGATGGATAATATTTTAGGAGCACATTGTTGTAATAAGCTAAATCAGGGGAAGTAACTCAAATTTTTAAAAAATACGCAAATCATTTATGACCAAAGGCTGGAGTAATAGAGTTTATTAACAAATGTCTGCTTGTCCCTCAAAAGTCTCATAAGTCTGTGATCATTAAGTTATGATCTTTTAATTAATTAAAACACAAGAATCATGTACATCGATTAAATCCAATCATCAAGGTTAACCTCAAAAGGTAAATCGATCACGTGGTGTAAACAATCTTCGTTGTCAGAACTGGATTGAACTGGTCAATTTTCATCTGAAATGTTATACCCCACGGAAAGGTTTACCGTTATATGATTTTTTTTACCGATAATTTTAGCACCACGGTGAAAAATTATACATCGCGGCAAGACCGATACCACCACGGTAGAAAATTATACATCGCGGGCCCGTGGTCCTTTAAGGGCCTGGGGAGAACACTGGAGTTTATAAAAGAACAAAATTACTAGGCTGGAGAATTTAATCATATTTGTCCAAAAATCACAAAATAATAAGATTTGTTAAATAACAATGAAATGAAACAAATAAATAATTTTAAAAAAATGTTTTTTAAAAGCAAGAATGTCATACAACCAAATATATAAAAACCTTATACAATCTGGACCATTTTCACACTATAAATGGATAAAAAAAAATATGTGATAATAGATATTGAGGTTTTACAGTTTAGATTTACCATGTTCTGTGTAGTCCAAGAATAAATGTCTAGTGTATGTGTGAACAATTATTAGGTTGGGTTTGTATAGCTCTAATCCATTAGCATAAACTACTGACATTTAAGATTATCTTCTTTTCTTTGAACTCTTGCCCTTAATTTGCTTTTTATCAAGATAATTCTGATAAAAATATTTTTAATGATTTTCAGTGCAGCTGACAAGAAAGATTGACATTCTTTCAAGAATTATTTTGAATTATCGTTGGTATGTAAAAACTCCAAAACCATAACAAAATGGATCTATCTGAATTTATATGAATTGTAAAGACATGCACCTAAAAGCAAGTTCTCGTAAAAATATGAAAAATATACCAAAGGGATAGCTCATAATACCATTTAGTTACAATAAACATATGGACAGGTTAAGAATTAAATTCTGTATATAGTACACGAGTATGTAAAATACAGAACCTAGTTTGGAAAGTGGGTTGGAAGCTGGTCAACAGTATAGAAAAATTGACAGCATCATTTTGCAAAAAAAAAGATACAAAATCTATTTATCTTCACACCTCTGTGATTGGAGAACCCAAATAACAAGCTTGGCACAATTCTCCACGATGTTCTAATAAAAATATTCTGAAATCATATTCAAACAATAAATATAACTAACCATTCGGATCAAAACAACAATAATAATCAAAAGAGGTAATATTTCCTTAATAAATAAACATGTTTTTCTCTACCAACAAGGCTGTCTGAGATGACTTGAAACAACACTTTGGTTTTTCAGATTCCAGGTTTTTACCTGAGTCCTGATTGGCGTTTTCCTTTACAAACTGGCAAAGGTAAATAAGAGATTTTATACAAAAAATTACAGCAGACTAAAACTACATAAATATTTCACTAATTTTTCAGATGGTACACATGATTTGTAATAAAGAACTCATAGAGATTCAAAAGGAATAGAATATGTGGCATTTATATTTATATAATTATATTATCTTCACTACACCATTTTTATATCTAAATTGTAAATAGAACAAAAAAGTTGTATGTATATCAATGATATTTCACATCAACTTTTTTTTTAGTTTTTCTATAAACAACACTTTTCAGGTCAATGTTGTTCTTATTTAGAGTCAAACCTAGGGATCTTTATATGAAGTTAACACAGCCAAATAACATTACTGTACAGTGCAAATGTTTACAACTTATGTTGACCATATACCAGAAGATTTGGGGAAGGACCCAAGGTCAAGTTTTCATTTATGCCTGCATTCAAACCCTAAAACATATTTTAAAACTTGTATTTCTATAGCCCTCTTGGGAGAAATACAATAGTCAATATGATGGAAACAATAGCAAGTAAATGTGACTCAGATAGGTTAATTATACCACTCATATAAAGGGAAAATACTGAGGTAACACAACATGGTGGTTGGAAAAACATTCAAATTTTGATGGATTACTCTGTTTTGTCTATTTTGGTGGTTATTGTATGTCATTACTTTGTGAAGGTGTCATTAAATGTGTGTTTTATATTAATAATATATTATCATGATTATGTCTTTGAATGTTGTATTGGGTCTGAATCAGTTGGTCGAAAGCTTCACCTCAAGCCAAAACTGCTAACCTTGACCAAATGACACTGTACTTGGACCGAATACTAGAACAATTGGAAAACACCCATTTCATAACACTGTAATACTAACTGAGAAAGGTTTATATTATTTTCACTATTTCGCACATTTTAAATCAGAAATGTCAAATTTTACAATGTCTTCCATTTCCCTTTGTCAGACTGTTTATTGCCATTTTCTTAAATTGTGCTTTGAACTTTTTGTGTGTTAATTGATAATTGTCTCAAGTTAGTAAACTGAGACCAGATTTTCTCGATTAAAAACAAGCTGACGTTATAAGCCAAGGTCACTGACGTTGTCTAGGAAAATGGTGATAAACAGATGATCTATATCAACGGAAGGAAACATCAGGTTCATCTTACCACAGTCATTTGCCCTTTGACGAGATTTTAAATGAGAATTTCTTCTTTTTTTTTAACCTATAAATATAAGTCTGGTTAACCATACAAAAATAAATGTTGAGAAATAAACTGATCTTACTGTCAAAGAAAGTGAAACATTTTTAAAAACCTAATCTTATCAAACTTGATGTTGGACAAACAAAAGACTCAATAGACTTTTTTTCATCATATTTCAATTGAAAATTTTGCAAAATAAATTTTCAATTTCTGGTGTATTCTAAAGTTTGAATTAATAAAAAAAAATTAAGTATGTTGATAAGGAGATTGTATCTGAAAGGTTCTTCCAAGATAAATTAGATCAAAGAAAAACATCCTGCTTTCAATGAGAAGTATAACAATTATCAGATAATATGTCAGAACCATGCAGTGATGACACGGTCATAAAACTTTGGAGCACGATAATCGTTCTTAGACTCAGAAATCAATCAATCAAAATACTGGTTTTTATGTTTTGAGCACAAATTTTGTACTCCAAAAACCAAGAAAAGTTTTATGATCGAGGACCCAGAAGTGGTCTACAACATAACATATCAAAATAGTGCTTTTACCTTGTCAACAAGATTGTCTGAGTAGACTAGAAAAATACCAGTTTGTTTTGGTTCAGCTGTCTACGAATGTCTTAGTTATAAAGTCACACTACCACTCTCCTGTCAAAGAAAACAAGATTGTTATACTGTAGGTAATGTCCCTCACCAGGTATAAATAAAGAATTTAATTGTGTGACACAATATGTCAATGAAGTTCAATAGTCAAATTATGGTCATTGTCCTTAAAATTGTTCAAATCAAAATAATGGTAACTTTTTGTCAATTTAACATAAAAGGAAATAATAATACCAAGTTTGAGCGCTTTCTGTAAAAGATTATCATAGGAACTGCATTCACAAGGTGCTGTTGTTACAATTCTTTTGAAATGGTCAGTTAAACAAAACTTAGGTCGACTTAATGATACTTATTTCGAAATTGATATATGTTCCCTCAACCTCAGGCTATCTATTGTCAAGTTTCTTGTTTAAGGTGCATTTTGAGCTCAAATACAAACTTGGAAATTGAAATCAGATAAAATTCTTTTTTTCCTGATTTGGTTGGGCTTCCTTTTGGGGTCTTACACAGGAAGTTCAGAGGCCTTAAACTTTCAAAAATAGTGTAAACCCTTAACTTCTGATTGTAATTATTATAGAAATATGCATTTGAAAGGACCAATTTCAGTTGCAGGTCTAGTTGAAGTTAAAAATTGGAAAAAATCGTGAAATTCTGTATTTTTTGCCCAAATGACTTTCATTAGACTGCTGTACCCAGAACAGTTTCACTTCAAACTAAGAAATGTTGGAGTTAATGTGTTCACTGGGGTCCACTCTACATGCAGACTACAGCTGGATACATAAATTGACACTTTTTGCACTTAATGATCAACTTTGGGCAAAATATACACAACTTAAGCACCTAAAACCTATAAGTCAAGACCAT
Source organism: Mytilus galloprovincialis (assembly GCA_037788925.1). Lineage (NCBI taxonomy): Eukaryota > Metazoa > Mollusca > Bivalvia > Mytilida > Mytilidae > Mytilus > Mytilus galloprovincialis. The sequence goes on along the minus strand of CM075336.1, from coordinate 7,911,474 downwards.
CTTGTATTAGTTATTTATGAGTAGCGACTGAATATTTATTTCTTAGGTCATGGCACTTTAGAACTTTCTCTGACAAAACCCTTGCTCACTCATTTATTGCTCAAACACTGATGACTTTTTACAACTTCAATCTCCCAAGTTGTTTAAATGATCTATCTGGCTTCGCTTCCTTTTACTAGTAAATAATGAAACAAAAAGTAAAATCATTGACCATAAAACTTCCA